>JAWNOS010000044.1:1415000-3815000 GCA_035045845.1 Drosophila buzzatii | reverse complement strand
CATCCCTTACTGTCATTCAGGAATTCTACTTTTTCAGATTCCGTACTATCATTCCGGAATTCCAAATGATCCCACTCCTTACTTTCATTCAGGAATTCTTCACTGTTCTTTTCCTTACTCTCTTTCAGGAAATTTTCAGTATTTCTTTCCCTATTTTCATTCGGGATTTCTTCTTCAGATTTTGATGCTCTAGAATAGACCATATTTGTCTCATCGACAACAACGTCCCTAGCAACAAAAAACTCTTCTTTCATGACATCCCATAATTTATAACCATTTGGCTCATATCCTATAAGAATAGCTTTATATGATTTCTCATCAAATTTGCCTTTCTTAAGTTTGTTATGGACATAGACAGTTGAACCAAAAACTCTTAAAGTTTTTAAGTTTGGCTTACTTTTGTGCCACATTTCGTATGGGGTCATTCTGTTTTCAGTTAGAGCTCTGCTTGGGATTCTATTTATTAAATATGTTGCGGTGAGTACAGCTTCTCCCCAGAAGCTTTTATCTAACTTTGCACCATTTACCATGGTGCGAGCTTTTTCTGTAAAGCTTCTAATCATTCTTTCCGAAACACCATTCAATTGAGGTATGTGGCACAGTCAGATGATAGCTTATTCCATTATTAACACAAAACTCACGCATTTCATTTGACAGGTACTCTCTACTGTTGTCAATATATTGATTAACAATTTTCAAATTAAAATGGGCTTGACTCTTTGGAATTTCTCAACAGGTATGTTATTGAACTTACTTGAGTTTTCAAAAACAATAACCCCGTTCTTTCTTATTTACACGCCATCTTGGTCAAAATGAACCGACATCCCGGCTTGTTGCAGACGCTTCACAGACATCAAATTCTCTGCTGCTTCCTTGCAGTATAACACATCTTCGAATAAATTCGCCTTCCTTAGCTAGAGCAATTTTTACTTGTTGCTCCAAGTCCACGCAATCGATAAAAAGCGATTCATCTTTTATAAGTGATCGGTTGATCCCGAATCAATAATAAAGCCGAGTTGTTTTGGTTTTTCACTTTGGTTAAAATTTCTCATCATAAAAGCGAAGCCGTGGTTGTTTGTGGATGTCGCAAGCTGAACTTGTTTATTGTTATTGTTATTATTTTCTTTATTTTTTATTTCTTTTAAATAATAGAAACACTCCTTCTTTATATGCGCCATCCTACCACAGTGGTGACATTTAATGTTCGATTTTTGCTTTCCCTTAAATACATTCTTTTGTACGTTGTTTCTATCTCCAAACTTATGATTCCTGTTTGAATTGTGATTGTGTTTGGCCACTACCTTCATAACCTTTTTGCTTGTGTCATTGCTATTGCTTCTTATTTTTATTTCATAATCTAATAATTTATTTTTGACAAAGGCTAGCGAAACGGTTTCATCGGACAATGTTTCTATTGCAGTTATGACACCGTTGTAGATAGAGGGCAATGTCTGCAGTAAGTGTGCAACTTTGTCCATCTCGTCCATCTTGGCGCCGGCCGCTAATAGCTCACTAACAATTTCATCAAATTTAATAAAATGATTGGAAAGTGTCATTTCACCAACTAGTTTCAATGTAATTAAACGCTTACGCGCAGCTAATTGCGACGCAAGACATCTACGTTCATAGATGGCGTCTAACTTCTGAAGATTTTCACGTGCCGACAAATTGTCGGCGTCAAAGCTTAAAAACGTGTCGCTCAAATGTTGAACTAATATGCTTTTTGCACATCTTTCAGCCTTTTTGGCATTACTTCATCAACAACTTTGAGAACATCTATTTCGGCAAACAATGCCCTAATTCGAAATTTCCACACGGAGTATTTTTCACCATCAAACGGTTTTATATTATGCTTGTTCTTTTCCATTTTTAAATGCGCGGCTAGAATGAATTTCACAAAATATTGAAATAAAACAACTTCCTTAAAATAGCATGGACTGGGCCCATAACCTGTTGGAAAACTAGATAAATATGTTTAATGAAACACACTAATAATGGTTTTATATTTTATATTGTGATTCAAATTTTGTTTGTCAAGTGTCCCTTTTCGATCGCTAAGCCGTTCTCACGTCTCACGTTACATTTTTATTACTTGCTGCGTTGGTGCGTTGCGACTATTGCCTATTTTTTAATATGTTTATTTATGAGGCATGTTCATGCTTGAACAAATTTGCAATTGGTTGTTGTTATCGCCTTATGCCCTGTTCTGATCAACAATGTACTATTACAGCAATTGCGATTGCAATTGCAAAAATAATTAAAATAAAATATAACCAGAAATGAGGCGAGTTGTCAACTGGGTGGGCAGCACAATATTGTGCGAATGATGTTGGTTTCGTTATCCCTTCATTGCTGCAAAATATAGTCTGTCCTTGTTTCTGTAAAGAAAAACATTTCAAATAATATTGAAGTAATGTATGTAATTTAAATCAAGTTCAATAGTTGAGAGAGACTTGAAGAGATACTTTTCGTTTGAACTGTAGGCACTTCATGCGATCTTCTCGGCAATGACGACATAGGGGATAATAATAATTGTTTGAATCGAGCAAGGACTTTGTTTCCTGTAAATGCGAACTGACTCGACTAAATCCACTTAGATATCAAACTTAAGGAACGGTTTCTGTTTCTGCTCTCTTTAACATTAAATTTGATTTTAAACTTACATTGGTTATGCTCAAAATCTGGTCCAATTGTTTGCAGTCGCACTGGAATGGGTTATAGTGTAGATCAATTTTGAGATGTGAATTCTTGAGCATGAGGTCAGGTGCGTTAGTCAATTGGTTGTGGTCTAAGTTGAGACCCGATAGGTTAGGAAAACCTTTGATCCAGTCATCTGGCACATCCGTTATTTGATTATTGGACAAATCAATGAATTTCAAGCTGCTAAAATCATGCTGTTGTAGTTCTACCGGCGGCACACTATAATTGTTCTTTTGCAGTATTATAGTGTGTAGCTTCAAATCCGATAAGCATTTATAATCAATTTGTGAGGTGGCTGCAGCCTTGGCAATCTTGCCTGATTCAATTTGGCAACCACAACTTGTTTCAAATTCGACAGCATCCAGAGTAAAAGCAAGAGTAGAAGAGTAAAAGAGTAGTAGATTAAAAATGAGTATAACTCCAAGTATTCCAACAGACGCCATGGCTAATCCTAAATCGAAAAGAACGAAAAAAGAACATTAAAGAATAACTATGTATTTTACACTGTCAACGAACTAACAACGAATTTACATACATATACATATGTATAAACATTTAGAGCGCTTTTCATTTATACAAGTTCATATATGTGTATCATGTAAGTTAAGGATACGTAGTTGGCTGGATTCTCCTATCAGACATGAGAGGAGAACACAACCTGCGGAGCTGTTTCTATTCAGTTTATAATTATACAAAATTATATAAAGTATATTATTTCATTGAATCCAAGTGTATTTGGATTCCGGTCTCCACTTCGCCCCACCACCCCCATATATGAAAAAAATGCATTTCAAATACTAGAGACATGCAGTTTGGTTTAGCATATAGATATGAATATCATAATCATAATCAATACGATTGTCCACCTAGAAACAGAATTATTAGTCATCAAAGTTTTCTCTTTTTCGCGAGACAGCAAGACGCTTGCAATGCTTACACACATGCATATACACATATGTACATGCATACAAGCGTAGATCAGCGTCTATGTGTGCGCGTGGTTTTGCATGCGTGCAGAAACGAATCGAATAATTCTTGAAATATTATTCGTTCGAAGAAGGACTCAGGGGATTTTGTAGTCGAGCAGTCGCGACTACAGCTTTCTTACATCTTGTACATAAAGTCAAAAAATTGAACTTTTTCCCACTGTGTAAAGTGTTTCTTGACAGACTGTATTTAGATAGATATTATGAATAGGAGAGCCGTCTTGACTAGAGCTTTCTTACTTGTTTGATTTAAATTTTCTGTAATCTTCTTAGTTCTCTTTGCGTTGAACTTCTTGAATGATCTGTTTTACTACTACCACAAAGTTGTTTTGCTGTTAGAATGCAAATCATTCAATAGACCTGCCAATTCGGTCTTTTCTTAATAACCAGTGACAACGTGGCGACTAGAGGTGGGCATGGGCTGGGTTTTTGTCGGGTACCCATGGGTACCCGCGGTTACCCGTGGGTATGGGCTAGAAAATCGAGTTTCGGATTGGGTACGGGCGGGTGCGGGTTATGCCGCTCAACCCGATTTACCCGAAATCATTTGGAAATATGAGAATGTAATTGTGAGATATTTAAATATTTCAATTGCAAATATTTTCTTTTTTTTTAACTTCGTGTACACTATTTCAAGAGGTGGTCAAACATATTATATGAATCCCTGTGAGCTCTACTACAAGCGAGAGAGTTTCTTCGTCATCGCGAAAATTATTAAATGAAAGGCGCACAAGCGCGAATCTCGACATGTTATTTTTTCTATAAAAATATGTAATTTAAGTGCTGCTTTTTATTTTTTATTTCTGCTATTACTTAGTAAATATAAGCATAAAAATTGTATTTTTCATTAATATTAAAAAAAAAAATAAATTCGGGCGGGCGGGTTGGTTTCGGGTTCCAACATTTTTTTAGCTTTCGGGTACGGGTAAAATTTTACTCTTCAGCCCATGGGCTGGGTCGGGTTGGGTGCAAAATTTCGGCCCATGCCCACCTCTAACTACTACTACTACATCTACTACTACATCTACTACTACATCTACTACTACTTCTACTACTACTACTACATCTACTACTACAACAACAACAACTACTACTACTACTACTACTACTACTACTATTTTTTACCAGTCGCGCAACTCTTGAAAGACTCAATTATGCTCTCTTATCATAAAAAATGCTTGCAGCGAAACAACTACACGGTCAAGTTATCTATGTGCTGCTTGACATAATTTGCACTGCTTTGTATATAGCGCACTCTTCATGTGTTATGAACAAGAGAAACATAGCACCTGCACTGCTTACACTGCTGCACTGCTTACAAATTCAAATTTGTAAACTGACGCAAAATTGCGTTTTAGGGCTGCACACGAGGATTTATAAAAAGTTCCTTTGAGCTAGCAAACCAGGATTGCGTAAAACTACTCTTGCACAACGAGTTTTATGATATTCAGAGATTTTTGGTAAAACAGATACCGCGAAATTTGACCACATTAATTAATAAAGATAGAAAATCATGTTTTTTTGTTAAAGCAATTGTAGAATATTTTTGCATTGTTAATATTATAAAAGTAAATATGCTTGCATTTGCAGCCTTATGAAGCCTTTAACAACTTATGAATAACAGAAAAAAGTATATAGTCAATAATAATAAGTAATTTATTAAAATAATAAAATGTATATTTTTACATTACGTGTTAGAACAAGAAACAAATTTACGTTCATATTAAAAACAAAGTTCGTTTGCAAAATATATTGAAAAAAAAATAAATGAAAAAATTTATGACATTTAAAAACAAATTTCATTTTATGTCAAGAAAAATGTAAAAGAATATTTAATAATATATTAAAACAATGAAACTAGACAAAGTATTCGTTTATATAAAATTAATGCTAAAAATATAAAGTGCAAAATTAGTATTATAAAGTATTTTTATTTTATTTAATATCTAATGAAAAAAAAAAATGCTTTAATAATAATATAATTGTAATATTAATATTAATATAACTTTTTTCTTACATAATATATAATGTTAAAAATACAAAGTGTAAAAATGTATTAAAGTGTATTGTTTTAATTCTAATATTATTAATGCAATATTATTATGCATAATATATCATACAACAAAATTGCTTTAATATTATTATATATTTAAATTTGAAAATGTATTTAATTTTCGTCTTGCTTAATATATAATATTCATAAAAAAATAATTATATAATACGTGAAAATAATATTTATATGTAGATATATTTATTTTTTTATTTATTTATTATAAAATGAAAAAAAATGTAAAATTAATATTAATTAAATATTGTTTTTATTTTAAATATATGATATTAAAAAAAAATTTATAGTATTGCGATAAATTAATATTAAAATAATTTTGTTCTTAACCGTGTCAAAAATTTGTTACATTATCTTTTTTATTTAATTTTTTTTCTTATAAATAATTTTTAAAAAAATCGATATGATATTAAAAAAGGGGTTTTATAATATTACATGCGTTAAATTAATATTAAAATAATTTTGTTCTTAATCGTTTCAAAATTTGTATGTATTCAAAATTAATTTGATATTATTTTTTTTTCCATATATAGAACGTAATAATATATTATATATGTAAATATATCTTTTATATATTGTACGTATCTATACATATATGTGTGTGCATATATTCCAGCTGCAAGATACTTACATATTTACCGCAATAAAACAGTTGGGCATCATTGTCTCCACTTGGGTCCTCGCTGCTCGCTGCTCGCTGCTCGCTGCTCACACGCTGCGCCAATTGATGTCAAATTTATAACGACAAATACTACAAAACTTGCACAGCGCAGCGCAGGGCAGCGCAGCGGCTGTCCGTGAGCGGCAAACACACGTTAACTGCATGTGCGCCCACACACAGACACACTCACACACACACAAACACTCACACACACACATACGTAGCTTGCATGTGAAATGGTTTGCTTGTTCACTTTTCGAGCATCATTATTGCTTTTTGATTTTGGTGTGAATTTGCTGGACGAGTGTGTAACTGTGTGTGTGTGTGTATGTGTGTGTGTGTGTGAGTCAGTTTGGTAATGTTTGTGTTTGTGTTTGTGGCTGCGATGAGTTATGGGCCATAGCCAGGAGAACTCGACGCTGTCTGTGGCGTCTGAAACTGCTGTGCTCAGGCAGGCGCGACTGTAGCCGCAGCTTGCAAAGATATAACTGTATATATGCATATACATACATACATATATATGTACATTTATGCTCTGTCCCTTTTCAAGAACATATTAATGCAATTTTATTTAAATTATGCAACATTTATGCCTTTTGCCTGTTTGATATATTTGTTTTATATGCCTCGCCATGCGACATGTCGACGTAGGTCAAAAGGCGCAGATCCTTTTGCCATTTACTTCTCTCTCTCTCTCTCTCTCTCTCTCTCTCTCTGTCTCCCTTCGTCTCCCACTCTTGGCATTTGTATTTATGACCGTCAAACAATTTATGCTGCCTTGATAATTTTAAATGTTAATTACACTTATTGTTGCCAATTAAAATATTAAAGACCTTTCACAAATAGCGGCACAAAGTTGCAACTGCTTCGCATGCAAATGTCTACGTGTGGAATTGTGTGAAAATCTGTGAAAATTTCATTGCTTTCAATGGCAATAAAGTTATATAGTTAAGTGATAATGATGAATTATGTATTTCTAACAATTTTATTCATTTAAATTTGATATTTCTAGTACTATATAAATACAAATAAACAATTTTTCTTTGTTTTAATGTAAATTTATAATTATTAAAATCTCTAGAATTGCATATAAACTTCACGCACTTATTAAATTATCAATTAAAGATTTCTAACATAAATCAAAATATATATATAATAATAACAACAAAAGATCTTTTGAGTTTTTACACTTATAGCAGCATCCATACTCAACTCTGGGCATTTCGAGTATTTACAGTAAGATGAGCTGAAAGCAATGATTTTATTAGCGGAAGAGAGAGCTCTGAGGAAAAGACGTGATAATATTTATTATAATTAACACATAAGACATGAAACGCATAATGTAATGAATAGTCCGTGGTACACTGTGCTAATTGTCAGGGGCGATAGTTGCTGGTAATTCGGGAAGGAACAGATAGATGGAGCCTCATTAAAAAGCTGGGCGAGTTAATATTACCAATGATTAAATTATGTAGGAATGTAATACCTAAAATTGTCCTACGATGGACTAATGATGGCAATAAGTAGAAGCCTACTATAAAGGAAGGTCAACGTAAATTGCTGTCCCAAGTTAGATCCCTTAAAGCAAAGAGTAGAAGATGTTTCCAGACCGATTCACACCAACGTATTATTACACCTCGGCCACGGTAGCATCGCCCATACTCCCGGGACGATAACTCGCGCGCCCTGCTAACCGCACAGTTGCCTCCGTGGCTTGGGCTGAACTTTGAACGCTTATAACTGCATTTCTAAGATATACGATCTTCATGAAACTTGCAGAATATATTGATAGCATCTAAATGTGTCTATTTGCATGCAAATTACAAAATCTGCGTATCCTAAATATATAAATTCGAAGTCTGTAGCTCAAACGGTGTAGAAATTATGCTAAAAATACGTAAAAAAATAATAAAAAATAAATAAAAAAATAATGAATTTTCTTTTTTTTATCATATATTTTTTAAGTATAAATAAAATTTATTCTTTGTTATACATTTTGATGTATATAAAACAAAGAGAAAATAATTATTATAAATCTATAAATCTGCAGATAAATTTATGGCAAATAAAAATGATATAATTATTAATAATCATAATGAACTTGCGGCCACATCTGATTTATTTTCAATACATTTAATATTTATTTAATAAAAGAAATCAATAAGAATTAATTATATTTAATATATTTACATTTATTTATTTACTTGTGATATGACACACTTAATTTGGCATAATTATGTAATAAAATGAAATCAATTTAAATTGAATTAATAAATAATGAAATAATAATATTAAAAATTAAAAAATTAAAAATTAAAATTATGTATAATTGTTCGATATTCATATTGAAATTACAAATAAAATGAATTCATTTCAGGCAAAGTAATAGAGAGCGAGCGAGAGGGTCAGCGAGGAGTGAGAGAGAGAGAGAGTGAGCGAGACAAATGAAAAAAAATCTCGACTTATGTTAAAGGCTTTGGCGCGAGCGAATGTGAAGGCAAATTGAAAACGCTTAATTTATTTGACATGAATTGAAAATCAAGCGAAATCGCATTAAACCGCATACATATGCATATAAATAAATGTACGTGTGTGTGTGTGTGTACAGTTACACACAATTGGAATGCGGGCAAAGGACGCGCAATTATGGCACGTCAAGACCGGAAATGGTAAAGTGGCAAAGCGGAAATGGCTGGCAACAAAATGCAAATTTTCTATCCAAAAAGGAAATTATAAAAATATTTGGCAGAAATATTTCTTTAACTGTGGCAAACAGAATTTGCACGTGAATCCACTCGAGAGGACGCCACTTGCCCACGAGCAGGAGTTCGAATGGCAGCAGGAGTCGGCAGTTGTACTTCACTCGTGGGTGGAGCGTCTGGCATAAAGTTTTTTTTTCTTCTCTTTTTCAGCTACAAACATATACAAGTTAGCAAGCAGAAGTAGCTCTCTATATAGAGGTATATATATGTTTGTAGCGAGCGATGTAGGGCTGCAGAGAGTGCGGCTCGTTGGCGACAGCCAAGTGAAAGGTGAGTTCATATTTTGTAAAAAAAAAAAAAAAAATGTAGAAGAAAGGCAGCACGGGAGAGAAAGCAAAATTCTTGCATGCGAACTTTTTATTTTATTTTAATTATTTTCAATTGCTTTTCATTTGTGCGCACGCATTGCAGTTAAAGTTATTTTTAGTATGAAAATCAACATAAATATCTTTGCTATGCATGCTATCTCTCTCTCTCACGTCGCTCTTCATATGCATGTGCTCGGCCTTTTTGCTGGCATTCAGGCCGCGTTGAATATTTAATGCACACGAGAAGCGCTCAAATGTCAAAAACAGCGAAACCAAAAACGCATTACACAAAGGCTTGCCAGTCCTTTTCGGCTTTTCCCTTTTTACTCTGTGTGCGTGCTTATGTGTGTGTGCGGTTGCACAGGTGAAAAGTCAGAGGTAGCCGCATTAATTCCACTTAATTTGTTTTAACCACAAAGCCAAGCGTTTCAACAATAAGCAAATGATATGTTTGTATGTTAAACGATTTCGAGAAGAAAAAAATAATCTGTTATAGGACACACATAATAAATAGTTTAACAAGTAAATTAAGTAACTCAAGCCAAATATCATTAGCCAAATCATGTCTAAAGCCTAAGTCTAATTAGCAATTGGAATTGCTTTGTCCAACTTGTCTCAACAGCATTTCGCTTAAACTGTTAAGTCTTTAAATCCCACTGGCATTTAACATTTGCATGCTCTTAGGCTGTGCTGTTAAATGAAAGCTCTTCAACTGTTAAGGCTAACAGATTTCCCCTCTCTGAGGCACAAACTCTCTTAAGGATGCATGTTAAAAGCTAACATAACTGTTAAGTGTCATTAACAGCTGGAGTGCCTCCTCTGTTTAACATAACTGTTAGACATTTGCCCCGCTGTGAGTGTTAACTAACAGGTCTGTTGTGGGAAAAGCTGCATTCTAAATTTCCCTCTGCAATACTGGTTAATTTGCCCCTGCGCAAAGCTCTAGCTATGTTAAGCTTGCAAGCTCTGCTACAGAGCTTTCGTTTTCATGCACTCAGCTTTCTCTCTCAACCACCCTCAAGGCCGCCCACGCCAATCCCGTGCAGCTTAGAAATGAAACGCGCTTTTCTTATTGGCTATGCGCACGGCTTATAAAGGTCCGAGCAGCGCCCAATTAAAGTTCAGTTGCGGCTCGCACTTGGCCGCTGAATGCTGCGAAATTTTATGGAAATTTTTGGGGTTGCGTTGACCCGAGAGATAACTTCGACTTTGATTAATTTGAATTTGTATGTCAAGGCTTTTGAATAAATAATAAAGATGTGTTTTAATTGAGATTATATTTAAGTCGATTTAATATATAATTATAAATATATATTTATATAAATATTATAATTTCATATTTTTAAAATAAATTAAAATTATAATGATTAAATTAAATACATAACAATATTATATTTATATATTATTTATGAAAATGTTCTTAATTTATTTTAAAAAAAATTTATTTTTAATATTCTAACGTGGTTTTTTTTGACTGTAAAGTAAAATAATTATATTAAAATTTGCATTAATTATTATTATGATATTTTTCAAAATACAAAATAAATAAAATTTATATAAATATTTATTTATTTAATTTAAGTTTTTTATATTGTTGACAAATTTATTGGTCTTAAAAATGTAAAATCATTTACTATTATTGTTATACTATTCTTTTTATTATTTTCATAATAATAATTTTATTATTATTTTAAACCAATTATTATTATTATTATTTATTGTTATTATTTAATGTTTATTGTAATTATTTAATAAAATATTTTTTTTGAGGTTGATTAAAATGCTTTTTGCATCGCTTGTGTCCCATAGCTTCAGACTCTAGATTTCACTTTTTTCGCCAAGTTTAAAGACTTTTTTCCAAGGATGTTTGAATAATATAAACAATATTTATTATTATATATATTTATTATTTATTTGTATTTATATAATTTTTGATAATTATATGTTTTCTAATATTTTTTATTTTATTTATTTATAAACCTAATTGTGGAATATAACTAAAAACTGAATAAAATTTTCTTATGATTATTGTTCACTTAAATGAAAAAACAACCCTTTTGATTTTCGCTTTAAGCTCTAAAAAATATTTTAAAATTCAAGGTAAAAATAAAAAGAAAAATTATACATAATAAAATTAGAAACAAATGAGTAAGTTACATAATTATTATATTCACTTATTACTTATATATATATATTATATATTTATCTATAAAAAAATATTTTAAAATATAAAAAAGTTATTTATAATTAGGCAAACGTTTTGCACAAATTTTTCAAATAATTGATATTTCTATCGATAGCACAATATATGGTTTTAAAAATATAAATTTGATGGATTATCTTTAAAAATATTACAAAGAAAATAATTTTAAGAAAATCTTCAGAATGTTTCAATTTTTAATTGTTTTTCAAAGAGCTATAAATGAAATTTATATATTTTAAAAAATATTTAATATTTATTTAGCATCTTATACTTGACTTCATATTAATGCATAGCTCAAGTGAATTTTCGTAATTGTTGTACAATTATTTTGGCCAACTGCTTGATTTGTTGCATTGCATCAATTGTTCCATTAGCAAGCACTTTGTGCAGCTCGCTTTGATTTGTGGCGAAAAGCTTTCACCTTTTTTACCTTTTGCGCCGGGCCAATTACAGACAATTAACATGGTCTAATTACGTTTCATTTCGCCTACGCAGTGTAATTCAAGCGACCAAGTTTGCTAAGTCTAAAATATGCCGTTGGAGTTCAGAAAAGTCATGGGAAAATTAAATGCTTTGTGCGAGCTTTTGCGCTAAATTGGAAAATTGCGCAGCGCCGACAAGGAAAATGCGGCGAAATGCAATTGAAAATGCAGCAAGCGTGTGGCAATTGGCTAAAAGTATAATATAAAAAAGAAGTTATATAAATTTAGAGAGAGAAAGGGAGAGAGAGAGAGAGAGAGAGAAACAGAGAGGCAGAGCATGTATATATAATAATGTTACTTCAAAAAATGCTTTGAACTTGCGGCAATAAATTCGTTTTTATCGCTGGCCAAAACAGAAATAAAATTCCTAATGAAGAGGGGGAGAGAGAGAGGGAGAGAGAGATAGCGCAGAGCCTACAAATTGTATTATGCTTCATTCTCGCTCGCTTTGTGCAATTTTTCAACGTTCTTCAAAAACTATTGAGCGATTTTGAATTACCCTGGGAAAAATACAAGAGGGTATATTGATTAACTAAATATGTGTAAGAAATAATTATAATACTCGTTTGTTAAGGAAATTATGTAGACTAAATAAATATATATTAATTTACATAGACTTAATAAATATATATTAATTTATATACTTTACACAATAAACATATAAATAAAATTAAAAATTATTATAAAGCAAAAAATATATATATATAAAATATATGTATACTAAATTATAAAAAATATTTTTATAAAAAATATTTTTATAAAATATTATATTTTCACTATGAGTATATTTTGTTACATTTTTTATTAAGATACAGCAACAACAAATTGTTTGTTTATTTATTTATTTTTAAAATTTATTATTGTTTTTCTTTTCAGAATTTATATTCTTCTCAGTATTTATATATATTTCTTTAAAAATACATATTTTTATTAGAGTTTTGACAGAACATCTATCTAGTCGCATATGCTCAATTATAAATAGTTGATCTTTACTTGTACTCTGTATTTTTTGTTGTTTCTCTTTGACTTCATAACGATTGGCAGACTATATCTATGGATTGTCTGTGCGCGTATGTGTGTGTGTGTGTGTGTGTGTGTGTGTGTGTGTGTGAGTGTGTTTCTGTATGCATGTGTGTGTGTGTGGCTCAATGCTTTGAAAAATTACTCACGTAGCAGAGAACGCAGAGAGCCTTTTGCTAATCCCCGCAAGCGTGACAGGCCAAAACGGAAATACAAAAAAAAAAGAGAGAGAGAGATAAAAAAACGAGTAAGAAAATTCACCCAAAAAACTTGAACCAAACTGAGGCAGCAGCATTTAGAGCAAGAAATTGAAGCTTCATCTCAACTAATGCAGATATCAATGGCAATTGAGCCATTTAACTGCGACTTAATTTAGTTAGCTTTGATCTACAACTTTTACTAACCAAACAGGCCTAAATTATAACTGAGCATTTAGGGTTGCTCACTTGATTGTTGTTGTTGTTGTTGGCAGTCTGTCTGTCTGCAAGTTGTGCTGCGGCTTCTAAACATATGCCGCAAATAATTTGTTATTCAATACGAAACACGCAAAAAGCACACAAAGCGGCAAACGAGCTCAACACAAACACACACACACACACACATAGGCAGCGACAGAGATATACATACTCACACACACACATGTACACAGACTCAAACACTGGACATTTACTAAATTGGCTAACAACTTTTTGCTTAGGCTCCTTCACTTGATTGTTGTCCCTTTGCTGTTGTCGTTGCTGTTGTTGTTGCTGTTGTTGTTGCAGTTGTTGTTGCAGTTGTTAACTCCTGTTGGCCAGCCTGTCGTGCTGTTGTATTCCGTGCTATGTTGTGTTCAGCTGTGTGCCATATGCTTGACCACAACCAAAAGACCGGAAACATACTGAAAATACAAAAAATAAATAAAGGATTCAACGGCATTTCACAATCTTGTTGAGCAAATCGTGTTAGCTTTAAGTAAATGCGTATAAAATACTCGTTGACAAATAAATGTTATTAAATGAACTATTTAAGAAGAGATACATGAATTTATAATTATATTTAAAAAATAAAGAAAAACAAGAGTTGATTGATTGAAGCTCTTCTCGCACTCCAACGATAAACTAAGTACTTTACTAAGATAACTGCGCTCTCATTATTTATGTAACTCACACTTCGCATACATACTTATGTATGCGCTGAACAAAAGCAATGGACATATAATTTGTGTAGCCTATCTCGCTCACACTTCGACAGGTTGCGCTCTCTCAAAATAATTGCAGTCTGGAGTCCACACACGCCAGTCCAACTGATCCGTTATTTGGGGATGCGCTCTCACAGATTAGTGAGTACTCAGCTCAGTTTGCCTTCAATTTGCTCTTGCACTCACTCGCTCATCTGTTACTTGCGATCCAAGCTACGCTCTATGGCTTCTGTGTGCCTACCTGTGGGCTCTGTGTTTGATTGTTTTCGGCTATCTAAGAGCAAAGCAATTCATGTTTGCGTGTGTGTGAATGTTCAATTAACACAGCTGCAATTTCGCAACTGCTCAGCTTTGTTTCCACTCACCTTTCTCCCTCATTCACTCAGTCATCTAAGTTACGATCCAGGCGCCTGTGGACTCTTTGCCTCGCTCAAAAGGCAATAAAATACTTATGTGTGAGTGAGCATTGAGTTTCTAGAAGACTACCAAAGGTTGCCACTCACACGCTCACATGTCTGTCATGCTATCTGTCAGCCATATCGTGGATTCTATTCTCTATTAATTTCTGCTCAGAACGAGAAGAGGCACACATATTATGCGTGCGTGTGTATGATAGGTGTGGATGTAAACAAGTGCAATATTCAAAATGCTTAGCTCAGTTTCTCGCTCACTCACTCATGTGTCATTTATGATACAAGCTGCGCTTCATGCTGTCTGTGGATTTAATTATTCTGCTCGCTGCGAGCAATGGAATATGTATGTGTGTGTGTTTGAGAGTTAAATTTACAGAAGACTTCCACTCTCACACACGCTCTCACTCATATGCTCTCTTCTCTTTTTCACATATGTATATATTTATACTATCTATGTGAGTATTTAAGCACATTTAAAATGTCTTTAGTTTATATTTTTGATTTTACTGCATTCTACTTAAATTAAAAATAACTATCCATTACATTATTTCCTCTCCGTATTTAAGTATTTTCTTGGTTTATATAAACTTATAAGCAACATTAAATCTACATTCAATAATAAATATTTTAGCTAAGCTTTATGTGGCCATAAATTTCGAACGTAATGTCAACTTGGCTTAGTTTATTAATTCGTGCTGCCTCTGGCCGTTGCTGCCACTTGTCAACGCTAGTATTAGCCCAAACGAGAAATGTATGTGCACACATATATACATACATATGCTAGTCCCAGCCACGCCCCTTTAACGCCCACTCAACACATGTTGGCACATTTTTAAATGTATTTGTGTCGAGACGCAGTCGTGACTGCAGTAAATTCCAGCTAACAAAACACCCAAGGACCGAGCGAACCTACCTATTTGCCCTCTATTCCTTTTCCCCCTTCCTTTCCCTTGTCCCTTGCTAAAGCAAATGCGCATTTCAACATTTTTGCAAGCTAGGCGAGCAGCGAGCAGCGCGCAATGCATGTCTGCAATTTTTTAAGTAAACATTTTGTTTGCTTCCAGATGCCAAAAAAAAAATATACGAAGGAGAACAAGAAGAGAAGGAGAGGTAGGAGCAAGTGAGCAGCAGGAAGAAGCTGCAGCTGAAGCTGAAGTGGAAAACTTGAGACAACTGCACAATCCACATCAAAGGAGCAACTCCTTTGCCATTTTGCTTTTATTTCCGTCTCAGTTCTTGTTGTTGACATACGTAGCTGTTGACATTTTGATACAAATCTTCAATAAAATAAAAGCAACTCAAGTGCCCGCAACAACAACAACAACAATAGCTGAAACAACAACTAAAACAAATAGCTAAAAATAAGCTAAATAAGAATAACAAGCGCATCTTTGTTGTTGCACATTGAGAGAGAATAAGCTGAAAGCTGATGCCATTTCATGTGGAGCATTATCTAAGTGCTTGGGGCTAACTTATTGTCAGATATTCGACTTGATGAGCCGAGTCAGTCCGAGTCTTATGGTATTAACAGTTCTTAGTTCTCAAACTTTTTCTAATTTAAACCAATAGACGTATAAGTTTTGCATACATATATAAAAATAAAGAAGAGAAGAGAAGAGAGCTTAAAGCGATCACACGTGAGATATACTCACATATGTTAGTGTTTGTGTGGTTCTAAACAGTTGCTGAGTTGGAATGCGTTCTACAAACAAACACATACACGCGTATTCCGTTGCTCGAAGCGAGCAGAATAGTTAAATATGCAATCCACAGATAGCATGAAGAGCAGCTTGTACCATAAATGACACATGAGTGAGTGAGCGAGAAGCTGCGCTGAGCACTTTGAATATGGCACTACTTTACATCCACACCTATCATACACATACATATGTGTGCCTCTTCTCGTGTGAGCAGAAATTAATAGAGAATATAATCCACGGTACAGCAGACAGAAAGCATGACAGACACATGAGCGTGTGAGTGCTCACTCACACACAAGTAATTTATTGCCATTTGAGCGAGGCAAAGAGTCTACAGGCGTCTGGATCGTAACTTAGACGACTGAGTGAATGAGAGAGAAAGGTAAGTGGAAAAAAAGCTGAGCAGTTGCGAAATTGCAGCTGTTTTAACTGAACATCCACACACACGCAAACATGATAGATAGATAGCCGAAAACAATCGAACACAGAGTCCGCAGGTAGGCGCACAGAAGCTATAGAACGCAGCTTGGATCGCCAGTAACAGATGAGCGAGTGAGTGCAAGAGCAAATTGAGAGCAAACTAAGCTGAGTAATTTCTAATACGTGAGAGCGCACCCACAATTAACGGATCAGATGGACTGCATTCTGAGGAAGTGTGAACGAGAAAGACTACACAAATTATATGTTCATTGCTCGTGTGCTATTGAGTTTGTTGAGCTGAGAGCGCACACATAAATATGTATGTATGCCAAAAGTGAGATAATGAGAGCGCAATTATCATAGTCAAGCACTCAGCTTAGTGTAGTGGTGCGAGAAACTAGACAATTTAGTCTGTGTGCGTGTGCTATCGGTATTGTTTCCGCGTGTGATGAAAAACAATTTTGTGCACATCTACGAATTAATCAAATCAATTATCATTTGCCATGTAGGTGTTTATTATAAAACTTACAAAGGCACATTCGTAAATTATATTTGCAGCGTACTTAATCGGTTGAAACATCTTTATTTAATCTAACATTTAATTAATAACAGGTGAGAAAAAAGCTTGAAAGCTTTTAAAAAAATTGATGTTTTAAAAGCTATTAATCCACTACTTAGATAAATAATGAGACTGACAAATGAAATAGATAGAGATTAGAGAATTTTGTCGTATACTTATACTACTACTATACACAAGCATTAGCAGACTTCAATTAAATTCCAGTTGATGTTATTATGCATAAGTCTATCCATTATCATAGAAGTGTTCATAGCAAATAATTCTACTCAAAAGTTGATTTTAATGCGCGCGTTACTCCAGCTAAAGTAAGAAGTGTGTGATATGCTACACTCTACTCCCTGTGGCGAATGCTTCAAAAAGTATTTTACATAAAGCATACGTCATGTTGAACAGAAGAGACAGAAGGAGAGAGTGAGTGCGAGAAATGGAGAAAGAGAGTGAGTGAGACAGAGACAGGCAGTCAGCAGGATGTAGAACTGTATGCAGTTAATCAAATTCCTAGCAAAAGACAAACAATGAAATAAATGTCTTAAGACAAAAAAATAAAAATAAAAATAAAAAAAAAATATATATAGAGCAAGACAAACATTCAGAGTGCCTGATGGAATGCCAAGCTCTACTTGCTCAAGAACGAACTTGACACGATTGTCTAGCTGGGGGGGAATGCGACGAAGGGGAGGAATGTGCTGTTATTTGTTGCTTGTGTGTAGCTTTGGGTATGCTGATATATTAAGTGTACTGTTGTTTCCCATTCGACTTTGAGCAGGTTACATCAAATCAACACAAACACAAATTCAATTACTCAACAGCAGCAGAAGCAGCTTGCCCACACACGGGTCGTATGAGTGACATTAATGCGATTCTAGCAAATGCCAATCATTTTTGTTCAGCCAACGCCAAAAAGGAAAGAAAATATAATAATAATAATATCTTTCCACACTGTTTTTATTCGTGGCTCGCCTTTTGATGTCGCAGCTCTGACACAATTTACAATTAAATCGATTGCACCTAAATTTACAAATAAATGCAGAAAACAAGCCTCTGAAGCTATAACTGTTTAGGTAGCTGTTAGTGGGTTGGTTTGAAAATTTTGAGCGATTTTTTGATTGACTTTAATATCTGTGATCCAGGAATTAAAATTTGAGTGGTTATAGCGCTTAATTTAATTATTTTATTTATAAAATAATACTATTTAGTTTTTTTTTTTTTTTTTAATTTAAATTGTTTTAAAATTATAAAACTTTTATATTATATTTCTCATTTTTGTGAAACGTTTCATTTATTTTAAAAAATATTCTTCTGAAAGACTACAAACCCATTTCATTTATTTTTAAAATTTATTTAAATATTTTAGCTATTATTTGTTTTATTTTTTATATTTTAATACCAATTATAATTCTATTATTTATACTAAGCGTCATGATTTAATTTATTTCGCTTTCATGCTTTAGTTAAATTATTTAAAAAAAATATCAACTTGGGATTTATTAAAAATGCTATATATTATTGAAATTATTTTTAAATAATTATTTTTATAATCATTATTTAAATCAATTATTTAAAATTAAACAAAATCTTTTAAATTATTTTTTATAAATTATTTTTGATTATTTATTTAATTATTTAAAATTTTATAAAAAAAAAATCATTTTTTTTTTTTAAACTGAAAAAAATTCATATTAATACAAAATTAAATATATATAAAAGGTAAAATATTTTACTAGCGTATTAATATCTAATATGAATTAATATTTATTCATTAATATAAAAAATTGTATTATATGTTTAATATATTTGTTACTTTTTAAAAACTAGTTTTAATCATTTTTTATTATTTTCTCTTTTTTTATAAAATTTTAAAATTCTTTAAAATAATATTTTTTTATTAATATAAATTCTAAATATATGAATTTTCATTTAGTTCGTCTGAATTTAAAATAAATTTGAATTTAATTATATTAAATAGTTTTTATATTTTCCAATTACATTTCATCTGTATTCGAAGCTCGAACTCGTCGATCAATTTAACCCCGCTCAAAATTTGGCGAAATCGCTGTGAAATTGCTTTGAGCTTTGAGCACATAAATTCGTTACCTTTGGCCGGTGCGTGAGCTAATAAATAAATAAAACGTTGGCACACTCATTAAGGCCACAACCAGCAGAAAAAAGAAAATGGAAAATAGTAAAAGAAAAACAAGAGCCGAATCGAGCAATTGTGTATGTGTGTGTGTGTGTGTGTGGAGTGCCTGTCGGCAGATTAAAAATACAATTTACGGCAAATCAATTGTGGCTAACATGCTGGCGACAGCAAACGAAAATTAAAATGGCCAAGAGAGCGAAAGAGAGAGAGCAACGGCACAGATAAACAGAGACCGTGAGAGAGAGAGAGAGAGAGGAGATGGAGGAAGGTGAAACAGCAGTTGAAGCAAAAAATTAAAAGCAAACAAAGTTGCTAACAAGAAACGACAAAAAAAAGAAAAACAAAAACAAAACCAAACTGAATCCCAAAAGGCCAAAACGCCGCCCAGTCCAGCCACGCCCCGCCCGGCCCCGCCCCGAAAGAAAGGAAAGACTGTGAAATGTGAGAGGCCAGAATAACAACAACAGATGTTGGCATAAATTTGTGTGCATAATAAACAATTTCCGATTCCGATACTGATTCCGTATGCGACTGTGACTTGGACTCCAACAAAGACTCTTCGACTCTGACTTGGACTCCAACTCAACTTGCAATTCCAATTCAAATTTCAACTCCAACGCTGATGCCAATCCAGACTTTCTTTCGGATTCCGTTCGGTGGCGGTAACTTTCAATGCGACAAGTGACTGCGTTGATAGCGTTTCCATTCAGCACGTGCAACATAATTGCATCTAAATCTGGCGCTCGTCCTGGCGCTCTGTTGTGCGCTCGGTTGGCACACGAAATGATCGCATGGCACGCGGGCGATCCTCACGTTTCCATTGAAACACACCCGCCCTTACGCGCACAAAGTTGGACAGTTCGCGGGCAGACGTCAGTAGATACTCATCGGCTTCGGGGCGTGGCAGCTGCCATAATAGCTGAACCACAAATTCGCGCCATTGCGCGGGTGCCAATGCACATAGAAGCAGGGCCGAGGGTATTAATGTCAGCATGAAGCATGTAAAAGGTCCGCACCAACGGCAATTCGGACAGAACAGATAGGACAACTGATGGACGAATCTCTCGTAACTGTACCATCCAATCAATATGGCCAGCTCCGATATGAATACGGTGCACAGCAGCTCCACACAGTTGTGGATGCGCGGATAGTGCTTCATGTATCGCTTGGGTAGCAATTCGTATTTCAACAAGAGCAGGAACAGAGTCAGGCCGAACAAATACTTGGACATCGAGGATATGATGGCAAATGGCTGCTGGCATTGATCCTGCAACTGGCGTGTGTATAGCGATATGCCACACATCTGCAACAGCATTGCTGCCACAATTGAGGGCGGTGAAACCATATCCGTGGAATCTATTTTAAAATCTGTTTATATAACCACGTTACGTGTTGCGCTCATTTAATTTTGAAAATTTCTCTAATACTTTTCTAAAAAACAAACGAAATACATTACGTATGTATGAGTTTGTCAGCAAGCTGCTCTGAAAATCCAACGCCTGCTATAGAGAGAGAGAAATCATCTTTAACTTTTGCTTGAAGTGCAAATGTGAAAGAAATTAATTGGAATAAAAATCGTATGAAATTTGTGTTCCCTTTGGCCATTACTAGTGCGGCAAATCTAATCAGGTGTTTGGACTACGCACACAAATTTATATATACTATACACTCACACTCTCGGAGGATCTCACCTGCACACTCTCACCTCTCACATTGCTTCAACGCCTTTCAAGTTGCCAGTCACATTTTTAGTTGGACATACATATATATCATTTTAGAACTCTGTTTCATGCTTCACTGACTAACACACACACACTCTCTCTTTCACACACTTTGGCCACATTTCGACTTTTATGGCATTCTCGACTTGGCTTTTAAACACGTCATAAGGCTTCTGGCAGCACACCAATTGCTTGGCCTTAACATTTATAGCCTACTTTTGAGGGCGGTCAACAAATGCGAATAGTTTGTTGATCTTTTGTTGTTGTTGTGTTTGCCCAGCAGCATGACAGGTATATGGTATTTTGGATAACGTATGTAACTATCTTTTCCTTTTTTTTTTATTATATATTTTTTATAAAGAAGTTACAAGAGCTTCTTTGTGCTTCATTATCTTTCTTGATTCTGAGAGTCGCCAAATAGCGCTTAAGAAATGTATTTGTTTTTTATTTACTTTTAAATAGTAGTAATTATTAAATATTATTTTTAATTTTTTTTTTTAATAAATGTATTTGTTTTTTATTTATTTTTAAATAGTAGTAATTATTAAATATTATTAAATATTATTTTTAATATTTGTTTTGTTTTAATAAATCTATTTATATACTACAGATTTTTTATATTATTAATTTTATTTATAGCATTATCTACAACCCTAAGCTAATTTATCTCAAGAAATTAGTATAAATATCACATACAAAAATTGAGAAGCTATAGCTCTAAAATATGATTAGCTCAACCAACAATCTATTAGATGTGTAACTTTTTTGAGGTTCCATGTCAAGATTCTTCGGGCTATATTTAATAATTAATACTATAAATAAAATAATTTATTTAATTTTATAGTATTTTTAATAAATTCCTTAAAAATATATTTTCAATGTATTTAAAATAATGAAAATTTTTAAAATATACATCAGGTTTGACTTATATTTTTAAAATTAAATATATATATTTTTTTATTCATTTCTCATTTTACTTTATTTAAATTTCAGTTGGCCCAATATATCTCCATTCAGCCCGCCATGCAATTCATCAGCAGGACGAGTTAAAGCCGAAGCAAATTTATGGTTAAATGTAAGTCATTTTCAAAAACATTGTTCTTAAAGATAAATATGCAAGTGAAATTTACGCAAAACAGTGAAACATGTTAGTAATTAATAGATAATTGCTCATATACCAAACACAGCTCTTTTTATATGACGAATATAAAAAGAAAAAGTTTATAAAATTATTTGGAAAGTCAAAAAAAAACAAGTAAGAAGGCTCTAGTCGAGACGGCTCGACTACGAGATCCCCTGAACCCTGCAAAAAAAGTGATACTCTTCTTCTTTACGATCGCATGAGCGCGAGCTCTGCTAACCGCGCAGTTGCTGCCGTGGCTTGGGGGTGGGTTGGGCTATACTTTGAAGGCCTATAACTCCATTTCTAGATGCATGATCTTGATAAAATTTTCAGAGTAGATTAGGAATATCTAAATGTATCTATGTGCCAAATTTCAAGTCTCTAGTATTTGAAATGCGTTTTTTGCAAATTGTGGGCGAAGGGGGCGTGGCATCCAAAATCCATAAATTACATAATCTGCGTATTCATAATATCTATCTAAATATACAAATTTGAAGTCTTTAGCTAAAACGGTGTAGAAGCTATGCTCAAAAAACCAAAAAAATTGAAACGAATTTTCGATTTTTTATCGATAATTTGGAAATGGGATGAGTTATCGAAAAAACAAAATAAACTCGTACTGCGTAGCTAACATATGAGTGTTCATGTGAAATTTCAGCTCTCTAGCTCTTGTAGTTTCCGAAATCTCGACGTTCATACGGACGGACGGACGGACGGACGGACGGACGGACGGACGGACGGACGGACGGACGGACGGACGGACGGACGGACGGACGGACGGACGGACGGACAGACGGACAGGGCTCATTCAATTTATTTTTTTATGCTGATCAAGAATATATATACTTTATGGGGTCTGCGACGTCTCCTTCTGCCTGTTACATACATTTTCACAAAACCATTATACCCTGAATTCCCATTTTCAATGGGTTCAGGGTATAAAAAAAAAAAACTATTTTAAATTGTATAGAACTAGTTAAGAAAAAAAAAAAAAATAAAATACGAAAATAAATAAATAAAGTAAATCATATCAAATTATCAAATAAAAATAAATCAAATAAATAAATTAAATAAAAGAAGAAAATAAATAAATTAAATAAATAAAATAAAATAAAATAAGAAAATAAAAATATAATAAGCTAAAATTAAATAAAAGTAAAAATAAATAAAAAGAAAAAATGTTTTAACCTTTTTAACTTTATAAACAAAACAAAAAAATAAATAAATAAATAAAGAATAATAAAAATAATAATAATTTAAATAAAAATAAATTTTACAAAAACTAGCTCACGAAAATAGATAAAATAGAAACAAAAATAAATTTAAAATAAAAGAAAAAAGTTAAATATTATTAAGCAAAGAAAGTAAATAAAATAAAATAAAAGAAAAAGAATAAATAAATAAATAAAATAAAAATAATAAAAAATAAATAATCACAATAAATTAAAAAAAGTACAAAAATGAATCAGAAACTAGTAAACAACTAAAAGTGTTCTATGGAATTTCTCATAATGAATACTTTTCAAACTTTAACCCATTTCAAGTCCTATATTCAAACCGAATTTCTCTAGCAACGCAGAGTATTTACCTCTCGCACAGCCCTTCGAAATGCGAAACCATTTAGTTTTTGGTCTGTGCTGTTCTCTCTGGTATTTTTGTATGGCCAAAATGTGTGTCTGAGATTTGTGTGGCTTTTGATTTTCATTGGCTGCCCCATAAATAATTTGCAGGCTAGAAAAATTGGTGCTTGTAGAAATTTTTAGTGCATACTTTGAGGCGCTTAGTGAGCAATCAAACAATTTTATGGCCCATATACTGTAGACCAGGCTGCCAAATACTGTATATGCAAAATTTGGCAGTAAGACTCTAAATTAACATCGAGGCAAAAGGGCGCCACGCCCCAATTAGGGATTGACCAAGTCAATGACAAAACTTTTTTGGAAGCAATAAAAATCAACATTATTATGTTAATTGGTTGCGCATGGAGATAGGTGCACCAGCAGCAGGAGGAGGAGGAGGAGGAGGAACCGTAGCAGGTTAAGGTGGCGCCCTCTGGCGTTGGAGGTGCGCGCAGCTGCTTCACAGATTTTAATCACTAAATTAGTTTACCAAAAACAAGGGAAATTGCGAGCGGGAAAAACGCCTAAAAGCATATGGCCTTTATTTGTCTAACGGTTTCGCTTTTCGCCCAACCAACCAAACGAGAAAAATGAAAAACAGAAGAAAAAAACTAAAGAAAAATGAAACAAAACGAAACAAAAAGGTGCACAAAGCTTTTGTTAACTGCGTAAAGTTTACGCCCCTCCAGCGTCAAGCGCTCGCCTTCAAAAAATAATAAGTAAACATTATTTATTTTAAAAGAAGAAAAGCCGTTGCATAGCTTCCGGCATGCCACAGCATGAGAAAGAGAGATCGAGAGAGAGAGAGAGATAGAGAGAGAGGGAGAGACAGGTAGTTAGTGAGTCTGGGGCGGGCCGAAACGTCAAAGTAATTAAACAAAAGTAATTAAGATTAGCGCGCTTGGAGTAGCTGCAAGTCATCAAGAAGGCAACTGGTCCGCGGACTCGTCCATTATCATCATTATCATTTTCGTTTTCATAGTGGCGAGCGCTGAGCGAGAGAGAGAGAGAGAGCGAGCGAGCGGAAAAAGGTAAAGGTAAAGGCAACGGTAACGGTAACTGGAACGGCAACGCTAACGGTAACAATATGAGTAAAAGTGCTGCCAAGTTTGACGTCATTATAGCTGGCATATACCTGCAAGTCAAACACACTTAGCCCCTCGTTACGGTAGCCGCTGCTGCTGCTGCGAATACCCTGTAAGAGAGAATGTGTTAAAAGCAGGCCTGAATAGTAGGATATTTGTATTCAATTCCGTTAAGATACTAGTTTAGCATTGCATGTATTACATGTTTAATAAGAGGCAAGAGAAAAATAAATAAAAAATAAATAAATTACCAAGTACACATAAAATAAAATAAATTTGAAAAAATAAAATATTACAAAAATAAATATAAAAATAAACAAAGTAAAAAATAGACATAAAATAAAATAAATATTACAAAAGAATAATAATAATAATAAACATAAAAAAGAAAAATATTTAAATAAATAAAATAAAATAACAAGTACACGTAGCAGTAAATATGAAGTAAATATTTGAAAAAAAAAAACTAATAAAAAAATAAATTCAAAACAATATAAAATAAAAATAGATCAAATAAAAAGCACACATAAAATAAAATAAATATTTAAAAAAGAGTTAAAATAAATTAAGAAATAAAACAAAATAAAATAAAATAAAATAAATAAATAAACTGAACACATAGAATACAAAAAATAATAATAAAGAAAGGATAAAATACATATTTAAAAGAATAAAACAAAATAAAAATAAATAAAATAACCAGTAAAAAGAAACTAAAATAAAAACTAAAATAAAGAATAAAAAATAAAATTAAAAATAAAAATACATAAATTAACCAGTACAAAGAAAATAAAATAAATATTAAAATAAAGTATGAATATATAATTTTAAAAATAAAAATAATTGAAATAACAAGTACATAGAAAATAATTTAAAAACTAAAATAAAGAATAAAAGTCAATTTAAAAATAAAAATACATAAAATAACAAGTACAAAGAAAATAAAATAAAAACTTAAATAAAGAATAAAAAATAAATTTAAAACAAATAAAATAACAAGTACAAATTAAATACATTATATATTTCTGCTAGCTCAAGTTCTGTATTCGGTCTTTTGTCAGATCTCATAGTCTAACTGACCATCAATACCATAAACACTCTCTGAAATATTTTCACATTTAGAGGATATCTTCTAGTCGACTACACTTTCATATCTTACATTTTTCACTTGTCCAAACTGTATTTTTGCAGCTCCTTTGGGCTATTTTCTGAATTATTATTGTTCGACAGCAAAGTTTTTCGCGTAGCTGAAACTTTAGAGGTAAGCAGCGTATGCCTTTCGGGTTGCCTTTCTTTCTATTTTATAAATATATATATCTAAATGTATGTATATATATTTGTTATATCTTGGCTTTATTTTGGGTATTTGTCAAAATAAACTTTAATGCCGCCTGCGCTGATAAACAGGAATACAAAATGTATTCGCTCGCTGGGCCAATCAGCAAAAGATCATAACCCCGCAATGGGCAAGCTCTCGGCTGGCACGCATTGGCAACGCTTCATTAACCCACACACACACACACACAAACACACTCCTCCTCCTTTGAGCCTGGTTAAAATCCTTGGCTTATGCTCGGCTATCAAGTGGCAGCAAAAGAAATCCTTGTGATTCGAGTGAAGCATTAACACTAAATCGAAATTCCCATATGAAAACTTGTCGACAACTTTCGACACACATACGCACAGAAAGAAAGAGAGAGAGAGAGAGAGTGAGAGAGAGAGAGAGAGAGAGAGTGAGTGAGAGAGAGAGACCGTGGGCAGGTTGGTCCTTAAATTATATTTGGCAGTGGCAAAGGTTGAGTTTAAGCCTCCAAATGAGATTTATTAGCATTCAAAGCGGCATTTTAGCCGCTCTTCTCGTTCGTTCGATGGTTACGATTTGAGGGGCCATTTGCTCATTTTTCACCCGGCCAAAGTTTTGTTTTGATTAAATGAAGCTTAACGAGCGGCAGGCAGAGCGGGCAAGCTAGCTGGGCTAGGCCCAGTCACATCCAGTCAGGTGACGGGGCTAACTGCCAACTTAACTAATGAGCTGATTTACGGCTCGGCAACAACACGTCATAGCCTATGGCAGAGGGGAGGGGGGAATGGGGAGGGGACTGACTCAGCCTGGTCAAGACGCTGCACCAATTTTCGCATTGGCCATGGCCTATGGCAAGGCAATGGGGTCGTATGACAAATGCGCCTTGGCATTATTTATGGCGACCGCAGGACAAGATGCCCTACGTGTGGTCATTAGGGCCAGTGTGCCCACCTCAAATTTTATATTTTATTGCACTTTATATATTTGACTTTTTATTTTGAGCGTCAAAACTTCTAAATAAGAGCTACAAAATAAGTTGACGTAGAGCAAAGTTGAGTATCTTAGTGAAGATATAAATGTAAATAAACTTAATAATAGTAGATCAATATATTATACAAATATTTCCAGAAAATAATTTTATTTTATTTATTTACTTATTTTTTTTTATTATTATTTTTTTTTTAATAAAAACTTTATTGATTATTCTTGGTTGTAACCATCACAGGTCAAAAGGGAAAAAATTTTATAGATTCTTAGTCAAGATTTAGATGAATGGTGGCTTCTGTCGAAAGCTCAATGTTGCAGGTTTTCATGTGGTAAGATGCCCCAGTGATCTTCCTAAGGTTTTCCGCAAACACAGAATATATTTTACATGTTATTTAATATTATTATTTTAATTATACTATTATTATTTAGTTTTGGGTCATTCAGAAACATTAAGAAATTATTTGTTTAATAATTTAATGAGAAAAAATTATTTGTTTAATAATTTAGAAAGAAGAAATTTGGTATTTAATAATTTAGTAAGAATAAATTATTTATTTTGTAAGTGTTTTTTAATAATTCACTAAGAAAAATTTTGTATTTAATAATTAAGTAAGAAGAAATTATTATTATTTTTTAAAATAATTGAGTAAAAAGAAATTATTTTATATTTTATATTTTATAATTAAGTAAGAAGAAATGTTGTATTCAATAATTTAGTAAGAAATTATTTATTTTATAAGTTAGTGACAAAAAATTATTATTTTTTAATAATATATTAAGAAGAAATTATTTATTTAATAATTTAGTTAGAAGAAATTAGAGAATTTTTTTAAAAATAATTTAGTAAGAAAAATTTTTGTATTTAATAAACAGTAAGAATATATATATATTTTTTTAATAATAAGCAGAAGATATTATTTATATAAAAATTTACTAAGACGAAATAATTTTTGTATTATTTAGTAAGAACAAATTATTATTTTTGACTTTTTATTTTTGATTTTTTTAATTTTTACTTATGTTTATGAATTTAATAATAAATAAAAAATGCGAAAAAAATAATAAGTATATTTTAATTTTCTATATATTGTGCAAAAAACTAAACTTCAGTTTTTTGTTAGTTGGGAAGCTAAAGATTTTGCATTTGAAAAATATATCGCCCAATTTAGACATTGGGAATACAAAATGAGATTGTCGCTCAAGTTATGGCTTGTCAATGAGAAGTGATAGAAATTTGATAGCCTTTGGCTCTGGCAATTGGCTGAGTGAAGGTCTCAGATCGTGACAGTCGAAGTGTCAAAGTGGATGGCTGAGGCTTGCGCTTGTGCTTGGTGCAATTGCCTTTTGGTCCTTTGGCTGCTTGGCGTCCCTTTTGTCTGTTGTGCTGATATCCGCTATAATCCCTAATTAGGCGTTTGATATATATATATATGCGCCGCTGTTGCTGCCAGAGACGACAACCTGAGCCACAAGCTGACAAATTGTAATTGCGTGGCAAACAAGCGGAAATCGGCTTAGCTGACGGGGCAATATATAGAGAGGGAGAAGCAGGAAAGAGAAGAGTGAGAAAGCGAGGCAGCGAGGTATGTGCGGCTGCTGTTAGTGTGGGCGTGGCAGCCCGCTTGTCTTCCCTTTTGCTTTTTATTGAGTTATTAGCTGACTGAAATGCTTTGGCATACTTGCGGGCAACTTAATCTTGGCCAAATGGCTTAGTCACGGCGGCTAATAAAGTGTGTGGCCTACATTTGTGTGTGTGTGTGTGTCGGTGCTGCTCGCTTATTGACTGTCAATGGGTATGCAAATTTTTTTGTTGCTATTGTGGCTCACCGAATGACAAAACACATTCCCAATTTCACTTTAAAAGCATCATTTTCCGCATAGCTGGCATGCCAAAACGCGCGATGCTATGCAATGCTTTTTTGGCGCTTCAATGGGGTGAGGAAGGGAGGAAGGTTGGGCATGAAACTCCTTGCAAGAAGCAGAGGAAAGTAGAGGGAGTCTGTGTGTGAATTTCAGCAAATTTTCGGCATGTCATTTTATTAAATTCAATGAAAAACGCGTTGCGTTGAGGCACAAGAAGGTAAAGAAGGCGAAGAGGTGAGTGTTGAATTGAGAGAGAGAGAGAGAGAGAGAGAGAGAGAGAGAGGGGGGGCGGGGTTCACTTATGCGTAACACATTGCGTAAGTGCAGCTGTCAGAGCTGAGGGCAGAGCTGAAGCAGTCGCTGCATCTGCATTGCATGCCAGCTTGAGTGTGAAAATTGCTGGAAAATGCATTGAAACTTTGATTTCTTTTTAACATGTGTGTATGTGTGTATGTGTGTATGAGCTAAAAGCTCGCATTGTGGCATGTGCATGTGCATGTGTTGTTGTTATTCGCATTTGATGCTTGTTTGTGGCAGCTACTCAACCTAATGTAAAATGCGGAACGCTAAATGCATATTTTCCAATTGGAATTATTTATGGCAGCTTGCTGATGCGTATATTTAGCTCTTGTTGTTGTTGTGTATTGAGGTGTGATTTGTGTATTTTGTTGTCATATTAAGCATTTTGTTAAATAAGAAATACTTCATTTAATTTTCGGAATTTTAACATTTTGAAGTTTTGGCATTATTATTGCTAACTTGAGCATACGATTTTTGTTGAATGAAATATTTAATAATGTCTTGGCAATTTATTAAATATTTCATGTTGTTTTTAGTATGCCAAAAGATAAATTGTAAAGTATATAGTTATGGACACAATTCAAAATTAGTGTGTATTTATTTCATTGCTTATTTACTTATTTAAATATTGTTGTGCATTGATATTTAATTTGTGTATTAGATATTTTGTTACATTAGAAAATAGATTTATATATTAATATATTTATATTAATTACGAAGTTATAAAATTTACTTAATAATAAAAACAAAAAATACAGAAAATGTCGGATGTAAATTAATATAATATAAAAAATAATAGTATTTATATTATTTTGAAAGTTCTCTATTAATTCATATTTATAAAAAAAATGTATAAAGTTTTACAAAAAAAAAATATTAATTTTGCAACTTTTTTTCAGTTATTTTAAGTAAATATATTCTTGGCAGTTTGCTTTAATACTTTATTTAAATGTATAAGCATTGTGTTATTGTCTTCCTGAGCATACACTTTGTTATAAAACAAATATTTAATAATGTATTTTATTTCGTGTAAGATAGGATTTTTTCAATTTGATTTTTAAGTAGAAAACATAAAATAACATACTTATTTTATTGAAAAAGAATTTTTTTTAATATAATATTTGTAAGCTCTTATAATTATAAAATATTACATTTACAAAAATTATTAGCATTATTTTTTTATTTTTTTTTATTTTTATTTAAATTAAAATATATATTATAAATATAAATATAAATTTTAAATGTAAATTATGTAATTCATAATATATAGATATAATAATAGAATATGTTTAAATGAATTTAATTTATTTAAAATAATATATATAAGAAAAAAAATAATTTTAAATATAATGAAGTAATTTACAATATATATAAGTGTATTATAAATATAAATAAAATAATTTATAGTAGGTATATGTAAATATATATTTACATATATTATAAATTGCTTAATTTATATTTAAAATAGATTTATATATTATTATATGTATATTAATTATAAATTTACAAAATTTACTTAATAAAAACAAAAAAGCATTTAAACAAAAATTACAGAAAATATTTGATGTAAATTAATACTATATTATTTTTAGAGTTCGCAATTAATTCATATTTTAAAGAAAATTTTTTTATAAAGTTTTAGAAAAAAATTTAATTTTGCAACTTTTTTTGCAGTTATTTTAAGTAAATATTTCTTTAAATATATAAAAAAAAATATATATATATATATATATATATATTTTATTTACATTTCAACAACTTAAAGATTTACATAAATGCTTGTTTTTTTATCTAATCAAGAGTAAACTAAACTAAAAACCTTATGCAAAATGTTACTTATACTGCTGAGAAATCGATCTGTTAGTTTTGTTTTATTTTATTTATTTTTATTTTTTTCATTCAGTTGCAAAGTAACTTGAGTATCTGCCGCATAAATCTTTATATTGTTGGGCAAAAGTTTTGCCAGCTCGTACAATGCGAATTCCCAAACTATTTTACCTCATTTGCTGAGACCTGCGACTAGACGCATACTTAAAAGCTGGGGAAAAAAAAGAAACAGCAGACAGATAGAGAAAGAGAAAGAGAGAGAGAGATTGCAAGTATAGTTTTTATATAAAGTTGCAAAAGTCGAAGCGCAACTGCAAAACAAAAACTTTCCATTTTCAATTTGCTGCAAGTTTTTTTTTTTTTTTAAGTATCTTAAAGTACATATTTTTTTCCTCTTACTCATATTTGTTGCTGCTTTAACAGCAAGAATAACATTGAACGGCAAACAATCAGCAGTCAAAAATTTCATTGTCGTTCAACAACAACAACGAAAACAAAACGACTTGAACGTGGGGTAAAAAGTTTCGACAGGGCGTGAAAAATACAAAGAGCCGGCAGGAAAAAAAAAGAAGTAGAAAATAAGTTGAAAAAAAAAAAAACTAGAAAAACTTTTTGCAACAGCAACAACAACTTTACAAAGCAGCCAACAAAGTGTTGTAATGGCCGGCAAAGGACGCGCCACGCCCCCGCCCCCGCCCTCGCCCTCACTCCTCAGCGCACTTGACTTTTGGCGTCACAACAGCAAAATGTGTTGCAACGACCTTTGCGGCCTCTGCGTCGCATCACACACACACACACACACACACACACATTTACACTCTCACACATCGCATGCTTTGAGCGCGGCGCAACAGTCGGCCACGCCCACACGGCTAGCGCCTCTCTGCTACCTCTGCTAGCCCTCCGCCTACAGCATTTTACTCTGGGGAGAACGCCTTACATAATGAACATGCCAAGTGCCGTCTGCGGTTGTTGTTGTTGTTGGCATTGGCACGTAGTGTCCTGGTCCAATGCCCCCACTGCCCCACACACCCCCTCCGACTGCGTATGTCTAGCCTTGTCAGTTTTAATGTTGCTGGCATTGAGCGATGCCTGTGATTTGAAAGAGTTCATTAAGCTTGTTAGTTAGTTTGTCCAACTGGGAGAAATTCTTGTTGTTCTTCTTCTTCTTCATCATCATCTTCTTCTAGTTCTTCTTCTGCGTCATGCTCATCATCTTGTTGATATACCAACAGCTGGCCACTGTCTGAGCAGTTCAGAAGCAGCTGGAATTGAGCTCAAGCCAAAGAGACGTTCAGGTTATTTAGTTTTAGAAAACACACACAAAAGCATTAAAGTTGAAAATTGAATGAACAAGTATAAAAAGTTAAAGATGTATGTGTGTAAAAGACTTAAGCAAATCCAAAGTTATAAATAATAGTCGATACGCATAAAAGAAGTCGCAGAAGCATATAGTATAAATTGTGATAGATTGGTTAAAGAGCATCTGTTGTTCTTTAGAAACTAAACTAAATCAGAAGCTGTTATATATAAGTTTTTCAAATTATAGTATTTGTTATTATTATTATTACCTAAGAATGGAAAACGTTTGTTATATAAGTGCATATTTGCTAAGCAATATTGAGCTACTGTCAAATCTAATTTTAAAAAAAATTCTTTTTCATTTTAATTTCTTTATTTTATTTTATTTATTTTTATTTATTTTTTTATTTTCTTAAATTAAGTGCATAATTTTAATAATATAAAACTTGAAAATTACGGCAATTATTTATGTCTACTACATTTTATAGTATTTAAAGTGTTTATTTTATTTAATTATTTTTATTTTCAGAAAATGTATAAAATTAATCACTTAATAAATATTATTCAATTTAAGAATGCTCTACAGAATGACAAAAGCTGCAATAAATTAAAATCTCTTAAAAACAAAAAAACAAAAAATAAATAAATAAATAAAATTAAATTAAATTAAATAAATAAATATGAACAAATATGAATAAATTATTATTAAATATAATTAAATATTCATTACTTAAAATGCAAATATTTTTCATAAATATCTCTTAATAAATATTAATTCATATTCATTACTGCAACTTAAAATATTTTAAATAAACAGCCTACTTTAAAGTCAGCAACAAAACAAAATTAAAATTATGCCCATTTGCTCATCTCTCTGCTCACTTTGATTCATTTCAGTCTTCATTTTTTTTGTCTTCATTGCATTCAAGATTTTTTTTACATATTTTATTTGTTAACAACTTAATCTAGTTTTGCATAATATGATTATGAATGAAAGAGCAGATTGGATATATTCATATATATAATTAGTTAAACATATATGGCAAGGGAATTATAAAAATATGTATTTAATAATAAAAATTTGATTAATACTACAACATGTATTATAGCCGGTTTGTTTTAGGAAGATCCAATGGGTGGCACCTTATGAGTCCTCTATTCCTTGTCAGTTAGTCAGGGTTTTAGCGTTAGAGCCCAAGAAAGATCACCAAGGCGTTGCAAATATCTCGCTGCATGTACTTACATGACATCGCCCAGCTTTGGAGATGCTTTTTAATGTTTATTCAATTTTAGTTTGTTTTATTTTTATTTATTTATTTTGTATACTTGTAGTAGGCTAGAAAGAAGATCTGAAGGGATTTGTGAAGTGTTTTAACTATTCTTTTTTTTAATTTTAGGCTCAGTTTCTTGGCTTAATTATTGAAAGTTGAACAAACTTCATTAATCTGAAGCAGTTTGCGTATCAGAGTATAAATAAGATAATAATTAATTGATTATCAATTTTCAATTTTATTTTTAATGCACTTAAAAATAGCTTAAAAATAAACTGTCACTTTCTCTATTTTATTTTACCAACTAAACTCATTCACTTTTAATCCACTAGAAATACCAAATTCTAAAAATATTTTATAAATTAAATTAGCAGTGCTTAAAAAGTTGAAAGTTGTTTTTTTTTTTCAGCACTTAACAAGCTGCATAAATTTAAAAATTTAGTTGCTATACGAAGTGTATATTAAATTTACTTCACAGTTGACCAAACAAATACGAAAATACACACGTATGCATATGTATGCACATATGAGCACACACACATTCACCCATACGCGCATCAAATGAAATTCGTATAATGAAATTAATTAACTTGCTTAATTAAATATATAATATGCAGCGTTGCAGAATCACACAAACTTGTTTTGATTTTCTTTTTGTTTTTATGCTTTTTTCGTTTTGTTTTATTTTATTTTTTAATTCATTTAATAAAGCCAAAAACGCATTGCCTTAGTGTTAACAGAGCTAGGCAGCGCAGCACAGTGACGTGTTAACTTGTTGCAAGCTGGTTTGGGCTGGGTGTTGGAAGCTAACCGAGCTCAAACACAACTCAAACCTTGCCGCTGTCACTGAGGCTCAACATTGCGGAAGTCATTTACGTGCCATGTTAATGGCATGGGCTCTGCTCTGTGGGCGCCATGTTACGGCTGGGAGCTCTGTTAACATTTTTGTCGCGTGTTTTGCGGTCTGTTGTTGTGGTTGTGGTTGCACGCAGACAACGAGCCGACAGCGACTGGCGACTGGCATGCCGGCTATCACAACAACAACAACAATAACGACAGCTTCCTTTAGCACGACGATGGCTGTGTGCCAGCCGAAGTAGCTTCGTGTTTGGCGTTCGGCTTTTGGGCTGTTATCATTCGTTTGCCATGGCGGTGGGTTCTTTTTTCTCGTTTTTGTTATTTTTTTTTTTTATTTATTTCATTCGTCGGCTATTCTTTTTGCCGTTGGCTTTGCTTATTCCTGTTTCTTCTAATAGCTGTTGTTGTTGTTGGTGTTGTCGGTGCTGCTGCTGCTGCTGGTAGCCAGCCGCCTCTATGTGCTGCGTGCTGTGTGTGCGTAGGGCGTACGGCGTCCATTGACGAATCAGTTTCGCTACGGATTCTGCACGAAGCGGACGCGTCGAGTAGTGAGTCGCATAGTTGACAATCGAAGGATCCTCTTACAGAATGTCGTCTTTCGAAAACGAACGGTGACTTTTTTGAGTGCGTTTTCGAAATATGTGCGAAGTGTGTGATGCAAGTGTTGAATTGAGAAAACTTATGTGAACTGAAATTGATCATTGATTGCAAATTATTTTAGAAGGTTTTATGTATTTTAGAATAATAGTTAATTCTTTTTATTAAGAAAAAAAAAAAAATAGTTATTTTTATTATGAATTCGTTTAGAGTTATCCTAATTAGCTTTTTATTTCATTTCTACGTACATTTTTAATAGAGCAAACTGCAACTATAATAAATTAATTTACTAACTTTACTGAACACTACTTTTTCGAATATTTAAAAGTGGAGAGAATACGATTTAGCCTACTTATAATTCTGATTCATGGCAAGGCACATTATGCAGACCAAACACACAGAAAGCAGATCGTTTTTCTTAAATCTCCAATCTAAACAATAACATTTCTTGTAGATCCTTAGAAAAATATCTTCAAACAAATTTTTTAAATATTTAAATTTAATTTTAAATATTAAGAAGAAAAAATTCATTTATTTCTTTATTTTAATTTGATTTAATTTATTTATTTTAAAACATCTTAATTGATTTGCATTTTTAAATTAATATTTTGAATATCCAATGAAAAAGACGTAACTACTAAATTTGTATAAATTAAAATATATTATTATTTTATATGCAATTTAACAAAAATTTGCAATTAAATTGAATTCAATTTAAAATAATGTTAAAATAAATATTTTGCAATATACCTCAATGTTATTTACTGAACAATTTAAGTTTACGCATTTGATCTAATTGGGATAAGAAATATTTTGTAGATTATATTAAAAATAGTTTATAATAATTTATAATATTTATATATATAATATTATTTTAATTATAATTTACAAAATATTTCCTATACGTATTAACTCGTAAACTTAAATTACATTAAAGTTTGACATTAAATTCACTTTCTTTAACACTTGAATGTAATGTTAAGCACTTAACATGTGCAAACAATTAACCGTTCTCTGTCAGCTAATGCACATTTCATGCAATAAAAGCAAACAAAAGCAATAACAACAGCAACAACAACAACAATAAGAGGAACCACACTCATGTCATCAGAGAACTTCACAGCCTGAATGCCAAAAACTTGAGATAAACTTATGAGCGTGTGTCTAAATGAATAAACCAAAGTTAAATGGGGGCTTGACTTGGAAGCATAGAAGTAGAGCGAGAACGACAGCGAGAGTGAGAGAAAGAGAAAGAGAAAGAGAGAGTCACAAAGACAGTAGGAGAGTTTGAGATTGAAATCGTAGTTGGAGTTGTTGCAACAGCAACGAGCAAAAACACTAACGAAAACAGCAAAGCAAATATAAACAAAGAATTTAGCTTAAAAATACATTAACCCAACGCAGGCACACACAGATAGAGTGGGTGAGAGCGAGCGAGTGAGCGAGAGAGGCATACACAGACGCAGCATAGAGAGTAGCAGACTGCAGGAAACAGTTTGAAAACTGCATACGTAATGTTTCTATCGCGCTCTTCTTCTCTTCGTCTCTCTTGAGCGCCCACTGCATGCGTGCGTACAGTTCTCTATTTGTATGTGTGTGTGTGTGCGTGACTGCTGGCTGGCATCAATGCAGATCAATGGCAGCTGGCGCTTGCCGAAAAAAAGCGAAAAAACTTTTTTTTTTGCATTCAGCCAGCGTCATTGCAGCTTATTGTTTTCTCTTTGGTGTTTGGACTTTTGTGTGCTGCTCTTTGATTTTTTTTTCCTTTTTTTTCGTCTCTTTTGTTTATCGTTTGGCGTAACAAATTTACAAATTGTACAGAGCAAAGCAAACAAATTGCAAAAATATGATGCCATTGGCTGACAATCCCATTCCCATTGCCATTGCCATTGATGATGATGATGGGGCGACACTGGATATTCAGCAGTGACAGTCGAGGCACTATAGACCGAAAGTGAGAGAGAGCGAGAGGGAGAGCGAGAAAAAGAGGGGATAGAGATATTGGCCTTTTAAATTGCCACCACGCAAAGCGACAAATTGTGAGGCACAACTGAAAAGTTATTGAGCACAATAACTGTATTTGTATTTTGTATATCTGTCAATCCGTGTGTATATCTGTGTGTGTTTATCTAGCTTTATCTTTGATTGAGCCCCTTGTTGAGACCAACAAACAAATCGACTGCAATTTGTCTGACACTTGCTCTACAGATGCGTTTTCTTGATCAGCTTTAATGTTGTGCTAGATAAATTGATTAAATGTGGGCCAGCAAAATATTTAGTGTTTGATTTAGGTGTGAAGAATATTTTAAAGTTGATTTAAATTTAATTTGCTAAAATACAATAAAATACATAAATACAAACTATTTATTAAAAAAAAATGTAAATATACTATTTTCAAATTTTATATTTATTTATTTATTTTTAATTGAATTAAATTGAATTGTTTTTTTTTTTTTTTTTTTTTAATAATAATTTATTGTTTTAGTATTATTTGAATATATTTATTTAATTAAATAAATAGCATTGTCTCTCTCTCTCTCTCCCTCTATCTTCAAGAGTTACTGCCTTCGACTGATACCAAGTCTTCTCTAAAACCTTCTTAACTTTTACTTTGTTCTCACCTCTCGCATTACCATGCGAATTATTATTATTGTAAACATCTATAAAAATAGCAAATATTTTCCAACACCTACAAAAATCCAAGTTCCGTTTGCGTCATGTTAAAGTGGCGCCCACTTTAGCAAATGGTAATTTGTTTGGTTGGCGGCTTTTTATTGTAAACATGGCAGGGCAACAATGAGGCCAGTATTAAACCCTGACTGCTCCCCGCCTTCGCGCTCCCTCACCCTCGCTCTTTAACAGTTGCTATTACCCGCAGCAAATGTCGCAGCGTTGAAAGCCAAAAGCTGTCAGCATTTAGCGACTGTAGCTTAGGCCACAAAAACAAAAATCAAAAAAAGAAAAAAAAAAAGGAAAGTAAAGAGAAAAGTAAATATATATATGTATATATATAAAGGCCAGAGGGTGAACACACGCCCACGATGGCTAAGCAAGGACCAGAGCTGGCCCAGCTGCTGCAGCTTATTTTTTGTATTATTACTTTTATTATATTTTTATACTGTTTACAATTTAAACAGTATTCTGTTTGGTTTCTCTGAAGCTACATAAAAATATCCATGACAATCTGTGCGCTGCAAATGCCATAAAAGTCATTCAACTCGCTAGCGACTCTGCTACTCCTGCTCTACCTCCTCTTCCTTGCGACTCATGTGCGTCGCATATGTTTTTAATTAGGCTAAAGAAAGGAGAGAAAGATGGGAAAGAAAAGAAACGTGTGCCTCGAATGCCTAACTAATAGCTAATGGCTGTCAATGCGGCATTCGTTCCTTCTTGCTGTTTGCACTCGGATTCTACTTTTTGGGTGCACAGAATTTGCTAACTGGGCAAACGCTGAAACTGACCTGTCTCCCGTACACCTGCCACGCCCCTCAGCCACAAATTGTCCCTCAGCATTTTGGCGCTAATTGGTCACATGTCTGACTTTGTCCTGGACACGAGGAGCACGAGCAGTGCGAGCGGCAGCAGTTCGTTTATTTTATTTTCATTTCCATTCCCATTTCCATTTTCATTTGAGTTTGAGTTTCGTTTCAGGCATTGATTTGATTGTGCTTTGGATTTCTGATGAGCTTGACTCAATAGCATGGACTGAGTTGAGTTTGAGTTGTTTTGTAATGTGACCCTCTATAGGAATCTATTACAATGACATGATAATTAAATCAATTAAAGCAATGCAACGCTTACATTTTCACTGAGTGAAAGTATAGAAAAAGTAGAAATGAAAAATTGTAGTGAGAAAATTATATATTAATTTGTGTATATTTAAATTATTACTGCAAAACATTTAACAATTAAATAGAAATTTTTGGTTGAACAGTAAAGTATTTTCTTGGCTTACAAAATCTTGTGGAAATGTAACTAAATGCATCTGTGCATTAATATGGACAAAAATAAAGATAATTTTAATTTCAGTTAAAACTTTTCCATTTATATATTGAATTCTGTTCAATTTGGTTTTTTATTTATCTATTTTTATATTTATTAATTTTTTTATTTTTTTAAATATCTTTTTGAAAAGTTTCAGAGCTGCTTTATGACTTTTCTTTGTTCTTTTTACTTCAATTTGTTAAAGCTTATTATCTTAGCATAACTAATCAGTGGGAAAATACATATTCGATCCAGATACATTTATTGCTTAATAAATTTTATTTTTATTTTATACCCTTGCTTCGTTGTTCTTTGTGGTTAGCTTAGATATAATCTATTTATATTTGTATATTATTAAACAATTTAATTTTTTTCGAAACAAAATTTATGATAATTGAAAAGAAAAATATTTTGTAGCAATAAACTTTGAACTGCATTTTAATGCATATGCAATATATATTTATATTTATTATATAATATTTATTTATATATATATTTTGATTTTGAATAGCTAATCCAAATACTTCTATTGCACTAAAGAATTTGTTGCTTAAAGTTAGGAAATCTAGGGAACGGTGAATGTGAATTTATTTTATGTAGCATACTTTTCAGAGCTATTTAATTTTATTTGAATTTTTTTCTCTCTTTTGATTTGTACTTTGCTAATTGTTTTTATAAGATTTCTTACAGCATTATCGTTGTATTTGTTGTCAACAAATTAAAGTTAATATTTAATCATAAACTTGAAGTATTTTTGAAAATGTTTGTAAATTTTTAAAATGATTGCAAATATGTTTTTTAAAACTCTTTATATGACATATTTTATTTACGGCAGTGTTAAATTCTTTAGCAGACTAAATGCTGCTATGAAAGTGATATTAAAAAGTTTCTATAAAAATAGTGTTTATTTTTTATTTTATAATTTTTTTTTTAATAATTTAAAATAGTTTAAATTTTTTGTCTATAGAACAATTTATATTATTTCTAATATATAATTGTTTAGTATTTAGTATTTAAGTATTTATTATTAATTATTGCCATACTTTGTTTTACTTCAATATACAGTCGAGTCTCGATAATTCGTAATGGCAAGGGAACCGAATTTTTTACGAATTACAGAGGTTTTCGATTTACCGGGGTTTCCATTTAACGGGGTTCAAAAAATCGAAATACGAATTGAGGGGGTTTTTTTATTTCACGTCGTTTCAACAATATTCTTATTAAAAATAAATAAAATATTTATTTCACTATTGTGTACTTAAAAAAATTAAGATTTAAATTGTAATTTGTAATTTTTTATGGTTTCATATTCTTTATAATTATTTTTTCTATTGTGTTTACCAAGCTTATTAAATGATCAATTGCATTATTCAAAACATATGAAAGAAAAAAAAAAGTGTTATGAGAACGTTTGCTTGACATTTTTACGAATCGTCTTCACGCTTCAAATAAAATGAGCAAACTAATGTAAATTCAATGAGAGAAAAACGAAATTTCGCACAAAAGGGCGCCATGCAAAATAGTCTGCGAGACTTAACAGTAGTTTAACTTCCAGCAAAGATAAGAATATATCGAAACGAATTATAAGAGGCAAGATCATCGCCCAGTAGGCAGAAAAATTACGAATTAACGAGGGGACCAAAATGTATGGGATTTTTACGAATTAACAAAGTTTTTTCAAGGGACCAGCAGTTTCATACGAAATATTGAGGTTTTCGATTTAGCGGGGTACGAATTATCGAGACTCGACTGTATATATATTTTTTTTCAACAACAATGATGTTAAATAAATCTATTTTAGACAGAGTTTGCTATGCCTTAGGTTATTGATTTCATTTAGTTTATTTCCCTAATAATCTTGCTCTCAAACTTAATTTTAGTGTGAAAAATCTTATTAAATTATTAATAATTAAAGTGTAATTTACACTCAACAGCAAAAATAGAAACACTGTATATTCAGTCATGTTTTACTACCTTATCAGAATTCCTTCAGTTTATCTATTGTTTTATCTATTGCCCAACAACCTAGAAAAACAGAAAGCAGAAAAAGCACAAAAGTTGTAAAACAAATTAATTAGATGGCAACAGAAAAAAACTATATTAGATATACATACGTTATGTGTTGTATATTTTAAAATTTGATAGACCAATACAAAGTCGGAAAATGCTTTTAGGGCTTCAAATGTTTTGCAACCAGCTGCAGATGCTGATGTTTGCTCTTGCTGGCTGCAGCAGTAGCTAACCCAGTTTTTAGCTACTGTTTTTCTAGTGCTTTTCATGTTATTTCTTCTTCTTCTTCACTTTTTTTACTATGACTTTACATGCCAGCAAATCCTAATAACAAGTTTCCCATTTGTTTAGCCTAGATAAAAAAATTGAAAAAATAGAAGAAATTGCTTAATTCTCGAGTTTTCCATATGACTTTGGCGCTCATAAATTTGCTTTCAATGCACTGCTCTGGTCTCCACAACGTTCGCCCTTGCCACCTCGCCGCCAGCTTCGACTCTAGCTTCTGTACACTGTCAATTGTTTGCTGTCTCGGAACTTGTGCGTTGTGAGTTTCCCTTCCGGGTGCTAACCTCACAGATGCCACGCAGATTTGACTGGGAATTCAATAAAGTTTGGCAAAATATTATGCCCGACTAAGCCGCCATATTCTGCTTGCCACGCCCACTTTTTTGCAATCGCTGTTTGTACGTGCCGCATAAAAGTTTTTAGCCATTTGGCGGAAAAGAAAGAGAGAGAGAGAGAGGCAGCGGGAAAACCCTTTCGCCAGAATAAAACTCAAAAAGTCATAAAGATTTGCCTTTGCGTTTGTTGGCAACGGCTGCAGCGCCCTCTGGCGGCCAATTGATATATGGTCTGGTTTATCTGAGCGCAAGGTATGCGACTTTCTCTTATAAACTTATAGATAAAAAGAATGCTGCCGTTCAAGTTTGTAGATAAGCATTAAAGCAGTCGCCTATACTTAGCTTTCGCCACGAAAATGGGAACAGCAGCGAATTTTGTAGTAATGGTGGAAAGTTGTTTATAAATTGCGAAATGGGAATTGGAATATGCAAGAAATGTTATAAAAATAATATACAAATTATTATTTAACAAAAGTATGTCTCGGAACATGAAAAAGTGTAATATAATTGGAATATTTAAATTAGCGAGTGTTTTCGTATTCAGCATTAAATATTTAATTATTTAAAAAAAAAAATAATCTTAAATAAAATATGAAAAAAACAAATATTTAAATAATTAAATATTTAATTATTTAAAGAATTGAAATATAAAAAAAGGAAAAAATATTTTAATATTTAATTTTTTTTTTTTTGTAATTTTAAATATATAATTATTTGAAAATTGATATATTTAAATAAAATATAGAACAAATATCTAAATATCCTTTTTTTTAGTTTTAATATTTAATTATTTAAAAAATTGAAATATTTAAATAAAATATGGGCAAAAATATTTAAATAAATTTGTTTTCATAAAAATATTTAAGTATTACACATACACATTTAATTGAAATATGTAAAAAAAAGTTATTTAAGCACTTAAAATGACAAAAATTGCCTTTAATTATATATTCCAATTATAATCTACATATTTTTATATCTTTGTTTCGTATTTAAATAATTGTGCCGCATCCATGCTGTTAATAGAGACTGAAAGTGTATAGATACATATATAACCTTTATTAAATATGTCATTATTATCATTATTATTATTTCATTTCTTTATTTAATTTTTTTCTTAAAGAAATGTAAAATTGACAGAAATATATAATATATAATAATATAATATTTAAAAATATATTATTTATAATTTATGCATTTATTTATTCTTGACTCAAAGATGAATTTAAGATAATTTACATTATATATTTTCTTTGGTTTGTTTATTAAATACGTGAATTAAATTTTTTTTAAATTAATTACAATAATGCTTAAATACTAATAAAAAATAAATGTTAAGTTTATATATTTTTATATGATCATTAATATAAATAAAATATTTAAATAATTAAAATAATATTTCTTAATGCCTTTTAATTAGTTAAATATTTTACTATTTTTTTTTCTTAATAATCACATAAAATTTCCCAAAAACTCTAAACTTATGTACAAAAAAAAAAAATAAATAAAATAAACATTTTACTTTCATATACATAATGTAATATTTACCAAAATTGTTGTGCACATTTTACACAATTATTGAAATTTATTTGGTACTCATAAATCTTTCTAGTTCTGAAACTTTTTTTGTGCATTTCTGCTATCTCTGGCTACTTTATTCACATGCAAATACTAGGCATGTGCATTTGTGCATCATACAACTCGTTAGCTTGAAATTTGAGGCAAAATCTTTTTGCTTTCATATTTGTAACAGGTGCAGTGACTGAAGATAGAGAAATAAATAGACCGAGATAGAGAGAGATATGGGAGGAAGAGCTCTCTGCGCTCAGTACTCATGTGTGCAAAACGTCAGGCAATTAATTTAAAAGCTGCTTTCATTTATGTTTATCTTAAGTTTTCAGTGGCTTTCGGTTAACTTTGACAACCTACTCAGTTATTCAAGTTCTGTTGCAGCATAACTTTATCTATCTGTATATACATATATATATTTAAATATATATGAGACATTTTATGTGTCGTGCGTGTTGTTGGCGATCTGCTCAAATTTCGAGCAGAAAAAAAAGCAGCAAAAGAAAAAAACAAGAAATATAGAAAAACTTTCTCTAGAGCATCCATACTTTTTTATGGCTTTTAAGCGTGTCGCTTCTGTAGAGAGATAGACAGAAAGAGACGCAGAGAGAGAGAGAGAGTATGCAGAGGAGGTCCACAGCTTGTGGAACATGCCAAAAGTTTTTCCCTTATGATTCGCTTATGAAATTAAGCAATTTTCTACCAACCACGCCGCCCCTGCCCCTAGCCACGCCCCTCTTCACACGCATGATGTCATTTTGACATAGACAAAAACAGATTTACCAACAACATAAACAGCAACAACAACAACAACAAGCGAATTTATGTACTTTTTATGAGTTTGCCAAAGTGTTTGTAATTAAATTAATAAATTCAGCAACTTTTTTTTTTCTTTCTTTTTAATATGTCTGCAAATTAAAATTTAATTGTTCAGTTATATTTCTATTTTTTTTTTTTATGTATCTGTTTAGCTTATTCTCTTAAATGTTTCATATTTGATGTGTGACAGCAGTGATAAGTGGATTAGTCTAAACAGATTACTGAAGTAAAGAGAATTTAGTAATGAAGCATTTATGAACTGTAGAAGTGAAGCCTAAAATGTTATAGATATGCTGTATAGGATAGATAATTGTGAATATATGATTATAAATAAATTTATTAATTATCTTAATTTGTATATTTATTATTTAATAATAATAATTAATCATTTATAAATTTAGAGTGCATTTCTTGAACCATTATAAAAAAATATATAAAAATAAAATTTATTTATTAAATAGAAATTTCTTTTACTATTATCTATAATTTAAATATTCTTTATATTTTTAATTTATATAATATATAATTTTAAGTAAATACCACAATTGTCTAGAAATTTATTTAATATATAAATAAACCATTTTTTAAATATTTATAATATATTTTGAATTTAATTTAATTTGCTTTATAATTTTATAAAAAAAATAAATTTAATTTTTGTAATTATATTTATACATAATTATATTTTTCAAAATTTAATTTAAATTAATTTATAATTTTCTGTATATAATTTTGGAAAATTCATTCACAAATAAAATTTTTTTTAGTGAATTTCAGTGCACAAAAATATTTCACTTCATATGAGTTTCATAAAAGTGTGTTAAAAATGATTGAACCAAAAGAATAATGTTTACAAATAAACTTAAGTAAAAAATTAGAAATAAAATAAATTTGACATTTGAAAAACGAAAAAACAATATCGAGAAAACCAAAGAAAAGCATAAATTCCAATCGGAGCCGCTAATCAATTTGATAATCCATAGAGTGAAGCTGAAGGTGGGCTGGGATAGAGGATCAGGCTGCGTGGGGCTGGCGTGAAGCGATGCACTTAAGCCAGGCCACGAGGCCAACGTCGGTGCTCCTGGCTGAGAGTCGAGAGAAGAATACGGCAAGCTGATGTTGCTGCCGTCTTGGCATCTAATTGGAGCCCTCCTAGTGCTAACGGCAACGGCGGGGGACTCCACCAACAAGATCATCCTGCCGCAGATACTCAACGGCAGCATCGGCAGCATAGGCAGCAACAGCAGCAGCAAGGGCGGTGCCTCCCCAAGCAGCAGCAGCAGCAGCAGCAGTAGCAACACCAAACATCTCACTGGCAGCAAATCGTCGGCAGAATTTGGCGGCAGATCTAACACAGGTGGCAATATTGGCAACACCATCCTTGGCAGCAATGGTATAATTGTGGCCGGCGGATTGCCCAATGTTCCAGCTTCGAATTTAAATAGTGAGTAAACGGAGCAATTGAGAAAGAGAGTGAAGTTCAAAATGTCTCGTCTCGAGTCTGAAACGATGACTACTCGATTAGCTAGAATTATTTTCTTTTGTAGATTGATTTTGAGAGAAATACTTGATATACTTGAAAATCTGTTGTGAATGCTTGCCAAGAAAAAGATAAAAAGAGTTTTGAAATTAACAATGTTTCATTTTCTTAAATATTTCTTTGATTTTCTAAATATTGAAACGAAATAAATGAAATAAATATTTAATATTTTATTTTTAATAATTTTAACTAATTTTTTAAAGTCATTTGTCTGGAGCAATAGCTTATTCTGATTATATTAAGAGCTAAATATTAGTTAGTCGGATAATATTAATAAAATGAATTATAGAAAACAATAATTAAAGCAATATAATCCTCAACTAAGTATATTGAAACATGCTTTGCACTTTAACTGAACTTAAATTGAATATACTCAGAAAAGTCCATCACTAGCTCATGCTGGGTATTTGGTAGTCGTTTATTGCCGTATTTTAGGCCCATCATTTCCCATGATATTGTAATTTGCTGTACAGTGTAATATGGCGTACTTATCTTGGTTATCTTTATGCCAGTTACGGCCGCCGGGCAGACATCAGGGTCTGATGGCATCAATAACACTCGGCTTGTAGGCGACAGACCTCGGGCAATCATATTTGCACACACTGACAGCGCAGCCAGATAGATAGACAGAGATATACGGGTGTAGGAGAGGCGAGCAATGAGGAGGGGATTAATTCCAGCCGCGGGTCATAAGTGATACACGGCTATATGCCAAAAATTGAAAGCTAGCAGCTGCACAGATATGCGGCGTGAAAAAAGGAAATCGGTGACAGCGCCGCGAGCGCCAGAATCACAGACAGAGCAACAGAGACAGAGGGAGAGAGAGAGAGAGAGAGAGTGGGAGACAGTTAAAGTTATGGTAAGGTAGTAGACATCACTTCACACACGCACACACTCACACATACAGAACCACTTATACATTCATATGTATGCCGGCTGTCATTGTTCTCAGGTGCAGTTGGTACCAAAAGCAACGCAAATGTCGCTTAACTGTGCGCAAAATTCATTCAGGCAACGCAATTTATGTCACAACAAGGCAGCATCCGCAGCCACATCACAAAGCACCATCTCTCTCTCTCACACACTCTCTCACTCTCACTCTCGCAGCTCAGTCCACTGACGAGCCCATCAACTGCTGCTGGCCAATATCAATGCCATGCCAGATGTTAAATTGGGTATATAATAGTTGCATATCTGCAAGTATACGATAAACTTTTGGCTTAATTGACTCTGAGAGAAGAGAACTCTACAAGTTGAGTGTAGTAAATGTGAGATTTGTGAAAGTCTAATAGACTAATATTATTTGCGGCTAAAATGGAGTTGAAGTAGACTAAATAATACACTATTATTTATGGCTAAAATAGTGTTAAAGTATAGTAAATATTAAGCAGGTCTAAGCTCATTAACTTAGTATATAAATATTATTTATTATTATTAATTTTTTGTACAGTTTTTAATTCAATAATTTTCAGTTCTATTTTCAAAAATATTACACATTTAAAATTTAAAAAAATTTTATACTTAAATACTTATATATTTTTATAAAGTTAATTATAATTTTATAAATATATATATAGAAGTATTTTATTAATATATTTTATAAGTATATATATATATTTAAATTTTTTATTTCTCATAATTCAAAATATTAATAATTAAATCTTACATTTTCTTTATTTTGATTTTTATTTATATATATATATATTTTTTACTATTTATTTATTTTTATTTTTATCAAAATATTTTGTATCTTAAATTTTTACAAACATTTTTATTTATTTTATTTATTTATTTTTAAATAATTTCAAGAGTATTTTCGGCCTACTTAGTTTTGTTTGTTTTTTTGTTTCTTGTTTTTTTTTTGTTTTTTTTTTTTTTTTTAAGTTAAAAATTTAAATTAAATATTTGAAGCATTTATTAAATAAACTTTTTGGTCATGGTCCTAAAGTTTTATCAATTACAATGTCAACAATATTTAATATTTATTAATTTTAATGAATATCTTAATTTGTAATTTGCATTTCGTTGCGTAGAACATCTGCTAGTTGCCCAACTGCGTGCCCATTGCTCGATCCCCACTTTTGGGTAGTGGGTGCAGTAGTAGTGGTAGTGGGCGTGGCAGTGTGAAGCGACGCTATGTTGCGGGTGTTGTTTGCTGGCTTGGTTTGGGGGCCTTCACAAAATTTATATGCAGACACGCGCTCTGGCGCGAAAATTGCAGCTGGATGAAATCCCATGATTATGCAGAGAATTTGACGCTGCTGCAAAAAGGTTGCACGCTCGACTTGTAGCAGTAGCAGTAGTAGGAGGAGGAGCAGGAGCAGCAGCAGGAGTTTTCCATTTTTTATGCCATTCGTTTGTTGTGTGCTGTTGCTTGTCTTGTTGTTTGTTAATTCAAGTGCATGAGAGCCATGGAAGGAAAAAAAGAAGAAGAAAAAGTGTGGCACGAATGTCATGGTTACATTTGCCTCAAGGCTGCTAATTTATGCCTCCTGCCACAGCTGATGTCTCATAATTAGATGGCTCGATGCATGTTCTGGGCGTGCCAAATGCCATGTGTCAAATGAGTGTGTGTGTGTGTGTGTGAGAGAGAGTGCGAGAGAGAGAGAGAGAAGAGAGAAGGGGAGTGGGAGTGTGTGAGTGTTTAGAGTCCTGGGGCCAGTTGCATTGGCAGCGCGTACCAAATTGTATTTTGTATTGACTTTTGCCTTGTGCACTATGCCATAACAAATACAAATTCGTGTGTGTGTGTGTGTGTAATATTGTGCTTATGCCTGGCAGGCATTATAAACATCTAATTAGGATGCAGTTGAACTTTAAAACTGTTGCTAGAAATTATGTTTAAGACGTAAGAAATATTTGAGCAAAGTATTTAAAACTTGAAATCATTGTATTATATATCAATTATATATAAAAGAAAAAAATTTTATTTAATAATAAAAAAAAATACTTTTTTTTTTTAAGAATATAAATTATATAAAATATTTGTTTAAAATTAAAAAAAAAAAAATATTAATTTATTAAATTCTTTGTTCAATATTTTACAATAATCATATTTTACAATATTTATTTTAAATTAAAGAAAAGATTATGTAAGGAATGGGAATTTGTATGATTTCATTTATTTGTCTTGTTTTAAATAATTCAGTAAAAAACATAAAACTTCCATTAAAAAAAAAAAAAAATTAGAAAAAAATAAATTCATAAATTAAAAAAAGGAATAATTTCCAATTATTTTAGTTCTTTTTTAAATTTAAAACAATTGAAGAAACTGATTTATTTTTATTTTATTAACTTATTTTTAATTTATATAAACAAAATGTATTTAACAGAAAATGTATTTTACTTCGTAATAGCTTATTTTTATTATTTTTATTTTATTCTTATTTTTATTTTTATTATTTTTAAAAATTAAAATTACTCAGCAAATTTCTAGTTATTTATTAATTATTAATTATTATTATTTTCCATAATTTAATTGAAAGAAGCAAAAGCACAGTAATTTTTTTTATTTGTATAAAAATAAATTGTAAATAATTTGTTTAAAAAAAATATATATATATAAAATGGGTTTTGGTTAAAAAATATTCGTAGTCAATATACCGTTTCTTAATGTAAAGGTATATATAAATTCTTATCATTTATTTATTGTAAGGAAATCATATTATTGCAAATAAGTTTTCCCTTTGCTTTTGGCTCTCAAATGTATGAATGGAAAATGGAATTAGTTCTAGGCAAGCACAGAATAATTATATGCTCATCGCTATTTATTTATTTATTGAATAAAATGTTGTCAAGCAATCGAGATTTTCTAGCCAATTATGAAAAGATTTCTTAACTTCGGCCGATTCGTACGGACGTTGCCTTTTGGCCATGTGATTTAATAATTGCACAGCTAACAAGTTAATTGAATTGCATTGGCATTTTATTACGGCTCAAAGCGATTGAATTCAATTAAGCAAACGTGAGCATAAGTCTGATGAATGTTTTCATTGGCAGTTTTATTGCATTACGCAATGAAGACACACACACGCAGACACAGCCACAGAGAGATACACTCAAGTAAGAGGACAAGAGATGCTTGCTATTACAAAGCGGCGGACAGTAGCCATACAGTAGGACATACAAAGATCTTGTGTGTGAACATAATTGCTGGCAAACAGTCAAGAGTTGCAGAATAATATCCTTTAAGGACGCATTTATTACCTGTTTTAATATGACTATCCCTTGCCACGTTTAATCCTTTTGCATTCACAGCAGATGTTTGATACTCTGACTGCAGCAACTGTGAATTTAATTAAATTTTTTATTTACAATATTTTTCTTTGTGTGAAATTTAAAGGAATGAATGAATGAAATCTATGAATGCAGAAAACAGCTACTTTAAAGCTCAATATTTAATCGTAGTTAAAAAGGTTGCTTTATTAATTTTTAAGTTTATTTTCTTATATGTACTTATATTTCTTTTTTATGTAGGCCTAATACCAATAAATATAAATTAAAAAAAAAAAATAATAACAAATAAACAAAAATAATTAGTTCAATGCAATTTGAGTATTAAATTAAAATTTATTTTATTTTAAAAATTATGTGAAGGTGAAATTTTAAGTTAGAAAAAAATTATTTTTATTAAAAAAAATTGAACTATATTAATGAAAGAACAAAATTAATAAATAAATTAAAAAAAAAAAAAACATAATAAATAAATTTATAAATAAGTTTATAACATTAATATTTGTACTTTTCATTATAATATATAATCCACAAATATTTAATAAAAAAAAAAATAGCAAATAAAAAAAAAAATGAATAAAAAAATAATAATAAATAAGTTTATTATTACAATTATTCTGTTGCTATTATTTACTTATTATAGTGTTTTATTAGCAATACGTAAATTTTTCATAACCACTTTAAAAGTTTATTTATTTTTTTTTTATTAAATACAAATTAATAATTAATTAATTATAATATAATTCGTACCTAAATTAGCTGTATTAATTTTTTAGCTTCGATATAATTCGCTAACTTAATATAAATATTTCATATCACACTTTTATATATATCTTGTTATAATATTTTTTGTTTTGCATTTAATTAAGCGTATTTCTGCTTCGGTTTGTCACTAGTAATTTTTCTCATTTAATTTGTAATGGCTGTTAAATTGAAAAGCATTTCCGAGAAGATTTTCGCCATTTAATGCGTTATAAAAATAAAAAATAAAAAGTGCGAGAAAAAATTAAAAATTTAATGTGGGAGCGATAAGGAAAAACTTAATTTGGAAATGCACGAAATAAAAATCGACGTGTGAAAATTTTTAACTTGTTGATATTTAAACCGAATAAAGCCAATGTGTGTGTGTTAACGTATATTGCATTCTGCATCTTTTTTGTTGTTTTGTTTTCGATGCAATCAAATTTGATTTTTTAATGAAGCAGTCTCTATTAGTATTTTTTGCACAATTAATTTGATGCAACCGAGTGAATTTTCGCTTATGCAAATTCATGTAATATTTTTTGACATTTTAATTCTAAGCGCAGGCATAATAAAAATTTGCATAATTTATAAACAATTGTGAATAAATAAAGAGGCAAACATCATTTAAATTGTGTTTGTAATCTTCTTTTTTTTTGTATCTATTGCAGTTGTTGTTGAAGAACCCGAATTTACCGAATACATCGAAAATGTAACTGTACCTGCTGGACGTAATGTCAAATTGGGTTGCTCGGTTAAAAATCTGGGCTCATATAAGGTAAGTGAGGGAAATCAATCAATGTGGAATGATGTACATAAGAATATGAATATGAATAAGAATATGAATATGAATATGAATATGAAGATGATATATGAATAATATGAATAAGAGAAAATTGTCTATAATTGGCATATCATTTCAATTGTTATCAATCAGAGAAACAGACTTGAGTAAAGAGTTAAAATAATATTACCAGACTTAAGTATAGGATATATTTGTGTACTTTTAGCACAGCTCACAAATATCTGTTGGGCGATTCTTAATATTTGCAAATAAGTCTCTTTAACTCACACATAACGAAAAGACTCAGAGAGCAATCGATTGCATCGGTTCTTCAGCGAGTTCGCTCGCGATCGAACAGAAACCTTTTGTGTATGTATTGGTGCGAGAGTTAAAACATTACGTGACGCACGTGAGTGTAAGTGTGGGTATGCGTATGTGAAAGTGACGATCGTATGGCTCTTTCAGTTATTTAAACTCATTCGGGTCGTTGAGAGAGAGTCACACGAAGACCTCAATGTAAAACGCTTAAATCGAATATCTTAGCAGCCTTTGCTTTTGCCTATAAATTAGTTTTCATTGTATATATTCTCAAAAAAATAATAACACAAAAAACAAAAACAAAAAAACAAAAAAACAAAAAACAAAAAACAAAATAAATAAATAAATAAATAAATAAGTAAATAAATGAACAAAAAACAAAATAAATAAATAAATAAATAAATAAATAAATAAATAAATAAATAAAATAAATAAATAATTCGATAAATAAATAAATAAATAAATAAATAAATTAATTAATTAATTAATTAATAAATTAATAAATTATTAAATTAATAAATTAATAAATTAATAAATAAATAAATCAATAAATCAAAAGATATATGAATGTCGCAAATAAAAAAATAAATAAAATAAATAAATAAAAAGAATTAAATTTATTAAAAGGCTACTAAGGCTTTAGGCATCATGTGTTTATTATAACGCCATTAAAATTTCTTTGCCTTTGCTCACTCTTGGGATTCATACCAAACTATATGTATTCGACTGAGAGCAATTCTTGCAACGTTGCTAACTCTGCTACATGTTTATTCAAATTTCTCTTCCCAACATACTATTAAACTATTTTTTCATGCACTTTTCAATAGCTGCTTAGCAAGTAGCCATGCAGCAGCAGTCGATGCGATTCACATCTGTGACATTAATATACGAAACCAATTTCAAGTGCAAGTCCTGCGCGCGGCCAAGAAGCTCGCTGAACGGAGTGTCGAGGCAAATTCCAGCATAGCTGTGCACATTTAGTGGCTGCGCTCACCTCACTTTAAAAACTGTTTAATAACATCTAACGTCAACTATATAAATATATGTATATTTAGTATATATGTATATAAGGGTTAACTCCTAACTCCAAGCCGCACACACGTACTACATGACTGCAATTTCACAGCTCAGCAGCGTGAGTGAAAGAAAAACGTGTAAAAGGAAAAGCGGAAGCGAGAAAATTGCATCATAGTGTCGCATATAAAAATAAACTTGACTGGGTTTCATGTGCGTTGCGGTGCATTTGAGTGTGTGCGTATGTGTGTGTGTGTGTGTGTGTGTGTATGTGTGGGATAGCTATGAATTACACGCAAGCAATAGATGTAAGCGAGACGCTGGCTGTCAGAGCTGCTGCTGCTGCTGCTACTGCTGCTGAGCTAGGTTTGGGGCCACAGACACAGCTACTTAAACATGCCATCAGCTAAACCGAGTTGCTGCTCCATGCTTTTTGCTACCTGTCGAGCAGTGCTCACCTTTCGTTACCTCACTTCCACTCCCACCCCCACTCCCACTCCCATTTACCGTATTTTCATTTTGGCCATTTTATTTAGTTCATGCACGTTTCTTGTGTCGTCAGCGCTCGTTTTCTTGTTGCTCGCATTTACACCTCAATTTGATTCTATTTCCTGGATATGCCAAGCCCCCAAAAAGGATGAAAAAAAGAGAAAGAAATACATAACAGATATCAGGTGCTGGCTATAGCATCAGCTCCCGCCCTCTCTCCCTCTCCCCAAATCTTTCTCTCTACTACTCTTTAGCCTCAGCTGATTTGGGCTTAGCTACTCGAGTCAGCTCTTCGAGTGCTTCGTAATGATGCTGTTGATGCTTCTGCTGCCGCTGCTGCTGCTGCTGTCGTTGCTGCTGCTGCTGCTCTAAGGCGTCGCAGCGCATCATTTCAAGTGCTAAGCCTCGGCTAGCTTTTGGATCTTTGCTTTCGCCACGGTCTTTGCCACTTATTTGCTCTGTTACGCTGTGCACCGGGCGTATGCGCAATGCTGACTCTTAATTAGTTGACTTTTACTGGCAACTGGCATCGTCATATTGTGTCTGCTGTTTGCTTTACTTTGTGCTCTTATCTCTCGTCGCTGCTTCTATCTAATTGCATCAATCACTTTCTTTTTCTTTTTTTTTTCATTTTTCTCCCCTTTTTGACGTCGGAGTAATCAAATCATTATCGCTCATTACACGCTGATTTCTTACGAGCTGCTTAATTAATAAATCATTTTGCTTTTCTTCTATTCTTTTTTTCATTTTTTATTTGGTAAACCGCAAGGAAACCCCAAGGCAGTTAATGACTGTGAGATACTCTGGTTTAGGAATAACATATAGAAAAGTCTTATTTAATGAATAGATTTATTTATATATATGTATATTTATTTCCTTATTGTTATATTATCTTGATTATCTTGAATATCTATTTTATTATTTTTATTTATTTTTTTGTATTTATTTTTATTTTTATTTTTATTTATTTATTAATATTTTATGTATTTATTTTATTTTTATTTATTTACTATTATTTTTTAATTTATTTTATTTTTTATCATGAATACCTATTTTTTATTTTTTTAAAGACTTTTTTAGTCAATGTTAAAAAATATGGAAAATAATTTTCTGAGTACATAATTTAAATTTAAAAAATATAAGCTATTCAAAATTCAAAAGCTATTTCAAAATATTTTTTGCTTGCTTGATCTATAAATAAAATTACGTTATTTTTATAGAAATATAAAAAATAAATATATTATTTAATAACAAAATATAATCTAATATATAATAAATATTTGCACATCAAATAGGCAACATATTTAAATTGAAACATTAGTTTATATATGTATGTATATTATTTTTTAAACACTTATTTATCATCTCAAGTACATACAATTCGCAGTCTCGCCTCATTCACTTCCATGAATCTACTCGAATTGCTTGCGACAACAGTGTATGGAAATGCTAAATGAAGCATGAAAGGACGAAAAGGACTTGTTTTTGTTGATGCCATGGTCTCTCCTACCATCTCGTACGCTCTCTGCCTTCCTCTCTATCTCGCCATTCCACTCTTTTTTCCCTTCCTCTCTCTCTATCTCCTGCTTTTTCAGCTTGATTTCGCTTTATTAGCGCCGTTTTATAGAACTTTTTGCATAAAGCGAGAATACTTTTTTATTTACTTGTGGCTTGGAAGAGACCTGTTCTATAAGAGTTTTATAAGAGTTGTAATAGATATATGTATATATATATATTTATATTTATTGGGAAATGTATGTCTAGAAATATAAGAGTATTATTGGAGCTTGATCGTTTAATCAGGGTAGATTCCTCTCATTTTCTATTCAATTACATTATAACTCACTTTACCTATCTCTCTATTTGCTTTCTCTCTTCGGCAGGTCGCTTGGATGCACTTTGAGCAATCGGCGATATTGACCGTGCACAATCACGTGATCACGCGTAATCCGCGCATCAGTGTCACGCACGACAAGCACGATAGGCATCGCACCTGGTACCTGCACATTAACAATGTGCACGAGGAGGACAAAGGACGCTATATGTGCCAGATCAATACGGTGACGGCCAAAACTCAATTCGGCTATTTGAATGTTGTGGGTGAGTATCCATAGTAGTTCTTCTTGTTGTTGTTGTTGCTGTGGTTTGAGGGGTCAACAAGGGTTAACGTCTAATCAGCAGTGCCTCACAGGTGCTCTGACGACGCCCCGGCGCGAGGGTACACGCGAAAATCCTGTACAAATACGCTGCGAATTAAAAAATAATTTATATGCCTTAAAGCGTGCACACAGCGAGAGAGAGAAAAACAAAACAATAACCAAAAACACAAGCAAGAGGAGCCAACAGCAAAGTGTGCGTATGTATGTGTGTGTGTGTGTGCGTGTGTGTGTGTGTGTCCAGTGTACAGTTCAGTGAATCTTTTGGCCAGGCGAAATTATTTTGCCGCCTGGCAAACAAAACAAATTATTAAAAATGCATTCGCAACTCGCCGAAAAGGGAATATTTTTAATTAAAAAATTATGTGCAACAATACGAAAAAAAAAAAACAAAACAAAACAAAAATTAAATTTAAATAAAAAACGGCTTAAAAACGAATAACAAATTTTCAAAGAAATATGCAAAACTCCATCAAAAAGCAAGTAAAGACGAATGTAGTTTTTATTGAATAAAAAATTAAAATAGCTGCGCAACAATTATGCCAATATAATTTTTAAAAACATATGCAAAAGATGTCATTAATGAAACAAAATTTTTCAAATAATCGGTGCCGAAATACGAATCTAAGTTAAATGTAAAAAAAAGGCATAAAAAAAAATAATATATAGTTTCTTAAAGAAAAAAAAAATGTTAAACAAATTTAAGCAATTTTTTTTTTTCGAAATTAATAAACTATATATTTATTTTTCATTTACTAGATTTTATAAATTTAATAAACTTGTTGCATATACATATATGATTGTTTATTTATTTTTATTTGTATTGTATTTTGTATTTTGTATTTTACTTTTTTAATTTAATAAGAAAGACGTTAAAATATTTTAGAACCAATTAAAATGACAATGAGAAATATTTCCTTTTGAAAACAAATATATATTTTTTTATATATAAACCATACTTTAATATAAATAATTTATTAAATCATATGTTAGATAAAATTAAATTAAATTTTAGAAATCAAAAATAGATTTAAACGAATTTAACAAAGAAATACTAACTGTTGGAACGCTCAGCTCACGAGATCAACCGAAACGAATCACATGAACTCGCTTTCGCTCTGAGCAAGAACCTTCGCGTCGTTTCGTTTTCTGTTTTCGGTTAAGCGTTTTGCGTTAAACTATTCGTGTGATGCTCTCTCAACGATCATCGTTTAGTGAGCGCTACGATTGACGCTTACAGAATGAGACTACGTAGTTGAGCGTAAACATAAAGAGTTGTTGCCAACAATCTTCACTTTCACATACACACATACATACACATTCACACTTACGTATGATGTTAATGTTCGGTTGTTCTCTGAGTTGTTTTTTTTTTTAGACTCTGTTTTTTCAATGTGTGAGTGAAAGAGTATTTTTTTGCATTGCATTACATTGAGAAACAACCAAGAGATATTTTCGAGCTCTGTTAAACACTTATTTTATATAAATTTGAAAAATCAGTTTAAAATAAAATACAATTTGTAAAAATTAAAAAAAAAAAAAAATAAAATAAATAAATAAATAAATTGCCAACATTGTTTAAATTCAGATTTTTTAAAATATCAAATTATTTACTAAAATTTGTAATTTTCATAAAATATTTAATTTATATTTGATTTTATTATTTTTATTATTTATTTATTTATTTTATTATTAATAAATTCAGGTTCATAAAAATATATATTTATTTACTACTATTTTAAGTTTTCATAAAATATTTAATTTATATTTGATTTTAATATTAATAAAATATTTAATTATATTTAATTTTGAAAGTCCTTTTTTTCACATTTGGAGTAGAAAAATTAAAAACTTTTCTAACTAAAGTTGCTCAAATGCATACTTATGCATGCAAGAGCTTAAAATATTATTTTTAAATAAAGGGACAAAATTGTTGAATGATATTTACGTCAACCTTAATTATTAAATTTAAACTATTTAAATGTATAAAATCATTAAATAGTGAAGAACTGAAGAATTTAAGTAATAAATTGAAGCATAAATTTGCTGTAAGGAAATGTGCTTAAATTAACTAATGTAAATGCAGCATATATGCATGTAAATATAGAATATATGTATGATTGTATGTATGTATGTCTATATACATATATGTACATCTATATTCTATTCAATTTGGTGCATTTGGATCAATTGCAAAATATAAGCGAAATAATTATGGAATGCATATTGAATTGCTGATAGAATTGAAATTGAAAATATTTCAGTTGCAATATCCTGTTGCACACACACACGCACAGATATATATACAAATATTCGCAAACAATGCAATTTATCACCTATTTTAGCTTTTGCTGCTGCTTCTGTGGCCACCAAACAGATATATGTATGTAGATGAGATACTCTATATGTGTGCTATAAATGTGAGGCTCTCTATACATACACACACACACACACATGCATACGTGCATACATATATTATGTTGGCGCTTTAATCTTAAATGTGTCCGGTGCATTGTTTGGAGTGTAAGCGGCTTTTGGCCTATAGCATTTAACTGTTATTTGTGGTTATTTATACGAGTTACTTTAAAAACAATTTTTGCCTTTTTGCATTTGCTTGCAACTCATCGCAGTGCCACCAAATATTGACGATTCGCTCAGCTCGAGCGATGTCATCGTGCGCGAGGGCGCCAATATATCGCTACGTTGTCGGGCCAGCGGCAGTCCCAGACCCATTATCAAATGGAAGCGTGATGATAACTCGCGCATAGCCATCAATAAGAATCACATAGGTAAGTGCAAAGTGTAACGGACAGCTGGCTAGCATATCAGAGCAGCAGCTGCATCAATCATTTAAGAGACTCGCCAAACTCCCTCTCTCTCACTCTCTCTCTCTCTCTCTCTCTGTCTGTTGCAGTGAATGAGTGGGAGGGCGATACGCTGGAGATAACCCGCATCTCGCGCCTGGACATGGGTGCCTATCTCTGCATCGCATCCAATGGGGTGCCCCCAACGGTTTCCAAGCGCATCAAAGTCAGCGTCGACTGTGAGTATAATAACCAGGGGGAATAGTATGTAAGCGGGGATAGGGACGGAGTAACGGGACGATGGGGAGCTTAAGGGGTATATCAGCTTTTCGCTTTTGCTCTTTGACTGTTTGTCGAAGCGAAAATGATAAAGTGATTCTTTCCTGCTGCTGAACAGATTTTTTTTCTTTTTTTTTCACAACTATTTACCAAGCACTTGCTGCGTTAACACAAATTCTATAAAAATTGTGAAAACTGCGAAAAATTGCAAAAATAAAAAATGAAGAAGTAAAAAAAAAATATAAAGAATTGTAAAAATTGCAAAAATTGTGCAAAAACTAAATACAGTTTTTATAGCTTATGGATTTGGGTTAGCTACCATTTTCAATTTCTTTTTCGTTACGTGTTGACCAACAGCGTTTGATGGCTAAAAACTACCGTTATAAATTTGTATATCTGCTTCCCTCTCTGCCTCTCTGTGTGTGTGTTCGAGTGTTGTGTGTTATTTGTACTGTTGTCCCTAGCAACTCATATTTCCATTTCGCGGCTGCGGATTAAGCTTGATCTGATAGTCGGTCACATGGCAGCTACAGTGGTGAAAGATAGATTCGAATGTGGTATGAATATGCAACCAACTGCGATGGCTATAAATTTAGTTTACATATAAACTAAAGTAAAGAAAAAAGTTAGTTAAATTATCAATAATCTGAAAAGTTATTTATTTATTTATTTTTTTTATAAAATAAAATAAACTTATCAGTTATTTACTTTTTACTTTGCTTACAACTAGTTAAATGCGTTTTTATTATTTATCTATTTATTTTTTTATATATTAGGCATTTATGGCTTTATTAATAAAAAATAATCTTGTATGTATTTTTTATTAACTTATTTAAAAAAAATATTAACGTATTTTAATAATTTATTTTTAAGACTTCAGTTTTTATATTCTTTAATTCATTTAATTTAATTTAATTTATTTTTAAGATTTCAGACTTTTTATAATCTTTAATTTATTTAAAGTGTTTTGTATTGTAAAAGCAGATTTATGAATTTAAGAAATTTTTTTTCATTAGTAATGAAACATTGGAAACATTTTTATATTGGTTATTTTTTTATATATCTATTTATTCATTTATGTATTTATTTTTTTATTTATTTTTTTTTTTAGAAATTTAAAGTTTTTTTTTACATATCTGTAATATTTCAATTCAAAAAAAAAAAAAAAAAAAAAATTAAAAATTTAAAAAATTTCAAATATTTTTAATAAATGAAACATTTTCGTTCTTTTTTTTATAATTTTAAAATTTAAAAATAATTTTAAATAAAAAAATTTACAAAATTTGTATACCATGTTTATTTTATTTCCAAAATTTGTATAATGTTTATAAATAAATATTTTGAAAAGTCTGATAACAAAAATTTTAAAAAATTTAGAAAATCTTAAATAATTTTATGTAGTTAAACAGACTTAGTTTAATTTTAATATTTGGATTGTCTGTTTTATTTTCGATTTTCTTAAACTTCAATTTAACTTCCTTAACTTTTTTTTAACATCTCCATCAAGACATAATAAATTATCCTAATAATTGTAGCAAAAGTCATTAATAAAAAAATTATTGTGGTATACAAATATTTGATTGCAGCAGAGAGAATAAGATATTCATATACTCAATTATTATTTAATTCAGATTTGATTCTTTTTTTCTAAGCATCTCAAATAAATATCTTGGCAGGCTTAGCGTACTCTCAGCCCACTCAAATACTTATCACATTTCTTTCATGCATTTGCCCCCTTTACACTTTATCTGCTAATAGTCCAATCTTATCAACTGCAACTTGCAACGCACATTTAGCTGGTCCCACTGTCCACTGACTGATTGCAATTTGAGGCTCCACTTGTGGCTGTTGCTGCACTTTTTCTACAAATCTCACGTAAATTCAAAACGCAAAAAAAAAAAAAACAAAATTCAAAACGAAACAAAGTTCAAATCAGTGTGCAGTTCTTTTTAAGATTTATTACAAGCGACAGTCAGTCACATCACATGCTGTCCGTGCGCTGTCATGTCAGCAGGAGGCATGAGGCTTGGGGCATGGGGCATGGTGCGTGGGGCGTGGCAACAAGCAATGTGGGTGGTGCAGTGGCAACGTCACAGAAAATTTGCTCGTTTGCTGTCACTTAAAAATGCCGCAAGCATAAATCTATTTTGGTTTTGTGCACGACATTCATTCGCTTGCTTTCGAGCCAAACAAAACAGAACCGAATCCAAGCTCAGACCCTCAGGTCGCACAACGGCCAACACTACGCCCATTGAGCCTCGCCCACTCCCTGAAGAGCTGAACACACAAAAAAAAAAAATAAATAAAAAAAATAGAAAAAGTGCAATACAAATTACACGTGTGCGAAGCGAGAGCCATAAAAAAGTAAGTCGAAATGCCTGATTGCTGCAGACATACACTGCAAAAAAAAGAGCACAGTGTACGTGTGTGTGTGTGGGTATAGAAAATATGAAAAGACTACTTCAAAGTGGAAAGCACAAAAAAAAAATTAGAGTGTAGAAAAACTAAACAGATTTGCCGCACAATGGATTGTTTGGGCATGTTAAACAAACTTGTGACTGACATAGAGCAGTGTGTAGAAGCAGTTATTAAATCTTTAATTGATTTATGAGAGAGTGCAAATAAACAGTAATGAAAGCTAAAAGGCGTTGCTTGTTATTTTCAAAATAAGTACATGTACAATCGAGAAGCTTATATGTTGCGCAGTGGCAAACAAAATATAGCAATAACAAATTTAAAAATTTTTCTATTTGAAAAGCAAAAAATATATATGAATTGGGCTTTTTTATTTATATATTTAATTTATTAATATTTTTTTAATTATATTTTTTTTATTATTTAATTTTTTTCATATTCATTTATTTTATTACTTATTTATTTTTTTTACTTATTTAGTATACTTTTTTATTATATTATTTTAAATTAATTTGTTTACATAATTTTTATTTATTTACTTTTTTAATATTTATTTATTTTTTCGTTAATTTATTTTATTTATTTCTTTGATTTTTTTTAAATATATTTTTTATTATATTATTTAATATATTAATATTTTTATATATTTAATTTAGTAGCATTTATTTTTTAAATTAATTTTTGATGTGATTTTTTTTTCATTTACTTTTTTAATATTTATTTATTTATTTAATATATTTTATATTATATTATTTCATTTATTGATTTAAGCTACATGGATGGCATTAGGGGTATTCCGTTTATTAGATGTAGATGTTTATATAAATTGTAAAGAACTGCTGTGATTGCTGCTTTGCAAGAGGTTTCGAAATACAACTATAATGTGTAAGAGTTAAATATTATTTTCATGGGAAAAATGTAACGGAAATGTTTTTTTTTTTATTTTTTTTTTTTTAATAATTACTTCAACTTTTTTCATACAAAATGAATGGATTTGTTCAGATGTTCAACGTAGTGGCACACAAATAATCGCGATTTTACTGTATATTTTGCAAAAGAAGAATTTTAACACTTTTATTTACTGCAAATGCCATGGGAATATTTATGTAAAGTCAAACGTTTTATCCTCTAGTTAAATACATATTTAGCTAGAGGTCGCAAATTAAATAGTATTTTTTATACATAAGTATTATTTATTTTGTAATTTGCAAAAAGAATATAGCATTAAATAAATTATATTTTATATTTTATAGAAGAAATTAAAAAAATAAATATCTCATATTTATTAGTTTTTTGACTAATTTTAATAAATTATAAATACATTGTTATTTAAAGTTAATTTTATTATTTAACAATAATAATAATTAATTTTATTAAAAATATTAATAATAATTAATAATGCAATTGAAGTTCATTTCCGATATATTTTAAATATTATTCATATATTTTAAACTTTTATTAAAATTAATTATTACAAGTATATTATTTACAAAATATCATTTAAATTCATTTGAAAACAAAATTTGATAACATGTATACAAACATTTTATTACCATTCAAATTTTAGTTATTTTTATATTTCATTAGGGTCAAGTATTTAATACTATCTAAGTTTTTCGTTTATTTTACTTTTGTCTTTGATCAATTTTTGAAGTTTTATATTTATTTAAAGTTAATTCTTAAGAAATTAATTAATACTATTTAATCCCACGCCCATTTTATGCTCATCTTCACTGCACACTTCATACCTTAAATCAATAATTGAGCTAAGCCAACTATTTATGGCCATCTTTGAAGCCAACAATTTCTTGTCACGAAATCCAATTTCCAGACTTTGTCTTCAAATTCGCATAAAAGCAGCTCAATAAATAGACTTTTTGTTTTAGTTTTGTTTATTTTATGTTTGTTTTTGGTAGCAAACGACTTTTCGTGTGTTCGATCATAAATATAAAATCGTACGTTGATTTTTAAAAATTGTCAAAAACGAATTTTCAAACACACGAAAAGCAAGAAACAGAAAAGGAAAAAAATGAAGGAAATTTCGTCTGCAACAGCAACCCAAACAATTTGTTAAAACAACTGTGACAGCTTGCATATGTCCTTTAGCCAGGACATACACATATAGAAACTAAACTCTACTCTCTCTCTCTCTCTCTCTGTCTACTCTCTTTCTCTCCTTCTGTTTTTACAATAGTTTGCTCCATGTTTGTACGTTTATTGTGGCGTGCGTTGCTTAACAAACAGGAAGCAACAAATTCAGCTACTGTTTCCGCTTAGTGTTCCTCTGTGTGTGTGCGAGTGTGTATTTGTATGTGTATATGTGTAAACCAGTTTGTTTCTAACATTTGTGACTGCATACTGATTTGCTTGCAGCAGCAGCAGCAACAGCAGGACATAAGGACAACATATGCTGCGAACGACCCTTAACCTGCCCCACTTGAGCAAAAAAAAGAGAGAAATAGAAAAACAGAAAAAAGAAACCAAGTAGGATTTCTTGGGGCCAACTTAAGCAGCTAATTTGGTATGCAATCCAGATATTTGGCATTCATATTATTTCTTTTGGCTTTTTATACAATTTGTCGGTACTTAACAGAGCTTTAAAAAAAAACCCAATGGCTTTCGAGTGGCTTTAATCAGACAGTCCGTAGGGAATCGAAGAAATATTCTAGCAAGGATTAAGAATTTTCATTGCCAACGATTTCAAATGGTTTTCACTAGAATTTGCTTTATTGTAATGAATGTGAAAATTACAAAGTAAAAAAAAAATTGCAAAACCTTTCACTAGAATCTTGTTATTGTCTATGCTAAAGGTTAATATTAAATAAAATAAATATATAAATAAATCACATTTACATATTATTTTTTCCTTGCTACAGATTATAAAATATTTTCACTGGAATTTTCTTCATTAATTGTAATAAATGTGAAAATTACAAAACAATTTTCAACTTTCACTCAAAATATATTTTATTATATGAATCTTTTCACTGGAATGTTCTTCGTTATTTATAAAAAAAATGTCGAAGTTACAAAACAATGTACAATCAAAATATCTAAATTATTTTCCTTGCCAAAGATTTCCAAAGCTTTTCATTGGAATTTTCTTGAAAGCCTGAGATAAATGTGAAAATTACAACTTATAATTTCTCTACAAACTATGAAAAGTTACAAATTAAATATATAGAGATCTGTAGAGCTTAGATACCACTCTATAAATAAGCCAATGTCGCCTTCAAGCTAAGTTGGCCAAGTTAAGTGCCTGGCCAAAGCCATAATGGCCAGTGCCTGGGCATATAAATAAAAACACTAAAGCACTTGACTTTAGGCACTCTCGACATGGTGACAGCAGAAGCATTTGCAGCATTTCCTGTTCAGTTGCCAGCTCTAGTTCGAGTTCTTAGCGCTGATTTAAATTACAATTGAGTGGCGACAATATTGTGAGAAGGCGGCGAGCGAGCGAGCGAAGCTGCTAAGTGGACAGCGAGTCGGGTAGCAACAGAAAAATAAGAGAAGGACTTGAGTCAACAATAATTTAGTCTGACTGTGGAGAGAGTGGCGGGGTGAGTGGGAGCGAGGCGAAGTGGTTGAGTGGGCGGCTGAGTGGCTGGCTGTTAGCGCCTCAGTAGTCAGTGGACATTGAGTGACAGTTTTGTCTGGCTGTCTATAGAAAATTGCAAGGTGCCATTGGCCGAGTGTAAACAACATGAAAATTAGCAGTTAATGAAGCCTCGTTACGGTCGCAGTCGGGTTTTCTCGCATAGTTGCCCATTCGCCCAGTCGCCCAGTCAAGGATTACCGTTCAAGTGCCTTGAGTTGGCATTGTTTGGACGTTGATTGCGCCGAAGGATGTTGGCGCAATATTTGTGCGGAATTAGTGTAATGGCAAATGGACAAGATGATGGCAATGAGCTGATTGCATTGTGATTGGCCCAAAACGAGACAGGTGAATGGACTGCAAGGATAGACAAAAGGATTGCAGCCACAGCACGTGCTGGCTGAACGAAACTTAAAGAACTTTCGGAAATTGCTATAGACAATACGATTGAAACAATGAAAATGTTATCGGCTAATGGTTGTGCGGCTATATGGCTTGCATTAGAAGAGTTTACTTCTCTAGAGTGGTAGTTGAAGTATCTAAGTAATATTAACAGTGTGAATCGCCTTTCTGTGCGATTTTCATTATTGCCTTAATTTGAGTTCAGTTGTTGTATATATGTGAAGTGTTTGTCTTTTTACTTTCTTTTTTTTTTAGATTTTTACTATTGATTAGATATCTTGAACGCCTTGCTATGCGATTTTCATAATTGGTAAAATTATTAGAAGTGAGCTTTAAAAGTAAATTTTATAAGAAATTCGCTGTTAAATGATCTGATTAAATTCTCTCTCTAAATTATGATAAATGATAAATCGTGATTACATGATTTATCATAATCTTATCATAAATCATGATTAATTATGATAATATTATCTTAAGGATAACTCATTATTACATGATCTTAGAAGAAATTTTAATTACACGATTTATTATAAGGCTTAATTTGAAAGTTTTGTTAGCATTTCCATCTCTTTTTCATGACGATCTTCTATGTGATTCTCAGGATCTCAGGATCACATATTGTGTATTTATATATGTAGCAAATGCACATAAATAAACTGATCAAACGACTATTGCAACTTTACTTATGATTACTCACTTATGTATGTCGACTTGCTATAAAATATTCATTATAGATGAAACAGTTTGATCCACATCTAAAATTTGCAGGCATATAAGTTGTTGTCGTAGCTGTAGTTCATCTGTTTTTAAATTTGATAAGTTAGGTCTACATTTTTCAGATTTTTCGTATAGATTTCTTAAGCAATTTTCATTATCAATGATATATATTTTTTTAAATATCTAAATTCTGAATATGTGGATTTCGCCTTTTCATTAGATTTGCTAATTCTAACAATTGATGTAGGCTATGATTTAGTTATATAAGAATATATCTGAAGAGTGCTGTATTTTTGTGTGTTCTCCATATTATTTTTCATTTTTTTTTTCTTTTTTTTTTTTTTTAATTTCTTCTATAGTTTGAATTTCTATGTAAATTTCTATTATTAAAATTAAAATTAATTTATAAAAAAATCTTTTCTATCAATCTTCATTTGTTATTCAATCAAGGTGCCCAAACTATAATTATATAGATGATTCTCTAGCCCGTCTTTACTAGTTCAAAGTTGTCCAACAAATGCAAATATAAAATTTTTCTACTTGGGACAATTCCTTTTTGCAATTTAAATAATTGTGTTGTGCCTAGCAAACACACTATTTTTCTCTCCCTTATTTGTATTTTTTCTGTCAATTCGTTGCTGGACCTCTGGAAGCTCTTCAATTCATTTTGGTTAACTTATAAGTTTCTTGCTGCTGCATATTGACAAACAAAGTTTCAAGTCCAATTTATGCATGCATTCAAGTTGAATATATATAGACTATACTTCTATATATAAAATATATATATGCATATAGAGTTTATTTTTGTCTTTGGTTTATGCAAATGGCAAGTCGAGCCAGATCTTAAGTATAATTTTTTATGCAACTGATTTTCATTTAAATTGAGAGCCAAGACAAGTCACGAGGTTGCGCCTTTTCTTTGCCCAGGAGAAAAAGTTCGCCATAGTTCACTCACACACACACACACACACAAGTCACACTCCAAGTGGGTAAGAAGTAAAAAAAAAATGGGAAAAAAAACTATTTTTTTCAGCAGCGGTCGCAGCTCATGAAAAATCTTATGAATAGCATTATTCAGTATTTTGCTGGCTCTTGTGTTTCTCTTCGGCTGCTCTCCGCTGCATCTTGCATCTCTCGCTGCCTGAGCATCTTTCGAGTCTATTTGTTATTTGTGTGCATCTGTTGAGTAGTTTTTCGTAGAAGGACACCTATACAAAAATTCGTCAACCGCAATACTTGAGAGGGAAAGTCATATAGTCGAATCGCTGAGTGAACTTTTTTCTCTTTTTTTTTCTTGCCACACTTCGAATGCACTACAGCGCGCAATTTTAATTAAGATATTAAATGCGAGTGGAAGCAGTTGCTTCTTTTTTTCCCCTCTGTTCGCACTAATGAAGCTTCTTCTTCTACATCTTTTTTTCGTTTGTTTGTTTTTTTTTTACATCTGCCATAGTTATTGTCGGTAGCCTGTGAGCCTGTCATCATCATTAGGCTGAGCTCAGAAAAACTCCTGTCTCTATACACAATGGATGCTGCTGCTGCTCCTCCTGCTGCTGCTGCTGCTTCTCCTCCATTCATTCATTGAGTTTGCCTTGTCATTTCGCTGGCTCTTTTACCTTTTGTTGATTTATGCGAGCCACGAGCTGGCAATTAAGCTGCGGCTCAAACCTGAAGGGTTCTTCAAGCCTCTCCCTTTCTCTCTCTCTCTCTCTCTCTCTCTCTCTTGTTCTCTCTGTCGCCCTTCGGCTAATGCTGCTGCAGGACCAATTGAAATTTTAATCAGCTTGAACACAAATTAGCGTCGTTTTTATGTTTATGAATTGTGGCCATAAGCCTTTTTGGCGCAGTTTGCCGAACACCGTTAGCCGCACTTTCGTTACGTCCCTCCTCCTACTCTTTCCTTTTTGCATGTATTTTTTGTTTCCTTAATCAAAAGGATATTAAGTGTCACGCAGCTTAAGTGTGACAAAATGCGCAACTTAATTAACTTGTCAAGGGGTTAAACGACCTGACTGGACATTAAGTACTTTTGCAGTGTTGGTCAACGCCATAAACAAAAGCATTGTGAAAACTGAAAGCTGTCAGGATTAACACTGAAAAATTGACAATGTTTGTTTGGATATTTCACTAATTGGATCATTTTTTGAAGTGCCATACAAATATGATTATAATGTGAGAGAGGGAATTGCTTGGCATAATAGAATATGATAGAATGGTTCGTTGTAAGTGCATATATTGGATGGGAAAGGCTATAGCAGGAGGCATAAAAGTCAACTACAGTCAATTACTATATATATTTAGATTTATATAACTGATAACATTATAGGCTTATCATTTTATAAAAGTGCACTTTGTTGCATTGAAGAAAAATATTAATCTATGCACACTCTGTTCGAGAGAACCGAAAAAAAAAATCATATTCGCTCTCGCTCTGAGCAAGAGACCTCGATTCTTTTTGTTTTAGTTTTCAGTTTGTGCCCTTGCTCAAAATGCTCAAAGCAAAACACTCAGATGAAGAAGAAAACGAAATAAATAAATTGCCTTGTTCAGAGTAAGAGCGTGTGTGTATGCTTGCTCTGTTTCTCTCATGAGTAAAACGTGAAACGGATAACTGTTATTGCGAGCTGTGCTTTGAGAGCGATACGTTCAGTGAGCAGACATCTCCAAGAGTCTCTGCTCTGTCGGCACATTCACATACACACACTCACACACACGTACGCTTTTGATGTGTTGAGCGAAGAGAACCCTCGCATGTACAACACATATATACAGAAAACACTTCTTTCCGATCGTTGAAGAATTGATGCATTTGGCTGCTCTCAGAGTTATTGCTCAATGTGTGACTGAAAGAGACTTATTCACAAATATTGAGAAACGATTAACAGATATTTGAAAGCTCTTATATAAATATTTATAATATATAGTGTTGAACTACTTACATGTTTCTTGTAGCTCTAAGTCAATCAAGTCATTTTTTTTCACTTTGTTGTTCGCATTGAGTGTTCACAATTTTTTTTATAAGTGCAAGCGACTTTGGATGCTCAGCTCTCACTGCCATATGTACATATGTAGCTAATTTGCAGAGCTGTCAACCAGCTTATGCGCCAATCAAAAGATAGTTAGTATCATAAAGACTTGAAATATGAGCGCCCACTTGGCATGATCACAGTGAGAGCGAATAAATGAATAGAGAGAAAATGGAACTAATGAGCGAAATCTCTTTACATAAATAAATCTCTTGCAAAGCTAATATTGTAATATTATACTAAGAGCTATTTGTTGGGTCCAATACTAATCTAGTTCTTTATGCAAAAGTTAATTGTTCTATTTTTTGTAAGCTAACATTATTAAAAACTCTAGCAAATATATTTTACTTTGAGCTGTAGAATAAATTTATAAATAATATAGCTCAATAATATATCATAAGAATATATAAGAATTTTATAATTTTTATTAATCAATTTAACTATATTGTTGTTAAATTTTCTTTACAGTTCCGCCCATGCTGCTAATACCCCATCAATTGGTTGGCGCACCCGAAGGTTTCAATGTGACCATCGAATGTTTTACGGAGGCGCATCCCACATCTCTGAATTACTGGACACGCGGCGAGGGACCAATCATACACGACTCGTTTAAATACAAGTAAGTAGCACTCCCTTGCCCACTCTCTCCGTCTCTCTCTCTCTAAGTCTAACATTTTCTTCTTGCATTGTATAGAGTCGAGTCGAGCGTCGGCGTGCCCGCATACAAGACCCACATGAAGCTGACAATTATCAATGTGGGCAGCGGGGACGATGGCATCTACAAGTGCGTGGCCAAGAATCCCAGAGGCGAGACGGATGGCATTATACGATTATATGGTGAGTAAATAGCACAGAGCTTCTAAAAAAAAGGGGACAAGAATTAACTATGCGACATATTTAAGCACTCAGCACTCAGCTATAAGCACTCAGCACTTGACAGTCGGCACTCAGTGCTCTCTGGCTCAGTGCTCGTTCAATGCAATTTCGCAGCTTGTTCAGCAAAAGTTGCCGTCAAATGCATTTTTAATTGTTTGCCAAACAAAAGTTGCGCAAAACTGAACTCAGCTGAAAAGCATAAGCCTCTTCCAGAGGCAGCTGCAAATATATTGCGCATACGCAGCGTGGCATAATTTGTACGGCAAATGCAAAGTCAGCAGCTGAGCAAGTTTCTCTCAGTCTGAGTAATTTCTGTTGTTTATTTTAGGAACAAAAATACTTTATTATGTCATGTGAGTAAATCGTTAAGATGAAGTTTTGGTTAATCTATTAGGGAGATTATTGAAGCAAAATTTGATGTGATATCTATATACGGATAAAAAAAGAAAAAGAAAACTTTATCAACATTATTATGTATGATTATTATAATTAGTAATACGATTTTCATCATTAATATTTTTTTTTTTTATGTCAATAACATTTTTCATTGCTTTTAACTTTTCTCATTATTAGTATCATTATCATTGTCATCTCATTTGAAATATAATTTTTTAATTTATTATCTAGAGCTCACAAATATGTGTTGACCCGATCAAATCTTGTTCCGAACGAGAGCAAATGAATATTTCTTTTTTTTCGGTTGATCTCGAGAACAGAGCGAGAAAACTCGAACGACCATTAACGAGCGACATTATTATCTCATTAGCATTATGTATGATTTCATTTAATATTATTCTCATTATCAATATACCTATTATTATAATTTTATTATTTTAATATTTTTAACACATAGTTTCTTATCTTATACACAAATTTATTATGACTGCATCGACTAGCAATAATTTATCTTATTATTTTTTTGTCTGATCATTATCATTGTTATTAGAATATTAAATAGCATTTTCATTACCATTCCCCTTAATATTATTATCATAATAATTACCATTTCATTTTTCTATTACCAGTTTCTTTTTATTATTATAATAAATTATTATTATAAAAATTATTATTATTATTATAATTTTTATTATCATGTTGTTAAGATTATTTTATTATTATTTCATTATCTTTAAAATTCATTATGATTATTATTAAATTCCATTTCAAGCTTTTTTTTTTTTTTTTTGCTGTTTGTATTTACCTCAAATCTCACTTTACTTTCCGATAATTTATTTTTAACTAGACTCGAGCATATAATTTAGTTAATTGTGCAGCTTGGAAATGCGATTTCTATTGCGCTTAGTTTTTGGCAGCTTAAAGCTGCCCTCAGCAAATCCATCACGTAATTAAACTTAAAACGTGATATTAACTCACAACTTGAGCTGCAAAATTGAAGCGTTGCTGCTGCTGCCAGAAAAGGAAAAAAAAAGTTCTACACTTTCCCTGCTGCCAGCCTTGGTAGTTGAAATAAAATTTAAGTTTTGCCCGAGGCTGTGGCAGCACACATGTGTGTGGTGTGGAGTCAAAAACTGACTCGACTTGCCTGCCATATCGCCCCAACGATTCGAAGGTTGTGCGAGACGATAGCTGCTCTCCCGCCCAACCGATTGCGCCACACCTCAGGCATCTCAGAGCACGTGACTTGATTTCCAGTGGCTTGATTATGGCTCAGCCCTGCAGCCTTTAGTTTTTTGGCCAAGCATCGACCAGGGCCTTGTAAGGTGTTAAGCATTCGTCTTTGGTTTCCGCCCCTTGCCCTGTATCATCTGTGGACACGCTGAAAAGTTCACGTTTCCTGGCCAGGCAATTAAGTCGCTCCGTTTCTGGGCTATTGCGGTTGAGATTTTCTTTTTGTTCTGGCTTTCGCCTCAATAGCTAAATAGCTGGAAATTTGTCAATTCGTGTTAAGGCCAATGCGGCACTTTCTCAATGTGCCACGGAGCTTGGAATTTTTTTTCCTTTCCTATTTCTCTCATTCACGTCTCTTATTCGCCTTCACCATCTACTCCTCCTCCCCCTCCTCTTCCTGCTGGACATGAATCTCTTAATTAGTCGAATTGGACTTAAAGCTTCAGAGCTCATTAGACGTGTGTAACATTTTGTTGTAGCTGTGAATTAATGGTCTTAAATCGGAAGTTGTCGTGATTTAACTGTTAACAGTTATATATATGAAAGTAAAGTCTCTATAACTTTAGGCTAAACTAATAAAATGCATATTATAACTATCTATAATAAATAATTCATAAAAATTACTCATTAATATTTAACTATTTCGGCGAGCGACAGAGAAAGAGTATACAATTATTTACATTCATATTTCTTCAATGATTTATTCTATTCAATTTCGCATGTCGGAAAATCAATGTTTTAATTAGTTTCTAATGAGATTGCACAGTCGGCTGAATGAATATTCAATATTTAATAAAATAAGTACTATCATATGGCCAAAAAGCGTTTGACAATCAAAATGATTTTGCATATTTAAAATGGTTTGGAACAAACGTGCTGAATAAATTTCACTGTGCGGGGCATAATTAAAACGTGCTTTAATTGAAAACATATATATGTATATGGAGTGTGCATATTGAGAATGTGTAACTGGGAAAAACCCGAATACTTATATTATATAAACCGATGCGAACTGGCAACTGGGGACATTTGCGGGGGACTGGGAAATTGTGCATATTGTCACATAATGAAAATACAAAATAATTAGCATTTTGTTTTATCAAGTCGGGCGAATAAAATATATGCATATATGTATATATCAATATATGTATGTATGCATATATTTAGGAGTGAGCGGCGAAATAACAGACAGCACGAATTTTAAATAAATAGCATAAAAAATCAAATGCAATGAGACGTGCGAAAAATTGCAAAAATTGAACAATTTGCATGCAAATTCCATTTAAAAAATAAAAAAAACAACCAACCATCTGATGTATAAATAAAAAGATATGTAAATGAATTATAAACAAAAAATGCTAAAAAAAAAAAGACAAAAACATAAACTCCAGAACAAGTTCAGTTATTGTTATACGTAATAAAACAAGTGTGTGAGTGGGAGCGCGAGCGTGAGCGTGAGAGTGAGAGTGAGAGCGAGAGCGAGAGAGTGAGAGCGAACAGAGCACAGCCTATATTTAGAGCTAGGCATTTTGTTGACAATAATCAACTGAAATGCAATGAGAGTTGGGAACACAAAGAGTAGAGGAGAGCAGAGCAAGCGTAGCAGAAAACAACAATTGGACTTTTTAAAGACCGAGCGAGATGGCAATCGCCGTGTTAATTGACAATAAGACGAAAGCACATGTGTGAGTGGAATGGTATGAGAATGGTATGAAAAAAAGCATGTGTGAGTGGAATGGTATGAGAATGGTATGAAAAAAAGCATATGTGTGAAAGGGATGGTATTAGTTATAAAGCAATTAGAAATTACAAACGAAAACCAATCAAAATGCAGACAAGCCACTCAAGATGAATAGGTATGGCTGACGGTGCTCAAAGAAATGCCATTGTATAAGAGATGTGTGATAATGGCGAAATTATTAAGAGAGTGGGTATATACCCATATATTATATATTATATTATATTATAACAATATTGATTCTAGATCGATCAACATTAGGAAATATAATATATAAAAATCTAAAATAAATTTATATAAACTCTGTACTCCATACATATTCACAATTCATATTGAAGATCGGTGTGGTTATGTATTGTTAGAGTTTGAGTATTAGAGGTTAAGAGAGTTCTTAATTATGTGGAATCCAAAATGTATTCTCAAATGATATAATATACTCTTAAGCTTACTAATATACACAATTACTGATAATTCATCATAATCTTCTCTGTTTCTTTATCTCTCTCTCTCTCTCTCTCACACACACACAGTTTCGTATCCACCAACGACCGCCTCTTCGGGTCTCTACACAAGTGAATCGCATTGGGGCGAGGCCGGCAGCAACAATTTTGGATTTGGCAATTCAGATGCGACACGTTCCAATTACGGACAGGATAAGAGTGAGTAGAACTTAAGACTATCATCAACACAGTTGCCTGACACCCGAACCCTTGTGCGTTTCACCCCCAAACACACATTTGATTATTTTGTCAGTGTATCTCAGTGTCTCGTGTTTTGTATTCCCCATCTTAAAATCCATTTCTTTATTTCTCTTTCTCTCTCTCTCTTTCTCTATTTCTCTCTGTCTCGCTTACTTGTGTGCTGTCTCCCACATCATTATCATCAATCAGATACGCGCTATCAATCGAATTTGAATGAAATCGGTTTATCTGAACAAAAATCCTTCCTAGATAAAACACAGAATGCGGCAAACGGAAATGGCAATGCGCCCGGCGTCGGCGTCGACAGCGGCGCCGACAGCGACGCCAACAGCGCTGTGGCCATAGCGTGGCTGGCGCTGCTGCCAACGTTGTTAACCATTATGCAAGACTTAGCTTAAGTGTGTGTTAGAGCTACATATCCGAATGATGATATATAAGGCTAGCAACTAAACGATATATATGAATATATATATATATATATATATATATATATATATATATATATATATATATATATATATATATATATATATATATATATATATAATATATAATACAAACTAATCGTATAGCCCCTAGTCGAGCAGACCCCAGTTATGATCCGCCCCCCAAGAAAAAAAAAACAAAAGAATAAGAGCGCAGACTAAGCCCAACAGAGCTTGCGTTAACCTATATTAGCTTATCATATATAGAATAAAAATATATATATATATATATGCATATATGTATAGTTACAATTATATAAACATTCACAAGGGTAAACAAAAAATAAAATAAAAATTGCAATTTAATTTTGCTTTAATGCTGTGCTTAACGAGAAAAAAAATAAAAGAAAAGGGAAATTAACAATTTGATGTACTCAAGTTGAATAATGTTTAAATAATTATATGACGACATATACATACAAATACATACTCATACATATATTTGTGCGTTAAACGCTGATGACAAACACAAACACACACACATCTCATACTTAAACGAAATTATACAAGTAAATAAATTGTTAAATCAGAAACAACAACAACATATCGAAAATCATTTAAATTATAGTAACTAAATATACATGAGAGATGTGTGCGCATGTGTGTATTTATATATTGATGCACCTTAGTATATATATTTAATAATGATTCAGTTGAATACAAATTAGTTTCGATTCATATAAGTTGACCTAAATATTGGAGATATACACATATCTATATATGGATATAAGCGGTTACAGGGCAGTCTATGGTCAAGCGCTTTATAGCTAATTCTGCTCTCAAAAATGTATCTATATCTGAGTTGCAAAATCAACTTCTATGTCATTTAAATCATAAAACAAGAATACCAAAAAAAAAAATATTAAAGAAAAAAACAAATTAATTTCTTTTTTATTTCCCAACAACAAATTGTTAAAAGAAAAAATATTAAAGCTTAAATTAGGTAAATTGTAATTAAAGCTTACAAGAATAAATATTGTAAAGAAAAATCGCAAAAAAAAAGAATTAAATGAAAAAAGCATATACTTAATGAGAATGTTAAACATTTAAGCTAAATAGTTGTGTTGCTTTCAATACAAAATAAAAATATGTTAAATATTTATATATTGTAATGATTTACAAGTTAATGTAAACATGCATATATATATGATTATATATATATATACTATAACTATGTAACATGTATTTAAGCATACGAAATGAGTTGCAACTGCATTGATATAAGCCCCGACTCCAAATTGAAATAAAAATCAACAACAACAAACGCTTTATGTGTGAAATGCTTAATTGCCAACCATATTGGAAACATGCAACACGACAACAAACATTAACAACAAACAACACACATTAACAATACATCAGAATAAAAAGGAGCAATGAGAATGCTAAAGCTCTGTGAAATACCAGAGCAGAGGATACCCTAAAGAGGCAGAGTTGAATTAAAAAAAAATTTTTTTAAATAAATATATATATGCTTGTTGCTTAAGGATGTGTAAGGCTGTCAAATTCATATCCATTTCAGGTAAATATAAAATATATATAATTATAATATATTGCTTTATATATATACTAAAACATGTTGGATTTTCCACTCTAAAATCTTGTTACTCATTTACTCATTCTCTCCTCTTAGGCTCTTTCAGGAACACATCAAATATATATATATTTATACTCATATTATATTGCTTATATATAATCCACACTTTCCATATTCACTATAAAATCATGTTAAATATCAATAGGTGACGGCGATTGTGTTCACTTCAGTATTAATTTTTATTCTTCTGTTTCTGAGCATTTCTAACCAGACGTAAATGCTTAAATTCATCTCTTAAATCTAGTTAGCATTGGTCTATTGCTTTCTTAAACTATCGCTGAGGTTGTAAGAGGAGTCAACGTTCATCTATTTAATATTCTTATCGCTGAGGCTGTTAGAGTCAGCGTTCATCTACCTATTATAGAGCGCGTAGAAGACATAGTATATACGATATTTGTATATTTGTAGGTTTATGCCTGAATTTAATGAATATTTGAATATTCAGCTTTGCTTAAATTCTTCTTAATTTCTGTAACCAGTTCTCTGAGTTAAATTCAAGCATACCCCACTCCCACTTTTACAGAGTATTTGAGAGTGCTTCATACATTAATAAACAATTAGTGTGAGGAAACTTTGCCGCGTTCGAATATTGAGTATTTTCGACCGCATTTTATTCGTTGTGACATTTAATTTATTCATTTTTTTATTACACGCCAACACTCATTGAGAATGTAAAAGAACAACAACAACAATAATAATAATAATAATAAAAAAATCATAATAAAATTTATCATTTTCAATTTAATTATTGTTAACAACCGTTAGGTCCACACACAGTTTCATGCATTTTTCATTGCAGTTCGATTTTTAATAACGAATTTAAGTGGCGCGAATGTGGCAGAGAAAGAGCAAGCTATATACATAAGTGTATGAGTGAGATAGGAAAGGGGGAATGAGTTGGGAAATTGAGACTTTGAAATGAAATGGAATGGGAAAATCATTTTTGAAATTGTATAAAACAAATAAGACAGCTCAAGTCGGAAAGGTACAGCTAAATGATAGGCCAAATTCCGCTGAAATTTGTTATTCATTATTATTATTAATAAAATGGATTGCGTTTTTTGAGGGAACTAAATGAGGTATATTTGCCTTTCGTAATATCAAAGGTACATTTACAATCGTAATTTAAACACGAAGTAAAATCCAGTTAATAAACTAAATAATAAATAAATGAAGTAAGAAAACAAAGTAAGAAAACAAAAACTCAAAACATTATTTTACCTACAATACTAAAATGCACTTAAAACTCACACAATAATATGCTAAAATTCAACAATTTCGCAACGAAATGTTTACATAGAATAAAGAGAAATAATAATAAATAATTTGCACAATTTATTAAAAGGTCCTGGCTAAGAAGCTTAACAAATGCGGAAATTGAATTGCAAGGCATGCAAAGCAGAAAACTGAAACTGAATTTCCATGCTGAATGGAAAAACAAGCAGCAGCAAAAATAGAAGGCAGTTGAAAAAACGAGAAGCAGAATATGATGAATAAAAAATACTAAAAAAAAAACTTGGAAATCAGCTTGAAATCGCGACACAAGATGTCAATTTCATTACGGGCCAAAACGAGGACAGCGCGCCGGACTCATCTGCATAAAGGGGAAATTATTTTTGCTAACAACTGACAACAGCAACAACAGCAACAACAACAACAAGCAACTAAATGGCAATTGCAATCGCAGCTGCTTGGACAAACTTTGGCAAGCCAAAAATAAAATAAAAAAAGAAAAGAAAAGAAGTGGAAAGAATAAAAAATAGGAAAAATAACTGGAAAAACGCTGAAATGAACTATTCACGACAATTTCCGCAAGGCTAGAAAGAAGTCTTCCACGGCGCAATGCATGTAAAGCAACAACAGCAACAGCTACAGCAACAAAGTTAACAAAGTCAACAAACAAATACAAATGAAGCCAAAATGGTGGAAAAATAAATTACGAATCCCAAAGCAACTAACAAGAAAACGATGAAGAAGAAGAAGAAAGGTAGAGTAAAGAGAATATGGTGCATTCGCGCGCACAACAAAAATAAATGGAATTATATTTATGAAAAATGCATAGGAAATAGCTATTACTCGAGCTACTTTCTATTAACCCACGGCAGCGCCCCCTGGCGGCAACAAAAGCGAAACAAGCATTTCAACAGCTCTTTGATAATGCACCATGCTGTACGCGTGTATGAGTGTGTGTGTGTGCGTATGAGAGAGAGAAAGTTTTGTGTGGAACATGTTTGCCATACTTTTTATCTGAGCCCAATTCTTCTTTATGCGAGCGAGTTTAATAAAGAAGGAAGCGCACAACAGGCACCAAGTGTCCTGCACAAAAGAACTTCTGCATATGTGAGAGAGAGAGAGATAGAAAGTATGTGTGTGTGAGGTAAAAAGTTGTAAGTGCATTTCGCATAAATGGAAAATTGTTCAATTTATCGGCGCACAAAGGAGCGAGCACACGAGCTGGGAAATGAATGTGGCCAAGGCAGCAGCAGAACTTGAGAAACTTTACGCAATTGAATAGATAAATATTTATGTTGGTCAACTCCGCTTTTAACCCTTACAGTTATGCATATGAAGTACTCCTGTTATGGGCCATGGCTAAATAATTGCCACAAATGAGGCGCGTCAAATTTGATTTGATTTGATTTGAGCTTTTAAACCACCAAGAGACAACGACAACAATCGATGGACAACATTTAAAGCGCTATAAACGGCCATAAGCTGGATGAGCAGAGGATGATAAAAATATCAACAAGCCAGCAATAAAACATTCAGCATTCAAGGAGCTGTGGAGCAGCCAAGTGAACATTGGACCATTGTCGAAATGACATCAATAAAATATTTAAGGCGACAACAAAGAGAAGCAGCCACCACATTCGCATTCACGAATGGCCTTCATGCCTCAGCTACCTCTGCTCCCACTCCAACTCCCGCTGCTGCCACGCCTCCACAGTTGGCAAAACAAACTCAAGGAGAACGCTGAATGGAGAACTCCACTCGACTGGCGTCATGGCAAACGAGCTTAACTGGATAAACCGATGAGAACTGAACGAAGGCGCTGCGAATGAGGGCGAGAGTGAAGCTGATGGTAAGCAAAGGAGTTGAGGGAATGTTAAGAGACGAGACGTACAAACTCACTTGAAGCAAGCAGCTACAGCTTCAGCTGCTTTTCACTCGTCTCGGTTTCAGCTCGACTTTGAAGTGCAACATCGGAATTTGAATTCAATCGGAATTGCAATCGCTTCCCACACAGCCAACTGCATCTCCAATCCCCACACCCGCTCCATAACTGGCTTTTTATTGCGGCTTCCCATTCTGTTTTCTGTGTATTATTTGTGAGCGAAAGCGGCTTAGACTTGTTAGCAACGTCTTCCGACTGTTTACGGGTCTTAGGCACAGCGAAGGGGGTTTTAGTCAGAGTTTACTCTGGAAATCGCGACCGACAATCAGGGTTAGCACAGAGATGGGCTGCCAGTGATAGGCGAAAGTAACGAGAATTGGAATTTGAAATCCGAATTGGACAGTTGACCAAATGGGCAATCAAGTTTAGATTTTACCCAAGCAACTTCCATTTCGATTTGCCATATTATTTTTATAAGCTTCGTCCGAGCTGAGCGCACGATAAGAATTGAAGTTTATCTTATTTCTCTCGTTTTTATGAAATTTGCATATTTTAATCAGCCAGCGTCGATTTCCCAGCGGCAATCAATTTGCGTTTCGTCTTTCGACTATGGAATCAGTTAAGATTTCATCTTTGGATTTCCTTTGATCTAATTTCGTTGCGCAGCAACAAATTGAACCGAAACATTTTGTGGCTGAGGCTTGAAGTTTGAACTTGAGCTTTTGTCCACACCTAGAGTCTAGTCTAAGAGCATTATCCATGAGGGCGATGTACATATTTGAGGAAGCCTCGAGAATCGCCACTCTGCGTCCAGAAATGATAAACGACTTTTCCCATTTGCCGCTACCGATTGTTGCCGCACTTTGCTGGGCAAATTTGCATTTAATTTTAAAGTAGTCCTTCCTTCCTTCCTTCCGACTACTATTAATAGGCTGGCAATTTGAGAGGTTGTGGTTGCCGTCAAGTCAATAAAGTATCAAATTACCATTCCGCCCCGGAGGCCATTCGGCTAATGAGCGAACGCCCTCAGCGAGCGCCGTTTGAAGTGGTCGCCGCCCCCTTTGGGCCTGATGGACTAATATTTGAATGGTAGCCATAAACTAGTTGAGCTTTTGATGACCATCATTCAATTTTATGATAATTAAAATTCGTCCACCTTGTGGCAATAAAATATGACGGATGCTAAATAAATTATTATTTCTAACTTAGACACTAAATAAATTATCTTGTTGAATAAAATACAGAAGTAGTTATCAATTAATTAACATTTATTTTCCATTTATTTCCAGTTCTTCAATACTGTACAAATTTCTTGATCTACTCATAATAATATCTGGAAGGGTATACGAAATTATGTGTAGCTCAACAAACACATGCACGCATCATGCCTCTTTGTATTCGCTGGCTCTGAGCAAAAAATTTCACTCACAACAACAGAATCCACATAACGGCAAGCAAAAGGCGTAGAGTATAACTGGGAACGTAAGTGAGAGCTAAACGCCTTAGCAGATGACAAATAGAGTTAATAAATGTTGTGAGAGGCATCGGCATACACACATTTCACGAAGCAATAGCGTGATATGTGTGGATTGTGCTGAGAGTGTTAATGAGAGGGATCTTGTCAGTGAGAGCTGAATAAGGTACCTCAGTGGGAAACGAAATGAATCGCCGTTCTAATATTTTCTGTGAGAGGCTTCGGCCGCACGAACGCACACACACATTGTCACATATCTAACGAAGCAATGACGTGATAGAATGGGATCTCGTTGGTGCGAGTGAAAGCGTAGTTTGGATCGCAAATGAGAGTCACACATTTAACATGTCAATGGCAGCTTTTAAAGAGAGATTTGGTTTAAGTGAGAGCGCTTTTATAATACATACTAATGTAATTAGCTCTCAGTTGTTTGCGAACTTTCAATTTGATCAATAGGGTGCGCGCCACTTTGTTTCATAGATGCAAAAATACGCACATATACTAGAATTGCATGAATATTTATTCTCTTCACACAATCAATTAAGTGTAATATTAAAAATTTTATGTTGAGACAAATGAATTAGGAGTGAAAATAAGTTTTTCGCATGGAATTTAATACATGCTTAATACTTAATACTTGTTTCAGTGATTACTTTATTGAATCATTATTTTGATTATTTTATTTTGCATATACAAACATGCATAATATAAATGTTAAATTTTCTAATTTCATTTGCAATACAAAGGGTAAAAAATAATGTATGAATAATTGTAAAACGTTTTGTTCGCTAAATATAAATAAATACAAATTAATATGATATATATTTAATATATTTCAGTATATTTATTGCTCATTGTAATTTCATTTTTATTTTTTTCGATACAGGATGAATAAATCTGTTTAAGAACATTTGATCTTTCTGTGTAGATGTACATTGACTGTATCGACCTTTCATCGTTTTCTATAGGATTGATCTTTGAATAAGTAAATAAAAGTAAACTTATGAAACATTCGCTAACTAACATGAATATACTTTTTTCCTTAGATACATCATATTTAAATTTACCTAGCGCTGGAGAAAATTAAATGGCCTGGACCCTAGTTGATTACGACATAATGTTTTAACCACAAATTGACTAAAATTTCATCTTGCTAGCAGGGAGTTTCATGCATTCCTCGATCTAATTTATTATTTATAAGCAACGAATTTTCTTTAAAATATCAAATATATATAGTAAATATTAAAAGTGTTATCATTCTGTATAAAAATCAATCCTGAATAAAATGAAAATTCAATAAAAATCGTATCTTTTTTTCTGTCTTAATTCAATTTAATCGATTTTATAAAGAGTCATCAACGTTCATATTATTCGTAATTTAACGAAATTTTGTTAATTCTAAGCGGAGCCATAAGCTAAAAATATACCAAATAACATTTTTGTTGCATACCCGCAAGGGCCGGGCGACTAAATCGTAATGTGTCGAATTTTAACAAAAATTCGACTGAGATACCAGGCGAACAGAAATGAGCAGTAGGGTGTAAAATGTTAATTAATATGACTATGTTAATTAACATTGTGGAACGTAAGTCCACTGTTAAATAATCACTCATGTTAATTGAGCGGCAGTTGTAAAAGAGAGTGGTGTGCTAAAGCTGGGTTACTCAAGAGCAAAGGCAATTCTTAAGTGCGCTGCTCAAGAGCTAGTGCAACTGGTAAGTCAGCTGCTCAAGAGCACCTTCACTTTTAAGTCGCCAGCTCAAGAGCAGCTCCTACTAAGTTACGCCTGCTCAGTCGTCTGAGAGCACTTGCGCCTGATCAGTCAGCTACGCATGCTCAATTGCAGCTGTTTATATATTAAGTAGCGATTGCTGTTTATTTCGTTTTGTCGTATAGAAACTGTTAAAAGAAATAAAATACTAATTACGGGACCATTCAAATACGACGTTTGCTATTTTGATAGTAGGTTTGTCAGGACTGTATCCATAGGATGTTATTGATATTGCATAAACATAGCATACACATATTTAATAATACAATTTTTATATTCAATCAATTTATTTTAATAAAATTTCTCTCTCAGATACATTAAATATAATTCGGGGTAAATATTGATCATTAGCTTGTAGAATCTGAAACAATAAAAATATTAGAATAATTAATCAAAGACAAAATCCAAAATTTTAATTTACATTTCAAGCTGCCTCAGCAACAATAATGAAGTCAAAGTCTAGGAAAGTATGGCCCTCTCCACTAGAAGCTGTTTATCAATTCGTCAATCTGCAATAAATAATATATAACATAATGTATAAATAATTTAACAAGCTTTAAATGACAATGAATGCATATCTAAAGTAAATTAAGTTGAATTTTGGAATTTCATAATTTCTTTTTCAATCCCTTAAAATTAATGAAAAAAAAAAAAAAAAATAATAATAAATCTTAATTAAAATTAAATACAAAAGAGATTAGATTAGCTGAAAATTTAATAATATTTCAATTGCTTAAGCACGTTTATCAATAATTAATTTCTGCTTCATTCACATTTTGGCCACATATTTTCTCCTGAGAATTTAATAAAATTCGAAAAACTTAAAAATAATAAAATTATTTGAGCACATTTGTCGATAATAATTAATTTATACTTAATTCACATTTAGGCCACATCTTTTGGCCATGCCTTGTTAAACAATATTTCAGTCGACAATTAATACAATTATCACATTTAATGCCGGGCCACAATGCATATGAAATTTCCTGCTGCCGGAAAGCCACACTCATGCACCCACAACACCCACACCCACAACACCCACACACACACACACACACACACACACACACACACACACACACACACACCACCTGTGGGCATTTGTGTTGCTACACGTTGTAGCTCACTTGAAATCTCGTGCCAAAAGTGAAAACTCCACTGGGAGTTTTGCAGCTAGCAACTGGGGGAACGCGGCAGGCCCATTCAATTACACCTGCTTACGAGCATTACAATGCCATTATGGTGTGTGTAGGTGTATGTAAGTGTGCCAGTGTGTGTGTGTGTGTTCTTTGACGTTGGGCACTTGGCAGGCAACGCGCGCTGGCAACTCGACTATGTCCTCAACCTTGTGCTGCTGCTGCTGCAGACTTGCCAACAATTTTATTACATTTTCGTCTGTCGACACTTTTGTGTTGTTGTTGCTGTTGTCGTTGTTATTGCGGTCGCTTATTACTTAGTAGCAATAACAACAACAACAACGACGACAACGACAACGACGAGAACGGAGCGAGCACAGCTCGAGCCCAAGTGCCAACAATAATAATTACAATAACAACAACAATCACAGCAGCAACGGCAGCAGCAACTGTCTGCCAAAAAGTTCCGTTCCGTGTGCCAAAAACAGTCGACGACAAATGCCACATAAAACATAAATGAATAACAGCAACAACAGCAATACCAACAATTAGAATAAATGGGGAAAACAAAATGTAGAAGTCGGCATTAAAATACCCTATAATAAGTGTTAAAAATATTAGCAGAGCAAACTAATTCTTTGTATATAAAATGTGCATAGAAAAATATATGAAAATTATTTAAACATACATAAATAAAAGTATGATATATATTATTATATGTACACACCATTTAATATGTCTGCATTCAACAGCTACGACGCTGGCACTACCCGCTTGACCCCAACAGCAGGGTACAACAATAACAGCTAGTGACGGCAACAACACAGTCACAGTCAGCGTAAAGTAGATGAAGATAACTGCACAGAGAGAGCACTAACTAGAGAGCGGGAGAGCGTGAGTGGAGGCAACCACTACTCAGCACAATTTCGCAATTTGGTTGCCCATGAAAGAGAGAGAGAAAGAAAAAATAGAAGATGAGAGTACTGAAGCGCAACTCGGCTGCAAATTTTTGGTTATTAAATTTTCAATGTGGATTTGAATACCTCCCTGCTGCTGACTCCATAGTTTTTGGGCTCACAACAGACGCAAAGTGTTGAAACATGTTACACGCTGCAAGTAACACAGCAAAAACAACAACAGCAGCAGCAGCAGTAACAAGGAGCCGCTGCTTGTTGGCGTGTTTTTCGTGCAGATTTAATTAGTTTTTATTACCACAAAAAGAAAATGCAGCGCTCATTGTTGTTGCATTGCTGCATATGGAACATTTCATGAGTGTAGTTATTGCTGTTTTTGCTCTTGTTTCTTTTATTGCTGTTGTTGTTGTTGTGTCTGCCTGTTCGGCTGTGCTTTTTGCGATTTGGCGTTGGTGTCGCTGTTAAATAGTTCCATTTTATGCTTCATACTTTTATAAGCTGTCTGGCTCTGGTCATAGCGGTTCTGCAGTGCTTAGTGCATAGGTAGATGGTAGAGAAGAGTAAAAGGGAAGATAGAATTAGAGTAAACTAGCGAGCAATAAGTAAATGTGCTCATATAGCGAGTAGAAGAGCCACTGCTCTTGGATATATTCGCGATGAAAGTTATTTTGTATGTATGTATTTTTGCATGTATGTATGTGTATATTTGTACATATTGTACATACATATGTACTTATGCATGAAATTATTACATTCATGTGTATGTAATTTGTCACAATATGCACCTAATTAAAGATATTTTAATAAGTATTCTAACGCACGCGATAAATATGTATGTATATTTGTACGTGTATATACATACATACATACATAAATGATTAACGCGAATATAAAAATATGCGCACCAGCTACGATCAAAGCGAAAGTTCGCGAACAACTGAGCGCAATACAAATACATTTAAGCTCTTTTGCTATGCATTTCACAAAATCCCAATAGAGCTCAATATTCGCTCAACTAACATATGTACATACATATGTAAATCGCGCGCTCTCATTATCTCTACAACTACTTAGCAAACTTTGCATAAATCTATGTACATTCATTGGTACATTTGTATTACAAATAGTAGACAAGCCATTGCTGCTTTAAAATACTTATGTGCGCTCAGTTCATCGCTACAATTCAAACGGTGCTCTGTGGATTTTAGGATTCTCTTTACTCAGAGCGAAGGAGTAGTGAGAGCATGGAATCTACTGAACGCCTACAAAGCAGTGCTTCTACTCAGTTGCTACTTACAATACAAGCGGCGCTCTGTTATTGTCTTCACGCTCATAGCAAAGGAGTATGCATAAGTGTGTGTGAGCATGGAGCTAATTGAAGGCATTGCTTTTACTCAGTTTTTAGTTACGATCCAAACGTCGCTCTGTGGATTTTAGATTCTTTATCATCTCTTCTCATACAGTTACAGCTTACACTTATACACTGAGTGGTTTTTAGTGCCCAAAGCAACTAAAGGCACTTGCCTATCGTAGTATGTGTGCGTGTATTTTTTAGATGAGAAAGCCATTTTAATACTCTTTAACACATTTTAATTATCTTATTATGAATTATGTGAGTCTGAGTGGTATTTATATTTTCTATAGCTGAGATAAGCCTAATTAAAATAATTGAATTAAATTGTTACTAATTTTGACAACATTTCCATTTTATTTCGCAATCTTACTTAAGTAGTATTATCTTTTATTTATGACAAATAATTTTGGTATTATTTCGAGTAGTTTATCATTTGCTCAATTGCTGTCGAGAAATCTCAACAATCGCAATTTGGTCAGCCACAACAGCACAATGGGAATGGGAATGGGAATCTGACGAGAACTTGGCCTCAACATAACCAACAACAATAACAACAACAACAGCAACAACGATGCAAACAGCAAACGATAATGAAAAAGTGGAGAAACAAAACTGAATGCAAAGTTTGGCACTAAATTCACAAATTGCTCAAGTTTTAAAGTTTCGACAGCAAGAGAGAGGAATAGCGAAGGATAGCCAAAGTCAGAGAGAGAGAGAGGTAGAGTGGAAGAGAGGGAGAGCGGCCACATTTTTGGTTTGGCGAAACTATTCAAAAACAGAGATTTACGCCATACACTGGGTAAGGCAGGGAGCTGCGTGGCCCCTAAATGGGAGCTAAGCTACGGAACTTGGAATAGAGAGGGCGAGAGAGTGAGAGAGAGGGATTGGGAGGCGGGAATAGTTAACAGATTTGCTTGCATAGTTTGCGGTTTGTTGCCTTCATTTAACTGCCAGTTGGTAAATTGAAACAGTACCAACAATTGCTGCTGTTGTTGTTGTTGTTGTTGCTGTTGCTGTTGCTAGTTTAACTTGGCTTAGTTGAGTTATTAAAAAGCAATTTGTGGCCGTCAAGGCAAGTGTGTGGCAGATTGAGCGTAAATGCAGCTGAGCTCAAAGTTGCCCCGTAACCCAAAAATTTGTTCTCCTGAATGTGGGTGGGGCACTGAAGGATGCTGCATCAATGCGGATTAAGCAGCATACGAGCATTGTAAGCCAACCTTTAGCTAAACTAATTCAATTAGCAGCGTATACATATATGCAGAGACTCTAATGAAGTCTTTAGAAAAGTGGACCCACTCAGGACTCTTTAAATGCATATTTTAATTTTTGTTCTTAATTAAATATTATTTTGTTAATTTATTTTATTTGTTAGCTACAAAATAAATAGTTAAAAGCTTTTTAGATTGGCCTAAAAGATATGGCCTAAGAGTTAGAAAATTTTTGGTTGAAGCAGAGTCAAAATCTGAGTCTGAGTCTGAGCTCAGGCTAGAGCCAATGACAGCCAAGGTAGAGGCAGAGGCAAAATCTGAGCCTGAGCTCAGGCTAGAGGCAGAAGCAGAAGCTGAGGCATATTCAGAGTCTGAGCTCAGGCTAGAGGCAGAAGTAGAAGCAGAGGCATATTCAGAGTCTGAGCTCAGGCTAGAGCCAATGACAGCCAAGGTAGAGGCAGAAGCAGAAGTAGAGGCATATTCAGAGTCTGAGCTCAGGCTTGAGGCAGATGCAGAAGTAAAGTCTGGTTTCTATCTCTATCCCATTCTCCCTCTTATTATTCTCTCTCACACTCTTACTTACATTATAAATATTAAAGATTGCTGAAATATAAAATTAAATTTTTTTTAAAACACATTCAAGTCGTAAATTTTCTACATAAAATATCCAAAAACAACGCACAACAAAATATACAAATGAACCACAAAAATATGGACTAAAAGTCGAGAGAAAAGAGAGAAAAACAAGAACAACAACCATGAGTTAGTCTCTGGCAAAAGTCGCACGCAAATAAAGCGAAAATCATTATCTGAGCATGAGAATCTGGTTAACTTCGTTTAGCAAGCAGAAGCCGAAATGAAAGCAAAGCAAAGAGAAACGCAACCAAGGGAACATTTTTCAAATGTAGTCGAAAAGCCAACTCAAGCAACTCACATAGGGAGCGGAAAATGCAAATGTGCTGCCAAGTGGCGAAAGGATGCGACGAATGCAAAGGACCGCCACAGCCAAGGACAAGTAGGTGCCAACAAGTTTTGCGGCGTTAAAAAGTGTTGTTGAAAGCGAAGCGAAACGGGCTTAGAGACAGGAGCAGGAGGGAAGGGACGGAACAAGCTCTTGCTGCAGACGGGCCATTGTCATATATTATGTTAGTCAAGGCAGCTCTGGCAGCAACGGCACCTGCAACAACAACAACAATGCCACTTGCATTAAATAACGGAAATGAAAACAAAAGACTTCAACTTCCGGCCAAGGCGCGAGACACGTGGAGGAGCAACCAAAGCGCCCAAAATTGCATTCGAGTGAAAATGGAAAGTGGAAAGTGTAAAATGGCAATGTGGCTTTTGTACTCTAGCCCACTCCCGCTCCCTCTCTCTCTCACTCTCTCTGTATTTCTATCTCTTGTTGCTTACTTTGATTGCATTGCCAGCTGCTGCTGCCTGAGAGCTGAGGGCAGGTGTTTGTTTGGCGTCCCGCATGTGGCATAAATAATTTGCACTCAACGCAGCAAAACAAACGACGGCCAAACTCGGCACTTGTAGAGCTCCAGCACATGGCGCAGCAGCAGCAGCAGCAGCAGCAGCAGGAGGAGGAAACAGGCGGGCGTCTTGCGAGCGGAAAACATTTCCCGCTGGAGAACGTGCTCTGGTGGTTTGTTCTTCGTTTGTTCTTTCACTGAACAATTTTTTGTATTTTCTTTTACTTTTATTTATTTTATTTAATTTTTTTTTTGGTATTATATTTGCCACTGTGTTGCTCTCAAGTGCAAGGACACGAGGCGTTCTCGTTGTGTCTAGGCAGCTCTATGGGGACTTGCTGCGGCATGCGTTGCAATGAAATTTCATTGGATACCACTGGGAAATAGGTACGCAGTAAAAGGTATTACAATCTAACAGTTCACTTTGTCTATCTCTAAGCACAAATCTATTTAGTTGTCTTACAGAGAGTGCTGTACGAAGTGCTTCAGGTTCAGGTTATTTTGAAAATTTATTTTAGTTGAGATAAAATGGAAATATGTAATAAATTTAAGTTGATAGGAAATTTTTTAAAGATTTTTTTTTTTAAAACTATATCTCATAATTCCAGACTCTGTGAGAAATAAAATTTAAATACTTAAATTTATTTAATTTGACAAATTTTCATTAGAGAATACGAAAAAAAAAAGTTTTTGATATTCTAAAATATATTTATAACTTTTTTTATACAATTAAGAAATATATTTCTACATATTTTTGTATACCCGATTGATTTAAATTTTTAATTTTTATAGACTTTTATTTTTATGCAAGCAATAATATAACAGGCATTTTTATGATTTACATAAATTTATATTAATTTCGATAATTAAGAAAAAATATATGTTAAAAATCTTAAAATGAAATAAAATATTTATAAAAATAAATTTAAAAAATAAAGGTGTTTTAAATAAAAAATTACATAATTTTTGTTTTAAAATTTATATTTTTAAAATAGAAAAATAAATAAATTAAGAAAACATACAAATATGTTAGATTGAAAAGAAGTAATAAAATGTATATAGAAATAAATAAAATAAATGTCTGTAATAATAAAAAATACCTAATTTTTGTATTAAAATAATTATTGTTTTCAATGTGTGTTCAAGAATTTATATTAAAAAAAGAAATAAGTAAATAATAATTGTTTTGATAAATTAATATAAATTAAGAAAATGAAATATATTTAAATTAATATTAAAATTTTGTTACGTGTTTCTTAACTAGAAAAATATATAAATATATTTAAAACTAAATAAATGTGAAATAAAAAAATGGCTATAAATGTATATATATTTATTAAGCTGTGTTTTAAGAAAAAAAAATGTTAATATAATAATTTTCAAATTATTCAATATATTTCAATAAATGTTCGCTTAAGAACTAAACAATCCAAATTAATTCCCTAAAAATTTCTTTCATGCTTTAAGTTTGACTCAGTCTAAAAAGCGCACAAATGCAGTCGTAGCAACATTTTTGCTTAGTTAGTTTAATGGGTAGCTAAAAAAAAGGAGAAGTGAAATAAATAAATGCAAAAAGTGAAGCAGTTATAGTTCTTGCTTATGCACGCTCAGTGGAGTCAGTTCCAGTTCCAGTTCCAGTTCCAGTTGAAGCGGCACTTCCGGCTGCTGCAGCTGCTGGCACGTGTATGAATAAGTGGACTGGTTGCTGGCTTGATAACGGCTTAAATTTATTGCCAATTGAGAGACTACCAAGTGGCCAAGAGAAACAGTTAAAGAAAGAGAGAGCCAGAGAGTGTGAGAGAGATAGAGAGAGTGAGAGGCGAGAGAGTTAATAGAATTGCAGCAGAGTTGCAAAGGATTAAAGCAGCAGCCGAGCCACCGCAAAATGAAGTTCAAGCGCAGCTAAAGCAGCTGCAAAAAGTCTTTCAGCGCTTGGAATTTGTATTTATGATGACATTAAATTGCCGCCAAAATGGGAAAATGGCTAGCTAAACAAAAGGGTCCGCGACTGTGCGGCCAGCAGACAAGAGGCAACTGGCAACTGGCTGCTAACCAGGCCAAGATAAATAGCAAAACAAAAACCACTCAAAGCCGCGTAAATTGAGGCAAGCTCTTCCGTCCGGGCTGCCCCGTGCCACCCGGACTACCCAAAATAAAAAACTTTTCCCCATTTTAGTTTTTGCGGTCAGATGGAACAAGGAGGAGCAGGACATGAACATGGACACAGGCGCTAGCAACGAGCCGGGGCAAGACGAGATGAGGCGAGACCGTAGAGTGAGACAGGAATACACTTAGTTGCTTTTCACATTCTTATTATAGACGGGATCTCATGCCTAGACTGGGTATATTAGCATGGGGCAAGAGTTTGGAATGGGGGAATGATTTTAGATAATTAATTTATATACACATAAAAATAGTTTATTTCTTTGATGGGATATGTCGAATATCCTAAAAAAAATAAATAAATATATATTTTATATATATAAATTACTTATTAATATTCCATTTAATAAATTTTGAAGCTATTAACTCTTTAAGTCTAGGAGAGAAAAAAGAAAGGGGGAAAGAAAAAAAGGCAAAAAAAAAAAAGTAAAATATTTAATTGTACTCTACATAACTTATTCTTAATGAAATATTTGAGATCAATAATAAATAAATAAATAAATCTTCTACAAAAACTTCTTATTAGGATTGCAAGCTTTATCTTTTCTAGAAAACGTGAAGACTGAAGATCTGAGCTATTTGTTCCTAGTGTAGGAAATACTGAATAAGTTTTGAATTACATTAAAAAATATATACATATATAAAAATATTTAAGAAATCTTGATCCATATACAAGTGACCTGATTCCAGGCTAAAAAGACAGCCCAGAAGACGAACCATAATTGTTGTCAGTAAAGTCTAACTTTTTTTTATACTTTTTTAATATTTTATTTCAATAAATTTCTGCTTTCTTTAATGGCCAATTTAATTTTTTTTAAATATATATCATTTTTAATTATTTCTTAATTCGGTTTTTAAATATTTATTATTCTTATTATTTATTGTTATTATTATTATTATTATTATTATTTATTATTATTATTATTATTATTATTATTATTATTATTATTATTATTATGATTTATTTTATAATATTTATATATATATTTAATTATTTTTTCCGTCTTTTTTCAACATGATTCAAAGGCTTGAACAGCGTAAGCTTTAAAAATTTTGTTTGTAAACTTTCATTGAGTATAAATAATTAATGCATATTTTCTATTTGTGCATACTTAATATGAAGTATGGAACTACATACAGTAATGAAGTATAAAAATAATATAAATATTTCTTTACAGACTCAATAACTGGCTATGCCCTGCATGTCTGGCTATATACATACCTACTCTTAGATAGATTATGAATATTTCCTTTTTTTAACACTCAACTCAATATGCCGGGTATATTCAAGTCGTCTTCTAGCAACTTTTGGCACTTTTTTACATGCTCTCTTCTTATAGTCGGCATGTTTACTATTTTATTTTATTGTGGCGCGTCGGCGTTGGCCAAAACCACAAGAAACGCCAACAACAACAACAACAACAACAACAACAACAGCTGGCAACAAAAAACTTAGCGTTAAATTACTGCGAAGTCCCGAGGGCACAAAAAACCAAAAATGGAAATTTATGTCCCAATTGCATTTCGCACGTCGCATCCCCCTCCTCATCCAAGGGGGAGAAAACTTTGCCCGGCCCCGATTATTGGTTATATATAGGAGTATGCATATAACTTTGTATATTTTTCTGTAGGCCCACTAATTATATTAAATTTGCATTAAAATTGTACATTTCATGCATCGATTAACACTTGTATTTCAAGTCCTGCTCTGTCGTTCACTGTCCCACTCCCTGTCCTTGCTTGTCCGTCCCTGGTGCTTGCCCTGGCCCTGCCCATTAAAAGGTAATTTGATATACACTTTTGACTTCTGCGGCACAAAGTGGGGCAGCCAGGCTTTAAAGGAACTGTCAAAAAAAGAGCGAAGCAACAGTGAGCGGACAACCATTTATCATTCGCACTAAGCCTCAGTCGCGACGATGTCAGAACGATATAGCCTAGCCCAAATCCCATGTTTGGCTCGCTTAAGCCGCGATGCCTGAGTGCAACTTTAAGAGTTTTTTCTCTTTAGAGAAATATATTTATATAAATATGCAATGAAATTGGATCGAAAGAGCAAATAATCTCAACTGATTTTTCGGTACTCGAACGAGCTTTGGCAGCGCATTTTGATGCCTCTGGGAAATCGTCGCAGTTTGCATTAAAATATGTAAATTTTTTATATAAACACATTTTGAGATCTTATCCCGCCAAATGAAGCGAATTATGAGAAATCGAAAATGGGAGTTTGGGAAAAACTCATTCGGTCAACAATTTGTAGAAATAGCCTCGATTCGGGTTTCAAATTCCATTCGCCTATCGCTGCCAGCCCATCTCTGTGCTAACCCTGATTGTCGTTCGCGATTGTCGGAGCAAGCCTTCTCGTCTTGTTGTCTAAGACCCGTAAACAGTCGGAAGACGTTGCTAACAAGTCTAAGCCGCTTTCGCTCACAAATAATACACAGAAAACAGAATGGGAAGCCGCAATAAAAAGCCAGTTATGGAGCGGGTGTGGGGATGGGAGAGGGGGTTGGCTGCGATTGCAATTCCGATTGAATTCAAATTCCGATGTTGCACTTCAAAGTCGAGCTGAAACCGAGACGAGTGAAAAGCAGCTGAAGCTGTAGCTTCAAGTGAGTTCCTACGTCTCGTCTCTTAACATTCCCTCAACCCCTTTGCTTACCTTCATCTTCACTCTCGCCCTCATTCGCAGCGCCTTCGTTCTGTTCTCATCGGTTTATCCAGTTAAGCTCGTTTGCCATGACGCCAGTCGAGTGGAGTTCTCCATTCAGCGTTCTCCTTGAGTTTGTTTTGCCAACTGTGAAGGCGTGGCAGCAGCGGGAGTTGGAGCAGGAGTCGGAGCAGCAGCCGGAGTTGGAGTGGAAGCAGAGGTAGCTGAGGCATGAAGGCCATTCGTGAATGCGAATGTGGTGGCTGCTTCTCTTTGTTGTCGCCTTAAATATTTTATTGATGTCATTTCGACAATGGTCCAATGTTCACTTGGCTGCTCCACAGCTCTTCAGCTCCTTGAATGCTGAATGTTTTATTGCTGGCTTGTTGATATTTTTATCATCCTCTGCTCATCCAGCTTATGGCCGTTTATAGCGCTTTAAATGTTGTCCATCGATTGTTGTCGTTGTCTCTTGGTGGTTTAGAAGCTCAAATCAAATCAAATTTGATGCGCCTCATTTGTGGCAATTATTTAGCCATGGCCCATAACTGGAGTACTTCATATGCATAACTGTAAGGGTTAAAAGCGAAGTTGACCAACATAAACATTTATCTATTCAATTGCGTAAAGTTTCTCAAGTTCTGCTGCTGCCTTGGCCACATTCATTTCCCAGCTCGTGTGCTCGCTCCTTTGTGCGCCGATAAATTGAACAATTTTCCATTTATGCGAAATGCACTTACAACTTTTTACCTCACACACACACTCTCTTTCTCTCTCTCTCTCTCTCATATGCAGAAGTTCTTTTGTGCAGGACACTTGGTGCCTGTTGTGCGCTTCCTTCTTTATTAAACTCGCTCGCATAAAGAAGAATTGGGCTCAGATAAAAAGTATGGCAAACATGTTCCACACAAAACTTTGCCACACACATATTCCTCTCCTGTTCCTCTCACATTCCTATTTCTTTAAGCCACGCCTTCCCATTTTCGTTAGCCTTTTCCTGGCGCACTTGTTAGGCGGTCTCCGAGAAATTTTGTTCATTCCAATAATTTTTCTTTTCAATTTGTTTTGTGCTCGTGCGGCGTCTAAAAGTATGCAACTGTTTTATGGAATTTTTTTTTTTTTTTTTTTTTTTTTTTTTTTTTTTTTTTGCCTCGCAATTTGTCGCACAAATATGCCAAAGTCGGAAAATGCAAACTATGAAAATTGCCTGCCAGCCGCATGCCACACTGCAATGCAATGAGAATTAGAACTATTACGAGTTGGACTTGTTCTCTGCTGTGTGCGTGTGTGCTTATGCCTATAAATTAGGAAACGAGCAAAGAAAATGGGAATAAATAATATAAATCGTATCTTATCTGTAAGCAAATTTATTTAAATTTAAGACAATTCATGTAAATAATGAGTGCGTGTAAATAAAATATTTATAGTATAGATATAGGTGTATGAATATTCAAATACATTTAATTATATATCATAAGCTTGATATTGGCAGTTAATAATAATAATAGTAAGTTAATAACTATGTGAATTCATATTTATTCTTTTATTCGCAAGATCAATAAAAAATCAGAGTCTCTCGCTCTCGCTCTGATCAGGAGATTTTAGTTTCTGATTGACTTTTTACTTGGAAATATGCGTGTGATGCTCTTTTAATGAAGATTGTTTAGGGAGTGAATCGATTGAACAGATAACTCTCATAGAGTCGATGCACACGATCTTCACTTTCACATAGATATTTATGTGTTCACTCAGCAATACATACACAAAAGATTTCTGTTCGATCCGAAACAAAGTCGTTGAAGAAACGACGTACTCGGCTGCTCTCTGAGTCTATTCTCTGCGATCTATGACCATAAGCAGCATACACAATTTTACATAATTTTTGGCAGCTCATTTTAAATTCTTATTTTCTGTGTGAATGAATAAGTGTGAATGTGTGTATAAGAATGTCTGTCTATATGTTAATGTATAACAAAAATATAGAATAATAGAGACTACAGCTAGTAGCAGTCGGCAGGGTATTCCCTATGAACAATAATAAAAAAATTAATAAATAAAAAATAAATATTAAATGATAGTAAAAATAATAATAACATTTGTCTTATTTTTTGTATATTAATATTTAATATTTATTAATAATAAATAATAAGAAAATTAAATAATAAATAATAATAATATAAAAATAATTAGAACATTTAATAAAAATAATAATAACATTTGTCTTACTTTTTGAATTTTAATATTTCATATTTATTAATAATAAATAAAAAGAAAATTAAATAATAAATAATAATAATATAAAAATAATTATAACATTTAATAAGATAATAATAACATTTGTCTTATTTTTTGTATTTTAATATTTCATATTTATTAATAATAAATAATAAGAAAAATAAATAATAAATAATAATAATATAAAAATAATAATAATTTTTGTCTTATTTTCTGTATTTTAATATTTAATATAATAATAAATAATAAGAAAAATAAATAATAAATAATAGGAAACTTTTTTTCCTAATTTAACATTTTCTTGTATTTTCCCTTGCTTAAAAATCAATTTGATTTTCATAGTTCTATAGATTGTTAGTAGTTTCTATAGGTTTAGCTTAAGCTTAAAGAATTGCGAGTATTTAAAGCTTAATATAAATGATAATAAAAAATAATTAAAATATGTTTTAGATATACGTAATATATGCATTTTAAAAATTATTTATATTTGATCTAAACTTATAAAAATATAAGTAAATTGCAACATTTATTACGTATATTTAAAATATATTTAAGCTGTACAATATTATTCCTTGTTTATTATTTCAACAATTCCCTTTCATATTTTCACCACGCTCTTCTTTGGAGCTCTTTAAGTTTGCACTGCTTTAAAGGGCTTTGCTTCTGCTTTCGATAATCGAAAGCTATTATGCCCACATTAGTCTGTCGCCCCCGATTTATATTTTTCGCTTTTGCTACTACTTCCTCTAGTTGTTGTTGTCAACGTTTTTATGCAAATATTTACATATGCGCGACGACACACTTTTCACGCCCAGTGTCCTTGTGAGAGGCGCTGTTACATTTATTTTTCGACTGTTTGCTAAGGATCCAAGGGCTGCCGTCTGCCGGTCCGCTGTCCCTTTGCCTGCCTGACTGTCTGTCTCGTATTTTATTGTTATTTTAGCTATTAAATTGCTTCGGCTTATCGCACGTTTAAAAAAGCCAACAACAACGACAACAACAATGAGTATGATGATGTGGCATGCTGCCTCCCCTCCGCGCCGCCTCCCCCCGCCGTTTGAATTGTAACTTTTAACTCCATTTATTGTAAATTGTTGTCGCTCGCTTTGCCGCAGGCACGGCAATGCGTACGTGGGCGTGGCATCTATCATTACAGATAAGAAAAAAAAGAAAAACAGAGAAAAGAAGAAAAAAATAAAAACCGCGCGTGTTCCCAGCTGCCGCGTATTCGATTTCCCATAAAAGAATTCGCTCGCGGCACGTTCTTTATTTCAACTTGGGCCGATACTGTTGATGAGGCCGATATCTTGACTCTGCTCTGTGTCTCTATCTCTCTCTTTCTCTTTCTCTCTGTCTCGTTTATCTCTTTGTTTAGGAATTTATTCATGACATTTCGAATTGTTGCAAATTTTAATTTAAAACACAAGAAATATGTACGTATATGTAGAGTTTTGCTGAGAAAATTATTATAAATGTGAGATTAATTTAATAAACAAATAATATATAATATATAAAATAAAAGTCCAATTATAGTTTAAATTCCAATAAAATATATATTATATATTTTGAGAACTTTAAAGACTTACATATATAAAATTATATTTAAAATATGACAAAACTTTTATTTAAATTTACTATTTTACTTGAAGTAAACTAAAATGTTAAACTGCCCGCTTAAAATAACGTAAGTTTGTTGAACTAATAAATAATTCTAATTATAAATAATAGAAAATTAGAACAACTATAAAAAGAATATATTAAAAAAAGGATGTAAACTTTATTTTCAAAAACTTTGTTAAAAAAGAAATAATATAAATAAATAAAATAAAATAAAATAAAATAAATAAAATTTAACTTAATTTTTTACGTTTTAATATATTCTTTTTATAGTTTTTCTAATTAATATTATTTTTAAAATAGAATATATAATTTTTTAAATGTAACAAATATAAGCTGCAAACAGAAATTTTTAACATTTTAAAAACTAAAAAAAAAATTTAATTTATAATTAAAATAAGTCAAATAAAATGTATATAAATAAAATATAAAGTTTATTATATAAATAAAATTAAATATAAATAAAAATACTAAATAAATTAAAAATATTTAAAATTTAAATTTAAGATAAAAATAAACTAAAACAAAAACAATTTTTTCTATTTTTTTTTTTAATTTAGAATAAAAACTTTGAGAAAATAAAACCAAAACAAATACCACAACATTTCCTCCATTGCACACAATTAGTATAAAACCTTTAAGACTTCTCGCTCTGTTTTGAGATATTTCAGCATTCAGCTTAGTGTATCGCAGCCACGCCGACTTTCAATTGTAAATTCATTGAGCAAGTTTATTTAATTTAATCCCCTGTTAAGAGCAAGTTCTAAGACATAATATAGTTTACAATTCTTAGGTCAAGAGCCAACTGCAAAGCAACAGCAACATCAAGTTGTTGACTCCTTTGCGAGTTACCTGGCAACGGCTTAAGACAATATATATGTATATGTGTATGTGTGTATATAGTAGGTACATCTACTATATAGAGAAAAAGAGCCTGGGCCACAAATGAAAGTGGCTGAGAACAAAGCAGCAAACAACATGAATGGGTTGGCAGGAGGATTGCCATCGAACGAACTGAAGCTACTTTCGACGGAGCACTTCGGGCCAAGTCATGCTCTCTGTCTGTCTGCCCACTCTCTCTCTCTCTCTCTCACACACTCCCTCTTTCTCTCTCTCTGTCTGCCTGTCTGTCTGTCTTGCGACTCCTTGACAGAGTTTGACAGCCCGTCGAGGCTTTTCAAATTGAATCAACACAATTTTCTTTGCCAGAGTTGTCGCCGTCTTCTTTTTGTGCATTTATAAGTGACCGAGGCAATGGAGATGGGGAGATGGCGTACGGTTTGGGGATGGCGCCACAGAGACTTGTGCGGCACTTGGCAAGCCACTTAATTACAAAATAATAAAGATTCTTGTGCCAGACACTGACGCCTTCATTAACACAATTCAGTGATGAGTTCTGGGGTTGCCTCTCGTAGGCCTCTCTAACCCGCCGCGAAAACTTATTCTAATTTCAGCGCCACGCACAATGACCTGGTTACATCTGTAGCCATGCCGTGCCACGCTCAGCTCCTCACTGTACTCCGTACTATACTCTCTTCACAACTCCCACGACACGATGTTAATTTCAATTTGTAAAGTCGTCAACGTTGTCTCTCCCCAGCGATTCGTGTGGGGCGTAGGCATAGGGCGTGACCCGTGTCCGTTATGCCGTTTTTGATTATTAATTGAAATTATGCCTGTCGCGGCAAACGCGCACCGAATTTCTGACAGTTTTGGCAGCCAGCCACAAAATTTGCCAAAAGCCCCCCAATTGCCGCATTGCTGCCAATTAATTTGGACCACTGTGCAACTGGGCAATTGGACAACTGGGCGTGGCGCGCAGCACTCGCCCACCTGCGAAACTGTGGCACACCCAATTTGGTCTAAACAAATTGCAGTTGGAGATTTGTAAACAACGCAAATAGACAAACAGACAGATGCCAGGCTCATATACAAAGCTGAGCAAATAGCCTGAATGGCAAAGGCAAAGGTAAATCCATTTCATAAATTTACTTTATAAAACATGTTATTTTATCTTTTTATTTTTATTTATTTATTTATTTATTTTTAATTGAATAAAGAAAATATTTTGGTTTTAATTGAGATAAAATAGGGAATAAGCATAAATTGAATTTTTAATTTGAGATAATTTAATAAATAAGGGAAACTTAGCATAGCGAATCAGCATGAATTAATAATAATGAAAACATAAAGAAATAAAAATAACAAAATAAAATAAGCACACAATAAACATATATTTATAGAAAAAATACATGTAATTTATACTTGATTTATTTAAAAAAAAATTTTGTTTTTCTATTATATAGAATAGATAAAATTAAAAAAAAAAAAAAATAAATCAAGTATAAATTGAATTTTGAAATTGAAATAATTGAAAAAATAAATAGGGCTAGGGAACTAGGCACAGCATAGCAATATGAATTAATAAGGTGACTTTATAATTTTAATAAATATATTTTAAAATAGTAATAACAATAAAAATAAATAAATGAAATAAAAATAAAGCAGAAAAATGTGTATTTATAAAAAATACACATATACATATATATGATAAAATATGTAAAATGGAATTAAAATTGTAAATTAATAATAAAAAATAAAATAAAATAAAATATCAAAAAAATAAAATAAAATAAAATATGAAAATTTAACAGAAAAAAAAAACATAAACTTATAGAAAAATACAATATACTATATAGATAAGGAATATGTAAAATTAAAAACAAATTATAAATACAAATTTTAAGTTGAATTAACTTGTAGAATTTTAAATATTAGGAATAACTTAATGCAATTGTAATTGTCTATTAATTTACAAGAATTTTCTTATATTTATATTATAATTATAATAAATTAATATTTATATTTATTCATGCTAAATCAATAGCAGATATTCTTTGCTACAATTCCTTGCTAATATTGGAAAAATATGTATATAAAAAAACTTATAAAAAAAATGTGTATTGGAAAGAAATATAAAACAAATATTTAAAAATATATATATGCTTCTAAAGAGTGATCAAAGTAATGGCAATATACATTTCTTCAACTTAATGTTAAGCAGATGGCAACGGCGTTAACTAAACGGTTCTCAATCAGTTGTCGACATCTTCTGCTTTATGTATATCATATTTTTTGGCAGGTCGTCGCACTGGCATAGAGATGCTTATTTCACTTTGATATGCAGCCACATGTCAGTGAAAATGTCTCGTCTAGCATTTCTTTCGCCTCTGTTTGCTTTTTTTTTTCGAATGCTGAACTTTTCTGACATTTATGATGACAGGCGGTCATGTTGGAGCATTGCAGCGAGAGTCAGCGCTGCTTCTGTCCAGCCCAGCCCAGCAGCAGCAGGAGCAGGAACAGGAGCTAGAAGAGTCACAACTGATGTTGACACGTGCTACATCATCATAGCTGGCGATTCTTTTGCGTTTTTGCTCAGCTGTCGCTGTGCTGGGGCACGTACAAAACATAAAAGTAACTGCACTGCGCTTTGTTGAAATAGTTGCAAAAGGAAACGAGCGCCAAAGCACCGCAGGACCGCAGACAGGACCCGCACACAGCCCGCTGGCCAGTTTCTAGGCTCCACAGCCATCACTCCTTTTACTTCGCTCAGCTGATGTGATGCAAAAAAAAAAAAAAAAAACAAAAAGAGAAAAAAAGGAGGCCAGCATGCAACAACGCCCAAATTCAAAGTGGACTTCAAAGTGTTAAAATTGCAGCGTCACGGCAAGTGTGTGTGTGTGTGTGTGTGTGTGTGTGTGTGAGTGTGCGAACGAGATTGTGTGTGATAGATTTCCGTAGATTGTGCATATATGTATACATATAAAAAAGTCAGACATGGCAAAAAAGTGCAATAGCCTAATGACGCTGCATGCTGAGAGGCCACACACAAGAGATATTATATCTCTTTGAGCTGCGAATGAGTTTAATCGAAGAGACAGTGCAAACAGAAAAACACAAAAAAGCAGAGAATATTTATATATATGTATGAGAATATAGAAGCGGAAACAGCTCGCTTTGATGTCGCAGCATGACGAACATTTGCAATGCTAGAAATGACAGTTCATTAGGCAAATCAGCATTAAAGTGACGCTGTTAATGTTAAGGAGTTAACAGCAAATATCTATGTAAAGCTGTTAATAGCGTCTGTTAAGGTGGAGCACTGAACAGCCTCTGCTTAGATCTCTATAATCTATGATGTAAATTTAGAAAAAAAATTTTTTTTTGAATATATATATTTATTTATTATTATTTTTTGTTTCTTTCTCCCATGATTAAACAATATATTTTTCATTTTTTCATTTTTTAAATGTGTTTTATTTTTATTTTTCTTAGAACTCTCTAAGCAACGATATAAATATAATCTTCCTCTCCCCCCTTCTCTCCCCTCCCCCCAAATTAATATTTTTTTTTCCTCTTCTCCCTATTTTTATTTTATTTTATTATTTTTTATATATATATCCCCCCCCCTCTTTTTTTTTTTTTTTTTTTTTTTTTTTGGGGGGGGGGCCCCCCCCCACCCACACCAAATAATATAAATATATATATATATAACCCCCCCCCCCCCAATTATTCCCCCCCCCCCCTTTTCTCCCCCCCCCCCCATACATTCTCCACACACCCCCCCCCCCCTCCCCCCCACCACAAAAAACCCCCCCCCTCTTTCTTTTCCCCCCCCCCCCCCCCCCCCCCCCCCCGCGCCGGCGACAACTTCCCCCCCCAAATTCTCCTCTTTTACCAAAACCTCCCCCCCTTCCACGGTTAAAAAATTCAATTTTATTTTTATCTATATATTTTTTTATTAATTTTTTTTTTTAATATAAAATATTAATTTTTATATTTTATTATTTTTACTTTAATTTTTTTGTATATATATATTTTTTTTATTAATTTTTTTTATTTATTTATATTTCTTTAATATTATTATTTATGATTATTTTCATTTTTATTTTTTTGTTATACATTTCTTTGTATAAATATCTTTTTAATATCTTTTCAATCTATGATAAATATTTATCTGTATAATATTGGTTATTTATTATAATTTGTATATATATATTTTTTTATTAATATAAATAGAAATATTAACGTTTTTTGGTTACAAAAAGCTGGTCAGCTTTCTGACCCTCTGAGCTGCGAGCCCTCATGCTTACACCATATAATTTTCATCATTTTCCATTAAAAAAATGTTTGTTTAATTTTTTAGATCTCTCTAATGAATGATATAAATAAAAAAAATTAAATATATCATATATATGTATTATATATAATTTTTGTTATGTATAAAAATTTTAATATGAACGTTTTTTGGCTATAATGAGCTGGTCAGCTTGCTGACCAGACCCAAAGTGGCCAACCCTCTGTGCTGCGAGCCTCTCATGATTACATGATATATTTTTCATGATATTTCAGCAGCAATTTTTAAATGTTTTTTTTTTTTTTTTTTTGCTTTGGTTTCATCGTCTTCTTTTGGTCTTGCTAAATTTTTTGTGCTTTTGTATAATTTATGCAAATTTAAATTTCGCACTTGACGGCACTCGCGGCTCGTGCTTTGGCTCTTTGGCATTTTGTTTTATGAGCTTCTGGTCGCTGCTCATTTTATGCCACTTGCCTTTTGTCTCTCTACAATGTTTTATTTACAACGGTCTGGCGGCGGAAAACCGGAAAAGTGTGAAAATGGGAAATATGGTGGCATTTTACAGCCCAGTCTCATATAAAATGTCAACATATGTAAACGCTTTGCGCTGCCGAAAATATTTCCAGCAACTCCCTGCAATTGACAATTACGTTGGCCACGAGCACAGGTAATCATAAAAAATGTGTAAGCATTAAGCTTTAACGAGCCAATTCAAGAATGTAGGGTTGTCAGCTTCAGGAAAGATAAGTTTTTTAAATGAACATATGAACATTGTCGAGGAGCTGCATTGCTCGAGCATGCTATAAATCTGAACTATACAAAAAAGATGGCAACCACTGAGCTGGAGGAATTTATAAAAAAGAATATTTGATATACAAATTTTGTATGAGAAATAATTTTTAAGAGAAAATAAATAATTGGATTCAGAATAAAAACGTTCACATCCGAAGTTCAATAACTGTGTCTCTCACTTATATTATAATATATAGTGGAAGAATCGATTGAGTGTGTTCTTCAATGAGTTCATCCGCTATTAGACAGAAACTTTTTCTATATGTATTGCTATGCATGCGAGGGTTCTCTTCGCTAAACAGTTCGGCAGCGTACGTGAGTGCGAATATGTGCATGTGTATGTGAAAGTGCAGATCGTGTGCGCAGACTGCTTGCATTATTCACTCATTTACTTATACTCACTCTGCGAGCGTCAGTTATAGCGCTCCCTAAACGATGGTCATTAAAAGAGAGAAGCTCAGCCGAAAACCAAAACGAAAAGAAACGAAGGCTCTTGCAGAGAGTGAGAACGAGAGATTTTAGTTATAGTTATATATAAGCTATGTCATAGTTATTTATAAGCTATGTCATATCACAATAGGATATGTCAAAATATGTAATAAAATACTAAAACACAAATTTTTATTTAAATTATACTAATATTTATATAAGAAAACAAAGTAAAATAAATATAAATAAATAGAAAATTAATAATTAAATTGAAAAAATATAATAATAATAATAATAATAAAATAAAAAAAATAAAATAAGAGAATACAAATAGTTATTGGAAAAAAAAATTAAAAGTAAAATCTTTAAAAATTTGCAGAAGTAATTATAATAATAATAATAATATTAAAGATAGATTTGCAAGAAATATGTATTTACACAAATATGTTATGCATTTAAAAATTTGTGCTAAAATATAAAAAATGGAAAAATATATTAAGGAATAAAAAAATTAATTAAAATATATATTTTTTTAAATAATAAAACTGGTTGGTCATATGAAAAAAAAATTAAATTAAATTAGCACATAATAGAAATAAATAAATAAAATAAAATAAATTCATATGAACGTACAACTAAATGTAGTTCGAAGGAATAAGGACGTTTGATTCTATTTAGCTTATGAGATTCTCAAAATAATATGATAATAACAATAATAATTTCATTTACAAAAATATGCAGTATTCCTTAGCCTTAGACAAATTAACTCTTGAGTTATATAGACACTTAATATATTTTGTTATATTTTTTTCATCAAGTTCACTTTACTTTTATGATATAAACTTTTTTCGCATTGTTCTCTGAGATGGCAGCTTAAATGTGCAAATTATATTCTAGTCTTGGCGCTGTCCTTAACTTCACTTGGCCAACAAACACACGTACATACACGCACACACACACACACACACACACACACACACACACACACACATGCACACACATGCTCATGCTGAGACAGCCTTCAAGTTAAGCCATTTGCGATTTCTATTGGCGTCTTTTAGGCGTCGCGCACGTGACGCCGCAATTGAGAATTCGTTAGGTCGTTTCGATATTATAGAAAATATTTGTGTTTCGTATTCTTTTATTCTGTGAGCTTGTCTAAGACTGCATCAACGCGTCCATCGTGTGGTCAATTAAGCGATTATCGATTGCTAAAGCGATTTCTTTGGCTGCATCCGTTGCGGACGCTTGCTACACTTTCTTGCCGCAACTCCAATTAGACGCTTGAGCAGCTAGCTCATAAGCAGATTTGCAAAGCGCTGACTGTGAAATTTCAACGCCGCAAATATTCATAAATGGCTCAGGCACCAGTTCACATCCCAGTTCAACCCGCCTCCACTTGCCTTGCCTCTGGGGGCGTAAATCCGTAGATGAACTTTAAGCTGCTTGCCTTAAACTAGAACTGTGTGTATGATTTAATAATTTATTCCCGGCCAGGGCCGCGGGTTTCGCACAGCTCAGTGAGTTGCCTAGCTGCAGGGGCGGGAGGGGGGCGGGGGCCGGTGTGCCGATGGGCGGGGCATGCGGAATGATGGGCAAACAGATGAGCCGGGGGACGAACGTGGGTAAACACAGCGATGGAAAATCATTGCAAGGATATAACCGAAACAACAACAACAATGAAATCAAGTAAGAGCAAGAGTCCAAAGCGTGTGATGGACTAGGAAATATCCTAACTTAAATGTTAGAATCTGAAATCTAAAAGTTTGTTTTGGAATGCTCGAATAATTTGATGCGGTTACTGGATTCGAGACCGTAATAGACCAGGAAATATTTTAGCTGTAATTGCTTAAGAATATTCCTAAAATAAATAATAGACAAAACAACAACAGCTGTAGGAATAGGTAAGGGTAGAGTACAAAGAGAATGATAAACTAGGAAATACGGTAAGATGAGAATGAGATGCCAGAATCTAAAATCAAAACTTTGGAATGCTCCGAAAATTTGTGGTAGATTTAGTCGAAGCAAGAGCAATGAGAGATGCATACATATATGTAGTAAGAGTAGGAGTAGAAAATGCCATTAATCGGAGTTAGAAAATGTTCTATCATCAGGCTAGTATCTAAAAGCAAAACTATGATTTGTAATATTCAGAGTTATTGCTGAATATATTTATTATTTATTATATTATTATTATTAGCTAAAATAATTAAAAAAAAAAAAAAATAAATAAAAAAAAGAAAAAAAAATAAATTTTTATATATTTCTTTAAAAAAAAAATAGCGATTCTATTCCTGATGCTTACCATTTAAACAGCTCTACATAACTTCTGAATCATGGCAGATAGAGCTACGTTATAGGATTACTTCGCGTCACGCGTACATTTCACCCAACTAGCATACCCTAGCATACACATTTACAATGAGTATAGGGTATCTCAGCCACAACAACAACAACAAAGAGTGTAGCATGGATTGTGCAGCACTGGATGTGGTAATGGCATTGGCAACCTTTTGTGGCAATCCAGCGAAAAGGATCTTTGTTTTTGAGACTCTGTTTGTTTGCCCAGCTTTGGTTCGTTTCGCTGCGTTCCGTTCCGTTACGTTACATTACGTTACGTTTTTGGTTTTAGCGTTCGCTTTTTGTTGATAGTTGGCAGGGTTACCATAAAATCAGCTACATCGTTTTCATAAATTCTTAAAGCGTACATCAGTTGATAGATGGCCAACAACCTTGTGCTTAAAAGCGCGTTTGTTTGTGTGCAACAGCGCAGCTGAAGAGCTGAGCACACAGTGAAGGATTCAGACACGAGAGAGAGAGACGAAGGCGAATACAAGATTGAAGGAAAACTGAAAGCAATGCGAAGGGCTGCGAATCGTGGCAACCTTTACATTGATTCGCACATGATATGCACTTTAAGCCAGTCAAGCGAAAGTTACCATTGACTAATCCAAAACAAACTCAACTTGAAGCGGAATAAGCAGGCCAAGATTACATGGCAAAATCTGTGGATTTTGTTGTCTCAGCTTATTGCTGATTTATGGCAATGTGTAAATAAGAAACTTAAATGAAGAACATTTAAGAAACAAATGAATTTTTAATAAATAATTTAATTAATTTTATAGTTAACTAATATAGTTACTGAAATTGTTTTTATAATTTATTTAAGCTCAGGAAGATGTACTTAACTGTGTTGTCACAAATCTTTTTAGGTCAAAGATTGGAAAAAAAAGAATTTATTTTATTTTATTTATTTATTTATTTATTTTATTTTATTTTATTATTATTTTTTTTTTTTTTTTAATTTTAATTGAAGTCCTTTTGCCCAAAGATTGAAAAAAAAGAATTTATTTTATTTTCTTTTATTTATTTATTTATTTTATTTTATTTATTTTTCTTAAATTTTAATTGAAGTTCTTTTGCCTCATGGCATCATTGACTCACATGTAATATGTAAATTTCATTAGTATTTTAAATATTTTTAACAAAATTAAGGCTCTAAGTATAACTTTTACTTCAGAATTATTTCATGAGCTCGTATTGAGAAAATTTGTTGGACTAACTTTTTCCGTTTGTTTGATATTTAGCAGTAAACACAAGATGCATTAGGTGCATCTATATGCATATATCTTTATGTGAATATATGTATATGTATGTATATTTATATATATTTGTTTTATTCGTATTTAGTTACTTATCTATTTGGAATAATATAATAATAATATATTTCCTTTTATTTATATTTGTTTTTAATTTTATTATATTATATTATATTATTATTATTATATTATAAAATTGATGCGTTGGCAAGGAATGATTTTTAAAATTTTTAATTTAAAGAACATTTAATAAATAAATATAATAAAAAATTTGAGCCAAAAGCAGTAAGGCAGTTTATAATACAAGCAGGAATTAAAAATGTTTTCATATACAAAAAAAAATTACAATGAAATTAAAAAATAAGAATTGCATGTCTCATAGCTAAGTACATTATTATACATAACTATTTATAAACAAATAAATAAATAAACAATAATAATAAATAATTATTATACACATATAATACATATCCCTCACACAATTAAATTTTAAGCACTTGCAAGCAAACACAATCAAAATCAAATTTTCCGAAACAGTTGCTCAGCTCGGTAATCTTCTAATAAGCTCAAGTAGTATATTTCCTTATCAAATCAATCTTCATCTCTCCCACACATCAGGATCGAAATTGGCTTGGCAAAAGCAACAATTGTCAAGCATATTTTCGCCCAGCATTAATACTAATAACTGACCTCACCTCCCAACCACAAGAGCACCTCAGCACAGCCGCCGAAAATGCCTGCCATAAATATGTACACGAGCCACAAAGAATAACAACAAAAACTATTAACACAAACACAACGCAGAGTTATGACAAGCTGCCCCCAACTGCGATAAGGCAATTGTGGCTGGACGAGGCAAGGCAAGGCGGGGCGATGTGAGGTGGGGCAAGTTGAGTTGAGCCGCAAAACCGCAGCTTGTCATAATAAAGGGCATGATGGGACGCACGCTTCTATGGGTAGAGCAGGACCGCAGGACATCCATAAAATAGTACAAAACGAGAGCAGACACAAACACAGACTGAAGCAAAAAAGGACCAACGAAGGGGATGGGTATGAGTTGGCCGAAAAAGGAGTTGCTCCGTTTGCCTGTGATGGACAAGGTGGCCCTTGTGGCATTCCCTACGTGACTTTGTGATTTTATTGGCGTTGAAAATGCCGCACGTATTCGGCAAGGATTTTCCTTTGCGGCCAGACCACACACACACCCTCCTTTTCCCTCTCCCTCGCCCTCTCGCTTTTCCTGCATTAACACTCAACTGGTGAAGAACTTGGAATGCTTTTTATGGCTGTGTTTAGTGAAAAAAGGGATTCGAGCTGATTGCTCCCCAAAGAAAATGGAAACGAAGTCACAAACTGCACTTCAACTGCCGACTGTCAAACATAATTGGCTGCCTACGAGAGCTGTCTGCATTTAATACACAAGTATTGAGAGCTTAAAGTAAATACTGCAATCTATATTTGAAATTAACTGAGAAAAGCGGAAACTTTTTAATGTATTTAAAAAAATTATATATAAACTATATTTACTTATAAATGCGCTGTAGAGTTTAAGACAAAAGCTGCAATAAAAAAAAAAAAAAAAAAAAAAAAAAAACTATATTTAGAATTTTTGGACTATAAGTTGTAAATAATAAATATTAAATAATAAAAAATAAAAAAAAAATAAAAATAAAATATATTTATATTTTATATATGTGTCTTTATATGTGTAATAAATATAAATAGATGAAATATATATTTGAGTTCTAGCACCATCAGTTGTAAATAATAATTTAAAAAAATAAATAAATGTTTTTAAAAAATAAATAAAAAAATATATTTATGTGTTTGAAATATTTATAATATCAAAGCTGATATAAATTCTTTATAATTTTGTAAGGAAATGTTTTTTTTTTTTTTTTATACCAAAAATATAATTAATTAAAAAAAAGTGTTGACCACAAATTTTACGTATTATTTGAATAATTTTGCTGAGTAGAGATCTAAGATTCTCAATATTTTTAAAATAACTTAAATGCAAACTAAATGTAGAAAATCAGGGATTTATTTAAAATTCATTTTGAATTAATTAGTTGCATAACTTTTTTTTGTCTTTTTTTTTATAAATTGAATGTAAATGCATGAGAAATTATAATTGTTAAAATTTTTGTATGTTATTAAAATTGAGGAAAATAGTTCAGAAAAAGTTGTTTTGAAGGATATTAAAGCATTTCAAATCAATAATTTTGTTTATTTTTTTTTATAAAGAGATTGATGAAGATTGTGAGAGAAATGGGGTGAGTGCTTAAAAATATCCTGAAACAAATAAAAGAAATGCCAAACAAATGTAGACTCAGGCATAAGACCATGTATTAATTATAAAAAATAAATATAAAAATCTCTTTTGAAGCATACTAAAAGTAAATAAGTAAAGCAGAATTCCCTATTTCTCGAATAAGTCGAAATTCAAAATAAATTCTAAATGTTTACGAAAATTATTATGCTAAAGCTGCATTTAGTAATCTTGAAAATCGTAAATAATATTGATAGAAAAAAGAGACTTTTACATACCTCATCAGACTATGCTTTTGCCTTGTTTCAATGTAGTATTAGCAAGGTGTTAAGCTTTTAGCCTAGGTAAATTTGTTAACTGCAAAAAGAAGAAGAAAACATAAAAATAATGAGAATAATTGCATTTGATTTGGCACTTGAAGGCCTGAACTCGTCGAGTCGGGCCAATTTATAATGGAAAGTTGTATTCCCTTTCCTGCTTCACTTCCTGCTCGCTGCTTATTAAAGCAATGGAAATGTTTCAAGTGCAAAAACTGAAGCGCATAAAGGAGAGCAGGGCAGATGGTAAGCAGAAGAAGAAGATGAAGCTGAAATATCGTACAGAGGAAAGAGGCAAGAGAAAGCTGCTGAAGCAAAGGCACATTTTTTGCTGCTGCTGCTAGCCAAAGAGAAGAAACTGAAAGACAGCGGCAGTCGTGTCTGCTGCTGCCTTTGTTGTTGCTGTTGTTGTTGTCGGTGTTGGTGTCCTGGCAGCTGCAATTCTGGCTACGGATTTCCTGATGATTTTATTGGGCCGCCAGCAAACATTTTTGAGTGTAGCCAACGGCGCTCAGGACTGCGGAATGCGCCAAAGTATTTTGGTAACTTTGTTTCCTTTTCGTTTTGCCTTTTTTTCTCATTTTTTTTTTCCTGAGCAGCCCACGGTTTGCATTCCTTTTTGAGTTCTTTTTTTCGCTTTTGCAAAGGAGCACAGGCATAAAGGATTAAGCTTTTGCGCCGCCAGGCTTGCGAATTGTTGTGAAATTTTGTTTTTTTGTAAATTTAATTTCCACTCGAGTCTAGCTGCGCTGGCCTTAAATTGAAGCAGACAAATAAAATGCTAGAAAATATTGAAAAATAATGGAGAGCAGCAGCAGCAAAAGGATATAGTACTATTGTGTAAGTGTGTGTGTGTGTGTGTGTGTGTGTGTCTTTACACCCTCACACATGTGCAGCGAGGCGTTGCATACTTTAAGGAGCCAGCTGGCATTTTGTGGCAGCTGCAACTGCAACGGGCAATGGCAACTGCAGCCAGCCACGATACACGATATTGCCACAGACAGGCTGCCGGCTACTTATGGCTGCAAAGTCGAACATACTGAGAAACCAGGTCAACACACACACACACACAGGCATATATATACTCCTGTTAGTGTATAAAATATTTCGTTAGAAGTTTTCTCCTTTTTGTTCAGCCTGAGCACAGCTCGTGGCACTTACTTAACGATGAGTGCCGGCTTTCCACATCCTCATATGCTTCTCGACTCCAGGCCGAGTGCTTGTTTAGCCAGCTTAAGCAGCTACTCGAGTGCGTGGCATCGTTAAATATTTGCACTGCCTGTTAAACAACACTTATCGTCATCGTCGAGCAGCAGCCACATATTTATTGATGATTGTTAAAAGTGCGTTGCGAAATGGGCAAAGTCTAATGAGCATTGATTGTGTGAAAGCTAAAGGCATGAGTAGACGAGCTGATAATACTTGGGTGGATCAAGTACTAGTGTATCTATAATAAGGGTATTGGGAAGATTAATTAGTTGGCAATTGGAATTGAAGAAAAATGTTCAATACTACTTTGATGCTAATTTAAGTTCTTACTGAGAGGTAGCTACGGTTTACTAGTGAAGAGGCAGTGAATTGTTGATGCCAAGTTTTCTGAATACATTTCATAAGCTGATTGAGTCGCCAATATTTATCTCCTTTTCTATTTATTTATTTGGAAGAGCATCTTCTTTAGAATATTATATCCGTTGAGTCATATTAATATCGCATGTTTGTTTATCTCTTGCCAAGCTATTCTCTCCATACTCTTCTATCCAAACTCTTCATTCCAAGCTCTTCCTTCAAGCTCATCCCAAATGATCTAAACTCAGTTTTAAACAATGTCAATTTTACGAAATGTTAATCATTTAATTATTTCTACTTCTACTTCCACAGTTGTCTCGCTTCTTGCTCTTAAGCAGCTAATTTTGATCTTCGTTTTTTTTTTTATCATTTTCATCAGCGTGGCAGAGATAAGACATTTTATAACCAACTGGAAAAGTTATTTAAGTATATTCAAAACACAACCATAATTTTCACTTAAAAAGCTGCTGAAATAGTTGTTAATTATTTAAAAAAAAAAAAAATAAATAAATAAGAAAAAAAGAATAAGAATAATAAATAAGAAATATAATTATTTAATGTAAAGTACTTTTGCTAATCTTAAATCGACGCAAGTCTTCTTATATATATACTTATACAATTGTATTCAGACTTTTTAATTATCTAACGATTGTAAATTAGGACTTATTTTATATATATATCAATTATGAAGTCTAGTCTTACTTATTATTTTAAAAATTGTAAGGCGAAGACAATTGATTTCAGAGTAATGTAAAATCATATAACTGTTGCTTGTTTCTCAATGTCTGCATATACATATGTGTCGTTTACTTACACTCTCAGAAAAAACTCAGAGAGCAGCCAAATGCCTCGTTTCGCCAATGAGTTCGTTCGCGATCGGATAGAAAACTTTTGTATATGTATTGGTGAGTGTGCAAGGGTTTTCTTCGGTGAATACATGTGTGCATGTATAGTGACTGATGAGAAGCCATTTGTATAGACTCTTTTAGTTATCCACTCACTCTCTGAGGTCTCATTGTGCGAGCGTCAATTGTAACGCTCTCTAAACGATGTTCGTAAGTTGACACGAATGTGGAGCACAACCGAAAACCAAAACGAACAGCACCGAAGATTCTTGCGAGAGCGAGAGATTATGATTATTTGCGATGAATTAAGTTGTAGAGAGTAGCGTGTATATTAGCGCTCGCCACCTCGAGTTTCAAATGTAAAATAATTGCATTGCAATGTACAAGAAGAGTTTGAAGAATGAGAGAGAATAATATGTAGAGAGTGAACATATTATTCTCTTTCATTCTTCAAACTCTACTTGTGCATGCAATGCAATTATTTTACATTTGAAACTCGAGGTGGTTGGTACTTCTCTCTTTTTTTTCAAATAATTACATTCAAATATTATTTCTTAAAGAGAAAATTAAAGTTTGCCTAGATAGAAATTGTAGCTAATCAAGTTGATGCATTTTAATGTATTAAAAATATATTATATAGTATTATAAATAGACTTCTGTTACTTTCTGCTCCCTGTAACCTACACAAGTAATAAACTTGTTTACCCTTCCAATAATATTTTTTTTTTATCAGTACACTCAGCAAAGCTTTCTTTCATAAACGACATTTTCATACATTTATTTAAGGCTTAAAATATTGAAAAAGTTTCCATTCTAATCCATTCAAAAACTAAACTTTTTAAGTCTTTGGCAGCTGACAAATTCTTGCAGGTAATTAGCAAAGGCAAAACTTTTGAAATTTTTATACATATTATATACAAAAAGATTTAGTATATATAACTTTATACATATATAAAAATATGTGTGTGTTTTTTGCGTGCAGCTAAGCTATAAGCTGCATCGAACCGCAAAGTAAAGCTTAATAGAGTTTGTCGAAATCTTTCAGCTACTCCTGCGCCGCCTCCTGCTCCGCCTTCACAATTAACACACATGTGTGTGTGTGTGTATATGCCACATATGTTGCGCAGTTTTATGGCCACTGTCTGGTGGCAAAAAAAAAAGAGAGAAGGAAAGAGCTGAACGCATTTGCTGAGCTCCCTGGGCGACATTTAAGCGACAGCCGTGCGACACGGACTCACAGACAAACTGACAGTTAAATGACAAGGCAAGGGAAATAAAATGCAACAGCCAAAGTCTGCAATGCGCCTCATACACCTCCATATCCAGCCCTCTCTCCGTCTCTCTCTCTCTCTCTCTCTCTCTCTGCCACAGTTCTCTTTGCTTTGCTTTCTGTGCTACATCAGATTTCGGTGACTTTGATTTGGATACAACGCGTCGTTAAGCTGAGAAAAAAAAACACGCCCTGTCTAGGCTCCACTTCAACTGCATGTTAAATTGCACTGTCGATTGATTTTGCATGATATGCCCATATAAATATATTCCACATACATATACATACACATTTATATATTTTCACATGTCTATATTGAATTTGCCTGCCTAATTAGTGAACGGCATTTGCTACAGTCACGTTTTTCGACTTTACCAACTTTTAGGCCAAGCTTTTTAATTGCAACTACGAGCGGCTTATATTGATTTGTCTGTGCGCAAAAGTTTTCAGTTCTGTGTTTGCAAGGGGGAAGGGTATGGGAACGAACTGCATGGCTGACAAATTGTTTGACTCTCTTTTGTCTGCGCTCATTTGCATAATTTTTAGCTTGAAGCATCTTCTTCGAGTTGGGCACGCAGCCAAGCCGCCAGGTGCTTGGTGTTAGTCACCTTGAACCCGTTACAACTGCAAAACTACATTCATTTATCAAATGCGAAAGCCCGCTTTGTGCTGAAATGTCAGTCGGCAACGTTAACCTTGCCCAATGCCAGCCAACAGAGTCGCTTATCTGACCGGTTACACGTGACGTATACGTAATTTCTGCAGGCAAATGATTAACGAGTCATGTGGCAAGCCGAGAACAACGCCAACATTACAACATTAGATATTCCTTGACTTCCTGACACTGAAATAGTAGGCTAGAGTCAAGCAAGATGAGGTATAAAGTTGAATGTGAATATATAGAGAAGCTTTAATTGAACCAAAGGTAATGAGAAAATATATTATTATATGTTAAGTAAACGTCAAATTTGAAGCGAGACATAATTTCTCTAGTTTTAAATATAATTTAAAATATATATAATTTAATTTAAATATTTTATTATAATTTAAATATTTATTTTTACTTTTCTCATAAAGGTAATATTATTTTTATACATTTATACACCTCTCATAAAGTAGACATAAATAAAAAAAATTTATAAAATGTATGAATTTAAATATAAAATAATAACAAAAAAAATTAGAACAAAAATTAAAAAATAAATAAATAAATAAAATAAAAAATAAAATAAATAATAAATACAAAATATATATAATATATTAAATAAGTGTTTTATTTCAAATAAAATTTAAATTATTATCATAAAGGTAATATTATTTTTATACATTTATACACCTCTCAAAAAGTAGACATAAATAAAAAAAATATATATATAATTTATGAATTTAAATATAAAATAATAAGAACGAAAATATTAGAACAAAAATTAAAAAATAAATAAATAAATAAAATAAAACATTAAATAAATAATAAATACAAAATATATATAATATATTAAATAAGTGTTTTATTTCAAATAAAATTTAAATTCTTTAAATTCTAGAAAACAGCATCAATTAGCATTTAGAGAAGATGTTACCTAGAAAATGTTTATAGATTATTAAGCTGTCGGAAATATTTATAATATTTTTCCAAATTTATATATATATTAAAATATATATATAAATATATAATATTAAATTGGCACTATCAGTTTAAAAAATTGTATTTTTATATAATAAATATTAGAAATAAATTAAAACTTTATCTTAAAGCTCTGATAAATTCAAGAGTTCTACAACTAATGCCCATTTGGGGCTCTATTCGGCTCTAGACTATCATTTTGATTGTCGGCCATATATATTTCTTTTTAATGCCATTATGTTTGCCTTTCATTAGGCTCCACTTTGCATGTCTGCTGCTGGCGCTCCACTAGTTAATTGATTTCATTGTTCGACGCCAGTTTGCAGTTGCCAACAAAATCGTAATAAACTAGTCGATCTGGCCCGGACTAACCAGCTCGGCGAATACACAATTTAGCCACGAAATTTATGCCATGGCACACTGAATGGGCCGGCGAGGCCTTTTAAATTGCAACAATTGCCACAAAGCAACAACAACAACAGCAATATATAAGCAACGGAGCTTGCTGGCAAAGGACAAACGCAAACAATGCAGATAATTTAGTTGCCGCGCTCAAAGCTAGTTTTCGTCGATAGATGGCGCTGCCAACTTGTTGAAAAATAGCAGCTGGTCAACTGAATCCATTGGCCACACGCAAAAACAGTTAACTTTGCAGCATGCAACGTTTAAATTATGCAAGGCAACACAAAAACAGAACACAACCATTTTGTGGCTGTGCTTGTGTGTGTGTTTGTATATATGTACATATATATCTGTGTGTGTGTGTGTGTGTATTTGTTTGTCAAACGTCTGTGAGGCTCTGCCTCTGTTTGCAATTGGCATTCAAAAAAGTTGCCGCTAGCTAAAATTAAGTTGACTTGGAAGTGGCTTTAAGGCTCCCAGCCATAGCCAAAGCCGTAGCCATCGGCAGAGCCGTCGCAAATGCAGCTCATTTAAACACATGTCACAATACTTTCGCACAGCTGTCACTTTGACAATTTTCTAGATGAGTTTCCTGCGATTCCTCGTGCCGGCTAACACACCCACCCAAAGCAAGATAAGAGAGCATGATGAGATGACTACAAGATACCCTATATGTTTTTTTTTATAGATGTGTTGGCACATCAAAGAAAGCTAATAAACAAATTAGAATTTCAAAGCGATATATATGAATATTGATTTATATCTGTATAATAATTATTATTATTTTATTATTATTATTATTTATTATAATGATAATAAATAAAGCTCATATACAATGTTTCTTTATATAATATATTTTTAAAACACATTTTAATTGGTTTGTCACATAATAACTAATTGCTGAATTATTTATCGATTAATATCGATTTCAGACAATTAATTGTTATACATATATATATATGCTTTAAATAAGTATAATCTTTTTAGAGCATATATCAACAGACAAATACAAAAATATAGCAATCTCTATTATCAATATAATTGTAATCGATTATTATCGATTTCAGAGAAGTGTTACATATATATGCTTTAATTCAGCATACTCCACTCATAAGTATTACAGCGTATGTCAACAGAGAAATAAAAAAATCTAAGCTAAGCGCCGTCTTGCCTTGTCGCCTTGTGCGTAGGTTTGTCAACGTCATCATCATAATGTTGTACCAAGCACACACACACACACAAGTACACACACACACGAACACACACTCATAGAGATTACTTGTCTGGCTGCGTGGACTGACTTTTTGCGGCGGGTTTTTGTCGCCACGCGTAATGAAAACTTACATCAATATAACGTGTATTAGAAAAATGGCTAGCAGCTGCGCTTGCTATTGCCGAGCATATACTATGTAGACATATATATGTATAAATGTATATACATATATATATATTTAATATAATACATCTTTTTTACCAAAAAGTTACCTCAGCTGTGCTGCGCTTTAAGATTATTGCCGAAACTTATTCACAGTCTGTTCATAGACAGTAAAATATTCAAGTTCAATTTCATTTCAAGTTCATGTGAATTTTGGAATATGAATAATCTTGGAGAACTTATCTTTTTTAGGTACTATATAATATATACATATATGTGAATGTGTGGGAATGTCAATGACAAATATAATTTCAGACAATTTTTTGGTATATTAGACAAAGATTTTGAGTAATCTTTAATTGTTGAAATGCAAAGATTTTTATTTATTGAGAGCCCTTCACCAATACATCTTATATTTATATATAAATTATTTCATAGGAATTTTTATTTCCGAGAAATGTATCAAATAATTTATAAATAATGTCAGCTTCTAGTTTATATATAAAACGTATTCAAAAGTATTTGAATTTAAATCGTGGATTGTTTAATAAGAAATCTATTCTATATTGATTTATAGAAATATATGTTTTGCTACAGCTAATTTTTTAATGCAACATTTTCAATAAGTAGTCTTTGTCCAGAGCCAAAGCCACAGAAAGAGAAGCCGATGTAGAGGCAAATACTGAGGCTGAGGCTAAGCTCAAGCCAGAGGCAGAGGCAGAGACAGAAGCAAAAGCGAGGGCAGAGGCTGAGACTGAGACTGAGGCTGAGGCTGAGGCTGAGACCGAGTCTAGGGCTGAGGCTGAGACCGAGTGTGGGGCTGAGAGGCAGAGGCAGAAGCAAAAGCAAGGACAGAGGCAAAGGCAAGGGCTGAGGCAAAGGCTGAGGTTGTGATTAAGGCTGAGGCTGAAGCTGAGGCCGAACCTAAGGCTGAGACTGAGTCTGGGGTTGAGGCTCAAGCTAGAGACAGGCTGAGGCTGAGGCTGAGGCTGAGGATGAGACCGAGCCTGAGGCTGAGGCTGCGACTGAGGCTGCGCCAGAGTAAATATTATTAATTACTCTATTTTTACTTTTAATTATTATTATTTTATTTGCATTCCACGGAAACTCAAACTAATTGAGTTATTTACAAAATAACAATAATAATACATTTGTTATCAGCTAAGTTTCTAACTATTTCTATATTTTAGCTGTATTAAAGCCATAGCTAAGCGCCCAAAGCAGGCGCATTAACCAAATTATAAACCATGGACTATCGTGGCAAGGCGTGTGCGTACGAATTCTAAGGCACTGTAATAGTTTGCCAACATAAAATTTCATAAAGAGCACACGCCGGAAATAGGAAGGATGCGCTTTGTCGCTCCAACCAGGAAAACTCTCTCTATATATATATGTATATGCAGGAATATGTATGAATGTTTATATGTGTGTCTGCCTAGGAAGTAAATTTCGTTATCGTTTATTATTATTATTATGCGCGATGTGTGAAATGTCTGTATACATGTGTGTGTGCCTTGTGTTTGTGTTGTGACGTGGGAAATAAATTTATATTCATAACACAGGACGCGGACGAGGTATAAAAGACGCTGGCGGAGCTGAAGGCTCAGCGCCCACAAGTCGCCAACATGCATACAAAGTGCTTTATGTGTATCACAAGATGTTCAGCAGCCTCCTGCTCCCAGCTACATGAACTGCTCCTGCTGCTGCTGCTGCTGCTGCTCCGGCTGTTGCTGCTACAGCTACTCCTGTTGTAGTAGCATTACATCAACAACCATCAGACTGGCAAGTTTTTTTGATTAAGCTCAGAGCTGAAGGAGTCTGACGCTCTCAGTGCGCCATGGAGTTCTGTTAAAGCTTTGAGTCTGTGCAGCCGGCTAATGCCATTAGCTAGCTAGCTTCTACATATTGATTACTAATTTACTTGCCGTCTGCGTCTCAAGTTTTGGCTCAAAAACTTCACATATAACACGTCAACAGAAATGCAGATAACGACATTTTGCTAAAGCTAGCCGGCTCTACCCAGATCAGGAATTAACATCGAGGCCAGGCCAGACCAGGCACCGGTGTCGTCCAGGTATAGCATTCATGTTGCAGGTGGCTGCCTGGCTGGCTACTCGTTTGGTTTAGGTGCAGCAACTTCTTCGTCTTGTTCATATAAAATGTACAAAGCGACAGTGCAAAAGTAATTTTGGGCACAGCAGAGACGTAGGAAACCATGACTAGACCCAATATGAACTTCCACTCAAAGTCAGTCATGCATGTAGTCAAACGGCAAATGTCGAAGCTTCCACACAGCTTCCAGCTACCAACTCCCTTCGAGCTACGAATGTTGAGCGACAGTCGCACAACAATCAAAAAAGCGTATGGAAGTCAAAGGCGCCGCAGGGCACAGGCGGGTGTGGCACTGGCAGATAGTGAATTCTCTAACTGAGCCCAGTTCCCATCAATGGCATTGGGCATTGGGCATTGGGCAGGAGGAGGGGTTCGATGCAATGCAATAACTTGCCAAACTGACACCATATCCTTGGGGTCCACTTTTTGGCAGCGGCACATGTAACGCTCTCCGCTCTCAAATAGTTCTTTATTTTCGCTTCTTCCCTTCTTTTATTTTTTTTTTATTTTTTGCATTTATATCTATATAAGGAAAAGGCACTACACGCACGACTACTCATCATCATGTGTATTATGGGTATGCTTGCTTTTTGAATACACTCAGAGAAATTCAAAGAATCGAATAGATGGCAATAAGATTATAGTTTTAGTTTATATATTAATATATGTATATATTCAATGTAAATAAATATAAATAATATTTATTAACTATAAATAAATATAATTTATTGATATGAAAAAAATTTAATTTAATTTAATTTTAATTTAAAAAATTTAATATATAAAATAAAATAAATGTACAGATTATTATAAATATTATTAATAATAACTATATTATTTAAAGAATTCTATATTTGCAGATAAATATATATGTATGTATTATAAATAAAAAAAAATATATATATTTTTTACGTTGCTAATAAAAAAAGATTGTATACAAGTATTTTCTGCTTTATTAAATATTTGCAAATATTTAGAAAAAAATTTAGAAAAAAAAAATAAATACTTGTTTTTAAATTATTAATTGTAATAAATAATAAATTGTACATAATTAGAATAATATTAATATATTTAAAAAATATATATATTTTGTATATTTTGAACTACTCAGATTATTAATTTATTATTTTAAATAAAATATACATATTTTCAAATTTTTATTAGTATTACTAATTATGTTAAAGAAAAGTTAATTATGTACAATTATTATATATATTATAATAAATTACTGGAAAAAAATCAAATAGTTCAATACGATGCTAAACAGCGTTATCAGACTATTTGATTTATAATCTAATGCTAACAAATGAGTTCAATGTTTTTTATTTTTTCTTTTAATCATATGTTTTAAGCTATCGATTTTTTTTATTACTTGAGCACTTCTTGGGCTTAAGCTGATTATTGAAAAATTCTCATAGAATCGTATCATAATAATTTATCTTAATTTTATATATAGTTAGAATTATATGAATTTGAATTTCAAATTTATGGTATCGATTGATTTTTTTTAAATAAAATAAAAAAATATTTGTTTAATAAAAATGTTTTACAAATCAACATTTTGTTTATATATTTCGCTATCTGTACGCATATTTTGAATGGAGGCAATGCGAAATCATGCTCAATTCGAGCAAATTGCATATTTCTTACGCTCGCGATTTAATTTTTGATGCGATATGCCGCAGCGTCGACTGCAACAGAGTCGGGAGAATCGGAAGAGAGAGAGAGAGGGAGAGAGAGAGAGAGTCAGGAAGTCGTCTCCGCTGCAATTGCAGCAGGAAACTCCGACCACATCCTTAGCTGCTCGCTTCTCTTACACTTTGGGCTGCTGCGAGTGTGTGACTTGTAAATTTCCCCAGTTGAAGCTCAGCAGAGGCAGCAGCCGCAGCAGAGGCGCTTGATTGAGCGCACGTTTTGCAGGCGCCGAGTTGGACTGTCAGACAGTCAGCAGCGCTTCACTTGACTTTTTATTTAAAATATATACGTATATAGTATGATATAGGGGGATTGAGCACACGAAATTAAACCAAAAAAAAAAAAAAAAAAGGGAAGGAAATGAAGCAAACGGCTAACTCTTTTTATTTCCCAAGTGTCAGAGCAAGCCTTGGTGCAATTTTCGTTTGGGTTTCTCCTCTTCCCTCACAGATGGCAGCTCGTACGTGTTTTAGTTATCTTATTCAGGTTTGGTAATGCAACACCTACGGCTGATAAAGCTTATAACTCAACTCGGATTTTAAATTTCTGCAATATCATTAGCAACATCATTACATCTGTTGTCTTCGCTTCGCATTGGTATTCAAAGCCTTTGTCTGTATTAAAGTTGAAGTCCACAAGCTCCTAGCTTCTAGCTGCTGCTGCTGGCATTTTCAGCCATGTCATGCCATGAGTATGTAAATTTTTGCAGCTCTCACTCTCACTCTATTTTGTCGCTCTGTGTCTCGCTCTGAATATTATACAGTATTAATGTGAAAAAGTACAGCGTTGATTTCACATGTGTCTCTCGCAAACCCCTCCACTCCCAAGCCAAGCGAAGGTGGTGAAAAATGTTGCAAAGATGCAAAACAACTGTTGGCAGTTTGTCAAATTTGATTTGTCATACATCAAATGGCTTTAAAATGACAAGAAGCTCGAAACGGGAGCGCCTGTCAGCCAAATGACTGTTGACTACACGGCTACAAACTGCTTCCACAAATAGACACCACCAACATAGCAGAGCCAAACAAATTTGATAATAAAAACAAGAAGAAACTGAAGAAGGACGGAAAAGAAAGTGTTGATGTGTAAAAAGGCCCGAGGGCTGCATAATGTCAAATGCAAACTACCAGCAAAAGAATTTATGTAAATCAAATACATTCTCAACCAGTTGGTTATAATAGCGATAAGAATAGAATGAGAGACACCAAGAAGTGTCCTATATTTGAAGAAATTTAAAGAGATTTAAAATTGACTTTCTAAATATAAATATAAATATTAGATTATATATAGATTGATCTATCTTAATTGCTGTTGATGAAAGGTTGTATATGAATAATAATGATATACGTGTTATCATATCATACAATTCTTCACATACAATTATTGTAGTCTCTAGCTCTTTGAGACTAAGTCTGTACTAATTTAATAGTCATTCATTTTAAAGAGAAAAAAATTTTGGTGTTGACAGCTGTTTCGCCTTTTAGTCAGAGTTGTTGACTTAATGTATTTATTAATATGGACTACTTATTTATTTTATTTAATATTTATTTTAATTCAACTTAAATTTTTTTTTAAAATATTTTATATTTATTATTTAAATTTATTTTTATGTATTGTTAATAATTTGTTTATATATTTAATATTTTATTATTTTTTAAATTAAAAAATCATTTTTGAAATGTTATTAAACATTTTATTTTTGTTAATTTTTTATTCATTTCTTATTTATACTATTAAAATACTAAAATACTAAAAATACAAAATTATTTATTTAATTAAATATTTAAATATTTAAAATATAAAAATTGTATATTAAAAAAAATAATACTTTTTTTTTATTTAACAAACAAATTTATTAAATTGTAGAAAAAGAAATGTGTATATTACATTAACGAATTTTTAAGATACGCTTACAAGTTAAAGCATTAGCTATCTAAAGTCAGATTCATTTCAGTCTGGTTTCATAATACTATAAAGCTTTATAAATTTTCTAATTTATCATCAGAAATTTTACGAAACAACTTTGAAATAATAATTTTCTTAAAGTCTACCGAACTGTCGTCATAGCTTTTCATTAATAGACCGTTCATTATTTGCATCGGCATGATGCTGCATACATTAACTAAGCTACAAAGTGGCGCTATTTGTGTGCTCCTAAGTAGCTCATTCATTTAGTTAATATTCTAATATAAATTTCAAGGTACTCCATCAAAAGTGCAGCACTCGCACAGGCGAGACCCGCTTAAGAACACGGCTCGTATACCGGCAGGAACTGCCGCCAGCTATGCAAACAGTTTGGGCCAACTTAGTCGACTGCCGGCCAGGACTAAGAACAGAACCCACACAAATACACACACACACAGACACACACATAGACTCTCACTCAGAGACAAGCGTCTGTTTGAAGGACATGAAATGAAACTCATTTGCTTCATTGGACCCGGTGAGCAGGCTGGCTAAGTGGGCAGGCAAATGCCACAGTTGGTTTTTGCCCAGACCTGGCTGACTGCCTGCTTGGCAGTTGTGCAGCGTGACACGCAAATTGCCAGGATACACACAGGGAAACACATTTACACATACACACAGAGACACCCATACACATAGCTAGACAATGCAGCGTGTTTAACTTCGCCTCCGACAAGTCAAGTGGGAGCACAATGGACTCCGACAGCCCAGACACTCATTTGCTGCCGTAGCAGCTGCCGTTAGCTGGGCCAGTATGACCATGACTAATTTGTTAGCAATTATGTTGGATTGACAGCGCCGGACTGGGCCACATTAGCATAATTGTTGGTTTGAGCGACCGCCCACAGGTGTGACTTTCATGAACTTACATTACTCATGACTGCCACACGACAGCCACTCAGGTGTTTTGGCTTGAAAAGGTGTAAAACTAACATTGATTCAGAGAAATAATTCTATAATGTTTAATGTTGCCCGAACAAGTTGTTGCTTACGCCTTGTATGCCCTACATGGCAGTTATGTATAAAGTAAAAGGATCAACAAGATATGAAATAATAGTTTATTATAAATGAATAAGATCTAAAAGTATGTTCAACCATCTAATGTATACACACAATACTAATTATGTGTGAAATAATAGACAAACTCTCTTTTAGCTACAATGGAATGAGATACAAAAGTATCTTCAACTAGTGTTACTAAAGTTTCTGTGAAATAATAGCGAAACTCTTGTGTGAGATATAATTGAGAAAGATACAAAAGTATTTTAAACAGATTAAAATACTAATAAAAAAATCTGTGAAGCAATAGAATAACTCATGTGAAAGATAATAGAAAAAGATACAAAAGTATCTCAAACAAATAAAAGTAATCAAAGATACGCAAGTGAGTGTAAAATCATAAAGAATCGCTTCATAAGATACAAAAGTATATGTAAAAAATCTAAGTATAACAAGATATTAAAAAGCTGTGAAAAAAGTTATTAACTATGTCTAAGATACATATATATAAGCTACAAAAGTATCTTTAGCAAGTTAACAAATACAAAACAAATTAAAGTATCTGCACAATATAAAATACAAAAGTATCTTTAACATGCCAAAAGCCTTTAGCTATCTTTGATTTACATAAGTACTATTAAAATAAAGTAACTTTAAGATTCAGATATTAAAATATCTGTGCGATAGAAAACTATTTTGGAGTTTGAGAAGTTGCAAAACTATTTATCAGTATCGAAAGTATCTATTAGATACAAATTAATTATTGAATGGCAAAGATGCGTAGGCCTCTTCGACTATCTATCTATCTATAAGACCTACAAAGATCTATCAGAAATACAATATATTCAAAAATATCTCTTAGATTCTATATATATTTTAAATTTCAATCTATTAATTTATACTTCAATACAGAACACATTGTCAATGATAGCATATAATACTCAATCATTTCAAGAGCTCACTTATTTCAAATGCAATTTAATTTTGTAGAGCATTTACTAGTCAACTTATACTCGACTCGTCGACTTGTTAACCTCAGTTTCAACTACTTAATGACTTAAACAACTAACTACAATGTAAAGTCTCGCATAAAGTTTCCACTCTAAAAGTCAGTCAGATGCAAAGCCGCAGCTTGTTTTTGGGGGCCTCTCAGGTTTAGGGGGCCAGCCAGTGAGACACTAAATGGCATAGGAAGTAGAGATGGGACAGACGGGAACTGAAAATAGGGACACAAACCGCAGCTCTGCATGTTTAACAATTTGCACTTAATTGTTTAGCACGACAACAACAATTACGAGACAAGTGACAACAGCAGCAACAAGAACAAGTCAAACACGTTTACAAGCGTATTGTAATTAATTTATGTGAAGTGTGTGTGGGGAGCTGCTTTAAGTGAGCCACTGAATAGTTTCCAATTCGTTTGCTCGTTGATTTTTGACTACTGCTGCTGCTGCAGCAGCTCTTGACCATTTGATACGCCCACTTCATTGTGTGGTCACTGGAGATGCCATTGGGCGTACTCTGCGGTTAGCAATTAGTGCAGGTGAGCAAGTGCAATTGTGGCAATTGTAAGATAGTACATAACTATGTATCATATGGATAGTAAAAGTATTTAAGAGATACTTTAGAATTTTTTAAAATTAAAAATCATCTAAAAGATATATTTAATATTACAAATATTTTAAAAGATGCAAGAGCTCAAGAGTAAAAACATTTCTTGTTGTCAGAAATTATTTGAGACATAAAAAATATCTTTGAGATACTGAGAATCTATTAAGTACAGAAATATGTTTAAGACACATAAATATCTTTAAAATACCAAACTTCTACAAGGTGCAAAAGTTCTATAAGATCAGTCAAGTATTTGTGAAATAAAAAACTATTTTTGAGATAGAAAATTTTGAATAGAATCTATAGAATTCAGTAATATAATTAACTTCTTTAAGATGTCAATGTTTTTTAATGACAGAATAACATCTGTGAAACATACAAATATCTTTGAGATACAAGATAGAATCTGAGATTAAATATAATACTAATAAGATAGTGTTTATCTATAAGTCATATTTGCGACTTTCAAGAATATATTTGTGATACCCCACTGTAAATAAGATACAAATGTATCTGAAAGATGCAAAAATGTAGGATATTAAGATAATAAAGAAAATTTAAAACTCAATCTTTACAACAAAAAAAATCTGTGAAAAAGGTAAGCATCTATAAGATAACGAACTAGATTCAAAACTATCTATAAAACTTATATCTTCAAGAAAAGTATTTCAAAAACACCCACGATCTGTGAGATATTTGGATCGTACCCATTAAAAACTATCTAAAAGATAAACCATTTACATATGTTAAATAAAGAAGTGTCCAAAAGATACAAAAGAATCTTAGATAATATTAAGTAGCAATATGTATTGTATAAAATATAAAATATGTTTACATAAGTCTTAAGAACGTAATAGATATTGAAAGGCGTATTGTATATAAATCGATATGGATACAATAATTATGAAAATCACGCAAATGTATAGTCATTTGAATTTTAAATCAGTTTTGCAATAAACTCAGTAAGACACTAAAAAAAAAAATATTTACTCAAACTTCCATGTAGGAGGTTCACATTATACTTTATGACGAAATTGGGAAAGAAACATGATGAAGAACCACCACATATACCGCCCCATGTACCGCCCAATCCAATTTTTCAAATAATTGCAGGTGGTTCCTCAAGTATTGTAGACGCGATGCTCATGCAGCCATTGGATGTGATCACGACTCGACTACAATTGCAGAGCAATATGGTCGCAGGGGGTGATCACTATAGGGGCATGGTAGATGCCTTCAGAACAATGTATCGCGAGGAAGGTATCACAGCATTCTGGAGAGGTTTAGTGCCCGTTTTATTGGTAGATACACCGAGACGCACAATTAAGTTTTTGGTCTTTGAACAGTCCAAGATGTACTTTATGTTCGGTGCGAAGCATCCGCGCCCAGTAACTTATTTCTTAGCTGGTGGAATGGGGGGCATGGTGGAAGCAATTGTTCAGAACCCTTTCGAAGTAGTCAAGGTTTCACAGCAGGCAAGTCACGAAGCGATCCATACGATGCAGGTGGCGAAGAATATAATTCAAAATGAAGGCTTCGGTTTTCGAGGACTGTACAGGGGCATGTCAACGACTGTGTCTCGAAATTTTGTCTTTAATGCCATATATTTCGGATTCTATTGGACAGTGCGAGATGCAACGCCCACCTATAAAAATCCATTTTATGATTTTTTGCGCACTGTTGCAATCGCTTGTGGAGCCAGCCTATGTGGCTGTGTGGCAAGTCTTCCACTTGATGCCGTAAAGACGAGGATACAGGGTCCACAGCCGGTACCCGGTCAAGTCAAATATAGCCACACAATCCAGACACTTTATACAATATGTAAAGAAGAGGGTTGGATGACACTCTATAAGGGCCTGCTGCCGGTGGTGATACGAATGGTGCCTGGCGGAGCTATTTTACTTATAGGTTATGAGTTCATCAACGAGCTGTTAATGCGAAAGTTTAACCAATAAACATTGATTTTCGTTTTGTGCAAATTTAGGGAAGTGTAGCGTATTATATTGAAAATACAATACAAATTTTGTCTCTTTATTTCAAGTGAAGCATGCATGAAGAGCATGTTTGCATGTTTCCATATTTTGTGATATTCATGCTGCACCTTATAAATTCGATGTCTAATAATTGATTTTGATCGATAATAAAAGTTATCGATATATAATTATACAACTCATACTAAGTTTATAGGAATATATATTGCAAATTTATCTATCTTTTTTAAGTTGCAGCAAAAGAAAATTCGTTAAATGGAGGAATGAACTAACGGACAGACAAGTATGGCTATGTCGCCTCAGCTTGTCTTGTCTAGGAATATATATAAATTTTAAGATCTGTCACGCCGCTTTCTGTCTGTTATATCATTATATCTAATATATTACATTTAAGAAAATGTTACTCTGAAAAAATTGCCTCCATATCATATAAATAACCAGTCTAATGTGCAACTCTCTTTGTAATTGTATAAAATTATCGTATATGGGTATATCCTAGAAGTGTATAATAATTAAATGTTTATTCAATTTAGAGAAAATGTAGTTATTTGAAATTTAAATCAGATGCAAATAATTGTCAAAATTGTAATTAAAATTTAATTTATGTCCGATTTGAAAGTAAAACATGGAAGAGATCCAAATTATACATCACAAAATCCAATCTTTCAACTTATTGCGGGCGGTTGCTCCAGCATTGTGGATGTAATGCTGATGCAGCCATTGGATGTGATCACGACTCGACTGCAATTGCAGAACAGTATGTACATTGGGTCTGATTACTATACGGGCATGTCTGATGCATTTAAAAGGATATTTCGCCAAGAGGGATTGACAGCATTTTGGAGAGGCATTGCGCCAGTCTTAGTGATTGACACCCCAAAGCGATCAATTAAGTTTCTGGTCTTCGATCAATCCAAGCCGCTTTTTATGTACATATTTGGTACTCCATGGCCTAGTCCGTCGACTTATGCCTTAGCTGGTGGATTGGGGGGCATGGTCGAAGCATTAATTCAAAATCCTTTCGAAATAATTAAGATTACACAGCAGGCAAGCCGGCAGAAGCTATCCTCAATAGAAGTGGCAAAGAAAATAATTGAAAACGAAGGCTATGGCTTACGTGGATTGTACAGGGGCATGCCCACAATGGTAGCACGAAATTTGGTCTTTAATGTCATATATTTTGGGTTCTATTGGTCAGTGCGCGATGCAACGCCCATGTACGAACGACCGGTAAATGAGTTTCTGCGTAATTTTTTAATTGCTTGTGCGGCCAGTTTGTTGAGCTGTGTGACAAGCCTTCCACTCGATATAGTAAAGACGCGAATACAGGGTCCACAGCCGGTGCCCGGTAAGGTCAAATATAGCGGAACACTGAATACAGTTTTGAAAATATGCCGAGAAGAGGGTTGGACGGCTCTATATAAGGGCCTGTTGCCGGTGACGCTACGAATGGTGCCTGGAGGAGCTCTTTTGCTTATAGGTTACGAGTATATCAACAAGCTCTTGATGTTGCATTACAACCAATAATATTTTTTTTTTTTTATTATTATTTTTCAAACAATCTTATTGGATTTATTAATAATAACAAGGAAAGAGTGAGATTCCCCGTCTAGGACATACTGTGAGATTTTAAATACATAAAAAATAACAATTCTATTATAGCATGAATTCCCATTTCCAATGAGTTCAGGGTAGGACACTGTAGATATATTATGTGACAACTGAAATTGTATATTTGTTATCGATTTCATATAAATATTGAGTTGTCGATATCTTTCTAAAGCTTTCTAAAGTCAAATATATCAAGTCTCTTTGATACTTTGATTCCAATAGCTATTCATTAATGCACACGGATAGTCAGACGAGTAGAGAGCTAAATCGAAATCTGATCAAGAGTTCTTCCATGACTCCTTCTGCTTATTAGCATTCTATTTCGAAATTCACATTTTCAATTATTAAATACGATTTCAATAAGCAATAGTAAATTCAATTCTAAAATAGAATTAAACATGAGCAAATAATAAGCATACAGAATTAAGTCAAATAATATTCAAGCTAAACTAATTGCAGAAAGTTTTCAATATTTTGTGCTATCACAGCATTTACTAATGCTTCAGTAGCGAAATGAGCAATGCCATATCACATGATTAACTAATAGAGATGCAAAATAAACAAATTAAGCAAACAACGCAATGCACAGTTCATGCTGTGGACAATTAAACAAGTTGAGCAACAAATCGAATCGTCCGCAAACGACAAAAACAACAACAACAACAACAATATATCAAGCAATAAATGTGTTTTGGCTTTTCTGGACTACGAGAATGTCTCCAGGGTCAATTTCAGATGCATACGAATTGCCGCATCGATAGAGAGAGGGGGAGCAGGAGAGACAGAGAGAGAGAGAGAGAGAGAGCTCGAAATATACATAGATTAGTGTAATTACGAGTACAGCCAGGCAGCAGTGGAATGATGTCAATGTTGGCTCTAAGGCATTTCACTGCATTCATGAATTGCAGATAGAGGGAGATAGACTCAATGAGAGCGAGCGAGCGAGCAAGAGAGAGAGAGAGAGACTGTTGGGTTGAGTGTTTGGCATTAACAACATGATGCTGGTTACATTTTGGCATATGGCAAATTCAGCTTTTGATTTCATTTCATTACCCATTGCAATTTCAACTATGAATAATTGAATATGTGCATTGCATACTTTAAGGCATCAAATTTCCATTGCCATTGCAATTGCAATAATTGTTGCTGCTGTTGTTGTTGTTGTTGCTGTCATGCTTTTGGCTAATTCAGCTGGAATATGCTTATTACGCATTAAAACTAATTAAGCATGAGCATTTCTGCTGACACCCGCCTCCGACTCGTTCGCTTCAAACCAATTGACAAAAGTTTGCAAATATTGTTGTTTGCCTTTGATTGATGTCAGTTTTAAATGGTCAAACATTTAACATTGGGCCTGGTGTAAGCTGTTAATATGCGTAGCCGAATGCTTTGAAAATGTGCGTGGAATCGACGAAATAAGTTGAAATATCAAAATATATAATAAAGGTGTGCAAAATTAATTATCGAATTAATCATCTTATGCGAAATATAAATATAAAAACTTGATGAACTGAGCTATACTTACTTTTCATTATTTTTCAACAGACATATTTAAGAAGAGCTCACTATAATTTATTTAATATGTTTTCTATCAGGAAATCAATCTGTCAAATTCGAAAATATTTGTATTGCCGATTTAATTTATATAGAAAATCTTTATTCCTCTTATTCACTGACTTAGCAGTGAATAAAAGAGCAATAAGTAAAAGGAAAAAATTAATAAATAAAGATTACTTCCGATAACTTTGTACCAGCAGCTATTTAAATTATCGATAACATTCAGTTGTTCAAATTCTTAATACAGTCTGAAAACAAATACCTTAAAAGATGTTTAACAGAATATATTTACTGTAAAATTATCAACAAACTAATCAAGTCTATATATCGAAATCTGAAGTAGAGTTTTTTTTTTTTAAGAAATTTAATGCGTTAAAGAGGCTAACTAAACCCAAGGGAGCAGACAGCAGCAGGTATAGATGAAAATCACCTCTTGAAATATTTAATAGATCTTTAACTACACTCTGAATACCTTTACATTTAATATTTATCAAGAAATTGAAGTGGCTCTAACGATTAGTCAAACTTCTTCTTTAGTTTACTTTTGATTACTGAAGAAGAAGTTTGACTATGCTGTTAAACTTTTTAAATGTTTTTATCATCAGTTGGGATGGTATAATTAAGTTGACAAGAATTTAATCGGCCTATCAAAGTCTGTGATTTATTATTTTTTATATATAAAATATTTAGCAATATTATTTAGTATTATTTATAATATTATTTATATTTATTCAGTAGTATTTATATAATTAGAAAAAAAAATGCAGCCGATAAATTTTTCCCAGTAGCTTTTAAAATGATCGATAACATTTGAAATGTTGAATTAAGCCTGCGATTTAATCATACACTACTCAACACGCTTGGTGACTAAATATGATTAATTAAAATAAAAGTAATTTGGTTTAATTAAATAAAAAGTATTTTAAAATATAATAACTTAAGTAACTAAAAACCAAATCGTATCATCTAATAAAAAATGATAAATGATTTTGATTTTAACATTTTAAGCCGCATTAATTACAAGCTTTAGCTGCCAAAGAGTACTTAAGTTGGGGGGAATAAAAAGAAACATAATTAAATCATTGGCATTATAATTGAAATGCCCTAAATACAGCCATTAAGCCGTTCAGTTTTATTAAAATTTATCCAGCTATCACTTTAATTGCTTTTGACTCAATTAAGCCTTGCAAATGCCACACATAATTCCAATAAAAGTGCACGATTCAAAGGGGAAGCATACTTCAAATTTAACAATGACCAAACGCTCAATCAACATGACTGCAATCGCTAATAGAAAGCTGGAAAAAATTTGGGGCTTTTTGAAAAATTCAGCATAAACAAATTGAGTTAACAGAAATGAAAAGCGGCCAATGGAAACTTAATTGTTGTCGCATTTCGCTTTATCTCATCCTATATATCAATTGGTTACTTCAACTGCCTCGACGCTGTTGTCTAGTCAATAAAATATGAATTATTTCAAATGTTTTGGCGTACAAATAAATCGAATGCCAACACTCGGCATCAAAGCGAGTAAAATAATAGCAAAGAAAAAAAATATTCCTTATTTTTTTTCTTATTTATTTATTTATTTATTTATTTATTTTTTTTTTTGTCTGGTCACAAATTTTTTATCAGCACATAGCACAAATTTCGTATACGTCATGTGATTGTGGTTGAATGCTTGTTTCTGTTATTCTTGCTGTTGTTGTTGCGGTTGTCTAAATAAATTTTTTATTGACCATGGTTAACGCTTCACTGAGCAATAAACGTGCGAGAGGCAGTCGGACAACCCCCACACATTGGTTTGGGGTAGCATTTTCGGTTCACACCAAGTGTGAAAAGCGCAAAAACCACAGAGAGAAATTTTGCTGGCCGCCAACTGCTGTTTGCCACTGTTGGCCAACGCCTCGAAGCATGCCACAAGTTATTTTCCACACACACACACGCATTGCCCACTCAAGTGTGTTTGCCTATATGTGTGTGTGTGCGAAATAAAATGCTCGAATTACACTAGTTCTACAATTGTTGGGCGTCAATATGATTATGTTAGTGGATAGAGCCCAAAGAATAATCCGAAGTAAAAACTCAAAATGAAACGAGATATATCTTAGAGTAAAAATATGCGTGTGTGTATGTGTGCGTATGTTCGAGCATTTCCTGTTACTTATAAGTTTTACTTTTCATTTGCTGAATCATTTTAAATTAAAATCAACAAATATTTTTGGAAACATAAAATTGTAACTTTATAAAATATGCTATTTACTTTATTTACTATATATAGTTTATATATATTTTTTTAAAGCAATCTTAATTAACCATGCAATACTCAATAGTCTTTAAATACATTATAATAATGTGTTTATATATCTATATTTTAATTAGGAATTTTTACGCTAAGCAAATTATTGTTATTGATCTAAAAAATAAATTATAATAATAATAATAAATAATAATAATAATACAAAAAAAAATATATAAAAAATAATCAAATCATTAATTCATAATACATATAAATAAGTAACAAGAAATAAATAAATTATACATATTTTATTTTATTTTTATACTATTGATTTATATTTAGAGCTAAACGAAAATTATGAGAAAAAAAATAATTTTACATATGTTATTTTATATATTTTAAAATGAAGATAGTTTTATTATTATTATTTTTTTAATAACAAATGGTAAATTGCTGAATGAAAATTAAAAGTAATAAAAATAATTTGTATATATATCTTAAATTAATTTAAAAATTGCATTTAAATTTTAGCTTGCTTTAAAACTGAATGCAAATAAAAATAATAATATTTTATACACATTGGTTTTAACTAGTTAAATTTTTAAATATTCTTTGGCCACTAAAAATTGTGTCAACCATTTTTTTCCGAGGGTATTCGAATTTCTTAACATAACTGATTTATGTTATTGAAAATTCATAACACGTTTCTGGTTGCCCAGTCGCAATGTGAACGTCAGTCGAATTTTATTTTATTTCTTTTGATTTTGGCATTATTATTATTTATATTTATATATATTTTTTTTTTGGGTAGTGGTCGTAGCCTCTGAAAGTTTAAAGCCGCAACGTACGTAAACTGTGGTGAAAATGAAATGAAATTAATATGAAGTTTGACTTAACGCCTCATAAATCATTGTCCAATTTTCATGTCGCATGCCCTGCAGCCAGCAGCAGCGCCAGCACCAACAGCAGGACGAACAGGGACAATCTTGTGCTGGCGCTGTCCTGGCTGCCTGTAACACAAACACACTTAAAATGATTGAAATATATGTAAGGCAGCTCTATATGCGTAACATGCTGCTACATTGCAGCCAAATGCGAATATATATATGTATATATGAGCGATATACTATTATATGTGTATGTATGTAGTAAGACAAGCTTCATATTGGCCAAGAGCGAAGACAGAAGCAGGTCCGAAGACTGAAGACTTCCTCATTACACGCTTGTCACGTGCACATTTAACGATTCGCTGCACACACACATACACATTTACAATGACATAATTACACACACACACACAGAGAAAGGGAAAGAGAGAGATAGAGAGTGAGATAGACAGCAACACCCGTACATGACAGTCATTCATATTAATATTGTCGGTCAAAAAAAAACCTCACATAGACAGTGCTAAAAAAAATACTCAGCCAGACATGCATACAAATTTGAGTTTAAAGTCGCAGTGATCTAGACTCACAGCTCACATATACATACATAGTCTTATATACGTTTATACAAATTTAACTAAAATGAAATAATTTTATTAAAACTTTTATAAAGATTTATAGAATTTTACAAGTTTTACAACTTAAATTTACAAAGTTCTCGTGCTGTTGCAGTTGTATTTTCAATTTGATTTGCAAATTATGCACAAGTCTCTGTCTCTCCCTCTCTCTCTCTCTCGCACTCTCTGTCTGCCCTTATGCTAAAATGAAATTTAAGCCTTATAACAATTTTCTCGCATTTTATTTTAAAGCCTCACACAATACAGAGTCATATATTGTAAAATTTAAACATGTTCTCAAAGCTTTCATTTTTATTTAATTTTTTTATTTTTATTTTTTCTATTGCATTACTTGATATGTTTAATTGGAACAATAAAGGCAGAATTTGATTTTATATAAATATAAAAAAAAAAAGGAATAACTAGATTTCCAGAAACATACTTGTACCTTTATTTTACAAAAATATAAAAAAGGTAAATGAGATAATAAAAAAATATATATATTAAACAAATTACAAAAGATAATTCTAGCTGAAAGTTTTCAAAAGTGAGTGCAAAAATAGAGAAAAATATATTTATAAATATATAAAACAAACATATATAATTTATATTTTTTATTTATTTATTTATTTTTTATTTTTAGCCAACAAGCTTACTTTAATATTTAATGAATTTAAAATATATATATTTAAGCAAATTTTATTATAAATTTATTTGGACAATCAACAAAGTCATCTTAAAGCTGCCTTGCCTTGCCTTTGCCAACTTTGCAGTGGCTGCCATGAAAACATTTAATTTCAATTTGATGTTTAAATTGCAAAGCTTGCCGTCACAAGTTCATATGCACTAGAAAGGCATTAAGCTTACACTGGACCACTGACCATATGCACCACATGACGTCCCATTACACAGCCTCGCATGCCACACAAGCTCACCCACATACCCACACTCTGCACACACACCACACTCCACACACACTTACATATCTTGATACAGATAATTAAACATGCTGCGCACGTGCAGCGGCTGCTTTCAACATTTTATGCTCTGACATTCAAGCAAAAAACAAATAAAATGCATGGGGGCGTGTTTATATGTCTGGTCTGCCCAGACCATGAGGTCACAAATTGGACCACAAGTAGTGCCCAAAGTACGAACTAACTTTATGGCCAAATTCCAACAACAACATGGAGAACAAGAGCCAACAGCTAGTTATGCGTCTGCTGGCGATTTTTATATATTAATTAAAACGAATTTTACGTGTTAATGAAATAAAATGTGGAAAGCGTGAGCAACACAAAATATGAAGTAACATGTATAGCAAAATTTACATAAATATATATATACACATAAAAAAGGTCATCTGTCTAATGAGTAAGCAGAAGTTGGCTGAAACTGTAAAATTGCTAAACAATTTCATATTTAAATTCATAAAACTCGTTACTAAAATAGTTTGCGATTATCCAAAGAAGGCCGTCTACACACTGCATGGATGTTGTTGCAGCAACAGCAGTTGCCTTGAAACTGCCAAACTTGCTAGCTGCTTAGCGGTTTTGAAGCTGCAGAACTTAAGCTACAACATGTTGCGCATACGCCATGTTGCATCGAACCAAGGAACTGCTGTTGCGGCCTGTTAAAGCTAACAGCTGTTAGTGCATATTTCATGTAACAGAATGTTAATTCATACCAGCTGAACTGTTTTGTAACGAATCTACATGTAGATTATCTTGATTTTTCTATAGCATTTAGCTCATTAGTGTTAAAAATATATTATTAATTTAATAAATTGTATAAATATAAATAAAAAATATATATAAAAAAAATGTTAGCAATAAAAATATAAATTATAAGTATGCTTGGCTAGTTTTGCTAGAGGCTATTTTATTTAACATATGATTTTAATATAGTTTTAAGCTAATTACTGTATATAATTTGTAAAATCAGCTTACTTAAAAAAATATTTATTTTTTTGTATAATTATAAATAATATAAAATATTTATTTTTAACACTCTTTCTCTAATAATTAATAAATTAATATAAATAGCATATCTGAAAAGTTAAATTAATTTATCTCATTTTCCATATTAAATTTTTAAAGATATATATTTATTAAACTTGATTGAATTTTAGCAGAAAATTGTTTTTATTTTTCAAAATATTTAATTAAAATAATTGGTTTAATAATTTCCATCAAAAATCAATATATTTCAACTAATTAATCTTTCAAATTTCCAACAAAAATCATATTATTTACGCAAAATATATAAATGATAATAAATAAAAATTATAAAATTAAATAAAATTTGAAGGGAAAAAATAATAATCAAGCAATTAGTACATTCAATATTATTACATTCAATAATTTAAATTTACCTTAATTAAATTTGAATATTATTCACACAAAATTCAGATAAAAATAAATTTTAAAATTTTCATCTCTCGCCAAATTTTGCGTAACAGTAACAAAATAGTTGACTATTTGATGCACGCTAGCACACAGATAAATATTTACCTAACCCATAAATCTATAAAATTTAATTTTATGCAAATAAATCAAAGTCAATACACACACACACACACACACACACGTACGTAAAATAATAATGTTGTGTGGCATTTCGTATGTGAAATTTAAGCTTCAATGTTTACACTTGACAAACAGACAAAGAATTCTTCCATAATTTACGAGATAACGACAAATGCCAAGAGCTGGCGTTGAAAGTGAAAATTGTCCAGCAATTTTGAGTAAAAGCTAAGCCGCAGCCAGCTTAAAAAAGAATTAAAAAATAAAAACAAACAGCCGAAGAATCTTTTTGCCACAAAGCTAATCAAAAGTAAATGTGTTAAGCTGAAACACAGTCATTGTCCAAGTATTTTTCATCACAGAAATATATATACATTTATATGTATATGTATATAATAATAGATTAACAAAAATGTTTACATATCTTGAAGTTTTGCCCACGGCCCACAAGAGCTACATTTGCTGTAACTGTTCTCTGGCTAAATGTTGCCATTAGAAGTTTTAGTTGTTGAGATTTCTTGGCTTGTTTGCAAGTCATTAGAAAGACTTCATTAGGAGCGAAACAACAGGCAGCTTGCTCAGCTCAGCTGATGATAGCAGTGTTTACTAATGAGTCCAGCTTAAGGAAATTCACAAAAGACAGATATAAAGAATTTACAATTATTATTAGATATATTTGCATTTATATATTTTTAATTCCTTTTGTAACTATATTAAATATTCTCAGTAACAAATTATTCGTAAAATATGTTAAATTTATATTGATTTTTAAATTTCACAATTTTTTTTTTCCATCTCCCTTCTCTTCTCATATTTCTGCTGTCTGTTTCTATTAGATTTTACACTAAATATATAAAGCATTTGGCTCTTAATAAACCTTTTGATATATTATAACATTTACAACGATCCAAGTCACTAATCAGTTTTGGCATCATGACTATTATCATCATCATCAACATCAGCATTATTATCATCATGCCCCTGTGGGCATTGACGCAGTTGCATAACTTGCACAATTTATGCATGAGAGCAACACAGAGTTAATCCTACAAGACGCCAACGTGCGTTGCCAGACATTCAAAATGGGGGCAAATTCTGATGGTTTTGGTTAGTCTCTCTCTCTCTCTACCTTTCTTGTTTCATCACACTTTCTGCCTCGCTCGTTCTCTATGTTGTTATTTCTGTGACAGCACAACAGCTGAACGGCCATTGTTATTAACACCGAAATGACAAACAAAAACAATAACAAAACCAACTGAATGCAGCAGCAAAAGCAGCTGTCTACTAACATGCACAAGGATTTCAATTAAATCCGTAGGCAAATGTTCAAAGTTCAGTACAAAATGAAAATGATTTAAATTAATGATGGCATTATTGTCATATTGCCTTACACTTGAAATCAGCTACGAACTTGGTCAAAAGACAACGAATTCTTTTCGATTTATTGTTTTTGTTCTCCTACTTTTTTTTTTTTTTTGTGCTCCAACTGGAATACGTAAAATCCGATAAATTTAATGACGGCACAATGAAAAATCACTGCCGCATATGTCCGGCCAATAACTGACATTATTGACTGTTAATATCCGAGCAGCTCACAACAATAATGGAGAATGACAGCTGCCAGAAGCGACTACGAAATCTGTATACCCTTTAAAGTGGGAGTTCAAATGGAACTTATCGATACCGATATAAGTTGTTCTGATTGGGTATTAGAATTTGAATAAAATATAAAATTAATCATTAAATATTAATGTGAATTTTCAAAATAAAAAATAAAGAATATTCAATTACTTTCAAAGAGAATTATAAACAAGTTCTGTGAATTAAACTATCAATTTTGATAAATATTAAATCAATTTAAATAAAAATAAATATAAATAGATTATTATTCATATATAAGTAAACATTAGCAAAAAGAAAATTAAAAATAAAATAAAAATAGCATTATTATTTATCAAAATGAAACTTCTTTTATTTTATATATATTGATATATAAAAATAATTAAATTAAATTCATAAAATAATTAAAATAGGAAATAATCAATTTATTTATTTATATATCGATATATAAAAATAATACTATATGCACAATTTCAATTAATTATATGTTTTGTTTGCAATCTAAACTTAAAATCTGCAATATATCAGTATTAAAAAATTTTTTTTTAAAATGATTAAAATACAAAAATATATTTTCATTAAATTTCATTGCTTTTCAGAATATTTCAGCATATTCTACATGCTCTCACACAAACTACATAAGAATTGGCATAGTATCCGTATTTGGGCAGTGGTCTAAAAGCGTTGCAAGTGCAACATTTCAATAACTGAAACGCCAATTAAAAATGTACAATGGGTTCACGGTGCTCGGTCAGAAAGTTGGCGGCGGGTCTGAATGTCAGTTAAGCGAGCAAATAGTCAAAAATAAACACACACAGACGAAAGGGACATCTGCATCGGTGTGGCAAGCAGACATATGTATATATATATATATATGCATATAAATACATATATGTGAATATGTAGAGTCGCCGGCAGACAGTTACAGCGACATCCTTGCCACGCACATCCTGCCATATCCTGATGCATGGCTGATATGCGCTGGTAATTGGTATTGTTTGCCCGAACGCGTGCCCAACGAGCTGCATCCATAGCCGGACAGTCGCTCCCAAATAAATACACACACATACACACTGACAATACTCATGTACTCTTGCACCTTGACGTCGGGATCAAACCCCCCAAAAAAAAGAGAGAAAACAAAGTGGAAAAAAATACATGTGAAAACCACTGTCATGTAAATAGGCCGCAACTGGAGCAACTATAACAAGAAATGAGACAACTGCGAAGAGAAAGAGGGAAGGAGTGGAGACAAGCCAATAGCCAAAAGCCAATATTCATTTTACTCAATAAACAAGCGCTTGGCATGATCAAGCAACTGCTAAAAAGATAATCAACTAAGATCAATTAGCCAATAAGTGCAGTCGGTAGTAGATACTGAAATATTTTTATTTAATACCATTTTTTTGTTATTACATTTTGGATTAGGTCAGTTATTTACTGATTAATTTAGAATTTTTTTAAATATTTTTTTTTATTTGCATTATAATTCCCAATGAACAATTTGACTTATCTAGTAAGTAGATATTGTTCAAATACTATTCAGAGTTGAAAAGCAGTTGCTAAACACTGTATATTATAAATTTATATCACATATTATAATTTATTTGTATTTTTATTTATTTATTTTATTTTTCTATTTTTTTTATATATATATTAATATTATGATTTATTTATTTTAATTTTTATATAAGCTTTCTATGAATATATGTATTTTGTTATTAAAGGGAAAAAGGGAAAATAAAATAAAATAAATAAATAAAAATAAATAAATTACTTTAACATACACAACATAAAATAAATAAATAAAAAATAAATAACTTATAATATGTGATAAAAAGTAATTTTACACAATCTTTAGCAGCTGTAAGAATTGTCAAAACATTGAATAAATAAATAATATTAAGAGGTACAAAATTAAAAAATAAATAAATAAAAGAAATAAGTAAAAATAAAAATTCATATATTTAGATACATACATATATATATCGCCTTCGCTTCAAATTGATAAGAACTCAAATCTATTTTTAGATTCAATGTCATGAAACTGTCCTTGGCGGACAGTAAAATGGAGAAGCTGAAGTCGTGGTCTTTGACTTAATAACTTAATAAATAGCAAGCATAATATTCAGTCTCTGCTATATGGTTTGAATTTATTTAAAAACAAAATATGTAATATATAATAAAATATATAATTTAATAGAATATATAAAAATTATAAAAAATGAGATTAAATAATTAGAATAATTATTTCTTTTAGCTTCTGAAATTTGCTTAGTTTACATACATCTTGTACTGATGTAAAACTCTTGACTTTGGTTATAATATGTATATATGTACCTGCAGCTTATGCCATATTGAGAGCAGCTCCAACTATCTTCATCTATCTGCTTCAATCTGGCAACGAAAACAAAATCCAACGAAAACTTGGCCACACAGCATACAACACGTTAACTGGGAAAACCAATTCAACTTTCACGTTCGCATTGTTTGCCCAAGCACGAAAAGTTATTAAGATCCATAGACGTGATTTTGCATGTTTTTAAAAAAAAGTAGAGAAAGAAAATAATGGCAACAACAAAGATACGCAGAGATACGCTGACGCCATAGCGTTAAATATGTTTATGCAGATAGATAGATAGTTAAAGCACAGTTTCCATTAGTGTTCGGTGGGGAAAAAGGCCAAAAGCCTTCAAACTAGAAAACTTCAGATTTCTCGAAATCCAAGTACGACCAACCGAACGACTATTCCATTGACATGCCTGACAAGAATTGAATTAAAAGTTTATTCTCTAAAGGACCAGCTGGCAAAAAAGACAACAGGAAAAATAAAAAAACAAAAGAAAAAAAAATTAAAATTGCGCCGCTTTTCAATTTTCATTGTGGCCAAAAAGTTTCAGCCACGAAACGCGCATTTAAATTGATTTGTAATTCGTGGTTAATTCAGATGACGCCCAAGCCCAGCCCACACACACAGAGAGCATTGCTCGCTCTGATAGCCTCTACTTCAGACTATTTTTATTCAGTATACGCCGCGTTGGGTTTTCCCTGTTCATGTTATTAACGTAATTTGACACTGAAAGCCTGACAGCTGCAACAAAAATGTTCTTTTTTATTCTCTTCTTTTTTAATTTTTTTTTGTTTGTTCTTTGCAAGGTAAATGGGCGCTTAATTGATAATGAGCTTCGGTAGGGCGTTGGGCATTGAGCTGGCGCTCGACCTGACATTGCATATATTAAATATTGATTTAATTATTAATTTGTCACAAAATCATACAAATAAAGTAAAAAACGAAACAATTGCTTTGCGGTTTGTCTAGCAGTTGTTAAAGTGCGAAAATCATATAATCATCTCATTATGGGAGATTAATACGACACGAATATTGGATATGGATAAAAATCATCCAAGTGTCATTAGAAAGTTTAATTGATCTGTCAAAGGAATTCAAACTGCATTTTATATACAATTTTTTGTATATTAAATTAAAATAAATTTTAGTCTATATATGACAAAAATAATTATGCAAATAATAATTTTAAAAAAATTATTTTGCTTACCAAATCCTAAATAAAAATTTTTCCGTAAGTTCCATAGTCTGAAAAATAAAATAGAAATATATATAGTAAAAGTATTTCAGATATTTTATGCATATATTACAGATTTCTTTGCTTAATTATTATCTGAGAAATCTAAATATAATTTTTTTTTTTTTAAATTTAAGTAAATGAATATATATTTATAATATATATAAAAGAAATTAATAAATAAATTTATAAATATGTAAATATTTAATATAAATATAAATAAATCAATATTGATATATATGATTATTTATATATATTATATAGAAATGAATAAGTAAATATATAAATAAATAAAATATATGTATATTTATTAAATTTTATCTCTCCTTGCTACATCAGAGATATCTGGAGCAAATTTGTATCTCTTTTCAGCTTGACGTGCTATGAGCTGTCTAGATAGTATTTATTTTGCTTATTTGCTGGTTTTTAAAATAATGTTTAACATTTTATACTTATCCATTATTTGTTTTTGTGAAAAATAAATTTTACCAAAAGAAGAAATGAATTCGTGACAAACAATCGCAATCGATCTGCCTGAGCTCGATTTGCCTGAGCTAGATCTGCCTGAGTTCGATTGGCCTGAGCTCGATCTGCCTGAGCTCGATTGAAATGAGCTCGATCTGCCTGAGCTCGATTGGCCTGAGCTCGATTGGCCTGAGCTCGATTGGAATGAGCTCGATCTGCCTGAGTTCGATAGGAATGAGCTCGATTGGAATGAGCTCGATCTGCCTGAGTTCGATTGGCCTGTGCTCTCCCAGTGCTCGGCTCCCACTTTGTCGATCTACGTGAGCTCGCTATGCCAGTGTTCTCTCATTCTTAGTCATTCTGCCTTAGCTCACTGTTCCTATGCTAGCTCTCTTTTTATAGGCCTGCCATATTATGATCTGCCTGAGCTCGGTCTCTCTACGCATGCTCTCTCTTTGCTTCTACTTTCTTGGTAGATCCATTTTCGTTGATTTGTCTGAGCATGCTCTTCCTATACTCGGCTTTTTATTTGTCGTTTTATCATCTGAGCTCGCCCTCTCTGCGCTCGTTATAGATGTTTATATAACTCATTTAAACAGAACTTTTTCTTTATATTATATAAAGTGTATATTATTTTCGACTCGCTTTAATGCAATTGCTGTATGCCTCAATTAACTAACTGTTCTGCCTGAGTAACCGCTCAGTCTTAATAAACGCAACATAGATAAATCTTTAAACAAAAATTGTTGCATCTTTCGTTCAGAGAAATTGTTATTGTTCCTTTTGCTGTTGCTGTTGCTGTTGCTATTGCAGTGAGGCATTTAATTGATTGATTGCCGTTCGTCTATGTCTGCATCGATTTTGACTGCCCAGATGTCATGCCCGCCGTAGCCCAACCCTAAGCCACGTTTCATAACCCATGGATTTTTCCCTCTGACTGTTGTTATCAAATCGACTTCATGGACCCACATAACAGCCGCTGTTGTTGCTGTTGTTACTGCCAATTAGTGTCGGCGCGTCATGTGTGTGTGTGTGTAGGTGCGTCATCAATTAATTTTTGTATTGTTGTTTTCCTTTTTTTGGCACAAAATGTTGCATTTTCCGTGAGCTCGTGACGTGATAAAGGGTAGCAGGATTTTAGGGTAACATAGTCGCCCAACTTTGGACGTTATGTGGCCTGTGTTACCAGAGGTAGTAGCCATGTTGACTGATTGGTTTTTCGATTCAATTGTTTGCTTGTTTTTAGCCAGCAATGTGCTCCACGACTAAGTTTTGTTATGAAAAGCTGACGAATTTATATAACTCCTCTGCTGGGGTGTCATGTGAGTGTTGTGTCTGCTTCTAATGGTCGGCAATTAAATCAATTTCGTAGTTGTCAGAATGTTGAATTTGCATAAAATGAATTCACTAATTAAATTATTATTTAATTATTTAATAATATACAACATGCGAAGAAGCCAAGATATGTTTTATACTCTTATTTCAAATTGAAATTCTGGGTATAATAGTTATGTTATGAGGCATGGACTGAGTCTATAAAATTTATATGTAAGCCTGACTCTACTGATAGGATTTTTGGGAGTTTGTTTCACATATCGATAATAAGAATACGAATGAAGCCGATCAGTTTTCTATTAAAATCATAGTGAATTGAATATCGAAAGAAATTCATACTCATTCATTGCCTTCGTTTTTGAGAAAAGAGTCAATACAAGGCAATACAAATGATTTTCCCATTTACATTTACACTCAAGACACTCAGCAAGCACGACTCTTCCATAAATATCAATACATGCACAAAAGACTTTTTACTTCATATAACTCAACCGAATGGCTACCCGCCTGACAACGAACGAACTCGTTAAAGAACCGACCCAATCGATTGCTTTCTGAGTTTGAGTGAGACTTATTTGCAGATATCAAGAAATTGTCAACAGTTATTTGTGAGCTATAATATAAAGTACTAGAGACTTGCAACGTTGCCGTTTTTTACCGGAGCATACAGATATTTAGATTTAGCTAATTCCAGCTAAACTCAGAACTGAAAATTTTTCCATTTTATATTCCCAAAGAGTTAAATAGAATTTTAAATTCTTCCCGCAATCAGATCTAAAGGCCAAATATGACGGAAAAAAAAAGCTGAAATGGCATCACTGGCGATTTGTCTTTATCAGTTGTGCAAAATTTGATAAGGAAAGTTCAATAAAGTTCCCATATATGATAATATAACTATAATATATATATAATAAGGTATATATGTATAATATTTCACATGGCTATAAATACCCCATATATGGACTATTCAATTAAAAACCTCCGACTTCCAAATTAAACATATATACTATTTATACATGAGCTGGAATGTTAGGAATATCAAATCATGCCAGGCTTCAGAGTATTTCCTAGACAGGCACGCCCGACTAGAACACTCTTTTTATAACAATTTATTTTATTTTTACTTCGTAGACTGTTTAGACTGCACTTTAAGTGCATGTATTGAATGTCTTTCACAGTTTTCTGAAACCAGAGAGACTCATTCGATGGCATTTCTGGAAAGTGTCATTATACGAACAGCTGAATAAATATATAAAGTGGATAAATAAACGTCGTTAACATTTGAATTTCAATCAGTTGCAGTTAGATACTTCAGTGTGCAACATGTCTAAATTACTCTTGATATGTCTATTGATTTTACTTCAAGCTATTTGTTTGCTAGCAGGTAAGTGGATAAGGAGAAAAATATTTACAAGTATTTAATTTGTTCATTTATAGATCTAAGGAAATTCATCAGACATATCAGAATGCAATTATTTAATCTAATTGAGGATTTACGAAATAATTAATCGGATTTGATTATTATTTTATGAATATATATATATATATATATATATATATATATATATATATATATATATATATATATATATATATATATATATATATATATATATATTTATTAAATATTATTCAATATTTATTTTTATTAAAATATAGCCAATAATGAATTATAAATATTTATTTATATTTATATATAGCACATAATTAAATTCTTTAACTAAACATTACCTGTTTACTATTCGCTGTTACCATGCATATATAGTATACATCAATATATGGTTGATTATTTCAAAGTTGATAGTCTAGTTGAGTCAACAGAACAATTTTATAGGATTCCAATTCACAATCTAATCGCAACTTCTTCAAAATCTGATAAGCCAGAGATAAACAGTTGGTTGGGCAATATCCACAAATAAATAAATTCTACGCATAGATCTTGGCCAGCACCAGGGCTAAGATTGCCGCTACGATAGTATAGTGGCTACGACTCAATTTGCCAGCTGGATTCTTATTGCACTTGTTCCCAGAGCAGACATGGCATCTGTCTCTCCTCCAGCTGGAATACTGTGGCTTCAGCCTCAAGTTACAGACATTCACATCGGGATGCAGGCAGCCATGTAGCTGATGTGTGATTGTGTTATCTAAATAAGTGCGATGATGTTAAGCATTGTGCCAAAAGTGAACTATCCAAAAGTACTTACTATTCGGATACGTGTACTTGAGGGCAAGGCATTCGTATGTATAGCGGGGCAGGCCATACACATTTTGATGATAAACGCCCAAATAATAGCTTGTCTCATTCGCCGCTTCAATGTTGCAAGTTGTTTTCCTTGGCTTCTTGCAATCATTTGCATTTACGCATGTGTAACACGTCAAGGAGCTGACTATGAATTGATATATTTATATTTATATTTATATTTATATTTATATTTATATTTATATTAATATTTATATTTATATTTATATTTATATTTATATTTATATTTATATTTATATTTATATTTATATTTATATTTATATTTATATTTATATTTATATTTATATTTATATTTATATTTATATTTATATTTATATTTATATTTATATTTATATTTATATTTATATTTTTATTTTTATTTTTATTTTTATTTATTTTTATATATGTGTATGGCTTGCCATTAATCAATTGAACTCACCCAATGGCATACAGGCAATAGCAATTAGCAAGCTCATACGAAAGGTGTTCGTCAGCATTTTCATATTTTGCGTTGTGCTTTTATCATCTATTCAGTAGTAACTAAATTATTTACTTTAACGCTTTAACGTTTTATATTTAGACCGTGGGTCATAGTCTAAATTGGCTTATCTTTTGATAGCGCGAGAGATTGTGCCGAAGCACTTAACTCTTCGCTGTCAAATGCTCACCGAAAAATAGAGAAAAAGGAGAAAACGCTGTGGTCGGGCGTAACCGACTGCATGCTTGTTCGTTACCATTATATCAAATGCCATGTCAATATCGTAATTGAATAAAGTTGCTTGCATAGTTCATAGAAACTATCAACTTTGAATATATGAATTTATATACGATATATAATATATTTATAATGATTGATTACTACAATTAATTTTCATAAATGCGGAATCTTCGATATATACAAATACAAATACATTGATTCACTACTATTTCGTAATGTATGATGCCTAGTATAGCTCGCAAATAACAGTTATCAGTTTGAACGCTCACGTACTGCTCATGAGAGAAACGTAAAAACGATGGCACACTCTGAGCAAGAACATTTATGTTGCTTCGTTTTGCATTGAGCTTGTTGTTGTACTTATTTAAAGAGAATTACTTCGAGAGTGATATGATAGAAGCTCGTGCTCTTTTTTTATTTATTTATTTTTATTTGGAGGCACCAGAGCAATCCGCTACTCTCAGTTCTTTTTTTAAATGTGAGTAATCGACACTTGTATTCAGACATTGAAAAATACAATCTCTAATATTCAGAGAAAAAAGAGAGGGAGAGAGGTGGAGGGGGGGGGGGGGGTGACTGACAACCAATCAGTATAAAATATTTAATATAAATAATATTTAATATAATTATATATACATATACATATTTTTTGTTTACTACACTTATCAATTATTAAATAAGGATTGCCCATTTGCGGTACATCTTAATTAGAATGAGAATACAGACTGTGCCCACAACCGTGTAGAGACTGTCGCACATTTTGTTAGCCCCATTGCGATTGCAATTGTTGCCAGAGCAAACGATGCACCTTGTCCTATTCCAATCGATGACCTCGGGCTTTAGGCGCAGCGCACAGGCATCCAGATCGGGATGAACACAGGCAAAGAGATGATAGTCCACGGAAGTGTCTGAAAGGTAGCAAATGCCTGTAGACACCGACCTAGCCACCTGTAAGCGTTACTCACTTTTCGTATAGACATACTTCAGTGCGAGGCAGTTAAAGCGAGTGCTCTTTAGCTCCAGCACATTCTGATGATATGTGGCCAGATACTGACTCGTCACATTTGCAGCATAATTGGTGCATTGTACGGCCTTTGCATACCTGCAGGTAGCTGGACTAATGCAGGTGCGGCAAACCAAGCAATTGACTGAAATTGGAAATTGAAAAATTCTTCCGATTTCCGATATGCAAATATAAACTCTGCCAATGCAACTCACCCAACTGCACAGAAATCGAGCAAATTAGAATACTGATGCAAAATAATTTGTTCATTCTGAATAAATTCTAAGGACTTTCTTTGAAGCAGCTGCACATACAACTGATTTGCGTTAGCCCAGAAATAAGTGCTTATATACAAGTTGCTTGCAAATAATGGAATTTTAAGTCAATCTCAGAAAATACGGCTCACTCATTCGCACTCAATTGCAACAATTAGTGAGCAATATTTGTTGAATTTATATATTTTACCTGAATCGAAGGCTTTATCAAGTCGGGCTTTGCGCATTGTTCTACTTTTACTTTAAAACTATGGCCCAAAGATAGTGAGCCAAAGACTCATCAAAGACTCATCGAAAAGCTAAATCATCAAATACTCATAGAAATTTTCTTAAATCGTTTGTTAACGTATAATCTTATCACTTTCGATTTCGTCTATATAAACAATTTCAAAGAAAATTCATTTTAGATTTTTTTTTTTGTATTATTTAATGGATTTTGCTTACATATCTCAGGATGCTTGAAGTGGAGGCTTCGAGTTAAATAACTATAGCTTAGCTTAAGCAACCTTTTAATATTGGAACGTTCTCATGCTCAGCAGAGTTGTCATGTTTTCTGCAGAATTGAAAATTCTCTGGAAAACAAGCAATATGCTTAACTGATATCTTTAGATGCATAAACAATCAATCTGTCATAATTATAAAGTAAACAATAATTTTACGTTTACTGGATTGGCATATGCTCAAATGACTGCTTTCCATTCATATGATTTATGATATCATATGATTTTTTAAAAATCAGGCACAAAGAAGTAAGAAGGCTCTAGTCGAGACGGCTCGACTACGAGATACCCTGAACCCTGCAAAAAAGTGATACTCTTCTTCTTTACGCACGTATAAGCACGCGCTCTGCTAACCGCGCAGTTGCTCTTGTATCTTCGAAAATCAAATAGAAAAGAATAAATAATAATAAAAAAGAAAGAAATAATAAAAAAATAAAAATAAAAATAATAAATTATGAAGGGCTTAGGCGAGGCTAGAACCTCCGACACCCTAACATTCGTTGCATCTGTCTATTCATCTACACCACGGCTCACTTAAGCGGCAGAGTAGCGAAAACGAATGAAATTCGCCATATACGAAAGAAACACTAAAGCAGTGGCTGAAAATACAAATACAATTCAATGACAATTCTAACGGAATTCAAAAACAATTGTGATTCTTAGAATATACACGCATAGCAACATAGAAAACAGCCCAAGACTTTTTGTGTGTATACATACATACATACATACATATGTGCACACGCATACGAAAATTGATTTGCATTGCTCAACGTTGCTTGCATTTCCATTGTTATTTTAATTGTTTTAAAATTTATATAATGGAATGTAATGAGAGTTCAGCATATGATCTACATATTCTATTTAACATTTTAGGTTTTTTTTTTAGAAATCATAACTCTTTTACAATTAGCTTTACATGCACAAATATGTACATATTTATGTATGATTGCAGCCGCACGCTGATCTACGCTTGCACACATATACATACATACATACATACCTATGTACCTATGTATGTATGTGCGCCCGCAATGCGTCTTGCTGTATCGCTGCCTTGCTTGCTGCGCCACATGGGTTTTGAATAGAAAACTTTATGGACTAATAATTCTGTTTCTAGATGGACAATCATATTGATATGTTCAGATTAAGATTATGTTATTCATATCTATATGCCAAACCAAACTGTATGTCTCTAGTATTTGAAATGCATTTTTTACACATTTGGGGGTGGTGGGGCTAATTGGGGACCGGAATCCAAAATCTGACAAAACCCGAAATTGTATTAAATTAGTATCTATATATATGCAGAAGACTTGGAGACTCTAACTCTAAAGATGAATTAGCTAGAATTTTAAAACTGGTTCCCGATAAATTCGTTTATCGATAACTTGCCAAATATACAAGTTATCGAATTTCTGAAACAAACTCGTACTGCGCGTGCAATATACGAACCTAACACAAAAAGAATGAACTCTCTAGCTTTTGTATCTTCGGAAATCGACGCGTTCAAACATACGGACAGACGGACAGACGGACGGACAGACAGACGGACATGGCTATATCAACTTTTCTCGTCACCCCGATCAAGAATATATATACTTTATGGGGTCTGCGACGTCTCCTTCTGCCTGTTACATACATTTTCACAAAACCATTATACCCTGAATTCCCATTTTCAATGGGTTCAGGGTATAAAAATAATTAGTAAGGGTGGGATAAAAAGGCATAGTTTATTTTTTTTACGGTTAATTAAAAAAAAAAAAAAAGATACAATTTTATTTGCAATTTTTATTGATTTTTATGATAAAAATCAAAAATAATTATTACAAATCAATTTTTATATAAAAATCGAATCGTAGCTTTTGTTTTCAACTTAATCATAAAAATCAGAAATAAAAATTATGCCTTGATTTTTATTTAAAAAATCGGATTAAAAATCAAATTGAAATATCTCTTGATACAAAGGATCATATATAGACATTAATACCTTTCAGATGATATATGATATGTTTGTGTATGTATATTTTATTATCTGCGAGTAATGTGTAGAAACAAAATAATATATAATATAGATAAATGTAGGATCAATGGATATTATTTGTTGATTTTTCTCTGAGTTGAATTTTGTTCTTTTTTAATGAATACATTTCAAAAGAATACCTTTAAAGAGATTTCATTAAATATAATCTAAGTTCTTATATGAAATAGTTTATGATATTATTTTTAATAGCAAAATATGGAAATATTGACGAAGGAGCTATTTCCGTAAATCATTCATGTTGATATTCTAGATTTGTCACTTTCTAGATTATTAATTTCTTTATTATTCCCTTTTATTAATTTTTTTATTTAATTAATTTAATGATAACGATATCAAAATATTATAAACAATTGTTTGTTCAATTACTCACACATTTTCAATAATTCAATAATCAATAAAAACTAAAACCTTATAGGCTTTCGCTTGTCATATTCAGCTCAAAGCGAATTTGGCCAATAGCATTACCAGAGCTGATGTGACGATTGTGCAGATATTCTTGCCAAAGGTGGCCGCCGAATTGCAATAATTCCAATTGCAGGTGTTACATTCAGGAGCTAAGCCAACCATGTTGAGCGTTAGATTGCAGGCATTGATATTTTCATGAAGGCAGCCCAGATACTCGAATACTGTTATTTTGCCTGCAAATTGACGCATTAATTGGTGACCCCATTTGAAGACAACTTGACAACTGGCTTACTTTCAGGTGCATAGTAGGTCATGTTCAAGCACTTGTAACCACCATTCCCAGTTACTTGAGGCACATCCGTATGTATAGCACTTAGCCAGCTGGTGGTCGCATCAGCCGTGGCAGCCGTGCACTGCTGAGTTCTAGGCTGACGACACGAACTGGGTGTATCGCAGCTATAGCAAGACAATCCGCTGACTAAATATATCGATTATGTATCATCTTATTAACGTATTTATTTAATTTCATCAAATCAAATCATTTATTTCTTACCCATTTGTTGATTCGCAATGGCTACAAGAACCACAGTAATCCACCACATCTCTCTTACAATTTACTTTCGATACCCAAACTTAACACGACACGTTTACTCAGACAACTAAGCTATTTATCGGAATAACAGACGTTGCGTTGCGTTGCGTTGTTGAATGTTTATTTGGAAAGATATCAAAATTAATGAGGGTCATAAAAGACCTTATAGATATGCTTCATAGAAACCTTTTCAAATTATTTAGAAACTTTAAAAATTACAGATTACAGTTACGAAAGATAATGTTATCAGCCAATCATTCACGTATCGAAAATTCTATAAGTGAAAATAAACCTCAAGTCTAAATTCATTGATATATTGTCTAAATCATTATATAGCTGCGAAATAAGTATGAAATACCGATGCCCAAGCATCATTAGGACCCTGTATGGAAGTATTATCATGGTTTAAGCAGTGCTGTCATATTGTCCCAACGGAAATACTACAGGAATAACAAGTAAGAAGGCTCTAGTCGAGACGGCTCGACTACGAGATCCCCTGAACCCTGCAAAAAAAGTGATACTCTTCTTCTTTACGATCGCATGAGCGCGAGCTCTGCTAACCGCGCAGTTGCTGCCGTGGCTTGGGGGTGGGTTGGGCTATACTTTGAACGCCTATAACTCCATTTCTAGATAGATGATCTTAATGAAATTTTCAGAGTAGATTAAGAATATCTAAATGTGTCTATGTGCCAAATTTCAAGTCTCTAGTATTTGAAATGCGTTTTTTGAAAATTGTGGGCGAAGGGGGCGTGGCATCCAAAATCTGAAAATTACATAATCTGCGTATTCATAATATCTATCTAAATATGCAAATTCGAAGTCTTTAGCTAAAACGGTGTAGAAGCTATGCTCAAAAAACCTAAAAAATTGAAACGAATTTTCGATTTTTTATCGATAATTTGGAAATGGGATGAGTTATCGAAAAAACAAAATAAACTCGTACTGCGTAGCTAACATATGAGTGTTCATGTAAAATTTCAGCTCTCTAGCTCTTGTAGTTTCCGAAATCTCGACGTTCATACGGACGGACGGACGGACGGACGGACGGACGGACGGACGGACGGACGGACGGACGGACGGACGGACAAGACGGACAGGGCTCATTCAACTTATTTTTTTATGCTGATCAAGAATATATATACTTTATGGGGTCTGCGACGTCTCCTTCTGCCTGTTACATACATTTTCACAAAACCATTATACCCTGAATTCCCATTTTCAATGGGTTCAGGGTATAAAAAGTCTGCAGATTAATCAAAAATTATAAATTCAGAGAAAACGTATCGATTACAAAGAGCCCATAAGAAATGTTTGCGGAAAAAATTGTACTGATTTATTTATTTAATTTTTATTAAAGAAATAATCATTATAATCCTTGTAATTTATTACAAATTATATATTTACTGCAAGCAAATCACAGAAAATATATTAATTAAGGAGAGCCCCAAAAATGTTTGCATTATCTTATCTTATCAGAGAAAATATATCAATTACAGAGAGCCAGCCTCCCCCAGATATGATTTAATTTTTTATTTATTTATTTTTGTACGTTTTTATTTAAGAAATAATAATCCCTATATGAATATTTTGGCCAGGATCAGCAGCAATGCTGATGACATAATGGTAAAGCTCTTGCTAAAAGTTCCCGCCGGATTGCGATGATTGCAATTGTCGAAGTTGCAAGTTTGACAATCTCTAGTCCAGCCATAATTGGTCACATTATAATTTAGATTGCAAACTGGTATAGAACTAAAGTAACAACCCAGAATCTCTGACGTTTTGACTTTATCTGCGAATGGAAATGCGAATATTAAAGATGATAAAAGACGATAAACAAAATAAAGTTTTATCATGGACACTTACTTGCGGTGTTTGAATATGTTAGATTCACGCACTTAAAGGAATTTTCCACAACACTTGGTACATTGCTGTGAATTGATCTCAGCCAGCTACTGGTCGTATTGGCAGTATTTACGTTGCAAATCTCTGAGCTGGGGTAGCGGCACGAGCTCGGCGAATTGCAGGTGTAGCACCTCAGACCGTTAACTGCATTAACGTGAAATGGAATGAAATCGTTTTAATTATTGATTGAAGCACACATCACACACATTTCTTTTTATACCCTGAACCCATTGAAAATGGGAATTCAGGGTATAATGGTTTTGTGAAAATGTATGTAACAGGCAGAAGGAGACATCGCAGACCCCATAAAGTATATATATTCTTGATCAGCATAAAAAAATAAGTTGAATGAGCCCTGTCCGTCTGTCCGTCCGTCCGTCCGTCCGTCCGTCCGTCCGTCCGTCCGTCCGTCCGTCCGTCCGTCCGTCCGTCCGTCCGTCCGTCCGTCCGTCCGTCCGTATGAACGTCGAGATTTCGGAAACTACAAGAGCTAGAGAGCTGAAATTTTACATGAACACTCATATGTTAGCTACGCAGTACGAGTTTATTTTGTTTTTTCGATAACTCATCCCATTTCCAAATTATCGATAAAAAATCGAAAATTCGTTTCCATTTTTTATGTTTTTCGGGCATAACTTCTACATCGTTATAGCGAAAGACTTCAAATTTGTATATTTAGATAGATATTATGAATACGCAGATTATGTAATTTTCAGATTTTGGATGCCACGCCCCCTTCGCCCCCAATTTGGAAAACACGCATTTCAAATACTAGAGACTTGAAATTTGGCACATAGATACATTTAGATATTCTTAATCTACTCTGAAAATTTCATTAAGATCATGCATCTAGAAATGGAGTTATAGGCCTTCAAAGTATAGCCCAACCCACCCGCAAGCCACGGCAGCAACTGCGCGGTTAGCAGAGCGCGCGCCTATACGTGCGTAAAGAAGAAGAGTATCACTTTTTTTGCAGGGTTCAGGGGATCTCGTAGTCGAGCCGTCTCGACTAGAGCCTTCTTACTTGTTTTTTTTTTTTTTAGCTAGTTCTCACCCATCTGCAAGCCCAAAAAGGCCGCAACCACTAGAGCACAAATGGACTTCTTCCACATTATTCTTCCAATTGCGAACTAATCGAGCTGTTCTCCAACTCAACTATTTAAATACTTATATATATATACTCATCGCTTCGCTCGATAAGATAACAAAAATCAGTATTTTTATAGCCTGAACCCATAGAAAATGGGAATTCGGGATATAATGGTTTTGTGAAATATATGTAACAGGCAGAAGAAGACGTCGCAGGCCCCGCAAAGTATATATGTATATATTCTTGATCAGCAAAAAAAACTAAGTTATATGCCCCGTCCGTCCGTCTGTCTCTCCGTCTCTCCGTTAGCAGAGCGCGCGCCCATGAGTGCATAAAGAAGGAGAGTATTAGTTTTTTTTTTTCTTTTTTGCAGGGTTCAGGGTATCTCGTAGTCGAGCCGTCTCGACTAGAGCCCATTTACTTGTTTACTAATGTGAAAAGCGTTTCTGAGTCAACACAAAGGGGATGTCCACCTTATCAATTTTATATGTATATAAATATGTATATACATGTATGAAAGCTTATGCATATCTCTAGCTTTCTGATGAGGCCGAACTTCACAGTAATCAACGCCCTAGCTATGGGTTTTAAAATAATTGTTGTTTTTCTGTATATCTAAAATGACACATATTTACCAATAAGTCGTATTTAATATCGTATTCAATATCGTTGAAATGCGGTGCGAACGCTGTTTCTATGCCAGCAATATAATATAATGTTTATTTGTAGATAACAAATGCTGGAGAGTGATTTTAGGAAAAGAAATATTTATTTTAAAGAAGAATTTTCGTATTATATACAAATTGGAATATATTGCTGTAACTCAACAAATAATAGATACAATTGCCATACTTGGTATATAGAAAACAAGAGTTGCATACATTTTACTTTTATATACTTTTATATATTAAAACATCGGAGTAGAGGTGTCAAGGAGAAAACGAGAATGCAGAAGGCAACTAAAGAGGGGGGATAAGAGCTGAAATTCCTCAAGACCCAGTTGGCAAGACGCTGATCAAAAGTCTTACTGAGTCGATGCATATGGAAAGATGTGATCTGGATGAGCTGTTGAGCAGAGAGGATTGATGAAACAGATGAGTGTTTCTTGTATGAAAGAGAACGGTTGGAAGACGCTAATCACGCAATATTTTAATGTGAGAAACCTCTGGAAAATCATGCTGGAATACGCTCTTTTACGGCCACTTTTATGATAAAGTTTCGGGAATTGAGCTGAGCAAAAGGCGCATGCGAAGCCAATTATGTATTATTATCATTATATATTATTTTAATAAGTTTAATAAATACTTTATAACTGCGTTTAAACAAAGCCAATTTCATATTATTTTTAATAAACATCAAAAATAAAAGTTATGATTTGATTTTTATATAAAAATTGATTTGTAATAATTATTTTTGATTTTTATCATAAAAATAATTTTTAAAAATTAAAAATAATTTGTTTTTAATAACTCAAAATATAATTAATATATCTTAATTTTTATTTTAAAAATTATAACTGTTACGGTCCCTGATTTTTATACATTTTATAAATCTATTCTCAAGCAAATATTATTATTTTAATACAAATTAAGATAATTAGTAATCTTTTATTTTAATTTGTATTAAAAGAATATATATTTTTTATAAATACGCTATAGTTAAGCTAATTATTATTTTCATAAATTTTTATATAGCTCTGTAATTAAGCTAAATTTAAAAAAAATTTATAAATACACTTAAGCAAAGCATAGTAATTATAATAATAATAACAGTAATAATAATGTGAATAAAATTAATAATAATAATAATAATAATAATAATAATATGTATTCATTAATTAATTAATTAAATTATTAGTTGAATTTACTTAATATAATTAATTCAATACAATTGAAAAAAAAAACATTCATTCACACAAGTCTTACCCAATCTGCTGACAACCGTTCAAGTTACTCGCGATGCTTTAAGCTATCACTGGACCGTTATGTTAATTCTTAAATATATATATATATATATATATATATATACATGGACTTGTATATGTATATACATATATAATAAAATTAGATACATGTGTCGTTGTTGGCTGCCTGCCGTCTTGTCAATGATTCGGTTGCGGCATACGTGGCGTATGCTTGATGCTCGACAACGATTTTGCCGTGGCAGCGCGCGCGCAGCTAGCTGCGTGCCATTTTTTATGGAAATAATATTCTTGTCAGGATTAAAAAGGATACGTGACCGGAAACTGAATGCAATGCAGAAGCCATCCAGTTGTCTAGTTGCGCACCACAATAAGTAAAGCCTCTCATAGCACTCTGTTTTGTGTTGCAGCAACGTGTCGCTGCCACGCCCACTCCAAATGTCAGCCTCTGGCGTAAAGGCGCCCAGCGACTTTTGCCACAATTTTCTGAAGCGCATCTCGCACAGCATCCACAGATAGACCCAACAACACCATCAACAACGACCCTTCCCCGATGTCTGTGTGTGGCTTGTGTTTATCTTGCGGGCTGCTGCCCTCTGCCTCTGCCTCTGCCTCTGCTAGCCCCTCCCTTCGCCTCTATTACAATATTATTGTCCTGTCAGGCGAGTGGCATGCCTCGCCATTTGCCATGACTATTGCACGTTGTTTTTCTAATTTTTAAAAAAGCATATTGTAATTCTCTTGTTTACCTATTGTCGCACACGCATACATACAAACATATATATGTACATATGTTTATAAATCTAACCCGCAGCCATTTGTTGTTTGCTGTCTCCTGGTATTGTTCGCAGGATTTGCGCATTTCGTTTACCTTCGAGGAGCCTGCTGCTCAGCTTGCCATTTGTCCTGTCATTTAATATCCTCTACGTATCCTTGGCAGAAGCTTATGCTACTGCTGCTGCTTCTTCATCTTCTGCTTCGGCCGCTCTCTCTCTCTCTCTGTATTTAGTTATGCGTGACATGTCCAGGCTGCTGATATATGCTTTTCAATTTTTGAAACATTGTCCCTCGTTCCTACTTTCGGTATTTTCGTTTTTTTTTTTTTTTTGGTTATTTATTTTTTGTTTTTGCATTTTCTGTGCTGGTTATCCTTCAACTTTTGTTTATTTGTTATGGCAAATACTTGATATTGGGTTTTGAGACATTAAGACGTGTTTGCCATTGTAAATTGTCTGCTCAGTTTTTATATTTTGTCTGTTTTGCTAGTAAATGCATTTGCATATTCCATTTGTACTTAAAAAAAATATTGTATAGAAATACAAAAATGCTAGATATTTTTCAGCTTTGAAATGAATTAAATAGTTTATAGAATAAAAATAAGAACGAGATTTGTGTTTATTATGTTAAACCTCTGTGGGTTTATGTAAAAAAAAGATTTTAGGAATGTTCAAAATAAAGTTTTAATATGTGATATATTATACGTATATTAAAAATATATATATTTATTAGAATATTTAGATATATATTTTTTTTTTAATTGTAAAATAATATTAATAATGATAATTGCACAACATAATTAATAATATATATAAAAATATATATTTTTTATACCCTGAACCCATTGAAAATGGGAATTCAGGGTATAATGGTTTTGTGAAAATGTATGTAACAGGCAGAAGGAGACGTCGCAGACCCCATAAAGTATATATATTCTTGATCAGCATAAAAAAATAAGTTGAATGAGCCCTGTCCGTCTGTCCGTCCGTCCGTCCGTCCGTCCGTCCGTATGAACGTCGAGATTTCGGAAACTACAAGAGCTAGAGAGCTAGAGCTAGAGAGAACATGAACACTCGTATGTTAGCTACGCAGTACGAGTTTATTTTGTTTTTTCGATAACTCATCCCATTTCCAAATTATCGATAAAAATCGAAAATTCGTTTCAATTTTTTATGTTTTTCGGGCATAACTTCTACATCGTTTTAGCTGAAGACTTCAAATTTGTATATTTAGATAGATATTAGGAATACGCAGATTATGCAATTTTCAGATTTTGGATGCCACGCCCCCTTCGCCCCCAATTTGAAAAAAACGCATTTCAAATACTAGAGACTTGAAATTCGGCACATAGATACATTTGGATATTCTTAATCTACTCTGAAAATTTCATTAAGATCATCCATCTAGAAATGGAGTTATAGGAGTTCAAAGTATAGGCCAACCCACCCCCAAGCCACGGCAGCAACTGCGCGGTTAGCAGAGCTCGCGCTCATGCGATCGTAAAGAAGAAGAGTATCACTTTTTTTGCAGGGTTCAGGGGATCTCGTAGTCAAGCCGTCTCGACTAGAGCCTTCTTACTTGTTATATACTGAATTAGGATATAACTGTATTTTAATTTAATGTTTGAATAAATAATATCAATAGAACAAATTAATTTTGATTTGATTTAGCATATTTCAGTCTCTCTTAGCATTATACAATGCACATATGTAATTTATATAGTTAATCGGCAGGTAAGCATTTGATAGACACTTTTTAAGATGATCGGATTAAACATACGGAATTGTACGGAATATTTACGATTCGATCTAGATTAGTTATGAAAGAACAGAAACAGAGAGAGAGAGAGAGAGAGAGAGAGAGAGAGAGAGAGAGAGAGAAAGAGAATGATTAATCTATAGCACTACAACTAACGAAATCTAATCTTTATGATAATAAGCTGATAAGCGGGGCAGGCTATAGTGAACACGAATATGTTTGAATGATTCATTGATGATTCAGATTGATTACAAATTAGAAGTTCTATTAAAACAAGATGTGGAAGAATTTAATTTTTTGCTTAATGCTAGCATCCGCAATTGCACAGATTGGTGAGAATTCAAGATTGTAAATTCCATATATAATAATATATATAATATATAATACATAATTTCAGTGAACGGTCTGACTTGCTATAGCTGTAATTCACCTGGTAACTGCCTGAATCCCAGCACCCAGGCCTGCTCCGATACAACAGCCAATGAAGCCACTGTCTGGCTGAATACCATTCACAAATTTGTGCCCGTCGTAAATAGCAGCCGAAGCTATTTGTGCATGAACCTCACATATTACTTTGAAAACAGTTAGTTCTCATTTAATGTAAGAAAAGTGTCTAATTTTTTAATTCTCGTCTTTTTTCCATTTGCCATTCTCAGATAATTCCAAGATTCATGAATATCTGGGCTGTTATCACCCCGATATTCCAGTTTGTATTTTACCATTGAACGCATCTAACAGCGATTCCTGGAAGAAAGGTTGCCAGAGCTGCGAAAAAGACTATTGCAATCGAAATCCAGCGAGTACTTTTAGCAAGAGCATCTTTACAATTGTTATCACAGCAATGACCCTGATCATTGTCAAATTGGCCTTCTAGTAAAACTGTAATTCGTAATTATACCCTGAGCACTACTACTGAGCAATAAAAAACAAGTAAGAAGGCTCTAGTCGAGACGGCTCGACTACGAGATCCCCTGAACCCTGCAAAAAAAGTGATACTCTTCTTCTTTACGATCGCATGAGCGCGAGCTCTGCTAACCGCGCAGTTGCTGCCGTGGCTTGGGGGTGGGTTGGGCTATACTTTGAACGCTTATAACTCCATTTCTAGATGCATGATCTTGATGAAATTTTCAGAGTAGATTAAGAATATCTAAATGTATCTATGTGCCAAATTTCAAGTCTCTAGTATTTGAAATGCGTTTTTTGCAAATTGTGGGCGAAGGGGGCGTGGCATCCAAAATCCAAAAATTACATAATCTGCGTATTCATAATATCTATCTAAATATGCAAATTTGAAGTCTTTAGCTAAAACGGTGTAGAAGCTATGCTCAAAAAACCAAAAAAATTGAAACGAATTTTCGATTTTTTATCGATAATTTGGAAATGGGATGAGTTATCGAAAAAACAAAATAAACTCGTACTGCGTACCTAACATATGAGTGTTCATGTGAAATTTCAGCTCTCTAGCTTTTGTAGTTTCCGAAATCTCGACGTTCATACGGACGGACGGACGGACGGACGGACGGACGGACGGACGGACGGACGGACGGACGGACGGACGGACGGACGGACGGACGGACGGACGGACAGACGGACAGGGCTCAATCAACTTATTTTTTTCTGCTGATCAAGAATATATATACTTTATAGGGTCTGCGACGTCTCCTTCTGCCTGTTACATACATTTTCACAAAACCATTATACCCTGAATTCCCATTTTCAATGGGTTCAGGGTATAAAAATACGAAAAAAAAATCATGCTGGTGTGTTAAGGTATCGCAGATCGCAAAAAAAAAAAAAAAATTAGTAACCTAACATAGCAAAATGCGCGAAAGACAACAAACGCCTTGTATATGGCCATTTTATTTACATAAAACAGACTGTATCAAATAAGCTGAGAACTCTAAAATCGACCTATACCCGTAAAGCTTGCCTGCAACGCCAAAAACAACATTTCCTGGAAGTACCAATACTTAAAACTAGTAATTTAAATATATAGCTAAACAACTGCATTTAAAATTTTTCGATATACCTTCTCCTTTCGATATTAAGGAAGGGTAAATTCGAACAATTGCACTGTATCAAATAAGCTGTGAGCCACTGTACGTGTTCACTTCTGAATAAGTCCACATAATCTATTATATTTCTAGAGATTTCACGAAGTGTTAACATCAATTACTCATATAAGTTGCAAGCATTCAGTATATTAATAATCAGCAGTCAGTCATAATTAGGTGAATACGTTCAAATTAATTGAGCACATACTATAATATAAATATAAGAAATTCTGGGAATAGAGATAAGGGAAATTTATATTTATATTTCATTCGAGTATACTCGCTCAGAAAAAAGAGCAAGCATATGAATACGTTCAAATTAATTGAGCACATACTATAATATAAATATAAGAAATTCTGGGAATAGAGATAAGGGAAATTTATATTTATATTTCATTCGAGTATACTCGCTCAGAAAAAAGAGCAAGCATATGAATACGTTCAAATTAATTGAGCACATACTATAATATAAATATAAGAAATTCTGGGAATAGAGATAAGGGAAATTTATATTTATATTTCATTCGAGTATACTCGCTCAGAAAAAAGAGCAAGCATATAGATTTCAGCTATCTTGTCGTCTCTCTCTCTCTCTCTCACACACACACAGACGGACAGGGCTCAATCAACTTATTTTTTTTTGCTGATCAAGAATATATATACTTTGTGCGACTTCTCCTTCTGCCTGTTACATACATTTTCACAAAACCATTATACCCTGAATTCCCATTTTCAATGGGTTCAGGGTATAAAAAAATAAAAAAATGAATAAACAAGTAAGAAGGCTCTAGTCGAGACGGCTCGACTACGAAATCCCCTGAACCCTGCAAAAAAAGTGATACTCTTCTTCTTTACGATCGCATGAGCGCGAGCTCTGCTAACCGCGCAGTTGCTGCCGTGGCTTGGGGGTGGGTTGGCCTATACTTTGAACTCCTATAACTCCATTTCTAGATGGATGATCTTAATGAAATTTTCAGAGTAGATTAAGAATATCTAAATGTGTCTATGTGCCAAATTTCAAGTCTCTAGTATTTGAAATGCGTTTTTTTCAAATTGGGGGCGAAGGGGGCGTGGCATCCAAAATCTGAAAATTACATAATCTGCGTATTCATAATATCTATATAAATATGCAAATTTGAAGTCTTTAGCTAAAACGGTGTAGAAGCTATGCTCAAAAAACCAAAAAAATTGAAACGAATTTTCGATTTTTTATCGATAATTTGGAAATGGGACGAGTTATCGAAAAAACAAAATAAACTCGTACTGCGTAGCTAACATATGAGTGTTCATGTGAAATTTCAGCTCTCTAGCTCTTGTAGTTTCCGAAATCTCGACGTTCATACGGACGGACAGACGGACAGGGCTCAATCAACTTATTTTTTTATGCTGATCAAGAATATATATACTTATGTCTATACTTCAAGTCTCTAGTATTTAAAATGCGTTTTTTGCAAATTAAGGGCGAAGGGGGCGTGGCATCCAAAATCTGAAAATTACATAATCTGCGTATTCATAATATCTATCTATATATACAATTTGAAGTCTCTATCTAAAACAATGTAGAAGTTATTCCCAAAAAACGTAAAAAATTGAAACGAATTTTCGATTTTTTATCGATAATTTGAAAATGGGATGAGTTATCGAAAAAACAAAATAAACTCGTACTGCGTAGCTAACATATGAGTGTTCATGTGAAAGTTCAGCTCTCTAGCTCTTGTAGTTTCCGAAATCTCGACGTTCATACGGACGGACGGACGGACGGACAGACGGACAGGGCTCATTCAACTTATTTTTTTATGCTGATCAAGAATATATATACTTTATGGGGTCTGCGACGTCTCCTTCTGCCTGTTACATACATTTTCACAAAACCATTATACCCTGAATTCCCATTTTCAATGGGTTCAGGGTATAAAAAAATAAAAAAATAAAACAAAATTGCAGATAATTTCAATCGTATAAAACGTGTGGAATATGAATTCGCATAACTAGTTCGTTTGTGAATCTCGATGCAGGATGACTGCAATCCTACGAAATGAAGTTGAACTCGGTGACGTAAGCTGTTATTAGAAAGACTTCATATTTGATAGATATCATAAAGTGTAAAATGTTATATATGTAGAAAATTTCAAGTGGAAGCTTTGGAGTGGTATATAAAGCTAAATACAATGACAGAGATGCTGCTGTCAAGGTCATTGACGGAAATATTGAGGAGAAAAATATGCAACGCGAGCCCTTGTACATGATGTTGGTCAGCAATCATCCCAACTTTGTGAAATTATACGGAATTGTAATGCAGAGTAGACAAACTCTTTTGGTTATGGAGTACATTTCAGGCGGGAGTTTGTTTCGATTTCTGCACGCAACTGATAAAGAATTAACATTCTCGAACGCCATTAATTTGTTGCGACAAGCAGCTAAGGTGTGTTGTCGAAATATAGCGAAAATACATTAATATATGTATATGTATATATATATATATATATATATATATATATATATATATATATATATTATACTGATTCGTGTTCCATTTACAGGCACTAGCGTATCTACATTCAATATCAGAGTGTTCCGTCATTCATCGTGATGTCAAGAGTTGCAATATGTTGATAGATAACGAGCGAAGAAATTTAAAAATTTGCGATTTCGGTTTTGTTAGAGTGATGCAAAGCGAAATGACTGCAGCAAGAGGCACACCTATATACATAGCACCCGAGGTACCTGGACACACATACGCATATATATATATATATATATATATATATATATATATATATGTTTAAATTTATCACTGAAATGGATTTCATTTCATTCAGGTTTGCGTTAGTGGCAAATACACTGATAAATGTGATGTGTACAGCATGGGCATAACGATTTGGGAAGTTCTGGCACGTAAGATTCCTTACCAAGATATTAAAAAACGAACTACAGCTGCTTTCATGGAGCAAGTCAAGGACGGTATGTATTTACATTTATTTATACAATATACCAACATATATATATTGAGTATGTTCGTTTCGTTTATGCAGGTCTGCGACCTTCTCTGGATGACCTTATATTTGATTGCTCGAAGGAATTGAAAGATTTCATTGGCAAATGCTGGGATAAAGACCCCAATGTTCGTCCCACTATGCAAGAGGTTGAGAATGAATTGAAAAAATATTTGTAGATACAGATTATATATATTATATATATTCGTTCGATTTGCTCATATATGAAATAAATTGTTAATCAATGAGCATAATAAATGAGGCAAGACTTTTCTTAAGCAGCAACTGGAGAAACTGGTCAATAAGCCAACAAGCCATTCAACAGTCTCTGTATTTCGCGACACATTGGCGAACAAGTTTAAAGCTATCACAATTGATCCGGAAATAGATTAATTCCAAATATTTACACACTCACTCACACTCATACAGAGAAAGAGAGAGAGAGAGAGAGAGAGAGAGAAGACTGACTGCTGGGGCGCTGTCCAACTCAAATCTAATCAAAAACTCACCGCTGAGCGCAGCGACAGAACGAGAGTGCGAAGTATGCTTATATGTATATATATATACATACAAAAGTGTGATTATGTGCGTATATAGTATACACTATCATGCGTTGCATATGACGCATTTATATGTAGAATACTCTACATTGCGTTGGGTATTATTGTTACTACACACTACACTAGAAAGTGAACAGATAAATATAGACATTTATTTGCATACAAGAGGCTTGACTCCTTTGTACAATGAGCAATAGCAAAAAGCAAAAACCCTCTGGTTTACACTGAAAAAAAAGTCATGGCTGTGAAATACTTGGAAATACTTCTAGACAAGTGACTGACCTTCAAGTCCCACATCATGACAATTGCTGGCACCTGCCGCTCTCGTCTTAGACAGATGTCGTGGATGCTTCACAGCTTCAAGGCAAGCTACCCTTAAAGAACAAGCGCAAGTTATTGTCGTATATCATCACTCCAATCTGGAGATACGATACGTCAAATCACTGTTTGCCCCTGATTCGTCCGAAACTCAGATTCACACAGAGACCTCAATCTGTATACCGTGAAAAATCAAATCTCTTTCCACTCGAGTCGATGCAATGATCGCCTGAAGGTCCACGCCAACCGGCACGCAAAAAAGCTGCCAACTTCCAGACCCATCAGACGGATAAGAAGACGCCAGTTCGCAAATCGTCTTACTCCAAATTTAGCCTAGTACTGTACATACCCCGAGCCGAAGCAGAGACAGGGGCAGATGCAAAGGCTGAGTCGAAGCCAAGGCTAGAGGCAGAGACAGAGACAGAGTATGAGGCAGACGCTGAGGCTGAGAAACATAAGCAAGGGCAGAGGCAGTGGCTGAGTCTTAATCAGATTGGAAGAAGCGTGGATAGAGGCAAAGGCTAAGCCTGAGCTGAAGGCTAATGCTTAATGCTAGTTTTGTGGATTAAACGGCACAAATGGATGTCTGGTTGGAGCCATAGAGTTTCCAGTTCCATTTTGTCCTTCCCGGCAACCAATTACCAATTCAGGCGTTTGCCCGAGTCTCTGTGACTCTATTGTGAAAGCATTTAGCGACGTGGTATGCATTATGCGTGGGTCTATGGCGGGGAGCGTGTCCTGTGACTGGCTTGGCTTAGTGCAATTTTGCACGTGAACTTGTTAACAGCAAAAACAACGTGAAGAAGACATGAAACTGCAAATCGAACGCTTACTGGCAGAGGCAAAGAAAGACTATGGAAAAAATGGAGAAAAAAAATCGATATCCAACGAAAACATTGAACATTAACATCTTTAAATAAATACATGTTACATGCTTGAAAATCGAAACGTTTCCAAGTCGAAGAAAATAAACATAAATTAAATTTTAAATTGAACTCAATTAAAAACATGAAACAAGAATGAAAATATCTTATAGTTTTAGTTTATAAGATCAATATACTAAATCCATTCATTTTCTCAAGTTGCCTAAAAAGTTATATCATGTAAATTGCCGTTTTAGTTTTTTTTTTTTTTTTTCAGTTCAAACATTTTCAAGTTACGCGCTCAGTTGCGAGTGTCATAGCAATGTGCTTGCTACATGCTCACAACAGTGCAGCCCATTAGCCAGTGCTGCCCATCAATTGTGTTTAACTGGCTGCCTATCAAAATATACACATATCGATTGTTTCTGTTTTTGAGATTTAGCGCCAACCAGCAAGTTTTTAAATATTTTATATTTTATTATATATTTTTGTATTGCAACATTTTATATGCCACTTATCGAAACAATCCAATCCCTGACCGCCGACACTTTGGAATAAACACCAGGATATTCGGGCTTCGCACAGCCAAATCCCCAAGAGACAACACCCCACAATTTACCATCGACGGCCAGTGGCCCACCGGAATCCCCTTGACAGGCATCTTTGCCGCCCTCGGTGAGACCAGCGCAAAGCATGCGATCCGTAATATTGCCAATATGCTGATAGGCCAATGTGCATTGCGTCTGATTCACCTTGGGCACGATGACTGCACGCAGCACATCCGTCGATTCCTCAGCATTTTGGGTATTGCCCCAGCCGGTGATTGTGACCAATGTGCCATCTGGCAGATCCTCATTCTGTTCAGGCAGCTGAGCAAATGCCTGTGTGATATTTGTCGTATTATACGATGCCAGCTCGAGCAGAGCATAATCGTAGTCGATAATTCGTGAATTATAATCGGGATGACGGTGAATACGCTGAATGTCAACCACGAGGCCGTCGTTGTATTTGCGCGTGGCACCCACACGCACCTTCAACGATTCCACACTGGCGCTCTCTACACAATGAGCGGCGGTCAGGGCCCAGCCGTTGCCAATCAATGAACCGCCACACATATGAAAATTGCGCTGCAGTGAAATTTGATACGGATAATCGTTAATGGACACCTGAACGCCGCCCACAATCCTTCCGTCTAGCCGAAAGCAGCCAACGCGTCCAAATACCAGAGCCAGGAGCAGGATCGTTGACGTCTTCCAACTTGGCGACATGTTCGATTCGATTCGGAGTGGATAAGCGTTCTGGTTAGCTAAGCAGCTACCAAGAATGCTTATATATAGACGACGTCCAATCGGTTATCATCATCAATCTATCGAGTTCATTTTTCCAGGGCCAATCATTGTAGCTGCGTCGCGAAGGTATCCACTTGGCCTAGTTATAATCCGTCGCCGATACTCATAAAATTTTATGGCCCATAGACGATGATATCGACGTCATCGACAATGTTATCTAAGCCCAATTATATATTGTTTGAAAAAAGATCACTTCAAGGGCTCAGAACTGTTGCAAATCACATACATAAATTGACAATCGAATTGGAGGATATAATAATTGATCAAACATAATGTATAGAATATTTTTTAAAGAACAAATAGTATATCTTAAATTATAAATAATCTGTATTGTGAATCCATCATAAGATGGATTCTTCAATATTTTGATTTGTTCTATGCTAGACTCATTGTCTATGCTAGACTCATTGTAGATTTGTTATCAAAAACAAAAATATATATGTATATATATAGAGTCATAGACTCGACTATATTGTACGATATAAAATATATAAGATTTATATAAATACCTGTTCAGATATTTGATTTTTCAGGTTCAGCTAACTCAGTTTCATATTCATCTGGAATTATATCCAAAATTGTATTGCATTTCCTTATAGAAATATCATCCTTTATGGCAAGCAGTATAATTAAAGGATTTTATATATATATATATGCATAACTTGGCTACTGGAGCACAAGAATTTCGATGACGATGCGTTAAGATGAATGGGAATAAGCAACAAACATAACAGGATGTTATACACATATCTGAAGCTTAAGAATTTCCAGTTCTATGAGAATAATCACCAAAGATTATAACATATACGCAAATTTTCTTTTATATACATATACGAGCGCCGTTTCTACAATTGTAATACTCGTAATCTAATCCTTTTGCTTTTGCTTACAGCTTCAGCCAGGTCAAGAACTTATTGTTGGATGGCATATCGATGACTCGTTCCAGACGTAGGCCATTCAGATCGGCCAATTGCTTCAGATCTCTGATATCCCGTATGCCCCACTCACTGTTGCGATGGCGCAGGCTAGCATCAAAATCAATATTGCTTTGGGGCGTTAATTGGCCATCCACAGCATAGGGTCCATAGGTGAAGAGTTTGCCGCCCGTTTTCAGCAGCTGGCCAGCAGTACGAAATAGACCCTCCGAACAGTTCCAGCGCGTAATGTGCATCATATTGCAATTGAACATATAGTCATAGCTGGCGAGTTTTATTTGCGCTTTGGTGTCGGGTTCCCATTGCTGCAGCTCCTGCGATATGTCCACGAAGAGCGGCGCACAAATATTTCCAGTCGGACAGTCTGAGACATAGGCTTTAATTGAACTGAAATCGTTGCGTTCATATTCCGTTGTTTGAAAACTAATGTTGGGCAGGAGGGGAGCCAAGAAGCCAGCATGTTGGCCCGTACCGGATGCAATTTCGAGCAAATGCAAATTTGGTGTACTTTTATCCACCTGCTGCAACAAGGCCTCCGAAATTGGTTGAGAATTTCGATCTGCGGAAGGATTTTTCCGTTTTATAGCGCTGCAGAGCGTCGACAAATGAAACAAACGTTGAAAGTGTTTTGTCAGACTGTGTGCGGTGGTGATTACTGCATAACTATATAAGTTCTTGATCAAATTATAATTCAAACTAATAATTTACCTCATATTTGCGATAAAAACTCACAAATTCGATCTCAAATTATTTTATTACTGCGCTGCTCGCCGACAAATTTATCGATACACTAGGGCTGTAGCATAACTTCGAAAAACCAAAACATTCACAATACAAGGAACCAAACTGGTTCTTTTATTCATTGAGACGAATAACTCCAATCATTAATGCATATATCATCAGTTAACATAAGGCTAAATAAATATAACATTAACTGGAAATAAGCATTTGGGAAAAAGTAAAAATAACAGTTAATGTTTTTAATTAATAATGCAGCTATTGTTTAATATAATTTCATAATTCCAATATTTTTAGTATTTTTATTCAACTATTTTATGGTATTTTATTATATATTGCATGCATATCGATATATGCGAAATTACTTTTGACAGAAGTCCCGTTTTAATCGCCCAACCACCACATTCGGCAGTGAGACAAAATTTTGCCAGTTTTAATCAGGCATTGTTTTTGTTGAATCAATTGTTGCACCTGAAAAAGCTGCACAATGTCTGATAATGATGATGATTTCATGTGCGACGATGATGAGGACTACGGCCTGGTAAGAATCACAATATATACCAATGTCTTTAGTATAGTAATGTATTAATACGGCATTCCGCCAACACCCGGCGTCTGCCTGATTATTTTCCGTGTTTTGCGGATTCCACTTTAGGAATACTCGGAGGATAGCAACTCAGAACCGGACGTAGATCTAGAGAATCAATACTACAATAGCAAGGCACTCAAGGAAATGGAGCCCACAGCGGCTCTGGCCAGTTTCCAGAAGGTGCTCGATCTCGAGAATGGTGAAAAGGGCGAATGGGGCTTCAAGGCGCTAAAACAAATGATCAAAATCAACTTTAGTCTGGTGAGTCAATAAAAATGTATAATATTTATGAACTATGTTACTTCCTTTCACTTCTCTAGAGCAACTACAATGAGATGATGGTGCGCTACAAGCAGCTCCTTACCTACATCAAGAGCGCCGTTACACGCAATCACTCCGAGAAGAGCATTAACTCCATACTGGATTATATTTCGACGTCGAAGAATGTAAGTAAATAAGCTCAGAAAAATGTAACTACAGTTTTTAGTTATCGCATTTGTATTGATATATATCAGTCAGATCTTAGCCCTCTTTGTAGGCTTCTTTTTCTACTCTGCCTATAATCTGGTGCAATGTTTTATATATACTATTTACTATTATAATAATAAGTAATCGCTTGAAACAACTTTAATAAGGAATTATTCTTATTGTATTCTATGTACATTATATGCAGCAGCAGCTGTTGGCCTGCTTTAACGTAAATTACTTTGCAAAGGTCTTAATTATCTATGATATAGGATTAAATTTTTATTAATAAACAAATAACCATTCAGCTCTTTAGTTAAAGTATTGATCTTGAATTTATCATTAGGTTTTGTTTTAGCTAATCTAAATTTAGGTACTTAAATGAAAATTCGATATAAATTATTATTTTGTTATTAAATTATATATTTTATATTAATTATATTTTTATAAATATTTTTAATCGATTACTATATTACTATATTATAATGAAAATTCGATATGAATTATTATTTTGTTATTAAATTATATATTTTATATTAATTATATTTTTATTCGATTACTATATTATATTTATTCAGATGGAATTACTGCAGAATTTCTATGAGACCACGTTGGATGCATTGCGCGATGCCAAGAACGATCGTTTGTGGTTCAAGACGAACACGAAGCTGGGCAAGCTGTACTTTGATCGCAGCGACTTTACCAAATTGCAAAAGATACTCAAGCAGTTGCATTCGAGCTGTCAGACCGACGATGGCGAGGATGATCTTAAGAAGGGCACTCAGCTGCTAGAGATTTATGCATTGGAAATTCAAATGTATACGGTGCAGAAAAACAATAAGAAATTGAAAGCTCTCTATGAGCAATCGTTGCACATTAAATCGGCAATACCACATCCATTGATAATGGGCGTAATACGTGAATGCGGAGGTAAAATGCATTTGCGTGAAGGTGAATTCGAGAAGGCACACACCGATTTCTTTGAGGCGTTCAAGAATTACGATGAAAGCGGATCGCCGAGACGCACAACCTGCCTGAAATACTTGGTGCTGGCCAATATGTGAGTGTGTGAATAATTGTAATAAAAATTAATAATTCATAAATTATTGTCTCTGGCAGGCTAATGAAGTCCGGCATCAATCCATTTGACTCGCAGGAGGCCAAACCGTATAAGAACGATCCCGAAATATTGGCCATGACAAATTTGGTTAATTCATACCAAAACAATGACATCAACGAGTTTGAGACTATATTGCGTCAACATCGCAGCAACATTATGGCCGATCAGTTTATACGCGAACATATTGAGGATTTGCTGCGCAACATACGCACCCAGGTGCTCATTAAACTGATCCGGCCCTATAAGAATATAGCCATACCGTTTATAGCTAATGCGCTCAACATTGAGCCAGCCGAGGTGGAGAGTCTGCTCGTTTCGTGCATACTGGATGAGTAAGTTACCCATATATAGCGATATTATTAATATAATTCAATTATAATTTGCAGCACCATCAAGGGTCGCATCGATCAGGTAAATCAGGTGCTGCAGCTGGACAAGGTCAATAGCAGCGCTGCACGCTATAATGCACTGGAGAAATGGTCCAATCAAATTCAATCACTGCAATTTGCTGTCGTACAGAAAATGGCTTAGACATAAGGCAACGATTAAAATCTAATCGAAATTCTGAAAAAAAAAAAACAAATTTCAAATCAAATATAGTTTTTTCTTTTCTACCAACATCATACATATGTATATATACATATATATGTTAAGGGCTTTCAAGATAAAGCCGAGATAAGCACAATTGTTGGCTTTATTATGAATAGGTTTACAGCCGATAAGCAATTGTATATTTCCATGACTTGAGTGGAAAAATAACAAAAAATTCAAAGCCTAAACGAAATCAATTTATAAACTAAAATAAAATGTGGAAACTTCGGAATATAAATTATTATTCAATTAATGCGAATATGTTTTGATAAAGTGTTTAAAGAGAAAAACTTATCACAAATACCATTACGTTACAAATGGCCTTCATAAAGATTTCCATGAAACATAAAATGAAAAATATTATGAAAATTTAAATAAACTAGCCAAAGGCAAATATTTTCTTGAGGACATTTTTATACTCGTTCACGATTGATTAAGAGCTATGGCATACATACATATATACAGATCTGAAGGCCAAAGCATATCTGAAAATGTATTTCAGAAAATCCACTCTCTCAGAAAATCTACTATTCAGAGTACCAGAGAGTTGAAATTACGTAAATGAATTAAAATGTTATGCCGGATATATCAGCTATAAATTCTTTATGAAAAACAAATGTATAAAGTTTAGTATAAAAATATTTAAAACAAAAAAATAATTTTAATTTAAAGAAAACCTATTATGAGATAAAATTGATAATGCTCAAACGGTATTTGCAAATTCGTCAACTAATATAAATAATAAAAAATAAATTTCAAAAAAAGTTCTAATTCCAGTTTCTAATTTGAATTACTTTTTTTTTATTTATTTATGTTAGTCGACGAATTAGCGAATACCGTTTGAACATTATCAAATTTATCCCATAAAGTTCGAATTTTAGCTACATTTATTTAAGCTTCAACGGCTGCTGTGCCTGCCTGCCGTGGTTCAATTGGAGCCGTTTTGCCGCAGCGCTCGCTCATCCACAGCCTTAATCTATAAATCCCGAAGATGACGACACAAAAGATCAGGGCCAATACAATGCAGCCACAAACGCTGCCGATGGCCAGGCCTGGTTTTTCCCAATCCAGAATAAAATATATAAAGCGATTACCATGCCTGCAAATGCAATCAAATTAGAGACGAATTAAAATGGAATTCAGAATGCTTACATATCGGTGCCACCTGCCCAGAAATAGATCAGAGAGAAAAGGCCATAGACGAGGCCCGTGACGAGCGGATAGATAAAATGCATGAGACGAGTGGGAAAGGCCACAACGAAGCAATCGAAGAGCATGCAAATGGAATTGAATGCATGCGCCCAAAGATTGTATAGACCAACGGGACCATCAGACATGCCTGAAATAGGGTTTGTATTAATAATGGTGTACGATCACAATAAAGATCATGGCTGCTCACTGGGATAGAGCGCTGTCCAGAATACCAAAGTTATCATCAAGGCCAAAACTGTGGTCGTAAAATGCGAATACCAGTATATCCTGAGCGCCCAACTACCAGATGCTATAATGAAGATCATATATAATTAAATATGGCTCTAAATGTAACACTAACTCTATATGAATTAGAATGAGCAATGAGCAGATGACTGCGAAGAGCTAATATTTATTTTCTAGTATCATGAATCAGAGCAGAGAAATAAAGATTGTCAGGAATAGAAGTAAAGAATATATATATATATATATATATTTTTTTTTTTTTTAAATTATATTTTAATGCTAATAGCATTTTCGTATGTCTTAGCATTATTTACGCTTTGATAGCTGAGAATATTAGTAGTATTATATCATACAACTACTTTAAATACTTTGCTTAAGACGGTTTTAAATGGTGTGCAAGCTTTTTAATAAACTTTTTTAAAAGCTATCCATAAAATGTAAAAATATTTTTTTTTAAATATTTAATTTGGTTTATTTTTGAAAGATAAGAACATTTACTAAATTTGAGCACTATCTATGCTTTGAGCACTGGGAATACTGGAAATAATCGGAATATTATAAATACTAGAAGTACTTTTAATACATTGATTTAGTAATCTCAATCTTAATCTTCAATTATTATCAAAAGTAATTTTTATTGAACTATCATTGAAAGCTAACAATTTTTTGCGTAGGTCTGTACTCAATACGAATACTAGGAATATTAAGAATACTATAAATAGTATAAATGCTATAAATACAATCAATAGTAGAAATAGTAACTTTAAAAACTATATGTACTATGAATACTTGGAAAGGGTTAAGTACTTTGATTAAGAGTTCAAACAGCTTTCTAGGCTCTTGCTAAAAGATACAAAACGAAATTATGATTCCGTGGCAATAAACTTTTTAATAAATTTCTTTGGAAATTGTAATAGTTTTTTATTTTTTAAATTAAAATATTATGGAACATTTAAAACTTTTGTTTGTAGTATAAAAAAAATTATCAATTAAAACAATTTTCCAACTGCTGAAATATAATAAGCTAAATCATGATTTTCTTCATTCTTTCCAATTCAATTGAAAATTACGAGCAATGAGACAAATTTACAAATATTCACTATACAACACTTTTACTTACCAAAATAGCTGGGCCTTATAAAGTATATGGTGGCCAGAATAGCGCCATAGCCGCAGGCATAAAAGCATAGGGAGAAACCCCAATCGGTCAGATAGATGAACCATATGCCACCATTGAATTCATCGACCAGACTGCCAATTACACCCGCTGCAAAGAAGGCGGTGAGGAGCCAACGATAGATTAACCAAATGAAAGAGCGTTCGCTGCGCTGCCATTGGGAGCGGCAAAAGTCGGCGGGCTGATCGTGGTACAGTGAAAACTTGGCACACTGAAACTCATCCACCAGTGGCTGGCAGCAACAGGTTTGCTGGCTGGGATCACGCATGCTGTCGGCCGGATGGACTCGATGTCTGCGTAGCTGAATAAGCGCTGCTAAAGCCGACCAAAACAGTTGGCTAACACGCCGGTAGAATGTCAACTGTCCCAGCCAGGGCCAGAGTCGTGCCAATAGGAATGATAATTTGCCATTGTTTCCGCAAATCGCAATTATTGATAAACTTATCAGCTGAAGATTCTTATCGCCAGTTATGTATAACTTTCAGCCAATCTATGTATACATATATCGCTGATAGCCTCCAAAATAGCCGTTTAGCCGCTATTATTGATATTGGACAACTACTTCAACTAAATTGAACAACTTTTTCAGTTAGTCAATGTGCGGCGCCTGGCCTGAAAACCTTCCCACGCTTCTCAGGAAAACCTGACACGCGCTCAATTCGCTTTAAATTTTTAAACAGCACTTGTGAATTTTTGCAGATGATTCATAAGAACAATAATAATATTGATAGTTTTTTCTTTAATGTTTCTTTTCTTGCCAGAATTGATATGATAAGAACAGTCTGTCACCACCAAAAGTAAGTCCCCATAATCATTTTAACAAAATAGTAATTTTGTATCGCATTATGAACTCGTGTATTGAACGATTACCAATTCCTTTGATTTTGTCAAGTTGAACTAGAATAACGTAATATTTCGTCGAAACCTTGAATTTTAGATAAGATGACAATGCGGAACACATTGTTAGTCAAAGACAACAAACTTATGATAATAATTTTGCATTTCATTCATGACGAATATCTCTAGGCATTGTTTCTGATCTAAATGACAATTGTTTGCCTGAGCATTTGTTGATTAAAAAAAAAATAATAATAATAATAATACGCATAATACGGTTTAACAATTGTTTATTATATTTTTTGTATTAAATACAGTTTTTACTTTGGAGAAAATACCCTATTTTTAAATGTATATTAATTTTTTAAATAATTAAGTAATAATCATTTAAAATAATTAAAATAATTGTATATTAATTTAAGTAAGTCCCGCCATAAAAAAGACATATTCTTAAATGTATATATATATTAATTTTAAGAAAAAAATTTGTTTTTATACAATGCTAAAAAATAAAAATACATATATTTATATATATAGTTTAAAAATGTTTTTATATATAAATTTTTTAACTTTTAATTATATTCCATGTTTCAAAAAATTGATTGAATAATAATATAAATATATTTAATATTTTTAAAAAATTATTCAACTTTAATTTTAAATATTTAATTTTTTAATATATAGTTTATTATATTATTTTAAATGTTAAATTAAAAACAAATACATTTCATTAAAACAAATAATTTATTTAAATTGTTTGCATTTTTTATTATAAAAAAATCTTTATCTTATTCAATATGAACAATATTTTAAATGAAAAAATTAGAGAATGAAACATTAAAAAAAACAAAATCTATTTTCGAAAAGCTAAATACTAAATAAAGCAACGACACTTTTACATATCTGCGAAAAATTCGTATTCATACATCTTTCCAGCTAATTAGCATAATTTGCAATAGATATTGGCAAACAATCTTTCAGTAATTCATCACGCAAATCAAAAATTGAAATTTGAGCATTGCGTCTCAGTTCGATTGCAACAGACATGCAATCTTATTATCAAGCAATTTTTCTAGCGCGTCACAATTATCAAATAGAATGTGATTTTGGTTCGGAACGGTTCGGTGCGGGCACTCACATTCGACAACTATTAAATTATACAATGATAGAAAAATAGCAGAAAATCAGTTGAATATAGTATGATAAATGATGACACTTTCAATTTCTATACAAAAATATATCAATTTCAAAGGGTCTTCAAGTCAATGGCAAGGTCACCAAAGAGGGGCATATAAGAAAAGAACACAATTGCAAATTTGTGTATGGCTGCTAAATTGTATATGTTATGTGTGTACATATAGTTCATGTACAAGTTTGGAATTTTCAACAGAAAGCAATTTGTAATCGATGCTATGTTTATTAAACTGACCCTCAACTGATCAAATTACGTTTGCAAATTGAAATATCAAATACAATCAACAACAATTTCTGGTGTAATATATTTAATTTACTGTAATATAATGCAGACAAGAAATAAATAAAACAATATACATTTCAAATTATACAAAATTTATAGAAATAAATACTCATTTAGTCCATTCTAAGAACATACAAGAAATTATTTACAAATATGCTCAAAAAACAAATAATAATAAATTAAAATATATATATAGTAATAATAATGCAAAAAAAAAGCGCTTTCTTTTTCATATACTTTCCCACCCAATTATCGCTTTGTTGATAAGCTAAATGTGGGTCAAACCTAAAAAAAACAACAAAATTTAATTGAAAAAAACTTTGTTAAAAGCATTTTTTTTTTTTTTTTTTTTTGGAATTTGCGACTCCCATAGCTTGCTTGCATTTGACCATACGCATATATGGAAGAGCTCAGAGCTTTAATTGAATGACCTCCAGGGCTTCAAGTTCAATAAAGTCAGCTCAGCAGCTGATGTTGTATATTTTATACGGTGTGATGACAAACGACAAACGGCTGTCAATAACATTGATATCATATCATTCGAAACGCTTCCCACAGCATCAAGTTTTTGGATGGAGCATTTAACAGATCAGCGACTATTTGACACTCATTTTATTTATACATGTATATATGTTTTTTTGTTGTTATTGTTGTTTTTGTTTTTTGTGCGTGTGCATATTTCATATTAACGATATGCCTTTAATTAAATTACTTAGTTTAATTTATTACTATGCCCTGTACATTATTCAACAGGGCATAGCATGGTTATGTTGATGTTTTTGATTTTATTATTTTATTTGCTTAAAGATTTAAAATTTAAAAATATATATATATATATTCTATAAGTATAAGTTTCAATTAAAATTTCATTTATAATTTATTATATTTCTGGATATTTTATATTTATTATAACAAGCATATTATATTATATTAATATTATAAAAATATTTCTGTATTTTTATTAGATTGAGTTTTTTAAAATATCTTTGTTTAATATTATTTCAACTTTAATTAATTTTTAAAATTTTATTAAGTTGAATTATTAAAATCTATTTTTATTTATTATGCTTCTAACATTTTATATATTTATATATTAACTCTTCATTATGACAAATTATTTCAGCTTTTCTTAAAATATTTTCTGTATTTATATCACAATTAGTTTAATAAAATATAATTTTGTTGTTCAATTTAAATATAAAAACCAAAAATTTATTAGAATTTAAATTTAAATTTTAATTTTAATAGAATTAAAAAATTATAAATTAAATGGCTTCCATTAAAAAAACTGCAAATATTATTTTATAAACATGTTTAAAAATGTATTCATATGTTATTTTTGTTGAATGTGTGCTCAGCCTTAGGCTTGACTCAAAAGGGTATATGACAGTGATCAGGCGTTAGTTCTTTTACGAAATTTATATATATATATATATATTTTTTTTTGTGATATTAATTTGGTCGATCGGATGGCATACGGCTTCGTGTATATAAAAAGAGTCGAAGCCTGCGCAAAGTGCTTGGTCGTATTATTTGCAGTGAGCGCGTTTCTAATCGTCGCGTCGGTAGCGGGTTCGGCACAGTCACCAGTTAGAGGGTCTCTCAAAGGGTAAAAGCATTTCGTTGTTTTCAGTCGAGTCTGTCTCGTCGTGTGCTGTGCACGAGTGCGCGTTCCCAGTGGAGTGGAGTAGTTAGCGAACCGCCAAAAATACAAAACATACATACACATATACACACATAAGTATATATATATTTTAGCGACTCCGTCCAAGTCATAACTTCGCGAATGATTTTCAAGATCACGCCAAGCGCAACATTTGCTGAATCAGGCTGAAAATTTCTTTTCTTTCTGCACACAATTAGCAGAACGCAACCACGCTGGCAAGTCGGTAGCCAACATTCAATCTATCGATTAGCGATCCTAATTAAACAACAATACAACAATGCAATTTCTTAAAAGGTTCCGGAAGGGCCTCAATAATGAATTACAAAAGCAAAACTTCGGCTTCGACTGCAGTCACGTGCATCTATTTTATAAGTCCCTGGTGAGTTTAACAGTCAAACGGTAGTGTTATATGTCCCGGAAATTATCTGAAAGCCCTTTGCACTGAGCAACTTTATATTTTAGATGAGATCATTTGAGTTTAGTGTCGTGAAGTTTTAATATGTGTACGTAGGTGCTATTAAAGCATTAAGTACAGCTTGACGTTTACAAACGTGTGCAAGAATTGGCAGCTGAGAGGCCGATGACAATTGCATACACTTACTGAAGCAAAATTAAATATATTTATTAAATATGTTATATTTACGAGAATATTAATACAAATTTATTTTACATTTCATAATTATTTACATAAATGATGAAAAATAATCTGGTTTTAAATAATTTATTTAATTAGTTTGAATATTCATATTTATTTAAATTAATTTCCAATCAAAAAATATTTATCAATCTATTATCCAACTGATTTCTTAATATTTATACCAAAGTTTATATTCGAATAATTAAAAATGGATTTTAATTTAATTCATGCAAATTTATTTTATTTATTGTATTTAAGTTTTTCTGTTACAATTTAATAATTTATTAAATATATTATTTAAAAAAATATAATAATAATTTTATATATTTATTTATTTATTTATTTTAATTATTTATATTTTGCTACAAATTAACAAATTTTATTTTAATTATTTTTTGTTTTTTTTTTTTTTTCAAATTAATATACAAATATTTATTAATTTTAGTAAAATCAATTCTTTTTAAAGAGGTTTTAATAAAAATAAAAAAATGAATTTATTAAAATTAATAAACATGTATTTAAATATTTTTTCTATTGTTTTAATTATATAAATTTCATAAAATATTTAAATTTTAATATATTTTTCTTCTCCGTTTCTGCCTTTAAAAAAAAAATAATGCAAAAACAATTTTATTTAATTTATGAGTAGCTTTGACAAAACCTTTTGCTGATTTACATAATGCTAGGTAGTTGAAAGAACATTTGAAACCGAATACAATACTTTCGGCATGACACATCACTTAAACAATTTTCAAAATCCTATTACAAAGTCGTCACATGACATAAATATTTGGCGGATATACTGAAATAGTACTTAACGGTAACTGTAACAGTGCCCGCATTGTACATATAAAGCAAATTCCGGAAATATCACACCATAATTTGTCACACTCATATAACTTATCGAAATTAGAGAAGAGTAAAATAGTATTTAGCACATTTAGACATGGCACGAGCGAATGTATACATCTATGTATGTATATATATAAATTATATACTGATCTTAGGGTCGCCTAATAGCACACGATCTTCCTGAAGTTCAAAACAAATCAATTCTCATTGCGTAATCGACAAGTTATGTTATTTTTTATTTTTATTTTTATTTCTTTACTCTTTTTTTTTGCACTTCAACCAAGCGAAAACGACAACAAACTTACTAACTAAACAAGCACGAGCCCGAGCAGTTAGTACGTCATCAATTTGACAGCACGAGGCGAACAGACAGTGAGATAACATATAGATAACAGCCAGTTAACAGCTGTCTGAATGTTACCTCTACTCTGATAGTGATAGTGCCATAAGCGTAATATTTATATGCAAACAGACAGTTGCAATCGCTCGTTAAATAAACAACAATTACAATTTGTATAAAGGTCAGATAAGGTTGCCTACCTGGTGCACTATGATTATCAATGATTACATACATATATATAGTGCGCATAACTATAATTGTGAATCATATCAATTTGATTAGCTCCTATCTATAATTGTATATTCTTTTTTATACTTTGTTTTAAATTACGTTTTTAATGCTAAAACGTCAGAGTTATGTATCCAATCAGTGCTTGGTAATCGTGAACTTTGATTTTGCATAGTTGCAGACTCATTGCTGATAAAGACTAATTTTGCCAATCAAATATGAATGTAAATACTACTGCTAAATTCCCCATAAAGAATGACTTCCTACTAGTTAGATAACAAATGTGCAAAGAACAAGTTTGCTAAAGTCATTAAGTTAAATTTAAAAAAAAAAAAAAAAAACTACAACAAAATAAGCCAAAAAGACTTCCTTAATTTACAAATAAAAAACTATATTAGATAAGTTAAGGTGGACTTTAATTTTTACGCAGGAATGTATTTAACTTGAATTAAATCTAATAAAACAGGAAAAACGGATATATAAACGTATATAAATAAATTTCGAATTGAGCCTAGCGTAAAGCAATTAATAACTAAATAGGAAAATAAAATACAAAGATAAATATTAAGTTAGGAATGTAGGTGTTGTTTAATGATATTTTTATATTTTAAAAAATTAACATAAGTAAAATATAAGAAGAAAATTATATATATGTATATAAATTTAGAGCAATTCAAAGACATTTAAAATATATATATATATTTTATATTTAAATAAAACGTATACTAAAAATTAAAAAAAAAAAAAACATATATATTTATGAAGCCATATTAAAAATTAAAAAAACGAGCATACTTTCAGAACAACAAATACATTTTAATAAAAATAAAATTCCATTTCAGTCAAGATTAAATCATTTAAGCTATCAAAGAATTTGCTGCATAATATAGTTTATTTAACCTCTAGCACCTTCTGACCATTCAACTTTCTCTCTCTCTCGCTCCCACCCCTCTCTCTATCACTCACTCTCTCTCTGTATCTCTGCCACTTACTCACACTGTTTCTTGTTGTCTACATTTTTCAGTGGCAAAAGCATGAAGTCAGCACAATTTATTTACTATATCGTTGGTTCTTGGCGCTAATATTTCTGGGCGTTTACATCACTTGCATCATTTTGCAATTCTGTGATGGCAAATTTTTTATCTACATGACCAACTGGGGCTTTGGTCTGATCACAATCACAATGATAGTTGCGGCCGTGAACGTCACACGCTGGCACTTCGATCTACAGAATGCGCGAAGTCTGGTACAGGAGGCTGGACAGAAGGCGCGCACAACCAGAGGCCTGAAGATATACTGGTGCCTCTATAATATATCATTATTGCTGGCGCTGATCATATCCACAGTATACTGGATATTTCTCAATGGTCGCATGAGTGAGTTGGCGAATGCAATTTTAAACAACAAAAAAACACTAAACTATAAACATAATACTTATTTAATTCAATTCTATCTGCGCAGACAAACCAGCACGATTTCCGGTCATCAGCATTGTAACGCATGCTCTGAATACCGTTTGTATGCTGATCGATTTTCTAGTCGTTGCATTTCCATTGCGTCTATGGCATATGGTGCAGACGATGTGCATGGCCATTGCATTCTTTCTGTTTACCCTCATCTATCACTTTTGTGGCGGCACCGACGAGTAAGTAGCCTGCACTCTGAACAAAATGTCTATAGGCTATCTAATTAATTTCTATTTCGATTTCTTAATGTAGATTCGGCAATCCCTATGTATATCCCATACTGGACTGGAACAGTCCTAAGCGTTGCCTAATCACCTTTGTCGGCATTTTCCTAATGATCATTTGCTATTGGATTCTGCTCTTTGGCATTCACAAACTGAAGCAGGTCTTCAATAGGGCCTTCAGCATTGTCTGGACACCGCATGCCGTTGGTCTCATATGAGATCGACTCTAGCACTGACTAAATACAACAATACCCATCATCATTATATAAAACTGCACTCAAGTAGTTATAGGTAGTACCGCCCGCATTTTGTCATCATTTCCATTCTGTTACACAACTCACACACACACACACATTGACACATAATACACACTTTTTCACGCACACATACTATACCATTTATTTATATAAATTTGTAGCTGTACGCACTAAATTATTGTTATTTAGTAACTACTGGCTCTGCGATTAGTTTATAAGTATATTTCTCTTGGTTCCTTAATGTCGAAGTAATGTGCAATTGCTTTGACTATATATTTTTTATCTGTATAAACACTTGAATAATAAAGCTTGTTGCTATGGAATCCATAGCATAAAGATTTCGTTAAATATACCAAATAAGTGCAGTTTATAATTTAAATTTACCATAGGAAATTTACCATTACGAATCACATTGAAAATGCATTGAAATCGAGCGTTAATAAATTATTGGAAATGCTAAAATAATATATATATCAACTTAATCTGCTCATGGAAGGAATAAAAATAATATTATAAAAATAAAAAATATATAAATACCACTGCTTATAGCAAAAAATTATTTCTTTTCAGCAAAATTTAAACTAAATTTAAATAGCATTTAGAAATAAATTAAATTATATTAAAATAAAAGTATTCATACATATCACATATTATATGTCTTCATAACATACATCTATAAACGTTCCAAAAATATATATACATATATATTTAAAATGCATAATATATTGTAATACAAAAAAAAGTAAAATAATATAAAATATATAAATTAAAATAAATACAAAATAACAGAACACAATTAAAATATAAAAAAAAAAATAGTAAAAAATATAAATAATAAAATATATATTGAAAATATCGAAATCAAAGTTAATAATTGAAATATTATACGTAAAAAAAATATATATATCAAATTAAGCAAATTCTTTAAAAACCTTAAATTTATCATTTTTATTTAATACATAAATAAATGAAAAAATAAATTGCTGCTCTAAATACTATTAGTTAATAAAAATATATAATAACAAATTAGACTGGTATATAATATTTAATTTAATATAATAAGTACAAAAATAAAATTTAAAAATAAAAAATAAATATAAATAATGCATAAATGTTCCAAAATATAAGTAACTAAATTATTTTTCAGCTTAGATTTTCTTATAGTTTTTAGATAATATGATAATAAATGATAATAAATTTCTAATTATTTATTATAGTTAAATTGTTTACTTAATGTAATATGCTCAGTGTTAGAGTTAGGGTATAGAGGCCAATGACATATGTATGCATAAATTAAGCCAACTACCGAGACTCAATACACATGCATAGGTAGGCAGACATGCGCATATATGTACATACATATGTATGCATGCAGACATAAATCTTTGCTACTTTCGTTACACTCTGTTTTTTTTTTCGCACTCTCTCAAGGGCTTCATATTCGTTTACAAAGTGCTTCACTAAATCTTGTTGAATCCATATCAATTTTATTTCCATTGAATTGAAGTCAATAACTAGAAATAAATATGATTTATGTTTGGATCACGTGTGACAGAGGTTTTTAGTACTTTTGGAGTTGAAGTCGAATAAATACAGCAATAACCCACATAGCGCAGCAAAATAATGTGTCATCATGCCAAAAAATTATTTGAGTAGAAATAATGCCATCATGTTATACCGAACCAAACACACAAACAAGTTCTTCCAAAAGCTTGCCAAAGAAAACGAAGAATAAATGCGGCAAAAGAAAATGAACAAGCAAGAAAAATAATACACAAAAAAAAGTAAATAAAACTGTACAAAGTTAGTTAGAAAGAGGTTTGAGGTAGACGCGAATCGCTTTTATTCTCTTTACGACGATTGCTGAAACGCGAAAAAGAGATGAAAGACTAATTAGGTCTGTTTCTCTCCTGAGGAAATACAAAAGACTGCAACGAATCTCGTTGCTGGGTACAGCTAAAAATCGTCGTCAGCTTTAATCGGTCAGCAAAAATACAAACACTGGAATAACAAAAACAACAACAATAATAACAAAAGGGTTGTACACTCAGCGAAACTGCAAACAAAACTGACAAAGAATCTCTTGATATACCATATGCACATTTGGGCCTAGTTACCCAATTCATTTAATTAATTTAAACTGTTTTAAAGTTTATAACAATGAAATGAGTAAGTCGTTCAAGCCAGTATACACTGGATTTAAAATGGATTTCAATTTATTTTGACTTATCCCAACGGCTGAACATCAACTCGACAAACAATTGAATATTTATATGACATTTTTATCAAATCATCCACATTTATATCCGAAATTTGTTATTTATTTATAAAGATATTGGAATTAATTGTCGTGTATGCGTAACTCAACTAAACTCACCTGTGTGCGCTGACGGCGCAGCAGCCACAACAATATTTGACGATCATACGGTATACGATATACGATATACGACATTACTTGTATAACAGTGGGCTGAAGCATAGAAAATGTTGCCTGTAAGAAGTAAAATGAAAAAGAATTAGAATATTAATTAAAGTAATTAATTAAAATTAATAGATCGACTTATTAATTAAAATAATAAATAAATTGTATATAAATTTGGAAACAGTTTTTATTTTCAATAAAGCAGATCAGAAAACAAAATTTAATTGTTAAAATAAATTTTTTAAAACAGTTCATTTGTAAATACAACAATTTATCAACATTTAATAGTCTTAACTGATCTCATTAAATGTTTAAAATAAATTAAATAAATATATGTAAATAAATTAAAGATTTATTTTTTGTATTATATTTAAAGAAAAAGAAATACTTAAAATGTAATACAGAAAGAATTAATATGTAATCAAAATAATATATAAAAAAAATGAGAAAACTATTTAATTTAATTTTTTGCAAAAAAAAAAAAAAAAAATAAATAAATAAATAAAAAAAAGTATATATTTAATGAAAAAATCCTTAGTTAACCATTAACATTAGCAATTCTTAAATTTACTATTTGAACACATCGAACATGCTTACAACCACTGTACGACGCGTCGCAACATTTGTCCGCATCGTCGTTGGCCCAAACAAGTTGCGATCAGTTTTGGAGCGCGCGTCGCGTCAGTAAGTCGTGATTTGTGCGATAGCGCTGCAGATCTGTTCGTTACGCTCACTTGGCTCAGCGATCTTGAAGAAGTTTGCCTAAGCCACAGTTTTGCGCTGGCTCGTGTTTGTGTTTGTGTTGAAGTCTTTGGTTCTCTGTGCAATGTGTGAGTGCGCTTTGCGCGCTTCTGTAATACAAGTTGAAAATGCAATAAGCCAAATACAATAATGTCCAGAGTCAGACACCGTTATGCAAAGTTGTTGACCCAAAAAGAAATTACTACAATGCCTCAGGCAGGCAGTTAGGCTGCTAAGCCACGCGTAAAAACACACGCAAAATGCGCCACCAGCTCGTTAACAAAAAAGCAAAATAAAAATAAAATGCTAAAAATAATAATAAAAAAAAAAAAACTCAAAAATAATAATACGCAAAAAATAGCAACAAATTCGCATAGTTTTAAGCCAACGTTATTGTTACAACGCGCTTAGCCCATTTCGAATTGCGTTGGCTTCATTCTTTTTGGCAACGTGTGTGGAATATTCAATGCTTGGGGTTTTTTCTCTATTTCGTTTGTTTGCAGTTGTTTTTTTAGCCAAATAGTGTTGCCAAATTTGACAGATCTGCCGTACAAATATTATTGATCATTGGAGCCAAATCAAATAGAATTCAAGTGCTTGAATAAATTTGAGAAAGATTCGAGTTGTATGCAGTGTTTTTACATTTCAAATATTTGTCTATTGAGAAAAATATTAGCCATATACATATATGTATATATATATATGCATTTGTATAAAATAAATATATTTATACGCCTGTATGTACATGAACTCGGTCCAAGTATCGCATTTTAATTGGCTTATTTATAGGCACGTATTTAAAATTGATGCACGTTTTCCAGTTATCATTAATGAGTGATTTTTTTTTATTATTTTGCTTTACCATATCGAATTTATAGCCCACTAAAAGAATAATTATTTAATAAAAAAAGAAGAATAAATAAATATCAAAATATTTACTTCCAATTGACTTGAGGAATCCAATCAATCAATCAATCAATATTCGATCGCATTCATTGAAATGATTGAAGGTAAGCTAAGAATTTTATTAGAGCGGAAACCACATAATAATCAATGAAAGTTATAATTATTAATTACATTTTAATTAATGTAAATTTCGAGCTATTAAACGAAAGTTTTATTATATAAAAACATTTTAAGCAAATTAAAAATCAATCATAACAGAAAATTATTATTATATTAAAAAAAAGGCCTAGTCAAAAAAAAAGAAATAAATAAATACAAAAAAAAACTTTTGAGGAAAATTAAAAAAAAAAAATTTTTTTAATATATTATCATTTTTACAAATTAAAAATCAATAATAACTGACAGAATGATATATATTTTATAAGTTTACGTGTTTTCGAAGAACTGGTTAAAAAAAAAGAAAAAGAATTTTATAAAATTCATTAAACGGCCAAGTATCTGGATTAAGAGTCTTTGAAATTTTTTATTTTTTACCAAGATCAAATTGAATTGTTTTTCTTCCCACAATCCCTCTTTTACTCTCACTGTCTAACTTCATTCTACAATCATAATTTACTCAATAAATCTAAAAAATTCTTTAGCTAATTATTATACAAGGCTGCAATCGATGTTTCTTGAAGAGTTCGTAGTCAACAAAACTGACTTATATACATAAATAATTCTAATCAGCTAATTCACACCGATTATAATGCAGCCAAACTAATTTAGTCAATAGACCAATTAGCATCTAGTTGCCAAACAAAGCTCAAGAATGTTAACAATAAGTTTGGCCAAAAGCAAATACTACATAGAAACCATATGCAAATGGATATGGTGTAGCATGTCCATATTTTGGCTGTTTTTGTATAGTTTTTTATTTATTTATTTGTATTTCTTCTTATATTAGCATTTGTAATGGCGTTGAACTCATTTGATTTCACTTTCTAAGCGATGAAATTTGAAATTGAAATAAAATAAATTTAGTTAAATTGGATTGTTTGAAATTGGTCACATGCGCAGCTGGAGAGTGAGATCTTTGGGATTGTTTTGCTAGCAATTATATTTATCTTATCGCTGGACTCTCCTCCAGCTTTATCATGCATTTATTTATCTTTGCTACATTCACAGACTTGTGTTGGCTTTGAATGTAAAGGTCAACAAGTTTTCATTCACTTCAAAATTTGTTGTCTACGAGTTTTTCAGCTACAAGTATCGCAGTTCAATGTGGTACACATGCAAGAGCCATAAACCTAAATCGTATATATACATTGTATATATCTTTTAATGTGTGTTGTGCACACACTTATCTTGTGCCTTCGGTTGTTGACGAAAATGTAGCACAAAAGTGAATAAAATGAAATACACAAAAATATAAAAGACATATGTACGTATACACGTGTATACACCTGGTAACCATGGCTAGCTGGTAAGCTGTTAACACAAAAAGTTGGGTTTGTTGAGACCCTTCCTACTCTATAAGACGTGTCTCTTGAGTTTCTCGAAGTTTGCTTGTCGTTGGCATTCGTGCAAGTTCAGGGCCGTGAGTGTAGTACCTCATTAAATGTTTTATTATTTCAGTTTTGCTTTTGCTTTGTTTTTTATTTTTTGTATTTCGTGTCATTTTGAAAACAGACTTGGAATTCAATACGATGTTTTGTAACTTGGTAACCAGCTGATAAATATTTATTGTATTTCTTTGCATTTGTTTGCGCAAATTTCCAAAGAAACTCTATTGGAAAAGGAACTTTGTTTCAGTTTGATATAAAACAGCTGTCGAAAAGTTTAGAATAAAACGAAATAATAATTAAAGTCAATACTGAAAATTAAATAAATCAAATAATATAAAGAAATATTTCTGTGAATTAACTACATCTAGTTTGTATAAACTCAAGTGTGATGTAGAAGAACTTAATAAAAAATAAATAAGTAATTAATGAGTAAATAACGAGCTAAGTAGAAGAGCAAGTACCTTTTGGCAATCTGTTAATTACAAATATTTCATTTAACAAAAAATTCGTCTATTATAAAATAAAAATTCATAATTCAGAAAAGAAACAAACTGTCATTTTAGAACATTTGTAAAAAATTTTTATGAAAAAAAAAAAACATAAATTTTGTATTTAGAAATAATTACTAAATCATTTTTATAAAAATAAAAAACTCACTTAAATTTTAATTGTTATCTCATAAAGCTCATAAAGGTTATTTTTAATTGGATTAAAGTCTTCATATACTTGTCTATATTTTTTTTTTCGGGAAATAAACTACTTTAAGCTTTACCCAACTATCCCACCTTATGAATAAGTTTGTTTTTGTTTTTTTTTTTTTTTTTTTTTTTTTTTTTTTTTTTAGTTTTTGTTTTGCGTTTAATTAAGCTGGCCATTATATGGCTATAAACTGACGTACAAAGTCTTCACCATGTGAAAATCTATGAACCAACACTTAAAGACCGGCAGCTTTCAGTTGCTTTATAAATTACCTAACGCTCGTTTGACCTACAGTATGTATTTTAAGTATGTATTTTAAATGTTTTTATTGTAATTTCTATATGTATATGTACATGTGTTCACCTTGTTTTGTTAATTTTTTTATGGCGCCCTTTTTGGTGCAAACACTGTCGACCTTAGCTAGTTAATTGTTTTGTTTTTTTTTAAATATATTTTTTTATTATAATGAAGCAACGATTATAATAAAAATATATAAATACAAAACAATTTTAAGCGATTATAATTTTTCATGAATAATAATCGAGTGCACTGAAATGATTAACAGTGAATCCCTCAATATTCAAAATTCATTTGTGTAAACATTAATAAGTGTCATCATTGAGCTGGAGACGTTCAAAACCTGGATGGGCATAGATATATATGTAAATACTGAACGACTGGCCGGTAGTATAGCGAAACGTTTGAAGATTCCCAGTTTGAAAGCCATCTAAGGTGTGAATTACTAAGTAAAGCGCAAGTCACTATTTGGCGGCATCAAGGTCAGACATATAGATATAAGTGTATACGAGATCGTTCGATAGCTTTAAAAGCTGAAAGATATATTAATAAAACAGAACAAAATATTAAATTATAGTTGATAGGTGCAATATAATAAATTTGTTATTGATATGAATAATCGATAAAAGAAACCGTTTGAAGATTGAAAGTCTCAGTAGAAGATATATCAAGTTAGGTCCATAATATATATTAGCCATCAATAAGTTGTAGAAAAAGATTGTCCTTTATCGATTTCTGATCGTTGTGATTGTTTTTCAAATCGAAACAAATGTAAAAGTCGATGCTCATGCTATCGATAACAGTTAAAATGATATAGATATCTGAGCGATAATTCGATATATAAATCTGATTGATATAAAATCTGATTGAATAAAAGGCAGTATTTATAAATACAACCACTGATAACTTTATTAATATTAATGATTTGCTGTGATCTAAATCGTAATACAAACAATTTCATATATATCTAACCCAATTTCAAGCATCCTGTCCACCAGATTCAGCATCAATTTTATACGATGAAAACTTTTCGTGATCGTGCAATACCTCTCTTGTCTCATGATGATCAGCTCTGCCCAATGTTTGCGAACGGCCATAAATCTTGATGTAATGCTTATCATTGTCGTGAACCATTATACCACCGCCCAGGCACTGTGTGCATAGATCTAATTTATTGGCCTCCTTTTGCAACTGATCATAGACGTCGACTGAATGATAATAGTAAATAGTATTTGTATTTCATATGAAATTTTCAATTAGCTAATGCTCTTGCACTCACGATGGTATTTGACCCGAGATACACCACGTATTACCGTCTTTGATTGGCCCATTTCCCCATGTACGTACACCTTGGCAAGAATATATTTCAGCTTTCCTTCGCCAATGTGTACATCTGGAAACGCTACAAGGTTCTTTACCTTTGCATTACAACACGTACGGGTAACTTCTAAGCAAAGTATGAAAACTCAATTAAATCAAATGGATCCATGAGCAAATCAATCAGAATATATACCTCGCAACACTGGACGCCACGTTGACAGCACCAGTTTACGTACTTTATCCATGTCCACAAATTTGGAAACGAAAACGAAAAAAAAAAGTATTTTATGGAAAGAAACTTTGTTGTTGACGATATTAAACAATAATCATAAATGAAAAACTATGTTAAAAACAAAAAAACACTAGGAGTTCGGCTACTCAGTTGATGTGATGCTTGAAAAACTTGTAAATGTACTAGATCGGCAGATCGGATAAAAAGAATTCGTCGAATTATTCCCAATTTCAGAATTTGTATCAGCAAGAGTATATATTATTACGTTACAGCTTATAACCTGGAACTGATCATATATTTATTTTAATGATATCTCTATGAATTTTTTTAAAATATTCATAGATAAAATCCATATTTGAGTCTTGACTGTATTCACGACATCATTATTCAGCATACAGTAGAAGATGTAAGTGACTTCATAATTTTGGTTGAATGCTTATTCAGGAGAACAGATGGATTTTCTCTGTGTCTTATTCCCTTTCCCTGTTTATCAGATTTCGTGATCAAGAAATCAAAGATCTAAAGCTTGAAAAATCCTCTTGAATATCACGTTGATAATTTTTAACTTTCCTATAACGGAGCCCCTTCCTCTTAGATGAAAATCATATTATATTGTATTTGTACTTTTCTTTTTTTTTCGTAAAATAAGAACTGTAAGAGATTGCAATGATATTCTACCTCTCTCTCTCTCTCTCTCTCTCTCTCTCTCTCTCTCTGATTTACCAAGATCGCCGTCCCATCTCCAAAAATAAATAAGCTTCGAAATTAGAGATTGTTAAAGAAGTGCAACTTGTCGTCTTTCTCTCTCTCTCTCTCTCCCTCTCATCTTTGATGTGACTCAAGTAAAAAATGACTCACCGGCCTTTGGTTTCGATTATTCCAATGTCTTCATTTTACTCTTGCTCATCGACAACTCATGAGATCATAGGTGTCATTCTCTCCTACAACTTCAGCTTGAAAGTAAGACTGCTTTAAAGAAATACATAATAAATACATATATACATAACTACATAAAACACACAAAATATGTAAAGCTAAAATTAATTAATAGCTTAAATTGCATAGTACCACAAAGGCATACTGCTAGTTGGTTCACGCCAGTTGATATTAGCTCTTCATAGCGAATATTTTATATTATAATATTTATACATATACATTATACACAGCAAAAAAGAATATGATACTATTTGACTTAAGTAAATATTACAAAATAAAAATAAATAGCATAAAAGAATTCATTAAAAAGGCATTTCGATATTTTAGGCATTGCCATATATAATTCATATACATTTTTCTCTTAAGAAATTCATTAGAGAGAGATCCGAGCTCTAAATAGTCTCAACCCTCTGCCGAATACTCTCTATTTTAACTTGTGGCTTTACTGATAAGCAATGTATTGTCTTGCATCCACAGCTTACGGCTTCGACGCGGCTATAAAAATATTAGAAACGGCTAAAACTATGAAATTTCCACAAATTACATCTCTAGAATTATAATTTGCGTTGCATGTCTCGGCGGCACAACTATTAACATTGCGAAACAGCAAACAACAAAATATCCAAAGATCAAACAACAACAACAAAAATTAGTCAAGTGCATTTGAAGGCCAGCAAAATGACAAAACTTCAGGTGATAGTACTGCATCCAGTGAAAAAGGAATTTAGACGCAAGCACTGCGGCTTTGATCATGATACGCCCGATGATTTTGTCAAATCGCAGGTAAGGCATCAATTAAATATAGCCTATATATATATAAATAAATATAAACACAAATGTAAGCGGGTAAATTGTTATTTATACTGAGCGCGTCCTTGTGGACTCTCCTTCAAGTGACACGCACTGGGTGCGTAACATTTGTATTATTTATATAGCCACATACAATATATTTATCGATGGGGGTCAATGTACATTGTACATGCTCAGTTTAAACTGTCTTGTTCCTGGCCAAGGCATATGCGTCGAAGGTCATGAATAAGAAGACAAAATATATATTTAATGAGCTGATGAAAGTTGGAGTTGGATTAAGTTGAATGAGAATTGAGTACTCAAACATTCTTAATAGATATATATTATGAAATTATTTAAATTATGGTATAATTTGTTTTGTATTATGTCTACATAATTAACTCTGCATTTTATCATATATTTCAATAAAGCATTTTTTTTTAAATTTATTAATATATATATGTATATATTATATGCATTTCAATATTTAAATATTAATGGATACATATTACATTATTATATTTTAAATATTTATCTCATATTCAGAAAATTAATATTTTGAACTTAATTATATATTAAAATAAATCATTCTTTAATTTTTTTTTTTATTTCACTATTAAATGTAATTGATATACATATATTTAATATAATATATTTATATTATATTAAAATATTTTACATTTTATATTTAAATATATATATTATATATTATATATTATATATTATATATTATATATTATATATTATATATTATATATTGAGTTTAATATAAATTAAAAATATTATACAATTATTTATATTGAATTAAATTCTGAAAATTTATTTAACACTCAGATAATTGTCATTTTCCATTCAATTATATACTATAAATTATATATATATTTTGTATATATGTATATTTTCATTAGTAGTATTTAGCACGCTGAGAGAAGGCTTTCGATGGATCTATTAATATATTATTTCATTTTATTTCATACATTATATATATTATAATAATAATAATATTTAATAATACTCAAAAGCAGTTTAAAAGTTTAAGAAATATAATTTTAAAAATCAATAAAATATAGTTTTAAATATAAATATTATAGAAATTGCATATGTTATAATTTCTTAATTATTAGTGGAATACGTTACCCTTTAACATCTAATGTATACTTCAAGTATTGTAAGAAATTATACAATACGTTTGCTTAACATAATTTGTAGTATTTTACCTTTAGGTATATACAAATAAATATATTTATTTACCCACCTTCTTTAAAGGAATATATTTTGTATATATCTAATTTTTCCTTAATACAATTTGTTCGTATTTTACCATCACGTATATTTTGTTATATATAAATGCTAACACTAACTATAATATCATCTATTGATCGACTTACGTTGCCCCGCACAAATTGTCTCTATATAATTTTCTTTGTATAATCAAAAGACCAAAACTGTAAGAAATGGGCGTTGCCCAGTGACTGGTTTCAACCATTTTATTGTTTTACCTTGAGCATAGCTAATGAGGTTCTTTCATTCAATAGTATCAATGGAATGGGGTTGGGGAAACAGTCGGATTGGGTGGGATTTGGACGGACGCCCGTTTCTACTCGCATTGTAAATTAAACTTTTGAAATATTCATAAGCGGCAAAACAGGCAGAACCAACTGTATATTGCCATGCATGCGTTTGTGGCGCCAGGTACAACAAAGTGGCTCATTGAATCCAAGCTAAAGCGTAACTCTAGCCCTTCTCCGTACTGGTATTTCGGGTGGTTCGGTTAGACTCGCACACACTTATACACATTTCTATACAAATATATTCGTTTGTCTTAATATTCATACTTAGCTATTCTAAATTACAGTGGCAAACCTGTACAAAGAGTATGGTATATTTGCTCTATCGCTGGTTCATGGCTCTCTTCTTTATCGGCGTTGTCATTATGTCAATGTGGCCACGATCCGATGGTTCCTGCTACTGGCTCTACTTCATCTATATGACCAATTGGGGTATTTGGATGTGCATGTTAACCAATTTACTGGGCGCCATACTTGTTACCATTTGGCATTATCATCCCGAGTATGCGGGTAAGTTTGCCATCATCATTCGATACGATCCCAAATGACTCTCACAACTCCGCCTCAGACAAGCTGCTCAATATGAAGGCTTGGGTGAGCCCTTTTCGTGTTTATTGGAGCATGCACATTATAACGCTAGTCTTATCGATTGTCATTACGATCATTTACTGGACCATACTCTATGATGGTAAGATGTTATCAGATCTATCTATCTAAAATTGTAAATTATTTTTTTTCTTTACCGCCTTTTCAGCTAATGATTTGGATGCCACGAATGTGCTCACCCATGCATTCAACTCCATTTGCATGTTCATTGATCTGTGGATTGTGGCACATCCGTTGCGTTTACTACACGTATTTCTGCCCGTCGTATTTGGCATTATCTATGCCATATTCTCCTATATATATCATTTATGTGGCGGCATCAACAAGTGAGTGAATGTTATCATCTATTTCATATTTTTCTTTCATTTTATATAATTTTTCATAGAAAGGGAAAGCCCTATATCTATTATGTGATTGATTGGAATCAGCCGAGCGCTGCTCTTGTGACTGTCTTGTCTGTCTTGGTACTCTCTTGTTGCATTTACGCTCTGCTGTTCGTATTCTTCAAGCTGCGTCTCTATCTCTCGCGTAGCTGTCGTCAGGGCAGCTTTGTATTGCCCACCAGCAGCAGCAAAAAGGCTGGCAATACCACTGAGAGTCAGGCAACAGCCAATGGCATACAGCATTCACCCTCTCGCATCTCCATGGTGCTAGGCAACTATGCGGGCTATGAGAATCAAGCATACACTCCCAGTGCGAGTGAGGTGAAGAAATCAAAGAGTTAGACTATGTACAAAATCTATTGCCCAATTATAGTGGTTGACAGATATTGGAGTTCTTAAGACATATATGCAAATCATAATCAATCTAAGCTCTTTGTTCGTACGACTTTAGTCAAACTGTACAGTAGAATTTTAACCCAGTGATATTATATTAAATTGTAGCTAATTTTATGCAAATAAATTTTAATATGAATAATAAATATAGTATATTGAGTTTATTATAATAATTATGAGGTAAGCATTTCGTATTCCAGTTTATTATTCCAGTAAATTCCTTGTCCTTGACGAGTTTGTCTTTCCTCTAGCTATCCTTGACCCATTTGACTCATTCCCCTTTTTGTGGACTTTTGAAAAACTAAATATCCTTGATACATAGTTTACCATCTGTCCTTAGACGGATCAACATTTACATACAATGGAAAAGAGCCCAAATATACATTAGAAATTCCATAAAATAATAAACGTGACTAAGGGCTTTAGAGGCCTATTGTCATATTGTCATATTGCCTGTCTCTTGCTTGGGAACTTTACAGTTGATTATTAAATATTCATGCACATGGCCATATTGTGAAAAGGTTAAATAGTAGGCGGCAAAAGTTTGTCTGCACCTAAAAAACGTTAGAACACCAAGGAAAACCAAGAAAGCCAAAAACCCCAAGCCAAAAAAAAAAAGTAAAACAAGCAATAACAAGTAAGAAGGCTCTAGTCGAGACGGCTCGACTACGAGATACCCTGAACCCATGAGCGCGAGCTCTGCTAACTGCGCAGTTGCTGCCGTGGCTTGGGGGTGGGTTGGGCTATACTTTGAACGCTTATAACTCAATTTCTTGATGAATGATCTTCATAAAATTTTCAGAGTAGATTAAGAGTATCTAAATGTATCAATGTGCCAAATTTCAAGTCCTAGTATTTTTTTTTTTTGCCCAAAAAACGTAAAAAATGGAAATGAATTTTCAATTTTTTAACGATAATTTGGAAACAAGATGAGTTATCGAAAAAAACAAAATAAACTCGTACTGCGTAACTAACATACGAATGTTAATGTGAAATTTCAGCTCTCTAGCTTTTGTAGTTTCTCGACGTTCATACGGACGGACGGACGGACGGACGGACGAACGAACGGACGGACGGACGGACGGACGGACAGACCGACAGAGTTCAATCAACTTATTTTTTTATGCTGATCAAGAATATATATTCTTTGTGGGGTCTGCGACGTCTCCTTCTGCCAGTTACATACTTTTAACAAAACCATTATACCCTGAATTCCCATTTTCAATGGGCTCAGGGTATAAAAATGGAAAAAAATCATTTGAGTAATTAACTGAAGGATTTCGATGCGGCAGGCAAAGTGTTGAAATTTGGTTAATAAACTGCGCAGACATCGAGCATTGTGTGAGAACCTGTGTAAATATTTTACACAAAGTCCTAATCACATTTGAATGGCTGCATTAGCCTAAATAATCTTGATCGAGTAAATCAATCACAAGGCCAACACGTTCTCTATTCTTTACTATAAATAGTTCAATTTGTATATTAATCGAATTACACATTTAATATAGTTATAAGACGTATAATAAGCATTATTAAATCTCAGAATAATTCCTCGCCATATAAAACCTTTTTTGACGCCGTTCATCCTTATGTAAGTACGATATTATAAATAAATATATATATTTTTTTATTATTATTATTATTTTTTTTTATTCTAGTATAGAAATGAATATTATGATATTTTCAACATATTCAACTGAAACATGCAAGATTTCGATTGAGAACTTGAAACTCTTAAAAAATAAAAAAGAAGGCTTGTTTGAATCATTTAACTTTTTGCGTACCTTTTCGGTGACCTTTTTAACACATATACACACACAGAGATACCTACACACCCACATACTCTCTCACACACCCATAACAGTGTCCTTAATCACAGCTGCCTGTTCAGTGTGCAGCCTAGTCAGGCCAAGTACACTCCCCGTTGACTAGAAATGTAATTGGGGAATCAATTGGCTCAAGCCAGACGGGCAACATTCAGCTGTAATTTGTTGTTGCCGTTGTTGTTATAACAATGATTTATGCCGGCTATAACGTTAATTAAGTTTCCAAAAGCATTTAATAACCGAACGCCCAAAGCCGAAGCCCAAGGACGAGAAACATACACACGTGCTGCTCCTTGGGACACCTAACGTCGGCGATGACACTGTCCTCGTTCGTGTTCGGTCGGTCAATTGTCGCATATGGCATACATGTTGAGGACCAACTAATCAAAAACAACAAAAAAAGAAGTGGACATGTAGGCAAGAGTGCACAAATTGCAAATACCCTGTACTGATTACTTATACTTATTCATCATACTTATCCTTAACTCTTTTGAATCTATACTAAAATTTACTTGAGATATCGATCAAATATTTAAGCTTCTTCCGCCTAAGCTTTAAAAGTAAAACTATCCAAAATTTCTAATCCCAAACTCTTCTACTAGTTGTCCAGATCGAGACTCAGCCACTTGAACTGATTACAATTCAATTCACCTATATAAAATCTTATCGTAAGTCACACTAGTATACCCAACTGAACAATTTCAATGCATGCAGACTATAGAAAACGGAGAAAGCAGAACTGATTATTCTGCGTGTGTGTGTGTACGTCAATCTCATTTATAGCTATTGTCCTTGCCGACGGGTCGACGAGCCGACTGGCCGACTCGCCGGCGGTGCGACACGGCATGTCACAAGTTTCAGTGTTAGACACAAATTAGGCGTCGCATCTGTTTAGGACCGTGGATCGATATGTGAGCATTTTGATCGATATGAAATTTCCTTGAGCTTTGAACTTCTTTTCATGTCCTTGTCGCGCCTATTGACCCGCGCTTTGTTTTCTCGCTCTCTCTCTCTCTAGATGTCTCCCAACAGCACCCCACCTTTCCTTCCCCCATCCAGCTCACACTCTCATCATTAGTACAAACAAAATCAATAGCAGTTTAATTGAATATAACTTGGAAATTTCTACAGCTGTCAACTGTCAATGTCAGCTCAACGATTCTATATTTCGTTTTCACCTTAAACCAACAATATAATTAAATGCAATCAATAGTGTAAAATATTAATTGAATATCTGTCTTCGCAAGCCCATCCATCCATTCATACAGCCAATTGGCACCCGTGCTTGATTTAGCAATTTAGGTTTGTGGTTCCCTCATGATTGTGCAATTTTCCAGATATCAAAAACGCATTCAGCCCATTCAAAACTAATCACATATGAGAATGAATGTTTTAACATTTGAAATGTGATATATTTGGAGTACAATTTAGGGTATCGAAAAAGCTAAGCAATGAAATATACTAGAGATAACTATATTTTTCAAGAGGACTGCTTTATAATTGTTGAAATTATAATTTACATACGATATGAAAAGTAAAATATGAATATAATATTTCAATGACATTGCAATTAGAAAAGTTTCACCAAGTTATATGAAAGTTTCGAGTATGGAAATGTTCTATTCGTGTGATCAGCGGTGTTCGTGAACAGCTGAACACCTGCGAGACTGAGGATTTATTTACGCCGAATAAGACAACAACCATCAAGGATGTCGACAGGATGGCAGCGACGCAACAATATGACACGAAAATGACACCACAAACAAAAGAGAGAGAACGAAAGAGAGGGCGAGTGAAAGAGATAGAGTAAGTGCTTGAAAGATTAGTGAGAACGAACGCAGGCTGGGCTGGATATTGTTTGGATTGCATAAACAAACGGCATGGGCGCACACACGTTGTTTGGCTTTCGAGCAACAACTTTCCAGTGCTGTGCAGCCGGTTCGTACTTGGCCACCCACACTCACACATACACATGCAGCAGTTAACATTTGTGAATCATGTGGACGACTGGAATTCATAAAGTATTCATTAATTGGAAACGCGCGCGCTCCCTGCCTTTGGCTGACCAATTGCCGAGGATTGCGGTTGGTAAAAACCGAAGCAATTCTCATATTTCAAATTCAGTCTTGTTGCGGACGTTCGGGCAGCAGAACCTGCATAAATTACCAACCAACCACCGTACCGTAATACCGCAATCCCAAAAACCAAAATCAGAGAGACATACACGCTTTATAAATTGCAGGGGCTATGGTAACGGGTCTACCAAAACCCACCTAGAACCGGCGCTATGTAGCAAAAAAAACAAAAAACAAAAAACAAAATAATAATAAAAAAAATAATTTTCACTGTGCGTGTTGCCAACGATAAACGCTAACGTGTCGCCCAGAGATACCAAAAAGCGGAAACACATACACAACAACAAATAGCAATAAATATATTATACAAATCACAGAGAAAAAACCGAAAAAAAAATCTAAATAAATATATATTAGAGAATAGAAAACGCAATCATAAAGCAAATATATTCGGCAAGTGTATATTGTATGAAAAAGCTAGTGGAAAAATCCATTTGATTTAAATTTGTTTGTTTTAGTGTTGTTTTTTAATATTTTGATTTATTGTTTAGCCCGCCCACTACGTGAACAAACTCTCTCTCTACATATGCGTTAATTACGTGGCAGGAGTGGCGAAACGGGCAAAAAGCATTGCGCAAATTCTGCTATACTGGCCACCGAATGGATAATGGGTATTTGTTTAGACACAGGTAAGCAAAACATTGTCAGCTATAACGATTCAAGCATTGGGCCAATAAAATAGCCGGCCAAAAAGCAACAGTCAAAACAAACAAACGAAAATATAATTGCAACTATAGCAGGAGGCAAATTGTAAGCCAAGCAAACAAGAATTTATGTTTTATATTGCGATATTCAACTTCTTTTAGTACATTTATAGTCAAAGAATTACAATAATAGTAGATAAGAATAAATTATTTACATGTTATAGGCAGATGAATTTGGGCAGTAAATCTGATCAACTTACTAAATTTTATTATTGCAAATTTTTATTCAACAATAAATATTAGTGAGTATAAATGTTAGTAATGAAACACTTTCCTAATAAATTTCATAAAATAAATAAATAAATAATATTAAAGAAATTTTTTATATTATATAGAATTTTTTTTATCTATATAAAGTTTTTAAAAAATTATTTAAAAACTCATATTTATAAAATAAATTGAAGCATTGCCTAAAAATGATATATAAATAAATTTGATAACAGTTCACCTTAATTTATAAAAATATTAACAACAGTTTGAATTATCTGTTTAATTCACGAATTTTACAATATTTATATTTTAAATTAAATTTCATTTTTATATGAATTTGAATTTTATATTATAATTAATTAAATGTTAATATATTGAAATTATTCTTAAAATCAATACAGAAATTAAATTGGTAATAAAGTAAATTTAATAAAAAGAAACTTTAATTCAATTGAATTAAAGCTGCATTAAATTCTATAAAAAAACTTACATTGAATTATCTATCTATTTCATTAAAGCTACAAATAATTCTACTTGATTATCTATATATTTCATTAAAACTACATTATATTATATTTAATTGTATATCTAAATTATATTTATTTATCTATTTTATTAAAACTGCATTAAATTATATACACCTTTGCATTCAATTTGCAATACACCAAATTCAAGTATACTTAAAACTTGTGTTATTTAGTTTTTTTTTTTTTTTTTTTTAAATTAATTTAGTTTTCCTAATTTTGTTTTTATTCTTAAAAATTTTTTATGCAAAAAATATATTAAAATTCCTTATTTAATCAGTGAATTCAAACTTAAAATGAATAATATATAAGTATGTTTATTATATTTGATTGTTAACTATCAAATTAAAAAAAAAAAATAATTAGGTAATAAATTCAAGGCAAATTATCTTACATTATTTTATTATTTATTATCAAATAAACATTTTAATTAATTTGATAATAAATTCAATTATTCCTATAGAAATGCTTCAAATGCCGAAAGTAATAGAAAAATAATTTTTGAGACAAGCCTAAAAGTAGACCATGGAAGATAAAGTGTCTTAACAACGAATTCTTATCGATCTCATCGATTGAGACCCTTCTTTGTTTTACAAAACATTGCGAAAATAATTGAAATAATTTCATAATAAAATGCAAAGCTAAATTAAAACAAATAATATTGAGCCTTATCAATCTATTGAACAAAATCACAGTTAAATGCTGTCTTGCCTGTAATTTGGATAAAAACACTTAAATTACAAAACGCTTTGACAAAATATTTCGAATCCGAAAAGGACCTTGCACAAATGCTATAATTTGTGGTATCAAGTCGCGTCGGCCTCGTCACACGGGTCCTTGGACATGTTCGTTGACCATCAAACGGGCAACAAACTAATATAAAAATCCGAAACACCACGCGTCACAGAAACGACGAAAAAAAAAAAAAAAAACAAAGTTATAGTCTATATGGGAGAAACGTTTTCTGTGCGCTGAAAAGGGATAGCAACAATAACAAAACAACATGTCAATTAAATAAAACTGCAAGAAAATCAATATATACAAAATGGGAGGTGGGAGAGAATAAATGTCACAGAAAGGTAGAATTTGGTTTGACTGGAAGGAAGTACGCGAAATTGTCGGATTTTCCATGAATGAGCTCGTAACGGTGACGCAATGTGCGCACTTTCCATAATTTAATAATTGCTGCAACATATTTTAATGATGTGTTACAGTGTATAGTTAATTTCCTACCTCCAACGCAAGGAGCAAATTGCTTCCGGTCTCCGGTCGAGCGCTAATGCCGTTTGGCACGTAACAAGGCGGGGCGCTAACTTGACGGCGCTTCCTGTTTCCGTTCGCCCAGCCCCTTAACTGTTGCTTTTGCACACTGTTGTTATTAGTCGATATTATTCTTATATATGTATGCATGTAAATATTTTGACAGATGCCAGCGCGGCACAAGATACCGGCGAACCAGGCAACGATTGGAATCATACACGGAATCAGAATGGACCAAATGCACCGCCTGGCAGTGTTCTGGCCATGAACGGCGGTTCGGGCAACATTGGCGCCATCGATATGCAGAATGCTGGCAAAATCAAATTCGATCCGCCCAAGGTGCCCGTGATATTCGTTTTAGGCGGCCCAGGTAGTGGCAAGGTAACCCATTGCGATACATTCATGCAGGAGCGACGCGGTGTTACGCACATCAATATGATGGATCTACTGCAGCAATACGCAATGGGAAACGGTAAGTCGGCTAAAATATATTTCAATATAAAATGGGAATATTTATCATATATTTTTAATAAAAATTAAATTTAACATTATTATAAAAATAAATATTATTTCTACAAAATGCATAACAAATAATATACAAATATTTGGGTATATATATTTTCTATTAAATTTATATAATATTTAAAATATTTAAATGCAGGATAAATTGATAAATTTAGCAAATTTGCATTTTATAAAAAAATCTGTTTATTCATTTCAATAATAATAATATAAATATAAATAATGAAATATAAAAAATGAGAATTACGATTAGAAATTAACATAATAAATACATGAATAAATTTATAAAATTTTAAATAAATATATAAATCAAGTTAGATAAAAATAAAATAAATATAAAATAAAGAAATTAATAATAAATTAAATTAAATAAAATAAATAATAAATATTTTAAATATACTTATACTTACATATATTATTATTGATTTAAATTTGCTTATATTAAAATTACAGATATGCAAGACTTTTCGCAACTATCGTCGAAAACGGTCACCGAGGTGTTGATGTTGGAAATGAAAATGGCTCCAGCTGCCAAAGCATACCTAATATCAGGATATCCGCGCTCCATGCGCGACGTTGTCGAGTATTCGGAGAAGGTAATCAAAAAACTATTCACAATTATATAGACATTTATTACATATCCAATTAGAGTCCACTAATTTATGTATGTGCTTAGTGGACTGCAGTTTATTATGAAACAATTTGAGTTTATTTGGTTTCTGTTTGTTAAGCAAATTGCTGTTGAGCACCATTTGCACTAATTAGCTGTCAAATGGGTCAGCGTTTATTTGTAGTCGACTAATTCCCATGAATTTTGAAACGTACGCATAACAATGATCTATACTTATGCAAACACACACACACACACAGACACGCAGGCAGCCACATTCGTATATGTACATATATATAAATAAATAGATATATATTTATATATACATGTTGTTTATTGTCTCAAGTGGCCACTAGTTTTATAGTAGTTAGATGTGCCTTGATTAATGTTAACCGAACAGGTGTAAATTAGAGAAGGGAGTAACACACGTGGCTGTCAGTGAAGCATATATATATATATAGTAAAGTGTAATTTTAATTTGAATGTGAAAATTTGATCATTAGAATTTTATAAATTAAAAATATTTATTTGTCATGAAATAATTGAACTGAAAAAATATTTTATGAAAAATCTTGTACAATAATTTCTTAAAAACAAATCAAATGATTTTAAAATATTTTATTAAACATAATCCAAACTAAATGGGAGCAAAAAAGGAGTTCCGAGCTCAGATAGATTCTGAGATAAAAAAATCTATTATTAAAGTTAAGAGCAGCGATTAAGCTTCATTCTAATTTAGTTGAGCGCTCATTAAATACTATTTATTGTTCTTTCTTATATATATATAGAACAAGTTGAGATTGAATGTTTCGTAATTGCCTATTTATAAATTTCAGATACAAGTCGTTAATGGTGTTATCTTAATATCCTGGCGTCAGTCGGTGCTACAGAAACAAATCGATTATGGCGCTAAATTAGGTCATGTTGTACTCTCCTTAGCCAAAATGGAATTGGAAAATTTCTTCAAAAATGTGATGCCAGTCGCTGATTATTTTGATCAAAGTGATATGCTATTGGCCGTGAGTAAAACAAATTGAGCATCACATGCAAATACATTAATATTAATTTCTTTTTATTTCATTTTTGAAATCATATTTTCGTTCAGGTAAATGGCGAGCGTGCACCGACCGAGGTGTACAAAGACTTTCGCACCGCTGTGCTAGACATATTGAGTACACTCGAGAATCAAGAGGCCATACTGAATGGAGTTACAGGTATGGGCAGAGGGATACATGATATACCCGGCAGTATAGTTAGCGTAGACACCGCACCTAGTCAAGCCCAAGCGCCTCACATTACAGACCAAGCTGTCACAGCGACGACAACTGCGAATGCGACTACCAATGGGCCAGGTGAACGCAATGTTACAAACGCTGTGATCTCTCACATAGCCGCCAATGCAGTTACAGCCGCAGCGACACTCCGTACAGGAGGAGGCGGCGGCACTAGTGCAGACGATGACAGCGGCGTAGTAGTTACACAGCAGCCGAAGCTGAATCATGCCGGCACCAGCATCGATACCAACGGATCTGAACTGGATCCCACAATACCGCCCATCATTTGGGTCATCGGCGGTCCGGGCAGCAATAAGGCAACGTTGTGCCTGAAGGCCGTTGGCCTCAATCCCGGCTGGTCGCACATCAGGTGAATCAAGCTGAATTAGCTTCTTTTTTTTACAACTAATTCTTAATTCTTTTTGTCACTACAGCGTTGGGCGTTTGCTGCGCAATATTACTGACACGGCGCCACGTGCCAACACCGAAAGCTATGCCGTCAAAGAAGCTCTAGCTGCAGGCGAAATGGCGCCAGAGAAGACGCTGAATCAATTGCTGGATACTAATATACGTCAACTGCGCGATAAGACCGGCATTATCATTGACGGTTATCCACGCAATCTGCAGCAGGTTAAATACTTTGAAAACAAGGTGAGTTAACTGCAGAGCTTTACTGGAGAGAACATAAGCTCTGCCAATATAAGAGTACAAAATATATACATATATTTTATGTTCATGTTAAAGTTGTCTAGAACATTAACCTGTATCTGCTTCATAGTATTTATCCAAGAGGATATATATACAAGATGAGTTTAATTATTTAATTAAAGTAAAAGATAGTTGAGCGCTTTGGAAGACTTTTTTAGACAAGATATTCTATATTAAACTGTTAGAAAATTTTTTGTGTAAGGCAAAGTATTGAGAAGTATCCAAAGCTGTATAGCATTCAATAGTAACTATAGTTCCGGTTAAAGTTTACAAGAAATATGTATTCTCTATCTTTCTGTATAAATTGAATTGAAAATGGATTTGAGCTTTTTATAAAAAATACTTTAGTTATAAATTATCTACAAAGAGTATCAGCTAATTAAGCATCTTTCATTGCTCAGTTCGTCTGAGTGCAGCGAGTCGTTGCATGAGTTGATCTTCATAAAAGTCTCTGAATGTGATTTTTATACCAGCCCCATCAGTTGGCAGCATCACGCTGGATTTAATATTATCAGACTATAGTTTGTTAAATATATATTTTAATAATTTTGTATTTTTTTTTTATTCTCCTAGTATATTATAAAAATTTTCCAATATTTTATCATTTTTATACCCTGAGCCCATTGAAAATGGGAAATCAGGGTATAATGGTTTTGTTAAAAGTATGTAACAGGCAGAAGGAGGCGTGGCAGACCCCACAAAGTATATATATTCTTGATCAGGGTGACGAGAAAAGTTGATATAGCCATGTCCGTCTGTCTGTCCGTCCGTCTGTCCGTCTGTCCGTATGTTTGAACGCGTCGATTTCCGAAGATACAAAAGCTAGAGAGTTCATTCATTTTGTGTTAGGTTCGTATATTGCACGCGCAGTACGAGTTTGTTTCAGAAATTCGATAACTTGTATATTTGGCAAGTTATCGATAAACGAATTTATCGGGAACCAGTTTTAAAATTCTAGCTAATTCATCTTTAGAGTTAGAGTCTCCAAGTCTTCTGCATATATATAGATACTAATTTAATACAATTTCGGTTTTTGTCAGATTTTGGATTCCGATCACCACTTCGCCCCACAACCCCCAAATATGAAAAAAAAATGCATTTCAAATACTAGAGACATGCAGTTTGGTTTAGCATATAGATATGAATATCATAATCATAATCTGAAGATACCAATACGATTGTCCATCTAGAAACAGAATTATTAATCATCAAAGTTTTCTCATCAAAACCCATGCGGCGCAGCAGCAAAGCAGCGAGACAGAAAGACGCTTGCAATGCTTACACACATGCATACATGCATACAACCGTAGATCAGTGTCTATGTGTGCGCGTGGTTTTGCAATCGAACAATTCTTCGAATATTATTCGATCGAAGAAAGGCTCAGGGGATTTCGTAGTCGAGCAGTCTCGACTACAGCTTTCTTACTTGTTATACCCTGAACCTATTGAAAATGGGAATTCAGGGAATTCAATGAAGATTATCACTTTTTTTTTAGGGTTCAGGGTATCTCGAGTCGAGCAGTCTCGACTAGAGCCTTCTCACTTGTTTATTATATTATTTTTTTTTTTATTTATATTTTTTTATTTATACGAACATTTTCCAATATTATATAATTTTTTATAAATATAGTATTATACTTTTCTTTCCAAGTGTATTATAAATATTCTAAATTTATTACAGTTAATTTATTATAAATAAATTTAGCGAATAATATTAATTTTTTATTTACACTTGTTCAGTAAATTAAAAATATCTGAAATATTAAAAAAATATATATATATATATCAAAAAAGAAAAGAAAATATAAAATAGATTTTTATTCAATTTATCATTTATTCATTTATGTCTTTGAAAAACAATATTAATATTAATTAATAAATTACTAATAAATTAACATTATTCCTTATGCTAATATGAATATTTTACAATGGCTTTGACAGCTTAAAGAATTTATTTTTAATATAAATTACTCTTTGAATTTCAGTATAAACAACGTCCACCCACCATACTATTGGACTGTTCGAAATTGCAGCTGGGTCGCGGGCGCATAGACGATACAGTCTCCTCGTTTCGACGTCGTCTGGAGATATTCCGTGAGCAGACGCTGCCCATGCTGAAGACCATGGACAGCAGCAATCGACTGCAAATAGTGAGTGGGCTGGCTCTATTAGCCATATTGATGGTTCGCCTAAGCATATATAAATACTTATATATATTCACAGGTGGATGGCGACACGGATAGTCCGTCGGTGCAGCGTGAGTTCGAGCGCCTCATACGCAATCACATACAGCAGTTGACCCATAAGCTGGATGGCGAAGATGCCAACGAATCGCTGGGCAATCATGTGATGCGCAACGAGCAAACGGATGCCATACTGCACGATCTGGAGACAAATGTGCCGGGTGCTGTGCCCACGATTAGCCATCATGTGAGCATGATGAACGGGCATATCAAGAGTCGCGGCAGTGCTCAACTGAGTGCTAAGAGACCCAATCAAATGATGAACGGTCATGTGCCCGGTCGACCTGGCACTGGGCCTGTAGCACCGCTCGCCCAGCCCGTCGACTTTCGGCATATGCTCGAGGAGGCCGAACGCTATCCGGTCGATTCGTACATGTAGAATATAGAATATAGCATAAACATATGGATCGATGACAAAGTTTTCTAGTTTTTATAAACGAAATTCTCGTCTAGTCTTTAAGCGTCTACATTTATATTGTTAAAGTTGTTTTGTTGGTAACATGAATATGAATTTTATAGCATTGTGTCACTTAGCGGACCATTTTTTGATATACTACGAAAAGAATGGCTAAAAAGCAAAACAAAAAAAAAGACAATTGTGGGCCAATTGATTTTAATTTATTTCAAAAATAGACAATTAAGTTTAGTAGATAAGCACAGTGATGTCACACGAAAATAGCTTTTAAAAACAAATTGCCTTCATTGAAGGCCTCAATATAATTGAAGTTAGCTTTACATATATAGCAAAATCAAGCATAGAGTAAATGCAAAAAACCATTGGAAAAAAATAAAAATTAAGATTAATTTTAGTGAGTCAGTTTGAAACAACACTTGAATAAAAAGCGGAAAACCCAAATTTAGAATTATTTACAAATATTTTACAGAATATTGTCCTTGGCCGTAAAACGATCTATGAGAGAATCTGTAATATCTCATATACTCTTTAGGTTGATTGAATATAAGAGAAATATGTTGTATTGAGAATGTCTATCGCTTTTCCAGAATTGCATTTTCTAATCGTCTTCCCTTCATCCACTGAAAACGATTCTATCCGGATGGTGGAGGGAACGTTCAACTGTAGCTAGCTTTGTCACTCTCTGAAGGAGTCAAAATATGAGGCATATTCTGAGTCTGAGCTCAGTGTAGATGCAGAAACAGAAACTGAGGCATAATCTGAGTCAGAGCTCAGGCTGGAGCCAATGACAACCAAGGTATAGGCAGAGGCAGAAGCAGAGACATATTCTGAGTCTGAGCTCAGGCTAGAGGTAGAAGCAGAAGCAGAGGCAAATGCTGAGCCTGAGCTCAGGCTAGAGACAGAAGCAGAAGCAGAGACATATTCTGAGTCTAAGCTCAGGCTAGATGCAGAACCAGTAAAAGAGGAAAATTCTGAGATTGAGCTCGGGCTAGACAAAATCTGAACTTGAGCTCAGGACAGAGCAAATGACAGCCAAGGTAAAGACACCTTAGCTCGTGGCCACCTCTTGATTGTAGTCCTTGTAAGGGTTCATGGCAGGTATCCATGTTGTACTACAATAACTAACGTAATATTAGGGAGAAGCGTACTGCTCGTGCTGTCGGTGTAAATTGCGTGACAATTAAATATCACTTGTGAGAAAGACAACTAGAGATATGTAGCTGTTGCTGAATTTTGACTAGGGAGGGGACGGTGAATTAGCACTTTTGGTGACAATTAAATGTCACTGATAGAGAGAGAGAGAGAGAGACAGACAAATACAGTTGTTGCTGAACTTAGATCCGGGTGCAGCTGGGTTAGAGAGAGAACACTACTTATGTACTTCGCATATGGTCACTCTGATTTCGATAAACGTAAAGAATGCGACTAAAAATATGGAGTTTGACAGAGAGTCCAAAAATACTACTGTACACGTAAAAGCTCTTTTAGCAAGTGAATTGAACGACCCCGGAGCAATAATACTAACAATGCTACCCATTAACGCTATATGTTAAATATTTGAGTCCTTTAGAAAATAGATTTCATATTTTTGATAATTTTCTTTTCAAGTTTTTTTTATTTTTATTTTATTTTTCTTTATTTTTTATTGCTTTTAATTTTTCATTATATATATATATATATATATATATATATATATATATATATATATATATACAGTCGAGTCTCCCCTTCGCACAGAGTTACTACGATATTGATAAACGAGAATATGCAACAAAGAGGCAGTTTGACAGAAGAGCTGAAGAGGGACACTTAATCAGAGTTGATTGAGAGGAACAGCCGTTTTTGGTAGCAAAGTCAGCGACACCGAGAATTCGCTAGATAACAAGCTTATGATGGAAGGCCAGAATAATAATTCAAACGCTACGACATATATTTATTTTATAATTATAATTTTATTTTCATAATTTTTTAATTTTAATTTTTAATCCAGTTTTAATATTAAATTATAATTAACTTGTTTTAAGGCATCGACCAACGACGCTTATCGGATCCTTTGGTACATTTTTCTCATCCTTGTCTTGTTTTGGCATTCATTTTCTAAATAAATATAGATTTTAAATACAGTATTAATACTAAATTATAATGAACTTGCTTTAAGATATCGAACAACGACGCATGGAATTCTTATCGAATTCTTTCGTAAATTCGTCATTGTCTTCATCTTTGTCTTGTTTTGGCATGGAATTGCCTTCTTTTTTTAAATTATTAGCATCATATTGCTCCTCGTATTTACACAGCAGATGATGTGACAATTTATTGCAGCTCTTGGAATCATCACAGCTATTCAGTGTTTGTGGTACATTAGAATCCTGGATATCCAGTATTCCACTTGGCATTTCTTGAGCTTCAGATTGCATTACATTGCCCTGGAGATTGTCAGTGTTGCTTGGAGTTTCCACAGTTTCAAGCATCTTTGTTGACGTTACTGGCAAGTTATCCTTGATCCCCAGTTTTGGCTTCTTCACTTTGGTCGGTTTCTCCTGTGTTCGAGTGTGGGAAGAACGTTTCAAGTCGTTTGACTTACCATCTTGCTTACTTTTTTTTTTGTCAGCTTTTGCGGTCAGATTCAATTTGACTTTGGAACTTGTTTCCTCTTCCGGGGTAACTTTATTTTCATTACTGGTTGGCACTTTTTTCGGACATGAACGCGAAGGTGTCTCGATTTCATTATTTTCATTATTGGAAGGTGCCTCGATTATATTATTTTCATTATTGCCTGGCACTTTTTTAGGACGTGAACGCGAAGGTGTCTCGATTTCATTATTGGAAGGTGTCTCGATTATATTATTTTCATTACTGGCTGGCAGTTTTTTAGGACGTGAACGCGAAGGTGTCTCGATTATATTACTTTCATTATTTACTGGCACTTTTTTAGAACATGAACGCGAAGGTGTCTCGATTTCATTATTTACAACCCTATCATGAACATTTTTATTTTTCTTTTTATTTTTTCCGTTCTTTCCCATTTTAGAACTTTTAGCTAAAAGTCGCACAAAAAAAAAAAAATAAAAAAACTGAAGAGGTCTGCTCACTGTGAGAAGTTGTAACTCAATGAAAATAATTTCTGCCTGGCTTTTTTATATATAATAGAGATGTCGCCAGTGTTGAACAACGTCGATAACAATACAGATATAATCGACTAAAAACTTTCTTACGAATAGTTTCCAGCACTGAAATATCAATTTTAATTTTATAGAACTCAACAAATTATTAATTCATGATTTATTATCAGTTACGGTTGATATCTGATTCAAAGTTTTGGTCTCGGGATAGCAAAAGCAAAACTTCTTAGCAATCTTATCACTAACACATTCTGAACTATTTTTGTAGCTATTCAAACGACACAGACTCGAACGAATCATCATCATCATCGTTATCCATATCGAAACAATGATCGCCAAGGTATAGGCAGAGGCAGAAGCAGAGGAAAATCTGAGTCTGAGCTCAGGCTAGAGGCTGAAGCTGAAGCAGTGGCAAATGCTGAGCCTGAGCTAAGACTAGAGGAAGAAGCCGTGACAAAATCTGAGCTTCAGCTCAGGCTAGAGCCAATGACAGCCAAGGTAGAAACAGAGGCAGAAGCAGAGGCAAAATATGAGTCTGAGCTCAGGCTAGAGGCAGAGGCAGAAGCAGAGGCATATTCTGAGTTTGAGCTCAGGCTAGAGGCAGAGGCAGAAGCAGAGGCAAAATCTGAGCCTGAGCTCGGGCTAGAGCCAATGACAGCCAAAGTAGAGCTCAGCTCAGGCTAGAGCCAATGACAGGCAAGGTATAGGCAGAGGCAAAATATGAGTCTGAGCTCAGGCTAGAGGCAGAGGCAGAAGCAGAGGCATATTCTGAGTTTGAGCTCAGGGTAGAGGCAGAGGCAGAAGCAGAATCAGATGCATATTCTGAGTCTGAGCTCAGGCTAGAGGCAGAAGCGGAGACAAAATCTGAGCTTGAGCTCAGGCTAGAGCCAATGACAGCCAAGGTAGATGCAGAGGCAGAAGCAGAGGCAAAATATGAGTCTGAGCTCAGGCTAGAGGCAGAGGCAGAAGCAGAGGCATATTCTGAGTTTGAGCTCAGGCTAGAGGCAGAGGCAGAAGCAGAGACAAAATCTGAGCTCAGGCTAGAGCCAATGACAGCCAAGGTAGAGCTCAGCTCAGGCTCAGCTCAGGCTAGAGCCAATGACAGCCAAGGTAGAAGCAGAGGCAGAAGCAGAGGCAGAAGCAGAGGCAGAAGCAGAGGCAGAAGCAGAGGCAAAATATGAGTCTGAGCTCAGGCTAGAGGCAGAGGCAGAAGCAGAGACAAAATATGAGTCTGAACTCAGGCTAGAGGCAGAAGCAGAGGCATATTCTGAGTTTGAGCTCAGGCTGTAGCCAATGACAGCCAAGGTAGAGCTCAGCTCAGGCTCAGCTCAGGCTAGAGCCAATGACAGCCAAGGTAGAAGCAGAGGCAGAAGCAGAGGCAGAAGCAGAGGCAAAATATGAATCTGAGCTCAGGCTAGAGGCAGAGGCAGAAGCAGAGGCATATTCTGAGTTTGAGCTCAGGCTAGAGGCAGAGGCAGAAGCAGAGACAAAATCTGAGCTTGAGCTCAGGCTAGAGCCAATGACAGCCAAGGTAGAGCTCAGCTCAGGCTCAGCTCAGGCTAGAGCCAATGACAGCCAAGGTAGAAGCAGAGGCAGAAGCAGAGGCAGAAGCAGAGGCAAAATATGAGTCTGAGCTCAGGCTAGAGGCAGAGGCAAAAGCAGAGGCATATTCTGAGTTTCAGCTCAGGCTAGAGGCAGAGGCAGAAGCAGAGGAAAATCTGAGTCTAAGCTCAGGCTAGAGCCAATGACAGCCAAGGTAGAGGCAGAGGCAGAAGCAGAGGCAAAATCTGAGCCTGAGCTCAGGCTAGAGGCAGAGACAGAAGCAGAGACAAAATATGAGTCTGAACTCAGGCTAGAGGCAGAAGCAGAGGCATATTCTGAGTTTGAGCTCAGGCTAGAGGCAGAGGCAGAAGCAGAGACAAAATCTGAGCTCAGGCTAGAGCCAATGACAGCCAAGGTAGAGCTCAGCTCAGGCTAGAGCCAATGACAGGCAAGGTATAGGCAGAGGCAGAAGCAGAGGCAAAATATGAGTCTGAGCTCAGGCTAGAGGCAGAGGCCGAAGCAGAGACAAAATATGAGTCTGAACTCAGGCTAGAGGCAGAAGCAGAGGCATATTCTGAGTTTGAGCTCAGGCTGTAGCCAATGACAGCCAAGGTAGAGCTCAGCTCAGGCTCAGCTCAGGCTAGAGCCAATGACAGCCAAGGTAGAAGCAGAGGCAGAAGCAGAGGCAGAAGCAGAGGCAAAATATGAATCTGAGCTCAGGCTAGAGGCAGAGGCAGAAGCAGAGGCATATTCTGAGTTTGAGCTCAGGCTAGAGGCAGAGGCAGAAGCAGAGACAAAATCTGAGCTCAGGCTAGAGCCAATGACAGCCAAGGTAGAGCTCAGCTCAGGCTCAGCTCAGGCTAGAGCCAATGACAGCCAAGGTAGAAGCAGAGGCAGAAGCAGAGGCAGAAGCAGAGGCAAAATATGAGTCTGAGCTCAGGCTAGAGGCAGAGGCAAAAGCAGAGGCATATTCTGAGTTTCAGCTCAGGCTAGAGGCAGAGGCAGAAGCAGAGGAAAATCTGAGTCTAAGCTCAGGCTAGAGCCAATGACAGCCAAGGTAGAGGCAGAGGCAGAAGCAGAGGCAAAATCTGAGTCTGAGCTCAGGCTAGAAGCAGAGGCAGAAGCAGAGACAAAATATGAGTCTGAACTCATGCTAGAGGCAGAAGCAGAGGCATATTCTGAGTTTGAGCTCAGGCTAGAGGCAGAGGCAGAAGCAGAGACAAAATCTGAGCTCAGGCTAGAGCCAATGACAGCCAAGGTAGAGCTCAGCTCAGGCTCAGCTCAGGCTAGAGCCAATGACAGCCAAGGTAGAAGCAGAGGCAGAAGCAGAGGCAGAAGCAGAGGCAGAAGCAGAGGCAGAAGCAGAGGCAGAAGCAGAGGCAAAATATGAGTCTGAGCTCAGGCTAGAGGCAGAGGCAGAAGCAGAGGCATATTCTGAGTTTGAGCTCAGGCTAGAGGCAGATGCAGAAGCAGAGACAAAATCTGAGCTCAGGCTAGAGCCAATGACAGCCAAGGTAGAGCTCAGCTCAGGCTCAGCTCAGGCTAGAGCCAATGACAGCCAAGGTAGAAGCAGAGGCAGAAGCAGAGGCAGAAGCAGAGGCAAAATATGAGTCTGAACTCAGGCTAGAGGCAGAGGCAGAAGCAGAGGCATATTCTGAGTTTGAGCTCAGGCTAGAGGCAGAGGCAGAAGCAGAGACAAAATCTGAGCTTGAGCTCAGGCTAGAGCCAATGACAGCCAAGGTAGAGCTCAGCTCAGGCTCAGCTTAGGCTAGAGCCAATGACAGCCAAGGTAGAAGCAGAGGCAGAAGCAGAGGCAAAATATGAGTCTGAGCTCAGGCTAGAGGCAGAGGCAGAAGCAGAGGCATATTCTGAGTTTGAGCTCAGGCTGGAGCCAATGACAGCCAAGGTAGAGGCAGAGACAGAGGCCGAAGCATATTCTGAGTTTGAGCTCAGGCTAGAGGCAGAGGCAGAAGCAGAGGCATATTCTGAGTCTGAGCTCAGGCTAGAGCCAATGACAGCCAAGGTATAGGCAGAGGCAAAATCTGAGCCTCAGTTCAAGCTAGAGCCAATGACAGCCAAGGTAGAGGCAGAGGCAGAAGCAGAGACAAAATCTGAGCTTGAGCTCAGGCTAGAGCCAATGACAGCCAAGGTAGAGGCAGAGACAGAAGCAGAGGCAAAATCTGAGTCTGAGCTCAGGCTAGAGCCAATGAAAGCCAAGGTAGAGCTCAGCTCAGGCTCAGCTCAGGCTAGAGCCAATGACAGCCAAGGTCATTATCTTTGGCATTATCTTTTAGGCCAATCTGAAAAGTTCTTAACTATTTATTTTGGCTAATGAATATATTCAATATGAATATATAAATATTAATGTAAATATTAATAGTAAAATAAACGTAACATAATGAAAGGAATTGCTTATGATTTAAAACAAATATTAAACATACGCTAATATATTCATATACATATATAATTAGCTGTTTTAGGCCTGTCACAATTCTTTTTAATATTTAATAATTTCAACTCTCTCGACTCCATTTTCCACTTTCAATTTGGTACTGCTCTTCGTATTTCTGCTCCGGAATAGATTTGCTTTTAATTCTCATAATTTCCGTCTCATTTTGCATCTCGTATTTGCATATGAGACTATACGACACTGACTGCCTTAGCTTGTGGCCACCTCCTCGATTGTAGTCCTTGTAAGGGTTCATGGCAGGTATCCATGTTGTAGTACAATAACTAACGTAACATTAGGGAGAAACGTACTGCTCGTGCTGTCGGTGTAAATTGAGTGACAATTAAATATCACTTGTGAGAAAGACAACTAGAGATAGCTGTTGCTGAATTTTGACTAGGGAGGGGACGGTGAATTAGTACTTTGGTGACAATTAAATGTCACTGATAGAGAGAGAGAGAGAGAGAGAGAGAGAGAGACAGACAACTACAGTTGTTGTTGAACTTGGATCCGGGTGCAGCTGAGTTAGAGAGAGAACACTACTTATGTACTTCGCATATGGTCACTCTAATTTCGATAAACGAAAGAATTCGACTAAAAATATGGAGTTTGACAGAGAGTCCGAAAATACTACTGTACACGTAAAAGCTCTTTTAGCAAGTGAATTGAACGACCCCGGAGCGATAATACTAACAATGCTACCCATTAACGCTATATGTTAAATATTTGAGTCCTTTAGATAATAGTCTTCATATATTTGATAATTTTCTTATCAAATTTTTAATATTTTTCTTTATTTTTTATTCTTTTTAATTTTTAATTTTTTTTTATATATATTTATTTTATAATTATAATTTTATTTTAATTTTTTTTTTTTTTTATTCTTTATTTTTAATCCAGTTTTAAAAATTATAATTATAATTAACTTGCTTTAAACTATCGAGCAAAGACGTTTATCAAATTTTTTCGTAAATTCGTCATTGTCTTTATCCTTGTCTTGTTTTGGCATGGAATTGCCTTGATTTTCTAAATTATTAGCTTCATATTGCTCCTCGTATTTACAGATAAGATGATGTGACAATGACGTCCCTAGCTTGGGATAATTCTCTTTATTGCAGCCCTTGTAATCATCACAGCCATTCAGCGTTTGTAGTGCATTAGAATGCTGGATGTCCAGTATTCCACATGACATTTCTTGAGCTTCAGTTTGCATTGCATTGCCCTGGAGATTGTCAGTGTTGCTTGGAGTTTCCACAGTTTCAAGCATCTTTGTTGACGTTACTGTCAAGTTATCCTTGATCCCCAGTTTTGGCTTCTTCACTTTGGTCGGCTTCTCCTGTGTTCGAGTGTGGGAAGAACGTTTCAAGTCGTTTGACTTACCATCTTGCTTATTTTTTTTGTCAGCTTTTGCGGTCAGATTCAATTTAACTTTGGCATTTGGTTCCTCTTGCGGGATATTTTTATTTTCATTATTGGTTAGCACTTTTTTAGGACATGAACGCGAAAGTGTCTGGATTTCATTTTTTACAACCCTATCAGGAACATTTTTATTTTTATTTTTTTCACTCTTTCCCATTTTAGAACTTTTAGCTAAAAGTTGCACAAAAAAAACTGAAGAGGTCTGTTCACTGTGAGACGTTGTAACTCAATGAAAATAATTTCTGCCTGGCTTATGTATATATAATAGAGATGTCGCCAGTGTTGAACAACGTCGATAACAATACAGAAATAATCGACTAAAAACTTTCTTACGAATAGTTTCCAGCACTGAAATATCAATTTTAATATTATAGAACTCAACAAATTATTAATTCATGATTTATTATCAATTACGTTTGATCTCTGATTCAAAGTTTTTTTTTTATATAATTTTAACACAAGTAAATATCACACTAAATTTTTCTTTAACACTGTTAAGATTCTCTGCTCTTAAAATGCTGGCACAGTCGTTAACATTAGCTGTTGCCACTCCTTCATGGCAGCACTTAATTTGGTCTTGGGATAGCAAAAGCAAAACTTCTTAGCAATCTTATCACTAACACATTCTGAACTATTTTTGTAGCTATTCAAACGACTAATATCTGGCACATGCAAATCCTCAATGGACTCCAGTTCATGATTATAGCGAACCGTTGCTTGGAATTTTCCAACATCGGGATAGGTGCGGAACCGTAAACGATAAATTGAAATCGAACCATACATTGAAGCTTTACCATTCTCCCCATACAACATTTTCTTCTCTGCCATGTCCATATCCTGCAGCCCCAGACGCTGACAGAAGCTATTGTGACGTTGCATCAGCATCCAGCGATTAATATGATACACAACACGCTTGCCCAGCAAATACATCTCGCCGTCCAGAGTCTGTTTGACAAACTCGTTGCAAGTACACCAATGCTCGTTGATGCAGGCATCCTCACAGCTGCGCTCCATAGGCAAGAGATGCAGCAGGGACTGACTAGTCGGACATGAGTTTAGAGTGGGCAGCATCGTTGGCTTCGTGGCATTCAGCTGGAGCAGATGACGCAATGTATTATGCAGATCATAGTTGGAGCACAAACGATTGTGATTCATAGCCAAGGCCTGTGCGTAATTGGGATAGGTATTGCGGAACCAAGGCGGCAGGTAGATATATAACAATGGTAAACGTTCCTCAAGGAAACTATTTGACAAATCCATCAGCTCTCCGCTACGTGCACCATGGTCGCTCACCAGCACAACAATTGTCTTATCAAACACGTTCGCCTCATCGAGCCGATTCAGGTAATCAACGAATATAGCATCCAAGCCGGCGGCTCCAAAGTTCGAATCATGTGTAATGGTGTGACTCCAAAAGAAGCCAAATACTGGTCGTTCCAGCTCCTTGGCAAAGCGTGCCGTGAACTGTGCACAAAACTCGTAGACATACGAAATACCCAAGCGACGTCCAATACAGTAGCTTTGTACAAACTTTTCATACAAACTCAATGCACGACCAATGCCCTCCAGTAGCGGTCGTAGATCATGGTCGACAGCAACATTCGCGAATCCAGGCATATTTTGTAAGAAGGCAGCATCGTCAACATTGTCCTCAGCCAGCGCTGTCGCATAGCCAGCAATTTTATAATCATTCCATATCCATGAACAGCCAACACTGTCAAGTCCACAACGATTGGCCACTTGGCCCGACAAAATGGCCACCAAATTTGGTATCTTACTGTCGGCGATCTTGTTGTAGCCCTCCATTTCGAACCAGCCCATACGATTCACAAATCTTGCCGTCTTGGGCATTGTGCGCTGAAAGTTCATACGCGACATGCTGCTCAAACCGAGTACTAAAACGCTGGGCTGCGCTTGGCTCTCAGGCTGTCCTCTAGTTGTGTCGTTCACTTGAACCAAGATGAAGGCATCCCGCTGCAAAATCCTCGAGCTATTGAATGCATCGTGACACTCGACCATAATACTCTTTACATTTCGCGGCAAAGCGCATTGTTTTCTAAAGTAAACTGGCGGATGTATGCTAAAGGGAGGCGAAAGAGGTAAAGTGATTAGGATTGAGGATAGATTCGATAATGGCTGAGTTGGGCCTACTTGCTATTGTGCTCAGGTTTCTCATCTGCGCCCAGAGTGATCTCACGATAATTGCAATCGATACTGCTCACAAGTGGATTCAATTTCGACAAGATATCACGATTTATCATTAGCTTATAGTATTTCGCCTGCACATCGTATTGCACGCTAAATGCGTCGTTCGCATTCGAGCAGGATTTTAGCTTGGACGACTTAAAGGTTGGCATTGCAGCATGCGAGAAGGGATCGGCATAGGGCATCTTGCATTTCTTACTATTTACAAAATAACGTACTGGCTTAGCCACAGACTCGAACGAATCATCATCATCATCGTTATCCATTTCGAAACTTACGCCCAATTCATCGGCATAATCAACTTTCGGCGAGCTAGTTTTCTGGACCTTACGCGCTAGGCCAAAGCGACCTACTATCTTATTAGTACGTATCATTTCACGTATATACTTTTCTCTTGCGATCACGTTTGGCGGTGGGGGGTCTGATGCCGCATCAGTTACCTCTGGAAACTGTTCGAATGTGATTTTCCCTTCATCGTTTCGGTTTCGATGATTCACCCAAATGAATACCAACAGAATGCCAAAGAAAATGAACAAATATTTGCGAACCGGTATCATCCTTTGAAGTCTTGGCATTCCCTCAGAACGAATTTTTGAAAAAGAGTTGTTTGCCTCAAGTATTTATTAGAAATGTGTAAATTAAATCTGAACCAAACTAAATACTAAACATTGTTTACCTTGCGTTCTCTGATATTTCAAATCTAATTGAAAATATATTTACATATAGTTCTCAGCTCCAAAGGTATAGTTGTTAAATTTTGAGTTTCTAACTGCTAAACTATATAAAACGTTCACGTTCCCTATACGTGTAGATATATCTTTGGTTCGATGTATACGAATATATATCTGATAGCTCTGATCCACGCCCTTTGGGGATAAAGAAATATGATATATATGATATAACAGATGTGCAAAATTGCATATTTAAACCTTTTTTCGTACCCCCAATGGACGTAGATATATCTGCCATATATTTTTGATCTTGGACTGTCAACGCGATATATAAATCAGAATTAAAACTCTCTAACTCTTCAAATAATATGCTCTCTGACATACCGGAAAATGTATTCTCTGATTTACCACGCCCCTACTGGGCGTATCGGAAAAATCTTAGTACTTTATTAAAATGGGCAATATACGAGTCTATACTTAAATTTTCCAGTCTCTAGCTTCAAATGCGAACTGATATGCAAACCATGAAGGAGTATAAAAAATTGTTATTAAAACTATTTATTATTCAAATGCAATTATTTTAACATGGAGTTCCTTGGTCGTTAACATTAAAGATATCAATCGAAAACGTTTGATTAGCCTCGAAGCAAGCGCAAAACTTTTGGGCAACATGATCGGAGACACAAAACGACTGATTGCGATACGAATTCAAACGTGTTATGAATTCTATCTGTACCTGAACCTGCCTCTGCGAGTCGGTTTGAAATGTGGAACGAAATAGAGCTCCATTTGGTCGAGTGACGAATTTAATACGATAAGTTTCAAGACCTTTGGGTGACTTGACAGCATTGCCCTCATCATCGAAAATCTGTTTGCGTTCGGCCCTCATGAGTTTGGCAAGTTTTAAGCGAATACATTTCGTTGCATACTCATGACTAGCCATATATTGATTGATGCGATAGACTATTGTCTTGGCCCAGTAATTCAGAATAGTATTGATGGGCACCTGCACATACGAATCACAGCTGCACCAATGCTCTGGTATGGCAGCATCTTCGCAACTGCGATTGACGGGCAATGGTACGAATAACGATTGGCATGTCAAACACGATGAATTGAATTTTAAGCCCGCTTGCTGCTGCACGAGCAGATGTTTCAGAGTCAAATGCAAATCTAATGTGGAGCTCAACCTATGACGATTCACGTCAAGCGCTTGCGCAAACTCTGGATACTGCTTTCGATACCAGGGCGGCAAATAAATATGCAGCATGGGCAATCGTTCCTCCAGAAAGCTGGATACCAAGTTCATCAACGGTCCCTGCCGTTGGCCATGATCGCTGAGCAGTATGACAATTGCTTTATCAAATAAGCCTTGCTCCCTGTATCGCTCCAAGTAACTCACGAAATCCCTATCCACGCTAGACGGCCCACGGAAATCGTCGTGACTGAAGCCATTGGACCAAAAGATTCCGAAAATCGGCTTCGGTGAGTCTTTCAAAAAGCGCTGCACCAGCTGCAGGCAATAGTCGAAAACGTAACGAAAACTTTGCCTACGGCCAAGGCAATATTTATAGCCAAAATGCTCAACCGTATTCAAAGTGTTCTGGAGCATGTGTAGAAAGGGACGTAGGTAAAAATGAACCGGTTTGCGAATGAAGCCAAATGTATAATAGTGAAAGGTATCTATCGATGGAGTATCCTCGGCATAGGCCGTCAGATAGCCAGCCTTTTCAAAGTGGTTCCAGAGATAAGTGAATTGATCGAAGCAGCCCGGCTTATGAATATTGCACTGAGCACGCCACTGATGCGATCTGAGACCCGTTAACAGCGGCATTACATTTGGCAAGGTATTGTCGCCAATCTTATTATAGCCCAACATCTCGTACCAACCCAGCTGCCGCACAAACTTGGCTGTTAGTGGCATCGTTCTCTGAAAGTTCATCTGCGACATGGAGTCGATGCCCAGCATTATGACACTAGGAAAGAGACGACTTCGCGTCTCATCCTGCTTCTCATTCCTCCCAACCGGATACTGGACAAAGGAGAATGCATCGCGTTGCAGGATTCGTGATATATTGCCCAGCTCATAGCACTCCACAATAATACCTTGAATGTGACGAGGTACATACCAATTCTGGCCAAACGCCCGGGGACCGACACTCCTAGAATTGAGATGATTTTTTGCTTAATATTATTATAGTACTTGATTTTAAATTTCAGATTCTGCTCAAATTAGAACACACCAAGTTATGGAATCATTCGCACCGCGCAATACCTCATAGTAGATGCACGAAAATTCTAAAATATTTGGAAACAAAGCTAGGACTGTAGACTCGTTAACGTGCACTCTATACTGTCTCTTCTTCACATCATATCGAACGGAAATTAGATCAGGCTCATCTGTGCATTCCTTAAATTTTAGTGGCTTAAAAATCTTCTTCACATCTTCGGAAAAGGGATCGATACGCGGTATTTTGCATTTATGATCAAAGACACAGAAATCATTTTTAATAATCGAAGGTTTCAAAGTTGCCCTCGATTTGCCATCGAATATAGTTGGAGGTTTCGGTATGGTGAAACTTCTTTCTTCCTTAACAATTAAACTTCCATGGCGATTGGCAAGTATAAAGATAGAAAATACTATAAAAATAGTAAGGGCTAGCCTCCTGTATTTACCAATCAAGCGATATATCATTTTTCATTTTTATACAATTAAAATTTATCTAGTTTGTGATTATAAACTAAATGTTTGCTTTATAGTTGGAATAAGCAGAAATGCTTGACTGGAAAATGATCTGAACTTGTAATTGACTTAATTTGTTTAGTTCCGGAGTTCCTTCACGGATCGTTAAAAAGATATTGCTTATCCATTTGCAATGACCAATTGTCCCCTTTCACTTGTACACATTACACTTTCGCTTATTTGAATATTATATATTTAAAAAAAAAAAAGAAATTATCAAAATCAATGAATATTTTCTTCCAATTGACATTAAGCTGATGGTTTGCAAATGCAAAATTCTCTTGCCTCGGGCCCATTCACACAATTCATCTTGGGAATTTCATCTAAACGACGTATCCAATCCCCACGAACATTTAGGATATTCGCTTCCTTGTTGCAAAGAACTGTTGCATAGAAGATAGCTTTTGGTCGAGTTTGCAACATCAAATGGTAGGAATAAATTCCATTCTTTGGCTCTAGCTCATTTCCATTGATATCGAAATATTGCCTGCGTTCGGCTTTCAGCAAGCTATCGAATTTCAATCCATAACATTTACTTGCGTAGACCGGTTTACTCAGATATTTTGTGATGCGATACACAACTAGCTTGGCTAACTCAACCATCTGCGGATTGTTTTCCATTCTCATATGCAAATCACAACTGCAGTAGTAAAGGGAAATACCAGCATCAACGCAACTGCGATTCACGGGCAGCTTAATAAATAGCGACTGATCTCTTATATCCTCTTTCTGGAAGACAATGCCAGGATGCACTTGCACAAGCAGATTCTTAATGGTCAAATGCAAATCATATGTGGAACTGAGCCGCTGTCGATTCACATTAAGTGCCCGCCTTATGTCTGGATACAGCTTCCGATACCAGGGCGGTAAATAGATGTGCAACATAGGCAATCGTTCTTCCAAAAAACCCGATGCCAAACGCATCAAAGGTCCCTTCCGCTGTCCATGGAGGCTGAACAAGATGACAACTGCCTTCTCAAACAACCCTTGCTCCTTGTACAGCTCAAGATACCTCACGAAATCCTTATCCACTCGTGCTGCTGCACTGAAGTCATCATGGCTGAAACTCCTTGTCCAGAAGAGCCCGAAGAGCGGCTTCTGCGTCTCATTTATGAATCGCTGCACCAATTGCAGGCAAGACTCGAGAACATAACGAAAACTCTCTCTTCGTCCCAGACAATAGTCATCCTTAAGTCGATCGTCTCCTTTCATAATCTCTTTGAAAACTCTCAATATGGGATACAGATAGTAATCAACGGGCTTTCGCATAAACTCCAAAGTGGGAGAGTCTTCCGAAAAGGCAGTCAAATAACCCGAGTTGTGAAAATGATTCCAGAGATAAGTAATCGCGTCCATGCAAGCTGGTTTCTTCATATCGCAAAAGGACAGCAAATGCTTTAGTGGTCGGCCGGTCAGAAAAATAATAAGATTATAGAGCGTATCATCTCCAGCGCTAGTATAGCCAAGCATCTCATACCAACCCAGCTGTCGTACAAACTTGGCAGTCAGTGGCATAGTTCTCTGAAAGTTCATCTGCGACATGGAGTCGATGCCCAACAATATCAAACTAGGATAAGCACGACTACGTTTCTCATCATTATTCTCATTCCGTCCGACAGGATACTGGACAAAAGCGAATGCATCGCGTTGCAGGATTCGAGTTCCATTAGCTAACTCATAACACTCCACCACAATTCCTTGAATGTGACGAGGTATGATCTGATCACGACAAGTGAATGGTGTTCCTTTGTACCTTTGAGATGAATGGAATTTGAATGGAATCTGAATGAATCTGCTGAAGACAGTTTCATACATACCAGCTGAGCCGATGACTTGATCCACTCACTATCTCGTAAAAGACACAAGCATAGTTGAGCACACTTGGAAATAGTTCCACGAATAGAGGCTTATTAAAGCGCAGTAGATATTGTTTTTTCATCTTATCATATTGCACAGCGAATAGGTCGGGTTGATCCGTACAAGCTTTGAGTTTGGGAGGATTAAAAATTGCCATGACATCATCGGAGAATGGATCGATTCGCGGTATTTTGCATTCATGATCAAGAACGTTAAAGACGATAGATGGGGCAGTCGTCTTAGTGGATAGATTAGTGAGAAGACTTTGAGTGACTTTTGTACCTTGCTCAATTACAATAACATCAGTTTGTCGTACAACATATATATAAATAGTTATGAACAAAATTAAAGCAAAAAGAAGTTTTCTATTACTAATAAAAAGAAAATTAACCATTTTGGTATTTAGTGTTAGTTTCCTTCTACATTTCGGATGTGTATGACAGCTTTCTCTTGAATTTTGATTTTTGATTTAATTTTTATTCCTTAAATTAAATATCTAGAATATATAAAAATAATTGTTATTAGCATGTTTTTCAACAAGACTTATCGCAAGCATTTAATTTTCTTTCTCCTCGGACTTTGTCCACTCATATGGATATACTATATGATGTGTTATGTAGAAGAAGAGAATTTGAAAAAACATCTATTTACGGATTTGGTTACAAAGTCTTATAATAGTACAAAGTGCAAGATACCTTACTCGGATCCGTTCTCGCCAGAAGCGATGAGAATCTATAAGCCAGCTGAGCTAAGTCTTTGCACAACGAAGGCAGATCTTTTCCACTTAAGTTTCGATAGAAACACAAGTCTCTATACTCTGCACGTCAATGAGACGATTTTGTTGGCATTTGGAAATCGTATTGAGTGCAATTATAGTGGGATAAGCGATAAGTATGGCAATTATCCATGAATTCTTTAGTTGGATTTATCCATTCTATTCCATTTGATTTCTTCTAGGCCCCATTCGACCGTCTACTTTGAGAAACAACATACATTGCCAGAAAATTTAAATGGAGTCATTGTCCAATGTCATGAGAAGAAGAATCCTGATCATATCGATATCATACAAGCAGATGCATTTCCTCTGGTTCAAGTAAGCAATGAAAAAAGAAAAAGTCAAATCTATGGCAGTCAGCTGGAACGACAACCCAGTATTATAATACTCGGACTGGACAGTATGTCACGTATTAATTTTCCTCGAACAATGCCCATGACAGAAAAATTTGTTAGTCAAGAGGGTTGGTTCCCATTGACGGGTTACAATAAGATGGCGGATAATACGTTCCCTAATGTCTACACGGTGCTTTCCGGCGTAACGGTGGCTGATGAGAACGAGCTTCGTTTGGAAATGTATCGAAATACTAAAATGATATGGACTGATTACGCTCGTGCTGGCTATATTACAGCTGTGACAGAGGATGTCATAAGTCTTCCGTTATTTAATGATATATATCTAACGGCGCCGACAGATTATTATTTACGCTCCGTACTCCTAGCCATCGCCCGTGCACTGAAAAGCTATAAAAGATTCGGCTATGATTATTGCATCGGACGTCGTCTGGCCTTCTCGTATGTCTACGACTTTTGTGCACAATTCCTCGCACGCCATATACTCGAGCTGGATCAACCCACGTTCGGCTTCTTCTGGAGCTGTACATTCACGCATGATTTCTACAATGTGGCCGCAAGTCTGGATCCCATATTGGTGGACTATTTGCATTTATTTGAGCAGCAGAAGCTGTTTGAGAATTCAATTGTCATACTAATGGGTGATCATGGTGCACGCTTTGGACCACTCTTGGACTTGCCTGATAATTTCCTTGAGGAACGTTTGCCATTGTTATATATCTACCTGCCGCCTTGGTTCCGCAATACCTATCCCGATTATGCCCAGGCCTTGGCTATGAACGAAGAACGCTTGTGCTCCAATTATGATTTGCATAATACGTTGCGTCATCTGCTCCAGCTGAATGCCACAAAGCCAGCGATGCTGCCCACTCTGAACACCTGTCCGACTAGTCAGTCCCTGCTGCATCCCTTGCCAGAGGAGCGCAGCTGTGAGGATGCCTGCATCAACGAGCATTGGTGTACTTGCAACGAATTCTTGAGTATAAACATAAATGATAATATGAAGGAATTGGGCCAAATGATTATCGCAAATATCAATATGTGGATGCGGCAAGAGACGTTCAATAAGAAATGCCAGCGTCTGTTTCTTATGAGCGTTGACCAGGTCGACATAAAGAAGTCCGACCTTATGCAGAATATTGTCACATTGCGAATTATTTTCCGCAGCTATCCGAAGGTTGGCAGATTCCGAACGACATTGCGCTATAATGTCCAATTGAAGACAATTGAGTATTTGAATGTGCCCGAAATTAGTCGCATTAATTCCTATCGAACTGATGCGCCTTGCATGTGGCATACAATAGCAAGAAAGTTTTGCTTTTGCTATCCAACAAAATTAACTGATTTGATGCAACAATGGAGGGATGAAGATAACTAATTAAAATAATGATAACACTCAGTGTTGCCAATTTTTGTTGAGCAAAAAAAGCTGTTTTTAGTGGGAACATACTTTTAAAAAAATCTCAAATCTTGGAGGAAGAAAGCTGAAGTTTTTTTTACGAATAGTTCAGGGTTTTGTGCTATCTGTGACAATTATTATTATATGTTATCTGTTATCTTGTATCGATTGTAAATACATTCTGTATTTCATGAAGTTCTTTCGTCAGAACTCAGTAGGCTCCCAGTCCAAATACTCAACAAAACTCCAAGTTCCAACAATGTCTAATTGGCCGGTCAACACTAATGGCATTCTACTAATTATCAGCCTGTTAGTCTGTGTCTATATATATTTCTATTATTATATGGCCAGACTTGAACTGGCAGAAGTCAAGCCAACCATTAAGAACGGACCGTCTACAACACACAAAACAACTTCACAAATTCCAACTCAAATCAAATTCAACGTTCTTGATCATGAATGCAAAATACCGCGAATCGATCCGTTCTCCGATGATGTCATAGCCATTTTTAATCCTCCCAAACTCAGAGCTTGTGCGGATCAACCCGACCTATTCACTGTGCAATATGATAAGATGAAAAAACAATATCTACTGCGCTTTAATAAGCCTCTATTCCTGGAACTATTTCCAAGTGTGCTCAACTATGCTTGTGTCTTTTACGAGATAGTGAGTGGATCAAGTCATCGGCTCAGCTGGTATGTATGAAACTGTCTTAAGCAGATTCATTCAGATTCCATTCAATCATAAAATCTCAAAGGTACAAAGGAATACCATTCACTTGTCGTGATCAGATCATACCTCGTCACATTCAAGGAATTGTGGTGGAGTGTTATGAGTTAGCTAATGGAACTCGAATCCTGCAACGCGATGCATTCTCATTTGTGCAGTATCCTGTCGGACGGAATCAGAAGAATGATGAGAAACGCAGTCGTATCTCTACCAATGTGATAATGTTGGGCATCGACTCCATGTCACAGATGAACTTTCAGAGAACAATGCCATTGACTGCCCAATTTGTACGGCAGCTGGGTTGGTTTGAGATGCTTGGCTTTAATGGAGTCGACAACAATGTGTTCGAAAGTATGTTAACGCTATTATCTGGCAACTCCCCTAAATCGTGGGACCATTACTGTGATGTGAATATTCCGAGTTGTTTGGACGCGATTACTTATCTCTGGAATCATTTTCACAACTCGGGTTATTTGACTGCCTTTTCGGAAGACTCTCCCACTTTGGAGTTTATGCGAAAGCCCGTTGATTACTATCTGTATCCCATATTGAGAGTTTTCAAAGAGATTATGAAAGGAGACGATCGACTTAAGGATGACTATTGTCTGGGACGAAGAGAGAGTTTTCGTTATGTTCTCGAGTCTTGCCTGCAATTGGTGCAGCGATTCATAAATGAGACGCAGAAGCCGCTCTTCGGGCTCTTCTGGACAAGGAGTTTCAGCCATGATGACTTCAGTGCAGCAGCACGAGTGGATAAGGATTTCGTGAGGTATCTTGAGCTGTACAAGGAGCAAGGGTTGTTTGAGAAGGCAGTTGTCATCTTGTTCAGCCTCCATGGACAGCGGAAAGGACCTTTGATGCGTTTGGCATCGGGTTTTCTGGAAGAACGATTGCCTATGTTGCACATCTATTTACCGCCCTGGTATCGAAAGCTGTATCCAGATATCGTTCAAGCGCTTGACGTGAATCGTCATCGGCTCTGTTCCACATCTGATTTGCATTTGACCATTAAGGATCTGCTGATGCAGGTGTATCCCAACATGGTGTTTGATATTGTCTGCGACAACTGCATGTCGCTGCTGTACTTTGTCCCAGAGAATCGTTCCTGTGCAAGGACCTCAATTTCGCATCAGTTTTGCTCGTGTGATCCGCATAGACGAGTAGCAAACAGCGAATTAATGCAGCGCTGGGCAAAGTTAATAGTGTTTCGCATTAATCAATATTTGGCTAAGAAATACTTAGTTCGACAATGCTACCGCTTGCAATTCGATCGCCTGATAACAGCCGATCGTCAAGAACTCTATAATTTGGATGGACAATTGGTGAGGCCAGTCGATGGCATTGAGAGGTATCACATTAAGTTCGTTACCACACCAAATGCTGTTTTCATTGGCAGTATTTACATCAACCATAACCAAAATATTGCCGACGTGCCGCGGCATCATATAATTCGTGTAAACTCTCATAGAAATTGTGTGGATGATGACTTGGGGGATACTCTATGCGTTTGTCGATATGCGAATATGTTAAATGAATCAAATGATAAATTGTAAATTCAAGAATTTTTTTTTTATTTTTAAGAAATTAAAAATGTACCTAAAAAGTCGAACAACTTTAGCTACGAGCCTTTCTAGCCTTTATTTTTTTCTTTTTTATTGAACTCTGATTATTTGTAGGCGCAGTTATGGCGTTCTTGCATATGCAAAATTTTTTATAAATCGGATTTTCCATACATCCGGAATCCTGGGCATATTCAGTTATACGACTTATTTCATCTATGTTCGTATTCAACTTGGATGTGTTATTATTCCAGGTGAATGTTACTTCAAATATGGGTATATTTGGTTTCGTATAGAACTGAACTATGTAATTTTGCTGGCTATCATCGTCTGTTGCATTTGAACTCAATGCAATCTTATGGTCCATATAGATGAGGCCGGATAATGTAAAGTTGGCACAAAGATGCGTTAGATTTTTTGTAATCAAATCGTCGTTCATAAGACGAATTACCTCCTGGGTCATTGGAAAGGCATAGGGTTCCGTTGTAACAGTTACTCTGGGATGGCAGGTGCACCATTTCTCTGTGATGCCCGCCTGCTCGCAGGTTCTCGTCTTTGGTAGCCTAAAGAACAACGATTGGCAGGTGGGACATGTCGCTGACTTTGGCTGAATATCCTCACTTTTGGCGCTATTGAGTTGTAGCAAATGCTGAAGCGTCATGTAGATATCGTATGTGGAACTCAAGCGATTACGATTCCTTATCAAATTGCCAACGAGACGTGGATATTTGAGACGAAACCAGGGCGGTAAATAGATGTAAAATACGGGCATACGCTCCTCTAAATAACCAGTTCGAATCCGTCTCAACAGACCAAAACGCATCCCATGATCGCTGGTCAGTATGACAATTGATCGATTAAATAGCCCATCGCTTTCGAATTGCTTGAAGTATTGAACGAACAACTCGTCGAAGCCCGTGGGCATATCATATGAATCGTGCGAGAAGCTATTTGTCCAAAACAGACCAAACATCGGTTTAGCCGTTCGTATGTAGCGTTGAATGAACTGCTTGGCAAAGTCCCAGATATAGGCAAAATTCAGATGACGTCCCACACACAGTGTTTGATCGAAGAATTCACTCGGCTCGAATGTCTTCTGCACGGCCAACATCAGTGGTCGCAGATAGTAATCGACCGGCTGCTTCATAAATCCCGGTTTCATATAGTTAAACGTACCTATGTTCACACAATCCTCTGCAAGGGCTGTTGTATAATTGTTACTCTTAAAGGCCTTCCAAATAAAGGGCAGACTATCGAGGCAGCCAACTGAGTCAATTTTACATATTTTCTCAGTATCCTCGTAGGAATTGCCCGTCAGCATGGCCAATAGATTGGGCAGAGTGTTATCGCCGACCTTATTGAGACCCTGGAGCGTATACCAGCCGGCTTGCTGAACGTATCTGAATGTCTTGTGCATGGTGCGACGCAGATTGATCCGTGACATTGAATCGATTCCGAATATGAGTACATTAGGTTTTGGATGCTCCACTCTATTTTCCGGTGGCTCTTCACTACTCGTGCCGTCGTAATCCTGCACAAAGGCAAGGCCATCCGATTGCACTAGTCGTTTTTTCCTTCCATTGATCACAGAGCAATGGACGAGCAAATAGTGAACATCCGGCGGCACAAGAAAATCCTGCGTCAGTGTACGTCTATATAAAACACTAAGAACACAAAGCTAAATCGCCGATAATCGTCGATTTGTTCCATCAACAGTACTTACCGAAAAGAATTATCTGGCAATTTGCTTTCCAAACCTCTCACAATTTTTTCATATTTACATTCCATTGTTGAATTCGCCTTAAACCATGATGCGGCTGCATCCTCTCTAATGCGCAAGCGATAGACCTTCAGATCGAAATCGTATTCGGCAATAATTACATCGCTATCACCACGACATTTTGCCAATGGTTTCATTTGCATAGCTTTCAGCACTTCCTCGGTAAACGGATCTACATAGGGCATTTTACAAACAGGACTATTCACAAAATATGTTTGATTAGATAGCTTAGCGGCAGCTGAGCCAACTAAAGCCATTAGGCCGAACAACACCAGCAACATCATCGTTATAGCACATCAAAGGTACTGAGGCATATCTTCAATCTGCTCAAGTTGTAAATTATAATCGAATTTGATAGGCTCTCAACTGTGCTGAATCTAATTAGACTTTGCTCTAAAAAAAAATTCTATAGAGAAATGTGGATTCTCTTTAACAAGTTTTTCTATAGAGAAATGTGGATTCTCTTTATCTTTTATTCTATAAATTGTTATATGTAGGAAGCTAATAAAAATATTTTTTTTAAATGTATTCAATGTCTTAAACAGAAATAATTTAGCTCTTCGATATCTAATTTATCTGATTTTCTGGGTATTTTCTTATTACATATTCGCCACGTGTTTCCTCACTAGCGCAAAATATTTTTTGCTTTAATTTCTTATCATTCGCAGACTGCATAATACTCATTTAAGCTCTAAAATATTTTTGGCAAAGAGTTTGCATTATATTGGGTCATATAGATTTTTATAATTTGTATATAAAAAGTATATAAGGCAAGTATAATATTGAGTATTCCGTTCGATTTATATTTCAAGTTTTGTATGTATGATTAAAATGCTTAAAGAAGGTAAAATATTTTTGTTAACAATTTCAGCTTAGCTTTAATCAAACACTATAATTAAAAAATAAAATAAAAAAATAAAAATATATAAAATAAGACAATTTCACATTATTAACTTATCTAATATTTGTCTAAACAAATTATTGAATAATTTGCATTTAAATTATATATAAATTGAATCAGAAAAGAACTCTATAAGTAACCTAATGCTGCTTTAGAGAGTTTTGTGCTCCACTTCATAATTTTATGATATGAGATGAGTCTGAGATATTATAATAATCCATGCCTTACAGATTAATAGATCATATATAAATGATTCATTAGAAACTCTTGGCCATGCCTTGGGCATTCTAAACAGTTTAAGAACTTGTCTACGTCCTCAAGTCAGTCAAACATATGCAATATAATTTGGCAATTTTATCATTAATACACGTTGAATCGTCTTTATAGGAATTCGTACGACTTATGCTCTCCACATTCACATCGACCGCTTCGGTGATGTTGTTAAAGACAACTGTGGCCTGAAAATCGGCGCTGTTCTGTTGCACTTTGAACTTGGTGCGATAGACGGCCTCTTCTATTTGAGGTAAATCATCTTTCCAGCTGATTGTCTCACCCGTTCTAATTTCCGTAAAATGTATATACTCTAATGTTAAATTGCTACATAAATGACTGAGATTCTTAGCTACAAAATATTCGTTCATTCGCTCAATAATGCGAGGTGCAATGCGATTTGGCCAAGTGAACTGACTAACGGTTCGGTACGGTCGGCATGTACACCAATGATCGGAGATGCCGGCCTCGGTACACGTGCGATTCTCGGCAATCGGATAGAACAATGATTGGCAAGTGGGACAATCGTAAGATCGTGGCAATGCCGGCCCATCCGGTGTGCCGCCCAGCTCGATGATATGCTTCAATGTGTTATGTAAATCAAAATTGGAACTCAGACGATGCTGGTTGAGCGCTAACGCCTGAGCGAACTGTGGATATTGTTCGCGAAACCATGGTGGCAAATAGATAAACATCATGGGCAAACGTTCCTCCAAATAACCCTCGGACAGAGTGAGTAATTTTCCGAAGCGTGCACCGTGATCGGAAAAAAATATCATAATTGTGTGCTCCAGCGATCCATCATTGCGATAGCTCAGCAGATCGCCTAGAACCTTTGGCTCCATGGCCGCGGGCATGAAGCAATCGTCATGACTAAAATGATTTGACCAGAACATACCCCAAATGGGCCGCTCGGCCACAAAACGTTGCATGAACTGCCTACCGTAATCGTAAATATACGAATTGGCCAAGCGACGACCATAACAATAGGTCATATAAGAACCGGGACACTTATAACAAGGCATTTCTTCTTCCAGAGCGCGCAGAAATGGACGAAAATAGTAATCGGTGGGTTTCTTGGTAAAGCCCGGCTTCAAATAAGTAAACGTATTCGAGCCACTCTCATCCTCTGCATAGGCCGTCAAATAGCTGGCATTGCGAAAGTATTTCCAAATCATAGGCAATTCGTCCAGGCAACCCTTTTTGTCCGTATCGCAAACATGCTCCTTGGCCTTCTCCGGCGAGTAGCCACTTAAAATGGCCAATAGATTGGGAAACGAATTGTCAGCGATCTGAAAACCATGAACGATGTTCAGTTGGCGACGATTTACGAAGATTTAGATATTCATAATACGACCTTGTTGTAGCCCTTCATTTCGTACCACCCGGGTCCCTTTAGAAACTGATGAACCAGGGGCATTGTGCGGCGAAGATTAATCCGGGAAATCGTATCGATGCCGTACATAATAACACTCGGCTTACGCGGACTCTTCTTATGCTTTGACTCGCTCGTCTTCCGTTTGGGCTTGTTATATTGTATCAATACAAAGGCATCTCTTTGCAATTTGACGGGCGTCGCCGCGGCTGTCTCACAGTCCACCAACATACCCTCCACATGCAGTGGCACTACATAGCCCTGAGAGATATATATTGTCGGACTGAGGCTGAACACATAAAATATGAATTTGAAAAATTGAAGAGATTTACAGAAGAACTGTTTAAATTTCAGAAATTTACATGTCATATGTTTCCACATTATTTTCGTCCAGCTTTACTGTCCGATAGAAGCAATTGAACTCCGAGTCACTTGAATTGAGCAGCTGTCGAGCGATGCCCTGATTAATATATAGCACATATCTCTCAAGTTGCTGATCGAATTTCACGGACACTAGATCACTTTCATTCGAACATGGTATAAATTTGGGTGGCTTATAGATTTGCATAACCTCCGGCGAAAAGGGATCTATATAGGGTATCATGCACTGGGATGTATGCACAAAATATTTTGGCAACTCCACGTGCTGCACAGAATATTGGATAGTTGTTGTGGGAATTACGCTAATATTTCGTTTTTCTGTTACATTGCTGAGCCTATGTGACATTTGATCGTCGTTGACATTGCGAACCGAGAGATATTTTACGAAGATAATAACTAGGATCAACCAAAAGGCGAAACACTTGTAGACGAAGTGCCTGCTGACAATTCGGGCACTCATGATGTGCTCTTCGACGCGAACCAAACTCAACTAACTGCAAAACTAGCCCTATTTCGAGGAGATGCTGTCTTCGTCTCTCATATTGGTTATGACTTTATCAATGAATGAATTATGGCTTTTCCCAGCAGCGCGTTTTGACGCGTATTTTTGGCTTCGTTTTGTTTTGTTTTGTTTTTTTGGTTTTTTTTTTTTTTTTTTTTTCAACTAATAGAAACGTGATTCTCGTTGCACCTTCGGTGGCTTTCGACAAGTGTGACAATCATTAAACAAGCCCAATTATAAATACTGTGTGTGTGGGGTAGGCGTACCAACAGAAACATACTTGCACAGTTGTTGCTCAGCGAAAAAACTCAATATTTGATTTGAGTAAAGTGTTTGTTGGCAAAAGTGTATGGAGAGAACAGTTGGTAACAGCAAAAGCTATGAAAAATAAATAAAATAAATAAATATACAAAAATATATGAAAAAGAAGCAAGAATCATCTAGATGGGATTGCTTAACTAGCAGATACCCTGAACCCAAAGTGGAACTAAATATTCAAGAATTCAAGTTTTCCTATATTCAATTTATTTATATAAGCAAACAGATTTAATTCGATATTGTTGATAGAAGAACCGAAAAACTTGACTAGATCGACTCAGCCACTAAGTCCCTTTCCAAGAATATGTCCTGCTACGCATTATCTACATTTATAGCTCTCTTATTACCCTCACATCAATATCAATATCTCAGTTGATAAAGTGTTGTGGCAAGCCATTAAAAATCTTCTTAAAATTGTAATTAAATTAATTGGCTATTCCACATATTGAGTCAGCAAAGACCTGTTCACTCTGGCATTGCTGAAATGCATAAAAACGTGTTCTTTAAATAATTGAGAAGCCACGAACTCATCAGAAATAGTAAATACAGCGGCTCGTTTACACAACTTGCTATCTGCAAACATTTCTGTAAAAATGCCTTTGCCCAATGCTTTGTTCTGTCACGAATATTTTAAAAGCCAAGGATAGCAATAAAAAGAATTGTAAAATCAATTTGATATTTTCAACTAGTTTCAAAATACCCTTCAAGTGCACAAAACTGTTGAAATATCTTTTCTATACAATATTTATTTGTTCTAAATATAAAAAAAAAATAATAATAAAAAAAAGGTAAATACAAAATTGTAAATAAATAAATACATATATAACTCATAACGTATTTGAGTGTTGGTCGAAGCGGTGGTGCATCACCATCAATGCACAGAAGTCTGCACATGTGAACTTCACAATCAGAAGAGGAGACTGACCGAGTGTAACTCTTGGGGTGCAAATACCGAAAGTTAACAAAGTGAAGTATCTCGGAGTTACTCTTGACAGAAAACTGACCTTTAAGGCGCACATCACGCAGGCAGTTAGCATTGCCAGAAATAAAATTAAAAAAAAAATGTATTGGATTTTGCGACCCTCCAGCAAGTTGTCGCTTAGCAGCAATATCAAAATATATAAAGCTATAGTCTCCCCAACATTAACATACGCTATCCCCATTGGGGCACTGCAGCGAAAACACACATTAAAAAAGTGCAGATCCTTCAAAACAAGGCCTTACGGCGACTCACAGGTGCCAGCTGGTACGTTCGAAATTCGGTATTACACAGCGATTTACACAAGCCAACAATTGCCGAACTTATTGGACGTCACTCCTCGAGGTACACGGACAGACTCTTAGCGCATCCATCCCGGCACACAACACCAATAGGCGAAGGCTTAAAAAACTTAATAATTAAATAATAAGATAAATTGTAAATACTGGCTTCTAGCTCATATATAAGTTAAGGTTTTGCTATATCTGCGCTATAGAGTCACAGACAAAAAGTTGCAATAATTAAATAATAAAATATATTATGTTAAAAAAAAAAAATTAAAAAAAAAAAAAAACTCATACGCATTGAAGTTTTTGATTTTTAAATTTTTGCATACTTTTGGGCCGTCAGCAAATTGGAATATTAGTATATTTATAGTCCATATAAAAGAAAATAATACAAATTCCATGCTTCGTTTAGGGTTTGGCTCTAAATAAATTTCATTTCAACACATTCACCCATGTGTTGTTGAGGTAAAAAATGTTGTACAAATTCTGAACTTAATACAAAAAAAATATTAAAAATAAATATATATAATACTAACAATTAAATATTATAATCATTATATATATCATTTACCCTATATCGATCCTCGCAAACCCAACACCAAAAGACATTCCCAAATTAATAAAGTTCCTAAAAAAATCCAACACCTATAACCTCATATAAAAAAAAAAATATATATATATATATATATATATATATATATATATATATATATATATATATATATATATATATAAAATATATATAAAAAATAACAATAAAAATGTAAAACCTCAAGCCGAAGGCCTCAGTTGCCAGACCTCAGTTGCCAGGCTAGTTAGCTTTAATTTAACATTAATTCTAACTGTTAAATAAATAAATAAAATATCATTTAAACACTGTATAAAAAAATATATATATTTAAACTGATATAAACCTAATTTATTCAATTATTAAAATATTTAAATCATAAAAAATTAATCTGTCTGCATTTTTTTACTCAAGAAATTAAGTAATATTAAATATATATTCAATTTAAACAAAAATAACTTTAATAATAATTTATAATTAATAATGAAAATCATTTTATTTTGCGAAAGTCCACAGCACGTAAAGATATAAGCGCCTATTCAAAATAGATAAGAATTCCAGCTAAGTTGTATATTATGGCTGTATAAATTTTACATTTATATCTTTAGAGAGATAAGATTAGAAAGAAAACAAAACATGAGGGAAGAAAATACTTATTTCGACATCAGCAAAATGCATAAGGAATATTTTAGATTTTATTGCTTGAATAATTAGTATAATGATTTAATCAACAAAGTACTAGTCAAAAAATAAGAAATAAGGTATGTTTAAAATAAAAGGAATCACTATATTATTGATGATAAATATATATACGTTACATAAACATAAAACTATTTCTTAAACTTTACTATGTATTTAAAATAACCAGAATAAATCATTCAATCAATAGCCAATCTTCTAAATCAAGCTTATCTTAATTCATAAAAATGTCTCTCGATAATTTTGGAACTCAATAGAGTTACAAAACTGATGGGAAAATATATTGAAAAGTTATTAAAGATACCATACTTAGTAGGCCTTGAACTATGTGCTATAGATTGTATATTTTTGCAGATATTGAATTTCCAATTAAACCAATGACTACTAGACTAGACACCCTACCGTTGCTGTGAAGGGCGCGGCATGCTAGACACGTGCATGTGTCATGCCTCCCAGTCTCCCAGCATTGGCCTCTTATCAATAGGCTTATTCGACTGCTGTTTGCTTTTACACACAGTGTGTGTATTTTATGCCATTTACTATAATCAAAATGGCAATTAGTCTTGTTCGTTTATCAGCTACACTGTACGGTCGGATAAAGCGCACTACATATGTCAACTGTCTCAGGGCAGCAGACAGCCCCAGCTCATTGTTGTTGCTGTTTTGAGTCTAGAGTTCCCAGTTCCCATTTTTTTTTCTTTTTTTTTCACTCCCATTGGAACGTCATCGCCCACAGTGGGCAATCAGATAGAGTAGCTGAAAGTCATTCTGCGCATCCAGAGATTAATTTCAAGTTAGTTTGCGGCGATAATTCACTCGAGTCGGATCGTTAAAACAAATCAATCGGCTGAAATCATTTCTTATATTCCATAACGACATTTTTAGTCCTCGTTCAACATGTCGAACAAATCCATCATGAAACGTAGCACAAATATCAGTGCAGGACAATTGCATTATTATCACACGGATTTCTACTACTCGATGCCCAATTTACACAGTAAGTGCTGTGAAGAGTTTGCAATGATAATTGTTTTTTTTTTATTTTTTATTACCAACGAGATTCTGGATTTAAATTATATCTAGACGAAATTCTATATTCAATATTAATGCAATAGAAAACTATTTAATTTAAAGATTATACATAATTTGATTTACGAATCATGATTCTAATTCGTGATTAAATAAATTAATTAGTTTGTTTTAATTTGTGAAAACAATATAATCTAAAAAAAAAAAAAAAAAAAAAAAAAAAGAACAAGTATATAAAAACGATTTAATATTGAAATAATATTATATAATCACAATTAATTATAAAATATAATCAACTGAGGACTAACTTTTTACATATTCAAAGTTTATAATTGCAGTGCAAAATATCAAACGTTTTTTTTTTACACAACATTTAAACAGATAAATCTAGTCAAAACTTTAGACGTAAAATCCTTATATATATATAAGAAAAGAAAATGGTGTAATAATATTATTTTTACAAATATTACTTTCGATATTGATAAATTTAATACATTTCTTAATTTGTTTATATTTATATTTGCATATATTCTCATTTCAAAGTGACTTTATATAAAATTCTGACTAAATGGTTACATTTTATTTTTAATATTATATATTTTTTTTTTATTATTATTATTTTTTTTATAATTATAATTTCTAAACCAAGCATTTTTAAATTATTTTATTTTATATTTTTTATAAAAATACTTTAAACATTAAGTGTAATAAAATATTTCATGTTTTAGCTAGTAATTGAGTTTTCAGCATTTTATTGAGTAAAAAATGCAGATAGAGTAATTTTTATGATTTAAATATTTAAATATTCAAATAATTGAATAAATGAGGTTTATAACAATTTAAATATGTTTATTTGTATACAATGTTTAAATGATATATTTAATGAATATAATATTTAATTATTAATTGAGTTTTCAGCAATTGCTCCAAAAAATAGTTTGGGGGAACAAAATTTTGTTAAATATATATTTGCATACACCTTAGTAGGTCAGTAGTTTGAAATTATATACTACAATATAACAATGAGAATCATATTAACGAGTTTCTTGTATGACTCCATAGTCAATCTCTTTGATAGATAAAAATTGTATTCGTGACAAGCATATATCTTAAGTAAAAACAAGCAAAGTACACGCGTTATCTGCTTGTCTTTCAAATAGATAACATTTTCTTACGCAGCTGTCTCGTTTAGATTTTAATATATTAGCAGTTGCAAACAAAAAAAAAAAAACAAAAAAAAAAAAACAAAGAGACTAGAAATATTAAAAAAAAAAAAAAAATGTAATGCAAAATACCAACATATATTAAATGTCAAGTTAATCAATCAATCAAATCAAATATGAGACTGTTCATTCTTATTCAACTTACCTTTTGAAGACAATATTCAATATACCTTTCATGGCAATTTGATTCGTGTACAGGTTAAAATTTAGTCAAGTTTCGAACCAATGCCCGCAGCGCAGCCAACTTCACATCAAAACAAATGCATTTTCTCTGAGAGTTGTTTTGATTTTTCCCCGAGCGCCGAGAGCACAAGAGCGAACGAGAGAGTGAAAGAGAGAGCGAGTGCGCAAGCGTGCTCAGCATGACGCTTGGTTAATCCCATTGTTTTTCATATTGTGCCATGACGAAAAAAAAAGAAAACAAAAAAAAATTCCATTCCAACAGCCGTAAGTCGCGATGCCAGTTAGTCAGCCGTCAGTTGTCAGTCGGGGAGCTAGCCGAGCGAGCAGACGTGCGGCGCAATGCTTAGCAAATCTTTCGTATTTTTTTGTTTAATAAAAACTAACGAATTTTATATGAAATAGTTAATACACCAAATTTTACAAGTGCTAAAAATATCACAAAAAGAAAGGAAACAGAAAAAGCACAGAAACAGTTTGTGCCATAAACAGAGAGCAGGAAAATTCAACAAAAATAGACGCCAAAGAAAAACTAAGAGAGTGAGAGTGAGAGAGGGGAAAGAGAGTGAGAGTGCCACGAAAGAAAACATTACAAAGACAACAGTTGTTGATAAAAAATGTGTGTCAAAATAGCATAAGCAATAAGAGGAAACAGACACATAATAACAATAATATCAATAATAATAATGCTCAACTGTTAGAATGAGAGAGGAGAACTCTGCACGTGTTGATAACCAAAAATTTGTTGTTGCTTTTGGGTTTTGCTATCTTCCCTCGTTCTATATACTGCACCCAGTGTGAATAAACAAAACAAACTGCATATATGCAAGACATAGGACAAAGAAGTGGAAGAAGAAGCACATATCAACGTCACGACGACGCTGACAGCGCTGTCGACGTTGACGTCGCCGTCGCCGTCGCCGAGTCGTTGTCAACGTTGTCCGCGAGCCAAAACGTAAATAAGCTAAATAGCAGAAACAAATAAACATGTAAGTTAACAACAACAAGAAGAAGTGGAAGGAATAGCGGAAACATGAGAATTAGACATGAACACTGCTACAACTACATACATATACACACATCTAGTATCTATATATGTATCTAAATATATTTATATGCATAAGTACGCGTACTTAAGCACATATTGAAATTTTATGCGAGGCACACGCTAACAACACTGAATGAGCACTAGAAGCGCCAAATGTGCAAGAATTAGTCAAGGTAGTTCAAGTTTACGAGAACTATATACTATATATGTATGTATATATTTTTATATATATGTATATGACAGCAGCGCTAAGAGCGCTTAAGGGCTCTTATGGTTTAAGCACAGTTTATGGCATGAAATTCTATATTTTTAAACATGATAAGAAAAATGTAATAAAATTAAGACAAAAGTTACATGCGTTCGACCTTGTATATAATTATGTACAAAGAATATAATATATAAATACATATAAAAGCTGAAATTTCACATACAGTGGACCAATAATGTCTTCGTACAGCAATGATTTTTTTCTTTGGCAACGAATAAGTGTTGCAAGATGGGCAAAAATTAAAAATTTTAATTTACAGATTTATTAACTAATATTTTAACAACATTTTGGAAAAAAAAATAATTTCAATATGTTGTTTAGCATAAAAGTTATAACTAAATAAACATAAAAAAACGCGTTTTTGCCTCCAATAAAGTCTTCGTACACTTAACCTATATGCTTAAAAATACTCGTATAACTGCGAAAGATTACTTATACCCGCTAGCAACTATGGCTTTCCGAATAGTTTCTGGGTGCACTTCCTTATTTGATGACTTTAAAAACTCTGCACTAATCATATTTGCACTAATAAATGGATCCGAGGATACCATTCGTTTTATATTTAGCTGATCCGAGTTTGTCAAAATTTTCGGTCGTCCTGATTTTGGCTTATTTTCCACTCGCCCTTCATATTTGAACCTTCCAATGACAGATTGTACTGTAGAACGACTTCTACCTAATATTTCTGCAATTTCCGAATAGGATTTTTGTTGTTTAACATGCATATTTAAAATAATATGACGTTCTTCAATTGTTAAATGTTTTCCTGGCATTTTTAATCAGTTTTTGTCCACTCGCCAACAAAATGTGCATAAAATTACTTGGAACTTATTTCGCATCTATGCGTAAAGCACATAAGCAAAAAGTCGCAAAAAAACCGTTATCATTTTCGCTTTTTGTCTGCATCTAAAGTTCTAAGAAAGTACGCTGTACGAAGACTTTATTGGAGGCAAAAACGCGTTTTTTTATGTTTATATAGTTGTAACTTTTATGCTAAGCAAAATATTGAAATTATTTTTTTTCCAAAATGTTGTTAAAATATTAGTTAATAAATCTGTAAATTAAAATTTTTAATTTTTGCCCATCTTGCAACACTTATTCGTTGCCAAAGAAAAAAATCATTGCTGTACGAAGACATTATTGGTCCACTGTATGTATGTATTTATAAATAAATAACGAGTAAATATAAACACATATAAAAACTAAAATTTAAATTAATTATTAAAAAATTTGCTGAAATATTGCAAAATATTGACATGTAAAACAGATTTCAATTATTAGTGTCAAATAAATATATATACAAAAAATAAATTTCAATTTTCCTGAAAATCATATTATTTATAAAAATGTATTTATTTATATAAATAATTTTGAAAAATATATAGAAAAAAATGAGCTAGATTCAAATTTCAAGTTTTTGTAATTTTAATAATAGTTAATTAATTATTATAAATAATTAATTAATTATTATAATAAATTATTATTTTTATTATTTTTTTTTTATTTGCATTAGATATTCTTTCAAGTAATTCAATCAAAATATGATTTAAAACATAAGAAAACCCCAAAAAAAGCTCTTAAAAGTTTATTTAAAATAATATATAAAATAAAATATATTATTGAGGTGCTCTTCTTATAGCCAAGCTATGTTACAAATATTCATATATACACGGGTACATACATAAAATATACTTGAACACAGACTCATGTAACAATTATTGATTATGAGAACCTTCAGATTATTGAAGGTCATACTAAGTATCTGCATTTAATATAAGACCTAACTTTTTAATTATTTTTTCTTTTATGTGTAGAGTCTATTTATTTAGTAAAAACTATCTTTATATATACAATATGATTTGAAAAACTCAAATGAAATCTTTTGGAAAAATTATTAAAATTATAAAATATCAACTTTAATCTTTTTATAAAAATATATTTACCCTGAATCCTGCAACAAAAATGATACTCTTCTTTCTTTACACGCTCTGCTAACAACTTGGGTAGGGTTGGGCTATATATTCTAGATGGACGATCTTCATGAAATTTTCGGAGTAGTTTCCGATATATTTCTTTTAAGGACGGACGGACGGACAAACGGACAGGGCTATATGAATTTATTTTTTTTGTGCTGATCAAGAATATATACTCAAGAATGTATATACACCTTCTGCCTGTTACATACATTTTCACAAAACCATTATACCCTGAATTCCCATTTTCAATGGGTTCAAAGTATAAAAATAATTTATATATGTATAAACGATTGTAAAATACTTAACATACCTTCGATAAAGTGTCTAAAAATCTCAAAAATATCTCTTCGTATTATATACTATATATAGATATTCGTATACCATAATAACAAATGTTATTATGTTAAATGTCTTTATTATCTTCAATATCTTCAGACGTATATAGACGTTCACAACTAATAAAACTCTATTAACTATAATCAACATACAACTAGATCCTAACTCTGCTCTTTGGTATTCTGCAAAACAAGTTTTAAGCTCATAACATGTTTGCATACCAGCTATAAACTTGCCGCAACAACAACAACAAAAATCCACTCGATAAGTTTCAATGACAACTTGTCGAAATTTTACCAAATCGTTAACCGACTGGAAAAATTAAATATTTACCAGCTTGACAGTGGCGACGAATTTTGCTCAGTTGCCAGGGAAATCCACGACCCATGACCTTAAGTACATGAAAGAAAAGGTAGCTAAAGAAAAACCCGTTCACAATTTGCCGTGGCTGCCTAAGGTAGTTGCGCAATGTTCGATGAACGATATAAGGAAGTTCGAAATCCGAAATCATTGAGAGAAAGAGAAACCAATTGTTATCTGTATTGTACAACATATTTGTTGTTTATGTTAGTCTTTATCAGAAATTACTCACCTTGCTGAATTCGTAAAGCAAATCCAGCACGAGTACTCTAATCGGGAGTGCCTGACTAGGAAATACTCGAAACCTAGCACCTAGCTGATATACAGATAGACTGGAATCGGACTCGGCTAGGTCAAGAATATATATTTTTAATGTATGCTCTTGCCATCGGAGTATACGATTGTAAAATACCCGAATTCCTCTTCGTCTGGATAACAGGCGAAGCTAACTAGCTCGAATCAGCTCTTTAAACTGATCAAGAGTAGTTTATGAAGCCTTCTTCTCTTTTTACTACACAAAACCATTCAGGCCGGAATACTACGTACAATAGGTTCTGAATAGTATTTTCAATGGCTTCCAGGTATAAAAACCAAGTCTTATCTTTTCTACACATCATATGCTCTCTCTATGCTTAGTTACTTTTCATCATTTTGCTCTTTATCAAAATGCGCTCACTTCACTATAGACTGTAGTTCAGCCCTGACCAACTCTTATCAAATACTTCAAATCGATTGCCCGACAAAAAGTCTATCAGCAGTTTGAGTTATATACATTACTTAGTTGTCACGCAGTCCAGTTTTTTATTATATTTGATAGTAGCCAATTTATTAACAATTAGGCAAGGCACATGTTAAGAATTCTAATCAATTTCGAATTAGACAGCTTTTAATCTTTATAGAACATTGTTGAATATACTTTATATATATAGTTATTCCATGGCAACTTTTACTATTTAAACAGCTGAAGATTTTGTTGTTTTTTGTTTTATCTCTCACATCAGTCTGTTTCGCAGATAAACAAAATTTACTCGTCTAGCACCTGTTACTAGCTTATATTAGCACCAATAAATTAGCGCAAGTGTTTTGCCGCCAAGAGTAAAAATAAAAAATAAATAAATAAATAATAAACAAAAAAACACGCGACAAAAACGTGACGATGATGATGGGTGATATGAAAAGCAACCATATTTTCCGATTCTCGCAAGTCTCATATATATTTCGAAATGAAATTGATAACGTCTGTGTTTTATGACAAGTAAGCAATAGCGCTACATCGATTGATAAGGCACAAAATAACAACATATTATTAATAAATAAAATGCCCACATAGGAAAATAGCTGCTATCGATTAAGGCCATCGATTTGCCAAGAAAATACATCGTTAGGTGGAAAGATTTCATAGAATTATGTGTATAATTAACAAAAATCACGTAGGTATATTTAATAGAGATTTATATTTAATTTGAATCTTGTTTATAGTGTGGGAAATATAGGCCCTTAAAGTTTTATTTAACACTTTTCATTGCTCTTTTCATTAGCAAGTAATAAACCTTAAAAAAAAAAAAAAAAGTTTTTTTTTGATTTATCCAAGCTCAACAGCTTGCTTAAGCTGGCCGGAGTTTTTTTTAATTGTCGACGCCCCAAAGTATGCAGGAGAAAAATAATATTTAAACGAGTTTACTATAATTTATTATTATATATTATTTGAAGTTCTATGTTGCTTTCAGTGGCAACATAATAAAAGTTTTCAATTCAAACAAGCAGACTTTAAAACAATTCAAATTCAATAATAATATATAAAATAATATTTTGTGTTTTTAAAAAGTTTAAAATATACAAAAATTAACTTACAATATATACAAATTTATATTAATATATAATATATAAAAAAGAAATAACAATTTATTATTAAAGTGAAGAAATTGGCAATAAAACTTTTATATATATTATATTATGAAACAGATTTCGTTTACATTAGAACTAAAATTGATTTTGTTTAATTATTTCTTAAAATAATTATGATAGTTTATTTGTATTTAGCTGAATATTAATTTATTCTGCTTAAATATAATCTTTTTTTTATTATATTATATTGTTATTAAAATAATCGTTATTTATTAATATTTTGAATATTTTTGATTTTATATTCTATTTATTATTTATTTTCTATAATATTATTAAAGCATACATTTAATAGTTGAATAATTAATTAATTCATTTTATGTTTTAAATATTGCAATTTAAGTAAGTAAAGAATAATTCAGTTAATAAATTATTCTTGTATTATTAAAAAAAAAGCGTTTCAAAAAATTCTGATATTAAATATAAAATAAATTTTATTATTTATATTACATATTTAATTACTCAATTTATTAATTATTTGCAATTTATATTATTTATATATTAATTTAAAAATGCTCCTTTATCAATATATGATTAACTGATAACATTTAATTGGTCAATAATTTAATAAATTTTGATACTTATTTTTTTACCAAAAAATTAAATTAGAAAATTAAAATTAAAATTTAATTAATTAAAAATGCTCTTATATCGATATATGATTAACTAATAACGCCCTTACACCTTTCAGTTAAATTTACAATAGATTTTAACTTAAACTTTTCTTTATCAGCTGTCAAAAACAAAGAAAAACCCATAATAATAATAATAATAGAGATATAATAGAACAAAAATTTGAGTGAATGAGCTCAACAAATTTGTTCTGGTCAACGGAGCCATACATTGATCAATAAGCCGTAATCAAATAGAGTCCGCCACTTAACGCTCGTTTCAGTGGTTCCGACTGAGTCTTGTAAATAGCTTAGGCATATATTTGTACAATATTTTGCAATTGTTGTGGATTTGTTGATAGACGCGCACACATACAACTCCATGCTTGCCGGCAACACACGCACAGCTGAGCGTCTTTAAACTAATACATACGTACTAAAATGCCTCGTGCGATAAATATAATGAAAATCTGCCGTCTCAGGCAGCGACAGTCAAATTTGATAATCACATTATCAAGGCAGTACTCAAAGAACCAGCCTAGAAGCAACACGCAGAGCGCTGTGCTAGGAAAAATAATTTTAAATAGCTAAGAGATATTTAAGTATATCAAATTCAAATGCAACAAATAACGGAATATCATTTTGACGGTGGTATGGAATCAAATTTTATCAGTTATGAAAACATGTACAAAAATAATAGAATTGCTATGAAAACAAACTAAAACCTGTCACAGTTCGCGCAGCTTATCTCCTACTTAACTTTTATCTGTACAATTTTAAAAATTGTTTGTTCTCTGTTTATTTATTATTAAAAAAGATAAATAAAAAATAATAAATCATATTAAATTTAAAAAATATATATATGTCTATAAATATATACAAATTGCTCAAATTAATATAAATTAATTTTAATTAAATAAAAACTGTTATATAAACATTTTGAGCCTAAAAAAAGAAAATAAATTTTGTTAATTATTCATTAAATTATAAATAGCTAATAAAAAATTATGATTTTTTGTTTATTTATTTAGTTTCAAAAAATTTCAGTAAAAAAAAAAAAAAAAAAAAAAAAAAAAAAAAAAAAAGAAACAAAAATTTTAATACAAATATGTATAAAATATTAAATATAAATATAAATACAAATATATACAAAATATAAATAAAATAAATTAAATATAAATACAAAATAAATAAATAAAACCGATTTTAAAAATTTGATTACAAAATGTATTTAATTTTATATCTAGTAAATTTAATTGAATCATCAAGTCTGCAGTAAGCCGTATTTAGTATAGATCTAATTTATTTATCTGTTATATGGCATTATCTTTATAGTTTCGGAAGAACTACTTTTGCAATCTATAAAAGTTAATGCACACTTTTATATATATATATATATAATAAAATTACTTTATTTAAGCAAACTTTTTAAATCTGTCTGCTTATCTGAAACTTATCTTTTGTCTATTTGTTTTCATTCCAGAGGCCCGCAAAATGCACGGCGTGAAACGTGTGCTCGTCTTTTGTATTATGATTGTAATACTGCCGGCAATACTGATCATAATGCCACTCTATATGCGCAAGACGATCTTCGCCGATGTCATCTATCCCGTTGCCGAATCAGACATCATTGAAATAAGGGATGGCATTTCCTCGATCTTCTGTTCGAAGCATTCGCTGCGCATGAATACACATTTCAATGCCTTTCAGCTGCATAATAAGCCCGAAATATCCACGAGTCGCAAGCACATCAGGCTCAAGAAGTCGATGACCCTGCCCGACGATACCCTGGAATATTGGGGTTTCTTTTTGCTGAAGGGTGCGCGCGTTTCGCTCAAATTCTGTTCACGCTACAATGGATCCCGCTTACTGGTGATCAAGGGCAAGCGAGAGCTGAAACTTTGCGGCCTCACCGATCACAACAAGAACAAGCTGGGCGCCAACTATGCTCAGGGTCATGAACAGGTCAAAGTATTCTTCGAGGATGTTGTGGAAATAACCGAAGAGAAGCTACAAGTCGATGGATTGCTAGAGCATGAGAATCATGGAGGCGAAGATCTAAGCGACGATCATCCGCCAGCAAATGCCAGTTTGAGACCGACGCCAACGCCCGCCAAGCGATTGCAAAAGAAACTCAAGAAGGGCACACCACATCCGATGCCCAAGTCAATGGAATCAATCGATCCGACTGCCCACAATGAGAGCAGAACTACGCAAGGCCATCGCAAGAGGCGACAGAGCAGCTCAGCACACGAGCTGGGCAAACGGCAGCTCTACGAGCAGCTCTACAAGCGCAAGGAGCGACAGAAGCGTGAGAATGTCTATGATCGGAAATATAGTCATGGCGGCAATGCGGTCAACTTTACGGAGACTGACGAATCCAATTCCATATCGAGCTTTGAGACTGGACTCTTTGAATGCTTCAATGGTGCCATCTTGCTGGCCGAAGGCTTTCCCCCGAAGCCGGCGTGCATGAATGCCCATTTCCTGGAACAGGGCAAACACGATACAGTCAAGCATAATATCACCGAAGATGGATATTATTATTATATCTTTTACAGTGACAACGATCTGGTGCGCAACGATATACACGCCATTTTCGATATCTATAAGCCAACGTTTCAATATTCGAATCTAAGTGAATCGCGTGGCTGTCTGAATAGCACCGATTGCAGTTTCAACATTGGTTTCCTATCTGACGAAATTGTCGTCGTCGAGGTGCCTACACGGGATGGCATCGAGCATGAGGATGATGATATTACAAATCTCATCTCAACTTGTCATCCGCGTAGCGAGATCTATGCACTATTTCCCATAACGGTGCTGGTGCTCATATTATGCTGCTCATTCCTATAGAAAAGTGTGAGAAGTGTGCGAATTTTTAAATTCGACGTCCGCAGTTTGTACTCTAAGAATCTTGTGATATTGAGATAATCGAGTGATATATGTATGTATGTAAGTGTACGTGCGTGAGCTGGCCCGTAAGACATGAATTATCATAAAGCATGATGCATCAAATGTAACACAGTCTGAACCCATGTGTAACCAAAACAAATCAACTAGAATACACATACAACAAAAATATAAAAAAGAAATCTAAACACTATATAATTTTGTAAGCCAATATTTAGTTTAAGACTCAAGCATTTAGGCTAGAAAATTACATGAGAATACGTAAAATTATAAACAAATATATATATATTATTATAATTATATATAAAAATATTTGTACAAATAGATAAAGAAAAAAAAAACAGTGCTATATTAGCTTTAAGTAAAATATAGTTTTATATTAGTTATAATTTTAATAAAATATTTAAAATATTAAATTGTCTATTTTTTTATTTTGCAAATTATAATGTAATTTTTGTAGACAACGTTTTTATAGAAAAAAGAAGTTATTTTGGTTTAATAATAATAATAAATAAAAATAAAATCTTTATAATTTAATGAAAAAATTAGAATTTTATTTATTGAGAGATTAAATTTGTAATAAAAAAGAAAATTCATTTAAAAATATCAACTTGTTGTTTCTTAAATATATTTATTAAATAAATATAATTTTTTTCAGGCAAACAATTTTGAAATAAAATAAAGTTATAATTTATTTTTAACTTAAAAAGTATAATAATTTACTAATATCTAACACAATTGCTGAACAAAAATAATTTTAAGAAAATTTTTTGCTATTCTTAAAAAAAAAATGTGTACATTTTATAAATTTTGATTTATTGACTAAACATTAAAGAGAAAACAAATACAACATTTGTGTTTATTTTAGTTATTTGAAATCAATTCACACGCAATCTATTTTACATGCAGCGTGACTTTTGATTTCACCTACTTCCAAGCGGATAATGCAAACAAATACATACACACATTTATATGCACATATGTATATATATATTAGCGAATCAAAGTGTATAATTGATAAAATAAACAATTTGAAAAACTACATTGTCATCAGAAAAAAATTAATTGTATGTCTATATATGATTCATGCTGCATGTATTGAATAGCTTAGAAAATTAGCGTATATATAATTGAAGCAAGTGCCTTATACAATATTGAATATTAATAAATTACTAAGTCGAATTTAGCGGCTTTAAGTATTTCGAAATTTCATCTAAAATTCATTCGCTTCATTGATCTAAATCATTGTGCTTTGATCATTTCGCGCACACTCGCAAAGGCTGCCTGCTATGACAATTTGGTTGTGAACTTTGCTAAGCCCCTGTATAAACTCATAAGCAATTTCATGTTAATATCTATAGCGAAATAATATACAAAATTCCTAACTAGTTTCTTATCACAAGACATTTTGTTTGGCTGCATTTTTAAATCAGCTAAGAACAGCACAGGAAATTGGTCGTGTATTTCTAATCAGTTAAATTTCCGACAATTTGTAATTAATTTTTGATAGGAGTTTTGAGCCAAATTGCTACCTAAATTTGCATTCTGGTGGTTTTTGTTTTTTTAACATGTAGTAAAATATAAAAAATTTTTTTTTTTTTGTATTTTTACCTTTTATTTGTTTCTTAATTATATATATTTATAATTAATTTAATAAATAAGATATTCCAATTCTAAAGAATATCGTAACATGTACAGAACAAGCGAAAAAAAGTTGTATTCTTTATTCTTATATTCGTAAATACCTTGATTTATATATTTGAAAAAAAAAAAAAAAGATATTTTAAAAAACCGGAAGCCTCTTTAAAGAACCCTAGGGACATATTATGAGTGAACTTACCCCAAATGCTATTGAAACAGCTGATTTGCCTTACGTTTTACCTCTCCCTCTAACTATCTCTTTATCACTCTTTCTTTCCTTCTCACTCACTACAACACTCTCTGGCTCTCTTGTGACATTGTCATGCACACCTGGTCCTGCTAACGAGGGTAGTCAATGCAAAGTTATAAATAAAATGCTAAGGGCTCTCAAGCATTTGCTCTCTCAACTGGCCGCTCAGCATATTTTATAAAATTTAGTTCAGTTGATTGAGTGCATTATCAAGAAGCCGGCCGCATGCCGGCATTTATGCAACTACCGCAATCTTTGACGTTCTCGTGCTCCCACGCTCTCTCTCTCGCGCGTTCTCTCTGACCATTGGATAGCAGCTCTCTTAGCATATGTCATAAATTTTTTTTTGTTTTTTTTTGGGGCAACGCATGCGTTTTTGGTCTCCTCTCATCGGTGCGCGGGGTCAGCGCACATATGAGTGACAGTGTGCGCGCTCTCTCCATCAATCTCTTGCGCGCTCACTCTCTCTCACTCTCTCACGCTCGCGCTAACACACATTCAAAGTTTTTCTAGTCTGTCGTCGAAAATTTCGCGCGTTCTCCGCAGTTGCCGTTTTGTTGTCAGTTCGTGCGTTCGCGCTTCGCTCCGTTCGCATTCATCGGGAAAAATTTAATTTGGTAATTAAATAAATTTTTTTTTTTTTTTACTCTTATAAATACTATAGTTGCGCTTCAATTAAATGCAATAAAACAAGACCAATTAAAACGCAATCCAAAATCGTCACAGATATCAAATGAACCCTGCTGAGTACGTCCTGCGTCACATTTGGCAAAACAGAAAAAGGCCAGACAAAAATACATAAAAAGAATAACCAAACCCAACAACAGAAATAAAAAATAATAAAAAAAAACGCAAAAAGGGAAAAGAAAACAAAACACAACAAAATGCCAAAAACTGTGCTAAAAATCAATTGTAAGTAGCCAAGTGTAGTGCTAAATTGCTGTCATTAAATGCCAAAAACAACCCGAAAATAATAACAATAAGAAGAAAACATATACATATATTAAATAAAAATATAAAAAACCAAGGAAAAAGAATTTGTAAATATTTTGGTCAGCATTAAATGAGCACCGACTCGGTTCGCTTAAAACTGAAATCCAATGTGAAATGCATAAAAACAATTTAAAGTGCATTCAAGTGCAGTAAAAGTTAAAAAAAAAAAAAAAAGAAAAACATCAACAAATAAAAACAAAATTGACTTGCGCATAATTAAGTCTTGGGAATGCAGTAAAAAATTAAACGACACATTTAAATCTGAGCATTAAAGAGAATACATGGTTTTATGTGCACACACACATATGTACATGCATGCATGTATGTATATGTCTTTGCGTACATAAAGCCCAAAAATAATAATAATAATATTCAATTGGTGCACAAGGAGAAGGCGAGACTCGCGGCTTGTAGAAACTACCGAAAGACATGTGACGATGCAACCCCAAATGAAATACTCTTATTGTGATCTGACTACATGAGCGCGTAATCTGAATATATAAATTGTATGAGTGGGTGAATTAACTTTTTAATAAGCTAAGTGTTAAAACATTTTATTTAGATGTAGACATTTTACTTAGCCTGTTTGTAAAGATTATGTCAAGTGTCTAATAAGAAAATATATAATATTAGTAAATCCAATGAAAGTACAAAAATCAGGTAAATAGTTATGATAAAATAGTAAGAAATTAAAAGGAATTAAATATATATTTAATTAAAAAAGATATCTAAATATATCTAATAAATTTGATTTCAAAGAGTATAAGATATTTTTGTAAGCTGCATAAATTAATACGATATACGAATATACAATTTTATAAAATTTGCATAGGTACAGTATTATTTTGAAATATTTATGAGGCGATTAAATCAATTTGAAATTCAAATAATTATATAAATAAATACTATAAATAATAAATAATTAACAAAAAAGTTATCAAAACCAAATACTTTTAAAATTATACAAATGCTAAAAACAAATCATTATATAATAAAATTAATATAAAATTAAAGTAAAACATATTTTCCTTATATACTATAAACAATTTTTTATTAAACACTTTTCATGCCGTTTTCAGCAGTTGCAATTAGAAAATTCTTTTTATTTTAGCTCAAATTTATTTTAAAGCGTGTTCAGTATTCGTTATGCCCGGCTTAACCGATTTGTTGTTGTTATTTATATTACGATGCAGCGACAGCTGCCCTTTGCTTGCCACTTTGTCTCTTGTGCTGTTCTCTCCAACTTGCACGCTCACCCACTCGCTCTCCTTGTGCAGTTGCCATTTCCGTTGCTATCTATTTCTCGCTGCGGCTCTCCACTCTCGCTCTCACTCAGTCTACACTCCAGGGGTGAATTGAACCCGTGACGCCCGCCGCACCTCGCCCATGCTCACACATTCCTTTCACACACACACACATGCACATTGATATGCATATATTTTGGTATTTTAATATTATTCCTTAAATGCGATCGCTTAACACTCTAGTCTCCTCTCCTCGGCAATCCCGCTTTTACGCCAATTCCCATGCGCCTCTTTCTTTTTGTATTATTTGCATATATTTATTTATACTTTTATGCATATATATAATCTTATTTGCTTATGGCTTACATTACATATATGCTTCGCCTCAGATGCAACAGCTGCTGATAAGACGCCTATAATCACAGTGCGCTTGTTTTGTTTCTCTTATTATTGTATTATTTATATATTTTTTTTCTTTCTTTTTCAATACGAGCTAAAGTTCGCTCGTTGCAGGGCGTTAACTGAATAATCAGTTTAATCCATAATTCTGACATTTATGTGGGTTTAATAGTCGATCCATTGCTGCTCAAGTGGCCACTCGAGAGACGTGATAAACATATCATATTTTCTTTTCTGGTGTTTTCTTACACTCTGAAGTTGTTGACGATTATGCACGTGATACCTATTAGCAAATTGTTGTTGACTACACTTAAGGATGCTCTTATCAGATAAATCATAAACACATTAGCCATGTGTTTATGATTTATCTGATAAGAGCATCCTTAAGTGTTTATGATTTATCTGATAAGAACATCCTTATCTTACATTGAACTGGAAAAGTTTTAAATTTGAATAGCATTATTTGCTCAGGTTTATGTGGAACGCAGAAATAAAAAATATATAATCAAATTTCATTATAACATTGATTTTATTTACTCGTATTAATATTCCAATAAATTGTTTTTTTAAATCAATTTGAAATATAAAATATAAAATAAAAAATATAAAAAGTGAAAGAAATACACTAATTATTTTCTTATATTAATGAAGTTATAATCCAATAAATTATTCTTTAAAATCAGTCAGAACTTTCAAATACTTAAAAATAAATCTAAAAAATTAAACTATTTATAATTCATACATGATTTAATTTTTCAGATTTATATTCTTAAATTAATTTAAATTAATTTAAAACGAAAGCCAACAAACAATTTTTTCATTCAAATCAATCAGAATATTCATTTTAAAAAATCAACGAAAAAACTCAATAAATTTTAATAAAACACAGGGTATTTTGCAGTCAAACACTTTACGTTATTCCATTATATTCCTACTCATTGTATAATACCTTTTATATTGCATGAATAAATTACAATTAATGAAGCAAAACTTGTATTTCCATCATTTTCTGTTCCCTTCGACTGTTTTTCTTTTTATTGATTTCGCGCAAGGCAATTAGCAAATAATGAAAATATAAAGAGAGAGAGAAAAAAACAAAACAAATAAATTAAAGACTCTTCTAAGCTTATTGACTATTTACCCATAAACAATCAAGCTGTATTCTATAAACCCTTTGAAACATCCGTTAGTTATTTATAAATATATGACTAAAGTTATATTTCATTTATGCGAGTCTCATTTGATCGAATTTTGTTCTGTTTTTATTCTTTTTGGTATGTGGAATTTGCAATTTGCACATCAGAGCAGAGATAATTTACAATTTTTGAACATAATTCAATTTACAACTACATTATGAAGCCAATTTGAAAAATCAATAACAGAACTGATATCAATTTATGCGATAAGGTCATGTGCATGTTTTTATCTTAACTGCGAAAAAAATAAATAGAACAACAAATTGTAATAGAGCAACGTAATGATGATGAATTATATGAAGTAAAAGCTTTGAAATGTTTTGAAAATGTTTTTTCTTTTAATCAAATAAATATTTATTTCTTAAATATGGAAATTTTTAGAAATACATTTTATAGACTTCTTTTATCATATATAAACGGTTTAAACAAAAATAAAAAGAAGATTAGATAAATATACAAATAGGCGCGAAGTATACGAGATATGGATGGCACTCCCAGAGAAAGCCGAGCAAAGGCGCGTCCTAGATCTTCTAAGTAAACAAGAGTTAAACAAAAGAGTATCCAAATATATGGATTAAGTTCAATGAAGTTCAAACCATATAGTTATTTATAGTTAACGTCTGTAAATTTGCTTATTGTTTGAGCTAAAAATTTGGTTAAAAACATCATTGGTGTTAGAGAAGCAATAAAACAAAAACAAGAAGTGTGCAGCTGATATCTTAGTTTTAAAAACCCATTACTAGTGTCTAATAACCAAATAGATAGCTGAGTACGACGTATCACTTTGTGGGAAGGTTAGGTCTTATAGTGCTCGATAAGAACGTCAACTGCGAGTTTATGACAAACTTTGCTTTGCTACAGCGGATGTCTAAAAAACTAAAAGCTAAAAAAAAAATATTAAAATAAAAGTAAGCGCTCTCAATGATAACAGTTTCCATGGTCAGTTCCTCTAGGGCCTGATAACAATTGCAGCTGTATGAGCTGATACATTAGCTAAATATTCCAACCAAAATATATATACACAAATGTATATACATATACATACCATACTTTGTCACGTTTATCTGACAGCGCAACAATTGAAAGTAAGGGAATAAAAAATAAAGAACTACAATTTAATTAAATTCTCTCTATATTTTGCTTTTGTTTTGTATTGTTGTTTTTTTTTTTTTTACTCGGAATCGCAAAGCGTGGCCGATTTTATTGGTTAACCGACGAGCTATATATACAAAAGAATTGAACAATTGGTTTGCTGTCAGTGCGTCCGCGTTTACAAATATGTTTGTACATATACATATACATATATGTACATATTTCCAGCTATATCACTGTGAATGAACTGTCACGGTATTGTGAATAGGCCAGCGCATATTTTGTCTCTGAGATAATCATTTTATTACGCTGAAACAACATTTTTCAAATATCTATTACGCTTTAAATAATTACTATTTTAAACACTTAATAGTTTGCGATAGAAAATTGAATATCAAAATCTAAAAAAAGCAATAATGTTTATATTATTAGCTGCATGTGAGTGCTTGAAAAATTTAAGACATAAATGAAGCAGCTTCACTGTATAAATAATTTAATGTTTTTTATGGGATTTTATTTAAATGAATTAATCAAAATATTTTTAATTTAAAATTTTAATATTTACTATTGAAAATTTTTTTATTGTAAAAATGGTTTTGAATGAATATGAAATTCTTAAAAATAAAATGCGAATTTTTTAAATAAATTATTATCATACTTGTATATGCCTAATTACTTAAAACATTTACTCTTATATATAATTAAATTAATATTAATAATTATAAATCTATAACTCATTATAAATATTTTAGAAAACTTATCAACAAAATTGAAAAAAAATTATTTGACAAAATTATAAAAAGTTCAAGCAATGTTAAATTAAATTAAAATTTTATAAATTATCAAAAATAAATAAATTAATAAATTAAATAATGACTAATTTAAATATAAATTAAAATTTGTAACTCTAAATATTTAAATTATTTAATTTATTGATTAATTTATTTTTTAATTTAATTTATGTTTAAAATTTGCAAACGCAAATGTTTTGTTGTCTTTTATAAACAAAATTCAAGAAATTTTAATAGGAAAATTAATTATTTAAAAAAAACTATAATTACCTTAAACTATATAAGTTAGCCTTATAAAAATTTTTAAAATAAAATAAAAAAAAAAAATTAACTTATTTTCAATTTAAATAGCAAACATTTTTTTTAATATAAATTTAGTTTATAGCATATAAAAACGCTTCAAATAATATTGTCAAATTACGTAATTGAATAAAATTAATGACAAAACTGAAATTATCAATAGCACTAAAAGGTAAAATAGATTAGAAGCACGTTGCAAAATGAGTTCATTTACTTGAATATTCAGGCAAATGATAAAAAATTGTTTCAGTTCGTTGCTAGCTAAATATAGACTAAGAATTTGTTGGATTTATTCGTTTGCCGTGCACACACGGGCTTTATGGCTATGCCATATGCAAAGTGACTCGCTGATAGGCAATTTAAGTAATTTACGTTTAATTGCAATGCCTTCCGAATGCAAAACTGTTTCAGTAAATCGTAATTGCCGTGACACGCATTGCCAGTACAGTAGAAACTGTGAAAACTGTGGAAGCAAGCACAAGGTTTCCCGACTCATTTCATGCGCACATTTAATTAATTTGCAATTACAATTGCAATTTGAAACATTCGGAACTACTGACTGCTCATCATCAATTGAGGCAGCAACAATTGCAATCACCACCCGCCCACACAATGCATTTGAACCCGTTTGACATTGCGAACTGGCTCTCCATCAAAGCCCATTCAATTCCGTCTGTCAGGCACTCACACATGTCTCTCACTTTACTCAACTTCACGCGTTTGAGTTTCATTTGTTTTAGTTTTATTTAACCTGTCATCATCATCCACAGAGTCCTCATTGCTGTTGGCCGCTTCCCCTTTGGGTGGGGGCAGCAGTTCGCCCACTTTTAGTTTGGCGGGCAACCGCTGCGCTCTGATCACCCCAAAGGGGTTCAAATGATATATTAAATAGTCCAGCACATACATGAAATTAGGCGGAACATAATGAAATGAGATAGCATTATCTGAACAGCAGTCGAGGCCCTTTATTAAAATAATCGATTAGCGCATTTAATTAATTGTGTCATTCTGTCACTCACATCGTCTGTCTTGTAATAGATATAATTCCAATACCAAAAATTGGGATCTCTATTGGGTATTAATATTTGCTCTGGTGCAAAGGGAAACATGCGTCCACGCCCATTCACATCACGTGAATCGCCAGCAGTTACATTCAGATTCTCCATACATTTGCCAATCTCAATATCCTCGTTGATAACAGTGCCAGGCAAACACATCTTGGGATCTGGTATGCCCTCAACTACAAACCTTCGCAATGCTTCCTTGCTGAGCACATAACCAGCTCCGCCCGACATATAGCCCTGCTTAACGAAGGGCTTGAACTTGAAGCCGAAGTGCACGGGCGTCGCTGGATTATAGGGATATAACATATATCGTAGATTCTCGATGACTGCATAGGTATCGTCGTCCGCCTTGTAGAACCAATCCGCATCATTGTAATGATGCTTGTAGACATACTTGAAGGCCTCCTTTACCTTCCTCCACAAATTCTCTCGACCCTCTCCCACATCCAACTTGACTGTGGGCAGCTCATCATCTGCTGCGGAGCTCATGAATAGCAAAATGTTACAACGTTTGCCCCACGTACGTTTCACATGTCGAGCTTTCAGCTTATGATTGGTGGGATTGGTCATGATCCAGCAAAGGACACGGACTTCTCTCTTCAGCTGATCAGAAAGCGATGTATTGTCGTGTAGATGATCATGGCTAACCGCATGGCGATCAGTTATGGTGTTTTCTATGAGTTCATAGTGCTTGGGCATATTCGTACCATAGGATGATTGTTGAGTTACATACGAATCAAAGGGATCAATAGCTGCCGGAGTACTAAATATTTTTATAAGACAAATGCCCAAAGCTATGCCCGCAGTAAAAACAATGAATGGCTGTCGCACAATGAATTCACGTTTCAAATACATGTTCATGAATACAAAATATTAGTTTGCAGGATTTTCAAAAATATGCACATTCATCACTTGTTAATTTTCTTTCCCTAAGGAGCAACTGAACCGTTGAGCGCGTGTCTAGAAAAGAACTGAAACAGCAGCTGAGGAGTGAGCTTTCTTAAGAAGACTCTACTGCTTAGCATAATTGATAAAGAAAGCATTTCAGAAACGTTCCACAGATATCATACAGAACATAGCTCTAAGCACACGTATGGTCAATTGCATTTAGCAGCATACAATTTTTTAGTTCCAAATGGAACTAGTTTGAATCCATAACATGTTCAAGCAGATAAGTGTCTGGATTGTTAATAATGAATTATAGTTGATGAATGGATAGACATAATGAATGAATAGGCATATAAATTGAATTAAATATCAATATTTATGATCAAGTCATGTGATAGCTGATGTCAACATTTATCCAAGACACCTATGTAAACGAATACGCAAATAAAAGTCTTTTGACCCAGTTGAACTAATTAACATAATATTATTTAGCTAGTTAATTACTAGATATCAACAGCAATAGGTTAAATATATACAGACACTATGGATGCAAAACTATTTCAAGGGTAACGAAGTAGCATTTATATAAAGATCACTCAAGTGTGTTTTATCGCCTGTCATTTGTTAGTTTTAGACTTACTATCTTATTTACTACGAATTTCATTTAGTTCTGAGTTCCACTTAAGGCGAAAATCTAGAATTAGTTGATAAGCGCTAATCTATGCCAACTGATAAGTCAGCATATGATTCATTATGACTTTGACCGAATCAATTAATGATATATATAAAAGAGATAAACGACCGCCCAGCTCATAGGAAGCGAAAACCATATGTCAATACAACAATGGGAAATGTTTTGCTTTCTGTTCTGCTCTGTTTTCTGTTGATATAATGAAAGGCTGTATATTTAATTTAATTTCCTTTTACGTAGCTCAAAACGAATGTAAAAGTTGAAAACTTGAATGTATAAATTAAAATCATTATAAGTGATTAATAAATTATTTATCAATAATAAATAACAAATTATAATTAAAGTAGTTTAATTAATAAATAATATTAGTTAAAAACTTCTTTATAATTAAATTCCTTATTTAAAAATTTAAAATAATAATACATTATTAAATATATATTAAAAACTAATAAAAAAAATTAGTTAAAAACTTCTTTATAAATATATACTTTATTTAAAAATTAAAAATAATAATACATTATTAAATATATAAATAAATAACATAATTAAAAATTATAATAATAATTAATTATTAAATAAACACATATACGTATCTGTAATTAATTTATAAATACATATATTTATACATATAAATATATGTATTTATAAATTGAATAAAATATAGTAGAAAAATAAATAATACATATAAAATGCATATGAATATTAAATATAAATTTATAAAATAATAATGTTATTATGAATGAATATAAAATATATGAATATAAATATAAATATAAATATAAATATAAATATAAATATAAATATAAATATAAATATAAATATAAATATAAATATAAATATAAATATAAATATAAATATAAATATAAATATAAATATAAATATAAATATAAATATAAATATAAATATAAATATAAATATAAATATAAATATAAATATAAATATAAATATAAATATAAATATAAATATAAATATAAATATAAATATAAATATAAATATAAATATAAATATAAATATAAATATAAAATATAAATATATAATATAAATATAAATTTATAAAATAATAATGTTATTATTTTATAAATTTATATTTTATATTCATATGCATTCATATGGATTAAAATCTTCAGAAATATATTAACAGAACACTTAATTAAAAAATAAAAAAATAAAAACTTATTCCCTGTTCAGGAGCAATAAATCTTCCAATAAATCTTCTTCTTTCACTGAAGATTTGTTCTTAATTTATTTTTTAAATTTTGTAGTAAAATTGCATCTGAATAGGTAATAAAAAAATTAATAAAAATAAATATTATTGTTATTTACATATGACTTGCTAGCTAATTAAATTACAATCCAATTTTTGTTTCTTGTCAATTTAAAATAAAAAATAAATTAAAAATGCAAATATATTGTGAAAATTGTATGCCTTATTGAGTCTTCGTGACACACTAAAACAGCTGAAATACTTTGTTTTAAATATGCATAAAATTAAAAGCTGTAACCCAAACACGTTTGGCATTTAGAGCCAAAATTACATTTTGCGAAACATAATTGGAAAACTTAAATTGTTTTTCAATACGAACTTAAGACCTAGAGTCAGCAATAAATATACATATATACATGTGCATGTCATGTGCATATGCCAATATTATATACAGAATCTCCAATACATAGCAAGAGAGTATCTCACTAGAGATTCGAGTACATGTTCAGATGGGCACAAGTACAAGACTATTGACCCAGTTGAGCTAATCAAACATAATGCACGTACGGCAGATAATTAATTGATATCAGCACCAACGCATAGCAGAATGCATTGAATTGAGATTTATATAAAGAAGAAGAAAAAAAAAGTCACCAAACACCCAAACAAAACAAATAAATATGAAATAAGAAATAAAAGATGCAACAATTGAGCAAATTATGAAAAATAATACAAAAAGAATCGTTACTGCAGCTGAGCCAAGTGGAACTCAAATGAATCAATTGTCACGTTTTCGCATATTTAATAATATAGTCATGTCTCGAGCATCGCCCCGTTGCACAATTCAGAGATAGATGACACTTGTAATTGAGAGATAGACGAGTGCAGCAGAAGAGACGCTCAACATTTGTTGAATTCGAAAGATTTTATTACAAAATTACAAGAATTATCTATTCTACTTTGCAGAAGATGTAAAACGCTGAGGATATCCATCAACTCCACCCACGCAACACAACCAAAGAGGCGCCCCTCGAACGGTCCCCAAGAAACCAAAGACTAAGTGCCTAGAGCGCATAGAGAGGTTGTCTTTTACAACCTCCAAGTCCGACAACATATATAAGACAAGCAATGACTGCCAATAGCCTATTAGGACGATCCTTACTCAATGAGGGTGAGTTTTAAATAATTAAAAATAAAAAATAAAAATCTTGAATAATTTGATGCCTTCTCTACTTTTCCAGGGCGTTCCAACAAACGTTCATTAGTCTCACTGATTGTCGGCCTGGTCGTTGGCTTCTGTCTGGCCGAGTTGTTTGTCTACTCATCCACGCCGGAACGTGGCGAGTTTATGCCCTACGATGGCCATCGGCATGGCGATGTCAACGATGCCCATCACAGCCACGACATGCTGGAGCTGTCTGGTCCTGAACAGGATATCGGCACGCACGAGCATTCAAATGAGAACACAAGCATCGCTGAGAAAATGTATAGCGAAGTGCGTATTCTCTGCTGGATTATGACAAATCCCTCCAATCACAAGAAGAAGGCACGCCATGTGAAACGTACCTGGGGCAAGCGATGCAATAAGCTGATCTTTATGAGCTCAGCTAAGGATGAGGAACTCGATTCTGTGGCCCTGCCCATTGGCGAGGGACGCAATAATTTGTGGGGCAAAACAAAAGAGGCCTACAAATATATCTACGAGCATCATATCAACGATGCAGACTGGTTCCTTAAAGCTGACGATGATACCTATACGATCGTAGAGAATATGCGATATATGCTATATCCCTACAATCCAGAGACACCCGTCTACTTTGGCTGCAAATTTAAGCCATATGTCAAGCAGGGCTATATGTCCGGTGGGGCTGGTTATGTGCTCAGTCGTGAGGCAGTGCGTCGCTTTGTGGTGGAAGCGCTGCCCAATCCCAAGCTTTGCAAAAAGGATAACAGCGGCGCCGAGGATGTTGAAATGGGCAAATGCTTGGAGAATGTCAAAGTGGTGGCAGGCGACTCTCGTGATGCCAATGGACGTGGCAGATTCTTTCCTTTTGTGCCGGAGCATCATTTAATACCCTCGCATACGGACAAAAAGTTCTGGTACTGGCAGTACATTTACTACCAAACAGATGAGGTATGAGATTTAGATTGAATATGAATGTTAACTTACATTACTATCTCAACTCTCTCTCTCTCTCCATCTTTTCGTACAGGGTCTGGATTGCTGTTCGGATTATGCCATATCATTTCATTATGTCACGCCTAATCAAATGTATGTGCTCGACTATTTGATATATCATTTGCGACCATATGGCATAGTCAATAAGCCAGATGTTTTGCCCAATAAGCTGGCATTGGGCGAACTTATGCCAGCTCCCAAAGAGCCAAAGCAGACCGAAGAGCCTAAACCGCTAGAGGAGTCAAATACGACCGAATCGAAAAAGGAAGCACAATGATTCCAGCTCGATGCTTTGTCATGTATATAGAACTTGTGTAAATATCGTTCGATCGACAGAGATCTAAATCAGTTTAACATACTTTGCCATTTCCATATGTTGTCTCTTGTATTATTTCAATTCGTTTTATGATATAAATGCTCTTGAGTTGTAAAAAAAAAAAAGGAAAACTTAAAAAAACATAAATAATAAGGAAAAAAAAAAAGAAGCACTCAACTGTGCTGTGAGTTTAGTTTGTAAAAAAGATCTGCGCAATTATTGTTTATAATAAATATACTAATAGATTTACATAAGATTTATATACTATACTGTAAGATTTATATGCATACATATATTTATAAAGACATTCGATTAAGCATTCGCATTGCATATGTCACATACTTTCTAAGACAACGGTAATCAATTAAATGCATAAATACTGGCCCATATTTAGTTAGCAATAATTTAATAAATTTTATATTGACATAAATTAGTTGATAAACTCTAATATTTAAATTATATATAAATATAAAAATATTTATATATTTATAGGCATTAATTCTGAGAAAATGTATTACACGCTATTATTAAACTTATAATATTTAATAAAAAAAATCGTATTTGAAACTTAAAGAAAAATCATTGAGATGCTGTTTTATTTGAAGCAATTTGACTTAAAGAGAGTATGTTTTTTTTTTTATACCCTGAACCCATTGAAAATGGGAATTCAGGGTATAATGGTTTTGTGAAAATGTATGTAACAGGCAGAAGGAGACATCGCAGACCCCATAAAGTATATATATTCTTGATCAGCATAAAAAAATAAGTTGAATGAGCCCTGTCCGTCTGTCCGTCCGTCCGTCCGTCCGTCCGTCCGTCCGTCCGTCCGTCCGTCCGTCCGTCCGTCCGTCCGTCCGTCCGTCCGTCCGTCCGTCCGTCCGTATGAACGTCGAGATTTCGGAAACTACAAGAGCTAGAGAGCTGAAATTTTACATGAACACTCATATGTTAGCTACGCAGTACGAGTTTATTTTGTTTTTTCGATAACTCATCCCATTTCCAAATTATCGATAAAAAATCGAAAATTCGTTTCCATTTTTTATGTTTTTCGGGCATAACTTCTACATCGTTATAGCGAAAGACTTCAAATTTGTATATTTAGATAGATATTATGAATACGCAGATTATGTAATTTTCAGATTTTGGATGCCACGCCCCCTTCGCCCCCAATTTGGAAAACACGCATTTCAAATACTAGAGACTTGAAATTTGGCACATAGATACATTTAGATATTCTTAATATACTCTGAAAATTTCATTAAGATCATGCATCTAGAAATGGAGTTATAGGAGTTCAAAGTATAGCCCAACCCACCCCCAAGCCACGGCAGCAACTGCGCGGTTAGCAGAGCGCGCGCCTATACGTGCGTAAAGAAGAAGAGTATCACTTTTTTTGCAGGGTTCAGGGGATCTCGTAGTCGAGCCGTCTCGACTAGAGCCTTCTTACTTGTTTTTTATAAAATATGTATAAACAAGTAAGAAGGCTCTAGTCGAGACGGCTCGACTACGAGATCCCCTGAACCCTGCAAAAAAAGTGATACTCTTCTTCTTTACGATCGCATGAGCGCGAGCTCTGCTAACTGCGCAGTTGCTGCCGTGGCTTGGGGGTGGGTTGGGCTATACTTTGAACGCTTATAACTCCATTTCTAGATGCATGATCTTGATGAAATTTTCAGAGTAGATTAGGAATATCAAAATGTATCTATGTGCCAAATTTCAAGTCTCTAGTATTTGAAATGCGTTTTTTGCAAATTGTGGGCGAAGGGGGCGTGGCATTCAAAATCCAAAAATTACATAATCTGCGTATTCATAATATCTATCTAAATGTACAAATTCGAAGTCTTTAGCTAAAACGGTGTAGAAGCTATGCTCAAAAAACCAAAAAAATTGAAACGAATTTTCGATTTTTTATCGATAATTTGGAAATGGGATGAGTTATCGAAAAAACAAAATAAACTCGTACTGCGTAGCTAACATATGAGTGTTCATGTGAAATTTCAGCTCTCTAGCTCTTGTAGTTTCCGAAATCTCGACGTTCATACGGACGGACGGACGGACGGACGGACGGACGGACGGACGGACGGACGGACGGACGGACGGACAGACGGACAGGGCTCATTCAACTTATTTTTTTATGCTGATCAAGAATATATATACTTTATGGGGTCTGCGACGTCTCCTTCTGCCTGTTACATACATTTTCACAAAACCATTATACCCTGAATTCCCATTTTCAATGGGTTCAGGGTATAAAAATGTATAATTTAATTTAATTTATAATTTAAAATTTATAATTTAATTTTTTATAATTTACCTGGAAAATTAGATAAATTTAGGCTTTGCGCTGAGTAATTTATATATATAAAATGTCTATAATAGTAGCTGCAATAGAATTGAATACCTCAGATTTTATTTATTAGATTATTATTATAATAAAAGAGGCTTGGAATGATTGAAATATAAACGTTACACAGGCTTCAGATATCGCTCAGTTGGGCAATCCCGACCAGAACACTTTGTAGTTATAGGTTTATTCCATATTTCAATTCGCTAGACAGAGAAACAGTACAACAGACAGCCGGGTGTACTGACAAAAATATAGACAATGCTCATATCAAAAGCATTTATTAAATGCATTTATAATTTTGTGCATGCTAATAATAATGGCTCATTCGGCAACAAATAATATAATAGATGTATTATTATAATATAATATTAGAACAAGTAAGAAAGCAGTTGTCGAGACTGCTCGACTACGAAATGATCAAATGATGGGGGCTGCCACGCCTCCTTCTGCCTATTACATGCTTTTAACAAAACCATTAAACTCTGATTTGCCATTTTTAATGGCCTCAGGGTATAAAAATAGCTAATCTGAAATGGAAATTTGCTTCCTGTATTTCTTAGGAAATTCAGAACGCTATAAATATTGAAGATTACAAATTCAGTCTTCTGTACCATTAGAAAAACACATTTATTTTACTCAAATATGCAAGTACGTTTTTTTTTAAGGTTTATCTCTTCGACTTACTATCTGTTTTACATAAATTGCCTTTTCTGCGTTCCACTGAGAATGGACGTAAATAATTAGTTGACAACACACAAATCTATGTCTGCATATGATTCACAATAACTTCTACTCACTTGGACGGATCAATTAGTCGAATATAGAATGAAAAAGTAAACGATTCGGTCGACCAGCTCATCATAACAAGTAAAAACCATATGTAAGCTCAAAAATGGCAAATGTTTTATTTTCGGTTCTGTTTTCTGTTGATAATGTGACAGGCTATAAATTTTACCATTTCCATTTACGTTCAGTATTTATATAGCAGAAAAAATTTTTGTTTTTTTATAAAATAAATAAATGAATATCAACAATGTCGATTACACTCGACATTACTTTAAGAACCTGCAGTATGATCCATAGTAGGATCAGTTAATTATCGCATGCAAAAGCAGATACTTGAAATACGAGAGTTTTTAATCAGTAAAAGATATATATTGCATTTAAAGTGTTCAGATATTTCAACTAATACAGTTTCAGCTAAAAGTGTAAGCTATCCAAACAATGAATTATGCAATCAACTATTTTAGTGCTCCAAGTGTTACAATTTATTTAATTAATTAACAATTAATAAAATATTTGCCTGCTTCAATTAAACTAAAGTATATAAAATTAAAATAAAAATATAAAATATTTTATTTATTTATTTAACAGTTAGAATTAATGTTAAATTAAAGCTAACTAGGCTAAAGCTCTGGCTACTGAGGCCTTCGGCTTGAGGTTTTTTTTTTTTTTTGTTATTTTTTATATATAAAATATAAAATATAATTGTGTTGAATTTAATATGTTATTTGATTAACGAATTCATTTCATTAAGTAAATTCATTTAATTGTTTAAATGACTTAAATTTATTTTATTTTATTTTATGACTTAGTAAGTTATCACTGAGTAAGTTAATTTACTTAACAATAAAAAAAATATATTTTTACCATATCTATATATTATTATTATTATTATATATTTACCATATCTAAAAAAATATTTAACAGTAATTTTAATTAATTAAATTTTATTTATAGACTCAATAAATCAATTTAATGAATTACTTATTCTTTGGATAATTAAAAGTAAATTATTATTTGATTAATAATTCTTAAATATTTTGTTTAATGAAAAATGGAATTTCCCTATGAATTGAGTTAATATATTTAATATATTTAATGAATTTATTTAAAATAATATAATAATAATATTAATATGTAATTAAATTAATTTAATAATGAATTGCACAAAATAAATAAAGAAATTGTCTATAAAAAGTAATTTAATTAATTAAATTAATTAATTAATTATTAATAGCACAAAATAAATAAAGAAATTGTCTAAAAAAAAATAATATTATAATTAAATTTATATTTATTTTATAAATAAATAAATTGTCTATTATACTTTTATATTTAACATATTAATTTATTCATTAATGCAATTGGATCTGCAGAAGATATGAAATGTTGTTAGCTTATTACAAAGAGAATTAAGAAGTTTATGAAATCCAAAGACTAAAGTGCCTAATTACAACAATTATATCGGCTGCAATGACTGTCAATAGCCTACTGGGACGATCCATATTAAATGAAAGTAAGTTTTTAACACATCCCTAACTGATCAACGCTTTCTTATAATATATCCCTTATTTGCAGGGCGTTGCAACAAACGTTCATTAGTCTCCGTGGTTGTCGGCCTGGTCATTGGTTTCTGTGTAGCCGAGCTCTTTGTCTACTCATCCATTTCGCAACGTTGCCAATATGTCAATAATGCACCTCAGACTAACGACACGAAGGAACTATCTGCTCCAAAGAAAGATATCGGCACGCACGAACAGTCAAATGAGGACACAAGTGTGGCAGAGAAAATGTATAGCGAAGTGCGTGTTCTTTGCTGGATTATGACAAATCCCTCCAATCACAAGATTAAGGCACTCCATGTGAAACGTACCTGGGGCAAGCGATGCAATAAGCTGATCTTTATGAGCACAGCCAAGGATGAGGAACTCGATTCTGTGGCCCTGCCCATTGGCGAGGGACGCAATAATTTGTGGGGCAAAACAAAAGAGGCCTACAAATATATCTACGAGCATCATATCAACGATGCTGACTGGTTCCTTAAAGCTGACGATGATACCTATACGATCGTAGAGAATATGCGATATATGCTATATCCCTACAATCCAGAGACACCCGTCTACTTTGGCTGCAAATTTAAGCCATATGTCAAGCAGGGCTATATGTCCGGTGGGGCTGGTTATGTGCTCAGTCGTGAGGCAGTGCGTCGCTTTGTGGTGGAAGCGCTGCCCAATCCCAAGCTTTGCAAACAGGACAACACGGGCGCAGAAGATATCGAAATAGGCAAATGCTTAGAGAATGTCAAAGTGGTGGCAGGCGATTCTCGTGATGCCATTGGTCGTGGACGATTCTTTCCCTTTATACCAGAGCACCATTTGAGAGCGAAGGTTGACAAAAGTTTCTGGTACTGGAAGTTCATCTACTATGAAACAGATGAGGTCAGAGATTCTTACCTTAGATATTTATAGGACTTAAAAGGAAATTTGTAAACTAACCTTCCCATCTTAATCTACAGGGTTTGGATGGTTGTTCAGATTATGTCATATCATTTCATTATATCCGGCCAAATCAAATGTATGTACTGGACTATTTTATATATCATTTGCGACCATATGGCATAGTTAAGAAATTCGATGATTTGCCCAAGAAATTGGCGTTGGGCGAACTGATGCCGCCGCCCAAAATTCCAATGGATTCTCAAAGATCCACGGAACCTTCCAATACTACCGGAATAGTAAAGAAAGCGTAGTGAAACCAGCTTGATATACATAGAACTTGGTAAATATTTCTCGCTTAATGTAAATATTTTGAAATATGTTATTTATATTTATATTTAAAATATGTTCATTATACAATGTTTCAATATGTACAATTGCCATCCAACGTTTAATTGACTTCCCACACAACGTACTTTTCAAATTAAATTTAAAATTAGAAACTTCTTTGCTGTACACTGCTTTACAAACAGTAGCACTGCTTGCACATTGATTGTTTTTCAACTGCTTGCTTTCGTTTACACGTCAACAATGTTTACAATAATGAATATGTAATTTTAGTATTTCAAAGGAAATATCATTTAAAGTTTGTTTATTACAATATGTTTCGAATTCGCAATAGAGTTAAGAATAAACATGAATATTTCATAAATTAAAATTTATTCATCTGCTGTCATCTGTTTACTTATTAAATTAAATACGAGTCCAATGTTTGATTAGCTTTTGTGGAATATAAAAAAAAAATGTAACCGGCAAAATAAATTATTTAATTTGCACAATTGTTTTTTTTTTTTTTTTTTTTTTTCGACCTTATAAAAGGCGATGTTAAAGTGCTTCAAGATCTAGTTGCATTACTTCAGTTAAGCAATAAATATCATTTAGAAATACAATATAAATTTATTGAAATAATTAATGGCTTTCGAAATTCGATTATTTTGCATTCTTCTCATGGGAATTTTTGCGGGCTACGTGTTAACGCAATTGGCCTATAATAGCTGTGATATCAGAGTAATTCAATTGGAAAGCCAAAAGCTGAAATACATGTTAGAGAGGCCGCCAATTGAAGCCAATCTTAACAATCAAAAGGGCAATCCTTTTTATTATTACTATTTTACTATACATGGAAATGGGCGAAAAGCCATCTATGGATAAAATGTATTTGCAAGTAAAACAACAAAATTTGTGACGTTTTAAAAAATCTATATAGAAGCTGTCTAAAATCTAAATTGAAACTCAAATTCCAGTGTGATCTACTGTATTAGTGATAAAATAAGAAATAAATATTAATAAATAAATTATACAAAATATATAGAAGCACATACTATCAACTCAAATAATTCTAATATGATTGAAAACACGTAACTCTTATACCGGTCTCTTTCTTCTTCATATAAAAGAGAGCAAGAAGATAAGAGATATCTGACAAAATTGAAAATATTCGGAGTAGTCACCAAACAATCTTCGACAGCAGACCTCCTTGAACCGCTTGGAAAGTAAATTAATACTCAACGAAGAGGTTTGGGAGATGGACAGTAAGAATTACACAAAATACTCTACTTCGGGCAATGTATTAATAGAAATTAAAAGTTGGGCGCATTATCTTTTTTTTATAATTAATAAATGCTCGCTGGTTCTTTTATGTACCTTGCAGAAAAATAAATAGAATATTTTCGTTGATAAGCAGTATCAGACTAATGATGTCAAACGTATTTTCAGCTAGCTCACCGACAAAAAAAAAAATAATAATAATAATAATAAGACAATCAGCAATTGCAGAATCATTACTTACTCTCCCTAGCCAAATTTATATATTTTTTCGTTCTTCACGAACTTCCACTGAAATCACATAACAAATTCTACAACATAAAATGATATTATCTATACAACAGCTAAGACTTAATACAATTATCATTTGTGTTATATAACAACAACTAGGTCAATTATTATATGATCATGCTTGTTTTCTTGTTAACACTAATATCATCACTCATATCTTCTCTTTGCATTACTTGGCTGTATAATGTGATGTGTGCTTCAAATTTGTTTATTTTAGTCTAACTATTGTCGCACTCGTGTTTGGTTCAGTTTCAATTTTAAATTTTAAATTTTATGTCAATGTATATTCTATTTTCAATGCGTAATTCAATTAAACTAAAAAAGAACAATTCAAACAACTAATAAAAAAATAAAAAAGAAAGACAAATGAAGTATACCTGTTAGAAACATATTTTTCCCTTGTTGACACAATTGTTTCGATCTTTAAGCATATTTTGTATGTGAAATATTTCAGAAATTCCCAGTGACGGTTAAAAGTTCATAATGACGACATCACATTCGCCTCTAAGACAAGGTATAGCAGTGATAATAATAGATGAAAATAATAATAAAGGAAATATGATAAATGTAATTAAATTTCAACATTTTTAGCAGCTCGTCAAATCTTGACGCTTGTCATCATCCTAATTGCGACCATTTTATTAATTAAACTCTACTCGACGCCGCTTCAAATTGATAACTTTGACAATTTTAACAGCAAAGAGTTTCAAACTTAATTTGATGACAATTATATCTCTTAGCTATCATATTTTATCTTTCTGTTCTGTTTTGATATGCACTGGAAATACATATTTAGATGCTAAAGATAACATTGTGAAACATAGTAAAATAAAAAGTAATTAAATACGAGATAAAACACATTCTTTGATATCTCCGCTCTTAAATGAATGACCCTTTTAACGGTGTTTTCACAGGTGTTTTCTAATATTTTGCAGCTGCCTATGGACAACTATATCTCATATAACTCTTATTCGGCGCGCTTAGTTGGGTCGCTGACGTGAACTACTTCAGTTCACTTTCGTTGTCAATTGAATTGAGAAATAAATTAAGTGAAATGTGAAGTTTATGAATTTGAAAATTATATTCAAAAAATGTGAATTAAAAATGTTTAATAAATTATATGATATTATATAAATAACAAATATAATTAATTTTTTGTGTGCTAAGCTAAATATGTAAACGTAAATTAAAACTTGAATGAAATTTATAAAATTACATTTTTTAAATGTGAATATTATAAAAAGAAAAAAAAATTAGGACGTTATAAATTTAAAAAAAATTTTAAATAAAATTAAATTTTATTCAAATTTTAAAAATTAATAAAATTAAAGCTGAGAAACAAAAATTTAGAACATCATGAAAGTGCCCGGATCCTCTATACTACTATATGAAGGTATTAATAACGAAGTTGAAATAAAATATTGTACAAATATTTAAGCAAAAATATTTCAGGGCATCCAAACAAAACGCGTTCTCTGCTGACGCTTCTAATTGGACTGCTAATTGGATTTTGTGTAGCTCAGCTTATATCTTATGTGACGATATCTGAAGATATCAAATCGATCGATAATATAGCCAGCAATGAGCTACATAAGCAACGGCAGCCTTCCAACGATGTTGCAATACCAAATTTAGGTGCGCTCACACACAATCATCCCTACGAGGATACTTCGATGGCTGATCGTCTGAAGAAAGAGGTACGTGTTCTCTGCTGGATCATGACCAATCCCAACAATCATAAGGTGAAGGCTCGACATGTGAAACGTACGTGGGGCAAACGTTGTAACATTTTGCTATTCATGAGCTCCGCAGCAGATGATGAGCTGCCCACAGTCAAGTTGGATGTGGGAGAGGGTCGAGAGAATTTGTGGAGGAAGGTAAAGGAGGCCTTCAAGTATGTCTACAAGCATCATTACAATGATGCGGATTGGTTCTACAAGGCGGACGACGATACCTATGCAGTCATCGAGAATCTACGATATATGTTATATCCCTATAATCCAGCGACGCCCGTGCACTTCGGCTTCAAGTTCAAGCCCTTCGTTAAGCAGGGCTATATGTCGGGCGGAGCTGGTTATGTGCTCAGCAAGGAAGCATTGCGAAGGTTTGTAGTTGAGGGCATACCCGATCCCAAGATGTGTCTACCGGGCACCGTTGTCAACGAGGATATTGAGATTGGCAAATGTATGGAGAATCTGAATGTGACTGCTGGCGATTCACGTGATGTGAATGGGCGTGGTCGCATGTTCCCTTTTATACCGGAGCATATGTTAATTCCCGGTAAAGATCCTGATTTTTGGTATTGGAAATATATCTACTACAAGACAGACGATGTAAGTCTTGAATTTAAATACAATTTTCTTCTTAAATATATATCTCTGTTTTAGGGTCTCGATTGCTGTTCAGATAATGCAATATCCTTTCACTATGTCGCTCCCAACTACATGTATGTTCTCGACTATTTGATCTATCATTTGAAACCTTTTGGTGTGGTGAGAACGCAACAATTGCCCAACAAACTCAGAGTAGGTGAATTTATGCCACCACCTAAAGAAGAACCCGCCAACAGCAATGAGGATTCTGTGGATGACTATGACAGATTATATACTACAGCTCCACAGACAACAAAATCAGCAGAGCCAGATGCAAGAGAAGTTCAATCAAACGAAGAAGACGACGAGGAAGAGCTCAAAACGACAGAGAACTTGCAAGTGGAAAGAAAAATTAAAAAGCTAAGAAGAGAAATAAGACGCCTGAGGCATATAGATAGCGAATATCAATAGCAGATAGAAATAAGATATTTTAAATTAAATTTTCCTTATGTACTGAACACATGTAATGTGTGACTATTTATAGAAACAAATGAATGCACTTACCCAGCTATTATATTAATACATCATTGGCTATCAATCCACAGATATGAATTAAATTTCTGTAAATTTTTAATATAAACATTTTTTTTTAAATAAAAATAAATCAAGATGTTAAATATATAAAATGAATATTAAAAATTCTAAAAGTTGATATTAAATAAAATAAAAATTTATAGTTAATAGTAGTAAAATTTTAGACAATTGTTTGCTATCCAAATATAAATTCATATGAATTTAATATAAATTAGAGTGCTGCAAATTTGAAGTAGTACATTTTCTAATTATAAAATATTAATATACATAAAATATTTAAAAGTCTAAAAACCAATATTTAAAAAATTAATATTTATACTTTATAGACAAAAAAAAAATATTATAACTGAGTTAAATATAATAAATATTAAATAGTATATAAAAACTAAATAATTATTAATTAATTTGTAATATTTTTCTTCACTTACTTGTGCACAATTCACTGATATTCCAATATCATATAATTTTGATCACTTTTCACTTTGCGAACGCGCGCTTTATTATTGAATAAATAAGTCAATTAAATTGGCACACAAATCACTTATTTATCTAATTAAACACATATTTATTCATGAAAATGTCCGTCTGTCCGTCTGTCCCTCTATAGTAATAAATATTATTAACTTGAAAATTATGAGACTGCAACAAATCTTTATTTACCATATTTGGATGTACAACATGATTTTATCATATTTTTCGAAAACCCATCTCTATGTCTCACTATCGATACCAATCGATACGTTGAAGCTCAACTTCAAGACGATAAAAGCAAATGACTTCAAATGTACCACCAAATGCACAGCTTATGAATATTTTGACTTGAAATATAAACAAAAATATACATATCAGAATTACACACTGGTCACTTCAATGAGAGTGTAGCTAAATGAAGAGTTTTTCAATAAATTATTTTCCCTTGCACAGCCATAATGCAGCCACAGAATAAATTGCGCAGTAAGCGCAGCTCGCATTTATGCATGCATGCGCATGTGCGTGTGTGCGTAGATTATGTATTTTTGAAAATAGAGTAGAATGATTGAAATCACTGCTCTGTGCAAGTTTTTCGGATGTCTCTCAATTGAGCACCGCCGATTACATCACTTTTGCTTGTATATAGCGATAATATACTTAAATATTCCACTTTTACTTTTGTTACGTTATTGGCGCGCACTTCGTAAGAGATAAAAGAATCGCAACTAATGAACGCGTTCAAATGATCGCAGCGGGAACACACTAGTTCAGTTAACTCTAGTTCTTAACTGAATTAAGTTCCGTATACAGTTAAGCATTGGTGCAATCATAAGTGTAATTGTTAATTTATTTAACAAAAGTATTTCATTTTCTTTATACTTAAAAGGCATTCATTTCATGTATTTAATATCATAAAGTTTTTATTTATTATTTCACATTTGTAAAGTAATGTGGCAGCGCCAGCTAACAAATAATTCAAGCGTAAGTCAATTGAGCAGTCTGGCAGCGCAAACTTTCGGAACCAGTAAGTGAGCTAAACAATTAAAGTGAACTCACTTGACCAGTCTGGCAGCGCTATAGAATAACTGATTTCATATCATAGAAAAATTAAATAATTTTTAAATGCTACTGGCATATATCAAGCGCCAATTGGGCCCCACATGTTGTTTATTTCTCATGTGGGGCTTCGTTTGGTTCGTATTCATTGAAATTTACCTATTTGCATGGAATAGTACGAGCATTGCCATAATAAACTTTCTGCAGCGGCCCTACAAAGAAAACATACGAGACGTCAATGTGGGCAACCGGAACGAGACGTGGGACAATCACAGCATTGCCAATGAGCTCTATCATAAGGTGCGCATCCATTGTCTGCTACATCTAACCAACAATCATGAGCGCAGCAAGATAAAGCATATTCTAAAAACTTGGGCCACTCGCTGCAATCGAATGCACATAAGCGAGGCGTCAAATATAAATAAAGCATATCGACGCATTGCCCGGACACAGTATGTGGATTTGGATTGGCTGCTGCATGTGCATGTGGATAGTTATGTGATTATGGAGAACTTACGTTACATGCTCGCCAGCTATCAGCCCGATCGCAAGATTTACTTCAGCGCCTTCCATGCTGCCTATCCATATGCCCATGTCAGCCTAAAGGATACCACAGATTATATATTCAGTCGCCGAGCGCTGCAGCAGCTGTTGAGAGAGAATGACAGTGTATCGCTTGCTGATTATCTTGCCGACATGGAACAGGGCCCCAACGAGCAGTTCTTCCCATTTCAAGTGCCCGCAGAGATTTTGCCCTTTACGCTGCGCTGTTACTTTTGGCACTGGCCACTCATCTATCGCGCCGTCTACAGCGACCAGGTGCGTTTATCCAATATGTATTTTACTTTATGCATTAACTATTTATAGTCTAGTTTCCGCAGGCCTTCAATAGCAGCATGGCAATGCCCATAATTCTACCCTATGTAGACATGGATCAGCTATACGTGTTGGAATTCATGCTCTATCATTTGCGCCCGTATGGTTATATCAATGGAATGCCTGCCTTGGATCAGCCTAGCTCTGTTATGCAGCTGCCGGCGCTGTCCGCCAATGATACAGTTAGCGAACAGCTTTACAGGCAGGTGCGCATTGTCTGCATGGTCTTCACCTATCCACACAAATACGAGCAAGTCGTTCGCACCATACGCGACACCTGGGCGAATCGTTGCAACAAGCTAATCGTATTTAGTGCGCACAAGCCGAAACGCCGGGAATTTGAGGAAGTCTATACCATCGCCTTGAATGTGACCGAGGGCTATGAGTGGCTGTGGGGCAAGACGAAGGCAGCTTTTAAACATGTCTACAAACACCATCTAAACGAGGCGGATTGGTTCTATAGAGTGGACGATGATACCTATGTCATTATGGAAAATATTCGTTATATGCTTTTAGGGCATTGTGGCGACGAGCCCATTTATTTTGGCTGCAATTTCCAGGCGAAGCACCGAGGACCAATCTATATGTCAGGCGGTGCTGGCTATGTGCTAAGCCGTGAAGCAGTGCGTCGCCTGGTTGAATTTGGAATCAATGAGAATTTATGCAATCGCGATTCCAATGGCACCGAAGACTACGAACTGGGCGTCTGCTTAGCCAAATTGAATGTAATCGCTGGCGATTCGAGAGATCAATTTGGGCGCTATAGATTTCTGCCCGTAGGATTACCAAAAATGCTAGTACCGGGCATCATAGACCATCAGTTTTGGCTCTTTAATTATGTCTACTACGCGTTCAAGGAGGTATTGCGCTATAGTTGTTTATTTATCGAATTATTATTATACAACATTTTTGTAGGGCATTGAATGCTGCTCATCCTATATCATTGCGATCCACTATGTGGTCTACTATCAAATGTATATATTCGAATATTTTCTATATCAAATGCGTCCATATGGCATTATACTGGGTCACGAGTCGCTCGGCAATTCTAGTCTGGAACAAATTTAGCTAGATGTGAAAGAGAGTAAGAATTGCAAAAAACGAAATTAAGTTTATATAAATTGATATATTTTATAAATTTTCTGTTCGACTATTTCTAGAGAGATATATTTAATCAAGACCAATTTTAATTGTGGCTATGTATTTGGCATAGTTTGCTGCAGTCCTTTATACAAATATTTATATGCCTTCAGCTCAAGCCAAAGGGACGTAATTTATAAACTAGATATTCCATGATGTAAAAACAGTTAATATCCACACAGCTAAATGTTATGGCCGACTTTGAGCAACAGCCGAGTGTAATCTGTAAATTGAAAAGAAATTTATATATATTTATATTTGATATATCTTAATATGAGTTTTATTTCATTTTAGTTAACCTACATTCACCAGCTTGTTCACGAAGAGCGGCAGCCCGTGCTCATCGCTACTGTTGCCCACGGCCACGCCCACATTGCGAAAGCAGCGCGCAATTTCCAAATGTTTAATGCCATAATTGTGACTACTACAAATGGTGCTATTATCATGGCCCAGAGTCACAAAACGATGCAGCGCCTCTCTGCTAAATATATTGCCACCGGAGCCAGTTCTCCTATGTAACTGGAAATTATAATATAATTATTTTGTTTAATAAGAAATGATAGTTCAAAGAGAATTTAAATATTGTTTATTGTAACTGAAAATGCTTGCCATATTAATATAGATCGTTAATAATCTTTAATCTTTAAATTATGTTAAATATAGTCCTTTGGAATATTCTTGTGAAAATATGTATTTATTGTTGTATATATAGTTTTATTTATTTTATTTTATTTTTTTAATGTCGTACTTTAATTACTAATATATTTTTAATTCTGTTATATTTAATTCAAATTTTTAAATTATTGTTATTTGCATTTTACTTAATTCATTTATTATTATTTGTATTTTATTATTAATTTATTAATATTTTTTGTAGGTAATAATTTTTTATTATTATACATAGTTTATTAATAATTGTAGTTTATTATTTGTATTTTAAATTAAATAATTATATTTCTAATATTAGTTTTTTATCTTTAATCTCATTTCATTTTTATTCATATTTATTTATTTAATTATTTTATTTGTCGATTTGATTATACGTAATTTATAATGCATTTTTAATTAATTATTATATTTTATTTTTATTAACATTTTTATTTATTTAATTTAATTGTTAATTTCATTTTTCTGTTTAGTTTTTAATTGCATTTTCATTTAATTATTATAAATCTTTTAGTAGTTAGCATAAATGCATATATTATATATATTACACACTAAATCTTATATACCAAACATATTTATTAATTTCACTCACATTCTGCTTATACTCATAGGTAAAACTGTCAAAATAAATGGGCATTTCGGGCGAGTAGTCGTTGAGCAAGTGTACCAGATTCTCCATGATCACATAACTAGAGGGAGTTAGAGCAAAGAGATTAGCATTATAGATGGGCAGACTCTCTCACACACACACACATACGTTTCATCGGTCACCATGAGAAACCAGTCGTAGTGCCCATGATAACACGTATAGACATAACGCAGATATTGTCGCGTTCGACCCCAAGAGTTGCTGTTGCTCCTCGTGCTCCGCTTGGTGATGCTAGACCTATTGGTTTGACTGCCGCGCAGTAATGGGTAATTCTCATTCACATTCCGGACATTGGCATTGAGAATGAGCAGCTTGTGGCATCGTTTACCCCACGTTCGCTTAATGTGCTTCACTCGCAGCTCCCTAATCGGCCGCACTGTCACCATGCAGAGTATGCGCGGCGTCACATTGCCATTGTCGGGCATCTGCGATTTGTACAGGGTATCTGCAGCCTGTCCATTGCTGCTGCTGCTGCTGCTGCTGGTGTAAAGCTCAGCGGAATCAGCTGATGCGCTGCTCTCACTTTGGAATTCGTGCCGTGCCATCTGCAGCAGACGTGAGATACAGCTGCCGCAGATGAGGCCCAGCAGCAGCATCAGCAGCAGCTGCAATCTCTGCTTTTGCTGCTTAACGAAATTTGTATACATTTCTTTTCTGCTTCTTCTTCTTCTTGCTTTAATAACTAACGGTATGCTGGGCTTTTGTTAACGTCTTCATGTACGCTGTTAAGGTGCAAAGAAAAGAAGAGAGTGAAAGAAAGAGACAGGGAAGTGTGTGAGAGAGAGTGAGTAGGAATGTGTGTGGGAGAGAGTGTATTAATGATCTAGAGCAATTGGGCACAGTTAGAGAGTCACTGCATACTATGCATTTATAAACTGCAAGCATTTAAGTCTTTAGATTTGACAACAGTTTGCGAGTCATTGCTTTCAAGTTACACTCTTTAAGTCATGCGCTCAAATCGATTTCTTTAGTTGGCCTAAATACATACATGCATATCTCTTAAATCTATATATGCATATCTGAAAGTTTGACAGTCACTCATCAAATAATAGTTTTAGGGTCACATACATTAATGAAAGTTAGACAGTCACTAAAATAAAAATAAAATAATTTAAAACAATTTTAGAGCCATAACAATAAGACTTCAATATACACAAATTACTGCACAGTTTTAGAGTCGAAATACACTTGATTGATTACGCATTAACACTTCACAGTTTAAAAGCTACCTATTAAGATTTACAATTACTTTGCACAGTTTTGGAGTCACAGCAGTAAAACACCACGCAAATAGTTCACCTATAAATTAGCTCAGCACACTTTGAGAGTCTCTGACTGAATTAAAATTGCGCGGTTTTAGAATTTTAGAAATTATTGCACGTTGTACTGCGAGCTCCACAGTTTTAGAGTAACTAGCTGTTCACAGTTTATGAGTCACCGACTATGAATGACGACTTCGCACTCGCATACATTAGCTCAGCACAGTTTTAGAATCAAAATAATAAAATTTTTTATTTTATTTAATGTCAATTCACAGTTTGAGAGTCGCCGATTAGAAATTAAATTTTTTTGAGTTTTAGAAATTATTGCATTGTTGCACAGCGAATTCTACAGTTGTAGAGTCAGACAAGCTAATGCGCTGCACAGTTCGAGAGTCACAATGAAAGCAATGCCGATTGCCCGCGCCCATGCATATGCGCTCTCTGCACTCTTAGAGCTCTTTGCAACACTGATAAAGAGTATTGTGCAGTCGGCTTTTAGAGCTGTTTCCTATTTATCGTTTTGTTCAACTGTTTATGCAAATACTACAAAACTGTTTTGTTTATGTAGATGCCGACGAAGCGACGTATGTAGTTGTTGCGGCCTGTGAATGGCTGATTGTTGTTGTTGCTGTTGTATTTGTTGTTATTGTGATTGCTGAAATACCAAATTAACACATTCTTGTGCACTGACGCAGCAGCCGGCAAAGCCAAAAAACGAACTTCAATCAAAAAACTTAAAAAACTTGTAAGATGCGGTTGACCTTCAGGCCAGGTCCGCTCAACGTTGCACCTCTTTTTTTATTTATTTATATTTCTGTTGCCTTAATTCGATTTGCAATTGCTAAATTGTTAAACTTTTGCAAGCTGGTTGCCGGTTTGCGTCTTCTTCTTCTTCTTCGTCTTCTTCTTAGTTTTCATTCGCTTTAACTGTAGGCCACCGTCACAAATCGTTGGCTCCTCTGCCGTATGAGCGCGAGCGGGAGAGGTAGAGAGAGCAAACCAACGTGTGAGTGGGAGAGGTGGGGGGATGTACGCTCGCTCAATTATGCGACGCTCGTTCCGTTTCGTTTTGTTTATTATTTACTCAAAGAGAGTCGCGCACACACGTAAAGAATATATGTATGTAAATACATACGTATATAAAACAAAAATAAATACAAACAACATAAGAAATGTCGCTAACATATATAAACAACACGGCGCAGCGCGACGGCGACTTAACGCCTTGACGATCGTTGACAGACTTGTGAGCTGTTTTTATTTTTTTTAACTCTGTTCAGTTTCTGTTTGTTTGTCGTTTTTGTTGTTTTTTGGTACGTGCGCGCTTTGATCCAAACGACACTTGACTTGCGAACCAGTGTGACCATAATGTCAAAGCTTAGAGATGAGCAACTGTGCAAGTGATGGCAGTGGGAGTGTAGGTAACACGTTGCGTCACGGACCACTGCACAGTGGGACTAGGCATTTCAAATAGCTAGAAATATTTTATGGTATTAATTATGTAAAAAATGTATAGAATAACATTTAAATTTGAATTTACTTAAAAAAAAAAGAATTATTGAAATGAAATTTTTATTATTTATACGAAATTAAATTTAAATTAAATTAAAACTTCAAAAGTAAATATACATATTATATTTAAGTTTGAGATATTTAAAAGTAAATCTGTATAATTATAATTTACATTAAATTAAAATGAAATTATAACTACTCGATATTAAATTAATTTTTATATAAATATAGATTTGAATTAAAAGAATTGTAAAATTAAATTTTAAGTAAAATTTAAAGCATTTGAAATTAAATTCATTCAAAAATAAATTCATTAAAATATAGAAAGTTTATCTTACATTTTTAATTTTACTTTAACTACTGATTAATTATTAAAATTATGCTTGTATTATTATTATTATTTATATTTAACTACTCATTAATAAATCAAATTATTTTTTAATAACTACTATTATTTATATTTTAAACTAAATTAAATACAAACAGTTATTTTTATAAGAAGCTTAGAACTGAGACTGAAAATTCTTCAAAACGCTAAATTTTAAAAGATCATCTATATTATGCCTGGTATTACAATCTAAATTTGTGATTTCTTGTTCTCTTTAGCACCAGAAAAACAGGTCTAAGTGCTACATTTATGTGTTTCATACATCTTTCTGCTGTTTTCTTTACTGGCATTCCACTGGGGCTGCTCAAAGTCCAAGCCCTGATTATGTTTCAAGTTCCGTTTTCTCTTTTTTTTTTTTTTTTGACTATATATTAAATTGAAATTAAATAAATAAAAATTAAATCTTGAAGAAATTCATATACAGCAAAGTCTTAAGAGGAATATAGAATATAAGGAAAATATAAATATAAAAAATTAGCTGAAAATATCTACGTTTCTGTGTCATATCCATTATTACCGATTGCCTAAAAGTATGCTATTAATAAAAATCGTAAAATCAAATTTAAATCTAGTAAAAGCTCCTATAGCTATTAAATTAAAATGTTACATATAAAATAACTCACAAAAAGAAATAAATAAAAATATATATAATAAAATATTTAAAAAATATATATGATAAAATATATATAAATATATAAATAAAAATAATTTCAGAATTGTTAGTAAAAATAATTTTTTATTTCTCTCAAATTTAATAGATAATAATAATAAACATTTAAATTAGCTTTTTTTCTAAACGCCTTAGGCATATATGCCGCCATTCGTGTCGCGATTATTCGCTGCATTCACATAACTATCGGCTGAGATGGCTTTCAGTGAATTATCCAATGATTTTATGGCAGCTGCACCCACTGAGACCTGGGCAACGGGTGAACGTTCGTCGAGCTGCACATTGGAAGAGGCAATGGCCAGTTTCTTGAGGACATAGGGCACACGGCTGACAATCGCATTGAAGCCGTGCACATCGTCCGCCGTATAGGTAACTGTTCGCTTATAGCCATCCGGATCGATCAGGCTATACGAGCCGCGCACCAAATAGCCATCACGTGTCTCCCGATGATCCTTGATGTCGCCCGTGCTTTCATCGTTCACGGCATAATCATAGCTGTAGCTGGCCGGTGGAAAGATTTCCGGTTGCCTTGGCTCGTGCAGCACGGGCAGAGGTTGTGGAAAGAGCGGAGCCGTGCCACTTACGCCCTTGGCATCACCAGTCACCAGCTGCGCATTGTAATCGTAGCCAGCGGGCGTGGCCTGGGAATTATCCGGATTCGTGCGCGTTGTCTGATAATTGGTTTGATAATCCTCGACAGAATTGGAGGCTGATTGCTCCAATGAGTTGATGTCATTTAAATTTAGCTTACCATTATTATTATCGTTATTATTAATATTATTATTAATATTGTTATTATTATTATTATTGTTGAAGACGTACTCCGCTTGGGCAGTTCCAAATAGCGCTAAGGCCAGCAGCAGCAACTGCAAAGGATTTTTTGTATAAATATTTACTGTTCAAAAATTTACTTGGAATTTAAAACTAACCTTAAAATCCATTTTCAAATAAATTTTTAATTTTTTTTTGCGCTCTTTCGTTTGCGTGTAGCTCACAAATTGTCAGCTAACTGCACTTTGAATTGACGTAGCTCAAGGTTTTTATATCACATTGCTCGACATATTACAGCATATATTTAGGATATATAGATATATCATTAACCGTTATACAATATCATGCTCATCAATGAGCTGATTATACTTTCGTTTTTTTCTTTTTTCTATTTTTTGTCTGCGCATTATTTGTGCTGCGTAAGCGTTTAAAAATTGTTTGTCCGACGGCCCATATGAATTGGCAGTTGATGAAGACAGAACGGCGAGACATCCAATTAGCCGAGAAAAACACAATTGATCTATATTTTTGTTAGGCTTTGAAATTGGCCAAAAGGCCAATCGCTCGCGTTGCCAACTGAAGTATAACACATAATTAATATAAAATCTATATTATATGTAAACTATATATAAATTACTTACATATATATACTTATAAATTACACTCTGTACAAATGAGTATTTAATTGAAATAAAACTAAAACATCTTTTCCTAATTTATATTTCCAGCTAACGGCGCATGGTCACACTGAAAGATAATTTATTCAAATATTCAAATTGGATTAATGCTGGCGCTGCCAGCTGAGAAAATGTGTGCAAAAATTATAGAATTCAAACGTTCTTTTAAGTCAGAAGCGATTGATCATTTACTCACAATTGTTTAAATGTTCAATGCCAATTTGACTTAATTGAAAATTTGAGAAAAAGCAGCTCGCTGGCGTTGCCACCTAACAAAAGTATTCAAAATATAATCTGCTGCCAAACACATTCGTCAAGCAAAAGAGAATGATATTTTAATAGTATGCATATACGGTCACACTGCCGACGCGATCAAATTAGTGTGAGCGGTGCAAAACATTAGCAACCGGTCGGTTGTTTTGTTTGTTTTTCTTTTTTTTTTTTTGTGTGTGTTAAAAGATGTGTTTTTTGCTGCTACAATCGCAGCTTAGACGTCGCGTCGGCCAGAACATAGCGCGGATGAGACAATGGCTAAGCTGAGATCGTGGTCATTGCGCGGTCAGCTACATTTGTTCACCGGCTTCATAACGGGATTTGTTTTCGCTTTTATGCTGCTTCTCTACATTTACGATGTGCACAACGGCATCAGCAGCAGCGATTACTCCTCCCCTATTGCGACGCAGAGATCTGAGGAAGATTTGTCGCCTGCCAATCGTGTACTCTGCATGGTGCTCACATGTCCGGACTATGTGGAGCTCTATGCTCAGCATGTATACGCCACCTGGGGTCAACGCTGCAACAAGCTGATCTTTGTGAGCAGCGATAACTATGAAGAGCTTGGCGTCGTTCAGGTAGTCGACGCTGATAACGGCAATTACGAAGATTTATGGAATAAGACACGAGAGGGCTTTCGATATGTTTGGCGCGAATATGGCGAGCAATACGATTGGTTTCTCAAGGCCGACGACGATACGTGAGTACAGCTAGAGATGTGTACGTGAGTGTGTCGAAAATACAATTGCTGAGAAAAACCAAAAGTGAATGAGTGAAAAGAATAATTGCGTGAAAAGAATATATAAGGATTTGTTAACAAAGTTAAGAGAACAAATATGTAGAAGCAAATGGAAACAGAAATATTTGGCAACGCCCACTAAAGCCATTATACCTTTACAATTTTAAATCTTAACTTATAAATAATGCAAGAAATGCAAGAATGAATGATTAATTTTCCATTACAACAGACAGTTCATTATAAATACTCTCAAGTTATTTAAAAAACAATGAATAGCCAGATAAATTGTATGAGTGCTTAATACATTTAGAACATTTGACAATAAAAGATTACAAAAATATTAAATTAAAATAATTTATATGAAGAACATTTTTATCAATCCAAATATGTTTAACAGTTTTATCAAATATCATTTTGCTCATATAAAAAATAAAAGGTTTAGCCAGGTTATCATAAGAAAGAGGAATATTTTTATTTTTATTCTAACTTTTAAATTAAAAAAATTTTTTTTTTTTTTTGTATTAATTGCGACTAGATTTTTATTATTATAATTTCTTTTTAAAAGTATTATTATTCTTTTTTAATGTTTTTCTGTCTTTTCTTTTATGTGTTCATTTATTTATTTTTAATTGTAATATTTTATACAACTAGGTTTTTAGAAATAGTGCTAATTTATAAATAACTTTAATTTACACAAATGTGTATCATAATTTCTATGAGAGTATTTGATATTCGTTTTGTGTAGTTATTTTTTTTTTATTTAAGAATTATGTCATTATTTCTATGAAAAAATTTGAGGTATAAGTTATTATTATAACATTTCCGTAGCTCGATTTAACAAAAATTTATTTCTATTGTTTTATCTGTTATCTTCCCAACCATAAATATTTATATAATTAATTATAGATATTTTATTCAATTTATGAATGCTTACTCTTATTGTATTTCTATTATTTATATTAAACTCACATGCTTAAATCTTTTTGTTTATAGCTACGTTGTTATGGAAAATCTGCGTCACATGCTCAGCGCCTATGATCCCGCCATGCCCATCTATTTTGGCTATCAGATGAGACGCTATAATGTGGTAAGTCTCGAATTATAACTATGAATATATTGCTATGAATGCACTTAGCTTTTGCTTGCTAATTAATTAATGCGAAGGAAAACAAATTTCTTCTCTGCCATTGAGAGCGTCCGCTTCACACAATTTCTAATTAAATTATAACATTTTCGATGAAATTGGCATGCATTTTGGGTTTGGGGCGATAAAACGCATATATCACTTAACAAAGTGCTCCAAGCGCGCCTTTCTCTATGCTTGCGATTAATGTGGCATATTAGCTTTTTTGTCAGCGAAACAAATGGCAAAAAGTTTCAGCGCGTTGGAAGATTTATGACAAAAACAGATAGCAAAAGTTTTTTTTAAATACAAGTGCATTTTTTTCAGCTTAGAAAATTATTCTTCGATTGTAATATTTAAAAAATAAATAAATAAAAAAAAAAAATAATAATAATAATAATAATAATAATAATAAAATAAAATAAATAAATAAGTAATAAAGTTTTGTAAAGTAAAAATATAATATAAAAGTTTTTGTTTTTTAACTTGAAAAAAAAAAAAAAATAATAATAAAAAGTTTAACGGAAATTAAAACAAATTTATTTCAATACATAATTTTTTTTAGTTGGGTTTTTACATAAATATATTATTTATAGTTAAAATCTCAATTAAAAATGACAATATGATTTTGTAATATATTATTTGTTCAATAAAATATTTTAAATTTTAATAAAAATATAAATATGATTTGTATTAAATTTACTATATTTTGAATAAAATAACATTTCTGAGCGTGAATGTGTAAAAAGAACTTTTAAAGAACTTGATTAAAAAATAATAATTGTATATTTACACACAATAATACAAAATTAATAAATAAAATAAAAAACTTTAATAAATAATGACAATATTAAAAAAAAAAAATTTTTTTTTTGTTTGTTGTTTCTATAATCATTTTTAATATGATATGAACAGCCATAAATATTAAAATAAAAAATATAAAAATAACATATTTTTTTTTACAATATTTTTACTGTAATATATTACAATATTTTTTTTTATTTATTTATTTAAAAAACAAATTTTAATAAAAGTTTTCACTTAAAAAAATTATTTACCTGTAAGGGTATTTACATATCTGCGCATTTATAAGATCGATATTATTTAAAAATTTATTTTTGGGATAGCGAAATGTTGTTAAACTCATGCCATGCCAAATGCAAAGTTTATTAAACAATAATCAATGGGATGGCCCGACTAACCGGTTGCCATTTCTAGCTGCGATTAAATAACAATTTCTGTTGTTGCTCGTTTAATTGGCTAACTAATTAAAGAGAACTTCTGCGTCAGGTCTTTATTATTGCAAGCCTTGGCACTTGCTGCCCAAACGAAACAAAACAAAATAATTTTATTTTATTTAAAGAACTTGATTAATGAAATCGTTAACATCTGCAACACAAATGGCAACGGGCAGCAGTCAATCAGCTGTTGATGTACTGCCTCAAGTGAGCCCAATGCTCTTTTGCCTACTCTTCCTCTTCTTCTTCATTTGCTTCGCGTGAGGTCATTGAGGTTTCTTGTCATTTCGTTGCAGACGCATCTTCGGACACTCCTCTCAAGCTTTGTTTGTTTTCGGTTATTTGTTTTGCCATTTGACATTTTTGCTGGCAAAGTACAAGCTATTGACCAATAGTTGGCAAATGTGAGTGCTGAATGGATCTCACATTTAAAGATCATAATTGTTGGGCAAAGCATATAAATTACAAATAGTAATTAGTACAAGTAGTAAAAATGATTGTCGAATATTAATTACTAAGCAAATCTGTTAAGAAGAAACAAAAAATATATAAAATATAATATAATCTATATACATATGTATATATATTAAATAAATATTTTTTTATGAATTATTTAAAAAAGATATTTTTATTTCTATTGATTTTTTTTATCAACAATAGAAACTGGTCCTAGCTTGAATCGTAGTTTATAGCAAAAACGTATTATACGATTTTTTAACAATAGAATATTCCAAAAAAGAAACAAAAAATATATATGTGTGAAAATAATGTGCTCTTTATTTAACATTTTATTACACATAACATATTTTCATATTTTTTTTACTGACTTTGTTAAGACTGTGTCGAAAACCTTAATACTTCCATCGTATTAAGTTTAAAAAAAATCAACAAATTAATTTTTGCATAAATTTAGGGTAAAATAAAAAATAAATAAAAATAAAAATTAAAATAAAATTAATAAAATAAAAAAAAGTAATAAGCTCTTTATTTATTTATCTACTTTTTTATTTAAATATAAATTAAAGTATTACACCTCTTCTTCCCAACATGCTCTTTACGTGTCCTCAAGAGAGGGCAGAGAGACAGCGAGGCAGGCGCTTTGTATATTCTAAAGTTCACAAATTTGTATTTATTAATAAATGAGCCATTAAGCCATTATTATGACTAATCGCTAATCGAATTGAGCCATTTGCATTGATTTATTTGCCTTTTTTTTATTATCAGAGTAGCTAAACATAATTTAGCTATTAAAACTTTTGACAAATGCATAAAACAACTAAAGCCCAAGTTCACAACTCTGCAGGTGGTGGCAAGGCTTAAATAAAATAAAATGAAACAAACAAAAAACTGAAGTCAGAAATGCATGACTAGAAAATACCCTTTTGAGTTGCATGTTCGAAATAAATACAGGTTTAATGAAGAGTAGATAAGTCATTGTAATTATAGGGAATATCTATAATTATGATTGATAGAAAAAAAATCCCGAGCACAGCACCTCGATTCGATTCTTCCGAGTCTTGTGCACTCTTTTACTCAAAAGTTTTCGGCCTCGAATAAATTTTGAAAATGGTTTATAGTAACTGATTTTTTTTTCTATTGCAGGAAGGCAGCCCTACAATCAATTATTATTCCTATGTTTAATTTTAAAATAGATTCGCCTTTTATCCATTTCAATTATATATATGTATTTAATTTAAAAAACGAACTTCGCCTGTTAAATACACTTCAGCAAAATCAAAAAACTCCAACACAAATTAAAATCAATTCAGCGTATACAACATTTGTTTTTTGTTTGCCCGCAACTTTTGATAATTGCTCAAAGACAAGTTAACGTTTGATAGATTTTCAAATTTTCTTTGATTTATTGCGATGCTAAGTTTTTATTTTTTTTTTTCATATATACAATTAATTTCGGCTTTTATTCATCAGACAGCCCAATTAGCATATGTTAAATTACTTAATGGGCTGCGCTTTGTTCAAGTAGAAATTCGTCTACAGTTAAAAACTTGGATAATAAATTACGATGCACGCAAAATTATTAGAAAAAGGTCAGAGTTAGTTTATGGAAATAAAAAGAGATTTTTGTATAAAACAAAAATAAATAAATAAAATGAAAATAAAAACCCTACGAAATTTTCTTCACATTTCAATTAAACTTGTATTTTTGACCATCATCTTTGTGAATTATGTAGCAGACGCTCAAATGGCCTTTAAAGCGGCTTAAAAGTCCCACTTTGAAGTTGTAATTGTTACGCCCGATCGTTTTTTATGCTAAAAGCCACAACCATAGCTAATCGTACTTGTACTAACATGATTTAAACGCATATTTTCGTGCATTTTGTATAACATTTGTATTATGAAATTTTACAAATGATTATGTGAACGAAATGCCTTTATGTAAACATTTTTTCGGTTTTTATTTTACATTATAAATGAGCTTTTCGTATTCAGCTTTGCTTCTTGATTCTTAATTGCCTTATCAAGTCTTAGTTTGTCTTAGTATATAAATATTTCTCATTAAATTTGATCTTGAGTCTGAATTTAAATTATCTACAATAAATAATATTTTATACTTAAATCAATTTAAAAATTTAAATATTAAATATTTTAGGTAATTTAAATTAATTTTTGGGTTTTTGACTATATATATAATTTGTATATGTTTAGTAAAATAAAAAATTAAATATTTATAAATATATGTAAGAATCAGGAGTATAAATTTGTGGGTTTTAAAGTAATTAACAAAGTATTAGTAAAATTAAATATTGAAAATGGAGTGTTCGTTGAAGAGATATAAATTTTCAAATTTTCAAAAATGTTGAATCAATTTGGTTTAGCTGCACTGAAAAGTTTGATTCGACTTAGCTACGAACTACTTACATATATTTAATGAGAGGAAATATTTACTTTTACTTTACTTTAGTCGCTTTTATCTGAATAAAACAACGCTGGTTATGGGCAACGCTTTGCAAGTTTTACAATATTCCAATATAAGTAAATTTCTTAAATTATCTCTCATAATATTCCCGTAGAGCTACATGTCTGGCGGTGCTTCGTATGTGCTCAGTCGCGAGGCTCTGCGTCGCTTCATGACCGAGGCCTACAGCTCGAACAAAATCTGTCCGGCAGCCAAAAAAATGGGTATTGAGGATTTCTATATGGGCATTTGCTTACAGAATGTAGGCGTGCATTTAATAGACTCTCAGCGTGCATTATTCGCCGAGGAGAAGCCAAAGTTCTTTCCACTCGATATTGAAAACTATTTGTTCAATTCTAATACCAGCATTCCGGACTGGCTGCGAGAGATGAGCGTATCAGAGATAGTCACAGTATGTTCTTCAATTGGAAATGTTCTAGCATCTATATATTAATATATCAATAATTATCTGCAGGGCAACGATTGCTGTTCGAATTATTCTATAGCATTTCATTATACAAAGCCGGAACGCATGTATCTATATGAATTTTTACTATATCATTTGCGAGTGTTTGGTCGCAACTATGAGGAGCAGCGGCCAGCGAGACTTACAGCTAACGAGCTATCCGAATTGTTTCCAATTGAAAACAATTTGGCAATTAAAGATTTGTCACAAATGCTCGACAAGCCAGATAATTTTTAAATTAAAAAATCAGTCTTGTGATTTAATTGTAAATAAATTTATGTATATATTTTAGCTATAATATTATTGATAAGTAAAGCTAGTTATAGTTTTCTGCTGCTCAAACTGTAGTCATCTGTGCCTCTCAAACTGCTTCGTAAACGAAAGACTTAGGCAACATACTTGTTTGGGCAGCGGTCAAAAACTGTTGCATACTTTTAGGCGCTTCATTTAAATGAGAACAAAACGAGGGGAAAAACATGCAAATGATTGCTTAAGACTAAGTCTGTTAAAAGTGAATTTATTTACATTCCTTAACTATTTAAGTTAATAATAAATAACATTCAATAATAAGAAATATTATAATAAACATTTTTATTATTATTAAAGCTACAATTGCTGATGCACATGGAATTTAGTTTCATAAACTCTATTTATTGTGAATATGTTCTATGACCACAGTTACATTTACAGAACTAAATTACGTTTTCCTCAGTAACTTAATAATTAAATATTATTAAATTAGATAAATTGTAAATACTGGCTTCTAGCCCATATATAGGTTTGCTATATCTGCGCTATAGAGTCACAGACAAAAAATTGCAACAATAAAATAATAAATAAATTAAAAAAAAAATAAATAAATAAATTAAAATTAAAAAAAATTACGTTTTCAAATATGTTTTAAAAATTTAATTTAATTTTAGCTTTATTTTTATAATGTATATTTTTGTAAATTCTTTAAATAATTTGTATTAGTATTTGTAGTAAAGTAACAGCAACAGCTAACTTTAAATGTCAGCCGGCGAACCCAAAAGGGTAAAATCTATAGATGACATAGTTTACAAAGGGGTAATTGTTATCTCGTATGACTTAATAAATAAAATTAATAATATAAAATAAAACAAAAAAACTTTTTAAAATACTAGTTATATATCATTTAAAATATATTGCTTTCTTGCTTCTACAATAGGATTAGTTATAACAATAAATCAATTCTAAAAAAAAAAATGTTAAAACTAGAAAATAAAAGAAGCTGACAAATAATTTGTATAAAATTGTAATGTATTTAATATTATATTTTTCAACTATCATTTGTTTATTTTGAAGGATTTTTAAAGTTGATTCAATATGAAATGCGAAACTGAAGCCTAAAATGAAAGCTTTTCATTTTAATAAAATTAAAATGCATTCAATGATTGAGCTGTATTCACATTTTAATCTATGCAATGAATGTTCATATATATTGATTTTAAATTAAATATATTTATATATAAAAAATTTTCAAATACTAAACAAAATAATTTTAATATTTTTAGACTTATTTATTATATATTAAATTGCTTAATATTATATTTTGTAATATAATATAATATAATTTATTTTTTAATATAATAATAACAAAATATTTGTTTATGGCAAGCTTTATAAATGTTTTTATTTATATCTCTCACTAGTCTTACCTTTTTTTTCAGTTTGCTCGTGTGCAATTTATTTGCAATTACCTTGCGGTTTTAGTGTTTAATTAATTTTGCAGCCAATAAATGTGCAGTGTGCAGCTGCTTGTCTTTTGGCCGTCAATGAATCATTTCATTTTATTTTATTGATTGTTTTATTAAAGCACAAGAATGCAAAGATCCTTCAGCTGTTGAAGCAGTCTTGCATGAAGGGCCTGAATAATGAATGCATTACATTTTCATTACCAAAGTCAAAGTCAGAGCCAAAGGCAAAGTCACAAAATGAGCCGAGTCAGTGGGCCACGATTAGTTAGCTTGGCCAAGTGCAGTTAATTAAGGCCAGAAACACGTACGCATTGATTGAGATGTATGCCCGACTTGTTATGGCCAAATTGCATTAGATATATCAAATATCTATCTCTATATAAAATATATTCTTGCTACATTGTGTGAATTGACAAGTGAAAGGGAATTCTCAGCTATAGTTAGGCATGAGCTCAGTTTATTAATGAATCTCTTAAAGACGTATCATTGAACTTAAAAGCTGTGCACCTGACGGCGAGGAAGAGCACTTGGCAACGCTCAAGAGTCAAGCATCGACTTTTAATCTATATACTATATAATGTCGATATTTGTGATATTTGTGTCATGCTTTACAAGTGACATTTCCGTCTAACTCGTTGAGCTCAGGCTTGAGGTAATATTAAGTAGAACTCATTATAATGCTAGATATTAATGCTGAATATTTTGTATATGTTGCTTTATTTCTATTTCTATTTTCTAGCAATTATTGTTAGTAACAGTAATCATTTTTTTTTATTAAATTTCAACATTTGTTCAAGCATGAACATGCCTCATAAATAAACATATTAAAAAATAGGCAATAGTCGATAACCTGCGCGTTATCTGAAGCCAAGTAATAAACATGTCATCCCTTAGTTGCAGCGACCAACGCAGCAAGTAATAAAAATGTAACGTGAGCCGTGAGAACGGCTTAGCGATCGAAAAGGGACACTTGACAAACATCTGTGCACTTGTGTGCATGGAATTAATTATCGCCTTCCAGTGCCTGGAAGTATTTTTAAGGTATATAAGCACTAGGATTTTAAGAAATAAACAGTTCAATTTTTGAATTCGGTAAATGTGGAGTGTTTTCTTTCGACTCTCTAACAACATTCATTATTATTTAATAAAATTCAATATTTTTTATTTAACTAAATTACAAAATGGAATCAGTTATTTTTTAAATTATATAATTTGTCATATTTAATAATTATATTTTTATATTTATTTGCATTCTATATTATTTTATTTATTGAAATTAAATAATTAAAGTCAACTTTTTTTTATTATATTGTATATCATTTTATAAAATAAACTGAAACATTTCTGGGTATTGCTTTAAAAAATAGATATACAAAATATAGATGATGCAAATACATCATAAATAAAAAATAAAAAACTACTAAAAAATTAAACTATTTTTATTTATGTTTAAAAAGTATATAATTTAAATTTTCTATTTAAAAATAATATTTTTTTTTAAATATGAATTTTTTCTTGAATAAATCTCATTTCCATCTCATAATTCGAATGTTGTAAAATAATCCTATTTTTTATTTCATGAAATATGAATTTTATATTCTATTAAGTAAATTAAATTTTTATGCGATAAATAATATTTTTTTTTCGAAATAGATAATTCTAATTTAACATTTAATAATAATATTTTGCAATACAAAAATGATTTTCTAGGAAAAAAATAATTTTTTTAGCTCACAATTTGAGTGTAACAAAATAATTGTTATTTAATTGTTCCCAAGTCAGCATTTGTTATACAATAAATGTATTTTAGTTCTTTTTTTGTGTTAATTCATGTATTAAAATTTAATTGACAATCTTGAATGGCATTAAAAGAAAAACAAAAAGTGACTTCAATCAAATTGATTCAATTTATGATCGACACGACGACACACACACAAACTGTTTGCTAACAAGCTGAGCAAACAGCTACTGTTTGCTGTTACTAGCTGCTGCTTAGTTAGTTAACGTACTTAGCTTTAGTTTGTAGTTGTCATAGTTATTGTTTTTTTTTGTTAGCCAGCCGCAGTGTCTAACCATTCCAACGGCCGTCAGCCGGTGCGTATGCGCAATGTGCGCTCCATGGCAATGGCGCGTGTTCCATTTTGTTGTTGTTGCTTTTTCGTTGTGTTTTTGCCGACACACGCTACACACAAGTGGGTTAAATTGTTGTATGCCGCTGCTCTTGTTATTGTCACCTGTCTGATTAATATTTTATATATACATGTATATATGTGTGTGTGTGTGTATATACTTTTCGTATAATAAAATTGTGCGTCGAGTCATGGCATGTAGTTGGGGAGCATTCGCCTGACCTTCGACGTTGTCAAATGTGAGCTGTAAACTGCGTCGCTCTCGATTTGCAAGACATACAAAAAAAAAGAAAAAACATTGTAGGTAACAAAAAATAATAATAAAAATAAATCCAAATTGAAATTGCATTAAATTCAAAATTGAAACCATAAAAAATCGTTTATTCAGCTATGCATAGCTCTTGCCATTGCGCAAATTATTTTCAGTTCAATTTATCCATGTTTTTTTTTCTTACCTCTAAACTCAATTACCACGCACTTTTTTTTATATATATATATATATACAATTATATACATGTTTTTTTTAATTTTTTTTTTTCAGCTTAATTAATAAAAATTCCGTAACAAGTTGTATATCTTTCACTCAAAATTTATATCTCTATATAGATTGCCAGATAAAGCTTGTCAATTTATTATACCCTTCACTTTTATTGCCAAGCACATTAAAAAAATGGGGTAAAAAGAGTTAAGACTCAATATTACCAAGACTTTTGGTTTTTTCTACTTGTTTCTTAAGACTTTATTCTTGAATTCTCTGTGCGTAGCTCTTGAAGTTGGCTTCGAGTATTTGCGGGCACTCTAGACTTGGAATGCCATAATTAGCGCAATGTCGTGGCCTTTTTTTTTTCTTTCCCGTTTATCTGCATATAAATTGTTGAAGTATATTTGTGGATAACATGTTCAGTTGAACGGGAAGAATGAGAATGGGAGTGTCAGCTAGAAGAACAATGTACTCATTTAGACAGTTGGACATAATTATATATAAATGGCTATTTAGATTGCAAGAGAAGTTAATGAAAGAATATTTATAGACAAAAATAGGATTTTATATTTAAAAAAAAATTTAAGGAATAATTAACGCTATTATAGTAACATGTTATAATATGAAAATATAAAGGTAAATTAGAACACATTTAGAAAATAGAATTTATTGAATAATTAAATAAAAATGTATTTTCAAAATATTTATATTTCAAAATATTTATTTATTTAATATTATTTTTATACATTTATATTTTTATATTGAAAAAAAAAAATTAAATAATTAAATAAAAATCTATTTTCAAAATTATTTATAATTAACAATATTTATTATTTATAATTAATAATATTATTTTTATATATTGAGAACACAATAAATTATTGAATAATTAAATAAAAAATATATTTTGAAAATATATCTAATTCAAAATATTTATTTAATATAATTTTTATATATTTATTTTTATATATATTGCAAAAAATCAATAAATTATAACTTTTGCTTTATTTATTTAATTTGAATTTATTTCATTCCATTTTAATTTTTTTTTTTTAATGCCAGATATAAACTTGGGAATTTTTCGTTTACAGAGTTATTTAGTAAATGTATTTGTAAATTATAAAAACTTGTTTGGCGATTTTTCTTTTATTTCTATATGTTAGCGATTGTCAACCAGTTGGCCAAAGTTCAGGCTGCACAATTCAATCATTTTGTTGAGACAGACATATGCGGATAATGTAAAGACGATATTTTATGTCAATTTTTCTATGGGTATGTCAACAGCTCGATCGACAGGCATCTACAGCCCCACCAGCCCCGGCAGCCCCGTGGAGCTCTCTTCCCCAATGCATATGCATGCTGTGCAGCTGTGCACATTAAAATCAATTAAAATTCTTATTTATCTTCTATTCGCGATTCTCAATTCTCGATGCGCCTAACAAGTGCAGCAGCGTGCTGCGAGCTCATCTATAAATATTTATTAATGTTTCACAACGCTCGAAAAAAAAATGAGCTGTTAAAAAATTGCAAAAAATAAAAACTAAAAAATTGTAAAAACTAAATATATACAAATTATACGCATTGAAAGACATTCTTGAATCTAAAGTGCACTTCAACAAGAAGAAGAAGAAATAATTATTTATTATGTTAGTCTATGGGAATTGTTTCAAGTTTTCAAACTATTTCATGTTGTTTTGCCATTAAAAAAAAATAAAACACATATCATAGTTTTTTTTTTTTTTTTTTTTTTTTTTTAGTTTTGTTTCTAGCACTCGCTAGATAAGTAATTAAATTAATTAATTTTTATATGCTAGCTAAAGTCGATGCACGCTGCCAATCGCTACACTCAAAATTAGTTATGTAGAGGCCTTCCACTGGAGCGTTCATATCGTTTATCGAGTTAAGATTGAATTAAGTCGATTTCTATCGGTGTGCAGCTGCTGTTTTTGGTCAACTCAATTGAGCGTTCAACATTTATGACACAAACACGATAAGCTTAAGCCAGTAACAAGAGAAATAAAAAATAAAAATAAAATAAAATGATATAATTAAGTACAGTGAGCATTCAAGAAATAGAATTAATTTGTTAAATAATTGTTTGTTTTAGTTATACTAGTTTATGTTTAGCTAATAAATTAGAAATTCTTAGAATAGATTGATCATTAATCTCAAAGGTAGGTAAATTGTGTGTAAAAAAGAATATAAATTAAAATATATAGAATTACTTGGAATACTTAGCTATAGAACTCATAACTCCTTTTCTCAATGCATGTATATAATTATATCGAATTTAAAAAAATATTTATATTTATTTTTATATTTATATTTATTGTATTTAGATTTAAATTCATAAATATAATTCATAATTTCATATTATTATATATGTATATTTGTAATTGTTGCCTGAAGGCCTCTGTCGCTCCTGCTTAAAAGAAAATTTTTATTTAAAATTAATTCTAACAATAACAATAAATACAAAAAATAAAATAATTTGTTATGTACATGTTTTAAATTATTTGTTATTAAATCGATTTGCTTATTTTAAATTTATTTTTAAAGAAAAACCACTAACATATTTAAGATCAAATTATTTTCTCTAATTTAAACTTATTTAACTTAATTAAAATCGATTAATTTTTAACATTTGCACAAATTTTGTTAAATATTCTATGTAATAATATGTATGTGTTTATTATTTATTAATTACACAATTTAACAATTTTTTTTTAATTCATCTTAAAAACTCTGTTGAAATTTGAATTTATTTTATGTGATTGATAAAGTTTACTGCGCATCCCCATAACAATTATACTATTTTGGATTAAATAAATTGCCACACAATAAATCTTCATAAACAAGCCATTAACTAAACGAAGAACGCATAAAACTAAGAAACAACAGAAAAAAACTGAAATATTATAGCATATTTACATAGCAAACAGCTGATGGCGATTGCTGCAGTCCGGTTGACGTTGACTGCTCAATTAGCGCGAAGAGCGACATTTGGGACATCACTCTCTTAATGCGTGCGAACGTTACAAACGAAGCTGAAGATGTTCACTCTTTAGCATTCCAGCTACTTGCTCTTTGCGTACACATCCGTGAATGCTGGACGCTCTTTGATATGGTTTGGGAAATGCCCATATGATGACAATGTTTACACACATCATGTGTTTGCGTTCCTGTGGGAAGCGTTGACATGGCAATGATTAATAAGAGCCGTTGTCAGTAATGAAAATGACGAAACTCATTTAAAAACGGATCTGGAGACGGAGATCAAGCGCACAAACGAAATGGAGCATAAGCCTACTCAGTGGGGGGATGAAAACTGTAAACGAATAATGCGAGAGATAGAAGCGACAAGGTGAGGCAGAGACAGAGAGAGCGAGAGAGAGAGATTTCGCACGAGCGCTGTTAAAGACGTCGTCGGCGGCGTTGTCTTCGACCGGTTTCTTCTGAAGAGCGCGAGGGGAGGTCGATTAACACAGTGTTTGGTGGCGGCTGGGCTAGGGAGCCCAGCTGAGGTGCCAGGCACCAGCAGATATTTCAGTATTTCAATATTTCAGTACTCAACGAACTCTTGGCGGCTACGGACGTTTGGCGCTCTCCTTGCTGCATGGGCAAACTTGGTGAGCGCGACGAGGGGCACAAGCGAACGACGCTTGTAGTGAGAGTGAATGTAAACGTGTCGCGCATGCGTTCGTCGTCTTCAATTGTTGTTGGTCGTTCGGTTCGGTTTCGTCTTCACCGTTATTATAATTTGTGTGTTGCGCGTTTTATCTATGCAAAATGACGAACCGAGCTACAGTTGGGATGGCAAATTGTTGAAATTGTTTTTCGAAAACTGCAAATAGGAAGAAAAACGAAAAAAACCAACAAATACATTTTTTTAAATACTCCACCCGCTGCAATGTTTTTAAATAGTCTCCAAGTTGTTTGTTGTTGCTTCATTTTTGGTTGTGTTGCTGTTGTTGTTGCTGTTGCTTTTTTTGGGTCGACGTTTCGTTGGCTTTGCCATCTCTTTTACGCACACGCAAATTCGTCTGTGTGTTCGGTTTGTGTCTTTTCGCCTCTGCTTTGTTCGCTTTGAGCGTCGTCTTCTTGTCTTTTGCTTATGTACGTTTTCGTTCATGAATATAATTTATATTCGTGTTTATTTCTGCGGCTGCTGTGGCTTCTTCTTCTTCTTCTTTGCCTTCTTCTGCTGCTTCTTCTTTTTCAACTTTAAACCTCCTCTTCACACAATCTTCCCACTCTCCGCCTCGTCGTTGCAACAACAACAATAACAAACAATTCACAAAATTCATTTGTCGCTTGCGCAATTTTTTGCGCTAAACCTAAAATTATTAGCAAAACCGAAATAAAAATTTCAAGTACGAAAATTAAATATATAGCGGAAGTGCAAAACTAACGGTTAAATGTGTGTGCAAAACTCATAAGTGTGCAAGATAATCGAAAAAAAAAAAGAAATAAAAAATACAACAAAAACTAAATAAATAAGGAAATAAAAATGGAATGAAAGTTGCAAACAACGTCAAGCTTATATGTACATATATCAAGTCTTTGGCTAGGTCTTTTGAAAGATTTGCATACAAATTATAATAAACTAGTCGACTTAAAGACATGAAATACATATTCCCATGATCCCATAGAGCTCAAATTGTCTTAGAACTTTGATTTAGTTGCCAAGCGCTTGGACTATTTAAGCAGCAGCAGAAGAAGAAGAGCAGCAGTTGAAGCAAAGAGAAGAGAGCGCTGAGAAGAGCTTGAGTTGAGGACAAAATAATTTGATCATTTGCTTCTTTTTAATTGGCAATTATTACAAGAAAAACTTATTCAACCTTTGTCCAAAACCGCATAATTTGTTGTTTCTTTCTTTTGCATTCCACTATAATTATGGCTTTCAACTCTTCCACGCTTTCTTGCATTTCTATTACTAAAGCTCTCATGCTTGCCCGCCCGCTCTTACACGCTCACTCTCACACATACCTACTCTCACTCTCCCTTTCTCTCTTTCTCTCTCTTTTTGGCTACTTATTACAGTTACTAAGCAAATGCCTGCTGTATAATTTTTGTATTGGAAAAAAAAACTCTTTTTTGGGTGTCTCTTTGGCTTTATGATTTTGCTGCTGCTGTCGCTGCTGCTGTTGCTTCTCTTGTTGTTGTTATTATAATGGAATTGTTAATTGTTTGCAGTTGTGCAATGGATTTTTTTTATAGCTACGCTCAGCTTATGTTGTCGTTGTGTTGTGTGTGTGTGTGTGTGTTTTTTTTTCGGCTTCTTTCTCGACGTCTCTCTGAGTCTGTTGCCGATTATGACTAATGGACGGACATTTGTCGGTTTTGCTTGTAAGCCCGCAGAAGGTCAATTGTTTTGTGGGTAATTCCGTTTATTTGAGATACGCATACACACATACACATAAATGTATGCATGTTGTACATACATATATATGTACATGTTTTTATGTATGCAAGTTTATAATTTTTCACGCTTTGCGATTTATTTTGTTGTATCCATTGCATTTAATAAACTTATTGTTTATTTCATTTTTTGTCTTCTCTCTTGCCTTACTTTATGCAATATAATTAATTTGAAACATTAACGAACCATTTCGTCATTTACTTAAGCCTTTTGTTGTATTGCGGTTTTGATTTCCGTTTATTTATTATTATTTTTGCCTTGTTTTTCTTTTTTTTATTATTGTTATTGTTTTGTTCCATTGTAAAATATAATGCACCTAAATGCTGCTTAATCTTTACTTGGTTAAGTGGTATTTAATGGCTTGGAATATTTTTGGAATTTTTGTTACGTGTATATAAAATTGTTTTTAAAGTGTTTAAATGTAGATTACATAAATATATATATATATATTAATATTTTAGAGGTATTTATTACAGTATATATTCCAGCTGATTCTAATAAGCTTTTAAGCAAGATTGCATTAATCCTCAATTTTTTCCAAATTCTCAAGTCGCTAAAGTCTCAGTTATCTCAGCAATAAAAATATTAAGAGATATTTCGATATTATTTTGTTTCATTTTCATTATAAAATAATTGATTATGCCCGACTTTTAGCAATATGATATATAATATTTTACATAAATTACATATAATAGCTAAAAAGTTAGCAAGGCTTCTAAATATTCAAAATATGAGATAAAATCTACTTAAATCCTTATTAAATTTCTTTTGCATCTTTCCCACTCATATTGCAATCTTCTCAGTAAGTAAATTGTTTTGCAATATGCGAAAACATTGAAACAAATATTTAAAGCGTGTATAATGTATCATATACATATATGTATACATATATCTTGATATGCATTCCATCGTCTAGTTTTTTTGGAAATGTTTTCAATGCCAACTGCTATGCCAACTTTCGGATTCACTCAAGTTCTAACACTCAGACCCCACTCTAAATGAAGTCAAACAACTGCTCAAACATCAACGAACTTCGAAAAGCTATTAAAAAATGAATTTTATGCAAATTCAGTGCGATAAATAAATAAGTAAATAAACCGTGTATTCCGTAACGGTATAAACTATTTAAATAAATAACAAATAAACAAAAAAACCTAATGACAAATTTGTTGACTAAGAATCGCCGGCTATTAAACATAAATAAAAATAAAAAAACAAATACAACTTATTTTTATGAATCAGAAATTTTCTCTACTAAAGTTTTGCATATTTGCAGTGCTAGTTCGGAATTTTACGTGGAAAAGATGAGCAAACGCTGAAAGTCAGCCAATGTGGCGTGTGATAATCCATATATGTATATAGCAATATATCGTATATATATAATGCAAAATTGAAGCGCCCCAAGCTAAACCAATCCAATCCAATCCAATCGATCCCCTTTCCCTCAGTGTTGCTACACATAGTTTTGTTTAATTAATTTCACAATACAATCAATCCGACAAGCTAAGCAAAATTAAAAAATAAAAAAATTTGCTCACAACAATAGCACACGGCTTTATAAATATGAGTGTTCCAAGCGTGCCCCAACAGCGGGCATCAAAATATTCAAACTCAACGCGACTCCCGCATAGCTGGAGATCGTGTCTTACGCCCAGGGCATTAGCCCCCCTATTGTTGCTGATTAGTCTGGGCCTCAGTCTGGGCATTGTGCATTGTTATGGTGAGTACATTTTGCATATGCCTCAAACAAAACAAATTCAATTAGTCTAAGTTTCATACGAAATTCCATTGTCATAAGTGAGATGAAATAATGAAGTTAAATATATTTTTGCATATATAGGAAAGAAACTGGGCTACAAATACATAGAAAGTATATAAAGTTATTGAATATAGGAATATTGTATACACTTTAACAGCTGTTAAAAAATATTTTTAAAATAGTATATAATATTAATATAATAATATTTAAATTTATTTTAAATATAGAGTTATAAAATACAATACAATAAGATATAATAAATAAAATCAATTACAATAAAAAATTTTTAAATAGTTTATAATATTTAAATTTATTATAAATATAAAGTTATAAAATATATTACAGTTAGATATAAACTTATAAAATTAATATATTTAATTCTAACACAAAATTAAAGAAATAATTAATTAATTTCAACAAGTTAATTTATATGTACATGATAATATTAGTTTTATAACAATATATATAAAAACAAACTTAAAAAAGTAAATTTATTCAAATTAAATATTTATTAAAAACGAAAATAGTAATAATAAAAAATTTTTAAAATTCAATAATTATTTGAAATTTTTGTAAATTTCATATAAAATCTAAAATATCATCAACAAATTGTTCAGTCATAAGAGATACAACAAACTATATATATGCTTATATTTTATATAGTCAACAAATGGGCAATAAAAAGAAAATTCAAACAGAATGCTGTGCTATAAAAATACATAATAGGAATATACATATATTCACATCTGGAAGTAAGAAAGCGATCCGATGATATAAGTTGGAATATACAATTTTCATATTTGAATTCCATTTTTATTGCTTTTATGATTTTATGAATTCTGAAAATTAGAAAATACTAAATATAAGTTTGTTTTATTATTTATAAATATAAGTATGATATTTAGTTTAGGCAATGCCATTCAAAAAGGTTTGATTTTATGGAGTTGAAAAATGTAAGAATTTCTTAAGGAACACTACGATATGACTGAATAAAGAATATTAATTTATGTATAATTTGTAATACCTCATATTATTTAAATATAAATATTTATTATAAAGACCAAGTCCTACAACTAATTTAAGTATAGTAATTTAATAATACTAATTCATAATAATAAACAAAAATTATTTATAATAAAATATTATAATAATTAACCAGTTCAGTTAGCGAATCAAACTTGATTCTTTAATTATGAGTATTTAAATATTTATATATAAAGCAGCCGTAATATATTTTAATTAATATTTACAAATATGCGTACACATTAATATATCTCTTCATAATAAAGATGTTTCCATGTTTTGCTATACTTTCAAAAGAATCTCATCTATATACAAGCTTCCACTCAACTTTCACTCTAATGAGTGAAATCCTTCCTCGTTTGTTAGCCTAAACTGCTCAGCAATCAACTCATAAACAAACAAGAAAGTGTTTATTTTGTTATTGTTGCAATGTTTACTACGCTAACAACAAAAATAAACAATAATAGCAATAATTTAATATAACATCTTGAAAAAATGTTTACAAAAAACGAAACAAAACGCAATCGCTAATGGTGGGGGCAAAACATAATGAAATTGGCAAAGAAATGAGGAAAACAAATCGTTTACACAGATCAAGCGATCCAATGCCTCACCACATGTGGAGGGGGCGAGGCCTATATATATGTATATATTTATAAACAATGGATAATGGATAATAATGCACATTGTTTGCAATAATTTCATTAATGTCCGACAGACAACAGAGAAGCTAACGATCCGTGCATAAATCAAATGATTAGCAGAAATCAAATGAAAACAATTCAAAATAAAATAAAATAAATAAAACATTTAAAAAAAAAGTAAAAAATATGTAAAAAACAATGCTATGTAAATTAAAATGATGCATGAAATTGAGAGAGGTAATAAATGTCTATCTGACTGCTTGGCTGGCTGCTTGGGCGTGCATTGACATTTGACTTGGTCCACACCCACAAAACTAACCGTTTATACGCGAAGCAACGTACGTGACCGCCGGCTGCAACATCTGTGTTAGACAACTAAGAGAAACAGAGTGAGACAGAAAGACACCGAGAGAGAGGGCGAATCGATAGCTAAGGAAATACTCGTATTAATGCCCATGCATAATAAATTAGCAAAGCCGCTGCGTGTTTATCGGTCAGTCGCTGCCACGAGATCTCGACATGTCTGCCGATATGCTGTCAATCAACCCAACATAGAGAGATACTGCGAGAGACTTGGGAGAGTTGTCATATCTACCTGTCCGCTTCACCCAACCCTCACTCCATACATAGTTCTGCTCCACGCGTATGACGTCAAACCAAAATGGTAACTGGTTAACTGATTCAGTCATTATGATGGGTTTATTTTGTTGTAATTGCAATCAATTTGCCTAGCGGGGCAGGAAAATTAAATGGATATTTGTCTTTGTTAATGCTCAACTAGTCAGGTATACAGACATATGTATATACATATGTGCTGGTTAGCACGTCTCTTCCAAATGACCCCATAATTAGAGTTGCAAAGTTCCGGGTTTCAGTATCGGCCTAATGTGTGAGCATTTAGTGCTTAGCTAAACAGAAGATCGCATAAGTTAGGGATGATTAAAGTTATAGTTGTTTACACTTTTTAATGTCAATTAAGTAGTAAGGCTTATGATAAAATAAGACTATTTTCATACAAGGAATGTAGAAAAATATGAGGAAAAAAATATTAGCAAAGAAATAAAATAGCTAAATCACGAAAAAAATATATATAAGTAAAATCAATAAGTAAATATTGTAATTTCTAACTGATAAAAAAATATTATATATTTAAATAAAAAAAGTAATATATTTATAAATTTATAAAATATACATATATAAAAATTTAGCTAGGGAAAATATAATATAAAATAAATATAGCTTAAAATAAAAAATACTCTCTAAATTATAAAAATATTAAATGAATTATAAATCAGAATCTATAAAATCGAAATAAATAAATACTGTATATATAGTTAACAAATAAAATAAATAAATAAAAACACAATGCGTGAATAACAATTTAGGAAACATACAAATAATAAATAAAAATTTAAAATAAATGCAATAAGTAATTAAAATATAAATATATATGTATGTGAAAGTAACGAAAATCTTTAATAAATAATTAAATTCTTTAAATGATTTATACATAAATTTATTTAAAAAATAGAAAAAGTAGTGAATTAGGAATATGTAAATAATAATAAAAAATAGTTAGTATTACAAAATTAGAGAAAATTTTACAATTAAATATAAATTATGCAATAATATTATATAAAAAAATATAAATTATGCAAAAATACATAACTAATGTTTTAATAAAATCAAATTTTGGAAAGAATCCATTTATTTTATATTTACATATACTTGCCAAATTTATTTATTTATTGATTATTTATTATTTATAATTTACTATTTATTATTTATTGATTATTTATTATTTATAATTTATAATTTACTATTTATTATTTATAATTTATTATTTATTATTTATTTATATATTTATTTTATTTTATAATACATAAATATATCTTAAGACTTACTTGAGATTCAAGTAAACGTAACTAACCAAGCTTAAGTTATGCATAACAATTTTATTTATTGTTTAAACTCTTAATGGCAACTGTTTGAAATTTATATTTAAAATGCACTATAGAATATAGAATAAATTACAATTTATAGATTTGTACAAAAATGTTGTACGTCTCGTTAATTAATTATTTATAGTACTTCACATCATAGTTTATATCTAACTCTAGCTCTAGCATAAGAACTAAATGTTCTTGAAATTGTATGAATAAAATTTCTAAAACTACTTTTCAAATAATGTAAATATTTGCTAGCAACTATACATATATGTATATGCATTTATATATTCGCTAACTTGATCTTTATTTGCCATTTGCAAATCTTGTGTAATTCTATAAACTAATTTGCAAAAGTTGTTTATGGACACTTGGCACGCCGATAACTGTCGCAATTTATTTCAATTGATTTCTATGTTATTTTATGCGTGCAAATTACGCATTAAATTGTTCCAGTTAAGATCTGAGAATGCCATAAATGTTGCGTAAGGCGTGAGCAATAGAGAATAAATAATAAATGTTAACTAACTAAAGCATTTGTTGTTGATAGACTAGGCCAGTTTACATACTGATTGGAGAGCTGCATGTTTCTGTAGATCGTAGAGCTATTGCTTTAATTGACTTTTAGTTTGATTTAGCAGCGGTCAGGGCTTTAAGTGTGGGCCACGCCCCGTTTGTTAAGAATATTTACGCCCAATTAACATATTTGTTTGCCATTTAGCGATAGGCTTGTTCATTTTGCAATGACAAACTGTTTAGATTTGCTAATTTATTTAAAATACATTGATCAATTTTCTTTACACTTTTAAAATATTTTCAGTTGCTGAAGACAATAAAATTAAATTTTATATTTATTTATTATATTAACAATCTTAAATTTATTAATTTAAAACTTGATCTAGACTTGATTTTGTTTATTATTTTTTCATTGAGCTCCATTCAGCTACAGATATTGGATTATTTATGCACTAATTAATAAATTTAAACATTTGTGCTTTACTGTAAGGTATATAAATCAGAAATTAAAAGTGTGAATGTGGTCGACTTGGAGATGCCCTGTATATTTATCCAAATAACTATAATATAAATATAAATAGTAAAATATTAAAAAATTAAATTATTTTAATTCAAATAGAAAATAATAAAGTATAATTTGAATATGGAATAGATAATAGACTAATTTGAACAAAATAATATTTTTATATGTTAAGATATATTAAATAATATTTAAATAAATATTAAATAATCTATTAAAATATCAATAAACTTTGTCAGCAATACAAAAATATATTTAAACAGTATAAACTATATAAACTTGTCAATGTGTAAAAAACAAAAAAATTAAATAAAAAATTAAAAAGTAATTTTAATTTATTATAAAAGTTGAATAAAAATAAATATAAAAAACTATAACAAAAAATTTTTTGCATTAAAAAGTATAATAAAGATTAGTGTATAAAAAAAAAAAAAAAAACAGAAATAAGTAAAAAAAAAAAAATAAATAAATACAGAAATAAGTAAAAAAAAAAAATAAAATACAAAATAAATACAGAAATAAGTAAAAAAAAAAAAGAAAAATAAAGTAAATAAATACAGAAATAAGTATAGAAAAAATACAGAAATAAAAAAAATAAATAAATAAATATGGAAATTAGTAAAAAAAAAATAAATAAATACAGAAATAAGTAAAATAAATAAATAGTTAACAAAAAAAATAAAATAATCAATAAATAAATAAGTAAATCCTATAAATATACATACTATATAAACAAAATACATTTTCTTTTTTTTTTTTTGCATTTCACAACAAAATAAAAGTACGTAACATCAGATAATACTAATAAATATACATAAACAAATATTTAATACATTTAAACAAACTATTTTTATTTCATTCTTTTAGAAATGTACTTTCATTTATTCTGCCCGCATTCATTGCCCATACAACAGAGTATGCTCAAGTCGTACCTTAATTATTCATTTAGTTAGCTATATTTTTAACGCGAAACTCCCACTATAAAGATGGTTACCGCAAACCCGTTTTAACGATTAATGGCAACGGACGCAATTCGTGCAAAGCTAACTGAAGCATGGGATCTAAGGCATTTAAAAAAAAAAATAAAAAAAACTGAAGCTTGGCTTATGACAAATTTAGTACCAGCCAAAAATTGAATTGTTTTTTTTTTTTAGTTTTAATTATTTGCTTTTCGTGTTTTATTTTTTAACACAATCGAAATGCCAAACGTTTTATTTTGACAATGAAATAAAAGATGCGCTAAAAACGTTTTCAGACTAAAAAAAAACAACTATTCAAATCATGACGTTGACAGCAAAGAGTCAGAAGCGACAACAACAACAATACGGATCATGACTATATTTTGTGCCATTTTCGAGAGCAATGCTCGCACGTGTGTACATGTGTGCAACTATGTGTGTGTGTGTGTATGTGGGGAATGATGGATAGCAACAACGACTGACGACTGACGACGACGACGATGCCGATGTGAGTCTATATTTAAACAGCGCAGAGCCCGAGCCCGAGTCAGAGTCAAAGCGGAGAGCGAGCAGCGGCAACAATCATTCAGAATCAGATCCGGTTAACCAAAAACGTAGCTAGCTAAACGCCAACAACAATAACAGCAGCCGTAATAATTCTACCGAAGATTTACTCATCGGAAGACTCAGCTGACTTTATGTCTATATATGTTGTACACATGAATATATATACATATATCTAGAAACGTATTGCGTTGGAGAGCTTGGAATGCCAGTGGCAAACACCTGCTACATAGCTCGAAAGCAAACTTTGGCACAATATGTTTGGAAAAACATTCACGACATACCACGGATGCACCAAAAAAAGAAAAACAAGACTTAATAATGTTTCATGTTGTGTTCGACTAGAAGATACCCTGTACTGACAACTTAGCAAATAAATGCTTGTATAATTTTAGTGGACACTTAAGTTGAGAAGGTAGAACTGTGACTTACGTGAGGAGCCTGTAGACTATGTGAAATATTATTAAAAAAAAATATATAAATTATTTCTATATAAATTAAAAATATTGCTATACTTTATATAAAATATAGATTTAGGTTACTGTATCAAGAATAAAGTTTATTTTTGTAAAGATTTTTTTTATAATTTTATTAATTTAATTTAATTTATTTTTATTAGTATTTTTTTACCTTAAAAGTAATAGAATTGACTTTTTTGGCTTTTAATTCTAATCAAGTATAATCATAAATTTTGGTTTTAATCACAATTTCTCCTGCCACCTACATAATTTATTTATTCGATTGATTGCTTTTATTTAATTATATTTTTCAATAAATTCCTTTTACCATAAATTAATAAATAATATATTAACTTAAAGATATAAAAATAATATATTATTTCAAAGATATTTTAATATTTCATAAAAAGAGGTAAAAGAAGAATGAAAGTAAAAGTTTAATTAAATTTAAAACAAATAGTACACAATATTTTTGATAAATATATTTACATTTCAAAATGATTTCGTGCAGTGTATATTTATTTTTATAAATATGCATACATACATATATACATATACATATATCGTACTTATATAAAGCGGCAACTGTTGTTGCTATCGCTACGTTTCGGCTCGTCATCATTTATCGTTTTATTGTTGTTGTTATTGTTATCTTTTTCCGTTGTTGTTATTGCTTTTATTCAGTATTTCTAACATCAACGATTTCACGTTCGTTTTCCGAGTCTTTTGATTTTTGCTCGTCTTTCACTTTCATGCACACGCAGGGCCAATGCGTGACATTGGTCAATTAGATGGTTTATTGCAATTGGGTTATCACTATACAATATAACCGTGTATATAACGTAGATACATATTATCTGTATACGAATTTTGTTAATGTGAACTGAAATTGCTGGAGAAACTTTTAAGTACCTTGAACTAAATACAAAAAATGATGAACTTTTGTCGTCATGCGAAACCAAATGTAAGCTTTTATGCTAAAGACCTACAAAATATAGGGTTTAGATAAAAACCCCCATAAGTATATAGTACATCAGTTTTAAAAAAAAAGAGCCATTAAACTTAATAACTACTCAAACTACTCTATATCTACTCTATATCTCACGCTCTACAATTTGTTCCGTTACTTTTTAATTTTTATTGTGTAAGAAGCGTTTTGAAATTATTTACCCCATTATTACCGTATGCTTCCATAATAGAGCAATAGATACGGTAGCTTAATGATGATTATTAGAATTCATCGAGAGTTGTGATATAAATTATTTGCATATGACATGAGTAATGCACTAAAAAATTTCGCAGTGGAAGTTAAATCTCACTAAAATTCCACACGGTGCATTCAAAGAGATTAAAGGAACGCAATCCACCTCAGAGTGCACTGAGCGCGTAGAGCAGTCCCTAAATTGTTACTCAGTGCGGGCTCAATTGAGTGCCTTCTTAATTGTCAATGCACACGAAAAGTACTCAACAAAAAGAAAAGAATATAATCCACAAAGCCGCAGAGCACAGCATGGATCGTAGCTGTGAGAGACGAATTGCCACACACACACACACACGCATTCTAGTCGTGTACTTCGGCATCTTCTAACTGTTAAATGGCGTGAGAGCGTGGGAATGTACTCGTAGTTAAGTGCTTTTTGAGTTGTTCTTGCATTCAGTTGCTTACGAACTTTTGATTTGATTGCATGCAGAGCGTGTACTTTATTTGCATATGGTTTATTTTACATAATTATTGAGAGTAAATTTTTCTTATGGTTAATATTTCTTTATTTAACTATTAATCTATTAAGGTTGCTAAGAATCTGATTGTACTTAATATTACATTTTTGTAAGTTTGTATAAATAAGTTTCTATTTTTCTTCAACTGCATTTAAATCTGCAAATTTGGCAAAATAATTAATGTATTCTCGAAGTCATATGTTTGTTAAATGGCAGGATATTAATTATATATAAAATTGTGATGTAAATTAATTATTTAAAATGGCCACATATTATTAATGAATTAACACATGCATGCACTTATGCTTCTTAGTCCACTGTAAGAGATATGCAGAGGTGAGCTCGCCAATGCTCATAAGTACATGTAGATTCATATATGTATGTATGTAAGTACATGACTGTATGCATATGCTTACTCCTGATCTGAGTGCAGATAGAGGAGAGAGTATTAGTATCCACAAGTGGGCGCGCAGAGCGCGAAAGCCGTTGCTAACTAAGTTGAACCTGAAGTGAGCGCTTACCTAATAATTGAGTGAATTGACATTTCGACATTTGTGTGTCAATGGTGTGGATAATAAGAGCGTGGGAATTTAGGGAAGAGTTGAGTGCTTATCTCACTTGTCATGTCATTGTATTAGTGCAAATGCTTTGCTTAGTCACGCACATTTTGAGTAATGCAGGTCAGTTGCTTACGAGCAGTTGGTGTTATCGAAAGTGGTATGCATTACTCATTTTTATGTTATGTGGTTCATACACACATACTTACATTAATGTTACAATTTATAAATATGATTATATATATTAAATAAATAAAAATACTAAAGTGTTCACTAGACATGGAATCTATAAGAATTAATTTTAATAGAATAAACATTAGAATATTTAAAATGTATATTTATAAAATTATTAAATATTTCCCTGTTATAATTCTTATATAAATTAACATTTCATAAAAATTGTAAAAATGCGTACATTCATGATTTATATTTAATTTAAGTAAAGTAAAAGCTGTTTCATTGCCAAAATTTATTGTTATTTGTAGCTTAAATAGAGCCAGTCACTCAATCAAGTCTTATTCATTTCATTTTCATTTGTTATTTAAAGTTGAAGTTATTGTCACCCTTTTACTACTGCGCTTAGCGCATTTTCGCATTTTTATTCATTTATTTTCATTCAAATTAAATATAATCAACAATAGTTTGAGACTCTCATATATCTGAAGGTTTAACGCAGCCGGAAACATTTTAGCAGAAATTGTTGATAATATCTATTATCTGATATTGAGTCTATTATATTGTGCCCTAGGATTTTAGCTACTATAGCTAGAGTCATATAGATTTATGCGAGTGGCAAAAAGTTGACCCAAACAATTTGTCAAAGGCGCCAAGCAAAAAAGTTTTTGATTTATTAACACTGAAAAATCATATGCCACAATGAAATCTATTTGTTAACTGTTAATTGCTCACCAATTTCAGAGTTGGCCAAAACCGAAATTAAATCAACTATATGTGTTGAGCTAGTAAATACCCTAGAATAAGTGAGAGTTGTAATAATAATTACATTAAATAAATAAAAATATATATTTATTAATATCTTTATCTAGTTATTTTATGGCTCTATTGTAGTTCATCTGTGACAAAACCAATATACCCGTTTTGTTGGCATTGCGTGGTATAGAAGAAAAAAAATGAGCACATGACTTAATTTCATCTAAAATCAATTAACACTATCCATAAAGCCATATAGTCATTCAACTTTATGCCAGACCAAAAACTCAACAGCCTAATGAAGCCCAAAAATTCTTTTTCATCTTTTAGCGGCTTAATTAGACAACAAGAAAAAGTTGTCAGCATCTCAAATAGTTGGCCAGGAATGCAGTCAGTCCAAACGCTTTAACACTAGCCAAATGCATTGTTGTTGTTTTTTCTTTATTTTTTCAATTATTTTGCTTACACGCAGCAGATTTTGGCATTTTGATGTCATTAAGCCAAATGCCATTAGCTTAATTAAAATTTCCAATATTGGCATCTCTATAACATAAATGTAAATAATTAAATAACACTAATTTGATATTTTTTGAGATCATGGCAAGAACGACAAAAGTAAGACAAATCTGATTTAGTAACTGTGATTTGTGACTGATTATGGGAATAAAATAAATATACAAACTAAATATGGTCAGAAAGTATATTAAATTGTTCAACTAAACGATTGCCTTCAATTAATGGAATTTATATATGTATATTTTTTATTAATAAAAATAAATAATAATTCGAGTAATTATAAATGTATATATTACATAAATAGATGCATTTTTAATAAAGTTAGAGATCTTTCCAAGAAAGATTTTTTTTCAAATGTAATAAATTCATTTACAATTTATATTTCAATTTAATAAATAACTTAATTTAGATTTTAAAATATGCATGTATAAATATGCTTTTGTTTTTAGTCAATCATAAGAGAACTAGAGCAGCAGAGAACTAGAGCACATACATGCATGAATTTGCTTGAACTAAAGAGCAGTTAAATGAGAAAACAATAGAATCCACAAGCGGGTGCACATTAATCACAGTAGGTAGTTAACTAGTGGAATATAAATTGAGCGCTTTACTAATTGAGTGAATCTAAGTATATCAATTATGTGGACAATAATCATAGTAGGTAGCTAACTAGTGGAATCTAAATTGAGCGCTTTACTAATTGAGTGAATCTATGTATATCAATCATGTGGACAATAAGAGCGTGGGAATTTAGGGAAGAGTTGATTGCCTGAATTTAGTTGTTGTTGTATTAATGCAAATGTGTTGTTTAGGCGCGTAAATTTCAGGTAATGCAGATCAGTTGTTTACGAAAAGTCGATGGGATGAGAGATAACACATCTCACGCGCATTTGTGTGGCCTTATTTACATGCATACTTTTACTGAAGATGAACATTCGTTTATTTATTTATTTCTTTTACTTTATATAAATAAAATATTTTAAATAAAATGTTATTGAAGATGAACATTCGTTTATTTATTTTACTTTATATAAAAAAAATATTTTAAGCTTATAAATAGATAAATAAAATGTTCTAAATTTTAATTTAATTTATTTTTATTTACATAAAAATGTATAAAATAAACATATATTTATGTATAATAAATTTAATATATTATATTTTATATTTATTTATTTATTTTAGCTTTTATTTAAGCTTATAAATAGATAAATAAAATGTTCTAATTAATTTTATTTATTTTTTTATTTACATACAAATGTATAAAATAAACATATATTTATGTATAATAAATTTAATATATTATATTTTATATTAAAATTGTTTTTTAAAACATTTATTAAAATCATTTATTCATTTTCTCGACTTAAAATATTTAGTTTTTTTTTCTTTACTTTTATTGTTGAATTTACATTTTACAATTACATATTTTTACATTTCTTATTTATTAAGAAATTTTCGGAATTTGAATTAATTCTATCTAAAATACTTATAGTATTTCCTTTTTTTTTATATATATATTTTTGTATTATAATTTATAATAAAATAATTTAAAATATTACTATTATTTAAAAAATTTAATAAAATTATATATTATTCTCTTGTTTATATATTTTATATTATTATTTTGTCTCAAATTTAATTGAAAATGTTTTTATTATATGTACATAAAAATGTTATGAATTTTTGTTTTATTATTAAAAATTTGTTTACATTTTTATAAACTGTCGGTAAACATACCTATATATATGTATTTTATTTCTGTCTATTATTAAAATTAAATATGTACATATATATTTTTATATAAATTATAAATTCAACATTCAACAGTTTTTAAATATTGTTTATTTGCAAATAATTTTAACTTATTTTTATATAGATATTCAATTTTTATGATTTTCTATATGTTAATTAATAATCATATAACTAAATGATGTAGATATTTTTCTTAGTCATTATAACATTTATTCCATTTATTAAATACATTTATTTTCTACTTTTTAGTTAACATTTAATGAAATTTATTAAATATATTTTTTTGTATTCTTAATTAATTAATATCCTTTTCTTTCTTTTTTTCCAGAAAAAATGTATAGTCAGACTGAGAAACAGCGCTACGACGGCTGGTATAATAATCTGGCCCATCCCGACTGGGGCTCTGTAGGTAGGTGGTGCAATATGGAATATAATATACTTCGAATATTCTCTGAGTATGCAAATGCAACAACTTTCTAAATGTATTTGCTTAGAGGGCGGCACCTTCGCTTAAATTAGATTTGCCACGTTTAATCGCAGCTATTTGCATTCACACGATATATGTACATGCGATTTGCATATGGAATACTAAAAAAAATGTAAATATTTCAAAACTATTTCCAGATAGCCATCTGGTGCGCAAAGCGCCGCCCTCGTACTCCGATGGAGTCTACTCGATGGCAGGTGCTAATCGGCCATCGACAAGGCGATTAAGTCGTCTATTCATGCGCGGACGCGATGGTCTTGGCTCGAAGTTCAATCGAACAGCATTGCTGGCGTTCTTCGGCCAGGTGGTGGCCAATGAGATTGTGATGGCATCCGAGTCTGGCTGCCCCATCGAGATGCATCGCATTGAGATCGAGAAATGTGATGAGATGTACGATCGTGAGTGTCGTGGCGATAAATATATACCATTCCATAGGGCCGCATATGATCGCACCACGGGCCAAAGTCCAAATGCGCCACGGGAACAGGTGGGTGTGAACACGTTGGGTATTGTGTGATTGGGGGGCGGGTTCTTAGAAGGTGTACAAATGTCGCAATAAAAACTACTCCGCAGATAAATCAAATGACTGCTTGGATTGATGGCAGTTTCATTTACAGCACCTCCGAGGCATGGCTCAATGCCATGCGATCCTTTCACAATGGCACACTGTTAACCCAGAAGGATGGCAAACTGCCCGTACGTAATACGATGCGTGTGCCGCTCTTCAATAATCCAGTGCCGAATGTCATGAAAATGCTCAGTCCGGAACGTTTGTTTTGTAAGTTTTTAAGCAATATATAAAAAATATACAGAATTAATTTACATTTTGCCATTTCATTTTCCAGTATTGGGTGATCCGCGCACGAATCAAAATCCCGCTCTGCTCTCCTTTGCCATACTCTTTCTGCGCTGGCATAATACCCTGGCGCAGCGCATAAAACGCTTGAATCCGACGTGGTGTGATGAGGATATTTTTCAGCGTGCTCGGCACACGGTTATTGCTAGCTTGCAGAATGTCATTGTCTATGAGTATTTGCCGGCATTTCTGGGCTCTGCAATTCCGCCGTATGAGGGCTACAAACAGGACGTGCATCCGGGCATTGGACATATCTTTCAGGCGGCTGCCTTTCGTTTTGGCCATACCATGATACCGCCTGGCATCTATAGGCGCGATAGTGAATGTAATTTCAAGCAGACGCCCATGGGTTATCCGGCAATACGTTTGTGCTCCACGTGGTGGGACTCCAGTGTAACTATATAGAAATACATACATAAATATATTCCGATTAATGCTGTTATTAAGTATTTGAATATTTATTAAATAAATTCAAATTGCTTGCAGGGCTTCTTTACCGACACGAGCGTGGAGGAAGTGCTGCTGGGTCTTGCATCACAAATTTCCGAACGCGAAGATCCCGTCTTGTGCTCAGATGTGCGTGATAAGCTCTTTGGACCCATGGAGTTTACGCGCCGAGATCTGGGCGCGCTGAATATTATGCGCGGACGTGATAATGGTTTGCCCGACTATAATACGGCCAGAGAAGCGTATGGACTGCATAGGCATAAGACCTGGACGGACATCAATCCGCAGCTGTTCGAGGCGCAACCTGAACTCTTGGAGTAAGTACTAAAGAGGGAGTTTTGCTTTATTCCATATAATACCAATACTAATTAAAATTCTTGTCCATTCACAGCATGCTCAAGGAGGCGTACAATAATCAGCTGGACGATGTGGATGTCTATGTGGGCGGCATGCTGGAATCCTATGGCCAGCCGGGCGAGCTGTTTAGCAATGTTATCAAGGAGCAGTTTCAACGCTTGCGTGATTCGGATCGCTTTTGGTTCGAGAATGAGCGCAATGGCATCTTCACGCCCGAGGAGATTGCCGAGCTGCGTAAAATCACGCTTTGGGATATCATTGTAAATAGCACGGACATCAATGAGGATGAGATACAGCGCGATGTGTTTATGTGGCGCACGGGTGATCCGTGTCCACAGCCCATGCAGCTGAATGCCACAGAGCTGGAGCCATGCAACTATTTGGAGGGCTACGATTACTTCTCGGGCTCAGAGCTAATGTTTATCTATGTATGCGTTTTCCTTGGCTTTGTGCCCATTCTATGCGCCGCTGCTGGCTATTGTGTGGTCAAGCTGCAGAATAGCAAACGGCGCAAGCTGAAGATACGCCAGGAGGCGTTGCGTGCTCCACAGCAAAAGGGTTCCGTGGACAAGATGTTGGCACGTGAGTGGTTGCATGCGAACCACAAGCGTTTGGTCACCGTCAAATTCGGACCCGAGGCGGCCATTTACACGGTGGATCGTAAGGGTGAAAAGCTGCGTACATTTAATCTGCAGCACGTGGATGTTGTCAGCGTGGAGGAGTCGGCGACGAATCATATCAAAAAGAAGCCGTATCTACTGTTGCGTGTGCCCAGCGATCACGATCTAGTGCTGGAGCTGGAGTCGTATGGAGCACGTCGCAAATTCGTCAAGAAACTGGAGGATTTCCTATTGCTGCACAAAAAGGAATTGACACTGATGGAGGTGAATCGTGATATTATGTTGGCCCGGGCAGAGACACGAGAGCGACGCCAGAAGCGGCTCGAGTATTTCTTTAGGGAAGCCTATGCGCTCACCTTTGGCTTGCGGCCAGGTGAACGTAGGCGTCGCTCGGATGCATCGAGCGATGGCGAGGTGATGACTGTGATGCGCACCAGTCTGTCCAAAGCGGAATTTGCAGCCGCATTGGGCATGAAACCGAACGATATGTTTGTGCGCAAGATGTTCAATATTGTGGACAAGGATCAAGATGGACGCATTAGTTTCCAGGAGTTTCTCGAGACCGTGGTGCTCTTCTCGCGCGGCAAGACGGACGACAAGCTGCGCATCATCTTTGATATGTGCGACAATGACCGCAACGGTGTCATAGACAAGGGCGAATTGAGTGAAATGATGCGTTCGCTGGTGGAGATTGCGCGCACCACTAGCCTGGGTGATGATCAGGTGACCGAATTGATCGATGGCATGTTCCAGGACGTCGGCTTGGAGCATAAGAATCACTTGACCTATCAGGACTTTAAGCTCATGATGAAAGAGTACAAGGGTGATTTTGTTGCCATCGGGCTGGACTGCAAGGGTGCCAAACAGAACTTCCTGGACACATCCACAAATGTGGCACGCATGACGTCGTTCAATATTGAGCCCATGCAGGATAAGCCACGGCACTGGCTGCTCGCCAAATGGGATGCGTACATCACATTCCTCGAGGAGAATCGTCAGAATATCTTTTATCTATTTCTATTCTATGTGGTTACGATTGTTCTATTCGTGGAACGTTTCATACACTATTCCTTCATGGCCGAGCACACTGATCTGCGTCACATTATGGGCGTGGGTATTGCCATCACTCGTGGATCTGCTGCATCGCTATCGTTTTGCTATTCGCTGCTTTTGTTGACAATGTCCAGGTGAGAGTTTCTACTGAAATTAGAATCCGACTAGAGATTTCCTTTGCCTTTCCCTAGTAACTTGTTCCTTTCTATTGTCTTGCAGAAATCTCATTACGAAACTGAAAGAGTTTCCCATACAGCAATATATTCCATTGGATTCGCATATACAATTCCATAAGATTGCCGCCTGCACCGCGCTCTTCTTCTCGGTGCTGCATACGGTGGGGCATATTGTCAACTTCTATCATGTGTCCACACAATCGCACGAGAATCTGCGCTGCTTGACGCGCGAGGTGCACTTTGCCTCGGACTATAAGCCGGACATTACCTTCTGGCTATTCCAAACGGTCACCGGGACCACGGGCGTGCTGCTCTTCATCATCATGTGCATCATATTTGTGTTTGCCCATCCGACTATACGCAAGAGAGCCTACAACTTCTTCTGGAACATGCATACGCTCTATATTGGACTCTATTTGCTGAGCCTGATACATGGCCTGGCACGGCTCACTGGTCCGCCACGTTTCTGGATGTTCTTCTTGGGACCGGGTGTTATCTATACTTTGGATAAGATTGTCTCGCTGCGCACCAAGTATATGGCATTGGATGTCATTGATACGGACCTCTTGCCCTCGGATGTGATTAAGGTCAAGTTCTATAGGCCACCAAATCTCAAGTATTTGTCGGGTCAATGGGTGCGTCTATCATGCACCGCCTTCAGGCCACAGGAGATGCATAGCTTCACACTGACGTCGGCGCCGCACGAGAATTTCCTCAGTTGTCACATTAAGGCGCAGGGTCCGTGGACCTGGAAGCTGCGTAACTACTTCGATCCATGCAACTACAATCCCGAGGATCAGCCCAAGATACGCATCGAGGGTCCGTTCGGTGGTGGCAATCAGGATTGGTACAAGTTCGAGGTGGCTGTCATGGTGGGCGGTGGCATTGGCGTTACGCCCTATGCCTCGATACTAAACGATTTGGTCTTTGGCACCAGCACGAATCGCTACTCGGGCGTGGCCTGCAAAAAGGTTTATTTCCTGTGGATTTGCCCATCGCACAAGCACTTTGAGTGGTTCATCGATGTGCTGCGCGACGTGGAGAAAAAGGATGTGACCAATGTGCTGGAGATACACATCTTTATAACGCAGTTCTTCCACAAGTTCGATCTGCGTACCACTATGCTGGTGAGCTGTGAAGAGCCTTTGCCTTGGAGTACATTTTTGATTGAGTTTGAGTTTTTTCTCTCTATTCTTCTTCTAGTACATTTGTGAGAATCACTTTCAGCGTCTCTCAAAGACCTCCATATTCACGGGTCTCAAGGCTGTCAATCATTTCGGACGCCCCGACATGTCCAGTTTTCTAAAGTTTGTGCAAAAGAAGCACTCCTATGTGAGTAGGTCATGATATGAGATTTCCATGAATTAATTTCGCATTTCATTTCCCCTCTCTTACAGGTATCGAAAATAGGCGTCTTCTCTTGTGGCCCCAGGCCACTTACAAAGAGCGTCATGTCCGCCTGTGATGAAGTGAATAAAACACGCAAATTGCCCTATTTCATACATCATTTCGAGAACTTTGGTTAAGAAAAGTTCAGTTCTTAATCAGCTCTACAATAATCTGCCAATTACAAAAATCACAACAAACACACACACACACACATACAATGAAACAAAACGGCTTACTCTACGAATATTATATGCATAATAGTATTTAGTTTCATTCATTCAGCATTTAAGCGAATTTAGATTTCAACTGCCCCAACCCTACCTCCCCCTCCGCCTCTCCCACTCCTTCTCCTTCTGAGCCTGTCCCTATCTAGCCACAACTATCGCTCACATAATCTGTAACTTCATAAATTAGTCATGTTCTACAATTTAGTGCATTATGAAAATTTCCATTGATATTTAGCTACAATCACAACATGAACAACAAGAAGAAGATGAACAAAAAAAAAAAAAAAAACAAGCGGCCCTTTTACTTTATATACATATATATGCTTATGTATATGTATGTGTATATGTATATGTGTATTTATTGAAAATATGATTTGTTATCAGTTTTTGTAAACCGTTCGCATTATTTATTAAAATTTACAATTTAATTGAAACAATTTGTGTATATTTTGATTTTCATTTTATACTTATCTATAAATGTGTTTCTTTATTTTTATATATGTTTACATACATATATTTAAATGTGTCTTGTATATATATGATTATATGTTTAATATATTTGTTATATATATTTACCTCAAGGAATTATTGCGTTGCATATTGAAGTCCTTGCAGGCGCTAGCTTGCGTAAGTTTATATTGTAATACATGATTTTTATATGAATCTTTAATTGCTTATAAATATATAGTTTTTTTTTCATTTCAGGTAAAAATAAATTGGCGTCATACCTTAACTGAATAAATCGCGAAATATAAATAGCAGCTACTCAATGATAGATATATTTCCTCAAAACCAGATAAAATTTTTTTTTTTTTTTTACTATATGTTATCATGGCTATAACTATGTTTATGTTTGTTTTGTTAATCATACAAAATAAATAATGATTATAATAAATATAAAATAGAATATTATTATTTTATAAAAAAAGGAAGATTCTAAATATCTAATAATAATGAATTTTGTTTTCAAATTTATATTATATTATACATATATTAAATTTATAAAATATACATTAATTTATATAAATGTCAAAAGTATAATTTTCATATAATGAAAAATTATTTTAAAATATTCAAAATATTATTTTAAATATACATATAACGTATTATAAATTAAATATTTTAAATATATATATATAGATTTCTTTTTGTTTGACAAAAATTATTATTGTAAATATATAAAATAAAATATCATTATTATATAAAGAAAATAATTATATATAATATTGATTTTTGTTTTCAAATATATATTATTATATATTAAACATATCAAATATATTTACAATTAAATTTTTAACATTTATTTATAACAATTTGTTTAAATAAATGATATTTTATGTTATATTTGTAACGAAATACTTTGTTATACAAAATAAGCATACGTATATTTATAGCGTTGATAAATACACGGTTAATAATAACAAATGCTTTTAAAAGTATTGAATAAGGCCAAATATTTATAATACTAAATATTTTAAATAACACTTAATACTAAATATTTATAATATTGCTAAATACTGCTGCTAAATCAAATTGTATTTGACTGAAAGAGAAAACGCACAAATGAGAAGCCTAACACACTTGCTAAGCAGTGCAGCGAGCAGCTCAGCAAGCAGTGCAGCGAGCAGCTCAGCAAGCAGTGCGACGCAAACCATGCTCAATATATCAAACCACCACTGTAGGTAGATCATGCGCCTGCGTCAACAACAGCTGTTTGCTAGCTCGACGCGAAATGAAAACAGGACTCGCGCTATAAACACATATCCTCGCTTAAATATTAACAAAATCTCTAGTTAAAAAACAATTTAGTTAAATGGAGCTGGATGCGCTGCGCCTAGCGGCGGACTATTATCATAAATTACTCAATGCGGAGCTGCACATCAATGAGTGGGTGCAGGATCGGCAAGTGAATAAAGAATTCAAGTCAATTTACAATTTATTAACAATGATTACATATCTTGTAGCTTCTTCATTGGCGAGCCACTGTTTCGTTTCATCAGCGTTTATCTGGAGCCCAGCAATCTGTTTAATCTCCTAATTCCTCTGCTGGGCATCTGTGGACAGGATTTGCTCACGCATTTGGTTTGCGCGCTGAGTTTGGTCAGTGCCGTGAGCTCCTTTGAGAAGTGGCAAGTGCTTCAGCTGCAATTCATTTAAATTATATTTTAATAGACTTTCATTTACAGGATCTATCCGGACTGGCGACCCCTTTGGCGCCTCCGCGAGCTCTATGCCAATGAGCACGGCCCTCGGCCAGGTGTCGCCTTGCAGAGCCACGATCTCAGCTGCGAGACGAGCGGCGGATTGCCCTGTGCCCATAGCATGGCATGGACAGCGCTGCTAATGGTGGTCAGCATGCATCTGCCCATGCGGAGTCGCTCCTTTGGCTGTCGGCTAACTATGTATGGCCTAATTGCCTGCTGCCTGCTGGCCATGTGGCTGAGCCGGCTCTACCTGGCCACCGAGTATCTGCATCAGTGCCTCTTATCCACATATCTGGCGATAAGCCTCTTATCCAGCTGCCAAAGGCATTTGATGTACCTTTATGCCCAGCCACGCAGCTGGGCTGTCTTCTGGGTTCTGCTGCTTGGTTGCCTGGCCATTGCCATTTACTTTATTAAGCTACACCTGGACATTGATCCGCATTGGTCGGTGCGACAGGTGAGTGGCAATAGGAGACTCAGTTGTAGCCAGTAATTTTACTATTATAAAATGTTAGTTGAGCATTTCATTATTTCTTTTCGCAGAAAAAAAGATAACTAGAAAATAATATCTGCATTACAGCTGTAATTTGTTTAAATTTTTTAAATTTATTATATATATTTTTTTTTTCAACCAAGTTATTTAATATTTATTTATGCACTTATAATAAATGTACTTTGCATTTAAGAGCAGATCGATTTTATTATTTACGCAAACAAAAATTCTAGAGACTTCTCTTTTCATTTTGGTTTTCTAGTGAGTGCCTTGAATTGAGTTCATTGTGTAACGCTCTTTTAACGAACAAATTTAAGAGAGCGACACGATTGACACACATTAAGACTGAGTTAGTAAGCAAATAACTCAAACGGTATTTACAATCACATACTCATGTGCACACCTAAGCAATATACACATGTATGTATGTGTTTAGCGAAGAGAACTCTCTCCTACATACCAATACATACCACAAGCAACCTTTTGCCTCATTTAGCTTAAGCAAACGGTCTGAGAACAAGCAAAGCGAAAACAAACGTTTGTTAGCCAATAGCAAATGAGCTCGTCTAAGAACCGTTGCAATCAGTTGCGCTCTGAGTATTTATTGAGACAGAGTGTGACTGAAAGGCACTCATTTGCAGGCATTGAGAAACGGTATATTATTATATTATTCTTATATTTCTTTTCTTACAGGCCTTCAAGTGGTGTTCCGAGCCCACATACATGAGACACGAGAGCAGCCCCATCTTTCTGCTGGTACGAGATCTGGGCAATCTAATGGGCATCGCACTTGCATTACCTGTACAAGAACTGTAAGTCCATAAAGTCACGAATTTTACTGCTAATTTGTATTAATTAATTGTCTTTACTTTGGTTTACAGTAGAAAACGCGATTCAAAATGTTCACATCGCTTGGTTGGCATTACCATTATAGAGATGCTCAACTATATCCTGCGCCTTGGTACACCCAAACAGCATGGACGCTTCCTCTTTCTGGCTTATGAGTTCATGCGCAATGCGCTGCACTCGCTGATACTCGTTAAGCTACTGCCAAAGCTGTTAAGTAGGAGTTGAGTTGAATTTAGTAAAATATCATTTATTATTTTTTAATCTAATTAATATATTAGTACATAATAATTAATTGCGTAAATTTTTAAATTTAGATCTAGCATTTGTTTAAATATAAATAAATAAATCGAATCAAACTAGTCAAGCCCATTTGCTGTTCTTTCTTTTTGTTATGTTATTTCTTACAGCAGTTGAATTAACAGCTGCGCTTGCGCCTGCTCTGATTGCGCAGCTGACTTAAGCTAACAGCACTCAATAACTGAGTGATTTTAATTAACAGAAAGCTTACGTTCCACTCTGTTAGTTAACATTATTGAGAGATTTTTACATTTTTTACCCTACAGCGCATTGCTGTTCGCCTGGTATTTCAGCTAGGTTTTCTGGTGAATCGACAACAAGATCCAGTCAGAGGAGGCTGCGCCGTGAGGTTAGGCTACGATTTCCTAAAACTTCTGAAATTTTATTAAAATGTTTTTTCATTTATTTATTTGAGCTAATTTTTATTTTTTTTTTACTATTTTGATTTCATTAGAGTATTCTCATTTTTCATTAATAAATTTGTATCGAAGTTTATTTTTTAAGACTTTTTTAAATTATAAAATTCAATAGGATAAATAACAATTCAAAATACAATAAATAAAAAACGTTGAAATTTGAATTTCCAATAGTTTTTATTTTTTACATTATTTGCTCACTAAGACTTTTTATACTTATTAATAAAATACATCAAATAATACCATCCAAAATTGATTTTTAATGAAGAAGAAGAAGTCTTAGGGATGAGCGGATGAATTTCAGTTTTTATCACGATGACACGATGTATTTATGTGAATCGTTGGTAAATTTAGAAAAAAAAAGATAATTAATTCAGCTGTTTATCGCAAAGTTGTCACATACGATACTTACCAAGATTTTTGACCTGAAAATTAGCTTAACTTATATTAGCTCTCTTTATGAATATAAACCCATTTGCTGATTTAATATTCCTGATGAATATTAATATTCAAATTTAAAGAATAAAGAATAAAGAATAAATTATACTCACTTGATCGATCAACAATAAAACCCAAACCATCTGAGCAAAGCTAATGCTCGTGAGCAACTGAGTGCAGGCAAACAAAATATGAAATTTATATCTCCTGCTCACACATAAACCTAAACACATACATTGGCGTTTATGCATGCAAAGCTCTCCCGCTCACACCATTACTATTTTGACTCTTACAAAATTGTCGCAGACTGCAGTCCACACATTCCACTCCATTGATCCGCTATTTTATGAGTGTGCAAAAGTATTGGGAGCGCACTCAGGCTCACACTGCCTCTTGTACGAATCAAACTCTACATCTACCTGCGCCATTTTGTGGATTTTGTTCATCTCTCCTTTTCTAGCAACCGACGTCTTTACCACACATAAAACTTAAGCAACACAATCAGCGATGCTTGCGTATAAGCATGCATAGGCTCTTGCGCTCACGCCATTACTATTTTGGCTCTCGCAAAATTGTCGCAGACTGCAGTCCACACATACCACGCCATTGATGCGTTATTGTATGAGTGTGAAAAGAGCGCATCAGTTGAATATCCACAAAGGCACTCAACAGCAGTCTGTCTCTCTTACGATCCAAGCTCCCTTTAGTAGTAGGTTTTGTTCATTTTCTCTTTTTCACTGTGGCGAGTGCAATGTATGAGAGGAATGTCTTACTCAAAACTTCCACGAAGTTCGGCTTTCTATTGTGATCCAAACTGTGTCTTTACTCTTATTCTTTCTTTCTGCTGAGGTCTTTTTAGAGTGATTTTTTGCAGCTCATTGGAATGAAGCGTACTGGTCGCCAAATCGTATTATTATCAAAATGAAATGTTATTCTAGTCTTGCAAGATTTTTAAACAATATTTATTCTGTTACTTCAGTTTGCTTGTCTTGTTTTTTTTATCGGGTTCTTACAATATTTAAGCAGTTGCTTTCGTATTACATTTTACAATGTTTTCGCTGTTGCTTAAATTAATTCATTTATTTATTTAATTTTTTTCGTTTTTGTTTTATTTAATTTATCTTTATATAATGCTATTTTATGTGTATGTAAATTGTTAGGTGTATGTATTTGTGTATGTTTGTTTGTTTGTTTCTGTTTGTGTTTGTGTATGTTTAACATTGGTTATGGTATGCATTTTAATTAGTTTGTATACGTAATATTTGTTTGTTTTGTTTTTATAATCTTTACTTAACCAGTTAAATATTCGATTTTCGTTTGCTTTTAACATTTGTTTTTCTTTTTTATAAGTATTTTAGTTAGCAGCTAACGGGTTTACGTTTTATCCTTGCATTTAGTTGATACATATATTTTTATTTATTTATATAAAACAAGTTTTTTTTTTCTTTCTTTTAAATACAAAATATAAACTAATTACAAATATTTTATATTTATATAAATATATTTATGTATTTATATTTAATAACATTTATGCGTGTAAATAAAATGTTTATTTACAATAATTGGACTTTTGAATTTTGAATAGCTTATGTTTTTCTTTTTTCTTTTCTTTTGTTATTAAATGCGCAAGAGGAAATTGATTTTTGCTTTTTGCATAATTTAATTAACATAGTTTCCTAATCAGAATGGATCTCATAAACAAAATGAGCTGAACTTAGTTTTTAGTATTTGCTAGAGTATTTACATAATGTATTTAGTATTTAGTATACTTATACAAATAAATATATATATTTATATATATATTTATGTACTTGTATAACATATGTTTCCACATTAGGTAACAGTGCATTATTTTGTTTCAATATTTTGCTGGGGTTTAGTTTTGTGTTTTTATTTGAGATACAGTTACAAATGGCAAGTGTTTTTTGGGGGCAATTGGAACATTTATTTTTCCCATCTATTTGTATTAGTATTTATTTCGTATTCGTATGCGTATTTTCCATCAACTCACTAACATTATATCGATTGTTAAGTTATCTAAACTTTAATTTGTTGCTTAACTTTCCACGGTTTCCCAAGTAGCGCCGCCCACTTCATTAACTGTCTTTATTTGTATTATTTTATTTTAGTATTTTTTTTTTTTTTTTGGTTAGCAACATTTTGGGATTTGGTTGCGTATGATTTGTGTTTAGTATTTATTTGCAATATTTATTACATACTTTTAGTATTTAATTCTGGAATTGCTTAAAGCAAAGCCGCCAATCAAATGCAGGCAAATCAAATGCTACAAATTACATTTATCTATTCTCATAATCATAATCATAATAATATAATATTATATTATTAGGGGATCTTAGCGTTCTTTCGCATTGGCCAGCCTGGCTTGCTTCTCTGTAATCATAATTTGCGCTTAGTTTACGAATAGTTGTAAATATTTGCTCACGTCATATAAGTATGTATGTTTGTATATGCTTATCTTTATCTGGAGATATATGTATGTAGATGCATCTGTATATCTGCTGCTGCTTATTAATGTAGACAAAAATTGAAACGAAATTACTGTGCATTCTTTTTACTCCAATTGATCTGCGTTTTCCAATTATATTTAACTAGGCCTTATATATCGAAGTCAACTAAATTGCACTCGTCCTTAGTCATAATAGAATCATTGATTTATTAATTCATTGAACCAATGAATCATTGAATCATTGAATAGTTAATTTATGATTTTGTCATTCATATTTTCACTGACACATAAAATAATGGATTCTGAGATTCATGAATTTGTCATTCATATATTCAAATACTTAATTATTCAATGATTCATTGATACATTATTCAATTACGCAACAATTTATTGATTCGTTAATTTATAGATTCATTGAATCATTGTTTCATAGATGAAATGATTCAATGATTCAGAAATTCATTTCTCATTGATTTATAATTCAATTATTCAATGATTCATCGATTCATTGACTCATAATTCAATAACTCAATGCTTCATTCAATGATTCATTGACTCATAGTTTCATAGATTCATAGATTCACTGATTTTATTACTTAAATACGAATTTATTCATTGATGTACTGAGTCATTAAATCATTGATTCATTGATTCATGGATTCATATTCGTATCTTTAAGTTATGAGTGTATTCTCAATGTACTTATAGTAATTGCTTGCTTGATTTTCCTCCACGTCTACCATGTGTTGGATCTATTGAAGCTCTTCGAGTTGGGGCTGACAGGAGCTGCAGCATTTCTCCTTGTAGCGATGCAGTCGACATAGGCCCATCGCGCGAGCATTGCGACAATAGCGAGAGCTATCACGACAGCCAGTCGAAGTTTTGCCCACTGTTTAGATACACACCGTGTAGGATTCAATTCGCTTATGGTTATGGAAATGGAAATTGAATATGGAGCATAGAACTTACCCTTGGTTTGGCATGGCGCACTTTTGCATACCTTCATGACCGCTGGGCGTGGCTGATGCTTGCACACGTTGCCCGCGGGTCGACGGCTGCCATACCAGACGCACTGCAGAATGCGGAATTTGATGCCCTGACGACCGCAGGGCGCATTGCACTGTATGAAGCAGAAAGCAAAGCAGAAAGCCAATGCAATTGACATTAATAAAAGATGCACTGCCATAGCCATAGCCATAGCCATAGCTGTAGCCATAGCTATAGTCATTGTTGTAGCCATTGTATTGCCACCTACCTCGGACCAGGGCTCCACACGCCAGACGCCTTTGCAGCGCTCATTGTAGCATTCTTGCCGTGCCGGCGGCCTCTCGTACTCGTCGCAGGCGGTGCCCGCGCTCCCATTTTGATACCGGCAGTGGACCTCACGTCGTTGTATGGCCGTGTTGCGGCCGTGGCAGCGCGACTGCTGGCAGAGAGTCCAGTCGCCCTTGGTCCAGTGCGGACAGGGCTCATTGCCGCAGCTCTGGAACGTGTCGGGCATGTCTAGCCCCTGGGCACGGCATTGCGCATTCTCGACGTTGTCGACGACGACGATGTTGCCATCGGTGGCATTTGACATCGTCGTCTTCTTTGTTGCCACACGCCGGCAGCTCAGCGTGCGCCGCTATGGAGGTGGCAAAAGAAACAATGTTTGCTATGTTATTTTCTTCTCTTTCACACAGTCTCCCTGCTCTCTCCCTCTCTCTGCCACATGCCACACATAAAACAATGTACGACGGCAGCCAGCGCAACCCTGTCGAGCAACTGCCTGCTAAAATATTTAAACTCGTCCTCAATCTCGTCTCTACTTCTACTTCTACTTCTACTACTGCTTCTTCTTTTTTACGGACCCTGACTTGGGTTTTGGGCTTGGAAAAAGTTGAATCTGTGCGGCAGAGGCAAAGCCAAGCATTCGGCTAATTATTATATAAGTGTTGTCTGTGGCTTGGGGAGTTCTACTTCTGCTTCTGCTTCCACTTCTTCTGTTTTCTTTCTTTTTTCTCCCAGCCTCTAACAAAGCTAATTTGTTTGAATGGAAACTTTAGAGAATTGTTGTAGCAAATATTTGACTTTAGTTAACTGAAGACATTTAGGAATTAGAAATAACTCGAAATCAAATTTGTTATATACAGATGAAAGAGTAAGCCGCGTACGGCGCCTGGGGTGCAGAATTATTTGTGTTGACAGACGAGAGAACTTTATTAGCTATGCTCGCTTATGAAGTGAGAAGAGTATATTGGATTTGTAGCAGCATGAAGTGAGCTAGTGAGGAAAGTCAATGAGTCTCGTAGATGGCTTTTGCTCTTTTTTGTTTCACGCTGTGCGGACAGAGTCCTAACTTTACGATGTGCTCTTCATGAATCTTGATTTACATCTATACAAGATTATATTGGTACAGAAGCTACATGACCATATCAACTGAAGTCTTTGATCTGAGCAAGCGAGAATTGAGAGAATTGTTGTATAAAACTGTTAAGGTTCGTCTAAAGTTCTGTAAATTCTTTTTATAGAAATTTAATTTCATTCACAATGTTATCAAATCTAACAGAATGTTAAAGTATTTCCAGCAATGCTTTCATCAGACCTCAGACCCAATTATTTTGTCCAGCTAAAAACTAATTCTGTCAAAGCTGGAATGTTAATGCATTTACAGAATGTTAAGGTATTCCCTATAATCTGCTCTTGCACAGACTTAGACCAGATGCAAAGCTGTTCTATAATAATAATTCTAAAGCAATTATAATTATTTTTTATTTGATAAATAAACCTATTTTCTTGCTCTATGCATCCCAACCCATTGCACTCACCTGCAATCCGCTTCCTGCAGCTCCACATTCCTGCGAGCACTTGGACCACTCGCCCACCTGCCAGCTATAGACGTAGCGCTGCTCTGACTCGGCCAACGCTGCGCTGCTTCTCGGCGTGCTGGTGGACGGCAGTGTCATTGTCGTGGCCGTTTCCCAGCGTGCGTGCGGCATATGCGGCGGCACATTGTCCGCCTCCTCCAGGGGCTGTTGAGGTTCGAGGGGTGCATGTGACTCTTGCAAGGTTGGCTGGCTGGACACGGCGACTATGCGACCGGCTTCGGTGTGATGCAGCTCTTTGGTCAGCACGCGCGCTGGTTCGTCCTGTTCGTAGCGTGATGGCGGCTCCAAATCGAGGCCATAATTGAGCGCCTCGCGCTGCAGCAGATGCTGTCCGCGTGAGTCCTTAAAACGCTGCAGCGGCCAAAGCAACTGCGAGAGCGGGAACGAAACGAATGAAACATAAAGCAAAGGATTTTACGTATGAGAAATGTTAGCTGCAAAAGCAAAAATAGCTTCTTTTTTTTTTGGCATAAAAATAAATTGCTATAGAGCCCGCATGCACAGCACATGTGCCATGCAGCATGCAGCAGGCAGCAGGCAGCAAAGTGCTAAAGCAGCATCCAGCATCCAGGCAGCATCAATTGGTTGCTGTGTTGTGCTATGCTACGGTAAATTTGCACGGCCGTCAACGCGTTTCCGTTTCCGCTTTCATAACGTGTGCGCTATCAGTTCGTATATATATACATGTGTGTGTGTGTGAGGGTATATAGGTGTATGTGTGTGTGTGTGAGTGTGTTGTATATGCTGTTCATGCATGCACACTTGAATTGCCCTCATCAATTGCTTCACGTTGACTGACTACGTACTGCAAAATCCGATTAGCCACTGAACTCAGCTGCCTCAGTTGACTACCCTTACCCCTAAACTGACCCCACTCTCTCCCTCCCTTCACCACTCTCACACACACACACACACATACAATACCGCAGTGCTTGGCACTCCAGGCTTCATGCTAAAGATTTGACTACCAAATGCATTTTTGGCCAACAATTTTCTAGTGCATATGCAACGCATTTGGTTTTTGACTTTTGTAAAGCTTCCCATTCCACATAGCACTCTTGTTGCAGTTGCTGTTGTTGTTGTTGTTGTTGTTGCTGCTGCTGTGGGCCAGCATTGTCTCACTGTCAACATCATCGTCGCTGGTCGTTTTCATTTACAGCAGAGACCCCCCCACCTGCCCACATAGCCTCCACTCCACCCCTGGGTCGTTGCACAAGCGAAAAGATGATTTCCCAAGTGCCACTTGAAACCGACAAATACGTTTCGCTGTTTGCTGTTGTTGTTGTTGTTGTTGCTGGTGTTGCATCTGCTGCGCTTTTATGTGCAACTGCCAGGCTCGGCTTGTATCTCTCTCTCTCTCTTTCTTTCTCTCTCTGTGTGTGTGTGCCGTTGTCATTTGTAGCTCGACACTAACGCCAACGCCTCCATATAGCCTTTTATTGTCACCGCAATCGCAATTGCAATCGGCATTGCTCCTGCTCTTGTTGTTGTTGCTGCTGCTACTCTGCTGAGCTGCTGTCAATAGGTATACCGTAGGCAGCATGGCAAAACTGTTGGCAACCATTTACAACAGCTCTCAGCCCGTATAGCCAGCCCCAAAAACTCTCCTCTGCCCACGTTGCAGTCGTTAAACGAAACTTTTGCCTGCTCTGAGTGTTTTCTTTTTGTTTTTGTTTTTTGCAGCTCAGGAAGCTAATGCCAATACGGTAATTAGTGCCGTAGCAATAGAGAGCAACAGAGACAGATTGAGAGTGTGTGTGAGAGAGAGAGAGAGAGAGAGAGAGAGGGAAAAATTGAGCGAGAATTTTCGCTTCTCGCTTTCTTCTTCTCTCTCTTTCTTCTCTTCTTCTCGTTGTCAATTTTTGGGCTGCTTTAAAGCTCCGAGTTTACGTAATTTATGCAAACCAAATTTTTGATTGAAAATCTCAGTTGAAATAAATGGAAATTTCAATTTATGGTAAATAGAATAGTAATGAGATAATAACAATTAATTGCCTATTGATGATGTGTTTAATAGTTGAATTATTTAGGATAGTTTTAGTGCAGACAACAGTAAATTTAGCTACAATTTTTGCATAACGTTTTGATGTCCAAGTGAATCGTTTGTAATTTTAAATAATTTGTTTTTCGTTCATTTTGTTAAAAAATTTAAATCTTACTGCACAAAGTCAAACTACGCGAATTTATTATTTATTTACTTAATGAATATTAATTTTTATATCATTATTCATATTAATATATTTATGTTAAATTTTACTGTCGAATGTCAAGCGAGAAAAAAAAATAAAATAAAATAAAAAAATAAATTTACATATTTATATTTAATATATCAACTAAATAAATAAATAAATAAATAAATAAATAAATAAATAAATAAATAAATAAATAAATAAATAAATAAAAAATAAATATACATTTTTATTTATATTTATTTTTCATATTTATACAGTTAAAATATTAAATATAAATATTTAAATTTATTTATTTATTTTTTATTTTATTTTATTTTTAATTTAATTTTATTTTTTATTATTATATTTTATATTATATTATACATTTTTAGGAAAATAAAATAAAATTTGATATGCATTTTCATTTATATTTATTTGTATATATGTATACATATAATTATTTAAATTTATTATTTATGTGTGCATATATATGTACATATATATTATTTTCTTAATCTTGTAGTTCCTATTTTATTTATTTATTATTAAATTTAATGATTGAAAATCTTTAATAAATTTCTTTGCTTTTCTTGATTGGCTTTATTTAATTATATAATTTTATATATAATTTTTTTTATAAGATTTTGTCTTTTGACTAACAATGAGATTATTTATGGCTTAAATAAAAAAAATCGTACTACCTTTTCTCCAACTCGCTCATTTATATTTTTTTTAAATATTATCCGGAGTTCTCATAACTGCCGTTGAGCATATTTCGCACTAATTATAAATCTATAATTAAATCAGCTTCTTTTTTTTATCATTTAGCACATTTTCCGCTCTCATTAGCGAATGCTACCATTTATTTAAAATGTATACGAATTAATATATATATGTATGCATATATATGTATGTATATATTCATTTTTTATTCGCACAAAAGGAAAATACTTTGAGGCACGCACATCGTTAAATTCTCACGCCTGACAAGCGGAGCAAACGTTGCCAGAGACAACCAGTTAACCAAACAGCAGTAAACCAACAATCAGACCAAAAAATGAAGAGATAACAGTGAGGAAACGACTGACAAATGCTCTGTCACAGAATATTTGATATGGTATATTTGGTTACAGAAATATGTGCTCACGATGTCTACAAAACATCTTCAATTTTAAAGCTGAATATGTAATAGAATATTTATAAAAAATAATTATTTTTTGAGTTATTTATTTTTAATTATTAAAAATAATTTATATGAAAAAAAAAATATTATTACTAATCAATTTTTATTTAATTTTTTTCAATTTAAGTTAGTTAAATAAAAATTATAGATTTCTGGATAAGCAGAAACTCGAAGCAGATCAAGTACACTTTTATCTCTCATCTATAGATATAACAATTCATCATACCCATTACACACATTTTACAGGGCACAAGAGTCAACTCATAAAATGTGTAACATTTTTATATATACATATATATATTTTTTTTATTTTTTAAATTTATTTTTATTCTTTAACTTAAATTAATTTGAGTTTAAATGTTGCATTTAACAAACGCAACGAATGCTGCAAATTGCAATGCAGCTTGAATGGAGCGCAGAGCCGCAGAGCCACAGAGCCCGATGTCGGCTGCCCCGAGGGCGTGGCTATCCTGTGAGCCTGCCAACATCCTGCGAGCGGAGCATTAATAAATAGTCGCAATCAAAATTAAAAGGGCTGCAAAACTGTGCAAACATTTCGCTTCTTTAAATCATTTTGCACAGAAACAGAGACAGAGAGTGGGAGAGACTGAGTGTGAGTGAGAGGGCACATCTGCAGGATGCAGTATTTGGCAGGATATAGTGTTGCCTAGCTGCAGCTAGAGCCATGTCTGTGGAAATTTATTAACGCGCTTCGGTGAAGCTTTAGCTAAAATACGATTTTTGGTCTCCAGCTATATATATAAATTTGTCTGGCATGTCCGGGGCCTACGCTAGTCGCATAATTAATAGACCAAAAATGCTGAGCAATAAATTTTTGAGCAGGGAGGGAGGGGCAAGCCATCCTCCAAACCAATGCATTGATGAAGTCGAGACTGTGCCTCGACTGCTATGCCATGGTGTTGCCAGCTGCTCTTCTTGGCTAATTGGCAATCGCAATGTAAGCAGTTCAATTACATGCAAAATGGCCAAAATGCATTAGCCTGGCCAATAGCCAATTGCATAATAATGCGCATAAAAGCCAAAAGAGAGCCAATTGCCAATCAATGAAATTAACTGTTTTAACCAAAGACAAACTGCCTGCTAATGAGCAGCACTCTCAGTGCAGTACAACAATGTAATTAAAAATTAAATTACCTGGATTTACTCAGCTAGTATATGCAGAATATATAATTGTATATATGTATATGCAATGTGTATGCGAGTAGAGATATAAGTAAAGAGCTAGAGGGCTTAAGCTGGCCATAAAACAAACGCTCATAAAAGCAGCAAAATATTGAATGACATTACAAAGTAGAGCCAAGAATGTTGACTGACTTGAAGATACCCTAAGTAAGGGTAGACTAAGCCTACATTACAGCAAAGCTAAAGGCTTCGTCTGCTCCCATTCAAAGACATATATCTAAAATCCTATATACAGCATATATTCAACTGTCTTATGGAGTCTTAAATTCCTCGAATTCACTAGACTGCAGGAAGCGGCCAGGCATCCTCATATCTACCCCATCCCGATACACTTAAACAGAGTATTTAATGCAGCTTGCCTGGCTTGGCTTAAAAGGCAATGATATCAGCTGCGGCATTTCATTAGCATTTAATTAGCTACCTGCGCCAGGCGTTCGCATTCAATGTTTTAAGCTGAGTGAAGCATACCTTGAGGCAACTCTCGGCCGTTAACTAAGACGAGCTGCTGTTTACGATTGTCAAATGGCTCTAAATAGTTGGCATTGCACAGAATTCTATTAAAATAATTACTCCACTATATACATAAATGAAGCGTATATAAAGCAAAATAGATTTTATTACAACGAAATGAATTTAATAGAAATTATTTATAATATGAAATCGATTTTTGTTGTTTTGGCAAATTTGAGTAAATTTACCCAATTACCATACATTAGTTAAATTTCCATTTGTTGTTATGCATTGATTTTCCATTATTCACACTGTATTATAATGTGATAAAACATTGCGATAATTGTGAAACATTAACATATGTCAAATAGTCTTACATGACACATTGGCTACGACAGAAATTAGTAAGCGAGCAAATAGCACGCCTGCATGGACATGATAAATATGGCATAGTGGGCGAGCATTTTATTTTTTAACTCAGATATATGCATTTCAAATAAATATATACATATGTATATTCACATTAGTAGAGAGAACGAAATTTATTGGAGCATATTTTTAGCAGAAAAATAATTCTGCAATATTCAAAAGTATTTATCAAATAAAAGCATTTGTAAAATTTATAGGAAGCTGAGATGTATCTGTAAGATACATTATTTGCCACTTACAAAAATGGTCTATAAGATATATTAGATATATATTTATGTCAAAAAGAAATCTGTTGATTAAAAAATTATGTATAAAATATACAAAAGTATCTCTTAGTTTTATGGAATAGAATAGAAGTGTAGTGTGAATTGTATCTATAAGATACAGAAGCCTGTTAGATAAAAAATCTGTTATCTGTAAGATATGAAAGTATATTTAAGATATATTAGTATATGCAGCAGCCACAAGGGTAGAAGCTATGTACATGATACAATAGCTTCTGAAAAATTCAAAGTATTTTTAAATTTAATAGCTACACAAATATTTCTTATACACACAACAAGTAATTGAAAGAAACAGAATAATATATAGGATCCAAAAACATTAATAAATCCGTGTGGCTTACATAAGTATATCTGTGACATAAAAAGATATAAAGCTATCTAACTAACTAAAACAGCATCTGTAAGATACATAGCTAATGTAGATCTGTAAAAAGTATCTACAAATACAAAAGTATCTGAAAGTATTATTATACCCTGAACCCATTGAAAATGGGAATTCAGGGTATAATGGTTTTGTGAAAATGTATGTAACAGGCAGAAGGAGACGTCGCAGACCCCATAAAGTATATATATTCTTGATCAGCATAAAAAAATAAGTTGAATGAGCCCTGTCCGTCTGTCCGTCCGTCCGTCCGTCCGTCCGTCCGTCCGTCCGTCCGTCCGTCCGTCCGTCCGTCCGTCCGTCCGTCCGTCCGTCCGTCCGTCCGTCCGTATGAACGTCGAGATTTCGGAAACTACAAGAGCTAGAGAGCTGAAATTTTACATGAACACTCATATGTTAGCTACGCAGTACGAGTTTATTTTGTTTTTTCGATAACTCATCCCATTTCCAAATTATCGATAAAAAATCGAAAATTCGTTTCAATTTTTTTGGTTTTTTGAGCATAGCTTCTACACCGTTTTAGCTAAAGACTTCTAATTTGCATATTTAGATAGATATTATGAATACGCAGATTATGTAATTTTCAGATTTTGGATGCCACGCCCCCTTCGCCCCCAATTTGCAAAAAACGCATTTCAAATACTAGAGACTTGCAATTTGGCACATAGATACATTTAGATATTCTTAATCTACTCTAAAAATTTCATTAAGATCATCCATCTAGAAATGGAGTTATAGGCCTTCAAAGTATAGCCCAACCCACCCCCAAGCCACGGCAGCAACTGCGCGATTAGCAGAGCTCGCGCTCATGCGATCGTAAAGAAGAAGAGTATCACTTTTTTTGCAGGGTTCAGGGGATCTCGTAGTCGAGCCGTCTCGACTAGAGCCTTCTTACTTGTTTTTAATATTAATTTAATATTATTTTAGTATCTTTGGGATACCTGTAAGTATTCAATAAAGTTTTTTTTTTTAAATAAAGATTTTTATTTTACAAATATTTTTATTCGAATGATTCTGTTCATTGCATTTGACGCTAACTAATCGAATTTTGTAGATATGCATTCAGTTTATTTGCAATAAATCTACAAAATTTCAAATGTTTGCCCATAAGCTTTTTCCATAAAATGTTCGGACAATAAAACATTAATAAATAATTTAACCAATACTACTTGAAAATTCACCACAGTGCCAGTGACTGACAACTAAATGAAATGCGAATATATTTTATTTCTAACAATAATGGAAAATAGTTATTATATTGTGAGCAGTCGAGCGATGTTGCCGCAAAGAGTTAATCAATGCGCCGCAAGCGCTCGACCCCAAATAACAGTTATCATTCCGCCAATCACACATGCACAAATATATATATATATAAACATATTTGTGTGTGTGTGTGTTTGTATGTGGCTTAAATGCAGACAGCTAAAAGCTGCTGGCCAATATACAAAATGGCTGTCTACATATTCCAATGCACGTATATTTATTGCAATTATATACATATAAATATAGATATGCATATAGATATACTTTTTGCGGTTCAGGAAATGCAGAGCAACAAAAATGTTTGGAAATTAGATAAAAATCGCTTTGCCAAACTATTTAAGTGTGTGTTTTGGTGGGCTGCTGCGTTCGACTGTGGCTTACAATTTAACGCTAACTAGCTGAGATAAATGTGGACCGAAGCAGCACTTAAAGCGGGTTGAGGTTGAGGTGGAGGTGGAGGTGGAGGTGGAGGTGGAGATGGAGTTGGCCTCGGTTGAGGCCGAGACTGCGTTGCGCTTGGCTGTGCATCATAAATTATTTTTGCCTAATCTGCATATGGCATAGGGATATGGAAAATCGGCTCCTGCTGTTGCTGCTGGTTGCTGGCAGTGCAATTTTCGGCTAGAGTCTGTTTAAGCAGTCAGTGCAAAGCAGCTGGTATGCTTAAGTCGCGGCGGCTTTATTTGGTATAGTTTCATAACCAAAAACCGCGACACTATAGCACACAAACACACACAAACACACACACATAGCATTAAGTTGGCCCAGCGTCGGCAGGTGTAAAAGGCAACTTTTGTGCGATGGCGCGTCGACAACGTTGACTGAAAGCTAATTTTCTATGCCAAAAATTTGTTTGCGCTTTATATAACTTTTATGAGCAGCGCTGTGATTGAAGCTGGAGCTGGCCGAGGGGCTGTGGATGGAGCTGTTGGCATGGCGAGGGGTGTGCCTGGGACTGTGGAGTGGCAATAGCAACCAGAGGTAAACATTGCAATGAACTCGCGCGGCAAAAAACTTTTCAATTAATAAATTAAGTTTGTGGCGAAAAAAAAATTTTGTTGCTAATTGTTTGTTGGCTTGTGCACACACACACACACATACACACACGCGCGCGGGCGCATACGTATATTGAGGAAATGCTTGACGTCGAGGGCGCGGCACTTACCAAGCCAGCATACCAACAAAAACTTGTGGCAAGTTCTATTTAGCTGCCACGTTGCTGCTGCTATTGCTACTGCTTCAGCTGCTGCTGCTGCTGCTGCTGCTTCTGCTGCTGGCATTGAATGCCAGCGAGAACAGCTCATTAAAAACTTTTTGAAATGCATAAATGAATAAGTTAAATATTTCACATGTACTAAATTTAGATATATGTATATATATTCATATGAATGTATGTTTGTATATATAGCCGGCAGCATTTGATATGCATTGATTAAAATTATGACATGCAAATATCAAAGTAAATTTGAATTAAATTAAAACTGTTTACCATGCATTCTAAAAAAAAAGATTTCAATTAATTTAAGCAATTGGTATTTGTGTTGAGAGTGCAGTGAAAGCCATCACTCATTGTGAGAAAGCAATATCTATTATATATAAAAATATATTGTGTATATTATAAGCGCTGACTGTCAAGCATTAAAGACAAAGCCTGAAACCTCGAAGAGCATTTGATAGAAAATGCTAGGATTTTAATAAGAATCTAAGCAACTATAAAAAGTTGAAATATTCAATATTATTATTTTAATATGGATTTGTTTATGCTTATAATTATTGAAAAATGTAATAGTGTGTTTTTTTTTATTAATTTTTTATATAAATTAATTCAAATGATTTTAGTAGAGTTGAGAAGAGAAATTCGAGTAAATGCAAAAATCATTATTTAAAAAAAAAAATTATTTTCAACCGCATTTTTTTCATATATACGTAAGTCTGTATGTAGCGCTTATATGCATTTATTCTACTTTTTTTTTTTTTGTATATTCACGCATTGTTTACTTTGAAGTAAATTAAAATTAATTTCCAAACGGAATTAATGGCACTTTGAACAGGTTACACTTACACACACATAAATATATAAAAATATGTGGGAAATAAATACATATTTTATAAATTAAAATTAATAATTCAGTTTTTGCAATCTAACTGAACAGCTTAAGCAATTCCCCATTAAAAATATTTGGAGTTGCCGAAAATTTTGCAGATTCTGTAGAGTCAATTAACATTTGAGTGAATCATCAATTGGAGCGGCATTAGCATTTGAGTAAATTATGCATTTAAAAGAGCTGAAATGGCGCATTCTTCACTCACATCATTGCTCTTAATTTATGTCATGAATTGAGAGAATATCATTGAGAAAAGGCAAGCCGAGACGATCGTCGATTATTACTACTACAACTAAAAGCAATATGCTTGCTTGGAGAGTCTATTCTATGTAGATAAAGAAAGATAATTCTCGCGAGCCGACGTTGAGGGAATTGAATCAAATTTTAAATTTATATCACAAACTCAATAGAGTCAACTATATACCTTTGTAGTAATACTAATAGACTAATATACTAATATACTAATATCCTAATATCCTAATATCCTAATATCCTAATATCCTAATATACTAATATACTAATATACTAATATACTAATATACTAATATACTAATACACTAATATACTAATATACTAATATACTAATATACTAATAAACTAATATACTAATATACTAAAATCCCGTACTTTATTCAATTACATACTCTAAATCTTATATAGTCTACCCAACACATTGCCTCACTCCCAACTTTAGTTAGCTCTCTTAAAATCTTATTTCATTTTTCTGCTTACAGGGTATTTTCAGTTCGTTCCCACCCTACTCTCAATTTAATTGAAATCTTTCGTCTTTTCCAAAGAATGTTCGCATATTGTTTGTTTTAAAATTTTGTTAACAGATTTACGCGAATCCCAGTCATGACCACAATAATGACAAAAATAATGCGAAATGTTTTCCCAACTTTCGCAGTATATAATCAAATATATATAACTGTTGTCTCTCTATCTCTCTTTCTCGGCGGGTGGCCATGTGTGTGTGTATTAAAATAATTAAATTAAATTGTCGTGCATATCGGTTCACCAACAATAATGCACAAATTTTATTTATACAAATTAAAATTTAATTAAGTGCTTTGTTTGCCTGCTCATCTCTAGTTGTTGTTGTTTTTGTTTTATAATCGGTTGCTGCAACTCTGCAGCATATTTTGTAGCTCACAATTTATACTTTACATTCAATGGCATTTTAATTGCATTGCTGCCATATTTTTATATTAACGCAACTAATTGCAGTTATGGAATTTAATTTTATTTAACTTTCTTTTTTGATGCATAAACATTTGGCGAGAAATATCATAATAAATTCAAATGCTTAACATTCAATTCTTAAATGTCTAAATAGTGGAAATTGTTTCTATAGAAATTAAAACTAATGGCTTAATAATAAAATAAAATAAAGTAAAGAAGTTTTTAATATAATAATATATATTTTTTTTGCTATTCTTCTCTTTGAGTGTATGAAAAGATTTGTAAACTTTTTTAATTCGGTTTAAAGAAAATATTATGGGAATACTATAATTTATTTTCAATAATTTACTTAAAAAAAAATACAAAATAAAAATAAATAAAAAAATAAAATAAAATATTGTTACTCTGTTTAAATTTATTTAATTTATATTTTGTATGTAATCTATATTTTTAAATATATATATTTTTGTAACTCAATTATTATTATATTATTATTATTATTAGTATTATTCAAAAGAGAACATCTTTATATACTTATACAAATTTTATTCAACAAAATCAATTTCTAATGAAATTAATAAAATAATAATTGTTTTTGGCCTTATTTTCTATTTATTTTTTTTTTTCATTTTCTCAGCTTTAAGGATTAAAAATCCTTCAAATTTATCAACAAATATAACAAATATATTTCGATAAATTATGAATGCATATGCACATTTATCCAACTAGAGCTCAACTAGAGTGGCTGCAAATTATTTGGTATGTTCCCAGGCTATAGGCAACAGCTGTCAATTAATGAAGCATTCAAATGTGCAAAATATTTACAAAACATTGACCCAAATATTAACCCAAATTAGAGGCGACTCAGAGCCGATTTCCATTAAACGGAGTTAAATGTCATAAAAGTTGCAGCACGTTTGTGCCACATATCAAATATGCAATTATATAAAACGTGATAGGTGATTAAGTATGCAGAATCAAGGCTTTCACTCAAATGCAATTGGCCATCACAATTCATTCAGTTATTTATTCAATCATTCATTCACTCATTCATTCTCACTCATGCAGTTGACTGCGCACTGCAATTCGCTCAATAATAATAAGCATTAGCCAGCGGAATTTCATGCTAATTTAAGATTAAATGTATTCATATAGGACTTTTATTAGCTTTGCTTGTTTTTCTTAAATATTTAATTCTTTTTACTTTGATTAAATGAGTTTAGTTTTTTAATGCATACTCTGCTTAATTTGCTGTTTGCACTTGATGCAATAAATATATGAAATAATTTTTTTTATTTTTAATGCTTTGTGCATGCTTTGCTTGGACTTTTAGCATTTGGCTTTTGCACTTTGGGGCTTTGGGTTGGAGCTTTTGTTTGTTTTGCTGAACCATTATGCCAATTGTTTGCCCATTTCAACAAAATGCACCAAATGCAAATAAAAGTCAGCGGAAAATGTCTTTGATAGCAAATGGCGAGTGGCTGAGCGAAGCGCTCAAAAAGTTCGCCTCGAGCACGACCTTTGACCAATTTGTATTTGAAAAATGGAAAGAAGAAGTGTGAAAAATAAATAGTTTAAAAAATCGTTATCTCTTATTAAACAATAATAAATTTGTTTTTGTGTCGAGAGCTTAACTGTTTAGGCGCTCACTGCTCCAAAGAGATAGTCAGAGTGAGAGAGTGAAAATCTTAGACAGAGAGAGACAGAGAGAGAGATGTGTATGCATATATCGTAGTTAAAATGGAATGGAGTAGCATAGCTTTTAGTATTTGAGTAATATTTGATATATTTTACCTACATTGCACATTATTCAGTTAACAATTGTATTTGTGTGTTTCCATTGTTGTAATTTGGTATTTGTTTTGTTTTTTTTTATATATATTTTTTTTTATTGTGTTGTAAATGGGGTTTTGTTTTTGACATTAAGCATCGCAACATCAACCCCACCGAAAAAGCGAGCACGAAACAGAAAATTAATTGTTTCCAGTTTACGTATACGTTGAAAAAAAAAAGAAACATTAAATAGTGTTGAAAAGAAGTGAAAAAGTCAACAGGTGAGAGCGTTGTCCAAAATTGCATGCAACGAAGTGCTAACTAAGTAAACGGAAATGAGAATTGCATGCAAAAAACCTTTAAAAATACGAAGAACGAAAATAAGCTGCGAAAAATAAGGGCAAATTAATTAATGTTTAAATGAGCTCCCTTTGTGGCCTTGAAGTAACCAAAGTAAATTGAAAAGCTAATGGAATTCAGTTGTTTTCTCCATTTTACTGCAGATCATTGGGGTATGCAGCGCTGCCTGCAACTTGCATCAGGTAAGAAATGTTATTTAATCAAAAAAAATGTCTTGGGTATGTGGAAATTCATGGAATAAAATGCAGCTATTGGCCTGTTGTCTACAGAGCTAAGTATAAACAGAGACTGCAATTAAATATATGTGTAATTATATATTATATCAATTTAATCTCTGTGTATAATATATGCTCATCAGAAGAGCAGATCATTTATTTATTCTATTCTATTCTATATCTTTCGAGCTATAATTTTACCATTTTTTTCCAATTGAACTTTGTTTTATTCTACTTAAAATAAAATTAAATTGCGCTGTGTATTATGTCAGCAAGTATTTTATTTATATTTTTTATTAATAAAATCTAATTCTGAAAGTCTCACTTAAAGTTGGTTCACAGCTGCCAAATTTGAGATGTAGATCACAAAATATATTTTTCGTTAAGAAAACTTTCAATAGAATGGATAATGGATACATATATAAATATATAAATTTTTCTAGCAGAGCTAATTAGAAGTTTTTTATTTAGATTTATACTGTATTAGATATTAACCATACTATACTATACTATACTATATCAGATATTACTAATCAATATTATTTTTATTAAATGTATCTTTTAATTTTATAGAATTTTATTCGGAAGTTTATTGATGACATTTCATGTAGAATATTACTTCATTCCATTGGCAGCTCAAATATATTGTTACGCTTACTAAAAATTATATCTAGATATCTCTGTCTTAAAGTCAATACGCAGAAAAGCTGCCAAAATAATATCGACTTTACAGATTGGTAAAAATTTGTCAGAAGAAATATAATGTCTAGTCCCTCACCGCAGCATTGATCAATTCAATTAGTTTTGAAACATACTGCTAGGAAATAGTTTAGCTCTGCTTAGAATATAAAGACTCTCTATAAACTCTTACTCATATAGAAGATTATTACAAGCTCTAATGGCAGCCTAATTACCATCTGGCAAACCTACACAAAATCTTATGAAACTATTAAACTTAAATTGAAATTAATTTGAATTTTGCACTTCAACAATAATCTTTGATAGATAATGAAACGTTTAGAGCTAACAAAAACTCAATTAGAGCTAAAGACTAACAAAACACTGCAACTAAATATTATCTAAACGCAAAATTCTAGGTAATTTGAAGATAGAATTTTGTATGGTCTTCTCATTGACAAATTGCTGCAATTGGTGTGGTGTCTGCGCGGGGAGCAAGGAGTTTCAATCAGGCTGAAAGACAAATATGCGCAGACTGTAAATTTATATGCAGAACTTTGGCAATTTGCTCTCGCACACACGTTTACGCCCCTATCCCCGCCCACGCACAGCAAGTGCACTAATTACACACATGCATTTCGATGCTGTGCCTACCTTGGGGCTAACAATTACAATTACAAACCTACATTGTATATATATATATACATATATATGCAATATGTGGAGCGGGCCTTGGGGCTGTACAAAATTTTAACGATTTAAGGAAGAGCAAGAAGAAAATCGAAAATTGCAACCAAGAAGAAGAGAAAAAATGAATGCATTTAAATCAAAAACAATCTCAAATGAAAGAATTAATGCGCACAACAAGAAGAGAAACAAAACAAAAAGAATGAAACGAAACGAAATGGAACGAAACGAAACGAAACCAATCCAAAGGATGGGCTCACCTGCAGGTTGCTGAGCAACGCCTGGAAATAGGGCATGGCCAGAAGAGTTTTGGTGCGGCTGCTGCCGCTGCTGGCGCTCGCTGGTTGTGGAATTCGGTCCTGCGATTGCACTAATTGCGAATGCTACACACATACACAAACAAACACACACACACACACATAAATATAAATATACCATTTCGCAAACGCAATAAATGAACGCGACGAAGTTTGGGAAAAAGAAAAATTTGACAAAATATTTATTAATTATGATTTTAATATACGAAACGTTAATAGAGCATGAATCGATGAATATAAATGTATAGTATATATATAGATGAATTTCGATGTAGAGTGTAAAAATACTTATGCAGGGAAAGCAAACAAATTTTCATTTATGAAACCCTTAAAACCTACTTAAAAGTATAATGAATATAAATATTCATATTAAATGTTGTATACTTTTTTTCTCTAATCTAGATTTTTTTAATTATGTGGGCAATAATACTTGAACGATTTCACTAGCAATTTATCCCTGATTTTTTTTTTATGTCGAGTGAAAAAACTGAATGCACCGAATGCAATTCCAAATTCCCCCTCTTGAAATAAAAATATATAAATAAAATAAAAATAAAATAAAAATGGTTTTTAGTTTTTTTCTCAGACATTTAATTAATTATGATTAAAAATACATAAATAATTTAACCAGCAGTTTATTTAATTTTTTCTCTCCTATATTTAGAGATGATATTTAGCAGAAAATACTAAAAAAAATTATCATATTGAAATTAAAAACCACATTAAATAACAATAAAATGAAATAAATAATTGCAATAGTTTAAATATTCATATTGCATTTTTTTTTATAAAAAATTTCTTATTAATGTTAAAAAAAAAAAAAACTTTTTAAAAATATCTCCTATTATTATTATTTTTCATTCGAAAGAAACTAAGCTTTGAAAGCAAAATTGCCGCATTAAATAAATAAATAAAAAAAAGGAAAACAATTTTAAATAATTCACATTACATTTTCCCAATTTTTTCTCAATTATAAATGTTCAAATTATTTAACCAAAAATATTTTAATAATTTATAAAATATTTTAAAATTTGTACTTTTAAAATTCAATAAATATGAAAATCTGTTACATTTTGCTTATGTCTTAAAACGCTTAGGTTCAATCACGGCATAAATATGAAATGTGTGCTAAGCCCTGTACAAAATTGGTCTTCTCTTATCGTCCTCTATCTCAACTAAAACTTAACTAGCATATATCTACTATAGCTTTTAGCTATAAATCTGCATTTCAATTTGATGCCCAACCAGAGCCACAGCAATGAGGAAGATAGACGAATACAAAAATACAATTCCCACAGCTTTGGAACTCAATCAAAGCATTTACGCTAATTTCTTTGTTTATACAACTTGACCTGAGCTGGCAAACAAGCAGAAAACAGAAAACAGAAAAAAGAAATGGGAAAAGGAGGAAACAATTTTACTGCAGCTTCGGTTTAAGCTAGTCAACCTGAAGAAGGCAGCGAATGCTCAAACAGCCAGTCTGCTTCTATCCCTCTATCAATACGAGAGCAGCGCACATGAGTTTCCTTTATGTAGCTCTTCTCTATCCAGCTGTGCTCAGTTGTTGTGAAATGCTGCTGCAGCTGCCAGCAAACGTTACGTATACGTAATTTCATTGCAAAGCGCATTATGTATACGTATGCATGTTTGGCCAGTTTGGCAGATAAAGAGGAAAAGATTTTGTTGTCACAAATCCATAGCCCAAACTGTAGTGGCAAAGAAAGACATATATGTATATATATGTTTCAATAAGCACACAGAGTTATCTAGTTATATTTGTATAGTTGATATAGAGAGGGAAAAGTAGAAAAACTATCAAATTACGTGGCAGTTGACAGCGAAAGGAGGACATGACGAAATCTTGCTGCGGATTTGGCACAACACACAAAATACCAAAAACGTAAAGGCGACAAGTTGAGCCAGGCCCCAACTGCCCGATTAAGGCAGCTCGAAATGAGAAACATATTTAAAATGTAAACATATGATGATGATACATTGGATGACGACGACGACGACTATCATAATAAACAACAACAGTCAACAGAGCTGTTCAACTCTCACTTACCTCATCCTCCATAATGCTGCTGTCCGCATGCTGCACACCATCCGATTTGGGGCGACGATTGCGTTCACGTCCATTCTGTATCCTTTCCGACTGGTTCTGTCTGCGACGTGTGGACTGCTGCTGCTGCTGAGAGCTGTAAAAGAGCAAATATTGCAATGAAAAACGAATTAAAGCCAACTAAATTCAATAAGAACAAGAAACATAAGAAAACTGAGTGCAAGACGTGGCAGCTAACGTATGCCCTGTAATAGTAGACTTAAAAGAAATAATTTGTGTTTTATGGTATTATAAATTTATGATTAAAATTGTATTTTATTTCATACGTATTATCAAAAACATCAAAAACTATAAGAGCAAACAATTTTTGACCAAAAAAGCACTTAATTCAACAAAAGCCCTCAAGCTGAGGCCACAAAAAAAAAAAAAAAAAAATTAAAATTGTTGAAACCGGAAATTCGATATTTGGATTTGTTGAAGTTGTTGTTGCAATTGTTGTGTTTGCTGTTGTTGTTGCGTCTATTGCTGTTGGTAGAAAATGTCAAACGCATAGCAAATTCAAATTCCTGTGCCACGTGTTCGACTGCATCGAACACAAAAGCTTCGAGTGGGATTTTATACATTGGTCAACGCCCCAGGAACACTTGCTTACCCTCTACAAATTTTTAGCTTTGTTATATTTGGCATTTTCTGTATAGATGCAGATATGTATATATAAATATATTTTGTGGGCTGCCAAACTCTTAAAAATTGATAAGTAAATTGCCTGGCTATTGCTTCCCATTGTGTATAGATAGATATAAATATGTATATACATATATATATTCATATAAAAGCTTGTATTGACGCTGAATGCATTAAGCAGGTAGCTTGTGCCTAGAAGTTCTTGACATATATTTTATTTCAGCATCTTCTGTGTGCTTTTAGTTTCATTTGAAATGCATATCAATTCTCTTGGCTGCAAGTGCCAAATAAAATCGCAAAATAAATTTCAACAAGTAAGAAGGCTCTAGTCGAGACGGCTCGACTACGAGATCCCCTGAACCCTGCAAAAAAAGTGATACTCTTCTTCTTTACGATCGCATGAGCGCGAGCTCTGCTAACCGCGCAGTTGCTGCCGTGGCTTGGGGGTGGGTTGGGCTGAACTTTGAACACTTATAACTCCATTTCTAGATGGATGATCTTGATGAAATTTTCAGAGTAGATTAAGAGTATCTATATGTATCTATGTGCCAAATTTCAAGTCTCTAGTATTTGAAATGCGTTTTTTGCAAATTGGGGGCGAAGGGGGCGTGGCATCCAAAATCCAAAAATTACATAGTCTGCGTATTCATAATATCTATCTAAATATGCAAATTCGAAGTCTTTATCTAAAACGGTGAAGAAGCTATGCTCAAAAAACCAAAAAAATTGAAACGAATTTTCGATTTTTTATCGATAATTTGGAAATGGGATGAGTTATCGAAAAAACAAAATAAACTCGTACTGCGTAGCTAACATATGAGTGTTCATGTGAAATTTCAGCTCTCTAGCTCTTGTAGTTTCCGAAATCTCGACGTTCATACGGACGGACGGACGGACGGACGGACGGACGGACGGACGGACGGACGGACGGACGGACGGACGGACGGACGGACGGACGGACGGACGGACGGACAGACGGACAGGGCTCATTCAACTTATTTTTTTATGCTGATCAAGAATATATATACTTTATGGGGTCTGCGACGTCTCCTTCTGCCTGTTACATACATTTTCACAAAACCATTATACCCTGAATTCCCATTTTCAATGGGTTCAGGGTATAAAAATGTATAGCACATAAAAGCAGCCAAGGCGAGTATTTAAGAGAGTATTTGATACATATTTATGTATACCCTGCTCAAGCAGGGAATTTACGATAATAGAGTTCTATGTTTTGAGAGAGTTTGAAATAGCTGATCGACTAATAATAGCTTGAAGCTGAAATGACATTAAATCAAATAAATATTGACCCAGCTATTTGAATAAAGTAAATAATAATAAATTCATATCAAATAGAGACATTTATTTATATGTAGAGTATAGCAATTAAATGCAAAGAGTATAAATTCATATAGGAGCGAAATGCAAGAGCATTTTATTAACCAGCATCTATTTCAGATTCCAGAGTGCATTTTATAAGACACAATGATTGAATGTTGGGAGAGGAGAAAAATATCATCGCTCTAACTACACGCCTTAACTGTATGATTTTTTTTACACTGTCCGCGAGATCTATTAAATAAAATCATACTCGTTCCGTCTCGCTCTGAGCAACAGACTTCGGTTTAATTCGTTTTGGTTTTCAGTTGAGCGCCTTAAGTTGAACTGTTCGTGTGACGCTCTTTTAACGAACAACGTTGAGAGAGCGATACGAATGACGTTCGTACAATGAAGGTGTGTAGGTGCGCAGATATTGAGAGTCTATTTTTTTTTAACGGAATCGGCAGAGCATCTTCTTTATTCCATTATCTGTCTTGAGTCATAAGAGTCTATGCTTACAATGTTCACTTTCACATACACATTCAAAAATAGCTCGAATTCTGTTTACAGAATATGAATAATATAATAAAATAATAAAAATTATAAATGTAATAATAATAATAATAATAATAATAATAATAATAATAATAATAATAATAATAATAATAATAATAATAATAATAATAATAATAATAATAATAATAATAATAATAATAATAATAATAATAAAATACTAACAATTATAATAATAATAAAAATTATATAACAAGAATGATATTAATAACAATAATTTTTTTAAAATTTTAATATACATACAATACATACATGTATATATTAATATATATTTTTATATTATATTTATTAATTTTTATTATATATGCATGTGTAGAATGCTCAAGAGTTTATTTATGCTCCATTATTTTGCTTGATTCTTTTTTATCTCTCAAGTCTAATGATAACGTTGTGTCAACAACTTATTAAAAAATAGCTTAAATTATTTTCTCATAATTTAAACAAAATTATTATTTTCTTTTTTTATATATTACTATTAAATAAAAAATATTATTATTTTAATACTAATGCTGCGTCAATACAATATAAAATCCTAGCTTAAATTTTATTTTAATTTGCAGCCAATTTAAACGATAATTACAGGGTATTTTCTGTGCAAAGTTTTTGTTTATTTTATCAACTTGCTGCTACTTTTGCACATTAATATTTCTAATGCTCACTCAGGCGTGTTGTAAAATATTTGTACTTCCTTTCGGGCTAAGTAAGAATTCTACGAATTTTTGTATAAATATTGTGAAAACAAGTAAAAATCAGCCATTTAAATTTACATACTGTATGCGAGCGTCTCAGATAACAGTTATTTACGACATGAATACACACAAACACACACACACACATATACACAGGTCGTTCCCTGGACAGGTTTTAGAGCAGGTATGCAATCCCGCAACATATATCCATTCACCATCCACCCAGCCTCGCCAATAATATCAATATTATTGCTCTGCTATTGCTCTTTGCTTAACAGACAAATAATAAATAATAAATGTTGAATAATAAACAAAAACGGTATATCAAAATGGCATTTAATGCAGCCTAAAAACATACAAAATATTGGTCAAAAGACCAAAAACGATGCAAATATGCGACCAAAAGCCCAGCTTTCTTTCACTGCCTCCCTGTGCCCCTCTCTCTATAACTCTCTGCCCCGCTCTCTCTCTCTCTCTCTCTCTCACGTTGGCAGCTGCTGCAACACGTATTTTGCATATTTCGTAGATGACACCAAAAATTTGTGCTCCTTTCATACAGAAGTAGGCAGAAAATTTGCCACCGTCGGGCAAGGGGACAAATAATATTTTTGGGTGTAAACATTTAAAATGCGATCAAATGTAGCCCATAACTTAGCCCCCCATGCACAACGGCTATCAAGTGTTACATGTCAATATATATACATTATATATATGTACATGTATATGTGTGATATTTATTTTAACAGCTTCCCCCAAAAGTTGGGCAACACTTTGTGAGCATGTTGATGATGCATTTGTAAGCCGCTCTTTGCAATTCTGGTTGAGTGTGTGAGAGGGAGTTTGTCTCTGTGTGTGTGTGTGTGTGTTGGAGCTTGTGGCTTTGGCCAAAATGCATTTTGCTGTTGGCTGTTTGCTTTTAACCATTAAGCAGGTCGTGCGTGGATCCCGCTGCCAGCCATGGCTCAAACATATGGAATTGTTGTGTGTTTGCAATTTTTGGTATATTTAAACTCGTGGCCCAACCGAACACGTAACCCAAATTGCTAAATAAACCACAAACGCGCAACAAGAGGGCGACCAGGTGGAGCATGGGGCCAACAACTGAATAGACTTAAGGGTTCAAGTAGCTTAGATAGTAGAGAGAGAGAGAGAGACAGGGAGAGCGAGAGTTGCACAGCAACCAGCAGCAGCAGAAGCCGCCGCAGCAGCAAACAAACTCAAAAGCTCCTACCCAATATATAAGCAGGAGTTCGAGTCTGAATAGTACGAGAGAGCACTCGATACTAAAACAAATGGAGGCAAACTTCAAATTTGTGGTCTCTAATCGACTTTGCAATGCTCTGAATCATATTTACAATTGCAAATGCAATGCGAAGTGCAAGCAAGCAGAAACGTTGCATAGCAAACATAGAACGAGAGAGATAGAGAGAGAGATGGATAGAGAGAGAGAGCTAATAGTTTAACTGGTTGCTGGAAAGTCTATCGAATATAATCTGTAGCAATATATATTAAATTACTATATTTTCTATGCTCTAGTATATAACATTGAAATTGATTTCAAGTCTTTATGCTTTGCTCTACGCCATATAACATATTCTATTTTAAGAGCGAGATTAAGAGATTCACATAAAAGAGATTTATTCTTATAAAGAGATTTCAGTCATTCGTTCCATTTTCTATTCATTCCTCATGGCACACTAGCTTGATCGACTTGATGCTCTTAGCTTGAGTCAATGTTCCATAATACTTAGAGCTTGATCGACTTGATGCTCTTAGCTTGAGCACAAGACATTATAGTTGATGTTCCATCATACATAGCTCTAGAGAGCGGATAGCATATTTTGTTCCTCTAAATCTAATCTCGGTATCCTCAAATACCTTTTTATTACAAAAAAATCAAAATTTAAAAAAATATATAAAATAAAATAAATAAATAAATAATTGATGTCTTATTTAATAATATATAAAATTTATAAAAATTTTAAAACACTACAATTATTAAATTTTGCAACATATATATATTTTTTTTAAATATTTGTTTTCTTTGTATAACATATTATTAATATATTAAATATTATATAATTTATATTATTTTTAATAATATATAAATTTAATAATTTATATTTATTTTATTAATTTAAATTATTTTATAATATGTATGCCAAATTTATCTTAATGAATATTTTAACTATAACTCTATTTTATATTTATGTTCATATTTAAAGTTAAATTTTTAGTTGAGGACAAAATTTGTAACGAAAAATGTCGGAGATTCAATTGAAATCATTTTTATTATATATATAATTAATACAATTAAAATGTTGCTTAACAAGTTTTCAAAAAATTTCAATAATTAAATTATTTCATAGTTTTTATATATAAATTAACTCATATAATTTGCTATAATAGTTTTATAATTTATTTATATTCCAACTTAAATTCCCTGATGTCTCCTCACATTTTCCCTAATTTCATATTTACTTAATTTTACTCCATATCTACCCAGATTATTCTATACCTCTTCTCCAAGTACATCTACTAAATATGCTCTATTCAGCAATTACCCTATTCTTTCATGAGCTGAACACATTACAAGTTTTGAAAGCGTTTTCGTAAGGAAAATCGAGGGGATAAAGATAGAAGCGGGGTCAGAGCAGAGTGAGAGAGAGACAAAGGCTTGAGCTAGAGAGAAGTGAGCAAAGCAGAGGTAAAACACATTTAAGTAACCATGAAATTTACTTAGAGTTTTGTTCTTATTTCTCTTCATTTCTTTTTTTTAATGTTGCTGCTGCTGCTGCTGCTACTTCTGGTTACCCTTTCATTTTACTTCTTGTTGCTGCTCAAGGCTGGCGCAATTCGAGTGCGAGGCAAATACAAATAAATGTGCTGAGGTGTGTGGTATACAACACTTAAAAGGCGATAACACGCATACGCAGCGTGGCTGGCGGCAAGTCAAGCCAAGTGTTTGGAAGAGGGGGGGAAGAACAGCGCTAGATAAAGACAAGACAGGAAACAAGGGCATAACTGACCAGGCTGCCAGACAGCATTTGGCAGAGAAGGATATAGCATACGACTTGGTTGGCCAAAAGGAAGTAGCAACAGACAGATAACCAAGACATAGCCCAGTCATAACCATGGCCAACAGCAGAGGCGAATATGACTATTAAAGTAGTCAAATAAGAGCTAAACAGTTAGACTTAATTAAATTTGACTGAGACTGAACAAATTTATGTAAATTGTTGCAAATCTTTGGCAGAGTTTAAATGAAATATTTCTAGCAAATAATATTAACTCAATATACTATATATATTATTTAATGCATGCTATTAAATAGTTGCCACTCGGGAGCCACTTTTAATTGTAGCTAAACAAAAATAAAAAAAAGTAAAAAATTGTTCAGCGTTTAGGCCGCGCCATGGCTTAATTAGCGCCCACTACGCGGCAAGTAGAAAGTTAAAAGCAGCAAAGTTTTGGCAAGTTTGCGCAAAAGGTCAGGCGAGTGACCCTCGTTACTTACCCATTAGTGGTGCCATCAGTGCCGGCCACGCCCGTTGCTCCGCCGGCTTGGGCGCCATTCGTCAACGACGTCATGTCCGCTGAGGTAAGCGCCTCAGTGCCGCTGCGCTCACGCACCAGACGATCTGAATGCACGGGGAAACAAGAACAACAGTTTAGATAATCTCTTGAACATTAATTGAAAGCCAAACTCTTTCACTCACCCGCTTCCTGGCGTTCCAGCTCTTCAGCTTGCTGGCCGGGCTTAGCTTTTACCTCAATATTAATCTCGGCCGAGCTGAGTCCGGCATGACACGAATAGATGCCCGCATCACGGAAGGTGATGTCCAATATGCGTAATGCTCCCTTCTTGGACACCTTGAATTTGCGTGAACGCGCCAAAGGTTTGTGATCCTTACTCCACTTGATTTTGGTACGATTGTAGCGCTTCACCGGGCACTTGATCTTGACTTGAGTGCCAAAGAAGACGACTCCGGCGCCGCCAACCTTCAGTGTTATCTTCGTCTTCTTGGGATCGTGCTGGATGTGGGTCGAGTTGCTGATTTGTATGACGGGCTTGGGATCCTCGGGCGGACAGGGTTTCACATTGCAGGGCTTTTTGTCCGGTGGCTTGACACTGGGGCACATCGATTCGGGTCGTTCGATTTTATGCTCCTGTGCCATAATCTGCTTGCACTCCACTTTGCGATCCTTGATGCCGTAGCCGCAGGTGTGCGAACACTTTGACCACTCACCCACCTCCCAGCGCACCGGACAATCGAGGACATTGCAATACTGCCGATCTGCGGGCGGCGGCTGGGGGCACATGCTGTTGGGCACGACCATAGTATTCTCGCCGCCACGTGTCACCTCATGGATGCACTGCACCTCACGTGTCTTGATGCCAATGCCGCAGCTCTTCGAGCAGGGCGTATAATCCGAATAGTTCCAGCGCGGCGGACATGGACGATCATTGCAGGTGCGCACACGCGCCTCCGGCTTAGTTTCCGGCGAGCAGAGGAATGGTGAGACAACCCGTCCATTATCCTCCCTCACACAATTGATGATTAACTCCTCGACGCCGCCCAAGCACGACGCGCTGCACGAGGTGTAACCCTGCTCGCGCCACACATAAGTCTTGCCCGGCTCCGACACGCCCACCTTGATGGAGTCACGAGGATATTGATCATCATAGCCAACCGGCAGGGAGCACACTTCCTCCACACACCGCTCCACCTCGTCGTGCGGCTTGGTGCCCTCGCAGAGGCTATCATTCACCGTCGCCACAGTACGTGAATATTCCAAAAAGATTTTGCATTTATATGCGCGTCGACGTATGCCCTCGCCACAGGTAACGCTGCAGGGCGACCATTCGGTGTCCTTGATGAAGCTGCAAGAAAAAATTCGAGAAAAATAAACTTTTGAAAATGTGCCAAGAAAAGTATACAAAAATAAATAAATTTAAAAATTATATAAAGAAAATAATAAAATAGAAATGTTTTACAAATTTAAAATACTTTAAAAAGTTTTTTTTTCAATTTGAAATAATATTTGAAATATAATAAAAAATATATATAAATAAATATAAAATCTAAATAACTAAAAAAGTAAATAAAAAATTATAAAAAAATATAAATCTAGTTGAATAAAAAAATAAAACAAAATACTATGTTTTTTTATTTAACTAAAATAAATTTATATATTAAAAAAAAAAAAAAAAAATGAAATCAAAAATATAAAAAATATTTTTTTAAAAATAAAAATAAATCTAATTAAATAAAAAAATTACAGACTTTTTTAAATTTAATTACAGATTTTTTTATTTAATTAGATTAAATTTTTATTTATTTTCTTATATTTAACATTTTTTTTTAAATAAAATGAGAAAAATTAAATAATATTTAAAATATCACAAAATCATGCTTCCATTCTTCCTAAACTAACTTCCACGCATAAGTCTTTAAGTACTTCACCTCTATTACAGTCATTCCATATTCAAATTGAAGATGCAAATGCTTCAATTTATTGAAACAAAATACAAGAATAAAGCTAAGCTTTATATGCAGCTAACAAAACAGATGAGCACAGCACATAAAAGGCCATAGCTACAACTATCTAAAACACTGCGACTCCCCTCTGTGTGCCCAGCTGCCGCCGCATCGCCCCCCCCACCAGCGAACACCCTACTATTATGTCGTGTGACATTCGAGTGCTAAACAAATGCCATGCGACAATAGTCAACGCCACGTTTTACACATTGTATTTCATTTCATGCTACGCAGCATCCGAGTCGCATTTATTAAGCCTGCCCCGCTGGCAGGGCCCCAAAAATTGTGCTATATGACATGTACTGCCATCACTGGATGCCCAATCGTAATACCCTGTAGATATAAATGTGATTAGAAGGAGTAGCATGGACAGATATGAATGTTAGATGAGAATGAATCTAACAATTAGATATAGTATATGAAAAGTGTGAATAGCTTTAGAAAGCAAAAATGCTTAGAGTGCTACAGCATAGAGAAGAAAAGAGAATGATATAGATATATTTAGAAGAAAAGAGATTTAAAGTGTCTAAGGGAAAATACTCAAAGAGAGAGCATTGGATACTAAGTCTTTAGATAACAAATATACTCATAGATCATAGTAAAGCCTGACATGTTTATGAATAGCTTTCAGATGGGAAGATTCTTAAAGAGTTAAGATTAAGAGCAGAATTGGGTTAGTTTCAGATATTTGATAGATATAGCAGAAATGAGATAGCTTTAAATATTTGAGAGGGAAAGATATAGAGAAATGGGAAAATGTTACAAGAGGTAAGATATATAGAAGAATTGAGAGGGCTTCAAATGTTTCATTGGCGAAGATATTGAAATGACAGAGAAGAGAGAGTAAGATTTAATTATTATAATAATATAGAATATAAATTGGACCCAGTCTTAGAGAAGAAAAGGGAGAGCTATAAGGTATGATTATATAGAATCTGCCATAAATCCTAGCATATATATTTAGCTGCATATATATATAACAAATGTAATCTAGTCTTTAATACAGGTAGATTTTCCAATTTAGATCCTCTTATAAATCTTAGCATATGCCAACATATATATAACAAATGATACAGGGTATTCGCTCAATCAATCATTCTGAATTATTTTACAGTTATTATTGTTGCCTGGGCATTGTTTGTTGGCCGGAGTGGTTTTTATGACCACATTGACAGTCAATAGAAGAGCTTGACACAGCGCATAGTTTTCTGACCGACGCTGGACAAACGCTCCGGCTCCCGCTCCCTCTACCGCTCCGGCCTCGAGGCCAATTGGTGTTCGCGTGTTTCGCCCTCACCCTTCGCTTTACCACTGCCCTGCCCGCTTCAGCTTATTGATTTGTAGTCAAATTGTTGCCACCGCCAATGACAGTGGAACCACATCATGCGCATTAAGAGTGGCGCCAATGTTACAGCATCTGCAGAAAGGACATGGCTAAGTAGGTCGGGTCGCGTTTCGTTGATTTCATAACCGGCGCCCGTTGCTCATACGTCGCGTAGGCCAAGTGCCGACCGAAAAAACGTTTGAAACTTTTGTTTGCGCTTTATTATCAATTGTTGTTGTTGCTGGTTGGTTTTGCTTTCTTTGTTTGTGTGTGTGTGTGTGTTTTTTTTTGGTTTGGTTTGTTTGTCTGGCTCGTCGCCAGCACATCGCCTTGCGCCTTGCGCCGAACACAGAGGCCAAGGTTTTTCGGCGGCATCAAGACGCGACTTTATGGCGGCAGGCGTCAGGCGACAGGCCGCCAATAGTTTCAGTTTAGTGCCGAGGCCAACATAGATGATAGTATCTCTACTCCATGCATACATATACACACACTATATAATACAATATAAGTTAAATTGCCCACTCAGCGAAAATATAAAAAGCGGCAGTTGGTTTGTTTGTTGTTTTTTTTTTTCAACATTGCACCGTTAAGTCTTTGAGGCATACGCGTCTGGAGCTTGGGTCAATGCACGAACTATTGCGAACGGCAACTAGGCAGAAAATGTTACTATAAACTGTTAAGGTCTCAAGTGGTTATATATATAAAGTGGATATCAGGTGAATCAAAGTCCTTCAGAGTAAGTAGACTGAACGACTCAACTGATTGTATAAAATGAACAAGTAGTTCAATAATCAGCAAACAAGACACTTCAGCATAGTCTAAAAACAATTTTGTTTTTAATTATTATTTCATGAAGTAAACATTTATTTTTTTAGCTTTTAGTTTAGTTAGGCGAGAGATTTTGTTTTCTTTAACAGCTACTGAACTACTAGTTCATTTGAAAGTGAATTGTTTAGCTATCCACGAACAATATTGTTCAGTGAGCCAAAATTAAAATTACAATTCTCGAATAATTCATGAACTATACGAATTTTTCACTTTTTTTGTATCTCTTCATGAACTAGTGATCTGTGAACAACATCAAAATATTATTTAATTTATTGCATTTTTCTTAGTTATTCAAGAACTAGTTATCTGTGAACAATACAGTTCAGTGAGTTATAATTACAATTTGCCTTCTGGAGTAGTTCATGAACTATAAATACTTTTGATGCATTTTATGAACTAGCGATCAGTAAATACTACAGATCAATTAGTCATAATTACAATTTATCTTCTTAAATAGTTTATGAAATATTATTATTTTTTTTTTTAAGTTTCAAGTTGATTAGAATATTGATTTGATACTTTAAAATACGTTTCTGTGCTTTTTAGTTTTTTTTTTTTTTTTTTGGGCTACAGAGGGATCTTTCTTTAAATTTCAAGGTTTCCAAGTCTATCATTAAGGCTGAGTTATAAAAGTGTGCTTTTAGCTGTTTATTCAGTTAAATTATTCGATTATATTGAGTTATGAACATATCCTAACAATTGTGAAATCAGTTTTTTTTTTCTATTTTCGCATAGTGACATTTGAATATTTTTTCAGCTTTATCTAAACAATTTGAGTTCAACTCAACTCGAATAGTTGACTACTGAGTATGTCCTTAATATTCTAGATAGCAAATATTTATTTTATGGACTCAGTAATATATATGCTTAAGGTAATCAGGGCCCGTTAAAAGTAAAAGTTCAATGTACTTGCCATATCCGATTTCCTACAAATGCAAACATTCAGCTGCCAATTACTGTTAATTTCTGTGCCTCTTCTCATTTCATCGAACTAAGCATATTGATTACACTTGGCTGATAAGAACTTTGAGCCTGTCGTTTCCAACGAAATTATATGATTTAGTATTCGTAATTTGCTGCACAGCAAAAAAAGGAATATAGTATAATACTAGCGGAAATCTATGCCAGAAGATTGAGCACTAATATAGCCAAGCGTCTTCGAACACTGTCGCTTTGATTTTATTTACTTGAATATTATAGCCGTACAAATTAGAGAAAAGGAAATGGAATCCATATAAATTACATGAGTAATTAAGTGTATTTAATATAACGAATATTAAATGCACTTTCTATATAAATTTGAACATAGAATGTATGCTGTAATTAAGATTTTAGATTAATGAGCTATTACTACTAGCTAGTACTTGGAATATTTTGCAGAAACCTTTCTATAATTGGGCACATACTTAATGTAACGAATAGCAATTAACCTTTCTACATAGATTTCTAAATATATAATATATGCTGTGACTAAGATTTTAGAAAACTGATCAGAAAATACTTAGAAACCTTTCTATAAATTAATTTAAATTAATTTCTATTTATATAATTATTTAATATATTTATATTATATTAAATTTAACTTAATTTTATATATTTATATACATTTTACTGGAATTAATATATCAGATTATTGAGCTACAAGTACTCGGAATATTTATTAATAAACTTAAATTAATTTATGCTCAAAATACTCTGAGTACTTAGAATACTCACAAGTGGATGGCTGATAACTAAGAGCTCTATAGATGATTCCAAAATGAATGGAATACCAAATTTCACATTTATTCAAGAAAATCCTCTCAAATTCATTGGGAATAACGTACATTTCTGATCAAAACATGCCAATGTCCATAACTAATCTACATTTGCCTACGTTAGGGTATGACGAGGACAGCATTAGAGCTTAGCTGAGCCTCGTTGAGCCTCTCTGGAGTCTCGCCGCAGCGAGCGCACGACCCAATCAGAGCTATAATTTATTATTTGGTCTACGACTATTCCCCACATACCAATTAACAGTTAAAAGCATTTGATTTAGCTAGCTCCAAACGATTTCATTAGATGTTCGCCATTCACCGTATCGAAGCCTAATTAAAGTGTTGGCTTATATGCACTATTTCGACCCCAAAAGTCTGCCTCTGCCTCCCCGACAGCCAATTCGACAGCTTATCGCGGCTACTTTATCGCTTTCCAATAAACATCTACAACAACAACAACGACAACAGCCGCAGCACATGACGGCACTTTAATTGTCATTAGGCGTACTTTACTGTACTTACAAGCAACTCAAACAGTTTCATGTTGATGATGATGTTGATGATGTCGTTGTCGATAGCCTTAATTTTAGGTGTCGACACGGCTCAAGGACATTGTGAGAAGGCATACTACGCGTCCACACTCAATCTTATTGCTCTGCATGAGTGTGTGAGTGCGAGTGCGAGTGTATACAGCTTGTAAGTTCTTGTAAGCCAAGTACTTAAGCTAAAGTCGTGAGCAGAAGGAGTGCCAGCGGTGCGAGTTGCAGCGAAGAAGCGCATAGCACTCGTACTTGAGCCACAGTTCAAATATGTCAAGTACGTCCTGGCTGGAGGTCTGCTGTCTGAGTTGGAGTCTAGGTCTGACTCCAAGTCTGAATAATGATGGATTCTCAGCTACTGCAAGCAGAGTCTTGGATAAGTTAACACACAAAAAAAAAAAACTGACTTTGACTACAAAACTGTGTAGCAGCTAAAAGATTCCAGAAAAGTCGAAAATTCTTAGAACATTTTTTATGAAAATAAAAATATAATGTTATGAATACTACAAAACACAATTCTTAATGAAATTAAAAATTTTTAAAGTTAACTGCCAATTATAGATAAACTTGTTTAATATTAAAAATAATTAATTCGGCTCCTACGCGTTTCTTAAATCTTAAATGATTTGTATACTTCTTAAAAATAACTAAAAAAACTTCCTCTATATATATTTACATAAATTTTTATAAAAATTAACTGCCAATTATGGATACATTTGTTTAATATTAAAAATAATTACTTTTCTCCTACGCGTTTCTTAAATCTCTAAAAAAAACTACCTCAATATATATTTAAATAAATTTTTTTAATTAATAATTTTTCAAATTCAACATAATTGAGCCTCTAAAACACCGCAGTGAAGTAAGTATAAGTGCATGTACATTTTTGATATTGACTTGTTTCAAACTAAGCTATTTAAGGCTAGTAGATTTCTATACGTATCTCACATTTGACCAGTTGAAAATATAAATTATTAAATTATAATTAAATGATAAATGATAAAATGTATACTTCGCCTGTCTATGAGATGGTCCCAGACTTAACTTATATTTAACTATATAATATTTTTAAATATTTTAATTTAAAATTATAAGCCCTTACAGTTCTTATACTTTTTAATTGAATTGGTAATTTAATATGAATTTTAAATGATAATTGAATAACTGTCAAATCTCAAATTGATTGTTTATACTCTGCTCGCAAAATTGATCGAAATAGAGAGAATATAATGGAATAAAATAGAAATAAATAGAATAAAATAGAATACAAAATAAAAGAGAGGAACCGAAGTCTTGCTTAGAGCGAAAGCAAATTATACTTCGCTTCGCTTTCGCTCTCATAAAGTGACTTCGGTTCTGTTCGTTTTGGTTTTCGGTTGAGTGTGAATGAATATCACTCAGCGTGCAATACGATTGACGCTTCTATAGTGAGAGAAAGTGAGCTAATTCAATGAGTCTACGCTCTTCACTTGCACGTACACATGCATGACTGAATATCACTCTCATGTACGCTCTTCACGTGTTGAGCGTAGCCCAACCTCGCATATATACCAATACAAACACAAACGACTTTGTTCTACATTTACATTTACATTTATATTTAACTCAAGTAAACGGTCGTTAAAAAACCAAAGAGAAAAAATAAAAAAAAAAAGTTACTGTCCGATCGCAAACGAACTCATTCCAGAACCGAAGCTATCGGTTGCTCTCAGAGTTTTTTTTCTCAAAGTGCAAGTTATAGAAATTTGTTTGCAGACATCGAGAAAGGATTAAAATATATTTGAAGCTATATATAAACGCATACTTTCCCTATCTAAGAGAGTTTTTTTTTTTTTGCCTTACTTGCTACAGCATAACATGCGAAACTCGCACAATATTTATAAATTAAAAATAATCTAAGTTTGTAAAACATCTGCATAAACGATTCTCATACTTTAACCCAAGCATAACTCCCTCCCTTCACTCTCCCTCCCACTATCTATGCTTACCAACAATTTGAGCTAAATATTTGCCTTAAATTCATGAAAATATTTCCATATCAAGCCGCTATTTCGCACTCACCTTGGATCCAGTGAGGGCACATCCGTTCCACCGCTAGCACCAGTGCGCGCATTATTGTGATTCTTGTTCGAGCTGCCACTCATGAGACGCATGGTGCGTGGCTCCTCGGGCGTCTCATGATGCAGTCGACTTTGTGTGTGATGCGCATAGCGCATCGGTTGATCGGCATAAGAGAGGCCTTCGCCGTCGTCTGTGTCTTGGCCTGATTCCATATCATCCATATCTTCAACTTCTTCATCCTCATCATCATCGTCCTCATCCAGTTCAGAGCTATCCATATGCCTTTCGGTGCGCTGTAAAGACCGATTAACGTTAGCTTTAGTGCTTAAGCCACACACACACACACACACAAGTGGCGGTAAATGCCGCGAGCTCACCTCATTCAGGGCACGACTGCTGCCGACAATGATGGTGCCGCCGCCCTTATTTGGGCCACCATCGCAATGGATACCAGTCGCACAGTGCTGCATACTGCCGGGCTTCGTTAAGGGATCACATTTGGCACTCAGACTGCCATCCGTCGATTTGCACTCGACGCCGCGCATCTGAATGCCCTGGCCACACGAAACGGAGCACTACAAGAGATAGAAAGAGAGAGAGAGAGAGAACGAGAGAGAGGGAAAGTTGTTAGGGATCCATAAGCATTATAAATTATTGCAATATGTTTTACGGAGGGCGCAATAAAAATTCATTTGTTTGCGCAAAAGATGACGATGCTCCAGCGCAGCGTTGACGAAGTGCTGTCATGAAAAGTGAGAGAAGTGAAAGTAAAAGTGGACGACGCTTGCTGAAAACAACTGCTAAATGGAAACAGTATAGGATGGCGGAGAGGCGAGTGCGGTGCGGCCATGGTCAGGCTTCCTTTATATACCCTATCCCATCAGAGCGGTGCGGCACGTGCACGCGCCCACGCATACAAATGCAAATTTTTCATATTGTTTGCGTTTTGTCAGTTGGCGCTGCCACGCGGCGCGTATGCGTAACGTCCTTTTCAAGTGGCTTACCCCATTGTTTATCTGCGCCCCAAGCTCATTCTCATTCCCATTCCATTCTCATTCCCAGCCATTGCTTTTATGCATTTCATGCGTATTACTGCTCCGTCTCTACTCCACGCCTCTCTTGCTTGCCTTTAGCTTTCCGCAACTTTTAGCCACTTTTCAGCTCATTTTAATGGCGCTTAATTTTTGTGCCACACATTCATTCATGCATACATATACGTATGTATATAGGTATATGCATATATGTGCATGTGTTTTTCCATACTTATTTTATTAATGTACAAAAAACATTAAATGTGTTTTTTTATTGACTCTCGAGGTCGGACTGAGTTGAGCTGAGTTGAGTTCTTATACTCTTGCGAAAGATATTTTGTAAGTTGGCTAATAAAAATGACTTGTGAGCTACGAACACATTATCTTATTGATTCTAAATGGACGCTTTGCACAAAATGTTTAATATTGCGTATATAAAAAGATATTTAAATATAAAGAAAATATTAATATATTAAAAAAAAATATATTATATTTTACAGAAAAAAAGTACAACATGAATATTATAATATTTAAAAACATAAGAAAATAAAATAAAATATCTTCTATTAAAAAAAATTATTTAAAAACTTTAATTTATATATAACAAAATATTAAAAAATATAATAATAAAACAAATTAAAATATATAGAAATATATTAAAGAATATATAATATTTTAAAATATTTTTTAGTAACTGTAAAAATATATGTAAGACTCAGCTCATACAAATTGTAGAAAAACCTTTTCAAACTATTATAATAATAGATATTCTAATATAGATTTTTTTTTTTATAAATTTTGTATTATTTATTTTTTTATATATAAAAAAATTTTTTTTTTTAATTCACTCAGCACGCAGTGCTTTTGTAAGTTCATTTGGCAGTCGGTTAATCGAGCTCGAACCATTCACATTTAATTTCATCTGCAGAATCCTCTCAGAATTTGCCATTAACATGCAAGCCGTTAAAACGTGTTTGTTTTTCGATTTTTTTTTTTTTTTGGCCAAAGTTAATTTTTTTTTTTCTCTCTTGTTTTTTAGTTCATAAAGTTCTTAATAGGCTGAAGTTGGAGCTCATTATTTTCAAACACTGTAATCCACTTTGTATTAAAAGCTATAAAAGTGACTTTGTTGTGCGTCGTCAAGTGCAAAAGGGGGGATGCAGGCGAGCACACATAAAATCAGCCAAGCAAACGGCAAACACTATTCCATATGAACTTAACCTACCGCACAATGCGAGGGTTGGTGGCTGACAACAACACTTTCAGTGAAAGCCAAATAAATACTTAGCCAAACTCAGCTTAAGACAATTCAATTAAGCAACACATAAACTTGACACCCCTGGCATGACTGCAAAGCGCACACCAACCGACGCAGACCCCTAACACATATAGAAATCGACGTCGCACATTAATAAACTTGCACTTTAAATGAACAGCAGCGAACTCGATAAGACTGGCCGGGGTTTTGGCGAGGTGGGCGTCAGTGGGCGGGGAGGTGCGCCTTTACTTGCGGCCAGACAAACTTAAGCAGCAACAGCAATAGCAGAGAACGAACCTCCAAGTTGATTAAGTTGTATGGCTATAACCGGGAAGAGGCTTCAGTCTCAAGTCTAGCGGCTTATTACGAGCCAGCAAGCAAAGTAAATTGCAAAAAATAACACGAGAAAAAAAAAAGGAACAGAAACTAACACGCCGATAGTTAGATACACTATAAATATAAATTAATTATGATTGAATAAGATTTCTTAATAAATGAAAATCAATTATGATTGAGTAAAATTTTTATGAAATATCTAAAAGGAAGTCTGAGAGAGACTTTTTTATTTATTATTATTAATGTTATTTGTTGTTTAATTAATATTATTATTTTAATTTTTAAAAAATGCTATCATATCTTTTTAAAAATAATTATTAAACTTTTGTATTTTTATTTTTATTATCAAATCTTGAATTAATGCCTATTTACCTTTTTAATATACTGAATGCTATTTATTTATTATTAATATTATATATGAATATTATCATTTTTAAAATTATTATTATTATTATTATTATTATTTTATTTTTTTTTTATTACTTTTATTTTAAGTTTGAAGCTATGCCAATTTTCTTTAAAATTTTTATTAGTATTCATGTTATTAATTCTTTATTTATTTATTTATTTTTTTAAATATTATTACTTTAATTTTCTTTCATGTAATTTATTTTTAAAATTATTATTATTCTCTTTATATTATCATATTAACTTTAATTTAAAATATTTTCTAAATATATTTAAAAATTATTATTATTAATATCTTTTATTATTAAGTCTTGAGACTATGCCAATTTAAATTTGGTATCTTAACAACACAATTGATAAATGATTTATAAAAAAAAAAAAATTCTACAACGAAAAGCAAACTCGAATTTGCAGCAAGTCTTTAAGTATTTCCTATTTTCCCTCTATAAATATTTTAGTCTATTCAAAGTCTCTTCTCTTATTTGAATGACTCTCTGTCAGAGTATGCCTAACAAGTAGCCGTCTACACATTTAGCTAAGTATACACTACGGCCAGACTTGGCCTCTCATCAACGTCTACGTCTCTGTCTCTGTCCACTTCACCCAACCCTCTCGCTGTCTCGTTTTAAGCCATGTCTACGTCTTGGTCTTCGTCATGTCTGCGTGGCTGGCAAAAAGTGCATGATTATTACACGATTTGTTGCTGTTCTTCGTCATGCTGTTGTTGCAGTTGTTCTTAATGTTAATGTTGTTGTTGTAGTACTTACACCAGTCCAATCCTCCACCTCCCAGTGTGGGCACTCCTCGATAATGCAGGTCTCCTGTGTTGGCGGCTTTGGAGTGCGGCACATAATATCAGCAACCTGTTACCAAAAGGTCCAAGCATGAAACCCAAGAGCAGACAAAAAAAAAATGAATAAGAAGAGAAAGAAAAATATATATAAAGAGTGTGCGAATACATGGTAATAATATGCCCATGTGTATGTGTGTGTCGAGCTGCTACTTTGTATGCAAAATTAGCCGCGTTTAAAAGTGGGCGGCACTCGGGTAATGGCCACATTCGTTCAACTATTTTGGCCACTAGCAGCATTGCACTTACCCTCGTTTTGATGCCGTTGGTCTCCTCGGCACAGACAACCATCCGTTCACGGTAGCCGTGCCCACATAGCCGGCTGCAAGTGCTCCAATCGTCGGTTATCCAACTGCGGAAGAGGCGGACAAGTGGTTAGTGTATAGTCCCCAACTATAATATAGAGGCCACTTGCGCGGGCGTTTTGCTGAATTAGTTCAGCTAAATTGTTTCAAAAACAAGTTGACCGCCTCACTGCGGTTACAACTCCCAAAAAAAAGGACAAAAATAAACAAAAAGGGAAAAAAGGAAAAGTCCACGCCTCCCATTTAAATTGGTGTCGGACACTAAAGAGCATGGCATTTTATGCAGACAGATTATATAGTTGAGTGAATCACTTTGTGCATGTGTAGGGGCCAGAAAACGAGGGACAAAGCCAGAATTGAGTTGTCAGGCAATGAGGAAAGGCTGTCTGTAAAAGGAGTGCATAACTGAATGGATAAAATGGCTAAGTAGTTGGGATTTCCGACTAATTCGAAAGTAATAAATATAAAAGAAAATACTAGATTTCATGTATGGTTGTTACAAATAGACATATCTTTTATCGACTTATTCTATGATATTTTTTCGACTTATTTAATAGAAATCAATGCAGTAGATTATATAAAATTTCAAATATTTATCCTACAGGCATGGAGAGCTTTTATGGAAATAGAATCGCCAAAATCTACCAGAAATTGAATTGAATGAATTGAAGTAGAACCATCAGCAGCTACTAAAAATAGAATTTAGCTTCTATTAAAAATCTGAGTATTTAGTATCAAAATTTTAACGAACAAAATAATCCACAACTCTCACATAAATTCACACTCCCTCTACTCACAATATTGTTATCCAGCCTTTAAACCCCACTACTCTAATCCACTCCATTTTAATTGTAATTTACAAACTCTGCACTCAGCTCACTCCAGCCACGAAAAAGTCATGTGTCTAGACTTTATCGTCAATATCCAGCTTAAATATCCTGGCTCCCTCTGTCGATTTTCCTTAGACGATACAACTCAATTGCACTACGAAACTAACAACTATCATAAGTCTTTGGCAAACACAATGATACTCCAGGCCAGACATTTTACCCCAGACCAGCTATTAGCCAAGTCCCCAATGCTGCTGTAAGCGTTGCCAAAAACTGAAAACCTCAAGACAGCCAAAATCACAGGCAATAATTGATGTCCCTAACCGACGGCGGCCCAAAGCCGCGAACAGCAATAAACAGACCGAACGCCAGAAAGCAACAGCAAAGAGCAAAAAACAGAGAGGAAGCAAGAGATATAAACTACAAGTTACCCTAGGAATTGACTCTTAATTGGGATTATAGAAAGGTTGAATGAATATGAGCATAAATTTATATGAAATGTTCTAATAAATAATTTCTGGAGCTGGAATGTTAAATTTAATTGCTACAGCTATATAAAATAAAACTTGAAGTTATATATAAAGTTGAAGTTATATATATAATATGGGAATACTTAATAAATTTATATAATATTTTAACTAGTTTTTTTTTTTTATTTTATTTTATTTTATTTTATTTTATTTTATTTTTTTTTTTTTGTAAATTGTAATTTGTAAACATTTTATACTTTTTTTTGTAACTGCAGTATATCATCAAAATTTAATTTATTATTGTAAAAATGTCAAAAAAAAGTCTGAATTTCAATTGTAAAATTTAAAATTTATATAGAGTTTAATGCAATTAAATAAAAATAATAATATTTTATTCTCTAAATATCAACTTTGTTATATGAACTATTCTCTTAAGTATTCAGAGCTTCTGCTTAACAAATCTCAATTTTACAGGGTATGCCAACAATCGAAAAGCAGCAACAACAATAGACAACCGCACAGAACGGAGATTAGAATTTGAGGCGCTTCGCGCGAGATACTCGGAAAATTGGCGTAAACTTTCAGTTCGGTTTTTGGAAAATGTCACAGAACGATAAATAAAGTGTGGGGGGATGTAGCATCGGTGTGGTCTTAGGCGCATACATATAAATATCTGTATGTATGCTTGTATATATATATCCTATACACAGGCTGGGCAGACAGAGAAGACGCCAAAACAAGGACAAGTCAGAGACAGAGTCGTCGCTGTGTTGGGCGATAATAGAGGCCGAGTAGGCAATCAAAACGTGCGCACGATAACCAAACGCCATTTAAATTGATAGCTCGCCAGGTGGACGGAAGCAAATGCAGGCGATGGCTACGGAGAGAAACAGAGGTGTGTTTGTGTGTGTTGGGTAGGCAGGTGGACTGTCTGTCTGTCTGTCTGCCTGGGGAGTTTGGGGCAACTGTCAGAGCTGTACTTACCGCGGCGGACAGCTATGTGTATTACATGGCACCACCGAATTCTCCGGGCGATTAGCAGCATTGCAGAGCACCGTATCGACATCAGCGCCAGTTAGGCGATTCTTGCACGCAGGACGAGACATTTTGTAACCTACGGCAAAAACGAAACAGAAATAGTTTGAGATAGAGAAAGAAAGATAGAGAGAGCGAAAAAAATTGTAGAAAATAAGTAAATGGGTAAAGGCTAAAAATTGGAACTGGCAGACGACGTGCATTTGCTGCATTTTAAAATCAATAATAGCCTGAAATGGCTTTCAGTGGGTTGGTTGGCTTTCGCTCGGTGCACTGCAACTTTAATGTCACTTAGCCACTTAAGACAGTCACGGACACGCAGCGAACAGTCGAAACAGAAAAGCTTAACCCAAATCATGAAATGCTGCCAAGAATACGTAAAAATATTTTCAGAGAAGATACACGAGTAAAAGCTTTAGATATCGAAGTTTTATTCTTAAATAATATTCTTTTAGATAAATAGAGATGAAAATTCTCCTCCTCATATATACAAACAAGCAAACAAAAATTATTTAAAACAAAGCTTTAAAGATTAATTTAAGGGATTTAATATTTGAAGGCCCTTCTAGAGAAAGTTTCTCATACTCTTAGCTACTATTTAGCTGAACTGACATTATTATTATTTTAATTATTCAATATTAATTATTTTAATATTATCAACTTTTCACTCAAATACTCATATTAGATAATACAAAAATCTATTTTTTATAAAAAAAAAAAAAAAAAATATTTGTATCTAATATTAATTCTAAATATATTTATTATTTTAGTTTAGTTTAATTTATGTTTTTTATACACTTTTATTTGTTCATATGCATTTATTTTCATTTATAGTAATATAATAATTTATAAAGCAATTATTAATTTTCATTATTTACATATTTATATATTAATTGATATTTATAAAATGTTAGTTTAATTGACATTATTTAATTTAAATTTTTTTAAATTTATAATAATATATATATTTATTTATAATGTATATTTTAATGTATTTTCTTTTTTATACATTTTTATTTATTTATACATATTAATTTTTTTTTTTTTTAATTGTAATGTATCTTCTTTTTTTTTTATTTATTTATATATATTAATTTATATTTTAATGTATTTTCCTTTTGATACATTTTTATTTATTTATATACATTCATTTAAATTCAGAAAAATTTTATTTAAATTATTTCTTTTAAATTTTCATAAATTTATAATAATTTATATTCTACCTAAAATACTATAAAAATTTTACTACATAAAATGCTTCTTTTGCATATTTTAAATATGCTTTAAAGCTTTCTTTATATTCCCTTAACGCGTCGGACTCAATGGGTTAACGTTAACAAACAGATGTGAGTTTACAGCTAAGCCAAATGGCTGCAGCAAATGGGCTGGGCGTTTTCAAATTCTATTTTCATCTTGTTGTACGACCGGAAATTGGCAGAGCAAACACAGAGCCAGCCAAAGCGGCTGCAGCAGGCAGAAACACAGAGTGCGAGAGGGAGAGAGAGAGAGAGAGAGTAGCAGGGAGAGAGTTGGAGTGAGAGCGTGAGAGCTTTTTTTGGGTTGACGGTGCTTCAGCAAAAATAGTCGCACAATGCATAATGCCATAACGATCTGTCAGTTTGAAAAATAGTTGGAAGCTGGTCTCGAATTTGATAGTGAATAGTTCTCTCTCTACCCAATTCCAAAAGAGCACAGATGGGACGCCGATTTTCAGCTATTGAATTTCGTTTATAAGCTTCATTGTGTGCGTTCAGGCAACGTCATCGTTATCCTTATCCCTTAGCCTTATACTGAGACGGCGATTGGCCCCCAGCCCACCTCCTTGCCCTCCAAACAACGTCATAGACGTCAGCTGGAGCCGCTACTGCTGTCGCTGTCGCTGTTGCAGACGCTGCTGCTGCTGCTGCTGCGTATTCATGACACAATTGGCTTAAGGCAATTGGTAATATCCTCTCTTGGCATTTATGTCAATAGTTGTAACGCAAAAAGTCGACTTCATGTTCACGGCAATGATAAACGCAATAGAAAGAGAGTTAGGGAGAGGCAGACAAGGAGAGTGGCGGTTGCAAGCAATGAGACTGTGTGTGGCATGTGTTGCATGGCTTTTGGCTCAGCATGTTGCTCGGGGCATGGCCAGCTAGCACGAATGGAATGGCATGGCATGGCATGCAGCATCATGGGGTCCGATGAGTGGATTTATAAAGCACACTGCACCCAGCATGTTGTCCATATTAAGTTACGAGCAACAAAAGGGACGCCTTCCTGTCATTAATATTGATCATAATTTATAGAGCAGCGGAAATGTTAATGTTACTGCAGATTTCTTTGCTTTCTTCTCAAGTGACTCAAACATGAGACAACTAATATTTCTTTTTTTTTTTCCACTATTATGAGCGAGCTGCACAAACAAAATTGCAATCTTCATGGTGATTTATTTAATAAAGATTTAGCTGCAGCATCGCAAGTTAGATAAGGTTTCAAAGCCAAAGCAAAGACTTGTTAAATAAAATGTATTATTTTAAAAGTAAATGTTCATTTTTTAATGAGATAGGAATTTAAATTACATTAAATTGCAGCGCGACATCTTATTTAATATAATTAAAATTTTCTACTAAAAATGCTGTGCTTTTGATTTGATTTACTTAGTAAAATTTGTATCTGAGTATATTTCACAATTTTAAATAATATCCATTTTGATAAAAATATTGTACATACAAATAAAAATAATATAAATTCGTTTTGCAGCGCTTAAGAAAATGCCTTTCATTTAATCTAAAGTTGAAAAAAATTTTTTAAAAATTAAAGGTCATCAAAAGTTGATTTAATTGATTTAAAATTGATTTTGTCTTGCAAATATGCAAATATCAAATTACTTCAATACCGAATTCAGTAACTTTGTCTAATATATAAATATATATATATATATATATATATATATATATATATATATATATATATATATATATATATATATATATATATATATATATATATTTTTTTTTTTTTTTTTTTTTTTTTTTTCTTTCAAACCTATTCAAATAACGACTAAACATTTATTTACCAAAAGGAATTTTTGTTTGCTTGCTTAGTTTAATAATTATTAAATATTGAAAGGCATCAATTCAAGTACCTTTAAAATTAATAAAAAATTTATTATATTTATTTTGAAAAAAACCGACTACAACATTTGTCTGCAAAAATGCTCGACTTTTTCAAATTGCTTAAAATATAAATAAAAATAAATCAAATAAAAAATTACACAAAATTAAAAATGCAAATTTTATACAATATAAACACACACATTTGAGCTGGCTTACGCCCCTTAAAAAATATATATTTTAGCTCTGCTTTTAACTGAAAACATTTTCAATTGCTGCTCAGCGCTAAAGTAAGTCGAAATCTTGTGCACAGCTTTAAGCCGCTTACACTAAATGCCTTTGGTAGCCCAACTGCTTGAACCTCAATTACAACGAGTGCAAAGGAATTTCAGGTGAGCGCTTTCAGCTCAACCTCAACTGTTTAACCTTTGTGCTTACACACGCACAGAGACGCACGCACATATACCAGCATATATATGTATATATGTCCATATGTATGCGATCATTTAATGCCCTTAATTTGGTCTTCGAGCGAAAAAAGAATATGAAATAAGTTGAGCATCAAATTGAAGCAAGGCACATGGCTAAAAGAGAGCACCAAATATGTATAATTTGGCATAATTGATTACCTGTAATGCAGACAATTATGTTTGTCGCTGACGTCGATAAGTGAGTAAAACAAATGACAAGTCACAGCAGAAATAACATACGACAAACGGACCTAGTAATGCAGGGTTCACCGTTGGATGATAGACGAAAGTAGTTTTTATTCTTATAGTTAGTTTGTTTGAGCGGGGGAGGCAAGTGCCATGTGTGTACATGTGTGTGTGTGTGTGTGCTGGGTATGTCGGTTGTGCGTTTATTTGGGTGCCCCCCCATGTGGATACGACGCTGGGCAACGACGACAAGCAACGACTGCACTTGACATTTAACTGACATGTGAGGCGGACAGACGCTGAAATGTAATTAAGGCGCTGCACAGCGCTCCATAGTGGCATGGGGGCAGGGCAACGCCTACTTGTAAGGTAGCTAAACGATATTGCAATTAAAATTGAAAAACAAATTGATTTTGCCATTTGCAAGAGACGGCCAGGATAATGACTAAGTAAACTGGCGTTCGGTGCGTTCTTCTATTGTCGGAAATTAACAAGTCCCACTTGTTGTTGTTGTTGTTGTCGTTGGGGGTCTCAAGGCCCGCGCCCACCACCTTCAATGGAAAAAATACATATTGACATTTATCAAGCGGCAAACCGATTATTTTCGTTCGGCATTTTTGACGGCCTAATGGCCGAAAATGCTAGCGCATAGTTGATTAAAAATTCATGAGGCCACACCAAAAAAAAAAGTTTACCGAAAAAAAGGTAAATATAAAAAAGTATAGCTCAAAGTTTGTGCTCTAACCCAGAAAATTGACAGGAAATAATTGTTTTGGTTTAACGCCATTATCATCAGCTTTTGCGTGTCCCCAAATTTTGTGTGTGTGTGTGTGTGCATTTGAAATTTGGTTTCAATCGATTTCTCTTCTAAGATTAATTACTATTCATATTTCGTTTAGGTGACAATTTGTTTCTATTTTTCGTTCGATTTTGGTAATATACTCTGTCATGATATATACGAAAAGAGTATGCATGGATTATATGCAAATTGAAATATGTTCTTATTGTATAAAATGATGTAGTGCTGGAGAAACATCGAACATCGAACAAAAACATCGATGTTTCTCTTTATTTTTTTAAACATGCGCCCAGCACTACAATGATGGTATTATTAAATTTGATTATTATTATTATTATTATTATATTTTATCATTTTTAATATACATTATTATTATTATTATTTTTGTATATTTTTTTATTATTATTATATTTTTCTATTATTTTTATTTTTTTTATATTTTTATTTTTATTTTTAATATTTGTAGAGTTTTATATTAATATATAATTAATTTTCCTATGTGATCTTAAATTAAATTAAATTAATTTAATTTTTGTATCACTATTATTATTATTTATTATAATTATTATAATTTATTAATTATTATTATATTTTAATTTATTATTTATTATTTTTCTTCAACATCAATTTGATTTTTTATTTATTATTATTTAGTATGTTTGTTACTATTTATTAATTATTATTATTATTCTTATTTACTATTATTATTTTAATGTAATAATATTTTTTTCCAACGTCAATTTGATCATGAATTTTCATTATAGTTTTTAATAATTGAAGGTAATTTCATTTGTTTTATTTCCAAGTTATTCTACTTCTCTTATATGAAATATTTAAAGTAGAGTTCATGGTTTAAGTTAAGTTAATTTTATAAAAATGGACAAGTCTAAATGGTTATTAACAAATTGCTACATAAAATGAGCTGCAATGCCGAAAAAATATAAACGTACATCCAAGCCTCTTACTTTTATAGTTGATGCAGGAATAGAATCGGTCAGTTAGGCAGTTAGCAGCTGTGATATTTGCTTTAAGTATGAATTAATTTGAATAAAGCCATCAGTATAAAGTAATGTAGTAATGAATAAGAGCGACATTCATCTGCATTATTCTGCATTAAGAGCAGAGCTCTGTCTGGGCTCGCTCACTGCCGCTCGCTATTGTACGCTCACCTCAGTTGAGCTGTTAAGTCATAAAATTTAAATAGAGAACTTGATACAGATGGCATACATTTACACAGAAACAATATGCACTGAGTACACTTTTACCTAACATATATTTTACACAATAAATATTTACTAAATGAATACAAATATTTATCATATCTCTCAATTTGCCTAAACATGTATTGAAGACAGCAAAAGCCAAGTTTAATTTTCTACATCAGTAAACATATTTATTTAATTAAATGCATACGAATATATATCTCAATTTGTTTAATAACAATAGCTAATAAAATCAATTAGTCCAAAATTTAATTGAAATTATAGCAACGTCTGCAACTAATGCAAACTCTAGTTAGAGTTTAAGTTAAAATATAATACAATTCATACATTTCTATACTAATTAAATGCTTGTTACCATAGCAATTGATTCTTGTTGTTGTTGTTGTTGTTGTTGGACTACTTCAACCCAATGAACTTTCATCAGAGACAGGTAACTATGCTATTTGGTAAGAGGACACCAAACTTTATTACCTTATGTCTCTCATAATGTTACATGCACGCACACTTGTGAACTTTTGTGAATTGAATCGGAAAACTTCAGGCTTTAGCTTTCAGCTGCTGCTGCTGCTGCTCTTGCTGCTGCTGCTGCTGCTGCTGCTGCTGCTGCTGCTGCTGCTGCTGCCACTGCTGCATGCATGCAAAGCAATTTATGAACCCGCACAGAAGGCAGAAACAGAAGTTAACCTTAGGCTTTGGCTAATAACAAAGTTGGATCGCAGGCTAATCGACAAACTTTAGTTGCAAATATATTATTTCGACAGCACTATTAATCATACCCTTAAACATATATATATTGTTAGTAAGTATGATAGTAGAGCAAAAATATAATGCCAGCAGCAGAAAAAGGAGAAAAAAAAGTACTAAAAAGAGAGCAGAAACTTTAAGCATTTAGCCAGGAAATTTGTTGAACAGTTTTTTTTTTCTTTTGTTCAACAAGAGGCACGAAGGCAGCGCGCAACTGCCACTCGATTACCATGCAAACATTCAATCGAAACAAATTCCAATTCAATGAAAATAAATGAGCACGACAAATAGCTGCTTGCAACAAACGCACACACACATACACATATACATATATATATACAGAGAGAAGTGACAAGGGCTGGGGCACAATTGGAGGCACGTAAAAAATTTGACAGCATTTTTCGCGTAAGGGAAAAGATTACAAACGGCAGCGAGGCACGCCAATGCCTGCGGCAATGTTCTTGACATATTCCACTTGTTTATTTACACTAGAGACTAGCCGACTGCTGGCAGCAGCTCCCGAACCAGTCGCACAACTACATAAGTACATGCATAAGGACCTAAAGACATAAGGACTGACGACTGTGGATTGGGGATTGAGGATTGAGGACTAAGGACTTACCGCCGCCGCAGGTGACAGAGCATTGCGACATCGCCGACATCTCCCAATAATAGAGCGGTTGCGAACAGGAGTTGCCATCGCCTCCGCAAACACCGCAGCCGTCAATTTTCTTCGTTGAGCCTATTTTCAAATCGCAGCCAACGCGCTGAAAAGAGAAGCACAAAACCAAATAAATATGTATATAATATATGTGTAAATATGTGTATATATTTGTACATTTGTACACGTATTAAAGCGAGCAGTTTGATAAAACGAGCAGTCGAAAATGTGACGAAATAGTTGGCTTACTATTGAAGGAACCTAAATGCCCTTAGATATTTATTGTAATTTTTGCAATTCTAGCTGTATTAAAAAAATATATATATATATAATGTATACAATTAAATATATAATTTAATTTTCTATAATAATAATATTATTTAAAATTACTTTTTTTTAATTTTTGAGAATATTTTATACAGTTTAAAAATTAAATATTATATTATAAATATTCATTTTAAATTATATTAATACAAAATTTAAAAATAAAATATAATTTTCTTAGAATTTTTTTCTTTTAATTATAAGATTAACAAAACATATAAAATATCTTTTTTATTTTTTATATTTTTTATTTCAAAAAAAAATTATATATAATCTAAAATTATAAAATTTCTTAACTTTGTTCTATAGCAACTATATTTAAATAATTAATATTAGTATTATTTTTTATTAATAAGTTTTGATTTTGAAATGAATTTCTAACTTTGATTTCTAGCTTTACGAATTTATTTATTTTTATCATAGACACTTCATTGTTGAATTAAGTTTATCTAAGACTTATGCAGGTGGTTATGAACTTATAAAATTAATCAAATATTCATTTTATATCTAAAAAACAATTTAGTAGAATGTATAAAGATAGCCTTCAGATATCTCTGTAAATACTACTTATAATAATCATAATATTTTACTTTCTCAATACAAAACTGAATTTCTTTAAGACGTTACACAAGTATTGTTAAAAGCCAACTACCTTAAGAAAGTGTATGCAAACGATAGAAAAACAAATAAAAAATGCTACGTAAATAAGTGTAAATCAACTGTTAGCGGTATCATATCGTAACCTATTGGCAAACAAGAACACACATACATACAAAGTAACACACACATACACATTCAGTCACACTCACTCATGCTCACACACTGTAGCAACAGTAATAAATAAAATATGGAAATCAATGAGAATTCGTTGCATAAGCCCAGGCACACACACACACACGCGGCTCACTTGTATCTACTTATGATGTATTTGCCAAGATATGTGTGGGCGTATGCGTGTGTGAGTGTATGCGTGTGTGTGTGAGTATGTTTGACTGCTAGAATGTATTTGTGATTGATATGCAGCTGGTGCCTCATGGCACTTGCTACACAGTTGTCTGGCTGCGTATTGAACTCGCTGCCAAGGAATATTATTTAAGGAATTGGTTTAGATTAGCTCAAGCTCAAATGGAAGCCGTCGACTGAGCTTGGTTAGCGTATGTTAATTGGTATAAGTAGAGAAATGTATAGATTTTACGTACAGAACTATTTGGTTGATTGAATATTAGGCTTTGAGTGAAATTAGCTTTTCAATTTATAATTAGAAATATTAAACATTAAAAGTATATTCAAGAATATTTGTTTAATTAATTAATAAAAAGCACATGTTATATTTATATTTTATTAAATAAAATTTATATTTTATTAAATAAAATTTATATTTTATTAAATAAAATTTATATTTTATTAAATAAAATTTATATTTTATTAAATAAAATTTATATTTTATTTTTTAAAATGTAATACAATATATTTAATTTAATAAAAATTTAAATGATTTGATGGCATATAATATTTTATTTAATAGAATTTAAATATATTAATATGTGATTTTTATTAATTAATTTAATAACTATATTTTAATATACATTTAATGTTTAATATTTTTCATTTGCTTTTTATTATTAATTAATAAAAAATAATATTTTTGAATATACATTTAATGTTTAATATTATTAATTTGCTTATTCAAATTTTTAACTTGCTTTTTTCGCTAAAATATATTGGCAAAAGAATTTAATATTTTACGTATTTACTCGATCAAGCATTGGCTTCGGTTTAAAATCTTATTTGCAAATGTAAAATCAAAAAGTGAATTCGTTTAAATATACCTAAAGCTCTCGACTAACAATTTATTAAATGCTTATTAATTAGATATTTGAGCTGCTTATGCATTAATTTGCAATATGGCTGTTATATAATAAGTTACTAATCCTCGCACAACAAGTAAAACTAAATTCAGCAAATTCATAATATTCTCATGACTGTTGGAAATTCATAAACAATATTAAATTATCAGAAATTTGTAGAATTGTTTATGGAAATCAAATACGAATGTAGGTATATAATATAATGATATGACGAAGCGTAATGATGCGGGAATATGTAGTTATGTTATGGCAACATACGAGTTCCTCTAGTTAAATCAGTTAAACATATATTTTATCGTAATAGATAATTATAAATTACAAGAGCGGCATTTGCAGTTGGATTTGTATGAAGCGGAAATACAGCTGATTCTATGTGTATGTAATTACTGCAGCTGAGCTTCATTGAATTAAAACCTAAATTGAGCAGTTATACTTTGTGTTAATGATTCCACAAATGCAGAAACCGCAATTTGCAAATTTATTATTTTTGACAGAGAAGAGCAGCTCTTTTACAGATACTTGAATTTAATTGCAATAAACGTAAGAGAAATTCTTGAATAATATTTATCTATCAAAAACTTTCTTTAAAGACTCACTTTTCTATACCTTTTCTATATCTATAATAAAATAAAACAACATAAGGATGCAGCTCCATTTACTCTTGATATATTAACGATATTTAATCTAAAATATATAATATATAATCAATTGTCAATCAATAATTTTATTCAATGCCCAAGATGTCTTTAGCTATGTCTATGTAAGCTGAGAAATTAAAACCTAATATATAGAATTAAACAAAAAATTAGCTATATATAGTATATTGTATATGAAAATAATATATTATTTCCTCAACTACACATACTTGAACTGAATTATAATATGGGACTTTCCTCAAAAAATTCATGAACAATTTCATTCCTAAGCTTTCCTTTAACCATATCGATGATTTCATAAAAATCCAGCCCAAATATAGGTATTTACGTTTTTTTTTTTCTCTCTTTCAAATTATTATAAGATTATTTCTACTACAAATTATTGCATTTTATTTAATTACCAATCATTTTCATTAATGACTAAGCTTTCTATAAAAATTTCCCTATACTCTGCAAAATCAAAATACAAATGTACGATGGATCAAATTATATAGAATGATTAGACGAGAATAGCTTCTATGATAATTACAATTTCCTCGAATGTAGATACGAAAATTCATAAATAATTTCCAATTACTACGAATTTTATTTCAATACTAAACTTTATTTAACTCTTGTCATTAGTATTTTCCTAGAAATCAGCTAACAAAATGTATCCAAGAATTCTTAAGTATCTTCTCAACATTTATTTATTCATTTCCTCTGTTAGCCTTGACTAAAATAATAACCCAAATATCTCACAATATATTTTGACAGTGTCCCTTTCAGTATTTCAGTAATTTAGCGTTCCGAAGTATTGCCCAACAGCCAAATGACAGATGGCCGTTTGAAAATTAATCCAGTCTTCGCTTAACAGCAAATGTGTTGGATTCTAACCCATGTCAAGATCTCGCTCACTCTCTCTCTCTCTCTCCCTCTCTCTTCGCTCCCAAAAAGAAATGTATTGTGGTTATGACTGTGTTTCAGCGTGTGTGTGTGTGTTTGTGCGTATCTGTTTTTTGATTTTAGGTCTCAACCACAAGCCCAACTGTGCTGGTGAGAAATAAGCCCGCGGGCCGCATTAAAACCCACAAAACTGGCAACTTGCTATTTGATTTATTTGCAACGGATACAGATATAAACATACAAATACATGAGTATATATATACATACATATATGTAAACCAATACATATGTGAGTTGCTGGCAACTGCTGCTGCTGCTGCTGCAACATCTACTCGGCCGCCCAACTCGTGGCAGACAAATAAAACACAATGTAAACCACATGACATATTGGCGTTTATTACAACAAATTGGGGTGACGATTTGGCGGCATTACAAAGGCAGCAAGAGCTCCAAACTAGGCGAAAAGTCGGATAAGGCGCGACACCCACACACCCACACACACAACTGCACTCGAAACAAATTGAACTGAAACTCAAACAAACCACGGGTAGCTAGCTCAAGCCAAAGAGAAACACAGAGCGTGCTAGGGGTAGAGGGGGCTTGAGGGGTCTCACAGCTGTGCCCACGTTTTCTTCATATTGTTTCTGTTGTTGTTGTTGTTGTTTTTTGTTAGTGTTGTTTTTTGCTGCTGTCGCCAACTTCGTTTGACATTATTGTAGTTGTAAGCCTGCCAAACTGCGGACGTACATTTTACACACGAGGGCTGTCACAGAAGTAAAGCATTTAACCAGAATTAGGGCAGAAGCAAGAGTTTGAATTGGAGGACAGTGCTTAAGGAGATAAAAAAATATAAATAAATAAAATAAGAACAAAACAATATAAAAATAAAAATAATAAAAACAGAAAGAAAAATAAAAGTAATAATAGAAATAACAAAAAAATTAAATTAAAATAAAATAATAAAAAAAAAAACAATAACAATAAAAACTGAAAAAAAAATTGAAAAAAATAAAAAAATAATAATAATAATAATAATAATAAATAATAATAATAATAAAAAATAATAATAATAATAATAATAATAATAAAAATAGAAATTACTAAGTTGGTATAAGAATAAAATTGAAACTAAAATAAAAATGAAATAATTTCAAATAAAATTTAAAATATTAAAGAAAATTTAAATATTATTTTGTATTTATAAAATTAATAATATTATTTACATTATTTTTGTATAAATAATATTTAAATTATTTTAAAGCAATATAAATATTACTTAAATAAATTTTTGAACTAGTTTAAATTTGGTTTAAATTACTATTAAAATTTAGGTTTATGTAAAAATTAGATAAAATATTAATTTCGATTTTAAATAGAAATTTCAAAGTTCAACTTGTTAAATAAATTTAAATAAATATAAATAAATTTAAATAAATATAAATAAATTTAAATAAATACAATTTTTACATTATTTTTATGCAGTTCGGTTCAGTTTAAGTTAAATTTAAATATCTTGTTATTGTTTTCTTAACTAAAAATATGTAGATAATATTTTTTTAAATGAAAGAAGTTTTAATAAAATAACAGAAACAACAAATTGTAACTGACCTGATCATAGAAACCAACTTCATTAAATTGATACAATTTCCACAAAAAAAAAAAAAAAAAAAAAAAACCTTTTCATTTCATAATATTCAACCTGAACCTAATTTTAAAGAATTAAATATTCAACCAGGCTAGAGCAAAAGTTAGGATTTAAAAAATCTATAGTATAAAAACATAATTTGTAGAATACAAGTAAAATATTTTTCAAAAACGTAATTTACACTTTAATTAAAATATCTCTTATGTGCAATCATATAAACCTGATCATAGAAACATAGTTCACAAAATTCATGCAATCGAGATAAAATTCCATTTAAATTTCCATTTCCATTTCATACATCACACTCTATGTGCAACCTAGTTTCAGAACAAATCGGCCAACTTATCAAACACCTCACTCATGTCTCATGTCAGCCTTGCATAGCATACTTTGTAGCGCGCGCGCGTTTCATTCCTGCGTCAACGACTGAGTTTCGTGAAGTGGCAGCCAAGGGGGTAGGAGGGGGAGTATGGGAGAGCAGGCAGTGGGGTAGACAGCACACCAAGCCAAGCAGCACGCTTTATTGGCATTTCAATAGTTGGCCTTTGACGCTGAAGTGGCAGCCCTTGCTGCCGCCTTCAGTTATATGTATGTGTGTATATATCAAACTCCGCCAGATCGGCCAACCAGGCCGCCCCACATTATGATTTATTTATGTTCACGTTCATAATGATACAAAGGCGCTTGCGTTATGCAATCTGCATATATATGCATACGTAAGTACGTATTACATTGGTGGGGCCGGTAAGCTGCAGTGCCTTTTGTTTTTGTCATGCTCACGAGCCACGACCATGGGCCCGCCTACTACGCCGCCCACCTGCCTACCTGGCCCACCTGAGCTGACAACATCGACGTAATTTATCATCTTTTCGTTTTGGAGCGCACCGGAAGGAAGGAAGCTAACAAGGCTCACACGCACACACCTCCATATCGTTGGCTAAACATTATGATTACATCGATAGACCAAATTTATATGCAGGCGAAGGAGATGGGTATGGAGATGAGAGGAGGAGCAGGAGAAGAAGTCGAAGTAGAAGAAAACTCACCTGGCATTTGCCCTGTATGCACATATCTAAACTCCCAGAGCGACAGCGTGTTCCATCCTGCACTCGCGCCGACAGCTGAACAATGACACTCTGCTCATCGTAATGCTCCGATTCCTCGGCATTAGCTGCGCCCGATTCCGGTGAGATGTCCTCGGTGAGATGAGCCGGGTGTCCCCTGATTGAAATTGAGAAAGCATTTAGTCAAAGAGTTATTCAAGTATGATCTCGATGGTTATGCTTGGCTTAGTCTAGATATTGGCTTATGGCTTGGGAGATGGCTGTTTCACTGGCTTCGAAATGCTTAAAGATAACCTCAATTGAATCTGATTCACCCAGCTGCAATTTTACATGAATATTTTCTACCATTTTTTAATTGGGTTTCTCAACTCAGCTTTCTTTCCGCTTCTCACTTGCAATTTTTTAATTCCCTTAGCCACTTTATTAGCTGTATTCAGCTTTTATCTAACGAGATCCTCTTGGCCAAAACCCACTTCATTTGCAACTAAATTGCAGAATTTTGACGCTTAGCTAATGATTTATATAGCCCGCATATGTGTATGCTGCATGTAAATGGCCAAGCGAAGCGAAATATGAAATCTAACCCAAATGGATTAACCACAAAACCGGTTACCACAAAAGCCACTGAAAAAAACACAGCGCCACGACTGCCACTAATTTTACCCACAAATACAAATGAAGCTATAAAAAAACGTGTGGAAGATAGAAAAAAGCAAGCTGCAAGCATCTATGAGAGTAAACTATGCTAGCTAGATACTCTCTACTTTGGAAATGTCAGATAAGAGTTGGCGGAAAAATACTAAGCATTTAAGGGAAAGTAAAACAAAAGTATGAGGGAGAGAGCGAGAGGATCAGATAGAGATTGAGAGAGAAAGAGGATGAGATTGAGATTGAGAGAGAGAGATATTGAACGAAGCTTTCTATAATTTAAATACAAAAACTGCTTGGATTAATTATCTTAAAAATTCCCTAATGCTTTGCATAAATATTATAAAAAAAAAAACTAAAAAATAAATTAAAATGTTAAATGATTGGAAAAATATTATTAAAAAAAAATTATTATTTTTTTAAATTCTGATTTTCAAATAAGAAATGTTTTAATGGCATTTCTAAACAGAAACGTATTTATTTTTTTTTAATTTGATTGTTTTTATTTCGCTAAATCTGACAACAAATATTTTATCTTTAAAAAAAAAAATCTAATGTTTAAATCATATTCATTTAATCTTGCTTCTACATACATACGGGCTTTACAAAACAAACTCCCATTTTAATGTTAGCCAGCAGCTGCTCTAGCGCTCAACGGAAGCCATGATGAATAATGAGTGGACAGCTCTGTAGCCAGGACCTGGGCTATGTTCGGCCATAAGCGCATCGCTGTCGACTTTATTTTAGTATGCAACTGAACTTACCTGCATGTGAGGGCACAGGGCTCGACGTAATCATAGTGAGGCGTCCACTTGTATAGGGTGCCATCGTAGGGCACGTCGTTGTAGGCGGCACACTGGTTCGCACGGAAGTCCTGCTGCTCGGGACATGGCTGCATGTTGCAGATGCGATAGCGAGCGCTCTCGCCGCGACAGCTGCCGGTTGTGCTGCAGCGACGCATTTGCTGCATGATGCCGCCATCGCAGGTGCGCGAACATGTTGACCATTCCGACCAGGCGGACCATTGGCCAGTGCCGGAGCTCGAGCCGGAGCCACTCGTTGAACTGGCGCCTTTTGAACGTTTCTGTTGCTGCAATTGTAGGATAAGGATTTGGGTATTGAACTTTGCTAATTGAAATGACAAACGTTTGCATATGCTGTGCATGTATGTGTGTGTGATAGAGAGAGAGACAGATTGGAATTAGTGAAATTTGGTACTCACTTCCAGCTCATTTTCCAAATCGGATGCTGTGTTCCATGTATCATCAAACGCTTGACTTGCATTCAATTTCTTTGCCCAAGCGGCATGTGAAATTAGCAGGCAGAAGCTCGTCTAAAATGAAGACGAAAAAATAAATAAAGGTTAAAGGTTATTTAATAATTGCTATTGTATGGAAAAGTATTTATTGATTTATTCTGCCAGCAGCTTGGCTGGCTTAATTAATTATTTAAAAAGAATTGATTTAATATAAGGTAAACCAAAAATTTCTTTGTTCCACGGCTTAAGCTATCTTAGCTGAAATTTGTGAAAAGTAAATACCTATTAAAAAATAAATTAAAATAAGAATGCACAAAAGATTTATGATTATATATTAAGAGTAAAAATAAATTCCCAAAGAAGACTATTCTCAACTCAAATTTTTCCAAGAATTATATTTGTTCACCCAGCAAAATATTAAGCCTTTATAAACACAACGTAATAAACACGTAGCATAAGCTTCATATGAAAATAGAATAATAGAAGCAGGAAAATCTAATCCTAGGACAACAAATAAAGCGTCTATATCCACCTGACTTTATTGGCAATTGGCAAGTGGGAGAGATGACGTTTATATTTGTAAAAGATTTAAGCATTTTTTTTTCTCTCTCACAAGCAGCAGCATCGCACGCGGGTTTTACGTTAGTCACGTTAACAATTTGCATTTTGGCTGGGGATTTTGGTTTTTATATCGACAGCGCATTAACCTTTAGGACACGCGTCACGTATGCCCCACGGGCATTGAAAACAATCTCGACTGGCGTGTCAAGGGTTATGCCACACGAACGAAGGCGTTTAGAGGGGCGTGGACCAAGTCGTATGTCGTGTATCTGCTGCTGCTGCTGCTGCTGCTACTTCTTTTCGTGCTGCTGCTTAATGGCGTGTCGTATGCCACGTGCCCCACGCCTTTTTTTTTCCTCTGCCAACAACACGTAATCGGGTTTCAACTGGGTTAAGCGTTTTACTAAAATAGACTACCCCGTAAGAGCAGACAGTTAGCTAAGTATTTATGTGCTCTTTCTCTCTCTTTAGGCTAAGTACGGCAGACTTAAGTGAACGACTTTGTTGTTGTTTTTATTATTATTTTTTTTTTTTTTCGTTTGAGATTTATTTGCCTTCTTAACCCACCTCGAAAATTGAACTGCAGATATTAAGAAACAATTTTGTAGCAGACAATTTCTTGACTACATAAATTTGTTTTAATTACTGCCTTTTTTGAAGAAATGTTGGGTATATTACTTTGTTGCTTGTTTGTAGTTTTGCTCTACTAAGAAATGCCCTGGAATTATTTTTTTTTATAAATTCAAATAGTAGTTCTTGAACTTGGCATCTCTTTGTCTTTCACTCACACTTTGAAAAAAACTCAGAGAGCCATCAACTGCGTCGCTTCTCAATCGTTCATTCACGATTGGATAGAAAACTTCGCTAAGCACATCAATTGGGTTCGTGCGTTGAGTGTGTACACATATACACATACATATGATGTGAAGATCTGTTCATAGACTCTTATAGTCATCTGCTCACTTACTCGTCTGATTTTGCGAGCGACAATCATATCTCTCATTAAACGAAGTTCGTAAAATGAACATCACACGAATAGTTGAATGCAAGGCGCTCACCCGAAAACCCAAACGAAGAGAAGCAAAGTCAGAGCGAGAGTGAGAGAGTACACAGAACACAGCTTCATACTATATACATATTTCAAGATATGATAACTGAATCACATTTTAATACATATTGTCATTTTGCTTAAAATTTATTTTTAGTTAGTGGGTTTTGTTTATATTATATTGAATTATTTATTATTATTCTTACCTACTTCAACAGAAGTAAATTACACCTTTTGTATATATTTATTTATTTATTATTATATTGATTCTTATTAATTATTTTTTAGTTTGTATTTTTTTCGCATTTATTTATTTTTTTAATATATTGCTTTAATTTAATTTTTATTATTATTATTATTTTTTTTTTTTAATTTATTATATTTTTGTCTTAACTTATTTTGCTACTTTGCTTCTTTTTTTTTTTTAATAAATATTTAAAATCATAAACAATTTTTGTTGTTTTTTCTATTCTTTCATCTTTTAAAAAAACAAATTTTTTTAATTTTTTTTTTTTTGCATTTAATACATTTAAAATCATAAACAATTTTTGTTGTTTTTTCTATTCTTTCATCTTTAAAAAAAAATATTTTTTTTATTTATTTATTTTTTATTTATTTACTTTTTATTTATTTATTTTTTTATATTTGCATTTAATACATTTCCACCTTTCGATTTGAATATTTTCTTAGGCTAACTTATAAGATGCTAATTTTATTTATCAAATTTCAATAATTTTCATGCAAAGTTTTCTATAAATCATATTATTAGATTAGCTGACAATTTATTTATGCTACCATAGATTTTATTAATTAGCTGTACATCTATAATATGTATATTAATGTTCTTCTAAATCATTGTGAAATCTGTTTCCAGCAATTAACCAACTAACAGCCTTCATAATAGCTGTGAATGGCCAAAAGCTGACTTAACAGCTTGCTTAAGCCAAGGCCTAACACACACACCCACACACACACACACACATGGAAAGCGGCAGCAGCATCTGATGCTGTGATCCTCTTGTTCAGGACAGCAAGCAATAAACAGCCGACATATGAAAGGCTAATCTTAAAGGCAAATCAATGGCAAATGGACCACAGCCACAGCCAAGGCAAAAGCAAATGAACAACCACACACACGCACAGACACACACACACACAGACTACATAAATAGTCTACTGCATGAAACATGATCCAACTATGTCCAGGCTTTATGCACCGTTCCACAGCGAATCGTAGCTTAAGACAAAAACCATTTTATAGCAGTTTAGCTGAGAATATGTAAAAACCCAGCACACAGAGAGAGATGATAGAGAGAGAAAGAGTCAGATGCAGAGAGAGGGAGAGGGAGCATGAAACGTACGAACTGACAGCAAGATGAAATGTCTGATAAAGCAAGTGTAGTGCAATAAAGGCTGTAAAAGAAACACACACATATACACACACACACACATGAGTGTATTTGCCTTCCACACAGACAGCAACTGAAGCAAACTCTTAGCAAAATCGGCGTAAAATCTCATATGTCCATCCATGCGGTTACAAAAGCTACTAAATTACTATTTAAGTATCTATTACCACGTTTCAAGTGTCTGAGGTCCGGCTCCTAACCAAACTCTGGCCCTGTCCCCTTAATGGAAATGCCCAGCTAACAACCCTGACGACCCTAAAGTAAACATTAGAAAAACAAATAACAAATAACTAAAGAGTGTATGGCTAGACCCCAGATCTCAGACCCCTGAGTCGTGTGACTGCCAGCCGGCCTGCCTGCCTGCCTGCCTGCCTGCCTGCCCAGGTGTATGGGTACGTACAGGAAGTCCTGTGCTTCGTGAGTGAGGAATGAGGAGGAGGTCTGGCAGTCGATTATTGTAGAGGTTGTATTTTCTGTAGGCGCATCTATGAGCCTACTGAATTGTAAGAGGAAAAAAAAAACATTAGCAAACAGCATTGGACAGGCACATTTTATGCGAATCCGGTAATTATTTATTTATGAGTTGAAGCAGTTTCAATAACTCACTTTGCCTTAGCTACGAACCAAGCAGAGCAAACCGACTCCTGACTGCTCGAACATACGTCAAATGTCGAGCGAACTCTGTGTGTGTCAGTGTGTGTGTTTGTGCGCGTGTGTTCTGAGTACTCAGCGTCATCATCATGACAGGAAGTCGTTGTAGGTAGTTAGTTAATGTGCACAGTGGTGCGAAAATTATGAATTTGTTTCAGCTTTTCAACTGAAAGGTTAATGGGTAATACGTTATGCTTAATGGTTTTTGTTTAATGTTAAAAACCAGTTAAACAGTGCGAGAGAGAGAGAGAGATAGAGTGAGTGACAGAGGGAGAATAAAACAGAGCGAGTATGAGAAATCGTCTGTTATTAAAAGGTCAAATAAATCTTGATGTACAGTGTCTGTGCGGCTGGCAAACAGGTGAACAAAGGATGTGCCTCCTGTCACAGAAAATATATTTTGCGCCTCAAAAGCATTTAATTATTATTATATGCTTTTGAAGATGAACATGAATTTCAAATAATTTGTTGAATTTTTATTAACATGTTATATAAAAATTGTAAGATAATTTTAAACAATAAATAATTTTTTATTTTAAAAATATTTTGTATATGCAAATAAAATTATGAAAATTTTTTTATAATATTTTCTTTATTTATATAAATATTTTAGGGTTTTTTTATGACGATAAAAACAAATAATTATAAAATATATCAATTCATTTAAAATTAACATATTTTAGTAGATAAATTAATCATAATTCATAAAATAAAATAATTAAAAAATATAAAACGAAATATTTAAAATATATTTTTGGTATATATATTTTTAAAAAATTTTTAAATTTAAATATTTGCATTAAAAATATTTTCTGCATTTTAATATTTAAAAATTATTTAATTTGAATTACATAAAATGTTTTAAAATATTTAAAATACTTTCTTTTTTCATACGTATATTAAAATATCTGTTATATATTAAAGAATATTATTTACTCATTAAAACCAAAACCCCTTTATAAAATAGTATCAATCAATCAGGCATTTGTATAAACAATTTGATTATATTTTTATAATAAATAATATAAATTTACCAAAATTTCAATTATTATAAAATCACATACATTACTGTGAATACAGAAAAGTTCGATATTATAAGACTTAATTATAAGAATTAATTAAATTCCAAAAATTTAACTTTTCACAAATACATTATTTCCATATACATATATACAGAAAAACTCGAAGCTGATTAAAACAAAATTCTTTTATTAAATATTGTGAATCAATAAATGTTAGATATAATATATTTATAAATTATATATTCATCAATTTCCGGAATTTCTATCTACAACCCTTATTTCTATCCAATGCTGCACCACCGTGCAACGCCGCGGCGTTGCCAAGGCACTGTTAGATACAGTTCAGTCTATTTTGAGAATCGTAGGCGGGAGTAAATAGAGAACGGCCTAGAGCAGACGCACACAGTGTCGGCTCTTGAGGCAGGCAATTTTTGCATAAAACCGGGTTAGGTCGACTCATTTAGGGGTGGGAGTTGGGGTTGGGGTTGGGATGCTGCTGCGAAGTCGCTCAGTCAGTCAGTCACTCAGTCAGCCGGACGATTAGACAGTCACAGGTAAGCAGCGTTCTGCCAGTTGATTGTTTCGTATTGTAAATGTGTATGTGCAGAGGTAGAAATATATGTGTGTGTGTATGTGTGTGTCTGCGTTCAGCTGGTAATGTGTCTGTTGCGTCACGTCAGTTATTTATTCAAAGCGACAGGCGGCACAAAACGTCAATGAGCAACGTTTTCTGTATGCACAAAGGTTGTACAGGTAGGTAGCTAGCTAGCTAGCTAGCTAGCTGGGCTGCTGGGCTGACTAACTGAAACAAAGGTAGACAGTAGCAACAACAATTGGTAAAAGCTGCGCTAAACTTTTACAAGGAGTTGCCATAGCAACAATAAGCCCTGAGACAAGGAAGCGAACGCGCCTCTGACATGACAAGGGATGGATAGCTGGATGGATGGATGGATGGCTGGTTGACTGACTGACTGACTGACTGGCTGCCTGGCTGCGATGCACAGCTCGAGTTGACTGGGGGTTTAGGGATTGTATCTAAAGTTGAGCTTGAATTGATGGTACGTTTTCGAATTTATATATGTATGTATTTATATACATATATATGGCCAGTCAGTCGGCTGCTGCTTACCTCGCCTTGCTGTCTGTCTGTCTGTCTGTGGCTGTCTATCTATTTGACTGACATTGCTTTGTCATTAATTTTCGATGGCAGCACTTAACACACATGCAGCATAGGTCAAATGTCAGTTTAGTCCCAGCATCCCTAACTGGCCCATCTAAAAATATTTATACTCTTCTATATGTATATGCTCATAAAATGATACGAACTGACGTCACTAGCGTAATACAAAAATAAAATTCGCACCTCTTGCAGCCCACAGTTTACAGCCCACTCACACTTCCATTCACACACACTCACACACACACAGTCACTGTCTAATGCCATTTAACAGCCGTAAGTGGCCAAGGGCTTAGCCGTTGTTAACTGTTTCCGGTTTGCAGCTCGTCTCGACCTACGTCGCTTTATCGCTCCATTGCGGCTGTCGCCCAACTGCTAAGGTTTCCCATTCGCTCTGACCCCCAACTTTGCATTGTAACCCGTTTTTTACGGTTTTTTTTTTAGTCTCCTTTTCTTTTTTTTTGTACTTTTGCTGCCCCCAGTTGGTTTATGTTGCAATAGCAAAGCTTATGTTGGGTTAGGTTTGGAGCAGCTGTTCTACGCTTGGACCGATGTCAACATATTTTGCACGCACTTTATTGTACTTTTTTTTATTCAAGAGCTGATACTTTACAAGTGTGGAAAATGTACTTTATTTGGGTAATTAAAAGTGTTTTTTTGTAGAACTTTTGGTTAAGCTCAATGTGTAAAGCGTTGCACTTGAGGAATTACAAATATATTTAACAGTTCGACTAGGATTCAGTTTAAAACACATATTTCAAGCTGATTTATGATTTATATTTATGAAGAGAAAATAGATCATCCCAAGTGTGGCATTTGAAATTCGAAAATATATTCAAAATATTTCAATATTTTCAAGTTGAATAAACTCCAAATTATAGTAGAACTATCTATGAACACGAGAAAGAATCAAGAGGCTGGTAAAAATAATAGCTCGAGAGATTAAATTCTCGCCTAAACAGACTGGCTTAACATAGAAAAAGGCACAGATACCACTACCTTCAAGAACTGCTGAATTGGATCTTGAATAAACTTTATTTCATAATTTCTTCTCCAACAAAGTAAATACATTTTATTAATTTCTGTATATATTCAGTTGCAAAACAAAAAATAGCAGGATACTAAATTATTAATTATAAAGTTTTTTCCAAACCCTAGTTTAACTTTAAATATAATTATACAAAATAAAATTTTAAAAATGTAAAAAAAATAATAATACAAAAATTTTTTAAAAACTTTGAATTGTATTAATTTTTATAGCATACTTTTTGGGTTAAATATAAACATATATTAAAATTTATATATTTTATTTTATTTTTATTTTTTTTATTTTTTTTATTTTTTTTTTTAAGGTTTATTTTATTTTATTTTATTTTATAAGATAACAATTTTTCATAATATATATAGATAAAATATAAAAATGACTTCATTCTACTTCAAAAGGACCAGAGTTAGAAATCATTTGAAAGGAATACATGTATAACATAGCAACAATACCTCACACTCTTTACATTTAATAACTTTGAAACTATTATGACCAAAATTCGTTACATCCCCAATAGGAACTGTAAAAATGTTGGCACCAGATCGAAGGGAACGCTGCACATGAGTCATGCATGTTGAGGATATTTAGTGGGCATAACAAATTGTTATAACCCCGGCCTGAACTTTATGTATTTAGTTGAGAACAAAAAGAATAAGAAGACGAAAAACAGAAAGATATATAAAATAGCGCATATTTATTTGATGCCAAAAAACTTTCTCAATAAATATCATCGATAGCAAGCCCAAGGCGCGAGTAATCAATTGGCTTATGGCAAATGTTGTGGGACGCGGGGTAGGGTAGGAAAATGGACGGAAAGTTGACTGACAAATAACAAAGACAGAGTTGAAAGTCTTTGGGCCTGTCGACGTGTCGTGCTGCTTTGCATGTCCTGCAGTCATTAACTCAAAAATGGAATCGAAATGAAATTGAAATAAAATGCACGAATTTCACAGGATAGTTAAGGATGGCACACACACACACACACACAAACGGAGTCGATGGCAACATGGCAGATAGGCTAAGGACAGACAGTCTATCGTCCGATAGAATCGTCCAAACGACCCCACGAATGGATTACAAACAGAGAGTGTTACGAATTCGAGTACATAACACAAAAAAAAGTACAGGAAGTGTGAGAAAATAGAGGAGTTAAGAGTGAGAAAAAGATAGAGTAAGAGCAACAGAGAGAGAGAGAGAGGAATTAAAAGAGAGGGCAGCAATTGTTGTTGTTCTTGTACATTGGTACGTGCCTTTTGGCCAAAGGACCAGCATTTTAAGTGGCAACTGGCAAAATGACATGCTCTCCAACGAGGGCAAAGAGTACGAGCGGAAACACTTTGTGAGCTACATTTTTTGGTTTTCTGATTCTTTTTTTTTTTGGAGCTGGTGTAAGTGAGAGCACGTGAAATTAAGTTTTCATGTAGACTATTTAAATTTATTAATGGCTGCTTGAACAGCGAAATAAAATGGGCTGAAGAGCAATTGAAAATATGCGGCATTTAGAGCTTACTTTAATTAATTTTTTGTATTTGTATGTTTTATTCAACAAGTTTTCTGCTACATTTAGAGTCAACTTAATCTAGTTCTACATTGCTTCAATTAATACATTAGTTACGCCGTTCTATGTGATTCTCAAAATGTTAATACTTACTATATGATAATTATAGTTAGAGCTATTATTAACCATCGATACTTTACTATAAAGTTATCGATACTTAATGATAATGTCATCGATACTCTGCTGGAATGAAGCTGTTCAGTTCAAGTTCTATATAGTTTAGTTCTCAGCCAATCTAGCAACCATAACTGCATATATGTACATAAGACCTTTCTCTGCGATTTTCAAAATATAAAAAATGTATGCAACTTCATTGAGCTTGTTTTTTTTTTTTTTTCAATGCCAATTAACGCTGCCCAATATGCTTTGCGTTGCCAAGTAAAAGATATATATCAATTTCTCAAGAGCTTAAATCTATTCTCTGTCATCTAACTCAATTGAGTCGATAAAGTAACTTTTCAAAATTTCTACTTTTACTAACCCATAGTTTACTTTTACTTTTCCTTTTGGCAACAAACTCTCGAGTACTTTATGCATTTGAATAGTCTCACGCTACGCACTTTATCATCATGCAGTTCAATTTTGCTCTTAGACACCCCAATAGACCACCCAGCTAAGAGCTTAAGTTCACACCAGAACTCTCCCCTCTGCCCCATTAATCATCTCAACAAATAGCACAGCTTCGTTAGCTATATCTGCTTCTTATGGTTCATTCTTTTGACTCGCTAGCAGAACACTCACCGCAAAACTTGTCAAGCAGTCGTACGCCTAGGCCATTAACACGCCCTCAACACAACAGAAACAACCTAACAAACAAACTACAACCTTACAGCCAAGCAAACAAACAAACAAACAGACAGACAGACAGAGAGACAGACAGGCAAACAAATATCGGTGCCCAGACAGATAGTCAGAGAGACCAACAGACTGATGGTCGGACAGATAGACAAATACTAGAAATAGCAAAGAAACGGCACACGCAAAACCTTGGTCGCAAAGTCAAATTGAAATAGCAGCAGAGCGAGTAAGCGGCAGCTCGAAGAAAGTAACGAAATACGACGACAATGGGTAAGAAAAATATTTACTACACGTAACAATAAATCCACTCGAGAAACGGGTGAAGAAATACAACCGAAGCACACACAAAACGCACAGCACATAAAAATGAAGAAAAGCAAAAAAAAAAAATATACAAAAAATATATATATGTATAACAAAAACTTTCGCAGCAAAAGGGGAATATTTCTACTCGGACCTGCCCCATTTATAACAAAAGGCTGTCATGTCCTTCAAAGGCACGCAACGAAACCATTTTTTATATACTCACACATATATACATATATACAAAGTGTAACACACACTTCGACAAATTGATACCAAGATTAAATCTTGACGACATGAAGAGCAGAGCCAAGCCGAGCAGGAAACATGCATAAATTAGCACTGAGGGCGCCGGCCAACGAGCTGGGTCAAAACTCTTTAATTAATATTAAAATATTAAAATAAATTATGAAACACTATTTGTAGGTTGCGGACAAAACTAATTAGTGTTCAAAACCAACACATTCACTAATCCAACATCAATGGCCAAGCACGAGACAGTTACCAATTTCAGCTGCCAAACTCCCTGTTGGCTGTGTTTGGCTCTTCGCCATTTTCTAATTTCAATTTGTCGTTGCGGCTGCTCAGTTTTTCAGCTTATTTTCTTCTACTCTTTTTTTTTTTCAATTTTTTTTGTTATTTGGTTTACCATTGACGACCCGCACAAATGACGACGCCCAATGTCCATTGACATTGCTTTGTGGTGGACATAGGAAGAGAGAGAGAGAGAGAGAGAGAGAGAGAGAGTTGTTGCCAGCGTTGTCGCTGCTCCACATTAAAATTAATTACCACAAATGGACAAGTCTCATTACAGCGCGTTTCTTTTTCGGCGCACTACTACTATGTACACGGTAATATATATATATACACAATCTACACACACATATATATATATATATACATGTATATAAATGGGTCTCCAGCAACTACTATTGTTTGTGGCCGGCTATTAGATGACTGTTCTCTGCACTGTGGGGCACTGTGACTGGCACTCGAATGAGCATAAGAACTATACACAAAAGTTGCAAAAGTAAATCATTAATTTTTTTTCTTGTCGAATAACCTACATCTATTCTGGCAAGGCATATTCATTTGCTGAGAATTGTGGTCAAAGTATAAAGGAAATGCTTACTTTTGTGGCTTATTATATTTTTCTTTTCTTTTTTTACGGCATAATAAATACTACATAAAAATAAAAAATAAATAAATAAATAAAAAGTCAATTTACAAAATTATTTATGATAGACAAATTTAATATAAAATACAAATAAAAAATAAATATAATTTTTAATATAAACAAAAAAACAAAAAAAAATTGAAAAAAAATTTAATTTTTAATATAAACCAAAAAAAAAAAAAAAATAGAAATAGAAATAGAACAAAAATATAATTTAATATAAACAAAAAAAAAAAAAAAATAGAAAAAAAATATAATTCAAGCATAAATACAAAATTCTACAAAATAAAAATCATAAAAAATTAATAACCAATATGTATAATTTTAAATATAATCTAAAAAATATTTAAAAATAATATAAATTAAATAAAATCTAAAAAATATTTAAAAATAATATAAATTAAATATAAATATAAATTATTAAAAATCACAATTTAAATTATAATAAAAATGAAAATTAATTATTTAAAAAAAAAAAAAAAACATAATAACATGATAATGCAATACAAATAAAACTAAAATATTCAAAATAAAAAATGAATATATAAAAACAGAAATTAATATTTGAAAAAAAAAAAAAAATACTTTGTAATATTTTAATTATTTATATTTAATTTAATACTCTAGCTTAACTATACTCTAGCTTGACTATACTCATTTATTTTAAAAATTAATTTTTTAATAATAATTAAATTAAAATTAGTAATATTATTGTCCATGCAATAAATATTTCTCTTGGGCTCAGCAACCAGCTCTAGGTCTAACATCTTACTTTATTTGCGAAAAGAAGAGAGGCTTGTTATTTAATTGTAAACAGATTTCGATCATTCGTTCCATTTTCACTATATTCCTAACTCTCACGATGCATCGACTTGATCAACGATCGAATTTCCGAGCATAAAGAGAAAGTCACTCTATTGGTTTCGCTCAGTTCAAATGCTCAATCGTCAAAAGCTCTATAAATTTGTCTAAACTGACTAATTAGATTTACATAGTAGCGGACAACACGACAGCCAGAGTCACTTAATCATAGCTTAGAATAACTTAAATAAATTATGAAAATGATACAAAAACAAAATACAACAAATTTGGTTGTTTTAATTTTGTTTGCGAAAAATTTACTTGAAGCTACACGACAAATCTTGCTAACTCAAAAATGTCTATAACATATTTGTATTTATTTTAACTACACTACAAATTTCCCTTCAATATTTTTTTTCTCAAATGGCAAAAAGTTTGAAAAGTTTTAGTTTTATCTGCAAACATAATACTTGTCATAGGTATTCCTTTAAACTATATAAAAAAAAACACCAGAAAAACTTCCTTCAAATGTCTCAACAATTCGCTAAAACTAATAAGCGCCGTTTTTTTTTTTTTCTTTTACAGCGCATTGGGCGCTGCGGCCAATTGAATGCATCGTTGCTGACGTCGTCGTTGCCAAGTAGCCCCAAACTCGTCTCCCACTGTTAGTTCATCATCCCTCATTACATCCAAACTCCAGTCTCCCTCTCCCTCTCCCACTCTCACTCTCTCTCCCTCATTCTACACCCACCCACCCGCAACAATGCCACAGTTACAAAACCGCGTCACTTTAGCAATGCTCTGCCTTGGCCATTGTATTGGTGCAGAAGTATGTTTGTGTTGAATTCTAGTGGGAAGAGAAGGCGCCGGCAACAAACAAACTGAACTGAACTCAGCTGCAAATGAACGAACGAAGCGAACCTAAAAAAAAGTCTACATAGAGCACCGAACGGAACGAGGAATAGGGCACGGGGCACGTGGAATGGGGAATGGGGAACAGAAACTAAAACTCAAACTGAATGAAATGAATGAATAAAAGAATGCAAGTGTAGTGTGGCATGAAGCAAAGTCAGCAAAGAAAAATATGAACAAATAAGAATGGTCGAATCCAAGCCGGAAATGAGCACAACTGAGAGATCCTCTATATGACATGTTAATATATTTGCTAGGAAAATTTATATTAGATGAGAAAGAGACGATTTTAGTAGAAAGTTCAGAACGGAGAGAGAGAGCTGTCAGCAAGTTATTTAAATTTTTTAAGGATATTTTTTAAGAGTGAAAATTAATCAACATTTTTAGTTTTACAAAATCATAAAATTACACATTCAAATTTTACAATACAAACAAATTAAAAAATAAAATATATTTTAAAAATAAATAACAAACATTAAAAGAGGAACGAAAAAAAAAAAAAGTTATGCACTTTAAATATTGTAATTTTATATAAAACAATTTAAAATAAAATTTAGAAAATATAAATAAACAAATAAAAAACAAATTATAATTTTACAACAAACAAATTAAAATAAAATTTACAAAAATATAAATAAACAAATAAAAAACATTAAAAGAAGAACAAGAAAAAACATTAAAAGTTATTCATTTTAATAAACATCATACTTAAATATATAATTAATATTGCATAACATCATACTTAAATATATAAATTAGTTTCTAATATTTTATTATTGTATATAAAATCGTATCAAATTGAAAGTAAAATTATATATTATTGAAAGCAATCCAACAAAAGCAATACTCCCTTTCTGTGCTCACAGCACAGAGTATAATAAGAAAACCCAACTGCAGAATCATGAAATATTTTGTACATTAGCAATTGTTACGCTGCTGCGATTGTATGTGTGACTGTCTGTGCAGGAGTGTGTCTCTCTGTGTGTGTGTGCGAGTGTCTTTGTGTGTGCTTGTGAAGTTGACCCTAACGAAAGCCAATCCCGGCACTCCCTCTACAGCTGCCCCATAACGTGCCAATAATAGTTGAATTTGGCTTTGTTACAAGCCAAGTGCAGAGAGTGAAAGAGAGTTCTGTATATGTGTTGTGTGTGTGTGGCTATGGGTAATACAACATCTAACAAACCGAGTTCAGTTTATGGTTTTATTTGGTTTAGCCCGTTGCTCCCATTTTGGCTTTATTCTTTCTGCGCTTTTCTTTTGGCAATTACTCAAAGTTTTTGTGCACCGGTCAAATGATTCGAATAGAAAATGAAGCAGAAAAAAAGTGCAAAAACAAACAAACAGAAGAAAAAAAACATAAATAAAATAAAAATACTACAACAAAAGAGAAAGGGAGAAAGGGCACGAAACAAGCAAACAAACAAACAAAGTTATGCATTTCAATTTCAGTTACAATTGCGAAAATTAATTTATCATATTGCCAAATTCAAGTTGAATTCGCTCTTTGCGGTTGATTTTGCTCAGTTTGCTGCGGTCTACAGCTTTGGGTCTGCAGTTTACTCGATGCCTGAATTGTGGCCGAGATTTTGCTGGTCGGTAAATCAGAGCTTGGGTAATTGCTTCAAATCAATTCAAGTGCACGATGGCAGTGCATAAAATGGATAGACGCAATGAGTAATTAAAGCATTGCATAAATTGCAGTTAACTGTGTGTGGGTGTAGAGTGTAGTCTGTTTGAGTAAGGCAAGCATCTTGATACTGCTCAGCTTTGACAGCTTAAAGGCAAGAGCTCGTCTCTTAAATACCTAATGCTTAGGCATAGGGTAAGAAGTAATTATTTTATAGGAACAGCATTTGAAATGGGAATTGTAAGAGCAGGACTTTTCGCTCTACTTGCAATTGCTCTCTCTGTGGTCCTATGATCCCCTATGATCACTACCTCGACTATCGTTCTCCCTGTGCTCGCTTTACTTGTGATCGCCTCTTACTCTCTCTCTCTCTCTATGTTCGTTCTCTCTGTGCTTACTCTACCCATTCTCGATCTCCATATATTCATTCTATCTGTGCTCATTTGCTCTATTGGACGTTCTTGTCTGTATATAGCAGAAGCAAGACAAGCGAAGCTTACACATCTAAAATTTAGTTACTGTTCTAATCTTGCTCAATCTAGCTTTTTAGCACTTAATTATTACAATCATTATTACATAATTATAATTGATGATTGTCTTACTCTAGCAAATGTAATCAAAGGAAGAGATTTAGCTCGATATAAATCTAATTTATGAAACAACCGAAACTGCAACAAATTTAAAAAATAATAAATAAATAAATAAATATAAATAATAAAAATAAATATATAAAAATAACTATATAAAAAAATATATAAAAATAAATATATAAAAATAAATATAAAAAAATATATATAAATAAATATATAAAAATAAAGAAATAAAAAAAAAATTGAAAACAAATAAATAAAAATAAATAATTGAAAATAAATTTAAATTTAAATAAAAAACCGAATGTGAATAAAGCAGAAGCTTGTAATTATAAATTCTAATAATAAAAAATTAATGAAATATGCTTTTTGCCTATTGATTGAATTCTGTTCAGTGATGTCTTCTTTAATGGCTGTGGACAACTAACAATAACCACTGAATCGAAATTGATGCAGCATTCTATTAAATTCTGGGACACATATGCAGTAACATTGTATGTCAATGGCTTTTAGAACACTGCTGTAATTGTTATCGTCTCATTAAAGCCATACGAACAAAGCTCAATGCCACTTCGATTTGTGGCATTACAGATTTCAATTGAGCCAAGTTCCAAATCTGTGCTCTACGTCTAAACCTTGTCTGCCACATAATGTGCAGCGTAAGCTCTAACAAGACTAATGAGAAGAACTTGGAGAAATATAACTTATGTATTCGATGAAAGATACTGACTAAATATCAGTATCACCATAGTCGTCATCATAATATTTGTATTATTACACATTAGAATCATTATCTCAAATGGGAGCTCAATTCTTTGACTTAAAATAAAAAACTTAAATACACATGTTAGTAATTATTAAAAAATGTTCAAGGATTACTATTAACTTGCTAAAACAAAAGCAACACAAATACAAATTCTGGGATGCAATCTATTACTATTACTTCTCAATACGCCTAAGTCTAAATATATAGCGTTGACTCTTTTTATATTACTTATTAATTTACTGCTATATCAAATTCTATTAAGCATTAAGAATGTTAAAAATAAAATATGCTAAATGTTATAAAAATTTATAATTATTAAAAATATGTTAAAAGAATATAAAATATAACAAAAAATATATACAAATAAAAAAAATATATATAAAAAAATAATATTAAATATATATAAATAAATAAAATGGAATATACATAAATAAATAATATAAATTGTATTCAAAATGAAAAAAAGCTTAATAAAATATATAAATAAATAAAATGGAATATAGTACATAAATAGATAATATAAATTGTATTTAAAATGAAAAAAAGCTTAATAATCTCTCTATCCCTCTCTCTCTCTGTCTCTTAATAAATATTCTTAATAAATAATACATTTCATAATTAATTAAATACAATATACAATATTCTAAAATGCTGAATAAAATAAATAAATAAATCCTAAAATATGAATGGACTTTAATATATTTATTAAGCTACCCTATTTATTCTTAATTCCCTTCTCTATTTTGGGTTGTGCAAAACTTCTGCAACTCACAAAACTTAATCTACCTCCACCTATGGTTAGCTATATCACAATTTGCCAACAATGATTACTGCGACTTTCACTGGATTTCAGTAAATTTCCACACCTACTGCGAAATGTGTTCACACAATCAGGTTTTACGGCATATTTCGCAAGGTCTTTGTGTGTGTGTGTGTGTGTGGAGCGGCGCTTAAAATGTTCGCTCGCACGTCTACGCAAAACAAGCGCAACTTTTTAACAGTTGTTCACGCGTGCCCACTTAAATATGCAACAATTTCCGCATAATTTCGTGCACTCCCTGGGCTAACGGCTCCAGGACACTAACCACGCACACACACACACTTGCACAAATATATGTATTCACACGCACACACATTCACACCTGCATGCGGGTCTATGTGTGTGTGCGTGTGTGTGTGCGTGCGGCTAATCACATGACTGACTAACACGAACTATCTATGGCAGGAGTGCGCGCGTGTGTGTGTGTGTGTGCATGTGTGCATGAGAAGTTGACGCTGAGCCTATGGCCAAGCAATTATTACGCACCAATGAGCACGCACACGCCCACACCCTCGCACACACACACACAGAGAGAGCGTGAAGACCTGAACAAACCGAACAGAATACACACATTCGCCGGCCAGCGTTGCGGCATGTGCGGGTCCTGGAACCAGCAGCGACGTTGATTAATACGAAGCAATTTGCAGTCCGTGAGATGACGATAGCGATGCGTGAAACTGTCAGGCGATTCCACATATGACTCTCAACTGTTGAGCCATCCATCGGACAACAAAATTTTGATGACCCATATTCGAATGTCAGAGAACCCACACACAAATGGTTGCTGTCACACGCCAAATGTTAGCTCAGCTCAACGACAGCTCAAATGGCTCATGCGAAATTCTAGATATGGCCTAGACACGTGATTAACTAACTAATGCCTGGGCAAGCATTCTGATTTTCCTTTCACCTTAATTTATCTAATTTGATTTCATTAAGAATTTGATGTCTTTAGCTAAAGTAAATTATTGGGTTGATTAACTTTTTAGCACTGATCAAATGGCAGCATTTATTATATGATTTATAATTTATTTATAATTTTTTTAATTATTATAAATGTGATTGATACTTGACTTTTATATACATAATTTGGCATAACATAAAAATAACAATTTTTTTTTTAAATATTATATTTGATTATTTTAAGTCTTTGACAATTTTCAATAGTTTCATATTAAATTCTGTAAAACTCGGCGTGCCATGATCTTGCTCTCTTAATAAGAAGTACATTTAAACCATAAATTGCAAATGTTTATCAAGAATAGCAAGTTGAGGACAATTATAGACTAACAATCGATGGCAAACTCAGCTAATGATCAAGCTGCAATGTGTTTAAAATAGCTTACATTTTGTAAGCCTCATTAATTAAACAAAATATATATTTAGCAGAAATATAGAAATTTATAAATAAACATTAATAATTATTCATAAATACTTGTAAATAATAATCATTTAAAAATATTAAATATTAATCATCTAAAAATATTAAATATTAATGATTTAAAAATTATAAAAATTAATTGTCGCATAAGCTAAAAGTTAGAAAATTGACAATTTATAAATAGTCCCAAAAATCTACATATGAACATGAAAATTTATAGACGACTGCACAACCCACAACAAATGCATATAACAGCCTCACTTTAAAACAATATTAAATAATAAAAGAACAGACATACATGCATCTATATATATTTTTATATTTTTTCCCCCGATAAGCACACATATCGATTGTTAAATCAAAACAAATTCGCTGTTTCGCATTTCAATTCCCATTATCAATCGACATTCTGTGCTTGCCATGTTCCTAGCTGCCGAACAAGCAAAAAGAGAGAGAGAGACAGAGAGAGAGACAGAGCGAAAAAAATTAAAAACGAAAAAGTACCCATTGGTAAACCCCACAATTTGACTTTTGCCGTCATTTTCCATACCAATCGCAATCGCACTGGATAACACCGCAGAGCAGAGTGCAGTGTGCTGTGTAGCTTCAGCTAAAGGCAACACATGCATAAATTATGCGCACAAATAAAAAGGCAAAAATTGTACAATTCACGCCACACACACACACACACACAGAGATGAGCCAGCTCTGTAACACATACCCACAAACATTTTAAAACAATTAAACAAACTTTTTTCACATTGTTGGATTTGCAGAAAAAAGCGCAGCATTTATTTAAAAGCCGCTACTGCATGAGGTCTACAAAAGCAAAAACAAAATTTAAAATAAAAAATAAAAAAATAACTAAAAGAAATTCTTTCAAAATATGCCAGCCACTAGAATAGAGCGGGCGGATCGTGGCCTAGCATGGTATGCAACAAAGGTTTTACATATTTCATGAACTGCTAAAAACAGTTGAAAATCCCCCCAACTAAATATGGTCAACCGAAATCGAACAAAATTGTTGCACAGTCGAATGAGGTCAAGCGCATTCCAACAATCTCTCGATTTTACAACTTCATTAAATATCAATAGAGCTTTTTAATGCTCTTCAATACATAATGCTTGCCGAAAAAAAAATCAAAGTAAAAACAAAAACAGCATTTGTCATTGTCTATTCAATGGTTAAAAAAAAATTGTAATTGTGAAATAATAAAATAAAAATTAATTACAAGAAAAACGCAAAGTGACGGAAAGAGTAATTTATATATAAAAATATTCACTTTTTATTTAGCAATTAAAGTGCGTTTAAAAAGCTTAAATTTTAAAAGTCAATTTGGAAATGAAAGAATCGATGCAAGAATGTTTTGTAACAAAAATAAATAAAATAAAATAATTAAATATATCTTAAAACATATATTATGTGATTTTTTATTAATGAGTCGATAATATTTTAATATATTTTTCGACATTTTAATATGAACAATATGAATAAAGAGTAAGCTTTATTAAAATTCATTTCTATCTAAATATTTATTCAACGAAGAATAAATTAAATAAATAAAAAATAAATTTATATTAATATTAATTTATATTAATTAATATAAAAATAAAATTTATATTAATATTCGCTTCATAAGGACAAGTTTAATATAAATATTTGTCGTTTTTTTTTTTCTAAATATTAAATATTGTAAACGTAATATGAATGAGGAGATTTGAAGAGAAAGATATTTAAAATGATGTATTTAATTTTATTATTATTATTATTATTACGTATAATTTTATATTATTAATTAAAAGTGTCGTTCATTGCAGTGACAAGTCAGTTCAGCATAGACCGAATTACTTCAAAAAATCGCATAATGATGAAACTAGCACGAGCCGAAACATAAAAATTTACTAAGAAATTTATCTTTTAAAATAATTTCTATTTGCTTTCAAATTTTATTCTACATTAATATCTTCAAAGTAATCCCCATCAGATAACAAACACTTGTGTTTGTTCCCATACTCACAATTAATAAATATCTTAATTCCAATTTCGAAGCAATTCATAAAATAATTTTGTATGATCTTATTCTGTTCCTCATTCAATGCTGTCTTTATCTACGCAATAGTTGCGTAGGCAGATAAAACGTAGGGAAACGATGTCGTCCTTTCATCGCCCTCTTTAGTTTTTGTAAACAAGAATATAATATAATGGCAATGTTTTATTTTAACTACAGATTTCATAGCGAGGGCGTAAATCAAAGATAAGCTAAGCAAAACAGCTGTCGAAAATTAGTCTAACATATAAAACGAAAGAACTTGTCAGCTGAGGTGAGGAACATGAATACCATCAAAGAAAATAAAACGTAAAAAGAAAAAGAAATTCAATTAAACATTGTCGGCAGTTTTTGAACAGACCTCGCTTAACAGAAAGATAACATAAATATGACGACGACTTGAATTTTGCAAAGCTATTTGTTCCTTCTTTTATTTATTTTATTTATTATTATTATTATTTTTTTACTTGAATTTTGCAAAGATATTTGTTCCTTCTTTTATTTATTTTATTTATTATTATTATTATTTTTTTATTTTATTTTATTTTTTTTTTTATTTTTATTTTTTTTATTTCTTTTTATTTTATTTATTTTTTATTTTTTTTTTTATTTTTTTTTATTTTATTTTTTATTTTTATTTTTATTTTTTTTTTAATAAATAAAACAAGTAAAACATGTAAAGTAAATAAACTTGTAAATTGTAGAGCTCTTAGCTAGCAAAACTGCGATCAAGTTTCTGTTGTCAAAATTACAAAATTTCTTTTTAAAATGTCACTGAAAATTGTTTATCAGCGTAAAGATTTCTGTTTATTGTGTTTATAAGCTCTAGTTCGATTGAAACGATTTCGAATGAAATATATATTACATAAAAAAATAAATAAACAAGTAAATCTAAAACAAATATTGATTGCAAAATGTGCCCAAACTAAAAGTCATTGTAATAAATCTTTGTCATCTAATTGAATGCGCTTGTTTGTTATTATTATGTAATACAACAAGAATAACAGAAATTGGGCTCAATTAATGATTAAACAAAAATGTATATAATATACTTGTATATAATATATATATATATACCTTCTACTCTAGCATTAAGTAAAATTATAATGAACCCTGTGAATGGTATAATAAGAATTCAAATTGCTGAATTCCAATTGCATAGTATACAATATATACTTATAGATATATATTCATATATACTGATATATACAAATAAATCTATATGCATGTAATATCCCAAATGAGCTCAGCAAATTTGAGGTTAGGCCAAAACTTGCCTCAACATTACTTATTAACATATCGAAACCATTTCGAGGAGCCCAAGACACAGAACCTGACTGGGGCCAGTACATAAAATACAGCAAACACACACACACACACACACACACCTACACCATCTACTGCTGCTGTAGACAATGCCATTTACATAACATCGAACCGTAACGTAACGCTTTGATGGCAGGCTGCCAGGATGGCAGGCAGTCGAAAAATGCGTATAAAGCTTAACATTAAATATTTATAAATATTACGTATACGTAATCGAATTGATTGATTTTGCAATTTCACGCAAGTCGAAACAAATGCAAAGACAGACACAAAAGGGCACACAAGGAACAACTCGAGAATGATGATGAGAATGAACATGTAAAACGTAAAGCCGGTTGCTAACCGCTTGGTCGAAGGAACAACGACCTGACCTGTGCTGTGCTGTGTCCAGCTCAGGCATGCCAGACAGTCAGTCAACCGAACTGTGGGTAACTTGAAACGAACTAATGCCAAAAAAAAAAAAAAGGAGAGAATGGGCAATGGGTATTAGTATGCTGGCAGGAGTAGAGGCAGAGCAACAGCAACAGCAGCAACAGCAGCAGTAGAGCGTCTTAAGTGATTTCTAACAGAGGGGCCGCACAAGTCAGCAGCCAGATAAAATACATTATGGTAATGTGCGCACAGTAACAAGTTGTAAGGGCCCGCTGCCACGCCCACACATTAAGGAAGGCAAACACACACACACTCTATAAAGCAGTTTACAAGCCACATGGCCTAATCCTTTGGCTGCCGCCAATGACCAGCAAAATACATTGAACTCATTGTTAGGGATAAATTTAGCATTGAGATTGGGATTCGGTTTGGGATTGGGATACGTATTCCGATTTTGAGCTTGGTGTTTTTTGGGGTTGACCAAAGTGGATGCTTCATTGGCGCTATAAAATGCCGAAGGCTCGCCCAGAAGTCGACGAAGTACCCGCAATCAGAAAGCGGCACGTGTTGCTGTCCAAAACTTGGCGAGTCTTGAAAGGCATTCCGGCAATGCCCGTCTACTGCCTCCTGTTGCCTTCCTGTTGCCTCCTCCAGCCTACTGCCGCCGCTCAACCACATCACGGTCAACTCAATTGGGTGAGTGAAAAAAGGATTCAGCCAGCCCTTGCCTAGTCCTTCAAATTATTGGTAATTTGATGTTTTATTACATTTTCTGAAAATTTGATGCGTGTCCCTTTTTTTGCTGGTTTTGTTTTGTTTTATATTTTGTCCTACTTTAAAATTTATGAATATTGCCTCAGCCACAGAAGAGGGTTGTGTACTTTGATGGCCACATTATTGCTCTGGTTTATAATTGTCACACAATTTCTGAAAGGCAACTGACTTTAACGATTATGTGACCATATTTAAATTGCATTCAAAGCTGGGGCAAATGTTTACTGCGCCCAAGAAAATTATGCTAACATTTTATATATTCTAATTTGAATAGAAAATGATGAGAGCAAAGAGGGGTTTTAATCAGTAAATTAGAAAGGAGAAGAGAGAGAGAGATAGAGGTGGAGAGAGAGCTTTAAGGTTATTAGTAGTTAAATTAAGAGAGTAATGAAATGAACTGGTTGAAGGGATATGTTTATATAAACTGCTCTATGCTCAACTAAATTTCACAATGTAGAGTGAATATAATTCAACTTAATTAATTATTAAATTTTTTATATATATATTTTTTTTAATTAATTATTTAATTTTTATAATTTTGTTCATTCAAATTTTTCATAATTTCATATTTTGCCGAAATCAATCATTAATTCAAAAAAAAAAAATTTATTATAAATAAATGTTATTTAATAATTATTTTATTTATTTTTTTTTTCGTGTATGTATTTATTTATTTATTTTTTTTTCATGTATGTATTTATTTATTTATTTATTTATTTATTTATTTATTTATTTATTTATTTATTTATTTATTTATTTATTTACTTATTTATTTATTTATTTATTTACTTATTTATTTATTTATTTATTTATTCATTCATTTATTTATTTATTCATTCATTTATTTATTTATGAATTTATTATGTTTTTATTTATTTATGAATTTATTATGTTATTATTTATTTTATTTATTAGTTATTTATAACTTTGAAACTACAACAATGGCATCATATGTATATGACATAATTTATTATTCAATTAGTTCAACTACTTTCTACGACTTTCCCAAAACTGCTTCCAGCCCACGATATAACTTTCGGATAAGTCAGTTAAATATATGCGTTGTTGTTTCGGCAACAACTTCTCAAGTGTTGGCCTCGAGCTCTTTCAAAGTGGTTGGCTTGTTAGTGTAAACTACGAACTTGTTGTAGCCCCAATGTAACCAATTGAGAGGCGTCAAAGTACATGATCTAAGCGGGCAACTGATGTGCGCTCATCCTGTGTTGACTGAATCGAGAACTCTACACTTTACAACATTACAAGTATAAGCAGAAATCTCACAAAATGTAACAGAGGAGAGGACATAATTAACTACAATCATTCCAGCGATTCTAGTTGGGTATATCTCTTCTTTTGTTTTATTTCATTTTAATAACAATATTGACATAATGCTTCTCTTCACCACATCTAAAAGCCTCGGCTTATTAAAATTATCAAATATTAAAATAAATAATAAAATCAATAGTAAAATAATTTATGGAAAATTTAGTTTAATATAATTTAAATTAAAAATGAAAAAGAAATTATATGAAAAAAAATATAATAATTTGACAATTAAAACTGCTTGCCATAAGTTAAGTAAGAAAAAACAAACAAATAAAATAAAAAATAAATAAATAAAAATTTAAAAATAAATAAACACAAATAAAAAATAAAATAAAAATAAAAATCATTTTAAATTAAAATAAAAATTAATTAAATTAATAAAAGTAAATAAATATAAAAATTTTTTAAATACAAATAAAAATAAATAAATAACAAAAAATTATTTTATAGAAATAATTTTTGATACTGTTTACCATTTTTACCAGTTATTAATTTTCTTTAAAAATTTATTTTAAAAAAAAATTAAATCGTTTCATTGGAAAGAAAATATTTGTCCTTTGATAAACTTTTTTCAATTTAAATTCTTTTCATTTTATGAAAACAATTTTTGTTTTAACAAACTTTTTATCATAACAAATTCAATAAAAATTGATGTATACAATTAATTCAGCCTTTATATGCCATCTTACACTGACACAACTATTGTCAAAAATGTTTTTTTCATTCTTTACAGAGTTTGAACTCAAGTTATTGAAATTATGAAATCACTTTAAACCAAGCTTACCTACTTAAAGTTATTGTCTTAAAAATAGGAAATATAATCTACTTCCTCTATATTTAGCCAAATTAGTGCTCCGCACAATAACCGTGGGCAAACAAATTTCTAAGAATAATATTAATTAATAGAATGTTTGTTTGGCATTACTTACCACGAGCAAAGCTGCCCGAATTTGTTTGGTCTTCCAATAAATTTTCGCTGGCATTTTTATCTGTGTTTTCTGGTAATCATGGTTTCCATGCTGCAATTAGAAATCGAAGGTGTTTTAGTTGAAATATCAAAGGACAATAAACAGTGCGAAAGGTAAATAGAAATATGCTTCTACGTATATTACTACATACACAGTCAAAGGCAGGTGAACAAACACACACATAGACCAATGCAAATAAGAAACTCTAACACAAACACACACACACGCACACAAGCTAAATAAGCAGTTAAATCAATAGAATGTGTTTCGGGGAATATCGTTTGCATAATTAAACTAAATATTGTTAAATCTTTGCGTATGCAGCGATTAATGAAGGCAACAATACGAAACAACAGCTGAACTGAATGCCCAGAAATGTGGGCGTGGCATGGCAAGGGAAGTGGAAGAGCGCGGTGGAAGAGTTTAAAGTTATGACAGACTCTTTGGCGCTCAACAACAAGCAAGAGCTACAGTGAGCATAATAAATACGTTTACGGCTCTGAGACATTTGTCATTCAAATTAAGTACAAACGACATTACTCATTTCATCCAAGGTTCCGCCCCTCCCAACACCAGCCAAACAAACAAGCCAGCATTGTGGGCATGGCACTCGGCAACAAATTTCACAAATTATGCTAGCAAACAGTATTTGCTCTTAAATTTCCTTGTTTCGTTTCTCTTATTTCACAGTGTATATATTTTTTTTCTTAAGCACAAATTTAATTTAGATTTATGCATGTTAATTTGGTTTGGGCTGATTTTCATGGCTCGACTTGGGCTGCCTGCTGTTTATTTTGAATTCACTTTATTTTACAGTCAAGCAATTTGTTTGGCCTGAACGGGCAAAGGAGTGAGCTGGAGTGGGGGATGGGTGGCCTTGGGTGGAGTGACAGGCAAAATTATTTAATGTACTTTTAAATAAACGCACGTAATTGTAGATTGTTAAACAGGAAGCTGACTGAAGCGTATTTATAAATTCAATTGCTCGACTCTACTCTTAATACTCTACAAAATATTAAAGCAACTTTTTTTTAACAATTCAAAATTATTTAAGAATGAATGTCAAGTGATATTATTATCCTTAAATTTTCGTCTAAGACTACAGTCTAAGTTCTGCGTAACGTAGTCATTTAATAAATTAAATATCAATTACAGCTCCATAAGCATGGCTCAGACTTTGTTGATGTAAGAAATGATCATAGTAATTTCTTTCTTACGCTCTGTAAAAAACGAATCACTCGCTCTTTAAGCAACAGCCTTCGGTTCTCCTCGTGTTGTCTTTCGATTAAGCAACTTCAATTGAACTATTCGTGTGATGCTCGTTTAGCGAACATTGTTTAGAGAGCGATACGATTGACGTTCGCTTAGTGAGGCTGAGTAAGTGAACAGATAACACAAAGACTTTATTTACAACTGCTTCGCTTTCAATACACATGCACACACTCTTGTAAGCTATTGATGTGTTTAGCGAAACCCCAATACATACACAAAAGACTTTTTGCTTCGTTTGTCTCAAGCAAACGATCGGGAAAATCCCAGAGCGGAAAAATAATTTCTGTCTGATCGCGAACGAACCCGCTGAAGACATAATTTAATGAGTTGCTCTCTAAAAACGATGATCTCTCTCTCTGCTCTATCAAAAACGAACGATATTTGCGAGCTCTGAAGAATATTGTAGTGTTTAAATATCAGCCTGTAAAAAGATATACCTTTCAGCTGAGCATATTAAAACTCTTTCTGCTTTTAAATGTTGAATTAATATATTTTAGATGAACATATTTAATTTGCTAAGCTCGATCTACATTATACACAAATATATTCTACAGTTATTGCAGAAAATTAATTAATAGAAAAATAAATATATTTTCGATGCAATAATAGAAATTACTTTTCCAGGAAGTAAACTTATTTTCAATTTATTTAATTGTGAGAATTTTTACAATTTTACTATTTAAATGTATATTTATTTTCATAATTATATATATATTATAATTATATTTCAATTTATATAATTATGAGCATTTTTACAATTTTACTATTTAAATGTATATTAATCAATCAGAATATATAATAATAAATAAAAATATATAATAATAACTAAAAATTTATAACAAATTAGAAAAAATATAAAATACAGAACTATGACAAAATTCCTATTTTATAGATGAGCTCATTCAGAAAAAAAGAAAATAAAAACAAAAACAAAATTAAAACAAATAAAACTGATAATACCAAAGTTTTTTTTTTTTTTTTCAAGAAATTATTCCAAGCTTCACTTACTATAAGTCTATATCTTTATGTAAGTTAATCTATTCATATTTCCTTTCTTTTAGCAAAGCACAAACAGGCTCAGTGCACTCAGCTTTGAGTTAACAAATTACTTAATTACCTTTTAAAGAGTTGATTAAAAGCCAAAGCGCATTAAAAATTGTTCATAAAAGTTTCGTTGATTAAAAGCTTGCAGCTCTGCATTGTGTAGAATATATACATATATTTTTATATAAGAATATAAAAATATAAATTCTCGCTGCAACATTTCAATTAATAGCCATAACTTATGAATGTGCTACATACAAGTTGCGCAGACAGACAGAGAGAGAGAGAGAAAGAGCGAGCGCGCGAGAGAGACAGGAAAATATATGTGCTGTTAGCCTAATCAATCCTAAACCATTTGAATGCTCACCAGGGAACACTTAAGGTCGTCGAGCACGTACCACACATTGGAAAATGCTAAAAATACATGATACCAATTAGTTTTTCTTTATTTTTTTCCACCCCGCCCCATCCCAGCTCAGCTCAGCCAAGGGAATGCGGGAACAACTGACATCTATTGCGAATGGTATTACAATGTTTTTCATGTCTACATTTCAGCCATGTTATGCTCTCATAACACACATATTTTCTAAAGTAAAACTTTTTATATATTTAATAGGCGAAACATTTTGTGTGGTAATTATGAGCAGATAGCCGTGAAAAATGTCTCACTGCATGGCAAATACTTTATACTGAATGTTGTCTCCCTAAGCTTCAGCTCGCAGCATTGGAATGCGTTGTGACAGCCGCTGCTGCTGCGTTCGTTGCGGTTGTCAGCACTTGCGACCTGTGACAGTCAACCCCTCCAGCTCCAGCTCCAACCACAGCCCACCATTCCGATTCCCATTCCCAATTCCATATATACAAAAAAAATCAAAAATATAACTTCAAATATTACAGACGAGGTCATAAATAAAATGCTGGGTTGGGCCAACTTATTCCCACTCTCTCTCCCTCTCTCTCTGTGCGTAAGCTCGCAGGTGATTTTATGTGGTTTTTATGTGCGTGTGGTTTCTCCTGAATTGGGTAGCTGAAACGTAATGTAATTAGTTGGCACAACCAAATACATAATGAGCATAATTTAAAGATTTATTTGCTTCAGCAATTTAAGCGCATTTTTATACATTTCGCGCGTGGCGCGACCTTAACATTCATCTGGCATTTAAATGCAGCTATAATTGCTTTTATTCTGCTTTTTAAATCCATAAATAATTGCATATGATTTTTTTTTATATTAACCATATGCCAATTGTAACTTCTCAACTTCTCTGCTTCTTATGCAATGCAATTTCAAGCAAATTTCATCGTATTCTTTTTGTCTTCCTTTTTAAGTTTGATTAAACTTCCCTCAAGCTACTATTTGCATAACGTTACGCAATTAATTAAATAATTAAAAACTGATTTCGTATGCTTCGCTCTCAAACGGCAACGGAAATCAGACAGACAACTGGCAGCCAGACAAAACGGGGAGACAAGTAAAGAACGCTTGAAATAAATTAACTATGCTCTGGTTTTTTAATACACTAACTCGATAAGTCGACTGAAGTTAGTTAGCGAATATGTAAAGCATTGATTAAAATATATAATCAATTGAGTAACTCTATGTTAATTATATATTATGTATATATTCAAGAGGTTATTGTAGATTATTTAGATGAAACAATGTTATTATCTAGATAATCTAGATATATTTCAGTGGTTATTTAATTGTTAAGGTAGATTCAATTTTATATTTATTATATAGTAAATATTAATTTAATATGTTAGAGAGACAGAAAATAATTTTTTTCGATTTCATTTATTATTTATTTATTTATTTTTTATTCATTAACAATGAAGTTGAACGTTTTCCATGTAATAAATCTGTTATTATTCAACTTTATATTAATTATATAGTAAATATTCATTTAATATGCTATAGAGATAGAGAATATATATATATTTGTTTTTTATAAAAAAAAAACATATTTATTAATTATTTATTTATTTATATAATTATCATCTATCTATTATTAATGTATTATCAATTTATTTATTACTATCTATGTATTTATTATTTTTTTAATAGAGAGATAGAGAATCCTTTTTTATTATTATAAAGAAATATATTTGTTAATAATTTATTTATTTATTCTTTCTTTATTTACTTACTATTTAATAAACATTTAATTATTTATAGTATATGACTTGAGAGTTTTATATATAATAATTATTAGCTTTACAATAAATCATGTTCTTCAAGAAGCCAGCTCTATTTGGTTATAGAATATTTTTCTAATATTCTCATATTGAGCACATATGTATGTAGGCGTATTTCGTATTTAAGATCATCTCTTCTTTATAGCACGCTCTCACTCTCCCTCTCATTCTTTCTTTCAATTAATTTCTTATTAATATATGAATAGGGAACCTTGAAAACCCTTAAACATCTCCCTTGATAAGAGTACACTCTTTACAGACTATTTCCCAATCTCTGTCTTATCACGTCCCTCTGATATCTAACCTGCTATAGAGTACTATAGAGTACTCTCTCTCTCTCACTCACACTCTCTCTCACTCACACTCTCTCTCTTTTTTGGTTAGTGCATTACAGCTTCGGCTGCACCCGAAAACCAAAAACAATTCTCTTTTATTGTGCCCTTTATTCGTTCACCTCATTCCCTTTGTCATTGTCATTGGTGTTGTGCTTGTTGTTGTCCATTCAGTTGTTGCCACTGCTGCTGCTGCTGCTGCTGCTGCTGTTGTTGTTGCTGTTGCTGCAAATGTTGCGCATTGAACTTTTAATTAGCAAAAGTGACGTCTGCTTAAGCGAACAACCCCGGCACAGCGACAGGCCCCAATGCCCAATGCCTGAAAGGTAAGCCATGTAAGGTGCCAGCTGTCGGGGTGGATGGGTTCCCGTTCAGCTCTGGCGCAAACCTTACGAACCCCACACTCCTCCCCTGCCCCCTTCGAAACAAAAATGACAACAAAATGAAATTCATTTCTATGCACAGATTGTTTGGACGGGCGGTTGGGCGGTCGTTTGGACAGGCATGGCATTGCATAACATTGTGTTTGTTTATGTTTCGGGGCTTTTATGATGTCGTCGTCGTCGTCGACAAGTTCATAAATTATGAACAATTAAAATGTTGCCCGGGAATTGCTTGAGGTCGGGCCAGAATTTCTGGGGCTACCTGCACGGTTAGTTCATCAAAAATGTTTGCATATGTGACAATCCAGGAGAGGGCTGGAGGTAAGGTCTGATTCCGAAATTCAAACAATTGAAGCGTGCCACAGTGAAGCCAGGCAGTTGGTGGCTTTGTCTCACTTGTCAGTTAATCTCTATGATTTTATTTCAGTTTTTAGTTTTCTGTCCGCACTTCATGTACATAAATAGTGAATAATATAAACAAAAATTTCAAGTCCCATTCAAATCTATGTATAGTCTGTCTTGGACGACGTCCGGAAATCCGGCTCTCTAATCAATATAGGTTAGAGCGAATTTCAGTGCACATAGTGAACAGTTTATATCCCGTAAAACCAGTACAACAAATCAGTATACTAAATGTCAGCGAGTTCCGAAACTAAACCCTCCATATTGGGCGCATATCCAAGAGCATTCGAAGAGAAGTCTAGAAACGTAAGTAGCTCGAAAAGCGAATTCATAAGAATTCTATTAAGAATTAAATAATGTTTTTAATAATTTATATTTAATATATTTTGTATGTAATGTGATATTTTTATTTTTTTTATTTTATTTTATTTTTTTATAAATCAAATATTATTATGTTATTTTATATAATTATTATTTTCAAAATTTAATATTTCTATAATAAATTTTTAAAAGATATAAATTAAAAATATTTCATATAAATTTTTTTTTTTTTTTTTTTATTTAATGTTTTCGTATTTTAAAAATTCATATTTGATGTGTTTACTTTTTTTTTCTCTTTTTTTTATTTATTTATTTTTTTTTTTCTTTATAAATTATATATTTTTATATATTGTAGTATTATTTAGTATTATTTTATGTTATAAATAAAATATCTTTTTCATATATAATTTTTTTTAGTTTAATATTTTAGTATTTTACATTTATAGTTATATTTTTATTTATATATTTATATATTTTTAATTAAGTATATTTAATAGGAAATATACGTATATTTTTTTCATATTTTAATATTTTTAAAATTTAATATTTTAAATTAAATATCTATTATGTATTTTAAAAATTAATTTTATTTATAATTTTACATATTAAATTTATATTGATATATATTCATATATTTTCTTTATATTAATATTATTATTTTATTATTATATAATCAATTCAGCATTACAACATGTGGAAGCCAGCTTTTCCCGATTGCTATTACAACAATTCGTTGCTAACTAACCCCAATGGTCAATTGACCCGTACACCCTATCCACAACAACAACAACAACAATCATATATGCAAAATTATTCTTACGTGCCGTCAATGCAACAGCCGCTACCACATTATGGCCCGCATGAAAATCATAACTTTAACGTATTAAACCGAGCACCGATGCCTATACAGAATCCAACCCAGGCACAACAGCACGCCTGGTTAGCTTATCAAGCACAGTATTTGAAGCAGCAGCAGAGCATTAGCAATTGGTATGGATTGAATCAGCCAATGGCTGTTGGAACATATCACCAGAGCGATGCACTCAAACAACAGCCTACAATCAATTTAGTAAGCAAATAACTTATCCATATCTCTGTGATCACTTATCTCTTATTCGCCTCTTAACAGCTGGAGAGGCCCACTCGCTCGGGCAGGTCGCAACCATTGCCATACTATTCCAATCATGCACGCTTGCCTGGCTGTGGTGCAGATTTCAATTCACAACTGAGCAGTGGCGTAAGTCTCAATCGCATCGATAGCATCTCGAGCTTTACGAATCAACATGGCTTGCGCATACGAAACTCTGAAGATGAAATGAACACCTATCATCGCATTGTGGCACGCAGACTAAAATTAACAGCGAATAATTCTGTATCACCAAATCCAGAAGTAGAACAACAAGCTGCACCAATTAAAGAGGGCCTAAACGAGCAGCCAAATGATGAAGTGAAGCCCCAGGAGAGCAAGCTAATACAGCCAACAAATTTGGCTAGCAAAGTGTCTCTGCAGAGCAAGGGAAATAGTTTATTCAGAAAACTTGGACTGATCAAACAACGCAAAAGCAAATCCGTAGATTTATCAAAATCAAATTCGAATAGTACTCAAGAGTGCACTACGACCATTTCACAGAAATCGCGCAAGAAACCAAATTTCTTTAAGCGCATCTTTGGTGGCATGCATTATCCCTCAACAGTGCAAGAAGCTGCACTGAAGAAAAAGGATCAACAAGAGGCATTCAAATTCGAAAAAATGCTTCCAAAGCATTTAGATAATCAAAACAAAGCTCACAAATAGTCTGTAATAAATGTATTAGCTTGTTAGCCAAATAACATTATAAAATATAAATTTAAAAAAAATAGTTGCTTAATCAGATAATAATTTAAATAAATACATACACATAAAAACATAAAAATAAACTTTTTTTAAATTCATAAAACAATATAAAAATAAAAATACATCTAAAAACTAAATTTAATATAACAAAAATACAAAGCAAAATTTAAAATAATTTTTAAAATATACAACAGAAATTTAAAATAGTAAAAAAATCAAGTAATTATAATACAAAAATAAAGATACTAATAAACAAATTTGTAGTGTGTGTGTTTTTTTTTTTTTTTAATTGGGATTTTTGAATTATAATATTCAATATAAATAATAATTATGAAAACAAAATTGATAAACTATATTTTTTTAAACCGATAAGTACGACCTATGACAAAACCTCGTAAATTCTTCTTTTTTTTTTCATTTTAAATCATTTACGTTATACGTCAAATATATTCTATATTACAAATTTATGAAATAAAAAAATAAAATAAAATAAAAAATAAAATAAATAAAATAAAAAATAAAATAAATAAAATAAAAAATAAAATAAATAAAATAAAAAATAAAATAAATAAAATAAAAAATAAAATAAATAAAATAAAAAATAAAATAAATAAAATAAACAATAAAATAAATTTAAAAAAAAAAATAATTTCAAAGATATTTTTTATTAAATTTGGTTTCAAAGATTTTCTTCTTCCATGAGAACTCGATGGCTATATTTTTTTTTCCAGGAACAAATCGATACAAATTCCAAAATCATGCTGAATTGACACCATTTTGATGATTAGCTTTTAACCCACCGCAGCGGATCAACCGATCGAACCACTCAGTGACAGCGGTTTCCATGCATGTCGCAAGCGTTAACGGGCGCCTCATTAAACAGCCATCAACGCTTATTAATTTTGACATTTCGATGGTCATTTATCATTATCTAACAACTAACAAGCCATCCCAGCCAGCCGCAGCAGCAACTCGTCAATAGCCCATACAGCCACAGAGCCAGCCGCACAGCATTTGCCAGTTAGACAAATTCCCAAAATTTCCAAAAGAGTAGAAGAAAAAAAAATACACCAAAAATAATTGCGCAGTTAACACGCTAATCAGCTCGTTACCAACTCTTTGATTTGTAACTCTATGAAAGCCACGCCCATATTTATGGGCACATGAAGCCCGCACAAAACACTTTTGAAGAATTTTCCCGCAGGTTTTCAAGCGGAAAACGCTGCGAGGGTGGCACGTAGAACTAGTTTTCTATCGTTTTTAATAAATTCTAAAATTAAATATTAAATATTATTGTTAATACAAAATGATTAGCATGATTATATAAAACCAAGAAAAATGAAAATATTCTAAATTTTAATTTAAAAAAATAAAATAAAAACAATTCCAATATTTTATTAAAAATTTTTAATTGAAAATATACATTTTATTAAAAATAAAATGTTCCCATTAAAAATAAAATAAATTAAAAAAAAAAAAAATGAAACATTGAAAATATTTTTATAAAAATATTAAAATTAAAATCTCTTAAATTTTATGAAAAAATAAAGGGTCTCCATAAAAAAATAAAAATATTTTGTATATTTTAAATGTTTATATATATAATAAAAAATAAGTGAAAATTAATCTTTAATAATAATAAACATTTTAGCTATTCATGACTTTTGAAAGAATCATTAAAAAATGTGTTGACTCATAAAAATACTAAAACTTATTAAAACAAAACTATTTTGTACATTTATATATTTGTTATTTACTAAAAAGTATTGTAATATCTACTTCAATATATTGAAAGCCATTTATCTATAAGCAATGCTGTTTACCTCAGCACATCTTCCACGCTCTGGTACAATCCATTTAATACTTGCACTTTTTCTGCTTTTCAAAACTAACTTAAACTACTCGAGCCACCCTCGTGCTTGCCAGCTCATTAACATTTCAATAAATTGGCTGTAAATCTTATTGCGAATGGGCGTGGCAATGGTGTTTGCCTATCATTAGTAACGGCTCAGAGCAGAAGGTGCAACAACTGCGACGCGGTCAGCGAAAAATGCAACGCTTCACTGCATCAGAAGTGGCAGAGACAAAGAGAGACAGACAGAGATAGAAATAGAGTTGGTAAGAGACCCAACCTATATATAGATGTCAACATATAGCTTCATAAATGTACGTATTTTTTTGTTTTTGGTATACAACCTTAACGAGTCGCTTGTAAATGAGGTCGACACGAAACTTGTTGCCCTGTTATGACTTCTTCTCGCAAACATGACGTCAAATCGAATTGGCAGTCATATTATATATATACATACATATATATAGATGTGGATAAGAATTCCAAAAATTGTGTGCACCCATGACCAAGTCTTAAACCACATTGTCTGCCTGACAGCCACAGCGAGCAATAAGTTTCAAATGGAGCCGACGTCGACGACGTCGTCCATGTCAACGCAAAGAGCGATGAGCTGTTCTCCAAGTGGATGGGGAGTGCGAGGCAGGTAAAGGGTATGCAGGCAAAAATAAAGAAGGGGGGGAGGGCGATGGGGCTCGTCGATTGAGAGGACAGAGCTGTGCGAGAGGCGCTATCTAGTGCATTGCCATCATTGTCGTTGCAAAACGTTTCGATTTCAACGAATATCATTCAAGTATTTCAGCGTGCACTGAAAGAAATCAGTGAAGTGTGCTTAAGCAAATTTAATGCTACAGCGCATTTGAGAAATGTTATGAATGTTAAAAGGTTAAGAAATGCTTAAATCTGAGGAATATTCAATTTAAATATGTATTTAAATCAAATATAAATTCAAGAAATTATTTATAAAAAAATAGTCAATTATTGAAATATAAATATTAAATAATGAAATAGAGAAATAACTGAAAATATTTTTAAAAATTGTTAAATACATGCGAATAAAAAAATACATTTAAATCGAATATAAATAATTGTAAAATAATATTAAATATTAAAAAAGTAATTAAGATATTAAGCATTAAATTCTGTTTAAACATTTCTTATAAAAATGAATCAAATCTTTATCAATAATTTTATTTTGTTTTTCTTTAAAAAGAATTTATCGATTGCAAAATATTTTTTAAAAACGTGTATTACAATTTTTCGGAAATATTAAATTATATTAAATGCTTAATATATAAATTTTTTTAGAATATGTTTCATATTTTTTTATATTATTTAATTATTTATTTATTTTGATTACAAAACATTTTAGTATAAATAATTAAAATCATATACAAAAAAAAAAAAAAAAATTAAAATAAATAGGAAAAAGTTAATTACATGCAATACTTTTTTAATTTAATTTCTAGCTAACTCGTTCATAAATTTTCCAATTAATTTATGCTTAGAATTAAATATACAAATTATCTCAAATTGCTTTAAGAAAAACTCTTTACGAAAAAAAAATCTGCAGCCACTTATAATGTTGCAGCCGCAGACACAGTAAAAGCAATTGAGGAAACTAAAAAAAAAAAAAAAAAAAAAAAAGTATAAAATAGAGAAATGAGAATTCTTTTCCTTTTTTTTATTGTTAAACCAATAAATTATTTAGCATGTATAAATCACAGTCGCACGAAACTTGCGCTGAAAACATGTTAAAGCCATTCAAAGATTTATTTCAAGAAGCGGCTCGAGAGGCTGCAGTGAGTGAAGAGCCTGAGCTGCCAGAGCAGGAGGAGCAATAGGAGCAGGAGAAGGAGGAGGAGCAGGAGTCAAGCACAAGCGTTGAGAGAAAGCACGCAATAAAATGAATGAATGAATGAGGGAAATACGAAATACGATGAAGAAGGAATGCAATGCAAGAAAGGAGTAGGTAAAGTTTTGTGGCTGTTAGCGCTTTTTATTTTAATTTTTCACTCGTTTCACAAGATTTTCCAAATGCCGAGTGCCGCTTGCCTGTCGCATTCGAGTAGATGTGTGTCAGGCTAGGGCTCGTCGAGCTGAGCTGAACAGAGTTGTGCTGAATTGTGGAAAACAGCAGGTAGTTTCACTAACAGGAACCACCGACCCATTAACCTGCAACACACACACACACACACACACACACACACACACACACAGACACACTAATACGCACACTCACACACAACACACAGAACATATACGCCACTTGGCAACCCAAACAACTTGCGCTAAACTTTGACAACGTGAGACGAAGCGCAATATTACTTAAATATATAAATACCCTGTGATTGCTTAAAGGGGAATTGATTATGGCTCGCTTAAATGTGTCTAAAAAAGTTAAATAAATTAAAAGTTTAGAAGATTAAAATAAAAAATTTTATTGTAATTCTCCATTGCATTTATTTATTTATTATTTATCATATATTTGTATTGTATTTATTTATTATATATTTATATTGTATTTATATATTTATATTGTATATTTATTTTATATTTACTATATATTTATATCATAGTTCATTATATGTCAAATAATTAGGTACACTTTTTAATGATTTTATATTTTTGATTTACAGCACCGAAGTGGGACTGGAGTTAGCTAGAGCTGAAGCTGAAGCTGGAGCTGGAGCTGAAGCTGTAGCTGCTGCTGCTGCTCTTTGATTTCGTGGCAGCTTTTAAGTGTTTAACTTCCTCAACTGGAGCTGAGCGTGGCAGCGTGGCAGAAGGCACAACTTTATGCAGCCTCATAATTCACGGCCCTTTCCCGATGCTATTTTAAGGACTCGCTCTGGGTCGGCCTGCGTTTGCCTGCCGGTTAAGCAGTTGCATTAACGTCGCAAAACTTCGTTAAGTTGGATTGGGAATTTCTTGTTCTTGTTTTTTTTTTCTTTCCATTTTGAGAAAGAGTCCCTAGAAGACACAATCAAATGCAGCTTACTTCAAATACGAAATGGAGCAGAAGTGCGCCAAATAATAATTAGAAAAGCGCATTAAACGCCTTTTAAATGAAGTCACAAATGAGACGATAATCCGCCACGAGACAATTATTCTCTAATGTGTTCTTAACTAAAGCTGCTGGACGCAGTGAAAGATGCCAACGAAGTGCTTTTATATAGCTATTATGAAGGAGTTTTCTTTAAGCAGCAAAATTCTTTTAGATTAAATGAATCATTAATCGTCAATAGGGAATTATATACATATATATTATATGGATAGTAATTATATTTTATAATTTTAAAAATACTTTACATAAAATACAAATTTAATTTAAGAAAAAGAAAATTTTCTTTTAAAATAAATTCAAATGTAATATCAAGAGGAGGTAATGTAAAAATAAATTCATTAATTAATTAAAATTCCTATTTTATAGGTTTATTTTATATTTTATATAAAAAAATAAATACATAAATAAATATTTAAAAAAAAAAACTATAAATATTACATTTTTTTTTAAATAAATACAAATGTAACTAAAATTTTTATAAGAATTACATAGCTGATCATTTAGTTCAAATTAGCGATTAATTTGTTTATATTTTTATTTTATAAATAAAAAGAGCTTTGTTGATTTTAAAAGCAAAATATTTAGAAATAATGTTAAAAGAAATAAAATAAATAAATAAATAAATAGAGCTTTGTTGATTTTAAAAGCAAAATATTTAAAAATAATGTTAAAAGAAATAAAAGAAATAAATAAATAAAATTTCTAAAATAAATATATAAGTCTTTAAATAATTCCTCAAAAGATATATTCTAATCTCCAAATTCATCAATTAGTATTAAAGTGAATATGACAAAAGTTTTAATTATTATTTTACAAATCAAAAGAGCTTCGCAGATGCCTATAAAAATAATTTAGTTTAAGGAAATAAAACTTTCTTTTAACAAATCTCAAATACATAAACTGTTTTATTTGGTAGTCCATTTCGTAGCCCCTCAACTAGAATCAATTTGTGTAATTCACATAATTTGCTCAACATTTATTATCGCATCTTCAATATCAGCTTCAAATTGGAAACTTCCGATCTAACTAAAGCTTATATTTAACGGCCTTTCACACGCACTCTCGATAAACCTTTCTGCCTAGAGGGCTCATAAAATTGTTGCTTTTAGCACATATTGAAAAGCAGAGAGAGAGAGAGGGAGAAGTATAGCGTCAGAGTGAGCGAGACAAACAACTACCTTTAACTATCCCAAAACCATATTGTAACACTTGGAAACATCTAAAAGCTTTATACACGCACTTAAAGCTCTTTACGATTTACGTTGCTTCATTTTCAACTTTTTTTATTTTATTTTTGTGCTCAGCTAAGAAAACAAACGCCTTTTGGTGGACTCCCAATAAACACATAAATATAGCAGCTGCTTGAGACCAATCGAAATCGTCATAAAGTGTGAGTATCGTATGTAGCGCGACCTCTTATTCCACTTCACACACCCACACACCCAACACGCCACCCACGCTCTTCCTTTCTCTGCCTGTCATACATATACAGCTTACTAAAGGCGGCTAATCTGAGAGGTATACATTCACGCACACACACACACACACCCGCACATAACACTCACGCACACACATAAGCACGCATATTGTCAGAATTCTTTACAGAAATATTCGCACACAATGGGCGCATTATGTCGCTCGTCTGCGTCGACTTTTTAAGTAAATTATAAAATATTTAAGTATTTTAAAGGCGAATTTCATTGAAATCGCTGCAAATAGAGGTATGAGAAGTGTAAAACAAATGTATAACGACTGCTAATACTCTGTTAAATGCAGATACATGATACATGATGTAGGAGATAGTTATACTAGATTTTCATCTAGATAAATGAAATGAAGATAACTTGAATACATAAATATATATCTATACACAAATAGTTGAAATTAATTTGTTTTTAAATATAATAATAAAAAAAAAATTAAAAAGAAAATTAAAAGCAATTTAATTTTTTTTTTTAATGAAATACAATATCATATAATTTAAGTACATTTTATTTAATAATATACATCTTTAATTTTTTATTTATTTATATTTTATACAATATAAATAAATAATATACCAAATAAGTGTTCATTATTCTCATATTAAAAATAATCAGAAAAAAAAGCTGATCAACAATTTATTTATGATTTAAGAATATTTCATTTAATAATATAAATTGAAGTATTTTGTATATATTTTATACTTTTAGATGTTTTATATAATTTAAATGTGTCTTATTTTGTAATATAAAAGAATATCTTTGCATTATTATAATATTGCAATACGAAAATAACCTGATCAAAACTCTCTATTTTCTTTATTTTTAATATATTTCATTAAATAATATATCTTTAATTTATATATTTTTCTTATTAAATTTCTATATATTTCAGTTCTTTTTTTATATTTATCATATAAATTTAACACTCTCATGCCCCATGCAGCTCATATACTCCTCTCCACTTCCTCTGTGCAGTGTATGTCACAAGTGTATGCAAAAGTCAACGACTGCCAGACAGACGAACGGACGGGCGGACGGACGGTCACACAGTCAGACATGCCCAGACAAGGACTGGCCGTCAGGAAGTTGAAGGAAACGCACACAATGTGGGAATGTCATTTTGCTACAGAATGTCACAGCCTTTCCATCTCACTCGCTCTTTTTCTTTTACTGCTATATGTGTGTAAAGGCCTGACGTTTGTTCCCACCGCTCGCTCCCTCACACTCTCATTCTTCTTGTTGGCAACTGACATTGCGTCTTGCTCTCTCTCTCTCTCTCTCACTACGCTTCATCTTCATCTTTTCTCATTGTGCAAAGTGCACGGCAGAGCGTGTTACATTCGCAACGGTAAAAGCGAACATCGTTCACATTCAATTGAAACTGATTGCACGACATCGTCCTGCGGTCGTTCATTAATGTTTTTCTTTGCTACGCTAAGGATTATACTGAATCGAAACTTATGTAGTTTACACTTAAGACTTATGTTAGAAATTTCAAGTCCAAATTGTTTGCATAAAAATGTCCAGCTCGGCTTGCTTCAGCGAAGTGCAACCTAAAAATTTCCCTTGAACAACAAATTTCCCCTTAAGCTGTGCTATGTAAATTTGCAAATATTTACCTCACTCTATATCACATGCAAAACAAAACTCACACACACTCACATACTTTTAGCTGTAAATTCCTATGCTCATTTAACGTTTGTTATTCAACATACACAGTCGCATTTTCTCTCTCTCTCTCTTTCACACTTGAAGGGTACGTGTCAAGACGCGTTCAAATAGAATTAAAATGCAGCTATTAAATAAAAATCTCAGCAGTGACCACAGCGCTCTTAACTTAAAATTAATTACAATTAAGCAAAGAAAATGGCACACACACAAAAAAAAAAAATAGAGAGTGTGAACAAAAGAGCAAAAATAATAAAATAAAAAAAAAAACAACAACAACAAAAACAGGCCAAAAGCCGGGCAACTTACAACAGTCACGAGTTGAAAGACTAACACGCTAAGCGCTTCGCATTAAATCCAAAAGAGCGTCTCAGTCGCTGTCGCTCTCGCAGTCGCAGTCGCAGTCGCAGTCAAAGCACAAAATTTAACACTAACTGCGCTGCCGACGGGAATGGCGTCTGCTGGTGTTGTTGCTGCTGCTAATCCACTTTTACTGTTCTTCCGCTCACTCCTACACGCACACACACACATAAACACAAATACACACTTATATGCCCGCACAAATGCACGCTCTCATGTATGCAAGCGAAAAGGTAGCGACGGCGACGCTGCAAATTTTTTGCACCCGTTGTTTTTTTCTTCTGCTTCGTGCTGCGCTTTTGTTGTTTGTGGTTTTTTGCTGTTGCTATTTGCTGTTGCTGTTGTTGTGGCGGCTGCTGCGCTGCCTGGCGCTTTTCGCACTGATTGTTACACACTAAAATCGAATTAAACTTGCGCGCTGTGCAGTTGTTTCGATTGTTGTTGTTGTTGTTGTTGTTGTTGCTTTATTTTTGCCGCACTTTCCGCCAACTTTCGCTCTAACTTTTACTTTGTTTGCAGCGCAGGACACGTTGGCCAACAACAACAAAAAAGAAAGAATAAAAGGAGTAAAAGCAGAACGTAGAAAACTTTTAAAAACGTGAAGTTTTCGGCTGAATGTCGTCGTTGTTGTTGTTGTTTTTATTGTTGCTACTGCTCTTTCTCTTGCTGTTTCTCGGTTTTTTTTTTTTTGTTTTTTTTTTTTTCTAGCTGGCTACAGCGAAGCGAACGCGTAAAAGGGATTTTCTAATAAGAAACGCGACAAAAGTTGAACGTGGAGCGATCAACGGTGCAAGCGTTGCGCGAACTTAACGGATTCTAGCCCATTTCACTCTGAGCTGTGTATTTTTTTATTATAATTATTTTTTATTGTTTCAGGCGAGATCAAAGGAGTCGAAACTTTTTCTTTTGGTCTGCAAAATTTTACGCGGCTAATAAAACACGATAAAAAAGGCTATTTTTCAGTTTGTATTATGCGACTGGAAATTCATGTAATTTATTTAATATTAAAATTTTGTTTTGTTTTGTTTTTTACGTTGTGAGAGTTTAATTGGACTTGCTTGCTCTAACAATTCAGCTAGACTAATTGGACCAATTAAAAGGCTTAAATATTGCTAGGAATTTCTATTTTCTTTAGCTTACAACAATAAATACCTGCTAACATAATTTCAAATATAAAAAAAAACTATAATTTTATAAAAAAAAAAAATATATATGTGGAATATTTTAATTTCATTCATTAAATTGCTTTGCCTATATTTCTGTAAAATATTCTGTTATTAGAATTGTATTTTTTATAATAGATTGCATATTTTTCAATATTCGTTTATTTCCTCTTAATTTTTTTCACATTTAAATATTTATATTATTTATTTCTAATAATAATATTTTGAATATCCCAAAAAATATTCACGTTGACATTCATTCATTCTCAATTAACCATATATTTCCAAATTTTTTTGCAAATAAATCCTTTTCGCTCTTCAAATAGTTTCTTATTGGATTTCCCAAAATGATCTTTAAAATTCTCTTTTGCTATCTTCTAGAATTCTCAATGTGGTTTTGCATGCAAGTCCAATTGGTATATTAGCACACGCTTCGCTTAGTTATATTTAATTTTTAATGAAATCTATCTTTAATTAATTAATTTATTTATTATGCACTTTGCTGCATCCTTAGCATGCAGCACGCACACAGACGCACTACGCACAGCAACAATAAAACGCACGAAAGTGTGTGTGCTCCTTATTGGAATCGGAGCTTCAGTTTTACCGTTAGCACAGACCGTACGCACAGAAAATCACTTGAAAACTGTTCGGCCGGCCGCATCGGATGTGCCCGAACGGCCAGCCAGTGGGCACAGCCAATGATGTTGCGACAACAATGTTGCTGCAACGTGCCGCACTGCATACGAGCCGAGGCCAGTTATTGTTGTTGCCACGAGTGCCAACAATGTTGCGGCAACTGGTTTGAGTGGAATTCGGCTGCAGCTCATGCAAGTTGTGAGCGCACATGTTGGAAGTAGTTTGAGACGATTTGCGTTGGTTCGATACAGTTGCAAAGATACTGAGGTGAGTTTTAGCTAGGCAACATTTTGGTATGTTGCTACGATGTGCTGCCGCACAGCATGTTGCATGACGTCAATTGTGTGAGAAATTCTTGTATTTATAATACAACTGTAATTGTTAAGAGCCAGACAATACTCAATCATGACTGAACAAGTATTGCTGCTCTAACTGCGTGGGTGAGGTAGAAAATGTTTGTTCCCTTCTCTTCACGCATTTCAAACAGTTGGAAGGAAAATGCGATTAAAAGCCCAGACAAATTGAGCAATTAGGCTGGAAAAACGGCATATGCCATTATAAATGTGTTTTTACTATAATTGATCAATATATATAAATTCTCAACAAATGATAATTATTCTCATTACGAAAGCTTTGTTAATTGTCTTTAAGAAAAGAATGGTAGAAAGAGATAGCAAGCACTAATGATGAATGTAAACTCAAATTTACAGTTAGTAATGCAGTGAGTGAACTTCTACAATTAGGTATGTAAAAACATTATAAACTCACCCGCATTGAGTGTCAATGACAAGCTGATTTTAAAATATAAGCAGTAAACACAGATTTTCACAAATCTAAAATTTGATACACTTTTCAATTTCAATTTCAATTCGCGCGATTCAGAAGCACACGTTTTCTCACTCACATAGTTGCATTGTTTATATCGATAGCTTGCTGGCACCTATCGATTGGTACTGGCAACCACATTGTCATATCGATATTTTCGATAGCGGGACAGCCGTTCGACCGTCGCGTCTCTAGCACAGCGACATTGCCCGTTCTTTCCTGTCGATACGCCAGTGCAGGCGTGTAGTGTTTTTAAAGTTGGTCCACGCAAATCAATAAACATCCAAAATGGTAGGTGCAAATAATCTGAAATAATTGCAACAAATGCGGGACAATAAAACGCCGCAGCCAAGTGCAACGTAATTTTGTGTGTGTGTGTGGCAGAAGAGTGCAAAAAATGATGCCAAAAAAATGATTACTTAAAATTGTAGACGTGACACTGTCTGCCCACTGTATGTGTGTGTGAGTCTGCGAGTATGAGTGCGTGTGTGTGTGTGAGGCAGTGGTGAAATGCAAGACAAAGAAAATAGCTCAAGGGGCCGTCACAATGACGTATGCAACTATTACAAAAAGAAAAAGGCTAAAAAGAAAATTTGTGGCCAGATGTTTTCTTAATGCATTTGTGTAAGTGATTTTTTGTATATATAGAACTATAAAATTGTTTTGCAAGCGATAGACAACGCAAGTAGTTTTCGAGTTCTGGTCTAACCTCACAAAATATCACATCGCCTGAGCCAAAAATGTGTGCAGGTATCTTGTATGTGTGTGTGTGTGTGTGTGTGTGTGTATGAGCATTTGTATGGGCATTAAACGCCATTTTTAATAGCAGCGCAGCCTCTCTCACAGCTTACACATGAATTTATCGCTGATCCATTTCTCTTTTCTCTTCTGTTTTTTCTCCTCTTGCTACCCTTTATAGGTCAACTTCACCGTCGACGAAATCCGTGGCCTGATGGACAAGAAGCGTAATATACGCAACATGTCCGTCATTGCTCACGTCGATCACGGCAAATCCACCTTGACCGATTCGCTTGTGTCCAAGGCTGGTATTATTGCCGGCGCCAAGGCTGGTGAGACCCGTTTCACCGATACCCGCAAGGATGAACAGGAGCGTTGCATTACCATTAAGTCAACGTAAGACGAATTTACCTTTGACCTCAGCCACGCCCTCATATTCTAATCTTATCTCGTATCTCTTTCACTTGCAGTGCCATTTCCATGTACTTCGAAGTGGAGGATAAGGATCTGGTTTTCATCACGCATCCCGATCAGCGTGAGAAGGAATGCAAGGGTTTCTTGATCAATCTGATCGATTCACCCGGTCACGTTGATTTCTCCTCTGAGGTGACGGCTGCTCTCCGTGTCACCGACGGTGCCCTCGTCGTTGTGGACTGCGTTTCCGGTGTGTGCGTCCAAACCGAGACTGTGCTCCGTCAGGCCATCGCTGAGCGCATCAAGCCCATTCTGTTCATGAACAAGATGGATCGCGCTCTGTTGGAGCTGCAATTGGATGCTGAGGAGCTGTACCAGACCTTCCAGCGCATCGTGGAGAACGTGAACGTCATCATCGCCACCTACAATGACGATGGCGGCCCAATGGGTGAAGTGCGTGTGGATCCCAGCAAGGGTTCCGTCGGTTTCGGTTCCGGTCTCCACGGCTGGGCCTTCACCCTCAAGCAGTTCTCTGAGATGTACTCCGAGAAGTTCAAGATTGACGTTGTCAAGCTAATGAACCGGTAAGTGAAATAGTTATTTATTGATTATAACTATATCTAGAATAGCATTCACACGCTTTTAGCACAAAACGTGTGACGCTGAGCGTGCGACTTCTTTTTGGGATGGTCACAATCCTGCAAGGGGGCGTGGCTATTCCGCTAGAACCGCGCGTGATGATGGCGCCACAAGTGCAACCGAAAATAAAAGCAGATCAAATTTTGAAGACGCTGCTGAAACGCTGCATCGGAACCTCTTTCCTAATGTTCCAACGGTGCATTTGCTAAGGCAGCGACTCTACAAATTAACAATATGTACACATGTATAGATATTTTATTTTAATAGTTATTGAAAGTTATATTCGCAATCCATTCACGCATAAGCTTCAATTGAAATTCACAAATTTTTCATTGGAATCGTATTCTCTAGAATTTTTGTTAAAGTTATATATGACATCATATGTATGTAAAATATATATATTATATAATATATACATGTATTTTAAGACCTAAGTTTTGTCATACATACGTACACGTGATATTTACTTCTTGTGCTTTTCTTCGGAATGCCCTCGTTTTTCGTTTCTCGGAAAAATGATCTATTCGTATAAAAATATGCTTCAACTCGTCTGACCAAACTTTAGAATGACGTCATTTTTTATTCTCTACTAAAAAAAAGTATCGCATAGCAATAAAAACTGAATTAGCAACTGTGAAATTTGATTATAATAGACTGAAACGATCGTTGTTGGGTTGTAGAAGCGACAAATTCTTGTTAAAACAAGTAAAATAAATAAAGAATATAAAATCAAATATCGAAAAGATTTAGATAAAGAGAGGAAGAAATCTAAGTGATTAGATGAAAAATCAATTAGAAATTATAAAAAAAAATACATCTAGCTTAAGTTCTTTAAATGCTTTAAACTATTATTATTATTATTATTATTATTTTTTTTTTTTAAATTAATTTTTTTTTTTTTTAATTAATGTTTTTAAGTACAAATTATTTTTTTTAAATAGTTAAAACATTTAAAGAATATATTGATTATTTGTTAAAGTTCATATAAAAAGTTTCTTTCTTATATGGTTAGAATATTTAAAAATGAAATAATAAATATGATTACAAAAAATATTGACAAATATATATATGTGTAGTATTTTATCAAAAACAAGATAATAAAAAAAAAAAAAAAAAAATATCAAACTCACCTGAAAATAAGCAAACACCCAAAAATATCCTACAAGTAGAATTTAATGCATATGATGTAAAGTAAATTCAATTCTATATATATAAATGTATTCAATATTATAATATTCAACATTGATTCCATAAATTCCTATAAATATAACTAATTTAAAAAAAAATATTCTGAAATATCTCTAACAAAAAATTGCCATTCTCAACTCAATTTCAATTTCTTCTAATTTCATTTAATAGTCTGTGGGGTGAGAACTTCTTCAATGCCAAGACCAAGAAGTGGCAGAAGCAAAAGGAGGCTGATAACAAGCGCTCCTTCTGCATGTACATCCTGGATCCCATCTACAAGGTGTTCGATGCCATCATGAACTACAAGAAGGAGGAGATCAACACGCTGCTGGAGAAGATCGGCGTTGTGCTCAAGCACGAGGATAAGGACAAGGATGGCAAGGCCCTGTTGAAGACTGTGATGCGCACCTGGTTGCCAGCCGGTGAGGCTCTGCTTCAGATGATTGCCATCCATTTGCCATCGCCCGTGGTTGCCCAGAAGTACCGTATGGAGATGTTGTACGAGGGTCCTCATGATGATGAGGCTGCCGTCGCTGTCAAGAACTGCGATCCCGATGGTCCATTGATGATGTACATCTCCAAGATGGTACCGACCTCAGATAAGGGACGTTTCTATGCCTTCGGCCGTGTGTTCTCCGGCAAGGTGGCCACCGGCCAGAAGTGCCGCATCATGGGCCCCAACTACACGCCCGGCAAGAAGGAGGATCTGTACGAGAAGGCCATTCAGCGTACCATCCTGATGATGGGTCGCTATGTGGAGGCTATTGAGGATGTGCCATCTGGCAACATTTGCGGTCTGGTCGGTGTCGATCAGTTTTTGGTCAAGACCGGTACCATCACTACCTTCAAGGATGCCCACAACATGAAGGTAATTGAGAATATAAGCTCCTTCCCAAGAGAGTTTTATTAATGTGTAATTTTGTTTTCTCTCTATTCTCCAGGTGATGAAGTTCTCCGTGTCGCCTGTTGTGCGCGTTGCCGTTGAGCCCAAGAATCCTGCTGATTTGCCCAAGCTGGTGGAGGGTCTGAAGCGTCTGGCCAAGTCTGATCCTATGGTGCAGTGCATCATTGAGGAGTCCGGCGAACACATCATTGCCGGTGCCGGTGAATTGCATTTGGAGATTTGCCTTAAGGATTTGGAGGAAGATCACGCTTGCATCCCATTGAAGAAGTCCGATCCCGTGGTCTCTTATCGCGAAACCGTCTCTGAGGAATCCAACCAGATGTGCTTGTCCAAGTCGCCCAACAAGCACAACCGTCTGCTGATGAAGGCTCTGCCCATGCCCGACGGTCTGCCCGAGGATATTGATAACGGTGAGGTTAGCTCCAAGGATGATTTCAAGGTGCGCGCCCGTTATCTGGCCGAGAAGTACGATTATGATGTGACCGAAGCCCGTAAGATTTGGTGCTTTGGCCCCGATGGCACCGGCCCCAACTTCATTCTCGACTGCACCAAGTCCGTGCAATACCTAAATGAAATCAAGGATTCCGTTGTCGCTGGCTTCCAGTGGGCCTCCAAGGAGGGTATCATGGCCGATGAGAACTTGCGTGGTGTTCGCTTCAACATCTATGACGTCACCCTGCACGCTGACGCCATCCATCGCGGCGGTGGCCAAATCATTCCCACCACCCGTCGTTGCCTGTACGCCGCTGCCATCACGGCCGGTCCTCGTCTAATGGAGCCCGTCTATCTGTGCGAGATCCAGTGCCCTGAGGTTGCCGTCGGCGGTATCTACGGTGTGCTCAACAGGCGTCGTGGCCATGTGTTCGAGGAGAACCAGGTCGTCGGCACACCCATGTTCGTTGTCAAGGCCTATCTGCCCGTCAACGAGTCGTTCGGCTTCACCGCCGATCTGCGCTCCAACACTGGCGGCCAGGCCTTCCCACAGTGCGTGTTCGACCATTGGCAGGTGCTGCCCGGTGATCCGTGCGAGCCATCCAGCAAGCCCTACCAGATTGTCCAGGATACCCGTAAACGTAAGGGTCTCAAGGAGGGTCTGCCCGATCTGTCGCAGTATTTGGACAAATTGTAAGCGACGGAGGCAACTCCTACAACAACAACAACAACATCATGGGGGAAGAAGGGCTGCAGCTGCTTAACTATTATGAAGCAGGTAGAACGAACAAAGATGCAGAAACAACAGCAAATGACATCAACAGCTGTGGCCGCTGGCAGCGTTTAAAAAACAAACACACACAACAACATTTAAAGAAATTTTGATGATTATTAATTGTATAACAGTAAACAACAACAACAAAATAAATCAAGTAAATGATTATACTTAAGTTTATATAAAACAAGAAAACAAATACATGGGGAGCACACTTCATATGTGCTCCAAACAAAAATAGAAAACGGAAAAGAAAAGGGGCGCAATTTCCTATTGGAATAAATGCGGCATCATGTTTGCTGTTAACGAAGATCAGGCTTTAGCATCAATTAGCAAAATTTGAATGTTAGTTAACATTGCAATTGCGAATCAGTCGTATTCCAATTGGTTGCTTTAACGAAGATCAGACTTTAACAGCACTGTTAAAGCTAGCTAAATTTGAATGTTAGTTAACATTGTCAATGACAATAACCGTTAGCAGCTGGAGTTTGTTTCTGTGACGAATCAGCCACCCTTTCCAAACTGTCTAAATTGGACAACACTATTCTGTTAATAGCCGTAACAGCTGTAGTTGCCGCATTGACCATGCAACGCGGGGGTTGCATTCTGGCTTTTATTGTTTTTGTTGTGCGTACAACACGCCGCGTGGCCAAGTGCAAAATCACAAAGCAAAGCACACAAAGCCAATCAATGTTAATGATTACAACAAATCAGCGACATGCGGCGTTTGGCAAACAAAAACAACAGCAACGGCAGCGGCAGCAGCTCACTATGGGGTGGCAGCGTGCAAGAGAATGGGCAACCGACAGAGCGGGAGAGAGTGAGAGAGAGCGCGCGCAATTGCAATCCAAACACGAACTCCCACACCAATGCGCACGAGGTCTCTCTCACTCCCATTGCACTCTCTGCTTTTGTATGGCTGCCCGAGTCTAGATAAATCTAATATTTTTACCCTCAGCTAATAAGAAGTGTGCTGATGTAAAGAGGAAAACCACAAGACATTACATTACAATTACAACTATCATAACTATGCTGACAGACAGAGACAGCACGGTCTGTTGAAGAGAGTAAATATTGGCAGATCATTGGATCATGCACACACACACACACACAGATACATACATAGAATCCAATGCAATGCTAGCTTATAAGAGCTTGCTCTTTGTTCGCGCTCTTTGTGTCTGTGTTCGTGTGGAGCTTGAGGGATATGCGACAACAACAACAAGTACCAATAGTAAGCGAATAACATCCACCAGATACAGTAACAGCATAGAGTAGCCAATTGGCTTCTCTCTGTGTGTGCGGCTCAGTCGTGTTTCGGTGTTCGAGGCAAACAGATGTGTTTGAGCAGTCGCTTTCCGCTTCACATCATATTGCAATATTTTTGTAAATTTTAATAGGTATATATGAGCGCGTGTGTATTTGTGAGCGGTTTTGCGGTCTGTGCTGCGTTTGAAATTCAAATTCAAAATTAATCAAATTAAATATTGCAAAAATAGTCAACAATTTAATGCTGAATTCGTTTGCCAACGAGCGGAACCAAAAACAACAACAGCGACAACAAAATTAACCTATGCTGTCTGTTTGTGTGTGTGTGTGTATGTGAGTGTGTGTGTGTAGGTGGAATAGTATGTAATTCATAAGCAAATTGCAAAATGCGAATAGAATTCTCTTGTTCTCGGAAGTCGCCGTCTGTTTTTGTCATCGTCTCAAAAGCCGCCGTCGCCGTAGCCGACGCTGTCGTTGCTGCCGTTGCCGCTGCCGCTGCCGCCGCTACGTCTGTCATTACAAACATCAGCCACGCATTTGGGCTGGCCGACTATCTCGCTCTGACACACACACGCATAAGCGCTCAGCATATTTTCTATATTTAGCAACATTTCCAATTGGAAGATTTCTGATTTGACCTTTTGGCAGTAAAAGCTTTTAACTGTAATTATTATGCGTACATAAAAAAACAATCCAAATGCTGATGCTAAGTGAGCCAGTGTGAGTGTGTGTGCGTCTGCATATGAAAAAATCGATGCCAGACTCCCTGCGACAACGACGACGACGTCGACGCCAGGCAACTTCATTCAGTAAAGCAAAAGGCAAGAGGCAAAGGCAGCGACGCCAGCGTCGCCGCAGTATATTTTACAGTTAGACAAAGTTGGAGCTTTGCGCCGTCTGTCTATGTGTGCGTGAGTGAGTAAGTGAGTGTGTAGGTGGGCTGGCTGCAGCTGAAGTTTGAAATTCGAATTGGAACTCTGGTTGGCTTCATGGACAGCTACCGATAAGAGCGGAAATGAAATTTGAAACTTAAAAATTTTGCAAACTTTTCTATTATTTTTAAACGTTTTTTTCTGTACTTTGTTGCTGCATCCGTTGCAAATGCGTTTTTGGGGCAGCCAACGCAAAAGTTTTTTACTCTTCTATTTTTGCGCAAAGACAAAAGCAACGTGCGTGCTTCTGTGTGCGTGTGTGTGTGTGTGTGAGTCAGCCTGCGTGTGTGTGAGTTGTTTATGTATAGCGGAATATAAAATATCTTTTCTATGTATGGGTTTGCAGTGGGCGAGCAGGCAGGCAGCCAGGCTAATCTGTCGTTATGTGTGTGTGCGTGTGTGCTTTGTGAGCGAGTGTGAGTGCGCCTGAGCTCCACATATATATAACTCCTCTCCACAAAATGTGTATAGAAAATATGAATGAAGATAGGAAACGCAATGCAAAGGAGTTAAGAGTAAATTATGGGCAATGAGTGAGGGGTAAACGACGGAAAGGGCTGAAGTCTTTGCAGGAAACAAGGAACGAGAATAGTTTTCACACACACACGCAGAGTTTTCCACAATTTTTCACACCTCCTTTGACTTCACTGTGAAGCCAAAGACACTATGCGAAAAATCAATTCACAAAATTTGTTGCTCAAAATGAAACAAAATTTGTAATTGGATTTTTTGGCAACGTTTTTCGAAAGTTGCGAAAGTTTGATAAGAAATTGAAATTGCAACTCTGAATATATTCAGTTTTGTGGGAATTTTTTGGAAAGTGCTCTTTGTGTGTGGCTAGTTTTTCAATGAGGCAAGAAAAGTTTGCTTTATGCCACAGTGAAAGCTCTCGTGAGTGGATATCAATTAGTCCTTTTTGTGTGTTTGTCTGCTAAAAGTAGTTTGTAATGAAATTATGGTATATCTAAATGAAAGCACTATGTGAGCAAATAACTATTTAAATATTATAAAATATACATAGATATCATTATTTTCCAATTCTGATAGCACGTCTAATAGAGTCGGTTTTTTTTTTTTTGCAAAAATGTAATATTATTTTATATATATTTTCTTTTTAATTAATTAACATTTGAATTTGAATTTAATAATATTCAATATCAATTTTTTGTTTCTATTAATTGTTTTTATTTTCAATTTAAAAATTACTAAAATATTATTACTAAAAATATATAAGATATATATTTATATATTATATATATAAAATATAAAAATATATAATATATATAAGATATATTAGAATATTTCTATATATACGACAGTATGCATACATACACAAATATTATTAAAATACTATTTTTTATTTAACTTTCAAGCTGTCATTTAGTTTTTTTACATTTTTAATAACTCAAATAATAATTTATATTTTTTGTCTCCATTTTTTTTTTTTAAGTTTTTGTTTTTTATAATTTTTTTTTTTTTCCCCCTATATATTTTTGACCTAGAATCGGCCTTAAAAAATCACACGATATATAATTTTCTTTGATTTTTTTCTCAGAAACTAAAAGCTTATAGCTCCAATAACAAAAGTCTGGAAAAAAAAGTGTTAATTACACAAATAGCTAATTTGAGCACATTACACAGCTTTCTCAAAAAGAAAAACTATTATTTCTGTTCTTAATAAGTTTTTGTGCATTTAAAAAAATATAGGTAAAATAAAAAATTATTTAAAAATATAATAATAATAAAATAAATTTTATTTTTGGAGCACAGCTATTACTGTACATATTATAAAATCAATTTAAAATGTGAAAAATTTAATTTTTTTTAAATTTAATTTAAATAATTAAAAAATTTAATTAATATTAAATTGAAATTGCAGGAATTCTTAAAAAAATGTTTAAGTTTTTTTTTTAAAATTTTTTTTTTTTTTTTTTTTTTTTAAATTTCACTAATCTAATAAAAACTTTGAAAATTTAAATTCAACTAAAATTATTATTATTATTATTTTTATTTTTTATAAGTTTATTTTATTTTAAGTTTATTTTATTTGTTTAAGTTTTTTTTTACAATTTAAAAATTTCTAATAAAAACTTTGAAAATTTAAATTCAACAAAAATTATTATTATTATTATTTTTATTTATTTTTTTTTTTTAATTTTGTTTTAATATTATAAAAAATGTATGTTAGTTATTTGTTTATTTGAGTTTTTACTACAAAATAAAATCAACATTAAATTTTCTCAGTTCTCTATAATTTGATCTAAACTGAAATTATTAAATTCAAGTAGAATAATTTAATATTTTTGTTCTGCATTTACTTTGAACAGCTTTCACTGTACATATTTGAAATGTTTCAAATTCTCGCACACAATTGACAATTGATTGAAATGCCCTTTAATGGCTTTAGAGAACTCCAAGAACCGACCACACATTCCAATTATCCAATTAAATAACTGATTTATTCAGGCGCATCAAACTAATATCCGTTCGCTTCAAACAAAATCGAATTGCATGTTACGCAAATCGACGAAATGCGATATTAAATATTTATTGAACTTTCGCAGAGTCTGAGCGAACACGAAACTCAAGTTAAGCCGCTTACGGTGAACTACAGCAAGCATTTACAACATTTTGATTATTAAAGTAACAGAAGAAAAATGCAGAAAAAAAAGTCATTTTTCCCACCCGCTTTAATCATAACATCTCTCTCTCCCTCTCTCTCTCTTTCTCTCTTTCAGCATTTGAATGACGAATTTAATGAGCTGAAAAAAAAGAAAAAAAAACGCCAATCACTTTCACACATTGCATAGATGAAAATTGAAACAGCCGACAACAAAGACGAGCAGCGGCTGTCGACGCCGACGTCGACTGAGGCAGCGACTGAGACAGCGACAACGACAGCAGCAGCGGCAGCGACTGTGGGCGCATTGATTACATTTTCATAATCAACGAAATACAAGAAAAGCAACAAAACAAAAAGAAAAAAAAAACTAACAAAAAAAAAAAAAAAAACGAAAAAAGTTGCAGTTGGTTTCAATGAAAATCGCATAATGGAGACAACACCTGAATCGTGTGGCACAGCACGCGATTCTGTGGAGGCGCTGGAACTGGAGGCGGATACAGCGGAGACAGAGCAAGCAGAGGCAGAGGCAACGGCAGCTGAGACAGCGACTGCAGCTCAAAACATGTCCGAGTTAGAGCCCGCAGCTCTGGATGCTTTGGATGGGGACAACGACCAACAAAAGCAAAAGTATGTCGCAAGCTCTAAATGAAATTAAAATCAAATTGTGAACAAGATATGTACACAGAGAGAGAGTGTGAAAGAGAGAGAGGGAGAGCAGCACAGTTGTTGACTCTTTGCAAGAGTGAAGCCGACACGAGCATAGCCTAATTACATTTTCATTTCGATTTTAGCAACGACTCACTGCAGCCGCACTCACTGGAGCCCATCTCCATGGACGATATACCGGAGCCCATCAAAGTGCTCGATGATATCATATCAGAGTTCGAGGAGGCAACCACCAAGCCGGCGGCATTGCATTGCAATAGCGGCGAAAATCAATCGGAAGACGATGGCTACATGAGTCTAAGTCGCAAAAAGTGAGTGGAACTTCTACAAAAATTAACAATTAATTAATTGTATATTGAGTTTATCTATTTTAACTTTGTTTGTTTAATGTAAAAAATATAAGAGATATTAGTTGATATAGACTGTGATAATATGATTTCTGTTTCTCAATTTCTGATTTTATTTCAATTCTAAATGTAAAGAAATCAAGCGAGATCTTCGAATAAGAGAACTTTATTCTTTTTTTTTTTTCTTAACTTATATTTAGAATCAATTTCAGTATTTAAATTTATGAAAAATAATGAAATTGTGAACTATAATCCATAGTAAATAATAGTAATATAAATATAAAAATATATGAAAATGAATTACAAAAAGCTTTGCCCAAAAATATGACTTCAAATTAAAGTTTTTTCTATGCAAATTTAATTCCCTTAATTTCATTTAATATTTATACTTAACATCAGACTGTGCTTTTCTATACATTTAAAATGAAAATGCAAAAAAATATCCATTTTATTAAATTCGCATTTTTTTTAAAATAATTATAAAAATATATAATTACTTATAATAAATTAATGTAATTAATGAAAACAAAAAAGAAGATTTTATTTTCTAAAGATAATATATGGTAAAGGTAATATATGCATATTACATATTTATCATTTTAAATATTATATAAAAATAAAATATATATAAAATTATATATAAATATATTTTACTATATATAAAATTATATATAATTAGTTTTTAGAAATTAATGTAAAAGCAAAAAATTAGTTATTAGATCATTTTTCTAAATATGCATATATAACAATTTATCACAGTTAAAAAAAAAAGATAGTAAATAAATAAAAACATTTTGTATGTTTCGTATTGTATTAATTTTGTATAAATATTTTAAAGTGTTAAAGTACAATCTCCAAATTTGTTTAAAAAATAAAAAGAATTATTTAATTTTAAAATTATTTTTTTAACATTTCTGTATATACGTATTATTTTTATTATTATTATTTTTTAAATATATATGTGTTTGGAAACGTAAAAAATATAAAAAAATATATATATATGTATATGTATATATAAATGTATATAATTTAATTTAAAGATTAAAACAAATTTTGAGATAGTTCTTTGTGCAAATTTATGATTTTTATTCCAAAAAATATTTACAAAATTATTTGAGCTCGAATATTAATAGATTAATATTATATTTAATATTTAAATATAAGATTTTATCGATAGAAACATAATATATTATCATTTATAAAACGATATCTATTCCGATTTCCCACACTTCAAATGGGTATATCGGCAAGGTCTTTGCACTTAATAAAACATTATATGTTTTACCAATACCAATACCAATGCAAATTATAATTAAATTTTAATGCAATTTCAATTACAATTCAATTAATTATATGCATTAGGAAATAGTCTCCACCCATTCCATTTAAGGGTTCCCTAAAAAAACTCCAAAATTCATAGAGTTGCTAAAACAAAATTTATTTGATTTTTTTTTTTTTGACAGCATGTCTAAAAAGGACTCGGAGGATGTGCCACAAACACCCAGCACGGACACGGTGCCCGAGGGCAGTTTCAACGAGGTTGACGGCACCGCCGAGAATCTAACCAAATTATCTGAGGCGGAGCACAGCAGCCAGGAAGCGACAACGCCGCTCATACAGACAACACTGGTGAGCAGAGAGTGAAAGAGAGAGATAGATATAAATATATATATACATATATTTTTACCTGCTAACTCAATTAATTCACACTCTTTGTAGCCCAAGGCACGTAGCGCCAATTCGACGCCTGCCACCAGCTCCAACTACTCGAGTCTGCCGTGTTGTGGTGCACGTGCCTCCAATTTATCGGCCAACTCCACATGCAGCTCATCGAATGGTCTGGAGGCAACTGCCAGCGCACGCACCGGCAGCTGCAATGGGGAACGCAATGCGCTGGGCATCGATATCAGTGCCGTGCACAATGCGGTGCTGCGCGGGAATTTGGCCAAATTGCCGGAGCCGATGTTGAATGAACATCCAGTTACCATCTATCCAGGACCATCGACCAAGGCAACCGGTGGCGAGGGTGGTGGCGGTGGTGTTGGTGTTGGTGTTGGCGGGCGTGGCAAGCGTATGGTGGAGAAACACAAGGCCGTCTGTCACATGCTCAATCCACATTCCATTAGCTCCAGCTCATCGTCGGGCTCATCGGCGGGCTCTCAGCATACGTCCAGCGGTGAAGCATCACCGGCGGCATCCAATATGAATGTGGCCACATCGAAGCAGTCGCAACAGCAGGATGACTATTCCGAGGACTCGCTGGAGGAGTCAACCATCTCGACAGATCTGACGCCCGTCAAGCAGAACGGTGTCGCCTGGGAGATACACTTCAAGAGCAATAAGAAGAATAAGAGCTGCGCAAAGAAATCCGGCTCAACAGCTGCCAAAAAGGTAAGTGAACTAACTACTGGAACTGAAGAGATCTAGATCTATATAGATCAGTTCATAAACAATATCCTTTTCTCTTTTAGCAACAGCATAGAGAGGACAACAATCTGGGCGATTTCAACAAGAGTTTCGTCTACAACGAACAGAGCATGCTGGGCAAGGGCACCTTTGTCATACGCCGCTCCACGGCCCGGAAGCCGCCACGTGCCGCCGACATCTTTAGCATACCGAAGCCACCGCGCATTTCGCATGGCGCTGGCGCCATTAGCAACGACTTCTATACGAGCGATAGTGAGCCAAGTGAATCGACACCATTGCCACCACCGCCTCCGGCGCCCTCTGGCGAAATCAATTTCGTCTACAAGGAGTGCGAGGCGGCCGCAGCCCAAACACGTCGTGGCCTGGAAATGGCAGCGGCGCACAGAGCTGCCCTGTCTCTGGACATTGCCGAGGCCACCGAGCATCTGATCATCAATAAGCCGATCAAGAGCAAGACGGCCATGCTGACGGAGAAGCGACTGAGCGCCGAGTCCATGCCAGACAATACCTCCAGCAGTGAGGAGTTCGATGAGGCACGTCTCAATGGCAATGGCTACGATCTCTTTGGCTACAATGGCAATGGTAAGCTCCCATAGAATAACTGCAATATCAACTCTTCGCATGACTTTGGATATCTCCTAGTCGTGCAGTCTCGATTAGAGTACTCTTACGTATTCTCAACTAATCTGCTTTACTCTTCCCCCGTACAGAACGCGTTTCGTCAGCGACCACGCCTCGCACAGATCTAGCGCCCACTCTGGAGGAGGATGAAGAGTCTGACTTTAGCTACGGCTGTGCCCCACTCAAGCAGATCGAGCACAATATAAGCGCACTGCTACGTGGCGATATACCGCTGCCTGGCCAGCTTCAGATACAGGCAAATGGCTGCAGTGCAGCGTCAGGTGGCGGAGCTACAGCTTCTGCAGCTGCTACGGCGGCTGCTGCTGCTGCTGCCGCTGCTACTGCTGCGGAGCTGCATGCCAAGCGTGTGCTGGAGTTCCGTCCGGGCGTGCACAAGTCGGAGAGCGCCAAAGAGATGCTGTTATCCCAAAGTATTGGATTTGGTCCATTGCCACCGTCGCCGCCCAGCTCCAATCCGGACATGTTCGACTATGATGCACCGTTGCCGCCATCGCCCGTGGAGCCGCGCAAGCCACTCGAACTGCCTGCAACAGCAGGACTGCCAGCCACGGCGGCCGCTAGTGGCAATCGTGGCACGACCGTTGTCGAGGTACATGCCACTGCCTCGGGCGCTGCAGTGCACAGTAGCAATAGCCATATGCGACGCAGTCGCGACAATGTGGCTGCAGTACGTCATTTCACTGATGAGCTGCCAGCACCACCAGCACCGGCTCATCAAACGAATAATTTTGCTGACGGCTTGCCGGGTCCACCATTGGCGCCCGCTGTGCCACCCCATCGCGCAGGACATTCACTGAACACGATGAAATCGTGGAGCATTGATTCACAATATCGCAAGCGATCCCCGAAATTGTTTGGCTATAGCAGCGGTAGTGGCATCACCACACCCACTGGCCTGGGTGGCATGCCGCCACTACCCCAGCCACCGATGGGCACCATCGGCTCCTGTGATGGCGGCTCTGTGGCCGGCACTGGCTCCTATCAACGGCGCTATATTAACTATGGCACCAAGCGCAGCCTGAAGCAATCGCCACGCGAAGAGCATCGCCTGCAAACCTCATGTAGTCTTCCTGAAACGCCAATCTTTGCCAGAGGGTGAGTAGCCCTTTGAATTCATTGAAAATAAGGACATAAGGCATAAGGATATGTAGCAGAGAATAGTTATTCTTGATCACGACACGAGCCATGTTCGTCACCGTCCGTCTGTCTGTATGAACTTGAACACTTCGATAGGTTCCTATAAGAGCAAATCTTATCTTTTATCTCTTGTATGACCTATAAAAACTAGAGACTTTAAATTGTAGATACCTGTATAAAATTTCTATTTGTGAATGAGTTTGCATTTTGTCTAAATAGTTAAGAAATAGAATATGTAGATAAAATGCTGCATTTGCAATAAAATCTTCCAAATATTACAGAAGTTATTAAGCAAAACGTTTGAGAAGAGAAGTTGTTTAGGTTTACAATTAATTGTTTGAGCAGTGAAGTGCCGGTTCTGGTAGAGTTACCAAGTTTGTAGCCCACAATTCTTGGGCATCGACCTTCACAGCTCGACTGATTAGGCGACGAGTTTTGAATTGTAAGGCGATGTTCATTGCCTCTACCAGCACCGTCACTTTACTGAGAATTAGGGTTCAGGGTATCTCGAGTCGAGCAGTCTTCTAACATGTGATTTATAGCTGTGACATACCTCGTACGCCATATCGTCGCCAAAATGATCCAATACCTGTGAGTGGTTCACGCACAGCGCCACGTTCCAGCACATCGAACAGCATCAATATGGGCAACTCCATCCTGGGCATAGGCGGTAAGTCGATTAGGATAAGATAGACAGCCATAGCTTTATACACCAAATTGCTCTACGCGTAGCTGGCGCCTATGGCACCGCTCAGATCTGTCGACAGCGTTCGATCAATCATGCCTTAGCCTCCAATGAAATGCTGCGCATGACTGGCGCCCCAGCACGCGGCTGGTATCCGAAGCAGCGCAACATGCGGCCCGCTTCCACGGAGAATATCGATCGCCTGGCCACGGTACGCGTCTGGGATAATCCGGCTGGCATGTCCGGTACGGGCCAATCACGTAAGCCGCTCACCCTGCCGCCCAATCTGACGCCCTCCTTCTTGAACAAGTCGCCACGCGAAGCGCTACGTCGTGTCACCAGCTTGCTAATCACCAAGAAGAGTAAGTGTAAAACTGACTGTAGAAGGCATCGACTTAGTCTCACTCTCTCTGTGTTTATTTTACTAGAGCATAGTAAGGAGCGCAAGCACAAGGCGTACAGTGATCTGCCCATGGATGAGAGCAATAGCAAGCATGCCTATGAATTTGAAACTGGTAAGAAGAAATCCAGAGATCTTGGGAGACCACAAGAGCTAATCTTATGAACCAAGTGCACATTGGAGTGAGCATAAGAGATCTCTTAAAGTCATATAATAACTAAGAAGATCTAAAACTATTTTCCTTTAGCTTTTCATACGAGAATATAGACCAACCCAATTATTAAGAGTACTATTAAAAATTCTATTTAATTCCATTGGCTCTACCAACACCGCTCGAGCTATTGGCTGCTGTTTTAGATCTTATACAGGGCTACAGGGCTTCCCCACTTTTGCCTTAACTTTCGAATTGAGTTTAAGCTAATGATATTTACCAAGCCAAGAATATCAAATTCCTTTCAGTTCTAATAAAATTTTTTATAATTCGTCGTCATTTATAAAAATCTTTGTGCTTTACCCTTCCATAAGATAATTATATATCTTATGTCATTCTACAAATTCTCTTCAAGTTTTATTATAAGCTAAAGATGTAAATGAATTCTTTTCCTACAATTTGTAAATATAATATAACCAATTCTTTATATTCTTAACTTTAATATCATTAAATTGAATTGAAATTTCTCTAGAATAACCAATTCCGTTCCTTAAAGTTGTTGTTAAAATTTTGGTAGACAATTTAAAAATATATAAAACAATAAGTATTATATTAATAAAGACTTTTTCTCTTTTATGCTATAGGTTCCACAAAGCGCAAGGAGAGTAGCAGTCGGAGCAAGGATACTGCTGCCGCTGCTGGTGTCGCTGCCACGCCCAAGGCCAAAAAGAAGGGTCTCTTCAAGACGCTGTGGAAACGCACGAAAACCGCCTCGCTGGATCAATAGGAGAGCCAAAATATCAACAACAACAGCAACAATAATAAATTATATACCAAATGTCAACTTGTTTACGAACGAAGCCAAAACACTGCCCCCGCAAACTCCCCAAACTAAACACACACATACATATATGCATGTGTATATGTTTTTAAAGAACGTTGATAATAATCGCACCTCAATATATATTTATATATATATACATAAATGTATTATAACCCGAAACTCACCTGCTCAGCCATCAATATATTTATAACACAATTCACACGCGCGCGTACGATTCGAAAGATTTTCACACATGCTCATTCGTTTGTAAATTGCACTCAATATGCAAGCAATTGATATATATAAATATATATATAATATACACATATATATGTACATATGTATATGTATGCAACTATATCGGTCATAACATAATGCGAAAAACTGAATAATTAAAAAAAATGCACAAAGCCGTGAATCGTAAAGACTGAAAAAAGAAAAAATTAAATAAATAAATAAAATGTAAATGAAATATGATGAAATAAAAAAAAAATCAATACAAAAATATTTGGAAATGCCACAACAGAACAGCAGAACAAATATATATACATATATATGTATATGTATATGTATATGAATATCAGCAATAAAATGAAATATCGAGAGCGAAACACACGCAATAAAAAAATGCACGCAACGATGAGCAAAATAAAAAATACAACAAATTTAAAAAAAACTAATAAAAAAACATAATTATACAGCACTGAATTTATATAGTATATAAACTCTATATACATAGTTTGGAGTATAACTGGACCGTTTAGGGTTCCCACTGGCAGCATAACTTACTTTATATTATGATGTTCGATATATACTATATACATACATACGTGAAGCTACTCTTTTTTATGGGCTTCCTTTCGGATGCTGGAGCAAATCTCTTCGACTCGACAAGCTCCAAGTGAAAATTTTAAATCTACTAAAAAAAATATCTAACAATAAATTTGAATTTTATTTCGAAATTTCGAGAGACTAGAGAATAGCCGAAACGCCCTCCAAAATTTTCAAAAAATAAAAACTTTGATAAAACAATTTCCACAATTTTTCATAAAAAAAAAAATAAAATAAAACAAAATTTAATAAATTAAAAATTAAAATACAAGAAATGCTCAATAAAACTTTACCAGGCAGCATTTTGCTTTTTGTAATTCCAACAAATAAAAGAACAAGAAAAATACAATGAATCGCAATGAGAGAAACAGAAAACAAATAAAACCAACTGTAAACGTTTACTAGTCATAAAATATGTGAAAGAAAAAAGAGGGCATAAAAATTATTAAATATATGAAATATGTATTTTTTATTAACACACTGAGCAGTCAAGTGGCCAAATATAAAATTAAAACAGAAAAAAAAAAAACCAAGCGCCCGCCCCACAGTTAACGCAAGAGAGAGAGAAAGCCAGTTGAAAAGTATTATTAACGAATTATTATATATTATGCTATAGCAAGTTGGTATTTATTATAATTAATTATATTGTATGTACAATTATTTGTATTAATATTATTGAATATATTTTTTAGAAAAGTAGTTTGAAAATAAAATTTAAAAAAAACTAACAAAGAAAATAAAAGTACTTAAAAAACCAAGAAAGTAAAACTGGCAAGTTGGGAACTTTATCTATATATAAATATATTGATCCATCAAAAGTCAAAATTGAAGTTGATTATTATAACAAGCTGAAAATTCGTGTTGTTTTTATTTAGAGATATTCTTATAGGCCTTTGGACCCATCCTACATTTGAGAAACATTTCTAAAGCACTAACTAAACTAAATTTCCCTACAAAAAATATATACAACGTTCATTCTCATACTGCTTGAAGGAAACATACATAAAAGGAAAATATATATAGAAAAAGAAAAGCAAATAATAATGACAATTTACAATAACAATTCACAAACCACATATGAATAGAAGAGCTATGAAGAACCAGTTAAGCACAGACAGAACAAAGCAAATGATATAATTTTTTAGCAAGAACAAATGAATTTTAAATAAAAAAAGTAAATAACAATTAATGAATTGAAATAAAAATAGCATTGAAAATTTTGAAAAATATAAAACGAAAATTGTGTTTCATTAAGTTTGAGTTGGAGTTTGAGATGGTAAGTAAATTTATAATTGATATTAATATAGTATAAACAATTTTAATAAAAAATAGAAAATACGATATTTTTTTGCATTTGTTTATTACATATCTTTACAACAAGCATGTTAAAAACTTACATTCGAAAGTCAAAATTAAAATAAAGAAATTATAATAAAACAGTTATAAAAACAAATCTAAGTCTGCTACGTAAAATTATTAAAGACAAAAACTAACAAATTACAATAATCATATTGAGAATTAAAATTAATGAACAGTAAATGTTAATTTGATATGAATATTGACAACTTATAAATTGTATGCGTTCCACTGTGCGACGCAGCGAATGATTTGCGAAAAACTAAAACATTTTCTTTTTGACGAATAAAATCTATATGAAAGCCCCTAACACATACACATAGATACACGCACACACACACATTTTATATACCTCTAGCGATGTTTATACATTGTGCATGGCATAGCCGGAACCAATGGCCAATCGACTCTATAGCGAGACAAGGAATTTCCTTGAGTTGCACGTGAAGCAGATGCTGGCCCATAAGGTCAAACTGGCCAAACATGATGCAGCCAATGCCAATAACACCAATAGCAGACCAGATTTATTGCAACGCTTTTGGAGGGATTATAGCTACGATATTGAATTTCTTTAAGTAAATAACTAGATAAACCAATTCATTGTACATTAAATAGAGAAACTGCTTTCAGATCCTCTGCGGCTTCATCTAGACGCATAGTAATTTTTGTATATAAAGTATATCGGATATTTGTATATATATGTAAAATATTTAACGTCTAATGGACAGGTTTGAAAGAAAAATGTTGTCCCATTGAAAAAGTGCAAGTTGGCTAAGGGTAAGTCTTAATTTAAAAGCAAAGAAAAAACATACCATTTAGAGCAGTATATAGTATTAACGCTAGTTTAGGTGCTATTGTAACAGCAAAATATTTAATTAAAAATCTTTAAATACAATTTCCATTTGGATTTCTTATTTTTTTCGTTTTGTTTTATTACACATTTGCTCGCAATTTAGTTTGTGTGTGTGTACCAGATAAATATACATTTATATGAAAGAAAGAGAATAGATTTTGAAAGTTTTGAAAACCACACACGCGCCAAAACCGAAATAATTATTACAAAACTAAATAAACTAACTAAAAGTATCAGTGATGCGCACAAGTTATACGCCTTCCTTCTTCTATTTTTTTCTTTTTAGGATTTGTAGGGATAGTAACAAAAAAGAAAAATGAAAAAAGAAACGAAAAAAAAAAACGACCAAATTTTGTTTGCATTACCTTAAGGATATCAATTGAATTCTTTAGACAGTCCTGCGGGCATTAAGAGATATAGATAGTTGTAATTATTATTTTTGTAACTGTTGCTGCCTTATGCATAATGCGTGTCATGAATTTTAAAAAGATTTAACAAAATATGCCTCGGTGTTTCGTTTGTTGTGCATTGTGAATTCTATTAGTGAAGGTTGGTTTTGTGTTCGTTTTTTTATTGTTTTATAGTTTGTTTATTTTGTCTCTTTTTCTTTTCCGCTTGTTTTTTCTTTGTAATTATTTTTCTTTAGCAATAATCTCTAGTTAGCCGTCCGAGCCATCCACAGTCTAAGCCATATAGCTATACTCGTCACCAGAGTTAGCCGTACGTTCAATATATTGTTTGTCAATTAACGATTCAACGCATTTTTTTATCATTGCGATATTGGGCGTAAAGCTAACTTTCGATAAAGACAGTACCTGTTGATACAAGACAATTACTTAATATATATATCCGATATCAGATAAGATCCGTTGACTTACCTCTTGTATCAGAGCATTGTGCTTCAAGACTTTGCGCGCCTTCATAATACGCACAATGGCAGCCTGTAGAAACAGCTTACGATCCTCATCCACCGAGTTAATCGTATGCTCCACCTAAATAATATAAATTGAGAGCATTAGATAATGTTATCACGTTCATTGACTTATTTTCTACCAACCTCCTGTGGCGTTTCTTTTTGTAACGCTGAGCTTATCTTAAATTTTGTACGCTTATTGGTATAATCGAAATTCAATTCGATGCGCGTATCACCCGAGAGATTCTCTGAGCTGGCATTTAGCAATTTGGACTCAATCATCGGCTGCATATGCTTCTGATACGTTTCATCATTTAATTTCAACGTATTTTGTATCTCTCGACAACTGAGCTTATCGCAGGTCTCGAAAAGTAATATTATTGCCATTTGGTACGTTTGCATTGTCACAATGTAGGACTTCTTGAGGTGACTCAGCTTCAGTTCACCATGGCACATATGATGCAGCCATGTAAGTTTGCGACCGCTGAATAAATTATGATAATAGTCCTCAAACTAGAAATGTAAAGAAAATTCAATATTATTAAATTGATATATAAGATAGTATGGAACTGCACAACTTACCATTTTGATAGACTTTTCAAATTCCTGGGGCACCGCAAATGGTATAACCTGCGTCGAGCCCAAGGGCCAAGCGCCCGCCTGCAGCACTTTAATTGACAGATTGATACCTGTAATTATATTTTTTATATTAGTTTTAAAATCTTTCAACATATTTTTTAAGCCTTAGATATAGTAATGCAAATAATAAAAATAATTTTGCTTAATCATTGCTTAGTATACTATACTACGCACTTAAATTACAATAATAACTTAAAGAGTTTCACAAATTACAATTACATTTAAACTAAAGTTAAAATCTTTTATAAAAACAAATATGATATATATATAGTTTAATATTTTCCGCTATATAATCTAACTAAATATTTAATTTAAATACTGCTACAAATAAATAATACCTAGATCAATTTCGTTGTCCTTTAAATGATTATTGAACTTATTGTTCAAATCTGTAGAGACTGAAATGTCCGTGAACATGCGGTGCAGTTTATTGGTGAATTCATAGCCACACGCTTGCTGCAATTTATAAATTTTAGAATATATAAATATTGTATTTATATATACATACACATATATTTAATTTTTTTTTAGCTCTCACCTTTAACCGATTAATCATGCCCTCCTCAGCATCCATACTCTGGCTTTGCTCGTGTATTAGACGCTTCGCTAGCAATCGACTATAGAACTTTTGAAACACATCCTTGTCTTCAATGTATTTGAATATTGTTATACTATTTGTGAGTTTCTGATCGATTTCCGCTTCGCAGGTTTTCGATTTCTTTAACAGTGTATCACAGTATTTGGCCACATATTCAGCACTGCGGCATGGCTGCCGTTCGCTGGGACGTCGATTGATAACGCTGGCGCAGGCCTTGTCCAGCGCGCTAAGGAACAGCGAATCATTCTCGAAGACATCGGCAATTAGCTCCTGATACTTATGATGCACCTTCAGCATATTCTCAACGAAGGCAATGTGTATATTCTCGCCCTTGAGCGCGTACACCGTTTCCAGGCCCTCGTTTTTGATGTGCTCCAGAAATGTTTGTATCAGCTCCGCTTTTAGATTATCTGGTATAGGCTTGAGCACAATGTACATATTACGTAAATCTTGACGCCTTTCATCCGACACCATATCTCGGCATTCTGAATATATGTAACCCAAGCGATCATTAATAAATTTCTCTTCGCATTGCTTGCGCAGCTTTAGAAACGAAATTAGATGGAGAAACTTTTCCGCTCTCTTAGTCTCGCACTCCAGTATCTTGATGACCTCTTGCATGTACTGTGAAACGCTGCAACGTTGCATCAGCTTGTTGGCCTCGATCGTATAGTAAGAGCCGCTCGCCTCCAGCATCGGCCCCTCGAAGTGTTCCTGATACAGCTTAAAATTTAATTGGTCTGTCGTTTTACCGTTGTCATCGATGACCTTTTTATAGTTCTCCACGTCAACAAAGCTGAGTATAACGCCATTGATGACCTGTACACGATGCGAATCGAGTGTACCATTGCTGGCTCGATCCGCTGCAATGCCTTCCAATATATGACGTACCAAATCCTGCGCCAGAAATTCGACCATAACCACACGCCAAATATTCAAGCCAAGCTCACCAATTTCCATTTGCTCGGCTGCACTGGTCTGATTGCTATACATTGTATCCGTATCCGTGATTTTTTGCTTTTTGATGTGCTGCTGGTTTAAGTAACTGCAAAACCGGAAAAATCAATTGCTTTATTATATTAAACAGCAATTAATTAGTTAAGCAAACACTTACGAATATAATTTATGAAGATAATGGATACCCTGACTATATTCCCTCCAGGCAGTATAATAGCGTTGCAATAGATCTGGTCTACTATTCGTGTTATTGGCATTGGCTGCATCATGTTTGGCCAGCACCTTAGCCAGCATCTCCTTCACGTGTGACTCAAGGAAATTCTTGGTCTCGCTATAGAGTCGATCGGCCATTGGTTCCGGCTGTGCCACGCACAATGTATAAACATCGCTAGAGGTATATAAAATGTGTATGTGAGTATGGGTGGGTTGTAAAATGAGTTTAAAATATTGAAAACATGTGCATATACTATATACATGTCCATCAGAAAGAAAATGTTTTCATTTTTGGCAAATCATGCTGCGTAGCACAGTGGAACGCATGCAATTTATATGTTGTCAATATTCATATCTATAAAATCCGATTGACATTCACTGATCAATGTATATGTATATTTGTTTTTATTTTTTTATTTAATTATTTTTATTTATTTATTTTATTTTTTTTTTTTCGTTTTTATTATTTAGTTAGAGCACTCCTCTATATTTTTTTTTTATAACATGCCCATTAACACTGTTCCACTGTGCGACATACAGGAGCAAATACTCACGAAAAGCATGCATTCCAGACTTTGCGATCCACTGCGCGCAACGTTATCACCGATTCAACAGTGCGACTCAATGGATTCCAGATCTCTCCGAATTCCACTGTTTTGGGCTTGAGCGACATCTCGGTCATCTTGATGTGTGTGTGTGTGTGTATGTGTGGATGTGTGTGTGCGTGGGAGGATGTGGCTTGTTTGTTGAACTGTTTGTGGATTGGTGTTGGTAAGTGGAGGAGAAAAGGATTAGCACAACATCATTGCAAGAAAACACAATTTATGAAAATAAACAATTGCCACAAGCGTATACAACTTGAATTTGCTCTCAAACGCGCATTTTGTTATAAATAAAGTACAATTGCGTCGCCCCTCGTACGTTGCTGCCACCAGGCATAATCAGCAGAGCCCCAGGCCAAAAAAAAAAAAGAGAAATATATGTGGGCAACAACGACAACGGCGGCGACGTCGACGGCCTCGAGGTGCAGCATTGAATGCAGTAGGCCCCAAATAAGCGGCACTTGCTGTACACTGCGACGGCAATGTGTCGTACACTTACGCGCTTCTTAATTACACTATGTACTAATTATTTATGCGTAAAATTTAGTTTTTTTTGCACTTTTTTTATAATCCGAAACGAACTCTTATGTTACGGCGACAAGGTTGCCAGTCCATTTCGACAATGACAGTGCTTCTATGCAACCCTGCAGCAACACAGAACGATAACGATAACATTATTGTTTGCTGCTGTTAGCCACTGTTAACATAACCTGTTGGTAAACACGTAATTTGAAATGCTGTTGAAGTAAACACAAGATTTATTTTGTATATATTTATGTAGATTTATTAGGCTTTTGCTTTTTTCTATAATTTGCTAATTGTTTGTTTTTTCTTTTTTCTTTGTCATTGAAACTATATAAAAGTGCAATGTTAGATTTATTGTTAATAGCTTAAAACACAACACTTAAACATTTACTAAAGGATTTATTTTCTTTATTACTTTTGCTAGTTAATTCTCAAATATTTAATAAAAAAAAACGTAATTTAGATTTTTTTGAGGATTAGGGGCTGATAGTTAAACAATCATCGTCATGCTTTTAACTTACATATTTTTCGTTGATTGTCATGCTTTAAGCCATTAATAACAAAAACAATTTGGGTAAGGCTAAGAAAATCAATGGATCAAAATGCTTATAAATTGGATTTGCCATTCGTTAGTTTTCTTCTTTTAAATATATTGATGTAATTTTCATTGAGTTAATTTTGCTATGTAAGTTCGTTCGTAGTTTGTTTCTTGACTAATTCGTTGAAGTTCTCTAGTAAACATGCGACACTTTCTTTCTTTCTCTATATATACTATATATGTATGTATATGCTAATGTATATGTAGAGCTATATGCATATGTATATGGTATTATGTATCTATGTTCCACAAGAATAGTCTATATTCTGTTAATTTCTTGGTTTTGTGTAATATGCATGCCAAATTCATCAAATTATTTGCCTACTATTGCTCTTCCACTAGTTTGGGGCATTATTTAATGCGCTATATGTGTATATATTTATATTAAACTAATAGTTTAGAATTATTTAGCATAAGTATAGTACATACAATTTGTTTAACTGCTTCGTATTTGGACTTGCTTGCGGGTTGCATTTGTTTTCTTTTTTTGTGTGGTGGGATACGGATTCTCAATTTAAATTTATCTCGACTTAGTCTACACATTTGAATTATTAAATATTCTTTTGGTTTTGTTGTTAATTTCTTGTTAATTTTTAGTTACATTTTAAGCACATTTACATTGAGAAGTACTTTGATTTTATCCTTTTGTTGTTGCGAAAATTCATGCGAATAGTTGCAATAGTATGTATATATGTAAATATGTATAATTTAATTTAAATGCCTAATACTAGAGTTTATAAATTGATGTTTTAGATTCATTTATAATTTTCAACTACACATCGACTAATGTTGTTAAGCAAATAATTTGTTATGTTACATTTATGTTTTCTCTATAATTTGTAAATGAAATAACAATTTGTTTAAAACAAAACACTCACAATAAATTTAAATACTTAAGTTATAGTTATAAATGTTTAAGGTACACAGTTTACAAACTTTTCAAAAGCGAAGACCAGTTACAACTAAAGAGTATAAATTTTCTTATGCTTCTTTTTTTTTTTAAATATATTTTCTTTTTTTTTTTAAGTTGTTCACGTAGCAGAGAATATCACACGAATATAGGCAAACCAAATGTAGCAAGTATAACAGTTGTATAACAGTTAACTATATGTTTGCACTCACTCATACACACATACACACTCTCTCACTCACATTCTCTCATACACACAAATGTAATACATTCCCAATTCATTCCAACAGAGATTGCGATTCCCCAACGGTTCCATTACCCAAACATGTTTCTGCCGCAGCTTCCATTGCTGCATCCTGTGCCTTGAGCTTCAACAGCGGTGTCTTGATGTCTGCTTCCAGCTCGGTGCTACACTCCAGACTAACTGGGGCTGCCACTGGTGCTGCTGCGGCCAGCTTCTCCTTCTCATGCAGTTCAACGGCGGCCTTTGGCTCCGCGGCGCTGCTCTCCGATTTGCCCTGCAATAAGCCAGAGAATTAAATTTGAATTTACGTAGGGTATACTCTATATCACTCACCTGCAAATAGTAAGTCATTAGCTGGCCCTTGCCCTTGACAGCCACCAGGCCGCGCTGCTGAAACGTATATCCAAATTGCTCTAATATCTTACAGGTCTCCTCGGTCACCTGCACGGCGCCAGCTTTGCCAGTGCTCTCCATTCTCGAGGCCACATTCACCGTATTCCCCCAAATATCGTAGTGTGGCTTTCGGGCGCCAATTACACCCGCCGTTATCGGTCCATGATTGATGCCCATTTTGAGTACGAAATGATTGAACGACTGCTCATTGATGCTCTGCAGCGCATGCTTCAACTCCAGTGCGAACTCCACCAGAACCGCCAAATGGGACCAGCGCTCGGTGATGGGCGCATCAGTGCGTAAATTACGCTGCAAATTAATGCCACTGGCAGCCATATATGTCGATCCAATTGTCTTTATCTTAATGATGTCCTGAAATTGTGGCAGCTCCAAGAGCTAAAAGAAACACCAAACTATATAGATATACATATATATTATTATAGTTTTTTCCTCTTACCGCATCGAAATCGGAAATGACTTCATTCAGAAAACGTAAGCACTCCAGACCTTGATTATTAACCGTTTCCTCTGAATAGAAATCTGTATGGAGTATGCCAAAATAAAACATTCTCTCTCTTTCAAATATATTATGAAAATGGGTATATGTATTCTACCTGAAAAGTTTGGCATGCTGGCGAAGAGCACGCCCACCTCGGCATAGCTCTGAGAGTAGAGATCGTCGTGAGAGCGTTTTGTGTTCTTCATAAAATGCTCGGCCACATGCACAGGCAATACATTATAGACCAAAGCCTCGTTACGTTGACGCATATCGTTGGCCGTTTCTTTTTGCTCGGCAACCTCGGTTTTCCACTTGAAAATAACACGATCTTCATGGTCCATCTATCCATTGAGAATGAAGAGAAAGAAAACAATTCAGATTAATAAATACAAATGAAAAATTTATAGAAAAGCTATTTTTGACTCTTAATTGAATTTATAAATAATTTTGAAAAAAAAAATAAAAATTAGCGATATGAAATTATTTCAGTAAAAATTGAATTTATAAATTTAAATTTAAAAAAAAAAAATTTAAAATTATAGAAAAACTTTTTTGACTATTAATTGAATTTACAAATAATTTTGAAAAATTACAAATTAGCGCTATAAAATTATTTCAGTAAGCAGAAATTGTTTAAATTAAAATATAATGTATTTGATTATAATTTCGAATATGACAAAATTGAATTTATAAATTAAAATTTTTTAAAATAAAATAAAATTTAAAATAAAATACAATATATTTCAATAAAATTTGGAATATGATGAAAAAATTGAATTTATAACTTATTTATAGAAAAACTATTTTTGATTGTTAATTAAATTTTAAAATAATTTTTTAAAAATAATTAATGTTATCAAAATATGATATATGTATGTACAAATATTTTTGTAAACAGTAATTTTAAAAAATTCAATATAAAACATTTTATTAAAATAAAATAAAATATAATATATTTAAAATATTGATTATGAATTTATAAATTATTTCTACAAAAACTATGCCTGTTTGTTATTGAATTAAATAATAATTAAAAAAAATTAACTTAAAATCAATTTTCTTTTGACATATATATATTTTTTTTAATAAAAAAAAAAAACTTTTTATCGTGGCTTAATTGTACTTTTAACTTCCTCATTTGATATACTTACATGTCTTGCTAAAAAGCTGAGTGATAATGCCGACACAAGTAGCAGACCTGAAGCACAATAACGCGTTGATATAAGACTGAAAAGCAAAATAAAATATTTAATTAATAATCTATAAAACCAAAGATTCTCTTTGCCTCTAACTAAACTTACGGCTGGTGTGCCAGATCGTCCTCCAGAGTATACAAATCCTGCATAATGCAAACATTGAAATAACAATGCAGAGCTGAGAGTAAGCAAGAATTTAAAAATAAAATTGATTAGCTCAGCCATTCAGAAGACGATAAAAACAAAACTCACCTGCAATGGACAAGAGCAACAGGATTTTGGTCAAGTGCGTGAGCTGTGCAATTACAGCAATGGCGATTAGTATGAGGACACTGAAGTTGCTCAAATAGGACGGATATAGGACACGCTCGGTGGGCACCGCTTCACGCATTTGTTCCACAAACGATTCAGGCAGCAGGTGCTCGGCGGTGGCCACCTCCTCCAAGCCGCCCGTGGCATTGAATTCGCTTTCGCTAACAATGTGCTCGGTGCGCACGAAGGTGACAAAGAAAAACTGCAACAAACAGGAAAGCAAAAAATAGGTATAAATACAGTTGAGAAGTGTGTACAGATGGGTGACTTAAAATATACCCTATAATGTCATATAAATAAAGTAGCAGTATTAGTAATAGTAGTATCAGTTGTAGTAGCAGTTGTAGTAGCAGTAGTAGTAGCAGTTGTAGTAGCAGTTGTAGTAGCAGTAGTAGTAGTTGTAGTAGTATGAGTTGTAGTAGAAGTAGTAGTAGCAGTAGTAGCAGCAGTAGTAGTAGAAGTAGTAGTAGCAGTAGCAATAGTAGTAGTAGTATAGTTGTAGTAGTATGAGTAGTAGTAGCAGTAGCAATAGTAGTAACAGTAGTAGTAGTTGTAGTAGTATGAGTAGTAGTAGTAGTAGTATCAGTAGTAGTAGCAGTAGTAGTAGTAGTAGCACTAGCAATAGTAGTAACAGTAGTAGTAGTTGTCGTAGTATGAGTAGTAGTAGTAGTATCAGTAGCAATAGTAGTAGCAGTAGTAGTAGTAGTAGAAGTAGTAGTAGCAGTAGTAGTAGTAGTAGAAGTAGTAGTAGCAGTAGTAGTAGTAATAGTAGTAGCAGTAGTAGTAGTAATAGTAGTAGCAGTAGTAGTAGTAGTAGCAGTAGTAGTAGCAATAGTAGTAGCAGTAGTAGTACTAGTAGTAGAAGTAGTAGTAGCAGTAGTAGTAGCAATGATTACTAATAATGAGTAAATAGAGTAGAATATATCTTAAGAACTAATGAGAACAATATGAAAACATTGACTAAATTATACTCTGTAGATATATGGTAAACAATTTAGATTCGTTAGTTAATCAAGGCATTTTTAAGTATATATAGCAAATATGGAAAACAATCTTGAATAAATATGTTAGTTACTTTACAAATTATTTAAGTGTATATCTTACTCTGACATATGTTCACTTAAATAAAAAAAAGTTTTAACTGGTATTGCTTAGCTGCTATAAATAAAATAGCTAAGTTGATTTTACTTTACTGTTTTAATTTATAATAATAAGTGATCCGATAATAAGTTATTCAGATTAATAATTTGTTATTTAAACATTTGCATAGTTTTTGTTTTTATACAGATATTTCTTAATCAATTGTTAAAGACAAAAATATATCTATAGATTCGCACTTTAGATAACGCCATAATGTATCATATATATAGCTAAATATATCTAGATCAATTAGGCCTCACAAGTCGATCAATAATACATACACACAAATAATATCTAACAACAAATAAACACGTTTAATTTGTTGCCTTAATTTCTATATACATATACAATCTGATATCTTAAATTGACTTGTTTATGATGGCAAACAAACTTAAATTCTACTGCTTATTAGAAATATATGCACTATACAATCGTATATACTTTCGTATTATATTTACCCTACAATAACAAATATTTTTAGGCAACTTTTACAGGGCAACCGCAAGAAAATCAATAAGGACTTGAGCACGCCCTGTATGCAGTGCATATACTAACCATGTCGATGACATTGCTGAGGCCAATGGTAAGTGCTATAATTATGGCCGCCAGCTCACGAACGAAGGTAATGTCATTGAAACGTTTGCTCACATCCACAAAGAACTTGGGCAGCATGCCGCTAAAGCTTTCGGCAATGCTAATCGCCACCAGCATGGCAATGGGCACCAGCGGCGCAGCAATGTTAATGAAATGCAGCGTGGAGCGTGGCAATACCAAGTAGGAATACAAAACATCGATGCACTGCACCAATAGGGCGGCCAGCAATGGCAACGAACTATATGGCTCCCGATAGACAGCATAGGCCTGTTCCAGCTGCGGATTCTTGAAGCGCAAAAAGATGTTTGTGTCCTTGGTGAGATTTCTATGAATAAAATAATAAATTAAACTTTTATATTTCTTTCTATTTGTGTGACGCAGTTATTATTACTCATGCCCGTCACGTGTGACCAGCTCATCTTTTAATCGTTGCTTGAAATTCTCCAGCTTTATTTGTTCCTCCTCATCCTCGGCAGCTGTGGGATTATGTCCATTGATGACGACACTTTGTGCCAACAGCTCCTCATCATCGACTGTCGCATCGTTGTCATCGCCAGCACATTCGTTGCTCTCATTGCTGCCATTGCTGCTGGCATTCGAGTCGGGACTATGATTGGCATTCTCCGATTTTAATTCGTTGATTTTCTTGCCACAGGGCGAGGCGAACTAAAAAATTGTATTGCATTAAATATGAAAACTTTTAAAGGCCAGGCCAACAATCTTCACTCACCGGTTTAACCACTTTCGTAATGAAATAGGTCTTCAGGCCAGCTATGCGCAGCAGCTCCTCCCGCTTCTCGCCAAATGCCGGCTCCACCTCGAATTCGCCATTGAGAAAGGCCAATGTTTTGTCGGAAATGTGTACACGTCTGCAACGCAAAAGAAAAAAAAAAGAAAATGAATTCTTAATGCCAATGCAAGTGTAATATAGTTGTCGACGAGGGTGTGTCCTGATGCCATAAATTTGCATATCGAAGTGACAAGGACAAATCATAACAACAGCCAGCCAGTCTAGCCCCTATTTTCTAATCCGATCAATTATGCATTGGACTCACCCGGCTTTGCCGCTAGATTCCATTTTATTAGCCAGCTCAACGTCCTTGGAATAAACGTCAAACTGCCATTGACGCTGGCCAAGTATTCCGGCCAGGACAGCGCCCGTATGTATGCCCACACGCATATCAACAGGTGAGTTTGCCTTTTGCTGCACATATCTAAAATAATAATAAAAAAAACGCTATTATAAAAACTATGCTTCAGACGACACAAAAGGGGCAACAGGCCCACAAGACAACAGGACGACGCGTGGTTAAGTGCAATTACATTTAATTGAACAAACGTTGATTTGACAACGCCTGTCGTCGCCTGTCGCCTGTCGCCTGTCGCCTGTCCTTGTTGCTGTCCCATGAGTCCACTGCTTGACTGAGTGTCCTGGCACTCTGTCTGCTCCTGTCCGCTCTATACTCACTTGATGGCCTTCACCATAGAAAGTCCCATGTGAACGCAGAGCACGGCATGATCCGGTCGCTCGTCGGGCGCTCCGCTAATGCAATAATAGCAATCACCGAGAATTTTAATGCGCAGTTGTTGGTACTTCTGTAAGGGGTAATAAAAGTATGTGTGTGAGCGTGTGTGTGTGTGCGTGTTAGTTAGAACTCTTTATAGCAAAACGAGCTAATGGAAACATTGTGCTCCCTTTTGGGCTATATACCGATTAGGTACAACAGCACTGCTTAAATTACAGTAATTTCAGGTCTTCAAATCAATAAAATTAATAGATAATCGAAGTGCAAAACGACAAAGGGAGTTAACAATAGAAGCGATTAATTGTTATTATTTATAGATAAGTTAATTAGCTAGAAATGGGATTAGGACTAGATAAAGAAATATAATAGAAGTCATATAACGTAGAAATACTCTGTTAATTAAAATATCAGAATAATAATATAAATATATGAAATATAAAAGATTATCAGAAAGTACCACAAAAAATATACTTATTATTATACAAGATTCGAATTAATGTTTTAAAAATATATAAAATAAATTATAAAAATAATAAATAAACAAATCAACCAAACAAAATCAACAATAGAATACTAATAACATAAAATATACTATAAATAATCAAGTAAAGACTTTTTAGGAAAAATAAATAAATAAATATAAATAATTCTATTAATTTAAATTATTTGTATTTATTTATTTATTTTTTTTTTTTTGAAATATACATAACTCAAAAACGATTTAGTTGGCTTAAAAATTATTTAATTAATTTAAAAGTTAATTAAAGCTATTTAATACTAATTTTAAAACAAAATTAAATGTATTAAATAATCAAGTAAATAATAATTATTTAATCATTTATTTTGGTTTTCAAATAATTTTAATTTAATAATTAATAAATAAAATATTAAATGATTTAGTTGACTTAAAATTTTTAAATTAGTAATAAATGAAGTATTAAATAAGTTAATTATCTTAAAAGTGATTTAATTTGTTTAAAAATTAATTAAACACATTTAGAATTAATTTAAAAACAAAATAAATGATTCTGATCCATTTTACCTAATTTAGTTCGTATTTTTAAAGCGATTTAAATTAATTTATATTTTTTATTCTTTATATTTTAATATTATATTATTTATTTAATATTATTTATTTAATATATTATTGATTTTATTTATTTTTTTAGTAATAATAATTATTTTAATTTTATCTTTATTATGTATTGTAACAAAATATAATATAATCTTTTGAAAAATACATTATAATTATATTATACGAAGAACTGAAAAGTTTAAGCAAGTCAAAAAAATATGTAAATGCAGAACCTAAGCAAAACAATTAGCGGAATTATATTAAAAGAAAACCTGAAAAAGTATAATAAATATAATTACCATGAGAAGCGATATATATATCTATATATACATCCCTTAAATATTCCCTCGAAAAGCCAAACTTAGCTTTCAAATCCCAGCACACAAAACAAATGAACCGAAAACAGGCTGCAAAGCCAATAAAACACAATGAAATAAAAATAATAAAAAAAAAATCTGGGCAACGAAAAGTTTCCACAAGAAAACCCCTGGAAAAAAGTAAAAAATACTGCAGCAAATTAACTGGGCTCAAAATTTAAAGGACCTTTTAGGCAAAGCCCCGAAAAGAAAAATCGCATGAGAGTAAAAATCAACTCGACACATTTCACACGGCTGACTGAGCGTAACTTTTATTGCCAACGCACCGTACCGCACCGGGCCGCCCCACCACGACCCATACCGCTTCGCCACGCCCACTCAGTCGCCCATTAAAAAAAAAGTGTGTAAAACAAAATGAAGATGAATGGCGAAGAGCAAACGCAAGTAGCAGCATTCAAATTAAAGTTCGAAATGCGCAATTGAAGGAAATTAAAATCGAAAACGAGAAAAAAAAAACTGAAAAAGAAAAATAAAATTCTCAGATGCTTATCTTAAACATCATCATCAACATTATTTTAAGAGATTATTGCGGCACCGGGCAGGTGAACGAACAGCTGGAAAATACACAAACACACAAACGAAGAGAAATACGAGAAAAAAGAAAAACAGTGCAAAAGAAAAACAAAAAGATATAAAGAATAGCCAGCGGAACACAAAAGGAAAGTTGTTTCCACTTTACCTCGGCGAGCCTATCGAAGCGTGCGAAGAGCTCGTTTAGCATTTTTACCAGATCTTGGGCGCTATACGTTGAGGAGATGGCGGTAAAGCCGACAATATCCGCATACAGTATGCTTTTGGTGGGTGCGAAAAAAAATATATATTTATATATACGTAGATTCAAATATGTAGTACGGCAATATATATTTATACTCGTAGTCGTCTGTTAATGAGCCTATTAAACAAACGCTGTATAACTTATGCCGGGCATTATTCAGCGGAACTATTAAGCCTAAAAAGGAACTTTTAGTGTAATTACTGAAAAACATATTTAAATATCATAATAAAAATACTTCAAGGTGCTAATATTCCGATAAAGATTTTTATGTCGGAATTGGAAGGAATATGTAATGGATGAGGTGGATAATACGACGAGTAACGAGTAGGAAAATATACTCCCAAGAATAAATTCTGTTGATGCGTGGGCAAAGTAATGTTAATCACTTATATATAATATATATCATTTTATATATTCTTTTATATAATGATTTTTATAATAGAACAAAAGGCGAGTGACAATACGACGATTAACAATTTAGAATAATCGTGAGTAACGAGTAGCTAGAGGGAATAGATCAAATATCTATATACTAACATTAATAACCACCAAATAAAGAACGGGAGTAATTCGTCTTAGTTTAGACATTCTCTTTGCCAGTATATATTCTATTGATATTTTTAAATATGAAAAAAGTATAGAGTAGCGAGTAGCGAGTAACGAGTAGCGAATAGCAACTAACGAGTTCTTATTAGGATAAGATCAAATTAATGAAGAACAAAGTTATCTGAGTTACTAATCTCTTGACTTGCTATTGAAATTTCTAACAAGTAAAAAGTAACGAGTAAATAGCAACGTGTAACGAGTGAAAGAGAAAATTCTAATGTAAGCTTTCGACTTTATCCTCAAACTCAATGACTTTTCACCTAGTAAATAAATACTTTATTTAGTAATGCAAAGACAACAGTCTTTCAGTAACGAGTCGAAAATATGACTAAATAGGTAAATAAGTATGAATAGTAAGCTAAACTTATTTAAGTATTACAAATGATAGCAAGTATCACTTGATGCTACTATTAAGAGGAAATGGATGACTGCAGCTAATTCACGTACTTTTGAATTGAACTAAGTCAAGTAGAGAAATTTTTAGATTCACTTAAGTTTTATAATGCCTAACCTTAGGATTTACTAAACTTAAGATTTCAAGAGTTGCGAACGTTAATACCGTACAGTACAGCAGAGTATAGAAGAAAAGTTTATTTAAAGTTTCCTGAAGAGTTACGTAAATCCATTCAAGACTTAGTTTAAAGCTAACGAATAACGAGTAGAGTCACAGCTTGCCTTTAGCCTAATAACAAATAGAAGCAAGGATTTTCTTTACCCTAATAAGGGCGAGGGATCGACTAACAAGCAGATTGAAAGCAGAGAATCTTTAACTACGATGTTTAAGCGAGTCCCTTAAACTATTAGCTTAGCTTACAGCGTTAATTCTAATTCAAAAACTGGCAGCAAATCAGTTAAACTCAAATAGTTATCAGTTTTGCTTCACTTTCTATAGTTTCAACGACTTACCTCACATTCTCATGTCGACTCATATAGATCTTTTTGAATGCCTCCGAACTGGATGAGCCCAAGTCTTCACGCATCTTGATAGCCACATGCTTGGGCAGCACGGATAACAGCAAGCGTTCCTTTGAATACAGACAAAAATAAAATTTAACAAAAATCAATCATTAGATTTAAGTACCATATATATATATATATATACCTGTTCAGCCGACTGCTCCTCTATGACCATCTTCACTTCCAGACTCTTTTTGGCCTCCAGAAAAGCGCGCTTCTGCTTCGCTTCGCCCATAAAGTAATATAATAGACCAATTAAAGCTGCGGTGGCTATTAGAACGGCATTGGCCGCCGCCTGATCGGAGATTAAAGGATCTGGACGTGAGAAGCCAACTGGCAGACTCAAGCAATTGAAATACGTGCAAAAGCCAATGACCAGGCCCAGAAAAATCAACGGCAATGGCAATGTCACATATATAAGGAAGTTCAATAAAATCGCCCAGCCGAGAACATCTCTAAAAGAATTTCCGAGTAGGCTCTATTTAAATATTGATTAAATTTTTAATCAAGCGCCGTATTTACCGTGGTGAAAAGCTGGCCTGCAGCATCACATAGGCGGCGAAATGAAGCATCGATAGGAACCACAAGGCTCGCGGCACAACTGTCAACAGCGACTGATGGAAGCGTCTCAGAGCCGGCTGCTCCGACTGGCGTCCAATGTGCAGCAGAGCTGTCAGCGCCAAATAGGCCAATAACATGCTACAATTGACCACTGCGGGAGGGGAATATTAAAGGAGAGTCAAGATTTTACTTTAATATAACTGAGGAATCATTATAAATGTAACAGATTAATGGAAAATTCAAAATCAAATTTAAGAAATAAGAATTTATGAAATTATAATCAAAATCAGTTTGAGAATCATATATCCAAATATCTAAAGTTTATTACCATAGAACTACTTATTAAGTTATTAAGTTAAGAACTCAGTTTGTAATAGACTTCAAATGTATTTAATTACGCAGATAAATATTCAATGTAAAGTGAACTGAACTGAGTTGAACTATAGAATATTTGAAATGAATGTAATCAGGCTCAGATTGAGAAACTTAAAATATCTTAAATATATAATAATAGAGCTACATTTAAATAAAAAAAAAGTTTGACCTAAATTTGAAAATTTGGAATTCCAAAAAAATCAACATTTAAATATTCGAACCATAATTTGCAACAAATTTAGTATTTAGCTATATTAGAAACTCGAAACTATTGAAAAGTTTAATTTGACAAAATATCGACATTAAATTAATATGTTTCATTTATATAATAAACTTTTAAGCCTCCGCTTAGTAATATTTGCACAAAATTTAATATTGTTTATAGTTAATAACTAATTTTTAACCAATAGTACTCGTAATATCATTTTACTAAACTTAATACTCAACTGCAAAAAAATCCAAATACTATTAAAGTTAAGATCTTTCTGTTTGCTTATATACTTATATACATACATATATAATAATTTATTGTTTCTTTATCTTAATCTTCATTTAATAAAAATCAAAGAAATATTTTAAACATTCTAATCTAAGACATTGTTTTCCAATAATTAAGCGTGTTAAATTAAGAATTATTTTAAGTTTTAAATATGTATTAAATAATCAAATTTAAATTCAACCTGTTGATATAGCTGTTGTATCGTAAGTAAAATAATTTTGTAGTGAATTAAACAAAACATTTTTTTAGTCACTAACGCATTTACTGAAAAATATAATTAATTAAACAAAACATTATTTTTATTCACTAAAACATTTACTGAAAAATATAATTAATACTTTTAATAAATGTGCAACATAATAAATATAAAATAACATAAACAAACTTAATTCGAATCACTTTTAAAATATATAATTTAGATTAACATTATGACAAAGAAACATTCAGTTTGAATCAACTAACCTCTTGTGGGAAACGCTTGCTCCCAGGGTATGCAAATTGTCCAGAGATTAAAGAGTATGGCCGCAAACAGGAACCACTTAAGGCCGCTGCGTCGCTGCTTAATGGAATAGTTGTGATAGAGTTCGTTGAGCACGTGCTGGGGCAGGATGACCACACCACCGCCGGTGATTCCCACGCCACCAGCGACGACATCGCCCTCATTTGGCGGACGTCGACGTGTCGGTGTCCTTTGGCGTTTGGTTTTGCTCGGTGTGGATGCTGCCGTTGTTTGGCCATTCTCAAGATTGGATGCCTTCTCTTCCGGCATGTTGCGAGGTCTGCTGTTGCACTATTGCGAAGTATTCGTTGATCGGCGCACTTTATTTTTCTTATTATTATTATTATTATTATTATTTTGCTTTTTATTTTATAATTGAACTGGGGCCATTTTCGTTAGCCGTCTTATCTTTACGTATTATGCTAGAGATGGAGCTGGAGCCGGAGCTGCGAGTAGAGTCGAGTTGGCAAATAGAATAATATAAAACACAAACTCAAATACGAAACTTGTACACAAAACACAAACGTTAACGGTAAATTTGAGGCTTAGCATTGTCGATTGCCTCGTGGCGTCCACTCTCTCACTCTCCCGCTCTCCCACTCTGTCGCTAAATATAAGTGTGTGCGTGTGTGTGTGAGAGAGCGCCAAGGCGGAAGCGTCCTTGTACGAGAGCCATGAGCATGGCCCTGTGTGCGAGTGCCGCAATGTATGTGTGTGTGTGTATGTATGTGCGAATTTGTATTAGTATGCTCGTGTGCCTGCCTTAAGCATACTACAGTGTGCTCGAAACAATTAATTAACTAATTTACTCTGATTTTCTGGTAAACAAAAAAATTTTTTTAAATAACAATTTTATTTTATTTTCTGAAACTTTTATAAATATTGAAACATTTTTTCCAAATATACTTCGAAAATCATTTACTATACTTTATATGTATATAAATAGTCATATCAATTAAAATTCCTATAATTGTACTGTATCAATCATATCAACTACTAAAATAGTAATAAAGCCTGCTGGATGTTTATAAAATCGATGAGTTTTTTTTATCTAATCATTGTTTAAAAATGAAAAATAATAGATATAGCAAATACCTCTGCACAATAAACTTTTTTCTAATGATTACGCTAAGAATATAAATCAGATAAGTTAAAATTTCATAATATTTATATGCTCTAACGGAAATTGCACTATAGAGACACCATCCAAAGACTCGTCAAATTGTTTATCTTATCAACTTGTGGTTTGAATGAAACAATCATTAAATTTGAAACTATTAATTGATTTGATTTACTCTGCTATTAAATAGTGCCTGACTGTCACACATATAAATATGGCAGGCACAGTTTTTTCTTATCGTATCTTATCTAGCAGGGATATTTAAACATATTAATTAATAATATTATGCCAGCTCTACTATACTACTATATATATATTATACTATACTACTATACTGCCTGAGATTTTTTATTTAATTTTCACGCAATTGCAAATTGAGCTTCTTAAGAAAAAAGATATTAAAATATATTAATTAATATAATGCTAGCAAATTTCTTAAGCTGATAAATTTCATCTTTCTGCCCGTTTGTAAGTTTTAGAGATATAAATACATATTGATTATATGTATTTTGCTTTTTTCTTCAGAGATATTAAAACATATTGTTTACAATTATTTCAAATTTCTTAAACAGATATTTGGTTGCTTGGGGCATTTCTCCTTTAATTTTCGCTCGAATGCAAATTGAGTTATCAAATTTTCATGCATAGCGCTTAATAACCGTTTGCATAAATTATGATAATATTTTTCAGTCACACTTTACACACACACACACCACAGTGCACATACTATTGCCCCGATTCCCTCTCGCTCTCTCTCGCACCCACTCGCGAGCAGCGCTTCTCACTTTGTTCGACTGTCACGCGCGCGCCCTCTCTCGCTCGCACTCTCACTCTTCCTCTCCCTCTCCTTCCTCTCTTTCTTCATTCTCTTTTCAGCTACCTGGCCGACATGCTGTTTCCTCTTCAGTTGGTTGGCGTATCCTTATTGCCGAATTCGTTGCTTCTTTTCTTGGCACACAAAAATCCTTTACTTCTAGCTCAGCTTGTGAATATACGTTTGTTTGTATGTATGTATGTAAGTATATATCTATATCTGTATGGTTGTGTGTGTTTATCTATGTGTGTTTAAGGCTGATTTGCTCAAGGTTCGTTTTAATGCGTTGTGATTTCGTTCCTGTGTGTGTGTGTGTATGTGTGTTTGTGTTTGTGTTTGTGTTCATGTGTATGTGTACACACTTTATGCATTTACAGTCAATTTCGGATCTAATTTTAATTTAAATAAACAACGGCTCGCGCATAAAACTAGGCAGCAGAGTTTACAGTTTTTCTATATATATTTTTTTTTTATATGGAGGCTGCGATAACGGTTTAAGCATGTACAGAAAATTTTGCTTGCTGCAGACTTCTTTTTTTTACACTTTTTACATGAACAGGAATCATATCATGGCACACGCGTTAATTAAATTAACCTTTTTTTTTCAAAAGCTTCGTTGTGGTTTTCTATCTTTTTATTTTTTATTTTTTTGAACTGCCTGCTCTGGCTGCTGCTGCTGCTGCGGCTGCGGCTGCTGCTGCTGCGGACCAAATTTTTTGTCGCGCGAGCTAATTTCTGCGAACTAAACTAAGGCGCACGATAAACTTGACTGATTGTTAAGTGAAAATTTTTGACAGTCAACAGCCCAACAGCTCAACAGTAGCAGTAAAAGCAGCAGCAGCAAGGACTTTCTATATAAGCGCCAAACGTTAACGCGCTCTCGCTTTCTCTCTCTCTCTTTGCCGCTCTTGAATGTAAGCTGCTCTTGCGAGAGAGCTTTCTTTCGCAAGCTCTGTGGGCGCATGTCTTTGAGAGCGCATTGCAACTGATAACGGTACAGCTGTGCAGCTTGATAACGCAACTATGCAACGGGCGTGCATGTGTGTGTGTGTGTAACAGGACATCACACTCGCACTTAAGCTTGATTACTCGAATTGCCGCAGGCTCATCAAATTAATTATTAAGAAAAATGTTACTAAAATGGCTATCAACTGTGACAGCAACAGCAACTGTGACAGCGACGTCGGCAGCGGCGTCGACGTCGCCGACAAACATAAAGAAAACCCAGCACCTGGCCTTGGGCACGCCACAGGATGCAGCTGTAGCTGCCACAATCGAAAATTGAATGCATGTTAAAGAGCAATATGTTAAATGGGATGCAGATGATATTTTCAATGGGATGTATAGCAAAACAAATTAGATGTGAAAGAAAAATAGACTAACCTCAAATAAGTATTTGTATTATATAATATGAAATACATATGTATATAAGAAAACTAAAATAGTAGTAATTTCAGTATGCATTTTACACCATAATTACTAATCTTTCTTCGTTATATAACAAAAATACTATTTTTAATTTTATTACATACATTTCTATATATTTCATATATATTTATATGTAAATATCTACATATATTTGTGATCTAAAATATTTGAAAATGTGTTTCCATTTAATTTTACAATACACAATAATGTACATCGCCCACTGTCCAAATACACACACACATGCATGCAAATAAATATGGATGCACGATAAATGAATATACATATTTATATATGGACTCTTGTATATGTACATGTATATATGTATGTACTTCCATACATGTATGTATGTATGTACATATGTATGTATATATTCTAATCTAGGTATATACTCACATCTTTCTTACTGCAGTGCAGCTGGAAAATCCATGTAAAACCGCGCGCATACAAATCTGCAACTGCAGCAGCAACAACAATAACAACAACAAGTCAACAATTGCAGCACCAGGTAATAAAACTAGGGAAACAGCCAGCCGGCTGTCCTGTGCCGTAGCACAATATTAAGCCCAGGACATACACAATGGCACGTGATGCCGCTTAATCCATTTGTCTCTACTGCCTCAATTGTGAGCTCATCTATTACCTGCCTGTCCGTACGCTTCGGACTACTGCGATTCCGCTTTATTTTCAAAACCCAAAAATTAAAACTCGAACAAATCGACAATTACTTTGATTGATTGCTTTGGATTTCCATTTGGCGGGCTAACGTTTATCCCTGGCACCAGTGCACGAAACGTATTTTTTAATATACATAACTATCGATAGTTTTTATTCGCCAACGCATTTAACATAACTAAAGAGGATTGGGGTAGTCTTGCCAAAATTTGATTTGCATGCACCTATTAATAATAAATTTCTTTTCTTTGAAGGGCATTTAAATGGCTTGTTTTATTTTTTTATTTATTATATAGAGCCTATTGAATGTAAATAATTAGTTGAATGCATTTCTCCATATACGCATATACATATGTACATATAACTACAACAATATATATATGTACATACATACAGATACATATACATATGTACATATGTATGTATGACAGCTGGGACGAAAACGATCCTCGGATAATAGCAGATGTTTCTGTAATCCTTTTACTGAGGAACCCGAGAAAAAATTGTTATATTAATACACACATATGTATGCATGTATATATGTATATGTATATATGTACATACATTTGTATATATACATATACATGTGTAGATTATATATTAATATAAAAAAGTAATTAAACAGATGCCATGTGCTTCGGATCCATCCGCAAAATAGGGTCCAAAATACTATATGTATCAAAATCGAAAGATGTATAAAGAAAGAAAAGTAACCCTACTCTAAATAATCAATAGGCAATTATATGCACTCAATAGCTGCTGAATTATACACATGACATTTAAATAAAACGTCATTTTAAATATTTATTTAATCAAACATCGTAATTTACAAGTCTATCGATAAGAAATATATTTCTGCTTTATTGAAAAGTATTTCTCTCCCTCTTACATACAATGTTTTTAAAAACGCTGTTGCTTTCGCACTATTCACCACATTTTAGTGCGACGCCATAGTGCCTCACAACAGTGCCATTTTGAGTTTAACATTATGTTAATTAATTTCAAAATCAAATATCGCCAAAATGGTATTCGCTTTAAACCAGTTACGGTTTGAAATAAAGCACATTATCTTCCAAGTTAACATGCCAAAATAAATATGTACATTCATAACAAATAAGTAAATAATTTAACGTCTTAATTATTTCATGAAAAACATGTTGAAAACGCTCTTGTTTGGAAAATATTTTGCTGCAAAAATATATCGATATCAAATTTGGTTTTGGAAATCATCGATGTCAGTGTCAATATACCTAGTGTATATAAAGTTACCTCAGATTCTGTCTCTGTCTCATTCGGCGTTTTTCTACGTAACTGTGTGGACGTTATTCTGAACGGCAACCAAAAACCTAGCAGGCATCCAACTTTATGAGAAGCAGAGCTACCTGAAAAAAGTGGTCAAGCAAGAGTAATTGCACAAATTTATAAAATTTGTAAATCTTGTAACTACGTGTTTTGTTTTAATTTAAAAAAAAGTCGTGTTTGTATACGCGTGCTATTTGCAAAAGAAAACTAAAACTACACAATTTTCGCGCTTCTCTTTGAAAAGTAATTCTTTAAAAGTTAAAATGGCTGATGTGGCTGAGAAAAAGAAGTGAGTAATTTGATTTAGGTTTGTGTGTAAATATGTGTGCTCTAGCCCATGTTCCATGTGTGTGCGTTTAATATGTTTAAACAATATATGTACCGACAATTGCGGCGAATTTCGCAAGTGATGTACATCATTTTCTTCCAACGGTTTGGAAAAAAATTTCTTTTTGAATTTTGTGTCTATCCTACGTAAAATGCTTTAACAATCCATAGAGTTGTCTCGCTTACACCAAAGCTGTCCAAATGTGCGCGCAAAAAACGACGCCGTTGAAATTGGCGCGGCGTCATGACGCTTTCTCGCTCACACTCCGGCCGGCAAACAGCGACGACAAGCAGCAGCGACTTCGTCAGCATGCTTGTTGTTGGGCATGTTCGCGGTGGCGGCTGCTGGTGAAGGCAAAGAAGTAATATATTGAGCGTACGTTTGTGTGTGTGTGTGTATTCGTACATATGTACTGTGTGCTGTGTGCAAAGCGGAGTGCGCAAATAAGTATGCATGTATGTATGCATACTTGTGTGAGCGTGTAAGCACACTGCATCAGTGTGTAGCAATCAAGTTGCCGCTCTTTTTTTTGTGTGCCGTTGTGAGTTTCAGCTGTCGTTTTGTCTGTCTCGTCTGTTTGCCTTTGCCGCTGTTGTCTGGCCATTAATTTTTGTCAGTTTTGTCTTGCGCATATTTCGTTAAAAGCTTAAAGCTTGACATTGTTGGCCGCTTTACCTTTTTCTGTTCGCTCTTGTCGCTCATTTTTGTGTGCTAATGAGCTGCTCAAATCAAATTCTGTTTTCAGGTATATTTTGTCATTGCCTAAAATAAACGCACAGCAATGCCGGTTGCTAGCTTCCATTGTCTACGTTTCGCTCTGTGCGTTTTCTTTTAACTGCTCTTGCGACGCAGTTAAAGATAACCGTTAGAAACCTTTTGTCTGTTGTCTGAGGTTGTGTTGGTTGCGGGGTTGGGGGGAAAGCCGATATATTGTATTGTAGGTGTCTGTGTGCGTGTATATGTATGTACATATTTTGACCGTTATTTTTGCTGCTTTGGCTTGCAATGCAATTTTTTAAGCGCGCTGTCCTGCTCAGTCATTGTTTGCTGTTTCGCTTGGGTACGTGACGCGCGCGCATTGTAGACTGCAAACGGTATGTGTGAGGGAGATGCACATAGTGTTGCAAACATAAAAACCAGTTTTTTTTTCTGCTATTCGTCTTTGTATTTCAAACAAGTCGCTTTTTTCCTTCTTTTTGCACGCTTTGCCTTTGCTCTTCACTCTTCACATTTTATGTTATGTACACCTATTATCCGGCTGGTGTTTAAAGAAAAAGGCACAATTTTTTGTTATATGTGGAAGCGCATGCCGCTCACCTTTTTTCGTTTCTTTTTACGTCGCAGTTTCCACGAGTTGTTGCTCCCATTTATCATTTGCGGCGGCAGATGCTTTAACAATGTGATTGTGTGTGTGTGTGTGTGTGTGTTTGTGTTTGTGTGTTGTCTGGGTCTATTTCTACTGGGGGTGGTTGTAAGCAACGCGGAAGCGACGCCGGCTGCGGAGTTAACGGCTTTTGCCGGTCTTTTGTGTGCTTGAATTTTTTCTCTCGATTTTCATGGGATTGTGAAATGTTGGTTGGATTTTGTACACAGTTCTATTTTCTAATGTTATCTATTTTTTAATAAATTGATTTATTTATTTATTATCTTTTGTCTAATCACAGCGAGACCCCCGTGGTTGAGAAAGTTGCCGCTGAAGAGGTTGATGCTGTAAAGAAGGATGCCGTCGCTGCCGACGATGCAGCAGCAGAGACACCGACCACCACAGAAAACGGTGCCGGCGAGGAGTCGAGCAGCAGCGCCGATGGCGCCAAGGAGAATGGAGCTGAGGCCAGTGCCGAAGCTGCGCCCGCTGCCGATGCTGTCGATGGTGAGAAGAGCGAAGCCAATTCCACCGCCGCCGCAGCACCAGCCGATGAGAAGAAGGAGGAGGAGTCTGATGAGAAGACAACAGCTGAGGCCAAGCCAAGCAGTGAGGCCGCAGCCGTTGAGAATGGCGCCGATGATGCAGAGGCAGCTAACGGTGATTCAAAAGGTAAATGTCAAAAAAGAAATTAAACATAACCTCGACATTTGACATTAAAATTTTGTCTTTCGTTTTCTCTATCTGTGTGTGTCCCATATTTATAGATGCGCCCTCCGCTGAAGCTGTGAAGCGAAAGGTGGACGAGGCCACCGCCAAAACTGACGAGGTCGTTGCCACACCGGAGAAGAAGGCGAAGCTGGACGAGGCCAGCTCAAAGGATGAAGTTCAAAATGGTGCTGAAGCCAGCGAGGTGGCTGCCTAAAGTCGTCGCGTCGTCCTGGCTAACTGCATCGCATCGCCCGCTCAGCCAGCAGCACAGTAATACATTTAAATTTACTAACACATACAAACACAAACAAAATCACACACAAAATGCGCTCACGCACACATGCACAAACACACACGCACGTACGCACACACCAACACAGACTTTAGTAACTGTTAGTGTGTGCGCGCGCGCGTGTGTGTGTGGATGTGCTTGTGTGTGTGCTAGCGTTTCTCTAATAACAATCCTGTAAAAAGGGAGCGTAGTCTTAAAATGTACCGATTCTCTCTGACTTTACTAACAAAACAAATTTAAAAAACAAAAAACAAAAAAAATTGAAACAAACAAGAAGAAAAATCCATTATCATTTAAAATTTACTTAAACAAAAACTTAACTTTAAAAAAAGTATATATATATAAATACAAAAAAAGAAACAATTAAGATGCGTTTTAAGCAGACAAGCAAAACGAAAACAAAAAAGAGTTTAATACAAGGAAAGCATCAAATTTAATAATAATAAATAATAACAAAAAAAACTATACAAAACAACAACTTGCAAGTCTTGTAAAAGTAAACGAAAACAAATCTAACTTTACGCATTTGTCATTTTTAAGATAATTTCTTTTTTTTAATTTTATGTATGATCCTATATTATATATGAATATTTATATTAAAGAAAAATAACAAGCTCTATGTTTAAAACTCGATAAAAAAAAAGAATAAGCAAAGCAAACAGTAAAAAAAAAACGAGTATAGAACTAAAGATGAAACAAGAAATAACATAAAGCTGCCCGCAGTCCCCCTTCCAATCTCCTTCCTCACTTGAAAGATCTAAAAATAGAAATATGCATATATATGAAAGGAATATCAAGTTTTATATATATTTTTTGAAATATAGCAATGAAATGAACAGCGCCGAATCGCCAAACTTAAGGAAATTAAATTATATATTTAACAACTTTAATGTACAAGCATAATTTTTTCTATTTTTTGTATACTATTATTTTACTGTGTAACTTAACTTGGCTAAGTCTTCTGTATATTTAATTAACCTGCATTTAGAGAATGTATGTATTTGTGTGAGCGTGTATTGGTGGTTTGTTATTTACATAGGTTCCTCTTTGTCCCCCTCACCTTTCTTCAGCGCTCGTGCTCTCCCTCACACACACAAAAGCGCACTCCTTGAACTTCGAGTAATTGTCCAAAGGCAGCGAAAAAGAAGCAAATATAATAACAAACAGACCAAACCATAGGCAATATCGCATACAAAAGAAAAAGAAAAAAAGCAAGAGAAAAGGAACAGAAGAAACCTGCAGATAACACATCATTAAAATTAGAGCAGCGTATGTGAGAGAAATGTCAAAATTGAGAAGGAAAGAAAAAAACGTTTTTAAAGTAAAGAACAGTACAGAGCATTCAGCCAAGTTAAGCAGCAAGAACAGCAACAAGCAGAAAATGGCTAACAAAGCGTAGCCAGAAGCAGACAACAACAAAAATAATATAAAACTCAAATAAAAGAAGAAAAAACATTCGAGAACATTCAAAAATAAATGGAAGAACAAAAGAAATACAAAAACAAAAACCGAGTCAATTATTCTCTTTACTCATTGGTTGAGTTTCGGGGGCTTTGCGCCTTTTCTAGAAACTTCCTAGAACTTGCTCACATTGTAGCTGTTGTATTTGTGAGAGTATTTGTGTGTGTTTGCATGCACATGCGGGACGTGACTGTACACCAATAGACGGCTTATCAGTAGCAACCTTTTTGGCATTAAAATGCGTCGCAGAAAGCTCAAATGCGGAATTAGCATACATATTTATTTAGATGAATCATTTTTATACATATGTATACATATTTGCATTTAAAATCTAATCTAGCAGAAGTTTTTTTACATGCAAAAAAAGCTCAATATTAATGTAATATCGTATACACTAAATGCACGAAAATAAATATGATCGCATCCGTACGGGCGTGAGTAATATTCGAAGTACATTTGTAAAGCGTCTGCAAAAGCTTTTCGTGGTGAAAGCTTTTCCAATGGTAAGCTGGCGCTTGTGAGAGCTTTTGTCGAAAGCTGACAACTGGTAGAGCATTGTGTTGGCCATGTAAACCGAAAGCTCATCGCCGAGTGCTGCCACAGAAGTAGTGGGATTTTCTTTAAAGTTTGCATATTGAGATGAATACCGCTTGAGAAGCCCTCGTATAGCGATAATGTTTGTATTGCGCGCGTGCCGATTGGCATGAATTTTAAAAAACTCCGAATGGAGCTTTGGAAAATCTATTTATTTGAAACGCAATTGATTGGCTCTGACCCAGAAAAATAGACCGGTTCTAAATGTAAACATAATAAACTAAAGGGAAAATATTATTGTTATTGTTTCCTTAAATGCAAAGATTTTATTTGAATATACATTTAAATCTATATTTAAATTCACGTTTTGTTTTCAATTTGTCTTAAACTTAACCACAAGCAAACTGACTAACAATAATTAAAGATTAAAATCATTTTTTAAAATTCAATTTAAAACGTACAGAAAGCTGATATAGCAGTCAGCCTTGAGTCTGTAAGCTTGCGAAATTCAAACAATGACAAATTAGTGGGCGATAGCAAAAATCTCATTTGCTTGTTCCTCTGTTGTTCACTTACAAAAGCTAATTGGCATAGCGAAATGAAACTCACCAGTTCGAAATGCAAAGGCACGAGAGATAGACAGACAAACAGAGAGAGGGAGAGAGACCTGCCAATGAAGTGCTAAACCAAGTGATAAGATAATCAAGAGTAGGCGAAAATCGCACTGTCCTCTTTTGACACTCTGCAACGGACTCAAAGCTTTGATCGCAGTAACGATTGAAACGCGCGCGAGAGTGGATGTTAAAGCGGAAAGCAGTGCAAACAAAGTGAAAACCGTTAATCAAACAGCAAGAGTCAAAACAGCTTGACAAGTTTTTTTTATTTCCACGATTTTTGTAATTATATTAAGTTAACAGTGACGTCGCAGCTTATAGCGTAATTGTTGTTGTCAAGTGGAAGTGTTAATGAAAAATAAATAAAAAATAGAAAAAAAACAAACAGACACAAGCCACACATACACGCACTCACGTATTATTGTTGCGAACCTTTTTAGACATCGTGTCGCGTGTGGAAGGCAGAACGAGTGAGTGGGAGAGAGAGGAAGAGTGTATGCACCAAGATGTCCAACAATTTGCAAACGGTAAGAGAATGCAGAATTCAGAGAATGCTTTTTAACCTGCTTTATTGTTGTTGTCGCGTTTGGTAGCAGCTTCTCTGCTTCTTTTTTTTTTTTGTTGGAACGAATTCTCTACGTAATTCGCGAACATTGACCGATACACCGTTCGTGTGTCATCGCGAAATCTTTGATGGTTTTCAGGCTCTTGCAGTGCAGCAAGTCCATTGACTTTGTTAATGTGTTTGTCGCCTGCAACTGGTGTAACTAATAATATATAAATTTTAATACATATATTAGTTTGAAATGAATTTTGACAACAGGCGCCACTGTTGCCAGATAATCGTCGTCGATAATCTTTTGCCTGTGTGAAAAATTACTATTATTATTTATTTTATTATTATTTTTTAATTTGTTGATATTTAATACTTGTTCCACTGTGCTAACTGCTTTAATCGAAAGTGGTGAACAAATTTTAAATGTTCCACTGTGCTAACCGCTTTAATTGAAAGTGTGTAAAAAAATAAATACGTTTATTTTTAATGCGTATTCGCATGGCATTGATGTAAATTATCTCAATGATAAGCTGGCGTAGACGCCATGTATATTAATCTAGAAGGTGTTGCCCCCTTATCTGAAAGAGTATTTCAGTGTCGATCTGCTCTGGCACTTCAAGGCTCTTCCGTTGTTGCTTTTGCTTGATTTTTTCTTTATTATTTTTATTTTTTTATGGTGATTGCACGTTTCTAGTGAACTTATTCCTTGTTGGGCTTATCGTACTTGTTATACATTGTTATACATTGTTGTCGCTTGCTCTCTTTGTAGTACAACTGACGGCATGTTCTTGATAAGCATTTTCTGCGGCTTGTTGTTGCTCTTTCTTCATCTGTTATTTTCTTATAATGATTGCTCTTGTTTTAATCTCTCTCTCTCTTCAATATTTGCCATATTTTGTGTTGATTTATTATTATATATTTTTGGGATCAAAGCTCTTGTCGCAATCACTTGTAGCAATGGGCGCCGCACAGGTTGCTCTGCGCACGGGCAGCACGCGCTGCCTTAGCCAGACGCTGACGCGTATTTACCGATACCCGACCGATTCAAACGGCCGGTGGAGTTGCCAGAGTCGACGCAATAGGTCACGTGCCGTCGCTGCTGTGTCGCAGTTGCGCAGCGATTGGCAGACGCAGAGCTGTAGTCAGGTAATTGCTCTATGCCAATTATAATATACCTAGAACTCACACACACACACACACACTTGCATTTATACAAATGTGATTTCCCCAAGCTCTGTTGTTATTATTGTTGTTAGTTTTCTATAAAAGTTACTTTTGATTTAAGATTAGAGAATATACATATGTATATACATATGCATATCTCTTAAGCACTTGCAATGAATCATCTGAATAAATTTGCTAATGCGCGCAATGAATCAGTTTATAAAAGTGGGAGAATTAGATAAAACATATAGTTGGGGAATTCAATAAAACTGGTAATCAGAAAGAAAACAAAATAATCAAGTAATTCAAATGGAAAAAGTAAAGCTAATGCAAATAAATAAATAATAATAATAAAGGCTGGACCATAATTCAGTCTACTCTGTGCCCAATAATTGTATATTTATTTATTTAACTGAAAAATATGTATTTTAAAAATAAATAAAGAGAGATAAACCAAAGTTAATGAAAATAAATATTTATAATAATATTGATCAAATTAGGAATAGTAGGAATTATATATATATCTTATCTCTTCTTATAATTTATACTGTTTAATTTGATCATATTTGATAAATATTTTATTATTATTTTTATTATTTTTTTTATTAATCTAGTCTATAATCTGATAAAATGTTAAAAATTACTTGAGTTATAAACAGCAAAACAATTTGCTTATCAAACTCCAATTTGTATTTCATTTACTAATGTTTACATACCTATCGATAGATACTATTTGATAAATATATGTATTTAGTTGAGATAGTGCTTACTAGCTTTAATTAGATATTTAACTAGATTTTTTATACGATTTGCTTTATACGCACTTAAAATTATTACCAACTAATATTTAGTAAAGTTTATTAAAGCATGCTTTTTCTTGAATTTAATAGGTTCATAAACGACACGCGTTTCAAATCTTATCTCTCTAGTTTCGTGTTGTGCAACACGAACTTTCAGCTTATCATTGGCGAAAAAAATAATCAAAATTTCATTTGCTACTTTTTGGGTTAGTTAATAATTAATACTGACCTACATATGAGCATTATGATTAGAGGAATTTTAAATATATTTATTATTAAAAATTCCAACTTGTAACAGTTTTTAAATCAAATATAATTGATTTGATTTTATTTTATTTTGAAGATTTAAGAATGTAAATTAAATTGAAAACTTCAATATCAAAGAGCTTCAATGAGCTTCCGTTCAAAGCTTGATATTCGTCTTTGAGAACTATTAAATTAATGTATTTTTTTTATTGTTATTAAATTGATTATTATTCTCAATGAAATTTGTTTAAAAAGTATTTTATAGTTCTTCAGCTTGAAGTTTGCTATATGCGTATACTTTGGAATAAAATAAGCTTCAAGAAGACACTTAGACACTTGGAATATTTTATTTGAAAAGATTAAACAGCAATAATCTGTAGTTAGATAACTTGAAAATAGTATTGCATAGTCATTATCAAATCGGTAACTGACTACAATGTAGGGCTTGTAGACTCTGCAGTTGCTTTAAAATTCGGAATATAAAAATCTACAGCTGCGCACTTCAAAGATCTGCTTTTGGCACAGCAAAATCATAATCAAAAATAGTTTACGATTAAATTTTTAAGTGGGCGACATATAAAATAGTTAATGATAACTTTTAGTAGAGCTGATAAGGCCCGGAATAGGCTTTGCAAAGAAAAGCCTTATTCCTATAGTGCTATTGTTGTTGTTTCGTTTTTATAGTTCTAGCTAATGCTAAGATCTGTAAAATACCATTTTAATGGGCTTATCAGGCATATATAACTTGATATATACTTGTGTGTTCTTCTGGCCATTATTCGCCTCGCTCTCATTGTTTTATACATTATATAAAATAATTACTTCATCTGTTCATTATTCTTGCAATTAATATATATATGTATATATATATATTTATTATATTGTTGTTTCACTTGATAAGAGACGTTTGCTTTGTGCGTAAGTGGAAGATTTTCTTGTTGCGTGGAAAATTCCACATTTACATTGAACTCATTATATTTACATGTGTGTGTGTGTGTGTGTGTGCGTTGTGTGAAAGTTGTCTTATATAGTTGTATATATATATTTTTTCTTATAAATTAATCGTCTTATTTTATTTTATTTTTATTTTTTATCATTTATAAACTTAGGATAGTATACAAGAGTTAATATCCCAAGTTTATAAATGATAAAAAAAAATAAATAAAAATAAATAACACGATTAATTTATAAGAAAAAATATATTTATATTTTATAATTTCAATTTAAATTGCAAAAATTTATTAAAAAGACTTTAATTATAAATAATTAAATCTTAAATAAATAAATAAAATTATTTGGAGGAAAGTAAATGTATATAAATACAACAGTGAAACATGTAAACTGTTTTTGATATAAAAAAAAATTTTACAGTTTTTTGCATAATGGTAAAACTTTATAATATAAATATAAATGTAATATAAATACTTACTACAGTAAAATTGTTATATTTTATGCATATTAACAAATGTAATAAGTATTTAATTAACGTAATGCAATTTTAAAATAAAAAAGTAAGTCAAAATATAAATAAGATTAAAGAGAGTTGAAAATTGTATATAAAGAGTCTATTTAAGAGAGGGTAGAACTTGTCAGGTCACAAATGAAGAGAGAAACTTCTGGAGGTAGAAAGAGAGAGAGAGAGAGATAGATGGAGAGAGTGAGCGAGAAACTTGAAGTAATCTTGAAGGGTTGCAGCGCATCGTGCACCTTAAAGTAAATGAAAAGTCGTATAAATAATTGCATACCTGCTGCTTGCGGATTATATCCAACTGGAAGGTTTTCTTTCTAAATATAATATATATATATATTCATGTAAATAAATAACTATGTATGTGTATGAATATGTAATAAATGTAATATATATAATATACAAAAATATATTGTGTTTATTATATAATATAATATTGTGTCATAATATTTTTTTATATTTTAAGTAAAGTAGTTCTAATGAACTAAAAATGTAATATTTAAATTTTGATTAATATAATCAACAAATATTTTTTATATATTATACATTTAATACACATGTTAGATTTGAAGTTATCTTTGAAGTGACTAAATAGTGACTACGCTTAACAATTTATTAACATAATTAATATTTGTTATATTATATATATTATTATTTTTATTATAATACAAATTTTAGATTATTGAAAATAAATTTTTTTTCAAAGTAACTTTTTGCATTTTGAATATATTTTAAATGCTGAGATTTAATAGATAAATATTGTTTGCCTACGTCTAGGTATACTATATATACAACAATATATACTTAATTAGTTAAAATTTGAACAGTTGTCCAACTGGAAAGGTCAATGAACGTTCATGATAGATGTATATATATAGTACGTATATATGTATATCAAGGTCTTAGTTACAAGTTTTGAACTATATCTACAAGTGCTTGCACGATGCAATCTAATCTTAAATAGGTGCTAGACTGCAATTAATTGCCATTAAGTCAGTTTAATCTAGTTTCTTTTCAATCTTTTTTTTTACCTGTCTGTTCAGAATTCGAACATCTGTTGAAAATCACAGAAGGCAAAGGCGTATTGACGTCTTTCATAGTTGCGCTTGTGTGCTAGGTAAACATATGCTTTGGCCCTAGCTGAACCCCGAGGCAAGGTGGTTGGTGGTGCAGCAACCACCAGAAATAGAGAGAGCCAGCGTAACAGAGAGAGAGAGAGAGAGAGAGAGGGAGAGAGAGACTGATGCGGAGAGTGAGCAAGCAGCTCTCTGGGCTACAATGAGTCAGTTTTGTTGTTAGCTGATTTCAGTTTATTATTGAACGCTCAGCTGTGAGGAACCAAACGACTTGATACGGAATAACATTAAAGACTTGCGTGTATACGGAATTGTTAAAACAGTTTTTAGTTTTATATAATTAGATTTACACACAGTTGCATTTTATTGAGCTTTCTTGTAAAACGGAATAAACGTAGTATGAGACATCGTCAAGGTTGCACTAAACATAAAACTCGTCGTCAAAAGCAGCAGAAATTTCTAGAAATTGATCAGAATTGTTGTAAACGTCCACGCTGTAATTATGAACATATCTGGCAACATTTTCGACGCAATGTAAGCGATATATATTTAAATTACTAGTTAATTAATGGTATTATATATCATCATATATTATATATTATCATATATCCATTGTATATCTAATATATGTACATATATATTTTTTTAAATTCTGCTTTTAGACTATTTGAATAATCTGAACAATTTTTTCGAATGAATATATATTATTTACAATAACATATAATATATATTTTTATTGTATTTTGTTTTTAGACTATTTGAAAAATCTAACAAATTTATTACAATATATTTGGTACATGTTTGTTGATAAACACATTTTTTTCTGCTAACATGTCTAATATTTTAGTACACATTTAATTATATACATTTGTACATATATAGTTGTAAAAATTTATTATTAATTATTTATTTATTTGTTTTTTGCTAAATAGCTATTTTAAATACACATTTCCTGGGTTTTGCGTCTCATTTAATATTCAATTTTAAAATTTTTCCATGAGCTCTTTGTCTATGTTAAGCAGCCTTCTCTTGCTTAAGCAAATTTGTAACATTTATACTGTTTTGTAACTGGTAAATGTTTTGGTAAATGTTATTAACAGAATAGGTACATGTTAAGCTTATGTTAGCTATCTATTACACATATTCTACACCTATCCTAAGTACATGTTGTACATATGCTAGGTACATTTTAGCTATGACTTAGGTACATGTTATTTACATTATACGTATCGATTAAGCACTTGCTTTGCACTTGAGAGGTATCTTAGGTGCAGCTCAGACCGCATACTTCCCATGCGAAAATTCATAGTCTCATTAGGAAATAAATAGGAATTTATTCATTCATTTAGCTCACACTAGTCTACACTCAGATTATTCTTATAGCAAAAATAACACTGACCGATTTTTTTTTTTTTCGCTAAATTGGAACTAGAAATTTTATAGTTAATGTCTAATTAAAAAAAAAAAAGGATTTGTTTAATAATATGTTGATACAAATTGCGTACATTATAGATAGATTTTAAGCTCAGTCAAGCTTCATATATATGTATGAGGTACATGTTATTTATTTTTTGGTATATGTTGGTTATATATTAAATATATATTAGGAACACCTAAGGTACATGTTAAATTTCGATAACTATAAAATAATAACTAGCAATTTATCTATATAAATAAAGAATTTAAATCTAGCTAGACATGACGTATATTTTTTTTTAGCTTTATATAAACTATATATAGTGTATTTGAATTGTACGCCTAGAGACGTTTTTAGCACTCGTGCGACCTTGCACTTGTACTAAAAATTGTACGCGAGGCTATTTCGAATTTAGATATTGTTTATTTTCAGTCAGTTGTGTGTATATTGCATGCCATGTTTTGATGTTGTTTCTTTTCTTATATTATATATTATTATTATATATGTACATATTTGTAATGTTTAGTACAAACCACGTCAATACTCACCCTCTCTGCAAAAGCACTGCCGGGTACGAATAACATTTGTTTTGTCAATTCGTAAACGTCAAAGTCTCTCTCTCTCTCTCTCTGACTCTGACTCTCCCTCTCTCTGACTCTGACTCTGACTCAGTCTGTCACTCAGTCTCTCACTCTGCATCTTTAACGCATGCTCTCTTCTCTGCTCTTTTAACTAATTACAATTTCTGTTTCTCTTTTATTTTTTATTGGTACATTTGAACGCTCTTGGCACTCATCCAATTAGGCCACACTTGAGGAAATTCGCCAAGCGGCTGCCCGCATTTGCCGTGACTATCTAACCGGACGCTGGAAGGTGGTTACCCCAGAGCAGTTAATAGTGAAGCGCATCAGGTGAGTTCAATATTATAGATTTTTTTTTCGATTTTATAGAAAGTAATTTAATCTGCAAAAATTATATTTATATATATATTTATTATTGCGTTTTAGCGGTGGCCTCTCGAATTTCTTGTATTACGTCAGTCTACCCGACTTGGATGATTTTGATGAGCAGCAGCTGCTGGAGGTGGAGCAGCAACAGCAGCAGTCAGGAAATGTCAACGTCAGCATTGGCAAACACGTCATAGCCGCTTCGGCATTTGCTAAGAATAGCAACAGCAACAATAACAATAACAACAACAATGACAATGACAATAACATCAAAGATGTGGCGCCGGAGGTAACCAAAAATTTGGCACAACGCGTTATTGTGGGCGTTGCCCCAACAAACAACAACAGCGATGCCTCAGAAACCACTCACACCTACGATGAAGATGACGATGCGGCGTTGAGCGCTAAGCAGGCCAATAAAAGGCGACGCTTCGATAGCGACAGCGTTGATTCGAGTTTGCTGCGACGTTTGCACAGTCCCAAGCAGGAACCCCGTGAGGTAGGTCATAGATAGCTTTCATAATCTCTTTAAATGAATGCTAATATTTATTTAAAATCTCTACACAAATTAGGTGCTGCTGCGGATCTATGGCCAAACGCATGGCGATCATGCCCTGGAGACCATGATAACCGAGTCTGTGGTATTTGCTTTGCTCAGCGAACGTAACTTTGGACCGAAATTGCATGGCATATTTCCCGGTGGGCGCATTGAGCAATATATACCGGTGGGTTGAGCAGGAGAAGTGAATGGAATGGAATAGAATGGAGTAGAGAACAGATAGAGCTGTGGTAGATATATATGACAGAGCATTAGTTGTTGTATTTGAAGAAAGTTAGACTGAGATATAGATTTAGCTGTTATCAATATGTTAATATAGATCAAGTAAATATTTGATGTATAATAATAATGAAATCTACATCAAGACTTCAATGACTTGCACTGAAACAGACAGTGATGGCTTGTAAACAAATAGAGAGATAGCTTTAAGTACTGTCAATATGCTAATACTATAATCAAGTAAATATATTCAATATATGCTTTTATAGAAGATTTCTGGAATGTTCATTCATTCATAGATATTCTGTTCGAACTGTTAAGTCTCCGCAAAACAATTATTTCAATTTTATAAATTCTTTAAGTAGTTAAATTAAAATTATTATGATATTTACAGGGTATCTATTGAATGTATAATATTATACTTTTATATATCCTACACATACTCTGTAATATCGTAATCTACTTATAGAAAACTTTAAAGTTATACAGTTTATGAAAGCTTGATGTATTTATCGAAAAAAATACTTTTAAAGTTTATTGATAAAATAGAAAATTCTCGATAGGAAGCAGGAGACTGAAATTTAGACTAAGGTCAAGCCAAATTGTTTAAATTAATTAATTATTAATTTATTTAAAATCTATAGAAATAAACTTCTACAGAAACAAACTTCTACTAAGGCTAAAGTCTAGAATATTTATTTAAACATTTTTATGTAACATTTTTACATTTTATTTTGAGACTATAAAATTCTGTCTATCGAGCTCGATTTTTAACACTTTAGAAATTTTCTAAATTTTCAATAATAAATAAATATAATTTCGACAGAGTCTAGAAAACTTTACAGCATTTATAATATCTGAAAATATTTATATTATATTTTTTATTAATTTTGAATCTGTAGAAGTCTCTGTCCATACAAATTTGATGCTATTATGCATCCAGCTTTCGATTTGATAGATAAGCATTAACGCTGCATCTAAATAGGTTACTTAAAGTTTATTGAAAAAAATGTTAATAATATGTGACTATAACTTTATTGGTTTCTTCGCTTTCACTTTATGTGAATACTAATCAAAATTGTACGAATATTCAATGCCCTTTCATTTATAATAACTGTATATAACAATATATGTATTCAATTTCTATTTATGGTAGGCACGCGCCTTGGCCACCACAGAGCTGGGCGATGCACGCATTTCGATGAAGATCGCTGAGAAAATGGGTGAAATACACAGCCTGAATATACCAATGTCAAAGGAACCGGATTGGATATGGAATTGCATGGATCGTTGGCTGGCCAGTTTGGATAGCATTGTGAAGGGCAAAATTGAGTCAAAACCAAATTCGACAGTGTTGCAAAAGCAACGTGATCTAATGCGTTCCATTGACTACGTGCAGGAGATAGCCTGGCTAAGATCGGTGATAGAAACCGGTGACTATCCCGTTGTATTTTGCCACAATGATCTGCAGGAGGGCAACATATTGTTAAGGCAATCAAATAATGCACACGATCGTACGCCCAGAGAATCCATAAGTAGTCTAAGGTAGGTGGATATATTCTATTATCTATATATACTTGAAAGAGATGCTAATCATTAATTTCCATTCTGTTATAGATCCAATTTCGATGAGACTCTGGGCGACAGTCTGGATGGCAATAGTAATTTGGATGTGGATGACAAGTGAGTGAATTCTGTGGCTATGTACAAACCATACGGTAGCCCGTATTTATTTGCCAATTGCTAAATTATATAATACGTATATAAATATACATTTATATATATATTCTGTAAGCTTGTTAAAACTACCTTATTCTAGATGGCCGGCCCCATTGCTGCGGTCGTCAAAATGAAATTTAAATTCGGCATAATCTAATTACCAAATACATACAGGTTATCCATCAGATATTATTGTAATGAACTGTTATTAATTGAACTAATCGTATATATCTGTCTATCCCTCTATATATATATATATATATGCAGTAAGTCGCATATTGCGTCACCCTGCCCGGAATTGGATACCACAGATGATTCTGCATTGGACTCGAGCTTTATGTCCGATCACGAACCGGATCTCATTATCATTGATTTTGAATATTGTGCCTATAATTATCGTGGCTTCGATTTGGCCAATCATTTCATTGAGTGGACCTTCGACTATACCAATCCACAATTCCCCTACTTTCATCACTACAAACATCAATATTCAACGGTGCAACAGCGTCGTGATTTTATTGTCAACTATCTGAAGAAATATCACGATGATGAGCACTACGAGCCCCATATGGATGAGCTCGATGCGGTCGATGCCGAGATACGACTATTTACAATGCTCTCGCATCTGTTCTGGAGCCTGTGGTCTGTGGTGAATGTTACCTCAGCCATCGAGTTTGGCTACTGGGTAAGTTTTTGTATTAAATATATATAATATATTTTGAATGTGTCAATTGAAAGCTGACAACTGAGAATTTGCAACTAATTTTTGGTGTCTCCTGCAGGAATATGGCATCGCACGCATACTGGAGTATCAGCAGTTGAAGGCCGCCTATTTGGGAAAATGAATTTCAGGCACTTGGGGATCAACGAATTATACAAAACTATCAGCGCACTTAATCGAATCATACAGAGTACTTAAGTGGCCTTAAACTTACAATACCAACAATAACTAAAACAAATTACTAAACAAAAAACAACAACAGCAAAGAAAGTTTAGTCAGGAATGAAATATTTCCAGCTTAGTTAATGCAAACGGACACTACTAAGCACTATGAGCATATGAGCTAAATGACTAGCAATGAGCAGATCTTGCACTGACTTTGGATATACCGATATATGTATATATATATATGTCTATCTATATCTATATATATATACATATATACATGATTTGTGCTGTGCATGGCATGTTTATACATATATATATTTATATTGTATATTAATATATTTTTAATGATTTAATGCTGAGAAGAAAAGTCAAAATGTAACAATTGCAGCTGTGATTATTGCATCAGTTAGGCAGACAAGCATAATTAATTCGCGAAAAATTTTAGTTCAAGTATTAAGACAGCACCCGACTAACAAACGCCCTCTCCTTACTCAGCTCAATACACACACACACTCTTTGCAATTTGTTCGAATTTATTTCTCGTACGAATTTTCTGTTCATCAAATTTTCATTGAAATTTACTTTTTGATTTTCCTTTTTGTTATTATTATTTTTTAAGTATTATTTTTATTTTCCATTGCATATAACACCTAAATCAATTGTATTCTTTCGACTTGATGCGCAACATCGATAACACAGAAAACAACAATTAACAATCAGCATATAATAAAATTGTGCTTTCATTTTCTGTCTTTTGATTGTACCTATCGATATTCCGTAAATGAATTTAGTTATATAAAATCTATGTGTAATTAGTATTTAATGTATTTGCGTCTATTTTTTAATGCAATCAATAAATCAAATATTTAGTTCAAATTACAAATACAATTTATATTGATTTTTTATTAAGAAATATTATATATACTTATATATCAATTTATATAAATATTTTGAGATAGCAAAAGCTATATTATTGGAAATTTGAATTTAAGTTAAATAATAATATACTTTGTATACATTATACAGTGTATCACATTAATATTATTATTTTTTAATTCAAACGTAAATAAAATATTTAAAAACAAATTTAAATAAATTTTTAAATATGTAAATAATAAATTATGTATTTAAAATTAATCTATACAGGGTAGGATAATTATGAAAATTACAGAGTGTTTTTCGAATCACAGCATCTTCTAACTGGACTTTTTTGTTCACTAGTCACTCAATTAAAACATTATCAAATTGTTGTTTCTAGCTCAACAGCGAATTGAATTGTTTAAATACTATGTAATAATAATAAATAAAAAGCAATACACACAGAAGAAGATTTCCAGATTCGCCTTAATCTGAACTCTAACCTGAACCTGATATGAGACGAAGGTTTTGAGTGTTCATTATGCAGCACATGCCTCGAACGAATTCAGTCTTAAATTAAATTCAATTGAACAAGGTTCAAGAGTTTCTATCATAATATTTCAAATGTATATATTTCGAAAGCTATTGCTAATTCTCCTTATATCTTTGCCTGGGATATTAAATGCTAGCATCGATAATTCGGTATGTTTACCTAATAGAAGTGAACTTGGTGTGTGTTTGTGATCTATAATTATGAATTGAATCCATATATTGCAGCACGTTGCTTTCAATACATTGGACGAGCAATGTGGCAAATATTGCTATGGAATCGTGAAGCCCCTCTTACAATATGCTTCATCGGTGCGATCTAAAGAAGAAAAGTTTACAGAGTTAAGCAATAAAATATTGAGCCTCGAGGCGACAATCAAATTGCAAGAGAGTGAATTAGAATTACGTAAATCTCATGAGGCTATTATTGATCATATTAAATTTTTAATAGATCACAATAATAATAACATTGCAAAGTTAATGAATAAAGATTCTAAAATATCGAATCTGACAATTAAAATTATGGATCTGGAGAATAAATTATCTGAGAAGGAAAAGGAAATTGAGACAATGAATGACAACGAAATCCGGTTAAAGGCAGATTTAATGAATAAAGAAGCTGAAATAACGAATCTGACGTTTCAGGCAATTGCAAAATCAGATAAAATAAGGGAACTGGAGAATATATTGACCGAAAAGGAAAAGGAAAAGCAAATTATAAGTCATATTCCCTTCAAGTGCATGCGCAGAAAGACAGGAATATAGTAGATTATTATTCTTGGATTTAAATCCTTTAACGTGTCTTGCGATTCGTGTGCGGCTGTTTCTAAATGGAACATCGTTATAGATGATTCTGTAAAATTTGATCACCCAATGCAGCAATATCTTTTGGGCGCAAATCGAATGGAAACTTGATTCTGGGTCTTGACAAACTTCACCTATTGACGAAGTCAGGGAAACACGAGTTATACATAAATTTCTCTATATCGATGATATTATTACCTATATACATATATAATTTGATATCTATAGTTTTATTGGTGATAAAATTACCCTAAAAAACTAGTTAAAATTTGCGATTATTATCGATTAAGAAGTTATCGAAAAAAAAAAATATACAAATAAATATAAAGAAATTACAATAAGCTAATAGCTCATCCGTGCATACTCGACTGAGACCCGTCTAACTAGGTGTCAAACGTTGCTTGTTAATTTCCTTTGCCATGGATCTCAACCAATTGCGGGCAATCCTTTGGCATTAATTCACAACAATGCAATGAGGCGACAGCAAGGAGAACGAACTGGAGAACACGAATGCTGGCTGCCAAAGCAATGCAGCGCATCTTTAATTAATGCAACAAACACCGTACAACAGATGGACTATTTAAATGACAGACGAATGGACGGATGGGTGGACAGGCTGGACGGAGTGTATGTCCCTGGCTGCACAATGATTATCTGCATGTCCTTGTGCCATGTTGTGTCTGTGTGTGTGTGTGTGTGTGTCTTCAGTGCTCTGACCCAATGTCCGCATTGTCTTGCCTTGCCTTGCGGTTTCGTGCTGCACTTGAAATCAGCTGGACGAGGGATGAGTTGCTGCCTGGTTTGGGGGTGGCCTTTATATGCTCGTCTAATGTAATGTACGCCTCGGCGGGCAAAAGCAGTCCAAAGCAATTGTCTGCGGCTGCTGCTGCAGGACGAGTGTCCTGCCAGGGACAACTATTGTTTAAATAAGTACAACTGCCAAACACCCAACCCCACACAGCCCTCGCAGTGCCCTCACTTGTTGACAAGACGGGCGAATACAAAATAGAAAATGGTTTTCGGATTGCCGACTGCGACAAGGCTTCAATATTTCGGCTACAACTGCTACGTGCTGCACTTTGATTTTCATGTTGATGATGACGATGCTGATGATAATGATGATGATGATGATGATGATAATGATATTATTGTTGTTGTTCTTGTCGTTGATGAATTGTTATGCAGTCTTGCAACCTGGTCAAAAACCATGTCCATGTCCATGTCCAACTGCATGCTCGCCTGCATTTTGACCAAAAACTTAATTAGCATTGAGCTCAGACACGAAATCAAATTAATTAGCAAGCCAAAGGAGCAACAGCAACAGCAGGAGCAGGAGCAGGAGCAGCACCAGGAGCAGGTGCAGCTCTCATTGCAGCTGATTGGGCAGCATTTGTGTCAGTCATAAGTGAATTAGATAAAACGTGATAAGAGCTACAGCTAACAAATGACAGCTTATTAACAAACAAATACACAAATATTTCTCTAAGTGCATGCCATGCAATTTACACTATTGTTTGCAGTCGCACAAAGTCAAAGTAAATAGTCTAGTTCCAGCGGCGGTAAATGTAAATTATTCAAGAATGTGTAATGAATTTAAATAATTATAACAATAATAATATAGTTAATAATCATAGTTTTATGAACTGAATTTTAATATACATATATCTTTTTAATATATATTCAGTAAATTTATGTTTATGTATAAAAATATATGTACCAAAATATTAATACTATAAATAATAATAAAATAAATAATATTAATCATATTAAAAAATTAAAATTAAAAAATAAAAATAAAATAAAAAATATAAAAAAAAAAAACAAAATAAAAATAAAAAAATAAATAAATAAAATAAAAATAATCACAATTCAATTTTAACATAATATAATATATAGTAATTACCTACATATATATTAAAAAAGAAATAAAAAAATAAATATATAAAATAAAATATAATAATTAAAAAACTAAATAAATAAAAAAAATTAATACAAATAAATAAAATATATCTTATATCTTATAAAAGTTAAAACTGATAATTATCAAAATAATAATAATAAATAAAAATTAAAACATCACAATTACCTACATATAAATAAAATAAATAGAAGAAAATATAATAATTAAAAAACTAAATAAAGAAAACAAAAATTTATACAAATAATTATAATATAATTATATAAATTATTGATATATTATATATTATTAGTATGTAAATATATATCTTATAAAAGTTAAAACTGATAATTATCAAAATATTAATAATAATAATCATGGTTTTGTGAGCTTAATAAATAAATAAATATATATATATTTATAAGGAATACTATTAATAATAATAATAATAACAATCATATCAACGCAAATACATTATATTATAATCATAGTTTTGTAAACTAAATCTTAAAATTAATACTTTATTTTAAAACTTCACATTTTTATATCAAATACAAATTACATACATCACAAATAACTGATAACCATATGAAGCTTCCCGCTCTCTTCTCGAGATCTTACGAAAAAAAAATTATACAAATCGCTTTCTGAGCAAGAGATTTTGTTTCTTTTCGTTTTTGTTTTCGGTCTGAGCGCCTTGACTTGAAATATGCGTTTGACGCTCTCTTTTCCCGAACATCGTTCGCGATTGACGCTTGCACATCGAGACTGACTAAATGAGCTGAACACTCAAAGAGTTTATGATTTTTGCTTTCATGTGTATGTATGCTCTCGTTTCTGTTCGATCGTAAACGAACTCGCCAAAGAACCGACGCAATCGTTTGCTCTCTGATTTTTTTCTCAGAGTGTCAATGAAAGACGCTTATTTGCAGACATTGAGAGACGGTCAACAGATATGTGCAAGCTCTGCTATTATTATGTTATTGCGCTTTCCTTACTTACTCGTACAGATCTTTCTTTTATCAAATCTGTAGCAGGTCTACCCACTTGCATTTATTTATTTTTCTCTAAGAGTAATGATATGAAATTTATTAAAAGATTTTTTTAAACAAACTTACGAATTTCTATTTCTATTTATTAAAAATATATTTTCTGTTCATGAAACTCGATCGAAACGCAATTAAACACTTAATTATTTGTGAACTGTTGTCGCAGCTTGTTCAATATTTATTTTAGTTACAATTTTATAGTGTTAACATCTACGCACATCCTTGCATCCTTCCTAGCTTCCGTCCGGTCCCACTTTCTACAATTGTTTTTATTGCTGTTTTCTTTTTTTTTTCTCTTGTTTGTTTCTGCGGTCAGTTTTGTGTTAACTTTGCTGCCCGCTCTGTATATAAACTGCTTCTAAATTACTTTGACCAAGTTTTTTTTTTCATTTTCATTTTATTTCTACAATTTTTTTTATAGCCATCATCTGAGCTGGCTGAGCAAACCAGCTCTTCCTCAAGCAAAGATTTGCACATCCGCTTGGATGTGGAAGAAGTAGAACAAAAACAAGAATAGAGAAGACAGAAAGTGCAAGGAAAATGAAAAACTTTGCCCGGCATTGTTCCTGTCTACGCCTGCAACATGCAACTGTCTGCGTCTATGTCAAGTTTTCTGACTGCCTGGATGCCCACCCAATGCAAACTCTCTTCGATATGCTCTAGGGTATAGCTCAAACCTATCCGTATATACCGCTCCACCCTCCCACGGGTCGTTCATTGTCCAATTGCAGCTAAAGTTGATTTATTGTTTGCATTTTTACAACTTTTGTGTCAGTTTCTGTTTGGTTTTTCATTTCGTTTGACTTTGGCATATCTCGTGCCCGCCCCCCTACTCATCGTCTCATCGTCTGCATCTTTGTTTTTGTATTATTGCTGCACATATTGAAATTGTCAACTGGGGGCCATTGGTCGAAGGTCCTTGACTGTAGCTCAAGGCAAGGAGAAAAAAAAAAAAATGAAGAAAAAAGCAAAGTTCTATGACTTTAAAAATGGTTAAATGATTTATTTGTAAACTTTGTTGATGCACTTAGAGCAGTTATTGAGTGAACAGATTGCTGGAAAATGATATAGCATATATATATATGTGCATCATGTAAATAAATATACATTCTTGAACTATTTAAGCTTTAAATTATTTTTCTTTACATTTTTATTTCATTTTAAATATTTAAAAAATATTTTTATGATATAGAAGAGTAATTATAGTTAAATATAATTAATTTTCAGTTTAAATCTGCATTATATTTATTTATAAATCATATTTGTTGATGTTATTCTCAATTATCTGAATTTTTTAAATTTAATTTTTATATTATTATGTAAAAAATCGCTGCTATACTTAATAAGTATAGAAATTAAATAAAAGTGATTAATCTTCTATTTAATTAAATGAAATGGGAGTTATTTGTATTTATATCATATAAATACTAAGCTTAAATTAAATAATAAAGGAAATTTGAATGCAGATGATCTAATGCTAAATTAAACATTTCACAAAATATATAAAAGTAAATGATAGAGAAATTAAATTGAAATTATTAATCAAATAAATTTTTTATATTTTAATGTTTATTTTTGTTATTTACATATTTATTTTATCATTATTTTAATTTTTTATTTATTTTTTTTTTTCATATAGCTGATATTTTTTTATTATTTTGATTAATAAATATTATCATTTAAATATTATTGCTTATTATTTAATATATTTTATTATTTTTTTATACTTCCAATAAATTAGTCAAAATGGGGTGTAATTCAATTTAAATACTTTTAATTAATTAAAAAAAAAATTGGACAATTTTTACCCAAAAATTACAATAAAAATTGTGATCTGAATTACTTTTTCATTAATTAATGATTTGAATATACTTAAATTTATATTACTTTTGTTTAAGTTTTTATTTTTTATTGATTAGCTAACAAAAGTTAATGGTAATGTTGAACATTTTTAAAAATATATTTATTAAAAAAAAAAAAACAGTTTGTTTAATAAATATTTTTAATTCAAATTTCTTTTATTTTAGCTAAAAAGCTAACAACAAAAAAAACAAAAAACAAAAAAAAAAAAACAGTTTATTTAATAAATATTTTTATTTCATATTTTTTTTATTTCAGTTAATGAGCTAACAAATTTGTGTGCTCAACTATAATATATCAGCTGTTTAAATTGAATTTGGTAAGCTGTTTTTTTATTTATGTATATATGTATTTTAAAATCTGTCAATATACATATATTTATTTATGTGAATTACCGCATTAACATTTTACTCAAATTTAAATTTATTAGCATATAAAAAACTCAGGAGAATATCTCAATAAACATAATTTCTAGTTACGTTATGATAATTTGATATATGAGCAGTGTGAGAAAATTTCTCATACACATACACTCTCTCTCTCTCTCTCTCTTTCTGTCTCTTTCCCTCTGTCTTTCGCTCATATGCTAAATGAGAAATGTATAAATTTTTGTCAGTCCATTTACGCATAGGATGGAAATCCAGTCGAAATTACATATTTCCGTTGCTCTCTTGACTCTATGCCAAAGCTAATTTTAGAGTCGACAAGTCACAATGCGTCGACCCATCATCAGTCAAAACTGACAGAATTTGGCAGTGAAAAGTGGGCGAAGTTTATTGAGGGTTTATCTTAAAGTCGCGTGAGCGAAATTTATAAAAAAAAATATTCCGTTTCGCTTTGTAACGTGCTCGACATGCTGAACAAAAATCATGAGAGGAATGCTGCTGGTGCTGATGGCGAAAAAAAGCTGCGTAGGTCGGGAAAATTTACGAATTAATTATTTAAAAGCGTCACACAAAAAATGAGCGTTCAACGTGGCGCATGAAAATTGAAATAACAAAAAATGTTGCATACTTTTCAGCGCGCTAAACATTTAGCGTGAGCTTGGTAGAGCGAAGCAGTTTGGAATTGAGAAGGGAGATTAGTTGTAGAAGGGAATTGGAGAGAGAGATAATAATAATGAGAGACAGAGAAGAGACTATGGATTCAACGAATTTTTAAATGCAAGTAAGTAGAATATAATATAATATATAAGAGAAAACAAGTAAGCAATAAATTATGTAAATTAATGAAAATTAAAAAAAAAAAAAAATACAATTAAAAAGTCTAAATATTAAATGAAAGTTGCATTGTTGCAAATGGATTACTAGAAAAAATTTTGACTTGCCAAAAAATGTTTTCGTTAGCCTAATTCAGTTTGAAATTGATTGATTTATTTATTTTGTACTTTTTTTTTAAATTTATTTTTTATTTAAAAATCAAATTTTATTTATTTTTTTGGTTAAAATATGTAATAGAAATCACATTGAAATAGAAAAAAAATAATATTAATAATAATAATATTAATAAAATAAATAAATAAAAAAATAAATAAATAATAGTTATAATAATAAATAAAAAAAAATAAGACACAAAAATAAGACAAAAAAAAAAAAAAAATAAATAAATAAGACAACAAATTTATAATAATAAAAAACAAAAATAAGAAAAATAAAATAAATAAATAAAAAATAAGACATACAAAATTTGGTAAACGTATAATTAAAAACTTATAAATCAGAAAATTCATGCTTAGCTTAATAAATTCAAATAATATAATATTAAATAAATAATTTATTATAAGAGAATATTTGTAAATAATATGATATCACACTAAGGCGTAGACTATCCGTATATATCAATTTGACTTACGTCTGATTGAGGGATCGCATACGATATATTCCAGCACTCGCTTCTTCTCTCTCTCTCTCTCTCTCTCTCTCTCTCTCTCTCTCTCTCTCTCTCTCTCTCCTAGTCTCATTAGACTCTAATACCCTGCTAGCTACATTTGTAAATTATTTAAAAATATAACTATCATATATCAATAGCTTTCAAGCCAACACAATGCAATATACGAAAATACCTTTTAGTTTGTTGAAATAAGCAAGGCGTCAAGTTAAATGCCAGCTAGAGTATTATGTACAATATATTTTGTTGGGTCTTGGCAGCTGCTAGAACGGTGCTGGGCAACATCATCTTTATACCAGTGGGCGTAACACGCCCATCACTGACAGCTCGAGGCGAGTCGAAAGCCACAAACTACCCACGACTCGTGCTCAGCTCACAGTATAATGATAAACATGCATGGGCAGAGGTTATGCAGACAGACAGAAAGAGAGCGCTAAGGAGAGAGGGAGAGAGAGGAAGAGAGAGTGCAAAGCATTTCAAGATATTTTCTTTTAGCAATTTCACGCACTATACGTGTCTGTGGCAGGCCATACATAATACAAATACAAATACAAATGTCATGAAATACATATAAGTTTTACGCATACACAGAGATAGCGAAAGAGCGAAAGAGAGCGGGAGCGTCGTATATTGCCATCTCTATCTGGCGCAATCTTTGCGTGGCATTTTTACGATTTCTGCTCGCCGAGTGTAACTAAGCAAACAGCTCGAGGCGCAACAAATTATAATGTATATAATGGCCATGCAGACACGCCAGAGCACACACACACACACACGCACGCATACACTCTCAACTATAGTCTTTAGATAAGCGCAGTGCGTGGCTGTAGGCCACACAAAGAGGTTGGCGCGTTGACCATGTCGTATACTTGATATTTAATAGAAAACTTTGCATAATATTCCCCACAACTTCTACACATTTTTTTTTCAACATTTTTTCTAGCTTCTTCTTTTGCTTCTCTACTTCATTCAGCGCTACTTTCGCTTTGTATTATCACTGACAATTTAGCAGAGGCAAAGAGAAAAAAAAAACATGGGAGAAAAACTGACGCCAAACGAAGTGTAATCTGATTGCATTTGGCAGCAGCACAAAGCGAGTGAGTGGGAGCGCGGCAGCGCAGCACAGTGGGCGAGGGGATTGGTTTAGCTGTCGGTGTCATGTCCTGGCATCTGCCAAAGGCGTTTTGCTTAATCAAACGCCGCTCTTTGTGTCAGCGCGATGTCAGTGAAGCGCTTTACACCTGTCTATGCTGCATCTTGCTCGCACTCAGTCGTCTGCCCACTCTTTCTGTCTTCCACTCTGGCCAATAGTCGCCTCGAGTTGTCAGTCAACGTGCGAGGCAATCGCTGAGATTGATTATGTCTGCTTTAATCTTGCAAATGTAATCAACATGTTTATGGGTTTTTTTACGCTCTCCCCTTTCCCATACCCCATGCCCACTCTCATTCTCATTCCTTTTCCCATGCCCGCTTAGCTCACCTGCACTGCTGATTTTTCCGCTTCTTTTTCGATTGCCAACTTCATTTAGTTTTATACACGACCAAAAATTGATTGAGCGTTGCACCATTTTTTTAAAATACATTTTTTAACTATTTCTTTACTCTTAAGTCGCTAAGAATTTAAAATTTCTTTTAAAATGGGAACATATATTTTTTTTTTGTAGAGATATCATATTATACTCAAAAAGAGATGTCAAGAAATCTACTTGAACCAAGTAAAAGTTATCTTTGATTAAAAAAAACATGGGTCAGTCGAGTATGTACTCTAAATACAATATACAAATTGTTAAAAATGTATTATTGTTGTTAAATTGTTAGCAAATGTTTCATAAGAAATAATATAGATCACTCAGGCTTTCATTCTGCTGCTGAGCTGTATCAAGAAATTCTATGATTCTATTTTTTTCTGATATTTTGGATCCCTTTGAACAGCTGAGCGGTCATCATATGAAATATGTCAATTATATGAAATATGATCATAATCGAAAAATATTGTGGAGATCATCTATTGGCATTGGAGCTGTGATCGCACTTCACCGGAGCTTTCTGCTATGAAATTAAATAGTATCAAATGTAACAAAATTGTGTAAAGCTTTGAAGATTATTAATGTTTGAGAATAATTTAGACTTTCTAAGAGCTGAAGATAAGAGCTCGTTTCTTAATGTTTGCAAAGATCTACATAAGTGTTTTCCACTCACTCATTGAGAGAAAACTCATATAGCAAACGTTTGCATCAGTTCTTCAATGGATTCATTCGTTGTCAGATAGAAAAATTTTTTTATTTGTATGTAAACTTATAATATATTATTATTATTATATATATATATAAATATTATTTTTTATTAACAAACAATTTTTTTTTTTCTGTTAGTATATATAATATTATTTATTTTAATAAAATTGTTTTACTGTCAACAATTAGTTTAAATCTTGTATAATTATTATTAAGTCAGTTAACATTTCCAAATATCCACATACGTTATCTTTATCAAACTTTCTACACTTAGCACTTTGTTAACTGATTCTTTAAACGAAACCCATCTGGCTATTGTTGAAATAATTGACACTCGCTGACTTGGCACCAAGGCAAACACATGGAGACCAAACAGTCAGCCAGGCAGGAATCCGAGTACCAAATGACAAACACAATTCGAATTGTGAAGCCACAGCGTGTGCAAAGTTTTTAGATCTTGAACAGCTCAGGGTGAACTGAGAGCTGAGAGAGGGAGAAGTAGAGAGAGAGAGGGAGAATGAGAGAGTGTGAGTTCAGAGTCCGTCAAACTTTAATGATTGTGCGGTGGTGCATAAAGTGCATAAGCAAAGTACAACATTGAGTGCAGCGGCTGCTGCAATGGGACATACAATAGGGAGTGAAAGACAGAGACAGCGAGAGCCGGAGTGAGAGAGAGAGATAGAGTAAGAGAATGAGCATGACGGCTGGCAAAGTTATTTTGGACGTCGTTTCGTAGAACTTCACACGGTTTGTGGACCTCGGCGAGGCAGAACTTGAACTTTTAATTTGTTCGCAAAGTAAATTTCGGGCTAAAAACTTTAAGTCATATTGGGTAGCTGGGCTGCCCACGCATTCACATTGGCGGCCGTCTGTGTGCGACATATGTGGCATCAACTAGCAGCTAGCGAAAGGCTATAGGGGCGTAGTGGGCGTGGTAGACGCTTCGAGCTAAAACTGTTTGACTGATTCGTTTTTTTGTTTTGTTAAACACGATTGAATATGGGAATCAGAGAGTATCATTGCTTAAGTTATAAGATATGTAAGAGTCGGAATATGAGAATAACGAATTACTTTTTTTGAAATTGCAAACAGAATTGCATACTTTAAAAATTTAACATTCTTGATAACTTAAACAACTGCCAACATATAGTTATCGAAGATAGTATCACAATTGTTTAGCCATTCAATAGAAGAATTTGATTTATCTTCATTGTACAGGGTATCTGCAGTCGTTCACTTGCAGCTATTACACTCTGACTTAATTTTTTTTGAAACTAGCCGCAATCGATGCCGCTTGCAAACATTGCGCAACATTGCGTGGCTGAGCGACAAAAGAAACAAATAAAACTGAAAAAAGTTTTTCAATTAAATTTATGTGCAAATGAAGTAAAATATTTGTAATTTTCGTAGTCGAAGCGCGAAAAGCCACGAAAATTGTTTCAACAATTTAGCAGCATTGACGAATTGTTCAATTGATGTAATTATTTATGGTTTGGCTGTTGGCGTAACAGTGGCAGGAGGCGGCTAAAGCAGGCAGCGGCAGCGGCAGCACGTTGATTGGATAGCGTCGCATAGCGCATAGCCTGAATAGCGAATCTGTGCGCAATTAGTGAAAATCGATTCATTTTCCATGCTCGCTAAGCTACAAGTTGAACGGCTTTACAGTAATTGCCGTTTCAATACAAATTGTTGACTTTATTATTTATATATAAATGAAACATACACAGAACCAGGACATTAAAATCATACAAGTCCATTGATCAAATTTTTATTTTTAATTTTTAATAAATATTTTTATTTTTTTATAAAATAATTTTTAACACGAAAAATGATTGAAGAAAAATTATACACATAAATTAAAAGATTATAAATAAATTATTATTGTTAAAAATAAACTAGGTTAAAAAATAAACATAATTTAATTTGAAAGTGAAATATATATTTCAAATTATAAATATAATTTATTGTAATTTAATTTTTAATAAGAACATTTTTTTTTGGTAAATTTCAGGTCAGTTCCATCTTGAACATGTTATACATATTTATGAAAGTCAAATTTGCATTTTTTAGATAAGTTAATTTATTATTTATTAATTAATTTTGGTTTATTAATGATTCATTCTATATGTATTATTTTTTTTTACTTGAATCATTTTTCATGTCTAATATTTTTTTTTTTAACAAAATAATATTGCACTGGCACCTTATAAATATTTTTAAATGCCAATCGATTTAAAATAAATTCAATTAAAATTATTAAATTATTGTTATAATATTATGTTATTATTATTTTGTTATTACTATAATCAATGTTGCTTAATTTTTTAATAAATTATTTTTATTGGTAATAAATATTAAACATTTTTACTTTTTTATTATTTTTATAAATATATATTTTTTTCAAATTTATTTATTATTAATTTTAAAAAAATTAAGAAAGTATTAAATACTTAATTATTTTTATTTTTAAATAATTAAATATTTTTTATTAAGTATATTTTTCTTGTATTAATAATTTAACGCTCTGCCAGCTCTTTGTAATAGTTTCAACTTTTATTTATGTTCTAATTTTCAAAGCAGCTGGAATTTGCTTTTGCAGCTCGTGTTCGTAAATATATAAAAATAAAAATGATCCAATTCTAATTATATTTTAAATTTAATTCAATTCCACTACAAACATATTCCACGCTCCTAATAATTTAATAATAAAACTATATCAAACTATGTTTTAACTTAAATGAAAAATACGTAAAAGAAACCTCGGCATTCATATTGTTTAAATCATGTCCATCGGCATCCTTCAACTTTCTTCTTTTCGACAAACTTTTAAACAGCGATTAGCCTTTACTTGGTCGATAAAATAAAATTTGTATTTGTTTCTCGGAAAAAATTTAAATAAATATGCAAATTGTTGTCAATTTTGAGATTAGTGTAAAAGTTTTGTTCCCTACATTTTGATAGCGTTTCGTTTCGAGCTGCATACGTCATCATCAGCATCGTCATCATCATCATCGTCGTGACAACCATCATCATAAATGATAAATCGTCAATTCCCGCTGGCCATGTCCAAGTGGCTTGCTTTATGCCATGTTGTTGTTGTACATCAATAAAAGAAAAGCCAAGAAATAAACAAGTTTTTCCTTTTCGGTTTCATTACTTTTTTTTCTCATCTGTTTTTGTTGTTTTGGCCAAGAGCAAAACTACAAGTCAAATGCCATGGCTGTGGCGCTAAAGGGTAGTGCGGCAAACAAAGCCAATGTAATAAAGGAAAACACAACAATCATATTTTTATGGGGAAATGCAAATGCAAAAAGGAAAATAGGGACAATGGAACGACGGGAAAGGCCAAAAACGGGACTCCACTTATGACCCTTTGCCTTGTCCTTGTCAACGGCCATTGTCACCCCAGTTGACAGCAAAGCGAAAAAAATAAACATATATACATATATATATATAAAAATAAATAATAATGAAAATAAAAATCAAGCTAAAACGAATTTAAAGTACTCTAAATGCTAAGGGTAGAGATTTTGGAGCTCTTACTTTGTCATTTCTATAAAAATATTTTGTTTGCACTATTTATTGTTTAAACTTTTTAAAAATATATTATATTATTATAATAATATTTAATTTATGAAAAATGCAAATCATAAAGATATTTCAATATTTTCAGATGCTTAAATATGTAAAAAATGTATTTAAATTATTTATAATAATATATAATACTATATAATTTTATAATAAATTATTATACATTTTTTATATCTATATATTTCTATTTCTTAACTAAATATATTTATATTTTAGCTAGATTTAAATAAGTTTTTTAGCTTTTCATATGATTAAAACAATTTTTTATGAATATTTATACAATGATATAATGAAATATATAAAAAATAAATTAAAATTTGAACTTTTATTAAAAAAAATTAATTAAATATTAATTTTGAATACTTTAAAAAATTGCAATTTTATTTTTGTTTTTAAAATGTAGAAAAAATTTAAACAATAATATATAACTTAAACTGCAATTATTTTTGGGCTTTGATTCTTTATTGAATAATTTAAATATTTAAAAATTATATTTTTTGTTATAGTTTATAATCAATATTGTTTATTTAATTGTTTATTCATCTATATCATAAAGCAACCAAATGTTAGAGTATACAAAAAAGGGAAGAACGAGAATTCAGAACGCACTCATACATTTACCTATTGCGAACAGTAGGTGACGCTGTGCTGGAGGTGGCTGATAAAATGATTTGCGTACAAATTGGTTCGGGGCAAAATTCGATTGAGCTGTGGGAATATTCAGCGCCCTTTTGTTAACCGGGTTAACGCGCAAAAGGCAAAAGTGGAAAATATGGCAAAAGAGCAGCAGCAATAGCAGCAGCAGCAGCAGCAGCAGCAGCAGGAACAACATCGAAAGAGCTGAGGAAACTGTCGGCTAACTTCGTAAAGAGCTAAAAGCGATTTGTTCACTGTTGGCCCTGGCCCAGCAGAGAACACTTCAATGCCCAAAAGAAGTTCCAAAAGCTAAAAAAATGCGTATATTGTAAGGAAAAACTCCGAAAAGCTTTTGTGGTTATTGAATTTCTGAAGCATTCTTTTGCCTTTTGTTGGGGCCACAATCTCTGATGCTGCCACTGCCGCTGCCGCTGTTGCTGCCAAATATGCTGGAAAATTTTAATGATTTCCGCGCATTGAAGACAGCGAACCAGCGCTGCCAGACTAGACTAGAGACGCGCCCACAGACTTCTCAAGTAAATGAATACAAATCGAAGTCCAGCGAGTCAGCAAAAGTTGCGAATAGGTCGCTCATTAGATGCGGCAACAGTTCTCAGCACCCAATCCACCACCCATCCACTCGGTGAAAAGCGCTGACCAAAGAGATGTTTCAACCAATCGATATGTCATCATTAGTTTTTGGGCCAACTCCAGAAGCTGGTCCAAACGGCGCGCCTTGTCTTGCCTTGCCTTGCCTTATGACTCATTGCACAAATTATGTGCAATGGATTTTATTTTTTCATCTTTTTGAATTTATATTTGGAGTTTCTTTTGGCTCATTATTCTGCAATTTCTCTTTATTTATTTTGCTTGTGCTTAACAGATTTCTGGTAGTTGGCAGTTCCGGATTTATTCATCTATTCGTATCATTTTATATTAGAGAGTTATTAATTTATATTTTATTAAAACGTCTTGAATATCTTAAAATTGCTTTAATATATATATAATTTAAAATACAAATATTGTGTATCATTTTAAAAAAGTTCATTTTGTTTTAAAGTTGTTTTTATTTTATTTTATTTTTTAATTTTATTTATATTATATTATTATTATATTCAGTTGTATAAAAATACCTTAAATAATTTATATATGTAAGTATATATATTTATTTAAAAAAAAAATTGCAATTGCCATTTTTTATTGTTTAAATAAAATTAAAACTGGATCACTAGAATAAAAAATTTTAGGCCCTTAGTAACTTCAAATATTTTTGGGATAAGACTATATAATAATAAATTGTTTAAAAAAACCTATCAAAATTAATATTAAATTTTAAGTTTATCAGTTTTATGTAGTAGGAAATAAAAAATAATACATTTTGTTTACTTATTTTTTTTTTTTTTTAATTTTGTTTCATTTAATAAAAATACAAATTGAGTAACTAGAACTTTAGGACCTTAATGAGAATGCACTTGAAGACTATAAGACTTTATTTAAAGACTATAAAGACAATGCAATAGTTTGACAACTATTAAAATTATTTTTTAAGTTTGTCAATATTTTATAGTTAATAACATTGAATAAAATAACATATATATCTAAACATATTAATGTTATATATTCAAAATTAGTTGCAGCCTTTTCTCTTGTTTTATTATTGAAGTCAACATTTGTGCTCAAAGTGATTCGCTCAGAAAACTCAATATTTCAATTAAATTTAGCATAGTTTATGACATATAGTTCTCGAGAGTCGCTTCGGTCGAGAGTTGTGCCGATTTAAAGGTGTTTCATTTTTACCTTTGTGCATTTGTATGATATTTGATGGCATCGGTAAAGGTTTTTTTTTTTACATATATTTTAGCCTTTCGCTTTCTCTCTCTTTCTTTCTCTGTGTCCTCTTTACATTTACTGAATGTATATGGGCAGACCTTGTTTTTTTTTTTTTTTTTTTTTTTTTCATTTTAGGGGTAACCTAAAAGATGGAATTAATTACGCTAATTGAAAAGGATATATACAGGCATGTACATATGTGTGTGTTGTAAGTGTTTGTATGTATGTGTGTGTGGTTGTATTTGTGTGACATGATGAGTGTTTTAGGCAATAATGTCTAAAAGTTGTACTACATAAAAAGAGCGGAGGTTTTGTGTAAAATACAAATAAAATAAATATATATATTGATAATAAATAATAATAATAATAAAAAAAAAAAAACAGATTTATAAATTTATATCATTTTATTGAGATATACATAAATTTAAAAATTTTATACTTTATTAACTTTTTAAATTAAAATAAACAATATATTTAAAATGAATAAATTTAATTATTTAGTTAAAGTAATCTGATGATTATTTAATATATATATAATTTCTATTGTAGTTTAATTTTTAATTAATTTAATTATTTATAAATTTATGTAATTTTTAAAGCAATTATTTATGTTTTTAAAATAAACTAAATACAAAATTTTAAAATCAAAATTTACAATTTTAAATTTGAAACAATATTTAAGCAAAAATCTATTTAGTATCAATTTCAGTTCTCTGAAGTTTTCGTATTTTTTAGCATTCAAAATGCATTTGCCGACATTTTCAGATTTCTAATTAGTATTTAAAAACCTAATTAGGGCTGCAGTTAAAGTTCTTCGAGAAATGCAAACTATGCGAAAAAGGCAAATTGCATTTTGGTAAATTTTGTTGGCTTGCCTGTGTTCAATTACGGACAAACTTACAGGAAAATTAAACTAATTTAAGGTATAATTTAATTATGCTAAAACAAATGAACGGTTAGAGACCTGGAAGAGAGAGAGAGAGAGTGAGTGAGAGACACGCAGACGGGCAGGCAGGCAAAACAGGAAGTCGAACTTCGAACAAAGTTTGTAAACAAACTGCCAAACTCAAAGGCAATGTCAGTCGCAGCATGTGGGTGAGTCGAGAACTCTATTACAATATGCTAAAATCGAGTCAAGTCCAAGTCCAAGTTCTTAATGTGAACAATGCAAATTCGATTGGAATGGAAAATCCAAGTCATAATATTTATGCTCGGAAGCTAAAAGGCAAGTTTAGCTGGCGTTTAAATTTTTTGACTCAAATTGCAGTCAATGCGAGCTCCAGCTGGGGTTGAAAACCATGAGAGTGAGAGAGAGAGAGAGAGAGAGAGAGAGGAGTGTGAGAGAGAAAAAAGTCGAGCAGCAAGTCGTTCCGGAAGTTGACACTTAAGTTTATAAATCCAATAAAAATCACATTAGCCTTGCGGCGGAAACTCGCGTGCAAACAATGAAGAACAAGAGCTGACACTGAACCAACCAGCGCAGCATGGGCGTGGGTGTTGGGTGCGGGCGAGTGAAGCAGAACAAATCCTCGCGACACATTTAGCTAAGCCACTTGAACCAACGCCCCCGGCCATGCCACTACCCCTCAGAGAGAAGGCGAGTAGATATGCTAATGATAAGACCGCCCGCATCTAGACCCAAAGCTAAGCGTTTTAGCCAAAAGTTGAAAAAAAAGGAAAAGAGAATGTATATATATATGTGTTTGCCTGGCTTTCAATAATTTAAAAGTGGTTCTAATGGATCGCCAGTCGCTTACCATATTGACTCACCGCCAATCGAGCGGACATTGTTTAAGTCTTAAGTAACAAATGGCTGCCAAACGGAAATGGAGGCAGAAGCAGCGTGAAAAGAAATTCGTTGAGTTCTTTAAATACTTAAATCAAGATGAAGCAATTAAATATTTGTAATAATAGTTAATAAATTTGTTATAGAAATTCAAGTATCATATATCAATAGGGATCTGCACATGCTTCTACTCAAATTCAATGTACTCTTACTTACACATTTCGAAAGAAGCTTAAGAAAGAGAGTAAAAAGAATTAATGACATACATATTTATACTTTATACAACGAATCGTATTGAGATAGACAGAGTCCACAGATTTTGGATCCTAAGAGCGAAAGCAACTGTTTATAGGAGAGCTGTGGAGTGAACGCTGCGTTTGCTTCATCATTTATGAGGTGAAGGAGCTAAGGTGCGAGCAGTATGGAGCGAGTGAGCGCACTAGAGTTTTGTGTATGCCAAACTGCTGTAGTGTTAGTGTGAAGCCGACTTTGAATAGATGCATGCTAAAAAAATTAAAAGAGTAGAAAATCTGATCAGATATGCAAAATAGATTTAATATACTATTAAATACACATTTTCAAAGTTGAAAAAGAGAATACTTTGTATGATTTCAGTGTCTGCAGTTGATACAAAAACAATGGACAGACAATATCCACAAATTTTGGACACTGTGGATTCTGTGAGCGTGAGTGATTATCAATAGCAGCGTGAGAGTCCTAATGTGAGCGTTGCATTCATTTATGCTATGAAGGTGCGAGCAGTGCAGAACATGTGAGCGCGCAAGTTATTTTTCTCTTGACTACTTCAACCTGTAATTATGTTTGTGTGAGGGCTTAGCAAAGACGTATGCGAAATGCGTTAATTTAGTATGTGTGTGGATCGTTTGCTGCAAATATCGCGAGTGATAATTAAATGTTTTTTAAATACACCGCCGCAAGTGTATGAGTGTTAGTGCCAGTGTAAAATATCAATGTTAGCCTATGGATATTTTTTTTCTGGTGAAATAGTAATAAATAATAACACAATATGTTAAATATTTTTGTAATATGTAATACGTTCCACAACTGCCTACTGTGAGAAAATATGTGAAGATGGTGATGGAGGGGGAGCAGAGCAAAGATTATGAAATTACTGACATACTGTACAATTGGTAAGTGATAATCAGTTATTTTTATCAATTAAAATAGGTTCATTAAGTGTGATCAATAACTGCTGATGCGGCAACTCACTTAGCTGCATCAAACAACTTAAAATGCAAAGCAACTAAATTAACATTCCGTTGAAAGGCATTTCACTACACAACTCAAACAGTGGGCTGAGTGAGAGTGTCTGAGAATTTGAAATATCTTCAGCGCCTTTTCAAGTGCGTGACATTAACAGTTGAATGCAATATTGAAAATGGCATGAATGAATAAAAGGCACCGAAAGAGGGGGCAGTGAAAAAAGGAGAGAGGGAGAGACTGAGCATAAGAAAGAAGACACTCGTGATGTAAGGTCTCGGCTGCAACTCATCATCAACGTCATTTGCAAAGTTCGCGTTGAAATTGTGCATACCCTGTAGGCATTTAAAGGTGGGCATATTGCATATTGCATATATTGATTAAAATGTATATATGAAAATAAACTCATTATATATAAGAAAATATATATTGATCCGTATGTTAAATTGACTATATAGTTCTTAGTCTATTGGTCTGGTAGGGTATCTTGATGAGTTCCACTTATTTTATTGTTGCTGCCGTCGGCATCAAGGAGTGCAGCAACAACATCAACAATCAGGCAACAGCTTCAGTTACTTTTAGTGGCTTGCCCCCAGCCCCCATGCCCTCCTGGCTATACCATGTCATCATTCTCGCCATCTGTGGTAAAGTCTCTTCCTTGCCTTGTCCTGCCACGTCCTGTCGCGTCCTGCATAAGTGCTGAGTGCTTGCCGCAAATAAATTTGATTTGCATGTGCAAATGAACGTGGAATTGAATTTTCTTATGCATGAAATGTGCGCATAATTGGTCTATGGCACACTCACACTAACACACTCACACACGCACACATGCATATACAGGCATTCTAACAGTAGACAGACATAGAATATATAGTCGAAGAGAAGCCCAAATGCTGTTTAGCCTTTTACCACTTAGACAAGTGCCCCAGTTGCGGCATTGCTCGTAATTGCGTAATGTACAAATTTCAGAAATATTAGTTTTGAAACCTAATTACATTGTAATAGCCAGAAACTATAATTGAAATTAAAACAAATATACTTTATGAGAGAATTTTATAATAAATCTGAAAATCTTCAAAAAATATAACAACAAATATAAAATATGTAAAAATTTTGGCATTTTGCTTCAAATTGAACATTAATAGAAATGATGATGTGGTATAAAAATATAATGTATTTTATTGTAAAAACATATACATATATACAGTGGCGTGCAAAATTGAGTGGATGTTTGCAAACTTTGACTTTGACGACGCATAAAAAAAAAACTATACAAGCAAATCAAGAAATCTTTTTAATATTTTGTTTATTATAATATTCTTAACAAATAAAAAAGAATTGCAAGGAAAAGTGAGGTAAACTCAAAGAGTTAGAAAGAAAAAACCAAAAAAACTCACATACACTCAATTTTGCACGTTTGAAAAAATGAACGAATTAATACATTTTTAATATATTTTATATAAACTTTTATTGAAAAATAACTTGATTTACTCTTTTTAGCATGTTATCGACTAAACTTTCGATATTTATTTTGGAATTTTATCTGGTTACGCTTCTACGTGATCCCATACGCCCTCCACGTGTGTTGGGGCTGCATCGTCCTGTCCCAGACCTCCTTTCACGATTGACCAAACATTTTAAATCAGAATGGGGTCTGCACTCATTGCTCGTCGCTCCAATAGCTGAAAATATTGATTTCCCATCCATTCCTTAACACTTTTAGCCGTATCCTTGGGATTATCACCTTGTTAGATACCGATTTCTTTTCCAGGATACCCTATTTCTTTAAAAAATTGAGACGATGGGCTTGACGAATACTAAGGAAACCTTTCTTGAGCATTATACCTTGTATTAAATGCAGAGAACCAGCGGTCATCCATGGGAAAGCATCACAAAGACATTCTGTGGCAGTCGCCGTGTATGGCTGCTTGCTCCATATGTTGTATCTGAATGCATTCTCGGGCTCTACGATAGGAGTATTTCTTTTCATCTGACTGAAAGCTGTTGAATTTTGATTCTTATAATTGAAATGATTCTAATGAATCCAATTTCAACAGTGTTCAGTCAAATTTAAGGAAATTCTGCTGTCATAGGGCCATGGTATGAACCATATGAAGCAAGCAGCCATACACGGCGACTGCCACAGAATGTCTTTGTGATGCTTTGGACAGGACGATGCAGCCCCAACACACGTGGAGGGCGTATGGGATCACGTAGAAGCGTAACCAGATAAAATTCCAAAATAAATATCGAAAGTTTAGTCGATAACATGCTAAAAAGAGTAAATCAAGTTATTTTTCAATAAAAGTTTATATAAAATATATTAAAAATGTATTAATTCGTTCATTTTTTCAAACGTGCAAAATTGAGTGTATGTGAGTTTTTTTGGTTTTTTCTTTCTAACTCTTTGAGTTTACCTCACTTTTCCTTGCAATTTTTTTTTATTTGTTAAGAATATTATAATAAACAAAATATTAAAAAGATTTCTTGATTTGCTTGTATGGTGTTTTTTTATGCGTCGTCAAAGTCAAAGTTTGCAAACATCCACTCAATTTTGCACGCCACTGTATATATTTGATATAAAGATAATAAATAATATTATCAGCTGGAAAATATTTTAAATGTTTTATACATGTATTGGGTATATGAGTGGATTTTCAGAAAATGGTATATATTATATCTATATATTTCGCAATTAATTTTGTTTGTTGTGGAAAAATTTATATATATTTTTTTATCAAAATTCATTAAAAAGTTAATATATACAAAATGTATATATTTTTGCTTCAGTATTCACAGTAAAGTTTTTAAACTTTTTGTGCATTGAAAGCATAAATATAATTAAAGTTATTCTATAAATTAAATCAAATTACTCAGCTGTCATATAACCTATTTTAAAATATTCGTGCTATTTGAATTTCAAACAATTATTTTACATACTTTGCAGTAGAGATTCTACATTAGAGTTTTAAACTATTTTAATTCGTATGCTAGCTGACAGTGACGGACTAGAAAATATCCTATATATACATATATACGGCTTAGAAATTTGCCGCTCATGAAGGATTAAGTGGATGCCATTAAATTATACAACAATAGGAATAGACATCTTTATTTAATTATACTGCAAACACAATGATTCAAGTGTCAAGTGTGTTTGACAGTCATTATTTGCAACTTAAGAGGAGGATGTTAAGTAGCCGGGGGAACATAATGTATAATGCCCATCGGACTGATGCTGCTGCTGCTGCTGCATGGAGCACTCGACAGACTTGTGGAAATATAATGCCCATTGTAGCGGCGTAGCTTGAATAATTAAAAATACAATATTGTAGTGCAAACAGTTGGGCAGAATGTAGAGCGTTTTGGTTGTTGGCTAACTGTTGTCATCTACCCTGGCTGCACTTAGCCAAAGATATCCACTTACAGGACTCAACAGCCAGCTAGCGAGCAGCCAACTAACACTGACGACTGACAGTGGAAGTCCTGACAAGCTGTGCAAACAATCGAGGCAAAAGGCATGACAAAAATGCAGCCTGTACAGTGATTCCTCTGCAGGCGAACGTGAACGGTACGTGTAGATGCGTTCGCTTATAGGTCAGCCAGTCAACCAGGCATCCAGCCAGCAAGCCAGAAATGAGACGGACGTGTGGGTGGCTGGAGTGCCAGATATGGCTTTAAGTCAAACTAGAGATGACAGTGAGCAAAAAGAGAAAAAATAACACGAAATGAATGAAGTAGTAGTTTGTGATTAAATCAGAATGAAGTATGAAGTGTGATGTATGATGTATGATGTATGACGTATGAAGTATGAAGTATGAAGTATGAAGTATGAAGTATGAAGTATGAAGTATGAAGTGTGAAGTATGAAGTATGAAGTATAATGTATGAAGTTTGAAGTTTGGGAGCATTGTCAAGTTAGAACTTCTTAGAAATATCTCTATAACTAACGATAATTGTATAGCAATTTTTGCGTGCTATTGTTTATAGATTTGCAGAGTTTTATAAATATAATATGCACATAATTTTTCAAATTTTTAAATAGTTAAAATATTAAAAACATTTTTTTTGTAGTTTTAGTTATACAGACTAATTCCTTAAATATTAATTTAAATATAGTAAATCATATTTTAATTTTCTTTAAATATTAGAATATTTGTTTTATTTATTTTATATTTTTAAAATATAATACAATATATCTATTGCTTTAAATATATTAAGAAAGTACTTTAATTTTGAAAAATATTTATTTTTAATTAAAAAGAAAAGAAATGTTTTTATTTTATTATAAATGTTTTCTTATATTTTTGAACGATTTTGAGAACTAAAGTCTTCTAATGGCTTTTAATATTATTTTATAGTTTTGGTCGCATAAAAGTCTATTAAATTGTAAATATACATTTATATATATCTCCTACATGCATGCTAACGATTCTGTGATATTTTATATTTAGCTGTTGGGAATCTGAGAGGTTATTCTTCAGTTATTTATCTGCCTTTTGCCATCGCTAGCTGAAGGGCATTTTGGCTCGTAAGCGCAAAGTCGACATCGCCGTCATTGTCAACGCTCTTTGGCTTTGTTTTGCTCTCTTTGGCGACTTAGTGCTACGGTTACCGTTAGTATTACCATTCCCCATTCGGCCATTCCCTCCGCAGTTGCCCTTTGCCGTTCCCGTTGCCGTCACTGTTACTGTTACTGTTTTATTTATTGTTTGCGCTCATTTGAGTCAATTACGACAAACGGAGATTGTTAATTGTTTTGCTGCAGCGGCAGCAGCGGCCGCCGCTCAAGTCCAAGACAAACAAGTCACATCCTGTTCAGTAGGCAATGGGGCAGCAGTTGTTGCCGGTGGAGGGTGGCGATGGGCTGGAGATGCGCACTCCATTTTGTTTTCTAGTATTTATTCGTTTGCCTCTTTTGCCTTTGTTTCGCTGCTGCTGCTGCTGCGGCTGCTACTCAGCTGCTGCTGCTGCTTATTGTTTGGCTTTTGGTCTCTGTTGGCTTTTGTTTGTTTGCTTTTGGCCAATAAACGGTGTCTCTCCTGCCGTCCACTTCTGCGGCTCTGATCTACAGCGCGTTTAATGGCGCGTTGAACGTTACATTTGCCCAACGTCTACCCCTACATCGACATAGTCATCGCCCCCGCACACACTAACCGTTCTCACTCACGCTCTCTTTATCTCTCTCTCTCTTTCTCTCTCCTGAGAGTCACCTTCTCGTGCACGTTCCAACTGTTTTTCTTGCTGCTCGACTTGTTGTCCGTGTCTCTTGCGTAAACTTTAATTGGCTGTCAGTTCATTGAGGTAAGTTTTAATTAATTTTTTTCGACCATGTTTAATGTGTGTGGTTCGGTGTGAGTGTGTGTGTGTGGAGGCATCTTTATCCTAAATGGCAGCTTCTACTAAAGCTAACTGTATGCGAAACTCAGCAGCAGGAGTCCGGGCAGCTAAGTGGTGCGTTAAGCTAACCACTCAAATGCTTTGCTAATTGTTTTGCCAACATTTTCCGAATTCTACTTAAAGGTATGTCAATCTTTGGAAACTTACATTTCTTCTATGTGCTTGGACATAAAAGTTTCATGGAAGTTTCCTGTATAAGACATTCAATTATCAATTTAAAATGATTTGTTTTAATTATCAATTTCAATCTCATTTTATTATAAATTAATTGAACAGGTTAACTTCAAGTCATATGTTTTATATGCATTCTTCAAATAGATATTATTTTAGACATAAAATTGTAATACTTTATGAAGTTTTGTCACAACAGATTTGGTGCTACGAAAAACTACATTTTTCAATTTTTTCGACTTTGATTTACTTCTCTTCTTGTCACAAATTATTCAGATTCACTGTTGAGCAGTGATATTGTAGTCGGTTTTCAACATTTCTAGAGGTTATACATAGCTAATTTTGTCAATAGATATATATATCTATGTATATATACATATGTAGTAGTATCAAATTTATTACAAACATTTTTATCAAGATGGGGTATTTTTAAATTTTGATTTTTCAATTGATTGTCAGTTAATAATTTACTGAATATTTCATTACTCCAAGCGTGGAATTTGTCTGGATCCTAGAATGAGAAATTTATATATATTAATAAATATAAAAAATGTAATACAAAATATTTCTTAAAATTATAAAATGTAAATATATATATATAACAAATTTAATAAAAAAATATATTTTTCAATAATAAGTCGCATAAAATATATTTCAATTATTTAAAATATATTAAGCATTTTTATACCCTGAACCCATTGAAAATGGGAATTCAGGGTATAATGGTTTTGTGAAAATGTATGTAACAGGCAGAAGGAGACGTCGCAGACCCCATAAAGTATATATATTCTTGATCAGCATAAAAAAATAAGTTGATTGAGCCCTGTCCGTCTGTCCGTCCGTCCGTCCGTCCGTCCGTCCGTCCGTCCGTCCGTATGAACGTCGAGATTTCGGAAACTACAAAAGCTAGAGAGCTGAAATTTTACATGAACACTCGTATGTTAGCTACGCAGTACGAGTTTATTTTGTTTTTTCGATAACTCATCCCATTTCCAAATTATCGATAAAAAATCGAAAATTCGTTTCAATTTTTTAGGTTTTTTGAGCATAGCTTCTACACCGTTTTAGCTAAAGACTTCAAATTTGCATATTTAGATAGATATTATGAATACGCAGATTATGTAGTTTTCAGATTTTGGATGCCACGCCCCCCTCGTCCCCAATTTGCAAAAAACGCATTTCAAATACTAGAGACTTGAAATTTGGCACATAGATACATTTAAATATTCATAATCTACTCTGAAAATTTCATGAAGATCATGCATCCAGAAATGGAGTTATAAGCGTTCAAAGTATGGCCCAACCCACCCCCAAGCCACAGCAGCAACTGCGCGGTTAGCAGAGCTCGCGCTCATGCGATCGTAAAGAAGAAGAGTATCACTTTTTTTGCAGGGTTCAGGGGATCTCGTAGTCGAGCCGTCTCGACTAGAGCCTTCTTACTTGTTCTACTTACCAATTTGCCACATTTTCTTAACTCTTTCCCTTTCATTGGCCAGTAGTCTGTGCTCTTTATATTCAGTTGGCTTATATTCGCTATACATATCGCTATCTGGCGGCCTTAACACTTTGGCAGCATTGCGACTACGTCTGGTCACTGCAGAATCGTCTATTTGAGGTAGTTTACTCTCGTTCAATTTTTGCTGCCTACGCTTGATGAGTTTCGCATGCCAGTCCTTTACACTGTCCTCACTTAAATCATCTTCCTCCGCCTCTGGTCTATAACGTTGCGATGGGTAATCGTCACTTGTCGTTGGCATATCATCATTGTCTATTTCATTTGAGTCATCTGTATCTTGAGTCCTGATACCCTTGAGTTTTCTCGAATATTCCGGAACTGGCTTTTTAACGTCATAAATTAATGTCTGTAGCATATGACGTCTTTTTAGATAATGATCTTTCAATATTTCATTGGATTGACGTATACGCTCGGCAGCCAATTTATTCTCAAACTGCCGACCATCGAGTGTGTTACCGTTTCGTGAGTTTTCCTCATTGACCAACCGGGTCGCTGAAGTCTTACTTAAGTCATTCGAGTAATTTGGCTCTTGTTTTTTTTTCTGCGCATGTCTCTTTAGTTGATTACACGATGTGACATTGCGATGTGGAGCGCAACCTGTAATGTAAATGGAATGTAAATCTCGTAATTGATTAATATATGTACATAAAAAGTGCCTCTTTTGGCCTTACCTTTCGGGAACCTTTTGATTAATCCAAACAAATTCAAACTATTAATTTTATTAATATTTTTTACGGCCATGGTTATTTTTCTACGTCTACACTAGTTACTTTGCAATTTTTTTGTTTTTTTTATAAAGAATTTGATGTCTGACTGAATTGAAAATTTCTACAATAAATGTATATCAATAAATTTATATAACTATGCCTACTATTCTGGAAATAAATTAGTTAGATCTTTTACCTAGATCAAAGTTTAAGAATCGAATGTGTTCATGTTAAATGCATTAATTTCTTCTTTTTATTTCGATATTTGAGGAGAGCACTCAAAAAATTACCTGTGTGTTACCACAATGAATGGCAAATGATGAGAACAACGTTGCGCTTCATTAGCGAAATATCCCATCTAATGTCTATTAAGTAGCCCCAAGACACCGAAGTGCATTAAGTATTTTGTAATATTTAATGTTTCATCTAAAAAAGGTCGATTCACCTAAGTTGTCAAGACTTCAATAATCCTTAACCGACCATTCTGATGATGATGATGATGATGGACATCATTGTCTCATTGTTGTTGTTGTTTTAGTAGCATGTCCTGGTATCGCACCCGAAACGTGCTGTTGCCGCTGCTGCTGGTCCTACCTGAAGCGACTCGCTTAGAAAAATTGCTCACGCACGGGTTCGTTTTGGATAGGTGAGCAGTTGGGCAGTTGTGTAGTTGTGTAGTTGGGCAATTGAGCAAGGTGGGTTGGATTTTAAGTGCTGGCAGTTCTATGCTGTGGTTTTTCGTAGCTCCTGATTTTGTTTACCATTTACCGTTCAACATTTTCTACTCTGTGTATCGTTTGTCGCCTAAGCGCATTAAAAGTTTTCTCTTCTTTTCTTTTCGTTTCGATTTTTTTCTTTTTTTCTTTTTCGACGATTTGCTTTATTTCGTGCACTTTATTGAAAGCACATCACGTAGTGCACCTGATTTGCTGACAATCCTTGAACATTCTAAATAGGCGGTCCCGCACAGGCTTAAGACTGGACTCAAAGCATCTACCCGAGCTGCATACGAAATTCGTGCAACATTTTGTAGCATCCTTTTTAATTAAGATTAATTGCTTTCGGTATTTAATAATTTCACACGCTCGCACAAATATTTCATAAGTATTTCACTTGAGGAACCTAAACATTAATTTAAGCGTCCCAAATGGTAAAGAATATTTTTTATTTATTTTTTTTATACTCGTTGATAATGATAATAATAATGGGTTCCTATTAAAAATGGGAATTCACAGTGCAATGCAAAATGTATCTACTAGGCTGAAGGCGACTTTTTTTTTTTAAATGTGAAATTAATTTTTTTCTTAGCTCCTTAATTATTTCTGCATTTTTAATTTGTAATTTTAATATAATTATATTATAAACCCATCTTTGTCTGATTTTATATGTGAGTTTTATTAATTACATTTATTTAATCAACAAGAATCTTATTAAAAGCAATATATTTACAAATTTAAGTTAAATAATATATAATATATATGTTTATTACACATTATTTATATATTATTGCTGGGAAAATTAAATAAAAAAAATTTAAATTTAAATTTAAATTTAAATAAATAAATTAAAAAAAAAAATAAAAACAAATAAATGAATATGCATTTTAAATACGTTGAATAAGAAATATAAATAAATTTACTTATTCATAGTTTAATTCTTAAGTTTCATGATTTCAAACTTCCATAATGAGTTTAAAACACTCTGCAACTATATATGTAATATTTGGGTTTAACCCAACCTTGTTACATTTCAATTCACTAAACATGGCGTAGTTCATGTTTGGCCTAGCACCAGCTTGTTGAGCAACACGTTGAGCTGAAGTTCACTCAATACCTTCATCAGCCAAGTGTTTTTGTTGACCCTGTTGTTGTAGTTGAATGTGGCCCGTTATGGCAGGCGAATTCCGGTTTCGTATACGAACGTCAAACAAAGCCGAACACCATTTTGGCTAATTGGTTTGCCACATCGTTCAGCTCTAATACGCATTGGAGATATGTGTTTGTCGACCTGTGCTGTTTCACAAATCATTTGTGTGGAACTTCCCATTTCTGCGTAATATTTATTTACCAGTATAAGAATATAGGATGTTAATGAAAATGATAATTTTTTTTTTTTTAGATTTATTACAGCTAAGATTTTGTAGGTTTATGTCCATATATGTTAATCTAACATTGTTTTAGTCTTAAGTCGTAATCTTACGCGGGTATCTACACTTTTGATTGCGAAGTGTATGTTCCTGACAGCGTCTGGGTTCTCTCCCCGTCTTCTGCATCATAATGGATAACAGCAGTAAGATGAGCAGCATGTGTAGCAGCACGAGTTACAGTAGGGGCTGTAGCAGGCGCTGCAACGCGTACTGCAACAACACATGTAGAACGGGACTGTTGTAGGGCTGCAACACAAACTGCAACGCGAACTGCAACGCGAACTGCGACACGAACTGCATCAAGGAGAGCACGTCTAGGCTAGACAGTTGAAAACGCAACTATAACAAAAAATCGAAGGTTAATTGGAATTAGGATTGAATGCGGGTGCATACACTATACTCACATTATAAGGAACCACTTCACATGACTAGATACGGCATATTTGCTATCGAATTGTGCGAGTGTTGAATTGAGCGTTAAACATCTCTTTCGGTTTCACACAAAAACGATCTCACAAATGTTTAACTACTCAAAGGACTAAAACCTGTACGAGACGTGAAATAAACATAATTTCTTAAACAATTTTTTTTTATATTTATATAAATACTTACATGTTTACGGACAATCACAAAGATTCACACAAACACATACATATATGTATGTAGATGTTTATGGAGCGGCTGCCTAAAAATTATGATAGAAATTTATTTTGTTAGGGTATATAGTTGAATATAAGACGTCAAGGCTTGCTTATCAGATTTTGAATTGATTTCCAGTTCTTCAAATAAACCAAATATCTATATTGAAACCTTGTCTACCAATGTAAAGCGAAATCAGTGAGCAATAGAAATATGCTCCCCAGAGACTTTTCTATTTTCAACTGATAAAAAATAAATGTCCAAAATTTTTTGGAAAAGCAATTGAAAATGGCATTCCACTTAAAGACAAGTATCTATACTCTGTCTTCGCTTAGAGATTGCAATTCATATACTGAATAATTGAAAATGTAAATATTTTACATATCAACCTTATAAATTGAACAATTCGTATATAGGATGCAAAGTCAAGCTAAGTAGAATTAGTGGGTCTCGGTTGTTCAATGCGGTAGGTTCTGGACAAAAGTTATTTTTAATATCAAAATTTTTATGAAGAACCATTTAGACTTTCAGGTATTCGCTGCTTATTACCATCTATAAGACGTTTTCTTTACCTTTAACTAAAATGAAATCGAAGAAATTTTAATATATCCAACCATTCCTAAATAAACACGAATTCAGCATTAATTGATAATAAGTCCTCAGCAGTCACACTTCACACTGTTTTATATACATACGCTTCATTGTTCATCAGAACAGAGTTTAACGATCAATTACTGAATGAACTCTTTGTAATCAATATCTCTTGGTCGAATAAGTTGTTGGATTTTCTTTCTAACACACAGAAATTAAATTTGTTACAAATATAAGATGCACTTTAAATATAATTAAAATTATAAAAGGAGAAATTATAAAATAAAATTATGAAAATTTGATAACCGTTTCATATTAAAGCAAAGTTAAACTTATAAGCCTAAACACCATCAATATTTCCTTATTATTCTTAATAGTTATTGTTCCTATTTTTTACATATATATTATTACTAATTTGAAACTTTTTTTTTGGAAACATTGACCTTCTTGAAACAATTACTTCTCTAGCTGATAACATACACATATACCCTAAATAATCTGTGAAATCCATTTGTTGAAGTATGCGAGGTGGACATTAATGTCTATATACATTCATAAATAACATTATCTTCATTTTAAGCTTGCACATTTGTTTTCTCTTTATTTGCCTGCACCTGTATATAAATACCTACATGCAAGGCAAAAAATATTCAGTGCTTGTTAGTTGCTCAATATGGTAAGTCACGTATGTAGACGAATCTAAGCTAAAAATATTTAAATACTGTCTCAGTTTTTCAGGTATCTGTTAACATTTGTTATATTTCAAGCCATCTTCTTGCCCACTATAAAATGTGGTCCAGACAAAATATCGCCACATGAATTACAGCAAATTAAATCAACGATTAATCACACAAATTTGAATAAACCACCTGTAGCTTATAAAATAAATTATGACTCATCAACAAATACAACTCCAGTTTTCAGTACAAGCATAACTTTACTTTCAACAAGAAATACAGCCACAGTTTCAACGCATAAAAAAACTCAGCTAACAAGCGATAAGCCAATTCAAGACTCATATACAAAAATCCCTATCCAGACAACCACTAAGAAACCCCAACAAGCAGAGTCTACTACTCCAGGTTCAACTACGGAAGCAACTCAAGCGTCAACTACTCAAGCTTCAACTTTAGCTCCAATATCTATCACTCCAGATTCAACTACGGAAACGAGTTCAGAGTCTACAACTTCGGATTCAACTTCGGAGACAACACCAATAACTACGAAAACGAAAACTACTAAGAAACCCAAAGAGACAACCACTAAGAATCCCAAACAGACAACCACAAAGAAACCAAATCAGACAACCAAGAAACCCAAGGATACCACCACCACCAAGAAACCCAAAGAGACAACCACTAAGAATCCCAAACAGACAACCACTAAGAAACCAAATCAGACAACCAAGAAACCCAAGGATACCACCACCACCAAGAAACCCAAACAGACAACCACTAAAAAACCCAAGAATACCACTACAAAGAAACCCAAAGAGACAACCAGTAGGAAGCCCAAGACAACCACAACTAAAAAACCCAAAGAGACAACCACTAGAAAGCCCAAGACAACCACCACTAAAAAGCCCAAAGAGAAAACCACTGAGAAACCCGAAAAGACAGTGTCTACTACTGCATATTCAACTACGGAAGCAACTCAAGCGTCAACTACTCAAGCTTCAACTTTATCTCCAATATCTATCACTCCAGATTCAAGTACGGAAACTACTATAGTTTCTACTACTCCAGAGTCTACTAGTACAGCATTATCTTCAGCTCCAATATCTATCACTCCAGATTCAACTACAGAAACCAGTTCAGTTTCTACAACTTCGGCTTCAACTTCGGAGACAACAGTAATAACTACGAAAACGACAACCATTAAGCAGACATCTACTAAGAATCCCAAAGAGACAACAACTAAGAAACCTAAACGGACAACCACTAAAAAACCCAAGGATACCACTACAAAGAAACCCAAAGAGACAACCACTAGGAAGCCCAAGAAAACCACAACTAAGAAACCCAAAGAGACAACCACTAGAAAGCCCAAGGACACCACTACAAAGAAACCCAACAAGACAACCACTAGGAAGCCAAAGACAACCACAACTAAGAAACCCAAAGAGACAACCATTAGAAAGCCCAAGACAACCACAACTAAGAAACCCAAAGAGACAACCACTAGGAAGCCAAAGACAACCACAACTAAAAAACCCAAAGAGACAACCACTAGAAAGCCCAAGACAACCACCACTAAAAAACCCAAAGAGACAACCACCAGAAAGCCCAAGGATACCACTACAAAAAAACCCAAGGAGACAACCACTAGGAAACCAAAGACAACCGCAACTAAAAAACCCAAAGAGACAACCAGAAGGAAGCCAAAGACAACCACAACTAAGAAACCCAAAGAGACAACCACTAGAAAGCCCAAGACAACCACCACAAAAAAACCCAAAGAGACAACCACTGAGAAACCCCAAAAGACAGTGTCTACCACTCCAGATTTAACTACGGAAGCAACTCAAACGTCAACTACTCAAGCTTCAACTATAGCTCCAATATCTATCACTCCAGATTCAACTACGGAAACCAGTTCAGTTTCTACAACTTCGGCTTCAACTTCGGAGACAACATTAATAACTACGGAAACGACAACCCCTACGCAGACAACAACTAAGAAACCCAAAGAGACAACCACTAGGAAGCCCAAGACAACCACCACTAAGAAACCCAAACGGACAACCACTAAAAAACCCAAGGATACCACTACAAAGAAACCCAAAGAGACAACCACTAGGAAGCCCAAGAAAACCACAACTAAGAAACCCAAAGAGACAACCACTAGAAAGCCCAAGACAACCACCACAAAAAAACCCAAAGAGACAACCACTGAGAAACCCCAAAAGACAGTGTCTACCACTCCAGATTTAACTACGGAAGCAACTCAAACGTCAACTACTCAAGCTTCAACTATAGCTCCAATATCTATCAATCCAGATTCAACTACGGAAACCAGTTCAGTTTCTACAACTTCAGCTTCAACTTCGGAGACAACATTAATAACTATGGAAACGACAACCCCTACGCAGACAACTACTAAGAAACCCAAAGAGACAACCACTAGGAAGCCCAAGACAACCACCACTAAGAAACCCAAACGGACAACCACTAAAAAACCCAAGGATACCACTACAAAGAAACCCAAAGAGACAACCACTAGGAAGCCCAAGAAAACCACAACTAAGAAACCCAAAGAGACAACCACTAGAATGCCCAAGGACACCACTACAAAGAAACCCAACGAGACAACCACCAGGAAGCCAAAGACAACCACAACTAAGAAACCCAAAGAAACAACCATTAGAAAGCCCAAGGAGACCACAACTAAGAAACCCAAAGAGACAACCACTAGGAAGCCAAAGACAACCACAACTAAAAAACCCAAAGAGACAACCACTAGAAAGCCCAAGACAACCACCACTAAAAAACCCAAAGAGACAACCACCAGAAAGCCCAAGGATACCACTACAAAGAAACCCAAGGAGACAACCACTAGGAAACCAAAGACAACCACCACTAAAAAACCCATAGAGACAACCATTAGGAAGCCCAAGACAACCACAACTAAGAAACCCAAAGAGACAACCATTAGAAAGCCCAAGGAGACCACAACTAAGAAACCCAAAGAGACAACCACTAGGAAGCCCAAGACAACCACAACTAAGAAACCCAAAGAGACAACCACTAGAAAGCCCAAGACAACCACCACTAAAAAACCCAAAGAGACAACCATTAGAAAGCCCAAGGAGACCACAACTAAGAAACCCAAAGAGACAACCACTAGGAAACCAAAGACAACCACCACTAAAAAACCCATAGAGACAACCATTAGGAAGCCCAAGACAACCACAACTAAGAAACCCAAAGAGACAACCACTAGGAAGCCAAACACAACCACAACTAAGAAACCCAAAGAGACAACCACTAGGAAGCCCAAGACAACCACCACTAAAAAACCCAAAGAGACTACCACTAGGAAGCCCAAGACGTCCACCACTAAAAAACCCAAAGAGACAACCACTGAGAAACCCCAAAAGACAGTGTCTACCACTCCAGATTTAACTACGGAAGCAACTCAAACGTCAACTACTCAAGCTTCAACTATAGCTCCAATTACTATCACTCCAGATTCAACTTGGGAAACCACTTCAGTCTCTACTACTCCAGAGTCTACAAGTACAGCTTTATCTTCAGCTCCAATATCTATCACTCCAGATTCAAGTACGGAAACCACTACAGTCTCTACTACTCCAGAGTCTACAAGTACAGCTTTATCTTCAGCTCCAATATCTATCACTCCAGATTCAAGTACGGAAACCACTGCAGTCTCTACTACTCCACAGTCTACAAGTACAGCTTTATCTTCAGCTCCAATATCTATCACTCCAGATTCAACTAGGGAAACCACTTCAGTTTCTACTACTCCAGGGTCTACTAGTACAGCTTCATCTTCAGCTCCAATATCTATCACCCCAGATTCAACTACTACAGTCTCTACTACTCCAGAGTCTACAAGTACAGCTTTATCTTCAGCTCCAATATCTATCACTCCAGATTCAACTAGGGAAACTACTCCAGTTTCTACTACTCCAGGGTCTACTAGTACAGCTTCATCTTTAGCTCCAATATCTATCACCCCAGATTCAACTACTACAGTCTCTACTACTCCAGAGTCTACAAGTACAGCTTTATCTTCAGCTCCAATATCTATCACTCCAGATTCAACTACGGAAACCACTTCAGATTTTACTACTCCAGGGTCTACTAGTACAGCTTTATCTTCAGCTCCAATATCTATCACTCCAGATTCAAGTACGGAAACCAGTTCAGTTTCTACAACTTCGTCTTCAACTTCGGAGACAACACCAATAACTACGAAAACGACAACTCCTCCGCAGACAACTACTAAGAAACCCAAAGAGACAACCAGTAGGAAGCCCAAGACAACCACAACCAAGAAACCCAAAAAGACAACCACTAGAAAGCCCAAGGATACCACTACAAAGAAACCCAAAGAGACAACCACTAGGAAGCCCAAGACAACCACAACTAAGAAACCCAAAGAGACAACCACTAGGAAGCCAAAGACAACCACAACTAAGAAACCCAAAGAGACTACCACTAGGAAGCCAAAGAAAACCACAACTAAGAAACCCAAAGAGACAACCACTAGGAAGCCAAAGACCACCACAACTAAGAAACCCAGAAAGACAACCACTAGAAAGCCCAAGACAACCACCACAAATAAACCCAAAGAGACAACCACTGAAAAACCCCAAAAGACAGTGTCTACCACTCCAGATTCAACCACGAAAGCAAATCCAACGTCAACTACTAAAGCTTCAACTTTAGCTCCAATATCTAACACTCCAGATTCAAGTACAGAAACCACTACAGTCTCTACTACTCCAGAGTCTACTAGTACAGCTTCATCTTCAGCTCCAATATCTATCACCCCAGATTCAACTACTACAGTCTCTACTACTCCAGAGTCTACAAGTACAGCTTTATCTTCAGCTCCAATATCTATCACTCCAGATTCAACTAGGGAAACTACTCCAGTTTCTACTACTCCAGGGTCTACTAGTACAGCTTCATCTTTAGCTCCAATATCTATCACCCCAGATTCAACTACTACAGTCTCTACTACTCCAGAGTCTACAAGTACAGCTTTATCTTCAGCTCCAATATATATCACTCCAGATTCAACTACGGAAACCACTTCAGATTTTACTACTCCAGGGTCTACTAGTACAGCTTTATCTTCAGCTCCAATATCTATCACTCCAGATTCAAGTACGGAAACCAGTTCAGTTTCTACAACTTCGTCTTCAACTTCGGAGACAACACCAATAACTACGAAAACGACAACTCCTCCGCAGACAATTACTAAGAAACCCAAAGAGACAACCAGTAGGAAGCCCAAGACAACCACAACCAAGAAACCCAAAAAGACAACCACTAGAAAGCCCAAGGATACCACTACAAAGAAACCCAAAGAGACAACCACTAGGAAGCCCAAGACAACCACAACTAAGAAACCCAAAGAGACAACCACTAGGAAGCCCAAGACAACCACAACCAAGAAACCCAAAAAGACAACCACTAGAAAGCCCAAGGATACCACTACAAAGAAACCCAAAGAGACAACCACTAGGAAGCCCAAGACAACCACAACTAAGAAACCCAAAGAGACAACCACTAGGAAGCCAAAGACAACCACAACTAAGAAACCCAAAGAGACTACCACTAGGAAGCCAAAGAAAACCACCACTAAAAAACCCAAAGAGACAACCACTGAGAAACCCCAAAAGACAGTGTCTACCACTCCAGATTTAACTACGGAAGCAACTCAAACGTCAACTGCTCAAGCTTCAACTTTAGCTCCAATATCTATCACTCCAGATTCAAGTATGGAAACAACTACAGTCTCTACTTCTCCTAAGTCTACAAGTACAGCTTTATCTTCAGCTCCAATATCTATCACTCCAGATTCAAGTACGGAAACCACTCCAGTATCTACAACTCCAGGGTCTACTAGTACAGCTTCATCTTCAGCTCCAATATCTATCACCCCAGATTCAACTACTACAGTCTCTACTACTCCAGAGTCTACAAGTACAGCGTTATCTTCAGCTCCAATATCTATCACTCCAGAGTCAACTACGGAAACCACTTCAGATTTTACTACTCCAGGGTCTACTAGTACAGCTTTATCTTCAGCTCCAATATCTATCACTCCAGATTCAAGTACGGAAACCAGTTCAGTTTCTACAACTTCGTCTTCAACTTCGGAGACAACACCAATAACTACGAAAACGACAACTCCTCCGCAGACAACTACTAAGAAATCCAAAGAGACAACCAGTAGGAAGCCCAAGACAACCACAACCAAGAAACCCAAAAAGACAACCACTAGAAAGCCCAAGGATACCACTACAAAGAAACCCAAAGAGACAACCACTAGGAAGCCAAAGACAACCACAACTAAGAAACCCAAAGAGACAACCACTAGAAAGCCCAAGACAACCACCACAAATAAACCCAAAGAGACAACCACTGAAAAACCCCAAAAGACAGTGTCTACCACTCCAGATTCAACCACGAAAGCAAATCCAACGTCAACTACTAAAGCTTCAACTTTAGCTCCAATATCTAACACTCCAGATTCAAGTACGGAAACCACTACAGTCTCTACTACTCCAGAGTCTACAAGTACAGCTTTAACTTCAGCTCCAATATCTATCACTCCAGATTCAACTAAGGAAACCACTCCAGTTTCTACTACTCCAGGGTCTACTAGTTCAGCTTCATCTTTAGCTCCAATATCTATCACCCCAGATTCAACTACTACAGTCTCTACTATTCCAGAGTCTACAAGTACAGCGTTATCTTCATCTCCAATATCTATCACACCAGATTCTACTACAGTCTCTACTACTCCAGAGTCAACAAGTACATCTTTGTCTTCAGCTCCAATATCTATCACCCCAGATTCAACTACTACAGTCTCTACTTCTCCAGAGTCAACTAGTACAGCTTTATCTTCAGCTCCAATATCTATCACTCCAGATTCAAGTACGGAGACCAGTTCAGTTTCTACAACTTCGGCTTCAACTTCGGAGACAACACCAATAACTACGAAAACGACAACCCCTACGCAGACAACTACTAAGAAACCCAACGAGACAACCACTAGGAAGCCCAAGACAACCACAAGTAAGAAACCCAAAGAGACAACCACTAGGAAGCCAAAGACAACCACAACTAAGAAACCCAAAGAGACAAGCACTAGGAAGCCCAAGACAACCACCACTAAAAAACCAAAAGAGACAACCACTAGGAAGCCCAGGCCAACCACAACTAAGAAACCCAAAGAGACAACCACTAGCAAGCCCAAGACAACCACCACTAAAAAACCCAAAGAGACTACCACTAGGAAGCCCAAGACATCCACCACTAAAAAACCCAAAGAGACAACCACTGAGAAACCCCAAAATACAGTGTCTACCACTCCAGATTCAACTACGGAAGCAACTCAAACGTCAACTGCTCAAGCTTCAACTTTAGCTCCAATATCTATCACTCCAGATTCAAGTACGGAAACCACTACAGTCTCTACTACTCCAGAGTCTACAAGTACAGCTTTATCTTCAGCTCCAATATCTATTACTCCAGATTCAACTAGGGAAACCACTTCAGTTTCTACTACTTCAGGGTCTACTAGTACAGCTTCATCTTCAGCTCCAATATCTATCACCCCAGATACAACTACTACAGTCTCTACTACTCCAGAGTCTACAAGTACAGCGTTATCTTCATCTCCAATATCTATCACACCAGATTCTACTACAGTCTCTACTACTCCAGAGTCAACAAGTACATCTTTGTCTTCAGCTCCAATATCTATCACTCCAGATTCAACTACGGAAACCATTACAGTTTCTACTACTCCAGAGTCAACTAGTACAGCTTTATCTTCAGCTCCAATATCTATCACTCCAGATTCAAGTACGGAAACCAGTTCAGTTTCTACAACTTCGGCTTCAACTTCGGAGACAACACCAATAACTACGAAAACGACAACCCCTCCGCAGACAACTACTAAGAAACCCAAAGAGACAACAAGTAGGAAGCCCAAGACAACCACAACCAAGAAACCCAAAAAGACAACCACTAGAAAGCCCAAGGATACCACTACAAAGAAACCCAAAGAGACAACCACTAGGAAGCCAAAGACAACCACAACTAAGAAACCCAAAGAGACGACCACTAGGAAGCCAAGGACCACCACAACTAAGAAACCCAGAAAGACAACCACTAGAAAGCCCAAGACAACCACCACAAAAAAACCCAAAGAGACAACCACTAAGAAACCCCAAAAGACAGTGTCTACCACTCTATATTCAACTACGGAAGCAACTCAAACGTCAACTGCTCAAGCTTCAACTTTAGCTCCAATATCTATCACTCCAGATACAAGTACGGAAACCACTACAGTCTCTACTACTCCAGAGTCTACAAGTACAGCTTTATCTTCAGCTCCAATATCTATCACTCCAGATTCAACTAGGGAAACCACTTCAGTTTCTACTACTTCAGGGTCTACTAGTACAGCTTCATCTTCAGCTCCAATATCTATCACCCCAGATACAACTACTACAGTCTCTACTACTCCAGAGTCTACAAGTACAGCGTTATCTTCATCTCCAATATCTATCACACCAGATTCTACTACAGTCTCTACTACTCCAGAGTCAACAAGTACATCTTTGTCTTCAGCTCCAATATCTATCACTCCAGATTCAACTACGGAATCCACTTCAGTTTCTACTACTCCAGGGTCTACTAGTACAGCTTTATCTTCAGCTCCAATATCTATTACTCCAGATTCAACTAGGGAAACCACTTCAGTTTCTACTACTTCAGGGTCTACTAGTACAGCTTCATCTTCAGCTCCAATATCTATTACTCCAGATTCAACTAGGGAAACCACTTCAGTTTCTACTACTTCAGGGTCTACTAGTACAGCTTCATCTTCAGCTCCAATATCTATCACCCCAGATACAACTACTACAGTCTCTACTACTCCAGAGTCTACAAGTACAGCGTTATCTTCATCTCCAATATCTATCACACCAGATTCTACTACAGTCTCTACTACTCCAGAGTCAACAAGTACATCTTTGTCTTCAGCTCCAATATCTATCACTCCAGATTCAACTACGGAATCCACTTCAGTTTCTACTACTCCAGGGTCTACTAGTACAGCTTCAACTTTAGCTCCAATATCTATCACTCCAGATTCAAGTACGGAAACCACTACAGTCTCTACTACTCCAGAGTCTACAAGTACAGCTTTATCTTCAGCTCCAATATCTATTACTCCAGATTCAACTAGGGAAACCACTTCAGTTTCTACTACTTCAGGGTCTACTAGTACAGCTTCATCTTCAGCTCCAATATCTATCACCCCAGATACAACTACTACAGTCTCTACTACTCCAGAGTCTACAAGTACAGCGTTATCTTCATCTCCAATATCTATCACACCAGATTCTACTACAGTCTCTACTACTCCAGAGTCAACAAGTACATCTTTGTCTTCAGCTCCAATATCTATCACTCCAGATTCAACTACGGAAACCATTACAGTTTCTACTACTCCAGAGTCAACTAGTACAGCTTTATCTTCAGCTCCAATATCTATCACTCCAGATTCAAGTACGGAAACCAGTTCAGTTTCTACAACTTCGGCTTCAACTTCGGAGACAACACCAATAACTACGAAAACGACAACCCCTCCGCAGACAACTACTAAGAAACCCAAAGAGACAACAAGTAGGAAGCCCAAGACAACCACAACCAAGAAACCCAAAAAGACAACCACTAGAAAGCCCAAGGATACCACTACAAAGAAACCCAAAGAGACAACCACTAGGAAGCCAAAGACAACCACAACTAAGAAACCCAAAGAGACGACCACTAGGAAGCCAAGGACCACCACAACTAAGAAACCCAGAAAGACAACCACTAGAAAGCCCAAGACAACCACCACAAAAAAACCCAAAGAGACAACCACTAAGAAACCCCAAAAGACAGTGTCTACCACTCTATATTCAACTACGGAAGCAACTCAAACGTCAACTGCTCAAGCTTCATCTTCAGCTCCAATATCTATCACCCCAGATACAACTACTACAGTCTCTACTACTCCAGAGTCTACAAGTACAGCGTTATCTTCATCTCCAATATCTATCACACCAGATTCTACTACAGTCTCTACTACTCCAGAGTCAACAAGTACATCTTTGTCTTCAGCTCCAATATCTATCACCCCAGATTCAACTACTACAGTCTCTACTTCTCCAGAGTCAACTAGTACAGCTTTATCTTCAGCTCCAATATCTATCACTCCAGATTCAAGTACGGAGACCAGTTCAGTTTCTACAACTTCGGCTTCAACTTCGGAGACAACACCAATAACTACGAAAACGACAACCCCTACGCAGACAACTACTAAGAAACCCAACGAGACAACCACTAGGAAGCCCAAGACAACCACAACTAAGAAACCCAAACAGACAACCACTAGGAAGCCAAAGACAACCACAACTAAGAAACCCAAAGAGACAAGCACTAGGAAGCCCAAGACAACCACCACTAAAAAACCCAAAGAGACAACCACTAGGAAGCCCAGGCCAACCACAACTAAGAAACCCAAAGAGACAACCACTAGCAAGCCCAAGACAACCACCACTAAAAAACCCAAAGAGACTACCACTAGGAAGCCCAAGACATCCACCACTAAAAAACCCAAAGAGACAACCACTGAGAAACCCCAAAATACAGTGTCTACCACTCCAGATTCAACTACGGAAGCAACTCAAACGTCAACTGCTCAAGCTTCAACTTTAGCTCCAATATCTATCACTCCAGATTCAAGTACGGAAACCACTACAGTCTCTACTACTCCAGAGTCTACAAGTACAGCTTTATCTTCAGCTCCAATATCTATTACTCCAGATTCAACTAGGGAAACCACTTCAGTTTCTACTACTTCAGGGTCTACTAGTACAGCTTCATCTTCAGCTCCAATATCTATCACCCCAGATACAACTACTACAGTCTCTACTACTCCAGAGTCTACAAGTACAGCGTTATCTTCATCTCCAATATCTATCACACCAGATTCTACTACAGTCTCTACTACTCCAGAGTCAACAAGTACATCTTTGTCTTCAGCTCCAATATCTATCACTCCAGATTCAACTACGGAAACCATTACAGTTTCTACTACTCCAGAGTCAACTAGTACAGCTTTATCTTCAGCTCCAATATCTATCACTCCAGATTCAAGTACGGAAACCAGTTCAGTTTCTACAACTTCGGCTTCAACTTCGGAGACAACACCAATAACTACGAAAACGACAACCCCTCCGCAGACAACTACTAAGAAACCCAAAGAGACAACAAGTAGGAAGCCCAAGACAACCACAACCAAGAAACCCAAAAAGACAACCACTAGAAAGCCCAAGGATACCACTACAAAGAAACCCAAAGAGACAACCACTAGGAAGCCAAAGACAACCACAACTAAGAAACCCAAAGAGACGACCACTAGGAAGCCAAGGACCACCACAACTAAGAAACCCAGAAAGACAACCACTAGAAAGCCCAAGACAACCACCACAAAAAAACCCAAAGAGACAACCACTGAGAAACCCCAAAAGACAGTGTCTACCACTCTATATTCAACTACGGAAGCAACTCAAACGTCAACTGCTCAAGCTTCAACTTTAGCTCCAATATCTATCACTCCAGATACAAGTACGGAAACCACTACAGTCTCTACTACTCCAGAGTCTACAAGTACAGCTTTATCTTCAGCTCCAATATCTATCACTCCAGATTCAACTAGGGAAACCACTTCAGTTTTTACTACTTCAGGGTCTACTAGTACAGCTTCATCTTCAGCTCCAATATCTATCACCCCAGATACAACTACTACAGTCTCTACTACTCCAGAGTCTACAAGTACAGCGTTATCTTCATCTCCAATATCTATCACACCAGATTCTACTACAGTCTCTACTACTCCAGAGTCAACAAGTACATCTTTGTCTTCAGCTCCAATATCTATCACTCCAGATTCAACTACGGAATCCACTTCAGTTTCTACTACTCCAGGGTCTACTAGTACAGCTTCATCTTCAGCTCCAATATCTATCACCCCAGATTCAACTACTACAGTCTCTACTTCTCCAGAGTCAACTAGTACAGCTTTATCTTCAGCTCCAATATCTATCACTCCAGATTCAAGTACGGAAACCAGTTCAGTTTCTACAACTTCGGCTTCAACTTCGGAGACAACACCAATAACTACGAAAACGACAACCCCTCCGCAGACAACTACTAAGAAACCCAAAGAGACAACAAGTAGGAAGCCCAAGACAACCACAACCAAGAAACCCAAAAAGACAACCACTAGAAAGCCCAAGGATACCACTACAAAGAAACCCAAAGAGACAACCACTAGGAAGCCAAAGACAACCACAACTAAGAAACCCAAAGAGACGACCACTAGGAAGCCAAAGACCACCACAACTAAGAAACCCAGAAAGACAACCACTAGAAAGCCCAAGACAACCACCACAAAAAAACCCAAAGAGACAACCACTGAGAAACCCCAAAAGACAGTGTCTACCACTCCATATTCAACTACGGAAGCAACTCAAACGTCAACTGCTCAAGCTTCAACTTTAGCTCCAATATCTATCACTCCAGATACAAGTACGGAAACCACTACAGTCTCTACTACTCCAGAGTCTACAAGTACAGCTTTATCTTCAGCTCCAATATCTATCACTCCAGATTCAACTAGGGAAACCACTTCAGTTTCTACTACTTCAGGGTCTACTAGTACAGCTTCATCTTCAGCTCCAATATCTATCACCCCAGATACAACTACTACAGTCTCTACTACTCCAGAGTCTACAAGTACAGCGTTATCTTCATCTCCAATATCTATCACACCAGATTCTACTACAGTCTCTACTACTCCAGAGTCAACAAGTACTTCTTTGTCTTCAGCTCCAATATCTATCACTCCAGATTCAAGTACGGAAACCAGTTCAGTTTCTACAACTTCGGCTTCAACTTCGGAGACAACACCAATAACTACGAAAACGACAACCCCTCCGCAGACAACTACTAAGAAACCCAAAGAGACAACAAGTAGGAAGCCCAAGACAACCACAACCAAGAAACCCAAAAAGACAACCACTAGAAAGCCCAGGGATACCACTACAAAGAAACCCAAAGAGACAACCACTAGGAAGCCAAAGACAACCACAACTAAGAAACCCAAAAAGACAACCACTAGGAAGCCCAAGACAACCACAACTAAGAAACCCAAAGAGACAACCACTAGGAAGCCAAAGACAACCACCACAAGAAAACCCAAGGAGACAACCACTGAGAAACCCCAAAAGACAGTGTCTACCACTCCAGATTCAACTACGGAAGCAACTCAAATGTCATCTGCTCAAGCTTCAACTTTAGCTCCAATATCTATCACTCCAGATTCAACTACGGAAACCATTACAGTTTCTACTACTCCAGAGTCAACTAGTACAGCTTTATCTTCAGCTCCAATATCTATCACTCCAGATTCAAGTACGGAAACCAGTTCAGTTTCTACAACTTCGGCTTCAACTTCGGAGACAACACCAATAACTACGAAAACGACAACCCCTACGCAGACAACTACTAAGAAACCCAAAGAGACAACCATTAGGAAGCCCAAGACAACCACAACTAAGAAACCCAAACAGACAACCACTAGGAAGCCAAAGACCACCACAACTAAGAAACCCAAAGAGACAACCACTAGGAAGCCCAAGACAACCACAACTAAGAAACCCAAAGAGACAACCACTAGGAAGCCAAAGACCACCACAACTAGGAAACCCAAAGAGACAACCACTAGAAAGCCAAAGACAACTACCATAAAAAAACCCAAAGAGACAACCACTGAGAAACCCCAAAAGACAGTGTCTACCACTCCAGATTCAACTACGGAAGCAACTCAAACGTCAACTGCTCAAGCTTCAACTTTAGCTCCAATATCTATCACTCCAGATTCAACTAGGGAAACCACTACAGTGTCTATTACTCCAGTGACTACTACTCCAAGTATGGGAACTACTCCTAGGTCGACTTCTACAAATGCAACGAAGACTACTCCTGTGTCTACTACTTCAGCTTCAACTGCACAAACAAATTCCATGTCGAGTACTCCAGTGTCTACGACAAAGGCTACCCTTATTTCCACGACTTTGGCATCAAGTACTCATAGTCATATGCAGCACCATAATCATATTCATGTTCTACCATTTCCAGCAATACTTCCTCCACCTAAAATTCCATCTAGCCTGCTTTCACTTTCCGATCCAGTGTTTAAAGTACCTCTATTAGATATACAGCCCCCTCCGCCAAATCTTGAGGCTCCACCTCCTCACCCTCCTATCCTATCTCCACTTCCCGCTCCAGCTTTTCCACAAATGCCGTCACCTCCTCATTTGCCAATACTTAATTCGCCACCAATTCCGTCTCCACCTTTCCTTCCCCCTCCACCTTCTCCGCCTAGATTATCGGATCCACCTCTTTCAGCTATTCCAGCCCTGCCAGTCCCTCCCCAATTACCAGAGTTATCCCCACCAATTCTTTCATTTCCACAAAGTCCATTTGGTGTTACGGTGCAACCCGAATTATCGGGTATTCCGAATCCGCCTGCATTCCAATTTCCAGGATTGCCTCTTCCCCCGCCTCCATTTCCTGATCCTTTTGGCTTTTATTGGAGGTCGGTTAAAGATGGAAGATCAAGATAAAAATAAATGTTTACAAGTATAAGAATACCATTCACTTAATTAAAGTTTTGCTATATATTTATAATTTGGAATAATTCATTTCATAGTAAGATTTCGTGATTTTCTTCTGAAGATAATGCTAGCAAGAAGGACCGCAGCTGCCACAGCAAGATCCACAAGGTGCATAACAAGGTGAACGGCCACATGGACCACAGGGGCCACATGGACCACAACAGGCGCCAAAACAGGGCCCACAACAGGGCTCACAGCATGGTCGTCGGATTGGTATCAGAGTGCAACCACCACCGCAGCACATCTTGTATTAATATTATTAGGTCGCGCTTCTCACGGAAATAGATTCGTACGTGATATGAAAACGGTCTGTGGATATGTTTTAGCCTATTACTTATCACGACTGCTGGGTAATAAGCCGCCACAAAATAACTGTAGTTGGTTGATTATAGTGATCAATGACCCCTGTTTGGAAATGAAATAAGAATTTCTTTTGAAAGACTTTGTTTGTATTTAAACATATACTTACATGACTATAAAACAGTTACAAGGAATTTACAAATAAAGAACCGATATGGTTTGATATATAAATGTCCAAATACGAATGACGAAAAAAGTATAAGGATTTCTACACCTTGAAAATTAAACGTGTTGGGCCTACTATGATTTTCTATAAAATATATAACTGAAATATATAAATTTAAAATTGGGGTAAATACAATTATAAGCTGAAGCACTGATGAAAGACAATATATATAGTAAGAGATCTTTTGCACATCATGGTTAAGGCTCGATCAGTACTTTTTGTAGAATTAATTCAACACGGAATAGAACGTATGCTGGGAATGAAATTTATCCGTTTGTGTGTGATTTTTCATGGCTAATTATTACCCGGCAGCTCTAACCTCTTCGAACACTGAATCAAATCTATATTCGATGCAGGTTATGTAGCAGTAGGGGCGCAGTTTGGGCTGATTGTGAACGGTTATAAATCCATTTCTATAGGGACTATGCTCATGAAACTATCAGAACATTCAAATGTAGCCACGCCTCCTGCTTGCAACATATCTTTAGCAAAGCTGCTTTAACTTTATATCCCATTTTTAATGGGTTGAAAGTGTAAAAATAAAAACACAAATAGTTTAATTATAATAACAATAACATTTATTGGCTGTTGCCCAATAAAAACCATCTTATCATCATCACCATTAAATAACAACTTGATGCCAACTTATATTGAAAACCATGCAAATCTGCGAATATTAATATTAGCGGAAAAATTAATTATAATAATTATAATGAGTTTCATAAAAGATATGACTTACCCAACTTATAATACCAGTACCAGCGAAAACTTCCAGTAGATATCATTTATGTGGTTGCATTGTGCTCTGTATCCCTAGTGTGAACCTACCCTAATTCCAACATATGGCTAATGTTATTTAACGATTGTATTTAATAATGGAATATCTATGCATAAATACTAAAATAGAATGAGTTAATAAATAGAAATGAATATTGAATATTTATTAATACTTACGTAACATCGACATTAAGACCGTTGTCCAAAAATGTAAATACGTTGTATTAGTGCCACACAGTGAGGGAAATATATTTGAAGGAGTGCAAGAAAGAAACAACTTGTGTTATGGATAATGTACAGGAATTGTGATAGAGTTTTGTTGAATTATCGCAAAATGTGTATGCATATTAACTTAAAACACCTATTTTAGCCATTTTTTGGAATTAAGATTTACAGACAAATTTTGAGCAAAATTTTAAATTCTTTTATATATTTTTTTTGTCCCGAAAAGGAGTCGACGTAACCAACTCTAGTTGAATAATAAAAATGAATTCAATTCAGCTTTAGGCCAACCCATAACCTGAAAACATGAAAGTCAAAGCTAGCTGAGATTTATTAAAGTAGAAGTGAAAACTTTCTGGTCATAGCAACCAACGGAATAATACTCATTCGCAGTAAAAAGTTTATTGATTTTAAAATAATTTGGGTATAAAATGGGTGGGCTAAAAAATCAAATAGGCTTACATATAGAGTATATAAACAGCAACATATCTCTGCAAAGTGATTATAACGTGTGGCATTTCTACGAGCATAATGGAGAACATCTCATATCTATGCGCGTACAACCCATCCCCCCATATGCAATTTATTACTATAGATATACTGATAATCACAATATGATTAGCCTTATATAATTATAGTGATGCAGAATTTAGTTTGTTTTTAGAATATTTATTTAGTAAATGCGCTCAATTACAATTATCTTGAACATAAATAATTTTGAGAAGCTATACATAAAAGTATAGATGTTAAAGCTATTTTCCTAGAATTCTTCTGCAACCGAGATCACACCACTGCTTCATCTGAACATTGTGCTTCTATAATTGACGATGATTAGTCAAATTAGTTTAAAGAACAAATCGGTAGACACATACCAAAAAGTATAGAATATCCATAGAATATATCTTAACACAATCGTCCGTGCCAAAAACCGGGGCCACTTGGACCGGTACAGCTATTAAATGGTCCTTGGAATGAACAGAAGCAGGGATCATAGAAGCCACCAGGTCCAGCACCGCCGCAGATTCCAATGCAGGCAGCAGGATAGCACGTATAGCCAAACATGATGATTTCGTATGAGCTGTAAAAAAACAATGTGGATAATTTTCTATATATAACAAATAAATATATTTATTTTATTAGTCAACTTACGTTGCTCGAGTTACACGAAAAAAGGAAAATATGCCAGAATTTCAAAAATATTTATTTTCAGAACTGAGTACTGAATTGCTCCAGTGTTGGTGTTGAAATAACACAAATGTTGTATTCGAGTTAGGATATAGCTGAACTACGAACAGTAAATCAAAGCCTACTGAGTTGAAATATATATATAAATGTATATTGCTAGCCGGCCGATCTTTACATAGTTAAGTTCATATATTCATGTTTATTACAGTGTGTTAAACCTAACATATGTTAGGCCAACAGTGAAAGACAAATGAACCCAAATAACGAAAGAAAAAGAACACTTTAAATTTGTAGCTCATATCTTATGCATTTACTATTTAAATTGTACAAAATACCCAAAAATTCTTAATAGCATGATCTACAGAATGCACGACTACAATTGGCTTCTAGACCATGACGTTTAGCAATAGGGGCAGGTGCTTTGGGTGGACAGCAGGGCCCGCAGGGACCACACGGTCCGCAGGGCCCACCACAAGGGCCACATGGTCCACAGGGTCCACAGGGTCCACATGGTGCTCCGCAACAGGAGCCACAGCACGGGGTGCATGGGGAGCCGCAACATGAATAGCATGGATTACACATATTGGTACGGTATTAATTTTAATTGCTATGCGATTCAGCTATATCAGTTCAAATCGAAGACGAATATAGCTACTATTGGGTATAGAAACAACTATTGATTTTAGAAATGCTGTGAAAATTTTTAGTTACTTGAAACAGGCTTCTCGCAGTAAATACTGGAAACTAGAGTAAATAGAAAATGAAGAAAGAAATAAAGAAATGTAATATTATATTTATATAAATATTTATGCTCACTTACATGCCTAAAAATAGTCACAGAAATTGGTACTGCTTAAAGAGCTCTTTTTTGTAGAAAATTCCAAAACTTTATGTAAAACATTTTAGCAGCTATTGGTAGTCCTTCAAATTTTCACTTTCAAAGCCTGCTTTCCACAAGTTTTTTGAATATAATATAATAATAAAGTTTTATTTTCAATTATTATGAAATTTAAGAGGAAATAAAACGAAAAAAAAAAAAAAAACAAATGCAATTATGTATAAAATCTTGCAAAAAGAATATGATTTTTTTTTAGAAATAAAATGAGCCAACATTATAAAATATAAATAATAAAATATAATTAATTATTAAAAAATTATTAATTAATAAATAATTACTGCATATTATTTCAAAACATCCTGAGCGGCTAGAACTCTTTCGAATCTTCTCCTAAATGCCGAATCACTAAAGTCAATCATGTTAATAATTCTTAAATAATTCATAATTCTTAAATAATTCTTTTCAATGCGTAATGGTCTCAGGTATAAAAATAAATATACAATTATAAACAAAATTTTTGCCAACAATTGATATAAGTAGCCAAAATTCAAAACCATCAAAAACAAGCACAGCACGAAAATTTCCGTTGATTTCTCTCTCTTAATATCTGCAAACAAGTGTATTTCAATTACATTTTGAGAAAAAACTTAGAGAGCAATCGATTCCGTCGGCTCTACAGCGACTTTGTTTCCACACTGACCCTCATTGTGCAAGGGTCAATCGTATTGCTAAACGATGTTCGGCTAAAGAGCGTGCAACGAATAGTTAAAATCATGGCACTCAACCGAAATACAAAAGGAATGAACCGAAGTCTCTTGCTCAGAGTGAGAGCGACTGAGTATAATTTGTATACCCTGAACCCGTTGAAACTGGGAATTCAGGCCGCGGTTAGCAGAGGGCGCGTTTATAAGTTCGTAAAGATCATTAGCTTCTTTGCAGGGTCAGGGCATTTCGTAGTCGAGCCGTCTCGACTAGAACCTTTTTACTTGTTTTGTTTGATTTCATGAATAAGCAAGGTATGAAAAATATAAAATTTGATAAAACGAAAGAAATTTTGTCTTCAAAAATATTAAATTAATTTTATTTTACTTTGAATTTAATATACCATTCACTCTTATCATGTTGCACTGTACATTGTAATGCATTGCCTAAATTTGATTCCTTATTTAAATAGTAGTTAATAGCGCCATTTACCATATTCAGGACTAAAAACTGGTTCAAGTCCATTACGCTTATAACAAAACCAATAGCAACAACCACAACATGACCGAAGGCAACATGATAAGCATGAATTGCACATTTTGAGGCGATCCGACACTTTCTTCACAGAAATGATAGATAATATAATTATTGAAGTATAACTGTGATTACTTTTAGTTTTCCAATCTTGAGACAGGAGATATAACGTAATATCTGACGCAAGAGTAAAGATTGGCAACTATATAAAGAGAAAGGAAATTAAATTAGTTCTTATCCAAAAATTCATCGACTCTCTTACCAAAAATATTTACAGAAAGTCGTTCAAATTCTCTTCACTAACCGATTCCAAAAACTAAACTTTTTTCCGAGCCACCGACCCAAACACCTAATTTCTCTCACAACCTATTTAAATAAATCGCATTTGGTGTCAATTTGGTATTTATTTCATATACAGTTACAAAGCAAGAGGTCTAACTATAAAATAATTTTTTTAAGTGCTGCATAATTCTTAAATTTCGTTCCGAAAATATATAGATATATATATGTAGGGAAATTAGTTAATAACACGATCTACAGAAGCCAGGAGTACATTTTGGTTCAAGTCCATGACGCTTATAACAGCAGGGGGCACAGGGACCACAGCATGGACCACAGGGTCCGCATGGACCGCAGGGACCGCAGGGACCGCAAGGACCGCAACATGGATAGCACATCTTGGCAGATCGAGAAGCTCTTTTACTGTAGGCAGCAAGCTATATAAAAGGGATTTTCATTCTGTAATTATAGGAATTGTTTTTGCAGTCATACGCACCTTTAGGTAATATCTTTACAGTATTGTTTACTGTTATGCAAAACAACTATAGATTTTACAAATACTGTGATTATTTTCAGCTGTTTAGTCTTTAGAGGCGATGTACGTTTAATCAATGTCCCATTACATAGACTGAAAACTAAAAAAAAAAAACATATATATATATATATATATATATAAATTATTTTTATTTTTCAATATTTTTATTTTTTATTTTTTACTTACATGCTCGAAAATAGTCACAGCTATTCGGTAACTGTATACCAAGTTCTTTTCTGATCAAAATTTTATAAAACAATGAAAATAATTTACTTACATTCCGGTAGGCACTCGAATTTCCATTTCAAAGCTTACTTTGATAGTTGATTTTTAATATTTGCAGCTCTGAATTTAGCAATATGTAAGTGCTGATTAAAAATTAAAAGTATTTGACGTGCAAGATAGAAACATGTAATTTTGTATTGATCGGGATAGTCTGACTAGAAATTACCCTCAATTGTGCCTAAAGATTCTTATAAGCAGTTATTGATAAAAGTAAAAGTATACACAGACATATCTTTGCTTGTGATGCTTAAAGAACTTTACTACTTATGATACAAAAAAAAAAAGTCAATTTGGCGTAATCAAACCAAATGAAAACATAGATTTTTAGAACATTCCAGTGTATATGGACGTGGTCACGGTGCTCCATATAACTTGTAGTTCTTTCAGCTAAAAGTGCAGCTACTCGCATTGGGCTTCAAATATATACAGTCTCTAGAAGCGCTTTGTGGGGACAGCAAACTCAAACAGGAAAAGCTAGCATTGAGGGAGTGAGCATAAGGCGAACGAGCATAGAGAGAGCGAGCATAAGGTGCGTGAAAATAGAGCGATATTCCTGCTCTCACAGCATCATATATAACTTCATTTATAGCTCTATAACGAAAATGTTTCTCAGCTCGTTTTTGGCTATATAAATACTTCATTATGGTCTGGCTGCAATTGATTGTGACTCGATAGTGCCATCGATTGTTCTCCACCTCTTCACAATCTCAATGTATCAAATATCATAATTTATATATAGTATTTATAGTAAATAAAAAAATATACCCCCAAAAATTATTAAATTATGGTTTTATTTCCTTTGTCTATTTTGTTGAAAAATGGCGTTGCACGTGTAACGCCATTTCTATTTATAAATAATTTTGAAAGACAACGAAGGTTGGAATTCTTGCTTGACTTCTTCCTAGATTTCTTCTGTAAACCAAATTCTTGATACCCGCCTCAACCATGTCATGTCAGTATCAACTGCATCTGCGCATAGAAGTTTAAATTTTAATGCTGCTAACAATTATTACTTTCTTTACTTACCAGAGCGTACATGGGAAACAAAGAACAATATTCGTCAACAATGCATATTACCAGGACGTTCCCCAGCAGCCATAATAGCAGCCTCCCAAGCCCCGACATGCGCCAGCCATTGAACCATAGCTGGGATCATAGAAACCGCTTGGAGCACAACCGCCGCAAGAGCCGATACAGGCGGCAGGATAACAGGGCCAGCTACACATGGTGATTTGGTAAGAACTGAAAATGGATTTATTTTTATAGTTGGCAAAGAAATTATTTATAATTAAAATTCAACTTTACATTTATTCGGCTACACGAAAATAGGAAAAAATTTCCAAGTTTTCAAAAATTATTTATTTTGTGGACTGTTTTTATGAAAGGTTCGAAGGTTGGTGTTAAACTGAATAAAAGAGAATAATTCACATAGGCTGCTTGAGTTGTCTCACTGAATAACAGTTCAACAACTGCTTTGTTCAGGAAAACAAATTCAATTTCAGATCTTCAAATTTCACACCAAATTTTAATTAAGTTCTTCACATGGTTTTTGTTACACCTTACATTTAATGGCTGTCACGCTCTAAGGCTGTCAAAATATGTATGTATGTATATATATGCAAGACAATGAAAAATCTCTGCTTAAAGTGCCAATAATTAAGTTAAGAACCACATGAATTAAAAAGTGCTGAGGCTGAAGGCGAAATGTTGAGTGCATGAAAGACAAAGCGGAAATTAATATCACGCACGCTGTGAGACAGAGTTGAATAAATTAAATGATATTAGTCGCTACTTTGTATATATATACATATATGTACTATATATTCTTGTGGTTAATGTAGCTGTTGTTGTTGTTGCGCATACGCAGCGTGTGACAGGCAAAGCCGAGCGACTTGTCAATGCTGTCAGACCATCAACTCAATAGCTATCTCTCTACCACTTGCCCTTCTCTCACCCTCTCTCTGCATCTCTCACCAAAATTAAGTGCGAAAATGTGCAAATTAGATTTTGTGGTTGACGCAAAGACTCCGTCACACACACGCACACACGCACAAACACACTCACATGGCCAACAATGCACAGCAAATGGGACAACAACAACTCACCTTTAATTACAGCTAGTCAATGCGGCGTATACGCAACGCGGCATCTAGTAAGCAACAAGAACTTTTTGACACCACGCATATGAATTAATTAACAATTGCCAACACAGCCTGACATGCTCTGCTATTTACAAGCAGACTTCCCTCGTCGCAGACAACTAATATCTGGTGCACATATATGAGCATTAAATTTATGTGGAAAGGAGTGAAAATTTGCTGTGACATTGTCGAAAATTTAATACACTTTGAAACATATTTATTAAATATTTAAAAATATTTCGACTATTTAAATTAATATATTTTCAATTAAATTACATTTTAGACTTAGAATAAGTATTTTTAAATATAAATAATGTTGATGTATTTATAATTTTATGCTGCTTCGTTGTACAATTTTCAATTAACTTACTTCTTATACTAGTTTGAATTTATAATGTATTTTTATAATTATGTATATTTTTGATATTTTATATATGTTTATATATATATATATATTTTTTTTTTTAAATAATTATTTTTCTTATTCATAGTTTTCATATATTTTTTAATTTATATTATTATTGTTTTTTTACGTTTTATACGTTTATACGTTTTATATTTTTTTACTAAATTATTTTATATAATTCTATTCATGAATTCTATGAACATATTTCTATTATATATATAAATATATATAAATAAGACATCTGAGCATAAATATCTATATATTATGCGTTTAAAATCACGCGGACCTTAAAACTTGAGTTAAAAGCAAAATTAATGCTTAATAAGATTATTCGACGACCAAGCAAGAATGAATACTATTATCCATTACTATATTTCTGCAGCTGATCAAAATATCTAAAGTATGTGTCTACGAGAATATGTCATGATGATCGCCATTTATAATTAAAAATAATTAATTAAATAATTAAGTTAGCTAATATATTTATTAGCCAACTTAATTATTTAATTAATTATTTTTAATTAATTATTTATTATTATAGAACTGAAATATTTAAGCACAATTATTAATACGACGCGTCGCCGAGATTATGTGATTTGATATTACGTAATTTGACATCTCTTTATTTCTTTCTTTGAGCTTCAGCTAGGGCCAATAATTGAGACGCTCTTGGATAACACAGATTCATCCAAAACTTATGTTCAAATACTGTGAGCGCAGCTGAAGCAATAAAACAATTAATTTTGAACTTGCGACTTGTTAATTTTGTAGGCAACAAATTTTAATGAGTTTTATGACATTTTTAATGTTATAGTTGTTTTCTTAGTTCATAGTTTTTAATTTCTGAAAATTAAAAAGTTCTCAGTTCGAAATTGATTTAATTTTAAACTGCGAATAAATGTTTAAAAATTTGTGACCTATTTAAAAAGTGTAGTTTAGTTATATGAACATGAATTCATATAGACATTAGGCAAAAAATCCTTGAATTCTTGGAGCTCAAACCCTAGAATTTCATAAAGCACTTCTTTAATATAATCATAGAATATATGATCTCCATAATACTTTCAAGACAATCACAACAATGCTTAAGCTCAGCTCCATAGTCTTCAGTTGTTATAGTCAACAATAACCTAATAACTATATAAGAGTATTAAAAATATTTGTCATGCGTAAATTATACGATTATAAATGTAAGACATTTGACTGAAGAGCGGTTAAGGTGACTACTCTAGGTGGGTTGAAGGACATGACTCACATTGATTGATGCGACAAATACCAGTTGAACCTGAGCTTGACAAAAACTTAAGCGGCATTAACCGCAGTTAAATCTGGTAAACGAATTCTCATTCCTGCTTTGCCATATCCTTGATAGCACTTGCATACAATTATAAAGCCATTAATGTCAAACGGAATGACACAGGACACATTCAATGTCCACCCAAACACATACACATACACCCACACCCACACACACAGACACGGACACTCACACAAGTGAGTTGTGAAGCATTGTAATTGATTACACTTGGGATCAGCTTCATTTGGACAGGACTCCAAGGACAAGGCCCCACAACCCAACATTTAAAAACTATGCAACGGTTTGTTGTAGGGGTAAATTATGGCCTGTGTATGTGCGTGTATATGCGTGTGTGTGCTGCAACTGTCAATTGAAAATGTCACAACCAATAATAAACAACAAGACTCACACACTGAGTGGGAGAGAGAGAGAGAGGCAGAGAAAAAAAAGAGAGAGGGAGAGATACAGAAATCAATGTTAATTGTTGACTGAAATCAATTGTTTAAATTGCCGAGCAATTTTTTTAATGTTTCATTGAATTTTCCCTTTTTTTTCATACTCTTCAAATGAATGTTAGTGCACATTCAGGGTATTGTGGTTTAGTGCAAATGTATGTAACAGGCAAGAGGAGGCATGACAAGCCATATCATTGCTATATATGCTTGATTAGCATATGTTTTTTATGATCTGACTAGAGCTAACCTTCGTCTGCTCTGCTCACAATTTGTGGTATCTCTTAGTCGTATATGCCCGACTGCGGCACTCTTACTGCACTCACATATATTTTTGTTGAAGCACATCACTTTGGCTGCTGCCAACACATTTAATTGCTTTTATTAAGGATCTGTCCATGAAAGAAATCATTTATACAATATTTACTCATTGCACTCTGTTATATTTTAATAATGCATTTTAAATTGTCGCTGCAGCGAGTTCTTTTTACAGAATTCTTATAAGCATTAATTAAATGTTGATTCCATATTGGATTATTATAGCTTTAAACTATGCACAAAAACATATCTTGAAGCTTTATTTTTTTATAGTTTCTTTATTGCTCTTATTTTATTATACTGTATATTAAATATATTAATTGTATAATTTTTTGCTATTAGCAAATGCTTTAATTTAACTTGTTAAAAATAATACGTTCAAAATTTATTTATATATTTGTATATAAATTATTCATATCAATATACTTATGTTAAATAAAAATATAAATAAATAGAAATATTAATATAATTATATTAAATTATTTTATATAACATATATTTTTTTTTATATATTTGTTACATACTAAATTTCAAACTTGCAAAAGTGAGTTTATGTGGATTTTGTGTTCTTGTCCTTCTTAAATCCTTGAGTTTCTAACACTTTTCTTGCAGCTTTATTTTATTTATTAAGAATAAAATAATAAACAGAAAATGAAAAAGATTTCTTGATTTGCTTGTATAGTTTTTATTTTCATGCGTCGTCAAAGTTCATGTTGGCACCTGAGCTCGCTACTGTATACTAAATTAATAGAATTGCTTATATACATTATATAAATAAATAAATACATTACAAAATGAATGTAAACTGTGTAAAATCACATAAATACAATATTAAAAGAGTAAATTCTCAAAAATTTAAGATATGACAGATTAATTGTGCAGAATCTATAGGGAGAGATTGTTTGACTTTCTTCAAATGTTATGAGGATAAGGAATAAGGAATAATTCTATAAGTAAATTTCGTTAACATCTTTTGACCTTCAGAAATGTCAAGCCTGATGTATTTATTAATTTAATTAATTTTTTTTACACTATTGTCTGTTATAGAAAAAAAACTTAACATTTACTCTTAAATTTAAATTTTATATTACTAAGAATCCATTTCAATAATTCAAACAAAGTCAAATTGCAGGGTATTTATTAGCTTATCCTACTCTGTTGACTTTCTGTTCACAATTTGGTTTGCGCCCCAAGCGCAAGTCAAGTTAATGCCAAACAATTTGTCAACAATTCGTATTATCAGATTTTTGATTGAAAATTTTGTTTACTTTTTGTTGACGTTCTGCTGTGCTCCACTTGCAGTTGAGATGAGTGAAGATTGATTTGCCAGGGCAGCCAACAGGCACAGACACAGTGAAAACAATAGAACTTGCAGCACAGTGTGCAGTTGAAGATGAAAATGATTGATTCCTCATAATGGGGCAGTCGGTGGAGAAGCGGGCGAAGCGTTTGTACTGAGCATTCACTCAAAAGTTTCTATTTGAGTTGAGTTCTTGTTTTAAACTGAAATAATGTGTGTGTGTGTGTGTATGTGTGTGCTTTTTTATGCTCGCTGGACTAATCATCAATCAATCAATCATATGCCCAGCAATTGCCGTTGCCATGCATAAAACAAGGGACGGAAGCGCTTCAAGCAACGAGCCCTGCAAAGTATGCAACACTTTTTTGCTTCAGTTGCACAGTCTCTCTCTGTGTGTGGGTGTGTGTGTGTGTCGGTATGTATGTGTGCCTTTGTATTTACTTTGTGTTTGCTTTACAACTTAACGGATCAGACGCAGCCGCAGTTGCTGACTTTATCGCAGTTGCTGAATTTAATTTCAGCTGTCAATCAGCGTTCATTACGCGCTTTAAAACCGCATTTGAAGACTTACCAAAAGAAAATTGCGCATACGCTGCGGCACAATGTCAGGTAAACACAAGGCCATTCACACACACACACCGACACACACACACATATATATATAAAGACACTCACTTAAAAGAGGAGACGCCAAATTGATTGTAATTGACACTTATTGGACAGCAGACGCTGACAGAGTTTCACCGTGCGGATTGTGAACCTTTGCGCTCTTTGTTTCATTTTATTTATTTATTTATTTTGTTCTTCCTTCCCGTGCTGAGCAGTGAGATTCTCTTTGCAAAAGAAATCAATAAACAGTTGTATTTTTAGTTAGGGGTGCTTAACTGTACAAGAATATTTCAGCTAAAGCATACTAGTTTGAAGCAAGGTAAATGATCAAATATCAACTGAAGGGAATAGAATAAACATTTTTTAAATGTTATTTTACATAAATAAACATGAGCTGTTTATTATTAATTATTATTTCAATTAATTGAATATTGAACGTTTTATTTTTCAAATAAATTTAGCTCATAGCTCTTAGTTGACGATTTTATTAGTTATCGAGCTAAAAAAAAATCATAATCTCTCTCTCCCTCTCTCTGTGAGCTTGCTCACACTTTTGAGTCTTCGGTTTGATTCGTTTTGTTTTTCGGTAGCGCGTCGTGAGTTGAGCTCGTTTAACGAAGTGTTGAGAGAGCGATACGTTAGATGCGCTCAAATGAGCCACAGTAAGTAAGCAGGTAACTTAAAGAGTCTATGCAAAGGGCATTCACATCAATACATGCACAAACGACTTTCTGCTGCACGACTTGCTGAGTCTCATTGAGCGAACGTCAATCGTATCGCTCACTAAATATTGTTTTGGGTAAAGCGTCTCACACGAATAGTTAAGTCCAAGGCGCTCAAACGAAAACCAAAATTGAAAAGAACCAAAGACTGTTGGATAGAGCGAGAGTGTATACTTATAAATTTTTTCTGTTGATCTCGAGAATAGAGTATGATCTCAAGAATAGAGATATATATTTGAGAGCTATGAACAGCTGCAATATACGCCTTTACTTCGTGCATGAGTAAATATAAGTATATTAAATATATAAAATACAAATATTATTTACAGCAGATAAGCGGCTACTTTGATCGCTCTTAACACTTATGTCAGTATAGTTCTATTCTGCCCTCATATCTCATATCATGGTTTTTCTTCTTTACCTTGAGGTCTTTGAGTATCGTGTGCAAGAAACGCTTTTTTTATATTTTTGTTCTGATAGCACTCTTTTATCAGTCACATATATATCGATAAATTTTATTTAACTGTTATGAATATGTGTATATATGTATATTCTTAATGTTGTTTCTATACCCGCCTGGCTATTTAACTCATTTACTCATTTACTACCCTACAGAATGACATATCTACAAAAAAATTGGTATTAATTTAAGAATCTCTTTATAAAGCAACAGAAATGGAGTTGAAAGCAACGACTTCTCAAATGAAACTATGCTTAGTTGTTTCGGAAATTAACTGAAAGATTTTTCTCATTTAAAGCTGAAAAACTGTCGTTCAACATTGCTTTTCAGACACGAAAAAAAAGGAAGAACAAAAAACAAAATCAAAATAAAAATAAAACAAAATAATCGACGAAGCGATTTAGCAATTTCAAATGTAGTTTGTGGACTACAAACGTGTCTAGCATATTTGATATCTCATACGGCTTTTGTTAATGAAAACCAATTGTGAAAGAAATTGGAGAGAGACAGAGAGAGAGAGATAGATGATAGAGAGAGAGCGAGAATAGAGAGAGAGAGAATCTTAAACTGTGTTTGTTGAATTGATTTCGCAGCTGCTCGACTTTATGTGGTCAACAAATTGTTTTAAATTTCTAACAGCAAGTTGAACAGCCTCCCACACACACACACACACACACACACACACACTTACTCACTTACCCATAGCAAACATAAAAAAACATATGTACATATATATGTAGCAAGAAAAAAGTTTTGTTGAATTAAGGGCCGACTTACTACTAGTGGCATCCATACATAGCACTCACTTACGCCTTCTTCGCTGGCCAACGAAGCATTGGATTTTAGCAGAGCTCTGAACCGATGCTAAGTGCAGTTTTTATCCCGCTTTTCTCCGCTGTTTGCAGTTCGTCCTGCCGTGTCTGCATTTAAAGTTGCCTCAAAGTTTTTCATTTAAATTGAGCAGCGAACGGAAGTCATGCCAAACAGGTCGGCTGTTTTTCAGTTCGTTTGATTGACGCATTGAATGATTGCCAGCCCAGCGCAGTCGTATTAAAAACTTTAATGCGGCCGTAAATTTATATGCCTGCCACTTGCTCACCTGTCACCAGAGACAATGAATCCTTTTAGTTTTATTTCTGTTTTCGTTTTCCTTTCGAAAATATCGAATCAATGTGGTCATGTCTGGCAGCGCTTAAGAAATTTGCAAATTGAATTTCATTTGAAAATTAATTTTCAATTTATTCTCTAAAAAGTCTAAGATAAATATATGTATTGCAATGTATATTAAGTTGACTGATTGACTAAGTGATTAAATTTTATTTTAAATTTTTTAGTTATTAAATTAAATATAAACTTTTGTGTCGCAGTAATTTTTCACAATTTGTGTTTTGACTAATGCATTTATTTTTTTTTATTTTTTTTTTGTTATTAAATTAAATTGAATATATTTTTAGGTATCACTTTTATTTACTATTTGTGTTTAGTTTAGTTAAATAAATTTAATTGCGTTGGGGTGACACAAAGTAGAGAGATTATAAAGCGTGCTTCTAGTCAAATCATAAACTCGAAGACAAAACTTGAACTGAGAGTCAGTTGCATAGAGTAAATGCTATAAGTAGGCAGAACAGCGCACAGAGCAGAGGGATTTTGAATAGATTTTAGGTGTATGAGTGCACTAGGAGTAATCTCGAACGATATCTCTAAAGAGACGGTTAGTTTGAGAGAGCTTATTAATAGAGTATTTGTAGCCGCAGCGCAATACAAATATCAATTGAGTTGCAGCGATCTATGCTGAGCTCTAAATTCGCGAAAAAGAGCGTTGACTTTTATATAAAAGCTGACTCTGTAATAGAATATTTTTCTTATAAGTGAGCATATAATTTTCTTTAAAGAGAATAAAATAGTCTTTCAGGGAGTGTAATGAAGCTTATTAGCAAAAGATCATTTATTTCATGAACATGTTTGAATATATTGTATTATATGGTAGTAATTATATTTGGGGATGTACATACGTATGTACGTACATTGGCATCTAATTTATTTAAACTATTGACAACAAATAACAAATAAATAAAAATACTAGACTCGTTCTTGACAAAGAGAGACAGAATTACAAAGCTAAACTGAGCAGGTTAGCTATGAAGTATATACATATATCTATATACTACATAAGAACCACTTTTCCACTTAATATCTGTTACATGGGAAAATCCATAAATTTGTCTAGAATTTTCCCAAAAAAGAAGTTACTTCAGAATACTAATTAATATATCTATCATTTACCGACATTGATTTTATTTTCATCAATTGTCAAAATTCGTATTTGAACTAGATTTTTTTGATCAAAAACTCAGTTTCGTACAAAAATAAATTTGATATAATGCTCTCCACTATGTATGTATATATCAAATGTCTCTAGCTGCATTATTTATACGTTTTGATTCAGTTGCTGTTTCAACATTAAATTCTAGCATTTGCTTTGTGGCTTTTTCGGCTGCACGCAAAAAGAAAGAAGAAAAATAAAAGCGAAAATCAACAGACAAAGAGGCAACAAAAAATTATAGAAATATGTATATATATACATATATATTCTGTATATATATATATAGTATGAAATGCTCATCATATTTTTATAACCACGTAGACATAAAGATTCGAATCGCTACACTTCTAAGGGTCAACATGAACTGAGAGCTGGTCGGCAAATTTGTTGATTCGTTGTTGCTGTAATCTTTTGTTATGTGACCAATAAAGTAGGCGACACTTGGCCCGCAAGGCAAAAAAAAAAAAAAGAGAAAGAACGAAAATATATATATATATATATATTTATACGTACACCCCGTGCAGGACACTGGCCGATGGGCGTTGGTGTGGGCGTGGGCGTGGAAAATTGGTACGTAAACCCGACATAAGCCAAATGTGCAATAAAAGGATTTGTGTGAGAAATTGCATGAGCACGCATTTTAAATCCACATTAAGTATGTATGGGGCCATAGTGGGCGGCTGGCAGTTTGGGGGCGTGCATGGAGTTTAGGTTTCAGCGCACTAGGGCTGCCTGTGCGATGGACAAGCGTGTATAAATAAACATGAAATAAAAATGCAATGAAAAGCTACACAAAAATGTAGCGTAACAAATTGTTGAGCTGTTGCGGCAGCATGATTGAGAAATGATTTGTCTGCTGGACAGTGTAACAACATTATGAAATATAGCCACGTTGGGCAAAGGCTAATAGTGTTTGGAAGACTTCGATCAACCCTTGCTGGATATATATTTAAGATTGGATTACACACTCTATTTGAACTTTAACTCACATAAATTAAATTTTTATTTATTTTTATTTTTTATTTTTAAATGAATCAAAATTTATTTCAAAGTGCATATTTGTAGTTTATTATTTTTTGAATATGTTAATATGTTCTTAATTTATAATATTTTTCATTTTTTATATTTCATTGATTTATATTTTCGTTAATTATTGAAAATTTACATTAAAAATTAAATTATTTATTATATTTTTATTTGTTATGTATGATTTATTTTCATTTGAGGTCGATAACGTTTTTAAATTTATTATATTTATATTTTAGTTGATTATTGGAAATTTAGATTAAAAAATTAAATAATTGAAATTTTATTATATTTTAAATTAATAACTATGTGAAATTTATAAATTGTTAATATTTTATTATAATTAATTTTATTAATATTTTGTTCTAATTAATCTTTTTTTAATTAATGCTTAAATTTATTATATTTATATTTTTATTTATTTATTTTTTGTTATTTTTTATTTATAATTTTTTTTTTAATTAAAAAATACTTTGAACTTAAATTATATTACAAGTATAAATAATTTTTAATTAATTTTAAATTATATTTACAATTTTTATTATTTCTTAAATTTTTAAAATTTATTTTATTTTGAATAAAATATTTCATTTCATTAGATTTTTATTTGTCAAAAATGTATTTTTCATTTTTAAATTAATATTTTGAGTTTAAAATAAATTAGAAATTAATTCAATAATATGAATAATTGATAATATAACAAAAAATATTTTTGCATTCTTTGTTCCTTTCTTTATAATTCAGAGTATTGAAACTTCGCTTAACTCGAATTCATATGAATTTTTCATTCATGTTTATTCATAAATTAAACATTGTTAAAAGCTGTTATTAAAGGTAATTTCTATAATCTGAAAAGTAGAAATCGTTACAAGCGGCGCAGTTAACAAAGATCTCAAAACCAAAAAACCAGAAAAAAAAAACAACATAAATAAAAAATTGAGCTGGCTCAATGGCAATTATGATTATGATTTAGGCCCCGAGGCCAATCATACAGTTGGCCCGAGTTGAGAGTTGAAAGAGTCGACGAGACGCAGTGCCACCAAGTGTTGCAGCTACGTGTGGGGCAAGCCGGCAGATAAATCAAGTTTTGTGGCAACAGCCGTTGACGCCTTTTGAATTCTGTTCGCTTTGTCTTAAAGTCGTTGCAGTGAAGTCGATCTGCTCTGCCTGGGATCTGGGCGTGTCTGGTTGAGCTTTCTGTATAAAGGCATATAAATTGATTAGGGATCAACGGGGTTAAGCTGATTTATCAGACGCACTCTGTGCACATTGAGACTTATGCAAACGATGCGGGGGCGCAAAATTTTGACTAAGAAATATGTACATACAAATATATATATCATGAAAGAACAACATTTATTTTGTTCAGAATGCGTCTTAAATTAAATCAACTTTTCTTCCTTTTCTCTTTATTTTTGTGGGCTCTTTTACAAAAACAATTAACCGAAAGGAAAACATGCTCCCAAGCCGCACAGCAAAAAAAAAAAGAAGACAAATTCTATGAAAACTTGTTTAACAACTAGAAAACTTTTTGCGAACAGCGCTAAACATCAACAACAGCTACACCAGCACACACACGCACACATGCATACACATGTGAGTTTTATAGAATATTCTATCTCTCGTCTGCGTTGGCTTTCGTGCAACAAGGCAGCAAATGCCTCCAATGCGATGCCTCATGTTTGTTTACTTGCCACTTACAACAGCAGCAACCACAACAACAACAGAACAAAGTTTGAAGTGAGCATTTAGCATTTCACCTAATTTCATTTTAGCGCCTCAAGTGTTTTGGCCATATGAAATCAATGTTAGTGAATTAATTTTTTTGGCAATTTGTTTCAGTTACTATTTAAATATAGAAAATGGCTATTGTTTCTCATTGAGAACGAATGTCAAAAGGACATTGGTTAAGTTTAATGTATTTGCATATCTTCATGTGCTTAGAGCTTAGTAAGTCATGGTTTAATATAGCCCAAGCTGAAGTGTGCTTGAAGTAGAATTAGTTGCAGGAGTCATATTTTTAATTATTTTGAATAGAGACAGTAAAGGTAATTAAAGTAGTAGTAGAATTTATATATTATTGTAGGAGTGTAAGCAATAATATTAATAATAGTAGTGGCAGCAAAAGAAGAAGTAGTAGAAATATAGTAGTAAAATTTATATAATACATGTAAAATTAATGTTAATTTCACTATTACTGTAAGCAATAATATTAATACTAATAGTAGCAGCAATAGATGAAAAAGTAGTAGAAATATAGTAGTAGAGTTTATATAATACACGTAAAATTAGTAGGAGTGTAATTGTACCAGCAGTAGAAGAAAAAGTAGTAGAAAAATAGCAGTAAAATTTGTATAATATACGTAAAATTAATAGTAGGTGTGTAAGCAAAAATATTAATACTAATAGTAGCAGCAATAGAAAAAAAAAGTAGCAGAAATAAAGTAGTAGAGTTTATATAATATACGTAAAATTAATAGTAGGAGTGTAATTGTGGCAGCAGTAGAAGAAAAAGTAGTAGAAAAATAGTAGTAAAATTTATATAATACACGTAAAATTAATAGTAGGAATGTAAGCAATAATATTAATACTAATGTCGCAGCAATAGAAGAAAAAGTAGTAGAAATATAATAGTAGAGTTTATATAATACACGTAAAATTAATATTAATTACACTCCTAGTGTAAGCAATAATAATAATACTAATAGTTGCAGCAATAGAAAAAGAAGTAGTAGAAATATAGGGAAATAAAGGAATTTAATAAGAGTAATTTGTAAATTCTAATTTTAAAGAAAAAGTAGTATAGTTCTAAAGATTATGTGAAATTGTACTACTTATGGCATTAATGAGCAGTTGGAGAATATAAAAAAAAACTAATATTATTTTTTGTAGTGTTACGAGACAGATAAGTTGTAGACTCTGTAGGACTTAGTTCTATATCACAATAGTAGTAAAAACTAAAAACTAAACTAAACTAAATTATTGATAGTGTTTCTACTACTTTTTTGCTATATTCTATTAGAACTAAGTACGCAACAAATTTCTGATAACTATCGAGTAGGCTACATCTGAATACAAGCATTGTATCACGAATAATCATAGTTGTGGAGCATGCTCAGCTATCGGCTTATAACTTAACCAAGTTAATAAATATTATTGGTCTTCTGTTGTCGTGCTCACAATAAATGCAATGGAAATGGATTTCAATTCCAAATCCCAAAATCAATAGCCGCAAATCATGTTCGAACCCATCGCGCCCAATCAATTAAATATTCTGATTTCTGAAGAAAGGCCGCAATCTGAATTCATCGTCCAAGTGCAGGTCCAATGAATGCCTTTTTGGCCATGTCGCACAAAGGCGCTTACTTAAGATTCATTCGCTTGGCTATGGGCTGCAAGTTTTTCCTATTTTTTTCTCTTTCGCTGGGGTTCCCTTTGTGATTGCGTAATTACGTCTAATGAATTCAGTGCAAAATGAAATTGAAATAGCTCGTTCTGCGCATCCTTCCCAAAGAATTTCATTCTGCTCAACCTTTTCAAGCTGATTTTCTTCCTGGTGCAGCTGAGGATTCGCTCGTGTCGCTTTTCATTTTCATTTCCAGTTATTTTTTTTTTTTCATTTTTCTAAGACATGATGGAATAATACAAATTTAAGGCTGCCACAAAATTGTAGAAGGGTTTGCTCACAAAGCCAATTAAACAGCTTTTTGGTCAATCGATTTTAGCTATATATTTGTATGTAAATAAACCCTTAGGCTGGGAGCCAGAAGCTGTCAGTTGCTGCCGGTGGCTCGGCTCTTTAGCCTTTTCGCCAGCAGCTGCTGCAAGTGCTTTAAGGACATTTTTGGGTAATTGACATTTTGACATCAATTACCGCACTTGCTGGGCGTAAAACTTGTGCTAAACCAGCTCTACCATCACACCGCCCTCTCGACTTCGGCTTCTCTTGCTCCAATTTGCTTTCGTTGTAGTTGTTGTTTACCGAAAACTGAATTACGAGTGCCACCTGAGAGCTAACTGCTAATGATTCGAGTGCTTTCCAAATGCGAAACAAAACCGAAGAGCACACCTTGAAGGAAAGAGCAGGGCAACAAGGGTTTATGTAATGAAGGTAGCTCTATGTTGATACAGCTGCAGAACCATAGAGTTCCTAGAACTGACACAAACACACAAACTATGAAAATGCTTCAATGCAGCATACTATCCTGTGGGCTGACTGAATGGCTGACTGCTGATTGATCGTGAGATTGACTATTTGATTGACACTCGAATATTTACTGACAGAGTGAATAATTGACTAAATGATACGAAAACACTTATTAATTGAGGGATTGACGCATACTGACTGATTGGTTGACTAACTGATTGGGCAGAAATACTCAGACATTGACCCATTGAATAACAAACTTACTGAGTAATAATAGCTAGTTAATAGATTGCCAAATAATTTTAAAAATATTTTCCTTTATGATTATTATAAAAATTTATTCATAAATATGTAAACATTTTTATTAAAAATTCAATAAAAAAAAAATAATAAAATAAAATTCATTTAAAGCAGATCTCGCAAATATCTGTTGATCGTTTCTCAATGTGTCTTTCACTTACACTTAGAGAAAAAACTGAAAGAGTTGCTGATTGTGTTAGTTCTTCAATGAGTTCGTCAGACATCATCAACAAGTCTTTTCTATAAGTATTGGAATATATGGAGAGAATTGTACTTGCTAAACACGTGAGTGTGAATGTGTGCACGTGTATACGAAAGTGAAGAACATTTACATAGACTGCTTGCTAAGCCTCGTTGTGCGAGTGTCAATCGTATTGCTCTCTAAGCGATGTTTAGGAAATGAGCGTTACACGCAAAGTTCACCTCAAGATGCTCAGCAAAAAAAAAAAAAAGATAAAATACCCGAATGCTCTTGCTCAGAGCGAGATTGAGTAAGTAAGATTTTTATTTGATCTAGCGAACAGAGCGTGATTAATCGAATATTCAACTGCTCTTTGCGAGCTATGAATGGAAGAGAATTGTCCAAAAAATAAATGAGACTGGGCAAGCGGTGTAAATTTTCAGTATAAATAGACGAAGTGCTAACGAGATAAGTTTGTTAAATCGTGATAAGTATAGAACAATTTTTTTTTTATTCGACATAAACTAAACTTAAGTAGAATTAACTGAACTTATTAAGTAGAAAATTCTATTATACTAAATTATTGCTATATTATTTTTGTTTTATATTTCAGAAGTTTATATAAATAGTGTTTGAATATAACAAAGACGAAGAAAAATTATATGTCAGCTTTGCGATTTCCTTACAAATACCTTGGTCAAGCAATAATTTTATATAAATCCTTTAATGGACAGTTAAAGCTATGTATTTTTGATGTATGCATTGATGAAACTTTTCCTCACATTTTAAAACATAGTCGCAGCTTATTGGTACTAGCTAAATTTCATATCGTATGTCAAAGTTTTTTGTTAGCCCCAAGCCAAGTGGATGCAACAAACTCCCTTGGCCCGCATTTGGCTCAGCATTTGGCGTCCAAGTGGCGCCTCCCATTTTGGGGCAATCGCAACACAGAAACAATCTCAACTGTCAGTGGGAACTCAATGCGCCAGGGCCAGACTGTCAGGCTGCCAAAAGCGGGTCAAGCAACCAAAGCTACATACATATTGAAATCGAAACAGTGGCAAAAAAAAAAAGGAGAAAACAAAGAAACTAGAAAGAAAGCATCAGCATTCCTATTCGACTATTAAATGCTCTGTAAAATTGTGAACAAATATTGTCTCTAAATATTTTAGAGGTAAAAGACAGTTCAAGCAGTAATAATATTATTTGTTGTGGGATATAAATATATATTATATTATATATTATATTATATATATTATATTATATTATTTAATTTAATTAAGACTACAATTTATCTTGTAAGTATTTTACTTACAATATAATCCCTAATCCAAGTATATAGTTAATTATTATGGGTTAAATTAATATACATTAAAATGTATATTAAATTAAAATAAAATTATTAAAATTTATATTTATATTTATATAATATATTTTTCTTTTGCTTTTATTATATACATTTATAATCAATATACAATTATTTTTTATTTACAAATATTTATTTTTTATTCATATATTTTATTCTAAAATTTATTTTATAAAATCTAGTTTAATTTATAAAATATATATATTATAAGTGTAGAACTATAGCTATTGAACATTCGATACAGCGCCAAAAAAATTAAATATCTGAGTTGCCTTGTGATAATACTTTTACAGGGTATATTTCGAGCAGCAACTAAAGGAAATGTCATTGAGTTTTGAACAGCAAATGCAATGCAACAGCAGCTGTAAAATGGTTTCAGGAAAAAATTTTTAACGCTGTTTCCTCGACTTCGTCCACTTTTATTATTATTATTATTTTTATTTATTTTTTATTTTTTTTTTGGCTGCAATCGTTTTGAAGTCATTTTCGTAATGGAATGACTTTTGAATATTTGAAGAGCTGTTATACAACATTGAAAACTTGACTGGCTGGGCTACACATGCTCCTGCTGCTGCAGTTGCTGCTGTTTCTGTGAAATCTTGGGAAATGCCCTGGGACCAGGAACTGGGTGTCAGTCTTGTAACGATTTAGCTCTACGAGCCCTCTCCCTTGCACCATTTTCTATCTATCGTCGCATTGAAATTTTCATGAAGTACTACTACTCTTCCTCTCTCTCACTCTTCATCTCTCTATCTCTCTCACAAGGCTCAGGCTCTCACTGCCATCGCAGCAAGTTTCTTTTTAATTTTTAAGCAACTCTTCTCGCACAGTTTTCAATTTGTTCGGCATGCAGCTATCTGTCTAACCTAAGCATGTATCCATTTCAACTCGAAACTCCAAAAAAAGGGTGAGCGCGAGAGAGAGAGAGAGAGAGGGGCACAGAGAGCGGTAGATGCAGCATCAATTGCTCAAGTCAAGTGCCAAAGTTTGCGATTGCAACATAATCGATGATTGGCAGCCAGACAGAGAGGGACGCAGAAAGAGTGAAAGAGAGAGAGAGAGAGAGAGAACGAGGGAGCTATGTTAGAGAGATGTGCGGAACAGGTTTAGTTTGCATGTGAATTAATGCCAAATACTGCAAAAGTTCGAATGTGCAAATGTTTGCAAATATTTGAAGTAGAGATTTTCCTTCTAGCTATCTAGCTATTTTCTTTTTTTTTCTCTCTATCTCTCTAGCCAAAAGCCAGTCAAAGAAGTCACAAAATACAATGCCTTTGTCATCGAATCTCTTTGGCTTAGTATTTTATATATTTCAGAGCTCTGAGTTTCTGAAGATTAAATTTCTATTTTAAAAATATATATAGAAAACATTTTAATCTTTTCAAAATAAAAACAGCATAAAAAGTATTTTTTTTTTATTGTAAATTTTTTCTAATGCCTAACAGTATGCTTTTTGTTTTTGTTTTATTAGTATTATTTTTATTTTTTTTTTTTTATAACTTCCTTTGTTTAAGATCTGTTTTTATATTTAATTCATCTATGATACTCAAAATTAAAAAAATATTGCAATATTTGAAAATCCAATCGAAGTGAAAATGACAATGTTAAATGTAAATGAATGTATTTATATTTTACTCAATTTATTATATTATAATATCTGAGCATAAAATCTGAACAAATGAAAAAAAAAAAAATTAAAAATAATATAAATATACATATATTGTTTGTCGTTGTTTTTTTTTTTTTTTTTAATTATTATTATTATTTTTTTTTTTATTATTATTATTTACATTATTTTATGCTCGCATCGGTGTTGAGCAGTGTCCAATTCTAGCAATTTTACAATTTTAATCAAATGTGTAGAACTTGTTATTACACTGGTCTGATCATCATTTGAGCGAACTTAAGGGATTCAGATGTCCAAGTCGCCCATCTAACACCAAACGTGTATTTATAATTTGTGCTTACGTATCTGCCATTTAGATTGCTGGAAATTAATATTAATATAATATTATTTTAACTTCATTAAGAAAAATATATATTACATTAAGTTACCTATCTCTGCAATGGATATCGTGCCACCAACCTGGAGATAAGAATTCGTATACGCACATATAGATAAAAGAATCATAGGTTGAAAATTTCATATTAAGACTATTAGCCAATGCATCGCCTGCGTTTCCAGAAAAGTTTCCCAATGATTTTATCTTAAAGCCTACCTTCTCTCCTCCAATGAGGAAATGATTATATCGCGCATATCGAACGTCATCGTTAAACTTTTTCATGTATATGTACAATTCGTATTTTTTTGACTTCGTCAATAAGTAAAGTTTGTCAAGACCCAGAAAAAAGTCTCCGTTCAATGTGCCAAATCCCGCACGATATTCCTGCAGTGTGCGATTGAATTCTACAGCGCCATCTTGACGACGCTGAATCACTGTCCAACCAGAATCGACTAGAGTCGAATCGCAAGACACGTTAAAGGGATTCGATCCAGGAATTTGTATCTCGTATATTCCTGTCTCTTTGCCTTTGCAGCTGCAGGGTAGATGTTGTTTAGTTAATCTATTCTCCAGTTCCCTTATTTTATCTGGTTTTGCAATTTCCTGAGACGTCAGATTCGCTATTTCAGCATCTTTACTAATTAAATCTGCCCTTAACTGGTTTTCGTTATCATTCTTTGTCTTAATTTCTTTTTTTTTTTCAATTAATCTATTCTCCAGATCCATAATTTTAATTGTCTGATTCGATATTTCGGAATCTTTATTCTTTAACTTTGTTTTCCATTCATGTTGAATGTTATTATTGGCACTTATTAAATCATTAATCTGATCAACTAAATCTTCTTTGATCAAGCAATAATTCTCATGAGATCGGCGTAATTGTAATTCACTCTCTTGCAATTTGTTTGTCGCCTCGAGGCTCAATATTTTATTGTTTAACTCTGTGAACTTTTCTTCTTTAGATCGCGCCGATGAAGCATGTTGTAAAAGGGGCTTCACGATTTCTTAGCAATATTTGTCACATTGCTCGTCTAATGTCTTGGCAGCAACGTAATGCTGCAATGTATGGATTCAATTCATAATTATAGATCACAAACATACACATAGTTCACAACATACCGAATTATCAATGCTCTCACTTATTATCCCAGGCAGTGATATGAGGAGAATTAGCATTAGCTTTCGATATATATACATTTGAAATATTAAGATTGAAACTCTTGAACCTCACTCAATTGAATTTAATTTACGACTGATGTCTGAAGTTTTGCAATCTCCAAATTTGCCGTTCAGGCTCGCCCAAGACGAATTTAGCATTTTTCTCTTATCAGTCACATAATAATATGGGCGCTTGTGCTTGTTATAAACAGTTCGTATAATAAATAAATATGTTTTATGAAATATTCAGCTTACTTCCTGTGCGTGTTTCCGTTTGAGTAATAATATCAACGCTTTGATTCAAGAATAGTTCAACTTGACAGTCGTTTATTATAAATGCTATTTTTTCTAGGCGTCGAGGCAAAACTAAAAAACCTTTAACTTTCTATATCTTTCGGATATTGAGTTTCTTTGAGCCTCGATTGATATGTAAACATTTTCTGTTCCTTTTTTTTTAGATTTTTGAAACATTTTTAAACTACTTTCGGACTGTGAGCGAGTGTTGCCCAACTGCTTACTAAGTATACATACATATATATAAATAAACATATATTGTTTTTATTCAAATGCAAAAAAACATTTCATTTTTTAAATTAAAAAAATTGAAAAATGTTAATAAATTGAAAAAGTTACCTTATATCTACAGTTTTAGTTTTAATGAAACATAAATATAATTATTTCAAATAAACATTTCGCTAGGCTACGATCCCTTGCCTAGCCCAATGCGAACATATTAATAAACAAGTGTTGACTTCTATATATTTGCCACAGGCAATAAAAATTGGGCAGATAACTACACGCACAGCGGGCGCAGTCCATACATAATTTGATGACATGAGGCGAAATTTTTATGGCAGCCACATGAAGCTACGAACTAGGTTTTCATTGGGGACAGATGCTGGAGAGAGCGACGGGCTTGGTGGGAGGAGGAGCAGGATCAAGGAGAGGAGTAGCAGGAGGCGGAGCTGAGTGTCTAGAGCAAAGCTATTGTTTCTATTAACTTTTTTTTTTTTTTGACTGAGAAGCGTGAATGGAATGGAATTCAAATATTTATTTTTTTTGTCGCTGGTTTTTGGCGAACCTCTGCTCACATATTTATAATCACTCAATTAGGGGTGTGGGAGCGTGGGGCGTGGCAGCTTATCAAAATGTGTGTGGGTCAAACTCACACACAACTCTCTATCTCTCTCTCTCTTTCTCTATCTCTCTCTGTGTGTGTGCACATATCCATTAGCATTCCATTGCATTCCATTTTCATTTATTTGCCCATATTACTTATGCGTGTTTGTTGCTTTTGTTTAGCTTGAATTGGCATCAATATGCCCAACATACACATTGGGACTGGCCCGCTCGTTGACTCGTGTGAGGCATTAATGTTAATAATGCACGAGTCTGTGCGGCCAAATGTTGGCCAATGTACTCGTAAATAGTTAAAAATTATATTTGATTACAACGGCCATGGCCACAAAATGATGTCCAAGAATACAGATGAAGAAGGAAAGAGCAACAATATTGCTCGCAATCCCTCTCTCTCTCTCTCTCTCTCTCTCTCTCTCACTTTGTTTTGTTCTGAAATTGATTTTGTTTTGCCGCCAAATATTGAGATGAATTGTTTAGTAGGCAATTTGTTTAAGTGTTGTGCGAGCGCCGAAAGTCTTTGGGGGTCCGAGCCTCGCACTCAAATGGAACTTAAAAACTGTTTCTTTATGTCTTTGCCCATAAATGTGCGTAAACAAATCTTTGCTTAGTCCGCACCACACATACGTGTTTTTATGTCACTCTCACTAACTGAAACGAAGCACTTAATACTGCGGTTAGACTGAGAATGTGACTGAGTTCAGCGCTTGCCGAAATATTATTGAGTTCAACTCAACTTTGACATTATTAAATATTATTATGTATATATGTACATATATGTGTGAATGTTTATAGAGTGTTTCTTAGAAGAGCAATTAATTAAAAATTATTGAGAAATTATTGATAGTAAAATTTAATAAGAAATATTCTAGACTGATAGATTGATATATGCAAATCGATAAAGTGAGTATAGAACATTGAATATAAAATATATATTATTATATATTGAGAAGTTTGTTAAGTATATTAAGTGAAATTAAAAAAAAAAAAAAAAAAGAACAAAATTAAAATAAATAAAATACAAATTCCTCTGTAATTGTTGCTTTAAAATTTAAATAATTATAATATTAATAAATATTTTATATAAATAAATATTTGAGATAAATGAGTAAAGACTGAGCTAGCTTCTGTAATATTAACCAAACTATTAATGCTTTTATGAAATGCAATTTTTAGATTTTAAAGTAAAGATTTTAAATATAAAACATTTTATGCACTAATATATTTTGTTAATGAATAAATATTTTATTTTGATTGCCAAGAGTTGCTAGAGCTTATACTATAAATTTGTTAAAAGCTGAGAAACTTCATGAAAGCAAATCAAATAAATAAAAAATATATTTATATTTATATATAAATCAAAATTTATTAAAATTAAATAAAATACTATACAAATTAATGATAATATAAAAAATATACATATAAAAATCAAGCTATATACAATTATACTAAAAAAATATAAAAAAAATATTAATAAAAGTAAAAATAAATTTAAAAAAAAAACCAATCGATGACAAAAAAAAAAAAAAAAAACTTTATGTAGTTCAGCTGCAGCTGTGCACCAATAAACTTAAATATTTTTATTAGCCATCAAAATTTATAATTTTATTTACCTTTTGTACTATTGCTGGAATACATATCTATCCCGTTTTCCTTTAGGCTTGCCTCTAACGCATCCTTAGACTTAGACATAAGGAACAGCCACAGCCTTTAGAAAATGCGCAGATTTGATATATATTTCGAATATGTGATAAATAAATAAATAAATTCAAATAAATATTTAACAAACTTGGCAATAAATCGTTATATATATTTGTATTTTATTTATAGTGAATTTATAAATGTCAAACAGAAACGAAAACAAGTTGAGTTTCGACTTTGAATTAGTAGGTTCAAGAATTTGTAGGATATTTTATGTTTCTATTTGAACAACAGAAGTCAGATAAGATAAAGCCGCAGACAAGCAAAGCCTTTTTACCATTTACCAATGAGCCCAAAATTACTTGGGTTGACTGACTAAGTGAATGCATTTCCATGAATTTTCAATTAATAACAATCAATAAGCAATGCGAACAGGCCGGAAGGCTGCTTCACATTTGTTTAACTGCCCGAAAAATTAGCATCATTCTACATTGAGTTTGTCAGAGATGTGCTACATACATATATATACATATATATATATGTATGTTTGCTTGTACATTTTAGTATGTGATCTAAAAAGGTTTGGTACATCTCCAGCTCGAACGGCTAATGCAGTTTTCTTGTTAGCCGCTTGCATTTAAATGCTGGTCGGCAGTTTTTTTTCTCTTCTTCTTCTTGACATGAGAATTTAGCAGAGATCCGTGGCTGAGCATTTCAGGCCAATTAGTCAAATTTGTTGTGCCCTAAAATATATGCACGACTGCTGGCACTGTCGGACTTTTTACATTTATTTATTTATTTTTGCTTTTTTCTCTTGTTTTTTGAAGCCACAAAACCCAAAAACCGGTTCGGACCAACGTTGTCTGACCCTTGAACGCCATTTGACCTTTCAACAAGAGATTCGTGCGTGCGTATCTAAATCTTAATTGTTTGACCTCTTCCATCGACCGAGAGCGACAGCAGACACAAAATAAAGGATAATTTCTTACAAATTCTTACAAATTAAAGAGCGAGCACTGCATTAAGTGTGTGCGTCTGTCTGTAGGTGATAAAAGCAATATGTTTTCCATCTATCAAGGGTTCTTTCTCTGCACCTAATTGAAAGGCCCCCATCCCGAGTGTTCGCAGCTCCAGTTGAAATCCGTGTGCGGTCTGGGTCGCTGTGTGCTGTTGGGCTCCTTGAGCCGTTCAGCTCAAGTGTATTTGCCGTGTCCATTAAATGCCTTTGCGGTCAGGTAGAAAATTTTAATTGGTCATGGTCAGATTTCAATATTCAATGAACAGCTCAAGCCAAATATATATACATACGTATATGCATAATCAAGTGTGCTATATAATGAAAAGTTATGTGATATTTTCTGGCTACTCATCATTATCAATAATATTCAAATCTTATACCCTGTAAATCAAGTGAATTTGGAGTCAGTATTAAATTCAATATTTAATTAAAATTCATTACATTACAGATATACGTATTTTAAATTATGTATAAAAATTAATAGTAATGCAAAAATAATAAAATAAAATAAATCAAAAGAAAAATTAAAAAATTTTATTAAATACAAAAAATAAACCTATCGAATTTGAAAAATTAAAAAAAATATATATTTATTAAAACTATTTCTAACGTATTTCTAAGAAGAGCTAATAGATGGAAATGTCTATTAAGTATTATCTATATTAAATATTGCTTAGATATACGAAAGCGAAAATTAAATCACAATTACAAAATTAATGAGTGAAAGAGACAAATATATGTATTATTAATTATTGCCTAAATATTATTAATATCATAGAGATCAATGCATTATGTTTGTAATTTAATTTTAATGTTATTAAAAAAAATGCAATTTTTTAAATATTATTTTTCTGCTTTTTTTTTAATTTTTTAGAATATTTATTTAATTAAACTATATATTGTTGGCTTATTTCAAAAAAAAAATATTAAATATTAATTATTCATAATAAGTAAAGAGCTTTGAATTTTACATTTTATTTTTATAGATTTTAATATCTAAATTTCGATATTAAAAAAAAAAAAAACTGAATGTTTATATAATTAATATTAACAATATAATACTATTAATAATATAAAATAATAATAATAATAATAAAATTACTGTAAGCATATTAATTATTTTTAAAATATAAAAAATTTATCGAGGGTATTTTTAAGTCAAGCAATTGCCTTTTACTATTAATTCAATTTTTTATGGTGGGTGTAGAGCATTTTGATTGCTTTGCTGGGCATTTTGTTTACCTTTGTTGCCCCAACTCTAGAAAGGGTTCTCGATTATTATTCTAATGCGCTTGGATGACCGATTCGATTTATGTGAATATCCTATAGAAAGGCATTAAAAGATAACTCAATTTGTTGGCGACTTATGAAAGATATTTTCGTGTGTGTCTAACAGATTCTAATCGACGGCACTTTATAATGAATATATTTATGGGAGCTTACCAGAATATAACATTAGAAAGGTAAATTCCTTGAGAAGTAAGTGTACGAGTAGCAGATACACTCTGTACATTCAGTTGACTTGATCTTTGTGCTATTTAAGCTATTTCGATAAAAAGTTCATATTGCAATTGGCTTTCAATTGTGTGTGTGAATAATTTATAATATATGCATATGCACCCATCATAATCATAATAGAGTTGAGACAGATGCAGGTATGAGCATCAAATTATATAATCATAATGGTCAGTCGACCAGAGGCATTTGCTCCATATAAGCATTTAAACATGAATATGGAGAGAGGTTTTATGTGCTGTATGCCAAATGTTAATGGCAATAAAAATGGTCGACTGTGAAGGGAAGAGTGAGCGAAGAGAGAGAGAGAGAGAGTGAGAGGAAGGTATAGGTAGTTGGCATGCACTCGTATATTGCATTGCAATTTCATGCCGAATCTATCTCGCTTCTGCTTTGGGGTTTCGATGTGGCATCAACTTTAAAATGCAATTGCCACACATTTGTAAAATGCCTAGCTGCAGCAGCAGCAGTAGTTATTGCTGTTGTTGTTGTTGTTGTTGCATCTCCATATCCTGGGCATATTAACAATTATGTGTTTGCACTGCAACAACAACAACAGCAGCAAAGCAACAGCAACAGCAGCATTCGTCGATTTCGATGGGCTGTAAAAGTGCATTCGATCGAAAAGTTTTCATTATGTTACAGACGCCAGACTCGGCACACAGAGGGCAACAGAGAGCGAGGGAGGCAGAGAGCGAGAGAGGCAGAGAGCGAGAGAAAGAGGTAGTAGTGGAAGCAGAGGGAAAGCAGCTGGACTGGCAGGAACTATCTACGCTTCAGTTCATTTATTTGCAGAGTGCACAAGCTCTCTGTATGTGTATGCGTATGTGTGTGTGTGTGCGTCTGTGTATAATTCAGTCAACTATTTAGCACTTGCACAGTGCAACGAAATGGCCTACGCACAGAGCCATGAAATTGAATCGCAACTGTGTGAAAAAGAGCATTAATAACAAAAATAAAAAAGAAACAAAAAAAGCGGCTGAAAAACTTTAAATAAAATATTAGAGCAAAGATACAATAATAAATACACTATAAATTATATATGAATTAGAACTAAATTCAATCGAATTTATGCAAAATAAATATTTGTGCATTAAAATATTTATTTTGCATAAATTTGATTCAATTTATTTTTAATTTATATATAATATATAGTGTATTTATTATTGTGTCTTTGCTCTAATATTTTATTTAAAGTTTTTTTTTTTTGGAAGGCAATATATTTATATATTAATATTTAATTAAAAAAATAAAAAATAAAATAAATAAATAAATACAAGTATGTAAATTTAATAATTTTTGTTTTGTTTTTTTTACAATGATAAATTAATGGAAAAATTTGGATTCATGTGAGGGCATGGCCGGGGCAATTGCCATCACGTGCTTCAGTCTTGCCTTAGCGCAGGTTAGTTAACTTATCTTCTGAGATTTTATCTTTTGCCAGTGTTTCTTTTGCTGAGCAATATATATGTAAAATAATATGTTACTTGCACTTATCGATTGCTTAAGCTTAGTTGTTCCAATGATTCACGATAGTCACTTCAATTTATTGCAATTTTAATCTACCTTTGGCTCGATACTCTGATGATCATTGATCAAATGCAAAGACTAAGGTCATTTTATTTATTTTGTATTTTTATTCTTTTCTTTTATTTGTTTTATTTATTTTTATTTTTTATCTCATCAATTTAAATTTTTTGTATATCGTTTTCATAGCAAAGTATGGATAACTTATATTAATAATAATAATCAAATATTGTTTAGGCAAAAGTTGCTCATTTTTAATTTTTTTTTTAAATTACCATAATAAAAATAATATAAAGTTGCTCATTTTTAATTTTTTTTTTTTTAATTGCCATAATAAAAATAATATAATAAAATTGTAATACAATTTTTAGCTAAAACTATATAAATACTCAAAGTATCTAGTTAAATCGAAATAATAATATTAATAATTAATAATAAAAAAGAAATAAGGAAGGTTTTGGAACCTGTTATCTTTGAAGCCCTTGTATTGTGCAAAGGATAAAAGTATTGGGACCATCATCAGGTTTTTTTTTTTTTTTTTTTTTAGTTAATTGAAACTGTTTAAGGGCAGCGCAACTTTTAGTTTACTTATTTTTTATTATATTTTATTTTATTTTTATTTTTTTGATTTAACTTTTTTGGTTTATTTATATTTTTTTTATTTATTTGTTTTAATAAATTTTTTCGTTTATCTCCAACTAATTTTGATTAAAATTATAAATGATTTAAATAATTCTATATAATAATTCCATAACACAAATTTTCTTTTATAATATTTAATAATTATTATTATTTTTTTAAATGTTTTTTTTATTTATATATAAATGCATAAGGTTACGTGTAACACGCTGCTTGATGCAGTCGTTAAACTCTTTTCATTTCTGAGCGTTAAAACTTTAAACTGTTGTCGATGGCATCTATTAGGCGGGCATTTTTAGGCCTGATTGAGCAACAGCAACAATGACAACAATATGAGAATGAGAGATAAAAATTTGGTCAGATGCTTCGTTTTTTGGTGCATCTATTGCTCCATTGCCAACTGCCTCTACTCATTCTGCTGCTCTCTCGTCAGCGGCGTCTCTCATTCATTGAAGTTGCATATTACTGCTGCTGCCGCCTTCCCCCTCTACTCTACTCTTTCTTCAGCTTGACATGCCCAGCTTTTCTCTTAGTCTCAGTTCCATCTACCGTCGTAACGTCTTCATGTATGATCCTCTTTGCAGCTCGTTTCTACCATCTCTCTTAGTCATCCCTTTTTTTTTTTTTTTGCTTTATTTTTATATTTTTTTTTTTCATACAATATTTTCTAATATATAATATTTTATATTAAATTTAACGAGAGCTATCTACACAGTGGAAAATCATTTTATACAATGTGGAATCTGTTTAATGTTCAGATCAGTCAACTTAAGCGATTCCCCCTTTTTTTCAGGTCGTGTTGGCGTTTTAATACGATTAACCCAAAAAATATATTAATAAAAAATTTTGTTTTCGAAAGGCTGCCAAAAATATGTTAAGATATTGATTTTAATGTGCCACCGAAAAGAAAGCGTTGACAAAATATGTTTACCCAGTCGGAGACCTCCCAAAATGCTACAAGATTTTTTTTTTTTTTAAGATTTTAAGCGCATTAGAAAATGGAAGTGAAAAAAATGAGTAAGCGCATTTGGTAGCATGTGTTGCGTTCGATAGAGACTCGAAGGGACAACTTCAGACCCACTCAATATCTGGCTAATACCATGTTGCCAGCAACATGTATGGCCTGCATGAAATTCACCACACTATGACCGTCAAACTGTGTTGTAGCACCCCATCAAACTGTTGAGTTGCAACATGTTGTAAGCTTTCCACTCAAACCGAGCTTGATGCATGTTGCTGCAACATTGGCGCGCATTGCAACAATGTTGCGGCAGCATTTGGTTCACTTCGTGTGCGCGGAGCACACAAAAATACGAAGCCTAGGCCGAAGTAGAGCCGAAGTTGATTTGAGTTCTAAACAGAAGCGAAAGAAGAAGAGTAGAGATAATAATATAGAGCATATTGTGTTCTGGAGATGATGTGATGTCCAAAAGTTTTTGGCTAAGCTAATCGGTCTAGCAAGACCTATCTAATACATACATATGTAGGTATATATAAAATAATAAAATCTATTGGATGTTTTTTAACCCTTTTAAAATTAATTTTTACGTTGTTTTTCATTTTGAATATTTTAAATAATATAACAAAAATTACAATTTTTTAAACATAATTTTTTAATGTATATATTTGTCGTAAAGAAAAATATAATTTAAAAATAAAAAGAAACTTATTTAAAACTTAAAAAAAAAACTTTAAACCATTTTTTTTATACAAACAAAAAATTTTTTAATATTTTTAAATATTTTTTATAAGCACATTTTTTGCATATTTTTCGTACAATAAAATATAATATAAAAAAAGAAAAAAATAAACTAATTTTAAACTTTAAAAATATATTTAGTGAATTTATAATTTAATCAACACAATTATTTTTTTTTTAAATAAATAAAACAAAACTTAATCTAAATCCCTGTTAAATCCCTTTATAAAAATAAGTTTGTAAATATTATTATATATAAATTATATCAAAATAAATAATCAAACAGATTTAAATAGTTTTTTTTTTTTTTTTTTTTTAATATTATCGAAATATTTAAAAATTGTTTAAGTACTTCAATTGTGAATTATTATATTAGGATTCATCTGAGGGAGTTTGTATATTGTGGAGGAACTTCTTAGTTGGAGTCTGCATTGGTGTCCAGGTGTGAGCTGTTCAGGTCAGGTGGAAAAGTTGTTAATTAGCCGCATTTGTTTTGTTTTCTTTGGGCACGCGTCGTCGCGTTCATCTTTAATTAGTTATTCATACGAAATTTGTAGTCGACAGACCAACAAAACCAGACAACAATTTCAGCTGACGATTTTAATTTTCATTTGTATATACATAAATATATGTACATATGTATGTATATGTCTGGCACGTTTATCTCTGGACTTCTCTTGGTTTGAGCTAGAGCCACACTAGGATTGTAGACTGTTTTTTCCTTCTGCTACGTCCTGGCGCCTTTTCCTTTGGGTCGAAAATATGTAAAATAAAAAGAGACATAAATAAATTTTTGGGTTATGCGTCGTTCGAGAAAAGTGAAATTAGCATAAAGTTTTACTTTAGCTACTTTTTTTCGCTTCTGATGTACATATATTTTCGTAGCTTTCTTTCGCTTTTGCTTTCGCTTCGTATTTTTCATTCGTAACTTTTTCTGTGTAATTTCTTGGGTGTTGTTCGCTTGTTGCGGTTGTTCGCGTTGATAGTCCTCAAATTGTTCTTGCCATCAACTTTAAAGAAACGTGAAAAAGAAAAAAAATAAACAAAAATTTTAAAAAATAAATAAATCAAGCTGCTTAAGAAATTAGTTATAATTTTATTTAGTTATTTACTTTATTTTCTCTATAATTTTTCACCAATTGCAGAATTATTTTATGTTTTATGATGGATTTATAAATAAATTATTTACAAAAGTTCATTAAAAAATAAATAAAAATATATTTGATTAAGTTGAACGTCTTCTGGTCCGGCGTAACCCATTGCATAATACTCATCAGTGGTGCCGATCGTTTATTAAACTGAATATTTGTCAATGTGCCACGCCCTCAAGGAGGTCAAGGACAAATGAAGTCTTCTCGTTTATTAATTCAAGAGATAATCAAAAGAGTTCGACATTTAATTTGAAGCATTTTCAATAAGAATTTGCTGAAATTGCTTAATTGCAAAAAGTGTTTGCTTTTTTGTTATGCTTTTTAATTGCATTATGACCATAATTAGCATTAATTTATTTAGTAATTATATTTTAATTTGAACAATATGGCAACAATATACATGTATATATATATAGGTAATTATATAGTAAAGCGCGCTGTACAATCGGAATCGTTAATGACACAGACGGCGTGGCGTTCGCTTGCATCAGGTTTACTATAATGTAGATAATTTATTAATGCAGACAGCGAGAGGGACATAATGCGAGATAGGGTGATGTGTGTAAAGAGAATTTAATGCAAACAATGAATAAAAAACAAAAACAACAACAACAACAAAAAAACATAACCCAACATCATGAACTGAAGCTGAACATGAACAAGCTGCTTAAATGGGATAAATCAATTGCTAGAACGGGTGAGCAGACAGAGAACAACAGGAGCGTTAACATATTTTATTTATCTGCATGCATACACACATTTATTTCTATGTGCAATACACTGAGAGAAATGCAGGGAGGAGTAGAGGTAGAGAGGGAGAGAAAGACAAAAAATATAAATATAAATAATAGAAAAATATGATTATAGCGAAATTATATATTAATTGTACTTAAGGGATAATATTTTTTCGCAGTCTGGAGAATTAAATGTACAAAAAATAAGCAAAATTTAAAATAATTATTTACGTACGCTGAGTGAAAGAGATCTTTACACAGCTTTTAGTCATCAATACAGAAAACGCGCAGAAATATAAATAAAGAACAGAAACTTTTTTTAATTTATAAAATATAAAATAATATACATTCAAGTCAAAAAAAAAAAAAATAATAATAATAATAATAATTAAATAAAAAAATAAAAAATTAATAAAAAATTAATAAAAATAAAAAGAAAAAAGAAAAAAAAACATACAAAATTTATAAAAATTATAAATATATAAAGAATTTTAATAATAAAAAATAAAATTTATTTTATATATACATATATTTAGGTTTTTACACTCTGAGAAAAAGCATTGTCATAATAAATAAGAATTGATACCACAAAATTAAATTTAGTTTTAGCAAAAACATATTTTTGTTAAAAATTAATTACTAATTAAAATGATTTTTCGATACGATGAAAACGATGACGATAAAACGTAACGATAAAAACGATATTGCAAATATCTTATTTTGATCTACATATTAGATGAATGAGCTGAATCTGAAATATATAAATATATATATTTTTTTAAATTTAAATTTTTATTTTTTATTCATTTTTTTTAAATTACAATCAATTTAATTTAATTAAACGCCATCTACGTTGCTGTTGTTTCTTTGCGTGTATTGTTGCACAAGCTGTCAGCATATTGAGGGACTAATTAAAAGTGCCAACAGTTGAGGAAGCTCAAGCAAACAAACAAACAAATAAACAAACATGAGACAAGCAGATAAGCATGCAAACAACTGTGACGACAACAAGTTGATTTCTGAATGTACAATGAGCGAAAAAGGGAAGCTGAAGCTGCACCTCAAGCTGAAGCTAAAGGAACAGCCGAAATAACAAGCAACAAAGTTGGCCAAGACTGAAGCACGCCATACACAATCTGTGTGGAGCATACACAAAAAATTGTTATTATTTGCAACACTTCAACGTTGCCAAGAGGTATTACTATGCCACTCACGTACTGCCATGCATATGCACATATAAAAATGTATATACATATATTATATATGCAAGAAATTTGGAACATTTAATTTAATTTAATATATTTATAAATTCATTTTAATCTAATTAAATATATTTACTTATAAATGTATATTAATATACATTATTTAATTATTATTTATATTTATATATTATATACATTATTGTTTTCTTTTTTCATAAATTAAAAATTCAAATTATTAATATTTTTAATGTTAAGTTCGGCTCATAGTTAAATTCTGTTTAATATATTTAATTAATTTACATTTTTTTAAAAGTCATATACTTAATATTTATTTTTAAATTTATTTTAAATTTTTAAGTCATTTAAAATTTAATAATTGATAAAATATTTCTAAATTCATCAAACATACTTTTTTAAAAATATATTTAGTATCATATAATTTCTTGTTGAAATATTTTTAATATTCCTCTTAGAATTTAAACTATTTTATATGATTGAGCAGTTCGTATAAATTATTACTAAAAATTTTGGTGAAAATTATTTGATTTTATTATATACATATATTTTTTTTGCACTAACATAAATTTTCGTAATTTTATTTTATTATTATTTTATTTTCCCTAAGTATACAAATATATTATAATAAATATGAATTTAATAATTTTTCATTTTTCGAATGTTTACTTGAAATTTGATACATGAATCACTTAAATTTCACTTAATTGAAATCAATCTAAAACTGAATTCTCATGCATTGCGTGCTGCATAACGTAGTCTCGTAATCTCACCATTTGCAATGTCTTATCAGATATAGTTTAGAGTTGAGGCTTGCTCAGCTCGTCACAGGTGATTCTATCATTCTGCTGTTATCAGTCTCTTGCCAGCAAAAATCTGTTATCAGCAGTTCATTCACTTTGCCTTAATTATATTTTATACACTTTAGGTTTGTATTTAAATACTTATATATGAAGTGGTAGCGTATATATAAAGTATATTAGTTTTGTGCAATATTTGTCTGTTCATTCATGCATATGTATTCCGTGTCTCAATAGTGCTATAATCTAAAGTGATAGAAGAGATGGAAGAGAACTCAGATTGACAACTCTTGATAAGCAAGTAAAAGTACTCTAGCCGATTGCTCGACTGGGAGATACCTTGAATACTCTGAAAAGCTCTAAATCTAATTTATTTAATATAAATTTTTTTGAAAGATTTTTAATCGACATCAAAACAGGAATAGTTATCGATTTATAATGGATGAAAAAACGCAAAATTTAAAAGAAATAAAAATAAAATAAATAAATAAAATAAATTAATTAAACTGTTTTAGATAGTTTAATTTATTTTTTTATTTTTATTTCTTTTAAGTTTTGCTATATAAGATTTTTGGTTATTATTTCCAACATTTTTGGGCACATTATTAATAATTTCTTGTATTCTTTTAAATTTAAAAATTTTGGAAAACAATCAATCAAACCTTTTCACTTTAATATAATAGTTTAGCTACAGATATATTTGAAATATTTTATACCTATTGTGCGAGTCGGGCTATAGGGTATAATGAGCTGCTTGCCAACACAAGGGAATGTCAATTGCTGTACCGAGCGAGCATTGCATTTTCAGTTAACTGAAGTTCGGCGAAGGCGGAGGCGGAAGCTAAGGGCCAATTGGCGTGGGGCAAGTTTAATTCTAAACAAATTTAATTGAAAAACTTTTCGGACGCTCCACTGATGCCAATGGTCAGATTTTGGGCAAAGCTGAAGCTATAGCTGGAGCTGCTTGAGCCACAAAAGGATACAAATGCATATGAAATTGTTGCAAAGTTGCAGTTGCAGCAGCAGTTGCAGCAGTTGCCAATTGCTCCTTGTCCCCTGGTCCGTTGCTTGTTTGTCGCGATTCACTTGAGAAACGTTTGGCATTTAGTTTTTCATTTGCTTCCTTATTTTTTTGAGGCGAAGACTCTCGACTGGGCCAAGGAAGCTAGCCAATTTGTATGCTCGCTCATGTAATAAGCACGAGTGTATTGGTTGTTTGAGTATGCCAGTCTCTCGTCGTGATGATTTGAAATTCGAACTACTAAATAATGAGTTTTGGACGCGTATTACGCAGTCGGTTACGTCCGCTTGCAATACAGTTATTTAAACAAATTTATTTTTATTATTTGCTCGCCCAAAAGTCTTGCAAAGTGCAGCAAAACTTTTGCCGTTCTTGATCGAATTGATTTTCCAATTAAGAGAAGCAATAAAAATATAATTTTAATTTTTTAATAATTTACTTAAAAGTGTTTTTTTAAGCTGCAAATTATATTAATATTTAATACTTCATATAATTAGTAACATAAAATGTAAATTATTTTGTAGAATGATATATTTATTTTGATTGGAATTATATTATTTATTTAAACACTAATGATTATATAGAAATTAATATATGTATTTTATTTTTAATTCTTATTATTTCGATTTATTATTTTAAAGTTAATGTTTATTTTAAAGTTTTAAAAGCGTTTGCTATTTATTAAAATTATTTCAGTTTAGTTTTCTATAAAGAATTAAAAATATTTAATTTTTTAATAATGTAAATAACAAAAAGTATATATATATTATTTTACAGATAATATACTGATATTAAGAAATATTTATCAATTATTTATAAAATACTTAGATTTACTTTTACTAAATATTTTTTTTTATAAAATATATAATGTATATAATATATAATGCAAATATGTTTTAAATTTATTTTTTAGTTTATTATTTACATTTTCAATTCTTATTATATAAAACAATTGTCTAAATTAATTTAAATATTTAATGCACAGTTTATATAAAAAAAACAAATTTATATATTATATAATTACATTTTTTATTAACTTGTGTTAATGTCAGATTGCATTAACAGGAGCTGCTCCTAACTCACGTCAACATGCTATGCTATTGACAGTATTATGCGCTGTTAATAACATAACTCCGACTCCAGTTCTCCTACTGGTTCGCAATCGGGAATTATGCTTCCTACTTTTCTTTGCTAGACACTTAACTACATTTAACTAATAAGAAAAAAGACACAGCTTGTCACTCAATAAAGTCGAGGAAATACAACCACGATTTTGTATTTATCATCGGGCCGCCACTACAACATTTGGTCCTTCGAGCCGGAGATCATCCACCCACAACACACACCAGCGTTCTTAGGCTTCGAGATAAGTACTCCAAACTTGCATTACCTAGTACATATATACTGGCACTTCCCATCCGCCATATTTTCATGTATATATGAACTAGTTTCGCAATCTATATATATATATCCTTATATATATAGATACGTACCAAACTGCAAGATATTTATCACATGTACTAAACTGTGTCATTCTATTTCTTGCACAAACATATCTACATTTGTATATATGTAAATACCGCCGGCTGTGCGACATATATACATACATACACATACCCACATATCTTTTATATGTCGGCACTAGTTACCGTTTCGCCTATTCAACCAAAAAGAATAAAATAAACAATCAATATCCTTTGTTGTTTTTACATATTCTTGATTGGTTTGTTTTATTACATTTGCTTATATCTACGCGAATCACATATAACTACATATATATCAGCTGTTTATGTTACTGCCGATCCTCAGCTGTTTTCACTTCAGCACTTGCACCTATGTACATATGTAGTACATATTATGTACGGACATACAGAACAAATCAAATTTATTAAATAACAAACACAATATTCTTTGTTTTTTAATTTATTTATTTTTCAATTTCTCATTTCTTCATTACAGTCATCATTTATTTATTTATGTGCTACTTGTGTTCTCACTTGTCTACTTGTACGAACATACGCACATACATACGTAACATATAGAATATATGTTATTTTCTTTTAATTTTTCACTTGCGTCCGTACAAACAATTTGGCAACACAATTAACACGTCAAATAATCTATTACGAATCTATTTAATAAACACATAGCACATTCCATAAAGAAACAACAATATCCAATTGTTTGTTATCTTACGTCCAATCAGCTGTGTACTCAGAACATATCACAAAACTATCGATAGCTCTTGCCGACCGCCACAATTTCTTTCGATAGTCGTTCCACGATCAGAATGTTCTCACTTCCCGCATTCATCGTAATTCAAACAACATTTTAAATAAATTTTATAAGATAAAATAAATGTTGTTCGTCTTGTTTAAATTTTTTAGTTTATTTAAAAATATAAAAGGAGATATACAATTAACAATTGAATTAAATTAAAATCAATTCATTAATTATATATTAGTTAAATCATTCTTCTTTTTGTTCTTTGGGTTAATAAGACACTTTTTATCTACTTATTTCTTCTCCGTTTTGTTGACAACTTCCTACTTTTTCGTCAACTTCCTTATTTCACGCTTTGAGCCATTTTCTGCCTCAATTACATAAATTTCGGTCAGCTTACTCTTAATTATCATCCATGTCCAATCGTACTAGCCGTGCACAGCTGAATGTACCCGCTCCGCGCTTGATTAAACGCAGTTCTTCTGCATCTCCCATTCCGTCCGGGAAACCGCAAGCCACCAGCGCGTTCAAACGCAGTCCGGTCGTAACTCGATCCAGTCCAAAGCCTGCAAGTATCTCAGCAAACATGTCTCTGTCTGACTTTATATCCGTAGCTGATAGGCTCATCAAGTTTGAATCCCGCATCGAATATTCTGAGGATATTGGCTCCACTCCGGTAGCTCAACTCCAAGCCTTAGAAATCCGACGGGATCGAGTCAAGGTCCTTTGGGAAAAGTCAGAACAAGAGTATGAAGCGTGTTCCAAAGCGCTTAGCCAGGGGGCTGGTAGTGGCGACGTTGAAGCCATGGAGGCAAAATTCGACCACTGCTATACTGTCTTTGAGCGGTGTACCGCCCAATTAAGCAGGCAGATCGACGCCATTTCACCGTCGAGTGCTCCGTCTGCCCCCCTTTCCGCTCCTTTTGCCTCTCCTGGAGGCTGTCAACTTCCACCAGTTGACATAGAAATGTTCCATGGCGACTACTTGCGTTGGCCGACTTTCCGAGATCTTTTTACGGCCCTCTACATAAATAATCCAAGTTTGACTCAGGTGGAAAAGTTATTCCACCTTAATTCCAAAACAGCAGGCGATGCCAACGCTCTCGTTTCAGAATTTCCTCTTACAAACGACGGGTTTGCATCGGCTTGGAATTCGTTGTGTGACCGTTTCGAGAATAAGCGGATGTTAGTCAACAGTCAGCTTAAACTCCTCTTGAATTTATCCAAGGTCACTAAAGAATCAGGCTCGGCTCTCAGAGAGATGCATGGCACTATCAATAGGTGTATCACTGCACTCGAGCATGCTCAAATCTCTACAGAGAATTGGGACTGTATCCTTGGGTTCCTGTGCACATCCAAATTGCCGGAACACACTCGAACTCTCTGGGAGCACTCGTTAATACGAAAAACAGAAATTCCAGCCTGGCGGGATGTTAGTCACTTCCTTAGCGAACGTGCTCGCGCACTTGAAGCTATGGAAGGTGATCTTTCTGATCCAACAGTTCCAATCTCAATTCCGAGATCCGCAACCCCTGCCCTTCCAAACCAAGTCAAATCATTCCACACGCAAGTAGACACGAAACGCATGAAGTGCGAGCTGTCCTTGCAAGAGAACCATCCTAGTCCGAGTGAAGTTATGCCGAACACCCAAACGTATTTGGCTGCTAATACGCAAAGAGTCCTCCTCGGCACGGCGGTGGTCAATATATGCCACTTCGGAGCCATCTATCCCGCCCGTGCTTTAGTCGACTCAGGGTCCGAAACGACTTTCATTTCTGAACGACTATTCCGTAAGATCAAGTTGCCTTTCACATCCGTGAAAACACAGGTTTCTAGCCTGAATCAAGCGATTACGGCCGACGCCCAAAAGCTTTGCAACTTTGATATTGGTTCTCCGTTGAAACCGACATTGCGAATTAAAGCTTCCGCTCTCGTAATTCCAAAACTTGTCGGCAACCTCTCTTCGTCTCCGATTCCGCAACACTTGTTGAACCTTCTTCCGAATATTCAGCTAGCTGATCCCGAGTTTCACAAGAGTTCGGAAATTGATATCCTTATAGGAGCGGATATCCTTCCGTCTATTATGCAGGGAGGCTGCCATCCTCAAATTTGTGGACCTCTACTAGGTCTAGAGACTGTTTTCGGTTGGGTACTCGCAGGCCCACTAACGCAAACGCCACCGGAACCTGTCTCCTCCTTCCCACCACAAGTTTTCGTCGGTTCCAACGCGCTCCGTCCATTGCTACACGATAAAAGGCTGAATGATATCCTTCATTCAGCCCCAACACCACAAACAATTTATCCTCCGACGCCTTTCACCTTTCAGGTAAAGCTCCCGTCATCGCAAGACAGCACACCATCCAGCGCCAATTCCTTCCGGTGTCGCGTATGCAGAGGAGTCCACGCTCTTCGGAAGTGCCGACGATTCCTGGAACTTCCGACGAAGAAACGGATTCGTGCGGTACTTACCACCAAGTACTGTACGAACTGCTTGGCTCACGAGCACTCTGGGCAATCCTGCCGTAGCAAAGGAGGGTGCAAAACATGTGGCCAGGATCATCACACTCTCCTGCACCTCCATGGATCAAAGCAGTTCGCCGCTTCAGCTCCTAGAGAGGCGGTCACCAATCCGCCCTAATTTTGCAATCCTTGCAAGGGGGGGGAGAATGTTAATGTCAGATTGCATTTACAGGAGCTGCTCCTAACTCACGTCAACATGCTATGCTATTGACAGTATTATGCGCTGTTAATAACATAACTCCGACTCCAGTTCTCCTACTGGTTCGCAATCGGGAATTATGCTTCCTACTTTTCTTTGCTAGACACTTAACTACATTTAACTAATAAGAAAAAAGACACAGCTTGTCACTCAATAAAGTCGAGGAAATACAACCACGATTTTGTATTTAAATAAGATTTATTTTTTTTAATATTTGATTTTTTATAGTTTTGAGTTGAAACTTAAAATACTTTTCATATTTATTAAATTTAAATATTCAAATGACTATGATTGTGTGACAGATTATAATTTAATCTTTAAAATATGATAAATACAATTTTTTTTATAGTTTTTAAATTTATTTATATATTTTTTATAATATTGAAAAGGGAACATGTTATTCTTTTAATATTTCTTTTACTTTTAATTTAATTTTAAAATATTTGTGTTACAAAAATTTACAAATTTAAATGTTTAATAGATATTGCTGTACTCAAGCTGAGCTAAGTATAGCTATGCTTCATCTGCTTTTTTTCCTTAGCTTTTCTTGTATCGCATTAGCGAGGAGATTTTCAAGATTTTGTCTCTTGAGTGCTTAAAGCTTTGCAGGGACAGTTACTTAGCAGTCGTAGAGACATAGAAATAAATATATATAGAGTATATATATATAGACTAAAATATCTCACAGTTTAGTATTATTTTCAATCACACACATACAAAGACGCATACACAGGCCAACTAGATCGTTGCGATATGGAAAATGGAGATGAATCGCAGCTATTCAGCTATAAAATGCTGTTAACTATGTATGTGTGTACAGACAATATGCTGTGCGCGTATGTGTGTGTTTGTCGCATGACTTTAGATATTTTATTGGTTTCAAGCGGCTGCCGCAGCGCGCACTATTCAAAGATTTATATGAAAACTCAAGGATCAAGCTGCAAGTGCTGCTGCTTATAAGTAGTTGTATGTGTACGTATGGGTGTGTATGTGCGTATTGGTGTGTGTGTGTGGGTGCGTATCTGTGTAAGCATGACATTTGTCAACTGCAAGTGGCTGCCAAGGAGCAAACTTGCATACAACTGCATGGCGTATGTTGACGACCAAGTTATGTCCTTGCCACAAATTCATATACTTACACACACACACACACATACACAAATACAGTGAAGCCTGGCCGTGCTCGAAAGTAGTATAGATTAGTTGAAAACTAAATTCAATTGGCAGTCAATTTAATGGAAATATTTAAAGCATTTTTAGATATAAAAAATTTAATCAAATATACCAAGTTAGCGGGAAAAAAAATATAACAAAATATATATTTGAAAAAATATATAAAAAATGTTTAAGCTAATATTAAAAAATATTCAAAACATATATACAAATATGTAATAAAATATACATTTAAATAAAAAAAAAAAATATTATGACACATACAAATTTAGCGAAAAAAAATAAATAAAAGAAAAAAAATATATAAATATATATATAAAAAAATATATAAAAGAATGTAATAAATTATATCTATGTATTTAGCTTTTTTATGAATACCTATGTATTTAGTTATTTTTTTTTTTTTTAATTTCTCAAATTAAATTGTTGATCCATTTGGAATTCCGTTTATTATTTATATTTTTTTATTTTTTATTTTATTACATTTCTTATTGAAAGTTCAATATCATATTGGAATACATTTTATTCAATAAAAATATTTACAATTTGATTGAAAATTAATTATTATATTGTATTCTTGTTTATTTCCATTATGATATTCATTCATCATATTATTGGATATCAATTTACATTTTGGAATGCAATTTATTTATATTTTATTGTGTACATTTCGTTTACGAAACTGATTATGAATTGAATGAAAACATATCTTAAAAGTGTTTGAATTTCTTTATGGAAACGAATTAATATTTTCGTATACAATTTATTTATTTTTAATAAACGTATATTGATTATGGGAAATGTAGTGTATTATTGGAATTTAAATTAATTATATTTATTGAATTTATTTTAAATTATTATCATATTTGCATTTAATAGAACTATATGAAATATCTTCAAATTTCTGATTGGAAATCGATTGGAAATATGATTTTAATATAAATATATTTTAATTTTTTTTTAAATATGAAATATTTTTTGCTTTCTTATTGTGAATGATTATTAATAACTGATTTATTAATTAAAAATTTGTATATATTATTGCAACTCTTTGAAATAGCTTATTTATTATTGGAATTTGAGTGTCGTATTGGAATCCAATTTAATTTTAGATTGCAATTTGTATGGCAAAATTGAGAGCTAAGACACAAATTTCTCAATTTTCATCCCATTAGGGGCGTGGCATATATGTGCACAAGGTTCATTATAGCATTGTCCAACTGTTGCGTATGCGTGATATGTTTTACTATCTGCTCGCATTATAAGAATTTGTATTTTAATTTTTACGCTTTTGTATGCTCACTTCAAGTCTTCTGTTTATGCGCACACACACACACACGCACACTCACATAAGAGTGTAAGGCTGCATGTGTGTGTGTGTGTGCACCTATTGAAGGCAGCTCTGAGTTTCAGGCCAAGAGCCCAACAAAAAATATTCGCAGAGTGAACGATTTTTTTTCTTTCTTGTTTTTTAAGTTTTTTTTCGCTTTTATTTTTTGTTGTTCTTATTTTTTTTTCTCTTTCTTTTTTTATTGGGTGCTTCTGTGGCCCACTTTGTCGGTGACTGGCAACTTTTTGTGCCTTGTTGTTGTTGTTGTCTTTTTACACTTTGTCGCATTGGAAGGAAGTGTGCAGCACTTGAGAACTACTTTTACTTTTGTATACGCAACACTGTACACACCCACAGCTGCTTTCGCTTATATATACTATACGTATGTATATACACATATATGTATATATCACATATCGCATATCGGCATTTGCTGAAGCACCTGCCAGACGAAACTAAGTTTCTGCCAGGCGACATCTTAAAGCTCTTCATTTCTTACATTCTTTCTATCCCATGTCCTTGTGAATATCCCCTCTCTGTATGTGTGTGCAATTAATGTGACCTCATATGTGTGTGAAAGCAGCTGAGTCAAAGTTAACAGCAGTCAAGCAAGGCGAAAGAACAGATATCTGTGTGTATAAGATTTATAATAAGAAATTATAAGACTTCAAGGTCAAAGGAAAGTTTTCTTGATAGAAGATGGTAGTTGGGTAGAGGATATAAGGTAAGAGATATAAAATAAGAGAGACAGAAAATAGAAGATGGAAGACAAAAGATAGAAGATAGATGTAGAAGATAGAAGTAGAAGATAGAAGATAGAAGATAGATGATAGATGATAGATGATAGATGATAGAAGAAAGAGGATTATATAGAAGAAGATAGAAGATAGATTATATAATGTACAAGGTAGAAGATAGAAGGCAGAAGGTAGAAGATTGAAGATAGGAAATAGAAGACAGAAGGTAGAAGATAGAAGGCAATATATGGAAATGGAGGATTAAAGACAGTAAAAAGATGATTGAATATAGAAGATTGGAGATAAAAGATAGAAGACAGAAGATAGAAGATATAGAAAAGAAAATTAAGCAATTAAGATAGAAGAAAACAGTTTGAATATGAAAGATAAGAGATAACTGATAGCATATAGACGATAGATGGGAAAAGATAGAATATATAAAATGAAGACATAATATAAGAAATTTATGATTTAATATCAGAGCAGAGAAAAGCAGACAGAAATTGGAAAATTGATATTTTCAATTCAATAAGATAACAAATTACAATTATATTTTATATTTTATATTTTCATATAATATTTTCTATTATTGTCTATTTTTAAACTGTTCTGCAATCTTCGATTTTATATATATATATTTTTTTATTTGTTTTTTTTTTCCATTTTGTATCTTCTATTATAAAACAAATGAAATAAAATATATATATATATATATATATAAACAAATTGAAGATGAAGATATACAAGATAGATTTAGACTTTAGAAGCTAAACGAAGACGGATATAACAGATATGTAATATAATATAATATGAAATATAAATATTGAAAATTAAATAAAAGATATTAAAGAAAATAAATATAATCTAATATCATACATAATATATCGAATATAGAATAAAATATCATACATATTTACATAGAAGAGATAGAAAGAAAGATATAAAAAAAAAAATTAAATGTAATAAAAGAGATTGAGAGGAAGAAAACTAAAGATAAACAATATATAAATGATAAAGAGGAATAGAAGAAGAAGAGGTGGTGCATATAGTAAGTAATAGATAGAAACGACAATTATGATTCCTTTAGATGTCTTTCTTCAATTACTTGAAAACTTTGTCTGGCATGCAGAAACTTTTCTTTGTTCTGCTATTCTGGGAATATGAATCAAATTGTGAACAGGTGTTTAATGAGTAAACAAAAGTGTCGCTAACTCATATTTAAATTGTCCAACTGCCACGCCCCAATTGCTTCGATACACACACACACAGACACCTGGGGCCAGGGTGACATCAAAAGTCTAATTAGACCAAGACTCGAGAAATATGAGCAATAAAAAACATGGTCCGAACAAGGGCAACAGCCAAGATAATGTCTGTCAATAGGGTTGAGAGGAGGGAGTAAGTGCGAGAGAGAGAGGGAGAGGCAGCTAGGTCAGAGCTAGCAGCAGCAGCTAAAGGAGTGTGGGGGGCAGGCGTTGGTAAGACAATTGGACTAAATATTGGTAGGTAAAGTTTCGTCTTGCGACTGTCAGTTGCTGTTGTTGTTGTTGCTGCAGTCGCGACATTATTCACACGTGACTGCAAAATTTTTAATTGCCCACGTTGATTGCGTGGGCGTGGCCAGAAGGAGTGAGTCAAGGCTTGGCATTGTTAGACATTAAAATAAGAATGATAACGGCAATAATAATAATAAAACTGTCGCAGACTGCCAAGCGAGAAGGCAAAGGAGGCAAGCTCTCGTAAAGCTCTTCCAGTGAGCGCAGTGAAAGTAGTTTAACAACAACAACAACAACAACAACAACAACAACAATGAGACACAGCAGCCAGCATCCGTCGAGCTGCAGCCACAAAAGGTAAAGTCATAAAAAGTTAAACATTGCGCATACGCCGCATTGGTGGCGCGATTTTTCTTTTTTTTTTTTTTTTTTTTTTTTTAAATGATTATTATTCATTTTTCTTTATTTTCTGGTGCTTGTATATTTTTTCGTTATGGCTGTGTGGTCCATAATAAAGTTGTAAAAAGCAACTATGTATTTATTGGTCGTAAATAAATTCTCCTTTTATTTTTTATTTTGTTTTGAAGCTCTATGGAAATTATTATAAAGTTTCGTTTTCAAGTTGTTTGCCAGTTTGAAGTTTGTGTATTTTTATTTTTATCGACTCTGAAAGCCATCAAATTTGAAGAACTTTATTAAGCAAATGGCGTCACATTTTATAAATTAATTTATAGTTAGTTCTTGACAAAAGAGAGTATGTGTGAAGAGATAAGATAAATGGGAAATTGACCTGAAATTTGTTTGCGTTACATATGTGATTATCAAAACAAAATGCCCTCTAATGGAGGGTATAAAAGATTTGTAGAACAGAACTCTTATATACAAGCATGCGCGTGTATAATAGATATGCAGATCACAGCTTGTACACACAACATGAGCACATACATACGTACATATAAAATTTTGAGTTATACAGTTTATCCCGTTATTGCATTTCATAAATGTGGAGAAAACGAGAGAGTCTGCAAACGGGCGCGAATGAGTGCCTTATTGGAAACTGTTCTAATAGCTGAGCTGAAATGAACTGCAATGTGCATGGTTGTGTGTGTGAGTCAGCTATACCAAACAATGCAAATGGTGTGAGCGGGAGAGAGTGTAGATAGATATTGAGAGCATAAAAATTATCTGCTCTCAATTGTGTACTGTCTGTGCTGCATTTCGATTAGGCGTAAGCAAACGCATACTATGTTTGTATGTGTGTATGTGCAAGTAAAGATGTGTAAGAGCGAGGCAGGCTATACTTTAGCACATTCTGTGCTGTGGGGTGTGAATAGGATAGCAAATGAGAGAGTGTATCGAGCAAAGTAAGCATCAATTATATTATTATTAGCATGCTGTATGTATAAAAGTGAGGACAGCCGTTGAGCTTTGCTGGCGCCAGGCATGTCGATCACGTCGGCTTCGTTGTGTTAGAGAGCTGAGAGTGCGTAAGCAAGGTTCAAGTTGTGTGTGTATGACAATGAGAGCCGGAGTAATGTAAGCTGTAATTGTATTAGTATAAGTGTGTTTGCCGAATCTTAATGCCATGGTATATATGTATGTATGTATGCATAAGTGTGTGGGTTGAAGTTTGCAGCGCGAAAGTAAGCGCTGTTACGAAACAGGCTCAATCTGAGTTTATTCTGCTGTCGCCAAAGGCTTAGTTGTATTAGTAGCTGAGAGTGCATAAGCAAGATTCGAATAGTGTGTAGACAATGAGAGCGTGAGAGTAATCTTGTGTTAGTATTTTTGTCTATGCCGAATCTTTTAACGGCAGATAACAGCTTCAGAGCGAGCAAATGCGTAACAGAAAGAGTTGCCTTCAGCCTGGCTCTCACTGAGTGAGTACTGCAGATAGCGAGAGCGTGAAAGTTATCTTAGTTGAACTCAGGCTTAGCATAATCCAATACCAAATCTATTGATTCAGTCTGTGTGCGCCAGCTCAGCTGTTTCGTTCACATTTCGTGCGTGAACGAAAGGACCTTTGTCAAGAAACGTGATCCGCAAAAGTGAAATGGAATCAATCGAACTGATAAAACTTTGCAAAAATACCAAATATAATATCATATCATATATATATATATATATCATTTCAAATGCAAGACGACTCTTATTAAAATTATGTAATTATTATAGTATAAATGGCAGTGCTTAATAAATGAAGATAATTAACTTGTAATTATAAAATTAAATATCATTACTATCGAGGTAAGTAAGAAATAATGACTTAAATGTATGTATGTATGTACATTTTATATACTCCCATTATATCCTATATACAAATAAATAATTTTTTTTTTTTAATTTCAAATATATATGTATATATTAAATTAATTTAATTAAACAATCTGTATCTAGCCTAACAAATATATAAGCTCTTTATTTATATATGTATACATATATTTATTAATAATTATTTTTAAGCTAACTAAGATAGTTGAAATGCATGTAAGATTTATTATAGGGTATTGGCTAGTCATTTTTCTCAGCATAAACAAATCTTGAATTAATATAGATGTATGTCATTCCAGTCCAAGTACTTTGTTTAATAGAGATAATGATGCTTCACATGCCACACTTTTATATGCACACATGTATATACCATATATAAATTCCTGTAATGCTAGCATTCACATATAATGCTTGAGTATTTCCAAGCCATAAAACTCACACTCTACGCACGCAAAAGCAGAGAGAGTGAGAGAGGGAGAGTGCAAGAGAGAGAGGGCATCACTTTGCTGCTGGCCAGTCATAAAAAAGGCGGCGATAACGTGCATTGATTATGCGGCGCCTTGTCGGCCCGTGATCAAATGCTCATTATAAACCACTAAAAGAAGAGGAAGATGAAGCAGGTGGTGGGTGAGGGAGGAGCAGAAGCAAAAGGCGAAGTGGTTGTAGTAGTGTTAAAAAAATGCTTAATTACATAGCAAGTCTGTTAGGAAAAACGCGCGTAAAAGTTGTCAACGTAGTCGGAACATTTTCTTTCACCTTTTTTTTTGTTTTTTATGTAGCACTTAAAAACTTGATGACGAGCCATTGGCTGTTACAGTGGAAACGAACGCCTGACAGGCTGAACGTGTGTCTAGTCGGCGGTCGACCAAAGCGTTTTGTCGGCCATTCGCTGCTCGGCATGTTGCATGTTGTTGTGTTGGCCTGGCCAACGACGTCTGGGTCATTTGGCTAGCTGTTCAAAGCACCATAAAAGCCATGCGGCAGCTCGGCTCCACTGTGTGCTCTTCTTCCCCTTCTGCTCCCACTGCTCCTTCTCCTGCTCCCACCTATTTGTCGCCAGTTGACGGAAAAGCGTGGCACGCGATTTTCAAAACGGCCTTCGCATGCCCATTGCACATTTCTGACACGCCGTTTCGTTCTGTCATCCAATTAGGCAAAGAAGTTTCGCTTTCACTTTTTCGCCAGCCCATTCCCGAGAGCAGGACGCTATCTGGGCAATTGGTTAACAAATCGCGAACATGATTTCAAGTTTATAAATACATTTAGATAAGACTTTAATTATCTCTTGGCAGTCAAATGATGGCCATTTGGTAAGATTGTGGCGAGATTTTAGTGCTCAGAATAAATTCCCGATAATTTTAAGTACAATATAGAATATGTATTTATATTTATAAATGAAATTAATATATATTTGTTTTATTTATTTTTTGTTTAATATTTTATTAAACAGTTTTAGAATCCAAAGAAATTCAGTGAGCAAAAAAAAAAAAAAATAATAATAATAAAGAAATAAATAAATAAATAAAATCTCAGCTAAATAGAGTTTTTTGTAGTATTATTTTTAATTTTATTCATTAATGCAATATTCAAACTTTATCCAATACATTTTTTTGTTTGTTATTATTTTTTAATATATTACATTTATTATTTTAATTTATTTTTTATTTTATGAAACAAAATAGTAGTAAGAACAGAATATAAATTGCAGACAAATGTTTCTACAAAAATAAAATTTGTTTTTGATTTTCATTCCCTTTTGCTACAAATTGAAAACATGTATTTTATATATTATTCATTTATAATTTATTACATTGATTTTTTCTTATTTTTTTTTTATATTTTTATTAAAAATTTTTTTTTATTAATTTATATATATTTTATTATTATTTTTTTATTTATTAATTTTTGATATATATTTATTTAAATATTTAAATTTTGAAAAAAAAGTTGTATTATAGTTAGTCATAATTAAAATGAAAACTAACTTAAAATATAATTTAAATTTAAAAAATTATAGAGAGTGCTTTGGCAGCTAAGGTATATATTTACATATTATATTAAAAAATTTTTATTTACATATTTAATAATAATAATTTAATTAATATTGTTTTAGTATAATACCTAACTGATTTTGTTGTTCTCATAACAAAATATATTTTTGCTTTTAAAGTGTCAACCCCATCCAGCTGTAGCTTTATATTTTGCCCTTCAACACTTGTTTGCTCTTCAATCTTACATTTGACTTATTGAATCTTCAAAATGCAACTGACAACAGCAGCAGCAGTTGACAATTGTTAAGCATTTCGTTTGGTTAACAATAAGTGAAATATTTATTCACATATACATACTATATCTATCTCGATAGCTATCTATCTATATGCTTATTGTTTCATATTCAAAAGTTTGATGTAAGTCAGACTGGCGACCAAGTTAAAGACAAAAGCATTTGCCACACAATGTCCTGTGGCATGCCACAAGTTATGTCAATAGCTCGGCCCACATGGGCCACATGTTCGGTGTGACAAGAGCTCGGCACAGTTTGAGTTTTCTAGCCAAAGCATTGAAGCACATTCATACCATGTATGTATGCTATATACGTATGTATGTCATCTATGTATCCATGTATCTATGTACATGTGTGCCCATGTCAGCAGAACATTAACGCCAACAATAACAAATACGATGTCGGGCCATCGAAATTGAAGTGATGAAACCGCCCTGCTAACAGCAGCCTCTAGCAGAAGCCACAAACATTGACGACTATTGTTAACAGGCGTCGAATATTGTGCATGACAGGCTGGCTGTGGAAAGGAAAGGACGCCATTTGTATTTGCCAGTCGAAACAATAAATCCACTCGAGTCGGCACCAAACAAGCACAAAAAACTCAACCCAAGCCAGGCCAGAGCAAGCCGGGCCAAGCCAAGCCAAGCCAAGTCAAGTCAAGCGCATCCAGTTCAGACCCAAACCAATCGGTGCCCAGCATCAAAGCGAAACTCTTGACAAGCCAAAAAGTGAAACGTTAAACAAAAAGAGTTCTGACGCCCAGCCCATTCCGAGTGGGCAGTGTTGGGCAACGCACAAAAGTGACTCGACTTATGACAGTGTAACAAGGTAACGAAGGCATGGGCTTAACCTCTGACCCATTGATAGACTCGACTGAAATGGATTGAATTGAATTGAATCTTGAGCAGACTTTAGTATAACTATGCGAACACTTAAATGATGATGAATTTATTAGGGAATGAGCTTTGTCTAGTTTTATTAGATTGCTATGATTACGTAATAAAAATATAAATGAATTTATATATTCATATCTTTTATTCTGGACTTTATAGTGTCAATAACTATGAAATCTATGCAAATTCAATACACACTTGCGGAACTTTGAATTGAATAACTTAAAAATTGTATTTTATTCATTTAATTTATCTATAAATAACGAAAATGTGGCTATATTAATTGATTATTTTAGAATTACTTTAAACAAGATTAAGAATTAAAAAAAAATGAAAGAAAATAAAATAAAATATTTTACAATCTATTAATTTGTATAAAATATTGATCCGCTTTATTATATAAGTCGATTAATAAATAAATCCATTCAACTGAAAATAGAACAGTTAACATTGATTAACTTAGAATAGTTTATTCACGACTCATAATAAGAATATAGATATATATTGAACTTGATAAATAAACGTTAGATGTACAGAATATTTTATAATCTATGTTAAATAAATATCGATAAAGTATTAATTGAGTATCGATTACTATTTATCGAATAATATATAAGTTCATTAATTCATTAACTATTATCAATCAATCAATACTTAGCGGCTTTTAATTATATACATTAAAAATATTCAGTAAATATTCTGCATTTAGAATATTTACTGAATATTTTTAATGTATATAATTAAAAACCGCTAAGTATTGATTGACAATATAAATATATAAATTTATTTATTTAATTTAACTACAATTGAAAGCAGAATATTTGTAATAAATATACGTTAAATATTTTTAAAACTATTGATTATTTTTATAACTGAAAAAAAAAGAAATAAATAAATTAAATAACTTGGCCAAATAAATACTTATAATTAGATTTTGAATAAAATGTAAAGTATTTATTGTAAATCAAAGTACAGCTTAAAATATATATTTTTTTTTTATATGTAAAATTGTGGTAATTTATATCATTTTATATTTATTATATTAAATTTCTATTATATTTTTAATTTTTATATTAATTTGTATATTTCTATTATACTTTATTTTTTATTTATTTTGTATTCAATATAAATGAAGTCATAATAATTAATAACCTTATTATATTAATATATTATTAATTTTATTAGCCTCAGGCGTTTCTTAAGTTTCTTATATTTACATAATATTTTATATATTTTTGTTTATTTTGTTTATTAATTTGTTATAATTTTTTTTATATTAATATTTTATTTAATATTAATATTTTTATATTTTTTATTTAGTATTTTTTATTTATTATTTTTATATTTCTATTATATTTCATATATTTATATATATTTTGCATTCAATATAAATGAAGTCATAATACTTAATACAAGCTTTGGCAGTTATTATTATTTTTAGCCTCAAACGTTGCTCATATTAATTTCTAAAAGGATTTTCATATCGATGGTTGGAGGTACTTGATGAATTCATTTAGCTTGTTCATTTATTTTTTTGTCTCTTCTTTATACATCCTTTGAGTCGGTTTTGTTTGCGGTGTTTATTGTGTATTCAACTGAAGCAAACTAAAAGCGCAAAGTGCAAAAGGCATCTCATTATGGAAAATCTTGACTTGGCTGTTGGTTGTCGCTTCGACTTTTAGCTGGGCTTAACTTTTTCCAACTAATTTATTAAGCACTAATTGCATTTGGCACTTGAGTCAATTAATCAATACCAGAATTCGAGTATATTTTGCACTTTGATTAATTGGCCCAAAGGAAAATGGGGAAAAGTGCATTCAAAACTGGACAAAGCTGTCCACAACTCGAATCAATCTTCGTTTGCCTTACTTTGACTTATCACGTTTCGTTATTCCGCTTACTTTCTTAAGCCCTCTCTCTCGCTCTCTTTCTTTTAGTACATATCCAATCGAAAAGCTCTCCAGTTCCAATGGGCTTCATTTGAGGCTATATACATATATATAGATTTATATATTTATGCGGCTGATGTGGGGCCAGCAATCGCTGTCGCCTGCAAGCTTTATTCAATCTCTTATACCCTGACTTGTTTTATATTTCAAAAGTATAGAGATTTCAGTTACTAAAATATACCAAAGCAATATTAATTCTAGAGTTTTTCTGGAATAAGCATACTATGGTCTATCTAAACATATATTTTGTTTGCATATACAATCCGTGTTCTCTTCTGGAATAACTAACTATCTATCTTTTATATACCCTGTTTATTTTTTTTTTATGAGAATATATTTCAATACAGAATTTTGTTTTCTTTTTTTGTGACTTTGTCATTCATAGTATTATTTTTTTTTTTTTTTTTAATTTTCCTTTAATATTTTTTTGTTAATAATATAATATCATGCTTATGCGATAAATTTATTTTAAGCAGAGTTTAATTCTAGCTAACTTTTTTACTCCATTTTTTTCTGAGGAAATGAAAGCTTATAAATCCTTCAAAGATTTCTCTAGGAATTGTATATTTGTATTTAGTTTAAGAATTATTAAGGTTTAAATGAAAACTATTTATATATTTAAAACAAATTTTTTTAAATAATTGCCTAAAGTAGTGAAAATCAAAAATCTATAAATATCAGCTACTGCAAGGTTAAGTTTTCTGCAAAGCTAAAAATATTTGCAAGATAATAAATCTAAAATTAATGAAATTATTAAATAACCTTTATAAGCAATGCTAACTATGAGATTCTATTGCTACAGGGTATTGCAAAGACGAGAAGCTTTAAAGCTAAATAATTTTGCATATATTTTTTTTTTTTGCATTTTGAATAGATTTTGCATCTATTCTGGCTACGTCATTTCCAAGACCAGACTTGCAGCAGCAGAGGCAACAACAACAACAACAATAAACAACTTTAAAGGTAGAATTATTCGAGTGGTTGCGACGTATGTTGTCGTCTGGCTGCGGCACTTGAGACTGACATATAGAGAACATGTCTAGCTGCAAGTGCGTTTGCCAGCAGCTTGTTAGCCAACAAGGCGCGTTAACTGAAAAAGCGAGAAGAGAGAAGGGCAAATACAGTGACAGAGATAAATATAAAGCAAGGGAGAGAGAGAGAGAATGAACGAGAGGAAGGCAGTAGAGCATGCTCATTGTCACAGCCAATTTGGCGACTGATATTTGCCATTTAGTTCAATCAATTTGCCACAATTTCCGCCACAGCTCGAGCTCTCTGCCCGTATTGAAACCTAATGGCCACAGCTCAATAGACCAAGTGCTGCCAGCGGCACGTAGGTCATTGATCAGATCTACGCGACAAACATAACAATGCCACGGAACGTAGTTTCATAGTCCAGAATTGTTCAGAGTCGTTCGGAGTTCGCATTTCCAACATGCTGGAGACTTTTTTTTTGGGCACGTAGTCGTGAGATTTGTAACTTGTTGAGAGCGTTCCATGGCGCATGCCAGATTTTTATACTTTATAAGCACATGTATGAGTGTGTTTATATATATATATGACTCTACTGGCCCTGGCTAGAGTTGATTATTTTTTTATTTTTTTTTTTTTTATTTTTTATTATTTTTTAAAGTCTTGAGTGCAAGCAACCTGCAGCAGCATTCATGAGTTATGACTTAATGTGCCAGATTTTTGGCCACCGCATCTTTCATTAAAATTCAAGTGTGTGTCGTCTCCTCGCCCCTCGCCCCTCGCCACCTCCTTTCCTACAATTTGCTGGCTGCCGGCATTGGCGGAAATTACATAGTAAATTTACCACACAAAGTCTACGAAAGCTTCCAAATATTGTTTCCCGTCTGGCATGCAATTTAATTAAAAAATGAAAACGTGGCGACTACTGCATGAAAATAGAAATACAAGGCAATGCAGACAAAAGGGTTAAAATTTTAAATATATATATCTATTATATGCATTATATATATAAACAGATAAAAATAATAAACCAAAATTTCTCCTATTTAAATATATTTCATTTGAGTGTTTTTTTTTTAATTTTAATAATTAATTTAAGTAATTATATAAATAAAAAATTTTTAATTAAATTAAAAATTTAGCAATTCAATAATTTTAAATACTTTTTCAAAACCTTGATCAAATCAAAATAAAGACGCAAATGCTCAACATATTTTGCACACACATAAGTTATCATTGGCATGCTGTGCGTGATTACTGTTTGTGTGTGTCTGTGAGTGTTATGTGTGTCTGTGTGTTGACTTGGAATTATTCATAAAGTGTTCATGCCATAAGCAAATCTCGATTGTGGTAACAAGGAATTGCAGGTTGCCAGTGCAACTTAAGCAAAAGCAACAACAGGCAGCAAAGTATATCAAAAACACAAGCCGACACACACACAGACACATAGAGATAGCTATAACTACATTTACAGTTGCATTTGTGTAGCTATAGCTGTAGCTATATCTGTGCATCTGGGCAACCACAAATAAGCCCAAGCAAGACCCATCCAAATCAGCCGCATGCATTTCATGAAAACACAAAAACCCAACTTTTGACTGTCCAAATGCCTGGACTTTACTACACACACACACGAACGCACACACCCACACACCTACACACACGCACATACACACTCACACATTTGCTAGCAGTTGTCAAGGCCCGGAAGACAGTGGCAAATGGTCAGGCAGAAATATGAAAATACATAATGTGGGCTCATGTGGGTATGACTGAGTGGGTTTTTTCTGAAGGACGAGGAGATGAGTGGATGAGGGGGAACTGCTAGGGGGGTGGGGGTGCACATTTTGGAGTTTTCCTTTTTTTTTTTTTTTTGGTTTGGCTGGGTTACCCATTTGGCACCTGGGGAAATCAAGCAGCTCTCCGATGCAGGCCTCGTTCTGCACGGCTTTTGGTGTCGGCTCTCTGGTCTCTGTTGTTGCCACTTCAGCTGTAACTGTAAATGAAATGAAAACGACCACAGACAAATAACAAAACATGACAACAAGTTCCGAATGTTTGTTTGTCTGTCCGTTTTGCTTGCTTGGCGCACTGCAAATGCAAGATGGGCAAGCAGAAAACAAGTCGAGCGTCTCTCTCTCTATACAGTTGGTCATTTCATTATCGAGCAACATATGTGCGAGGCAAGAGAATAAGAGGGAAAGCTTTCAAAGCATTTAAAAATCTTGACGTGGCATAAATTCAATAGCCTTGATGTGCTGTATAAAATTGAAGAAAATAAGTAAAAATAAAATAATAATAATAATAATGTGTATGTAAGCAAGGTCAAAGTGAGATCTCTTTCTCTTCAGATACATTTGTTCTCATTATGTGAATTGCTTTATATATGTACGTATATAATAGGAAAACATTCTATATGTCATTCACTCTGAAATAAAGGTGTGGCAAATTCTATACTATAGCCAATTCTGCCGATTTAGCCATTTTTCTCAGACAATCTGTCTGTTCGTTCATCGTGAATCACAGATACTAAATACTGTATTGGATATAGCCAATGTAGTACACAATATCTCTGTAATGAATATAGCTTTGAATATAGATGCATTATCTACATATTTTTCAATTCATTTTCCATTCCATCAATAGTTTCCTGATTAAGTTTTTAAATATTAGCTTGAATCACCTAATTAATATATATTTAAATGGGAGTATATATTTCTAGTCAAGACTGATTTATTTTGAAAGCATTTACATTTAATAAAAATGTAAATATTAATAATATTAATTTGAAATTAAATTGAAATTAATTAAAATTTATAAAATATTAAATGCAAAATATAGCAAGAGACATCAAATTTCTTTGAGCTTTTCACGATTTTGCTACTAAATAATTATGCTGGAAGTAAGCTCATAATTAAGTTTTTGGTAAGAGATTCACTTTACTATATGTGCTCACTTCGTGCATGATTATAACTTGGTTATTTTGTTGGTTATATCAATTTATGGTTAAGAGCTGTCATTGACGGCATCTTGACCGCAACTGTCAAAATGTTAAGCCAAAGGATCGCCTCGAGCACTTTCACCTGTTCAGTGGACTTTAGTGGTTTTGTTTGTTATGGTTTTTTTTTTTGTCGTACAAAGATTTGGATGGATTGGCTTGCTCCGATATTGAAACAGTGACAGTGACTTCAAAAGTATGCAAATACGTATTTATAAAAGGGATACACACAGTCATATGAAAGGCATTAAATAGTAAATGAAATATAAACAAACATTATAAGCGTATAAAATAAATTTAAATATATAAAAGTAACTCTGCAAAAAAATAAATAAATAAAAAATAAACATAAATAAAAATATATAATTATAAAATTTTAATTTAACACAAATTATTATCATTAAAAAAATATATTGAGTAATAAAAATAAATAATTATAAAAAAAAGAATATTCAAATAATTTTTAATAAAATAAATAAAAATGAATTGAAAATAAAAATTAACAATATACAACTAAATTTTTTAAAATTATAAACTAAAACTAAAAATTAAATAAAAATAAAATAAATTTAAAAAAAAAAACTTTAAAAACTTAAACTTGACTTACTTGACTTACTTGACACTTAAAAACTAAAACTTATGAGCAATTATTTTTACAGCTTTAAACATATTTCTTTTCTTCATTTAACTAATTTATGATTAATAGAGTTAGTTAGTTAGAGTTAGAGTTAGAGTTAGTATGATATTATTTTTGAAATTAATTTTATATTATTTTTATATTATTTTAATAACTTTGTTTTTTGTTATCTTGCCTCTCGAATAAATAATTTGAGAATTGCCTTTTTAAAGCTAAAGCAAGTCTTAAGCTAAGCTCCACTTTATGCGGCGCTTGTCCACACACACTTGGCACTCAGTGTTGCTTATAAATAAATGCGTTAATCTATTGAGGCCATAACGACATCGTTGGCTCTAACAACCGGCTCGCTCTCTCTCCAATGCGCATTGACGCATAGTTAGAAATAAAAAGCAAGAAAAAAAAAGAACTACAAACACGAGGCTGAGTTGTCGACAGCAAACAATCTGAATTTCTGCAGGAAAATGCAGACGAGCTTTTCCGACCAAGGAGTGGGTTCCACCTTCGAGTAGCGCCCTGCTCCGCCCGCAATATCCGCAGCTCACCCGCTTGACGGCTGCTGTTTGTATTAAATAAGCTTTGGGGGTTCAGCTGCCAAAGCAGAGTAAAGCTGAGCTGTTGAGCTGCTGCCGGGGGCGAGGTTAGAGGCGCGCGTCACTTCTAGCCGCAATTTATGTCGACTTCACTTCCGGTTTGCGGGAAATAACTCTTGTTGGCCAGAAGCCGGACAGGGCCCAAAAAGACTGGCAGGCAGGCAGGCAGGGCTGAGCTGTGTGTGTGTGTGGGTGTGTGCGGGAATTTCTTGTCATCATTTTCCAGCCAGCTGCAAATTAACTTGCATAATTTAAGCGCTAGTCGGAAAATGTTGGGCCCAGTTCATCGGGCGCATTTAAAACCATGATGAAAGCACAAAGTATTCGTTTCACCCTGCCTGCGGCCTTTGCTACTACTGCTGCTAAATTATTTCAAGAACCTAGCGCATAAATCAACACAACGCTCGACTCGCCGCCACTGGCGGGCTGGCTGGCTGGCCATCCAAAAAGTTGGGTCAATCAATGGGCAATGGCTGGGCTGCTGTTTAGGATTTATTAATCAATCTGTTTTCGAGCTAAATTTCATTTATTCACTTTTGTTTACCTTTTGATATGTTATAATTATGTTAGTTGTTGTTTAACTCTAGGGTTTTTCGAATGAATTTTAAATGACCTTTGATTCATTTATTTCATATTAAAATTTTTAGTACTCAGGCATACATTGATTTTGGTTTAAAAATGTAATATGTTTGCATACAAATTTGTGGAATTATTTTTTTAATATGCATATAAATTATTTTTTTTTTTCTTTTGTTATTTGCTAAAATAATATTTTAAATGGAATTTGATAAAAGTTTTACTTTTAGATAGAATTATATTAATATGAATATAGAAAGCTTTTGAGATTTTCAGCAAATCTAACTTAAGTTATTTAAATTGGTTATATGAATGCTATTGTTTATTTAATTTAATTAGATTATTATTTATTGATTAACGAGGCCCTGGTATTAATCTAGAAAAAGGTTAATTTGCTGATCGTGTTGAAAGAGTAGAAGACACCGAATTGAGGCTATGAGGCTATACATCGCAGTTGAATATTATAAAGAACTGCTGCAAGAAGAATTAGGAATTAATATTTATTTTTAAATTATTTTTTATTGAACCTGATTTCTAACCCAAATAATGCTTAATTTGCTGTAAACGCTTAAAATATATTTTATATCCATTGTATATTTTTGCGAAGTCTATGGCTTGGATATACATTATTTGCATGACAATTTTCAATTTTTTATAAATATTCTTCTTTGTGAGGTTTTTAATTATTTATTTTCTTAATTTTTAATTAATAGTAATATTTCTCTAATTTAAATTTTTAATTAAATTCAATAAAAATATATAAAAAATTCAAAGAAATATTTTCTTCAAGCACGAGTAAAAGTTTTAATTTAATTTAATTTAATTTTGTATAGAAACTTATTTGCAATCCAAATAATGCTTAAGTCGCTGTAAGCACTTAAACTATATCTAAAATCCATAATATATATATATATATATATATATATATATATATATATATATATATATATATATATATATATATATATATATATTGTTGTTGTTGACTCTTTGGCTTTCATATACTTTATTTTATTTTATTTATTTATTTATTTATTTATTATTTATTTTTTTTTTTTCAATATGAGGCTTTTGTTTACTTATTTTATTTTATTTTATTTATTTTTTTATTTAATTTTTAATTCAAAAGTATTTCTTAAAAGTTGATATTTGATTCTTTTTTGCCTTTAAATTTGTTAAAAATATATAAATCAATAAAATAAATGTTTTCTTAAATCTAACTTCACTTGACATTACATTTTGGGCATTTCACCTGCCATGAGCAACTCTTCAAATAATTCAAATGGAAAAATGAGCTCGCAACATGCTTATAAAATTTCAAGTTGATCTTCCGCTAAGCTCTAATATGCAACTCTTAAGCTAGCTTCATTCGATTTGAATTTGTGCCGTCGATTGCAGCTCTGGGCAATTGCGTCATTCGTGTCATTTGCTGGCGCCAACGAGACTAGGCTAAAAAAAAAAAAAAAAAATTAAGGAAGAAAAGTTCAAATCTGCGAAATGCATAAATTTTGCGACGTGGTTAGCTCTGTTCGGTTATACGCAGTAAATCTGCGAATTGTTAAGCTAAATTCAAAAGCCAACTGCGAAGCCAATGACTGCCACTTGGCAACATATCAAGGAATAAGGATGCGACGGCGGCTCGTTGCCGCCATCACAATTTACGAGTGACAGAAATTGTCTCTCTGTGCCGCATGCCGCATGCCGCATGCCGCATGCAGTAGTCGTTCGTTGTCCTCTTTACAAATTCGGAGCAGGCAGCAGCTCCGGAGCTTCAGTTACGCTTAATGACAAGACAAATTATGAAATTTTTAAGTTGCTTAATTTTTGTTGTAGTTTTTTTTTTTTTATTATTATTTCTCTTATTTTTTTGGCAGCCATTCAAGTCGGCTGGGAGTGGCAGAAACACGAGTAAAAACATTGAATTTGGCTTGGGGTTTGCTTGCCGCATTAAGTATTTAGTAGGAGTTTCTTCTCGGTTGCAATTAGACTTTGCGACTGCACAATGGAAAAAGCTCAGCACGAAGCAAGTTAGCTCATCAATGCTTTTGGCAGATTGAAAATTGAGACGTTGCATATGCAAAAGAAAGATAATTTCCAAATGAAAACTTTAAGTGACTCTGAATTAAGGAAGTCGGTTCTTGTCTATGCAACATATTCAGTGCTCTTAGTCCAGGATATCCTTAGAAATGTATTTTAAGAAATGACCTTGGAAAAATTTTAATTATTAAAATATTTATAAAATTCTATTTTTATAATTTTCTTTTAGAAATATCTTTTTGTATTTTTTAATAATGTATTGATTTTTTTCTTATTATTATTATTATTATTATTTTTTTGTAATTTTTATTTAATTTTATTTACATTAAAAACTTTTTATACATGCTACAAAAATTATTTTAAAAAATTTTATCAAGCACATATATTATTTTTTTAGTTTTTAATTTTTGTTGTTGTCTTTTTTATTGTTTTTAGTTTTTCTTTTTTAAATATTTCCTTTTTTTAACTTTCTTGGTTAATTCTTTTTGTTATTTATTCATCATTTTATTTTTAATCATTTCTATTATTTTATGTGATTATTATAAATTCTTACTTACTTACTCAAAATCAGAATCGAAATTATTTATTAATTTATAAAGTAAATTCAATTTTTATAGCAATTTTAAAAATTTATTCAAATTTTTTTTCAAGATGAATTCATAAAAACTTTCAATGCAGAAAATGATTATAAGTACGCGCATTATTCAACTTTCATCTGTAATGAGTCAAATGGGCTTTGTAAGTCAATTGTTGCTGCTCTCGAAAGTTCAAGAGTTCAAATGTAAATCTTTAAAGAACTCACAAATTCAATTGAATTTCCTTATTAAGCGTTTTACACTTTGACATTGATTGTGAGATGTGGACCTTATAACTTTAACTTCAGATGAGAGAGTTGCCTTCCTTCCTCTCGCTCACTCTCTTTCTCCCTCGCTCTTCCTCTCCCACATTCTATTCTTTTGGCTGTCATCTTCAGAGGGGACTTTGGACAAAATTTGCATAATTTATTGAGCAAATCAGACAAACAATACAGGAAATGAGAACTAATTGAATAACAGACACAATTTCTTCCTCTATCTCTGCCTCTTCATCTCTCTCTCTCTCTCTCTCTCTCTCTATCTCTCTCTCTCTCTCTCTCTTTCGTCTGCCTGTCTGCTTCATTATGCTCTTAATAAGCATATTTAAAACTATTTTATGCTCGTCTGCTTTGGCAACGTTTAGCGGCTATTTTACTATCGACTTTGGACTTTAGCTAAGTTGGCGTGAAATAATAAAGCCAATAAAACACACATTAGCCGCGATACATTTGGCGCTTAACGGTGCTTAACATGTGCAAATACGAAATACACACGCACACACAAACACACACACACACACACACACACATATACGTTTATACCTTGTTTCTGTTGGCTGACTATTTGGCTTTGGCTTATTTTACCGCATGCGGCGTTTTAAATGTTATAACCGACTGTCCCGCCTCTAAGCCCAACCCAGCTACCTACCACGCTCTCACTCACTCTCTCTCACTCCATCTCTCACTCCGTCTCCCACTCTCTCTTTCTCCGTAAGCCAAGCTAATCCACTTATTGCCAACTGCAGCTCAAAAGTAGTGCAAAATGTCAGCATCTTAAAGCGCAGTCAAACAAACGAATCGTCAGCTGGGGCGTATGCGCAATGTGTGAATTAAATTGCCAGAGCTAGCATAGCACATTCGATTGAAAATCACAGGCTTGATAAAGAAAGCAAAAAAAAACTAAAAATACGTTAAAAAATGCTAGAGAACTATGCAATCAGTGGAGGAGGGAGTGCCAACATTTTTGTGGCTTTTGAGCGACATAAAAAGCCAAAAAAAGAAGTAGAGAAAGAAGAGGAAGCAACGTGTATGTAAAGGATTGCAATTTTTTGGATGCCCGCTTTTTACATTTGTTGATAAATGGGCTCTCTGTGAGTGTGTGTGTGTGTACGTGTGTTGTGTTCGCTATGTGCGAGGGTCGCGTGAAGTCAAATTAATTACACTAATTGACTTTGAAGCTAACAAACCAAAAGCGCGATGCACACACACAGACACACACACACACACACACACGAACCCACACCCACACACCACAGCACATTTGTTAAAAAAAAAGAATGAGAAAAAAAAAACCAAAATACTTTCAGTGATTTGTCAGATATTCTTTGGTTTGATATTCACATGCAAATAGTAAAATTTTTTGCTTTTAATTAATCATTCGTTGAGGTGTAAGAACATTTGCATTTGAATTTACACACAAACATAAACCTAAATACGTGCTTTGTAAACAATATTTCAATTAAATTAAAACAAAATTTAGAAGCATTAAAGTTTTATAAACAAATTGAAACAAAATTAACAATAAGTATTTGATTCCAAATAGATTATTTTTAATCGTTTATTGTGTTTTTTAGTATTTTTTAATATTTTTTGTAAGTTAATTATTTACTTATCGTTATATCTTTAATATATACATATATACTATACAATCTTGTTTTACTGTACTATACAGACTAGATATTTGCAATATATTTTTCTCGATTTGAATGCCTTCAATGGTAGTCTAAAAAATATATTTTTTGACAATAGCTTATATCTAGCTGCAATAACGACGAAATAGTTTGCCTTTATGTGGAAAAAAAAATATCGAAGTATTGAATTAAGTACATTGAATACATCGGCAATATTTTACTGAATTCTCTTTAAAGAACGGAGGTTCTGGTTCCCACTAGTACATTAAGTAGGAAATTAAAAATTTTAATTTAAATTAGTTAACTTTGATATAAATAATAGACAATAAACAGTTAAATATATGGGAAATATTTCACAGAATTCTCTTTACTATGCCCTTGTTACCACACTTACAATAAATATGTATGACATTACAAACTATATTTTCAAAAACTATATTTTCAATTTTATTTATTATTTTATATTTTTTTTTATTTTAGATAATTTAACAATTTTTTAAAATACCTACAATTTTTTCTATTGGTCTGCTTATTATTTTCAAAAATTTGAGGAAATTCCATGGTATTGTATATTAAAGGTTTTTTTCAGCTATTTCAAAGCTATTTTTTTTTCACTATTTCATATACTTCATTTAGATAGCTGTGTTTGAAAAAGTATTAACTTTTAGGTAATTATAAAAAATGGAACCACCAATCAGAATAAAAAATTCATGAGCTATTTTCATTTGTTCGATAATCATGAACTTCATCAGTAGTTGAGAATTTCATATTCAGATTTCCACACTTTACATCGTCTGTGTTTCCAGAAATGTTTTCCAATATTTTTAGCGTAAAGCTTTGCTCCTCTGCTCTAATGAGGAAGAGGCTCTTGAAACTCAATGTTAAACTGTGTAAATATACAATTAATTTTTTTTTTTTTAGCTATTAAGATTTTACTCCCCTAAAACTCACTCAATGGTCATCAAAGTAAGACTGCATTTGCTTGAGGCGTATGCAACATATTAAAACCTTGAAAATGTAAAATTTTGCAATTTGTTATCAAGGCAAATGTTAAAGTAAATGATTGCGCTAGAGGACTGAGCTGAGTAGCTAAATAGGATTAGTCTTCTCAGTAGAAAAAACTCCCTTTAACTTTTATTTTTTATTTTTCATATAAGTTAAGGATGAGTTGTAGTAATATATATACATATATCGACATTCATATTCACAGCTATAGCCATTCAATTAGTGTGTTCAATTCCACACGATTTTCCCCAGATAATTTTCAATTAGTTTCTGGAAATGCATTCACGCCAGATTGTCGTACGACGTGGACGCGTTTGTCCCACTCACTGTGATATGTCCACATCGATTGCAATGCAATGGCTGGATGGCATTGGCATTTATATGGCATAATCATATTCATATGTGTGACAGGCGCATTAATTACTTCGCCGTTGGCCTGCGGGGAAATCAGCAGCGATATTTTTGCACATGGCTGACCAGAATAAAGCGTACATATTCACAGGCTCAGCTGTAAATATATAGATACATATCAATATATATAGAGATATATACGTACGTATATATCTGTGGAGTAGTTCTTAATACACTTGCTTAACGCTTGGCAAATGAAGTATGCGCCGCATGGCCGTTGCCGAAAGATGAAGCAAATTAACGTCAATGTTAATTGCATGATTGAATCGTCATGCTGAAAGGTTGCTTCACAGCTTGCAGCTCTCAGTTTCCAGTGCCCAGTTCCCAGCTTCCCAATATCCCAGCATCCCAGTTTTCAATGGCCATCTGTTATGGCCATACATCCGTTATATGTTTTTTCATTCATCGATGAGCTGCCTCGCTGTGCATCCGACAACAGGCACACGGACACGGATTCATTCGAAAGCTCTTCGCGACACTCGCTGATGTTCTTGTCTGATTCTTGAATGCATTTGGAGCCACATTTCGGCGTTGATTCCGATTAAATAACGTTACGTTGGCTCAGTAAAAAATTGTCGCTTATTAAAATGGAGCGATGGGAGAACCTATTAAATTGGGGCCTCCTTTAACATCAGTACGTTATGCGAATTGAGCTCCTCAAAATAGCAAATTTGTATAATGCATTTTTGTCGTTCTTCAGTTATGTACAAAAAATTTCTTTTTTAATTTATAAAATTTAATTTGATATATTTTAGGAAATAAAAAAATGTTTAACTATATTTTTTGTGAATATTATAAGTTTTATTAGAAAAAAATAAATAAATAATTAAAAAACAAATTTTAAAAAATTAAATAAAAAATATATAACAAAAAATTAACATTTTGAGTAAGTTTTTTTTTTTTTGTATTTATGTATTACGTTTAAAGTAAAATAGGAAAGATAATTTAATAAAAATATTCATAATATTATAGCAATTATAATGAATATTAAGCTTCTAAAAACATGAAATTATTAATTATATTAAATAATTATACCATTTGAATAAAATATAAATAAATAAAATAAACATTTAAATTTTAAAATTTAAAAAACACGACATTCAAATAAAATGATATTTTAGTTTATTTTAAAGATTTAAAATAAAATTCAATATTATATATTTGTGTAATATTTAATCCAATTACGAAATAACTGTTATCCCATTCACTCGTCTACTTCAGATAGATGCTCAGCTTGTCTTTCTCTCTCTCTGCAAAATGGCTCACGTAAATACCGCAAAACTTGAGCCAGAAGGATTGAGTGCAGCAGCAGCCGCCGAAGAGCTGAAAAAGAGCCACATTATACGGTCAATTGGGAACTGATTGAGTTTGTCCTTGAGCTGGCGATGCGAGAGCAGTCAGAGAGTCTGAGACTTGACCAGATGCAGATCGATGGCTGACAGTGTGCTGCAGGTAAAAATTCAATTCAACTCGGTTACCAAATTCAATGCAAAACGAAAAAAAAAATGACTAAAAATAAAACGAAAGTTGGCAGATGCAGCGTCGAGAGCTGCTCTTAAGATATGCACTAGCAAAGTGTGTGCATGTGTGCGTGTGTGTGTGTATGTTTGTGTTTGTGTTAGGGTATTTCGAGTCGCATAAATAAGTAATTAGCACATAGTGCAGGCGACATTATACATACGCTGCTGCAGCTACAGTTCATGTTTAATGGCTGCTTAAAGTGCAATTTAGTTTTCAAGTTCTTTGTTCTCACATAATGATGCCAGGGCTCATGTGCCACACACACACACACACCCAGCTCATAACCGTCTTGTTTACACTGCATCACATAAAGTGACAGGAGCAGCGACCTTCTAAGAAAGAGAGAAGAAAGAAAGCAACAAAAAATAAAGTAAAATAATAAGAGAGAAGGAAACAAGCAGTCGATTATATTTGCTTGGTTTTCTCTTCCGCCCCGTTTGGTTCGGCTTGGTTTGGCTTGGCGTACGTGCTCTGGCTACCAAATGGCTGTCCTGGGTGCCTTTTAGGCGTGAAATAAGCTACTTAGTTGTGGGAGAAAAAAAAAAATAGGAAGAAGCAGCAGAGGCAGAAGAAGAACGACAATGCATGCCACTGGCAATATGTTAATAACAAAAGAAATTATCAATTACCTGGCAGCGACAGCCGCAGACATTTTCGGCTAGTTGAGCACATGTCCAAAATGTATACGAAAATTTATGCCCGACTGCCTGGGGATTAGCACAACAACGTTGAGTGGATCAAATAAATTGCCCAATATTAAACAGTAAAACTACATATTTATACTATATATAGAAGATATTTAATATGTATTTTAGTTGTTTTTGCTATTTGCCCAAAGAAATTTAGAAAGGGCAAAAATTGTTCTCTTGCAAAGAAGAAAGATAAAAAGAATTTTAAGAAATATTTGTATTTATAAAAAGAGAAAATAATATTTTATATTTCATCTAATGAAAAATAATTTAAATAAATAAATAAAAAAATAATAATAATAAATTTATAACAATATATATTAATCAAATTTCATTTTCAAATATTAAATTTATCTAGGTCTTTTTTTTTTTTGTCCAACAGTATTACTATTACTATAAATATATTGTATATATATATAAAAATACCATTTATAAATATATAAATATGTGGTATATTAGAAATCACTTGAATAATCATTTTTTACATTTTTAGGTATTTACGAAGATTTTAATACTAGTTGAAATTATTTTATAGTCAGAAATATTATTTACTTATTTTTAGATATGGCAAATATTAAAATTCCTGCAAAAGCCCAATAAATACGCAAACAAACAATAGTTTTTGTCAGAAAAAATTCAAATTGATGTGAATTTTGTTTCTATCTAAAAATTGTTGATTTTGTTTGCTACACTTTTAAAAGATTTTTTTGTAGATATTTTTTATATTTTTGATATTTGCCAATGCTCAAATTAAATAAATTAAACATATAAAGTCAGAATAAATATATATAAGTTATATTTAATTTTTTTAAATAATTTAAATAAATAATAACAATTTAATGAAAAATATATGTAAATATAAGAAAACATTATTAACTATACATGATTTCGTCGGGCTTTACCGACTGCCAAGGCTTATTCACTTTTTTTTAACAGAGTCGGAAAGGAGTTTTTAGTAACCTTTGGCTAAAAAGCCACATTAAAATATACATTTTTGCTTAATATGCTGAATATGCCACCTAAAAGATATAAATATAATATTTTCTTTAATTTTGTGAACGAGTATGGGAATTAAGAATATAAGAAAGAATGCATTATATATATTTGTGCCTTGCTCTCTCTCTCTCACTCTTTCTCTCTCTCTCTCTCTCCCTCTCTCCCTTTCTCTCTCTCTCTCTCTCTCAAACACACACACTCTACATTTATACAGTTCTATCGTGTCATCCTTAACTCCATCAAGAACTCAAAGTTTTGTGACAATAAAATCCACTTGATGTGCATTCGCACAGCCGCAACTTGTACTTGTTGAAAGTTGAGAGAGACCACAATATAATTGGCCATTAGCCCACATATGTATTGTAGAGTGTCTGCTTGCAAGCTCTAAATGACATTTTGGCTGGTCGCCAAATATTGCAACTGCTACCGCAGTCAGTCAGCACAAATGCCGCTAATTGCAACTAAGCTCTGATAATAAAAAACAATCAAAGATAATGCAATGGACTATATCATAGCAGTCGCAGTTGTTTCGTCTTTGGCCACATGTCTGTCATGTTATTTAGTGTCATGAATTTATAATGCAATTTGCTAGATAACGTTTTTCATTTTTCTCCTTTTTTTTTTTTTTTGTTTGCGCTGGCAGAATAAATTATTAAATATTTCACTAGTCAACTAGTCGCAGCTTAAGCAATTGAGCAAATAGAAATATTTCAAAGCAAAAGACAAAGTGAAAACAAAGTTAATAATTGCGCAAATAAAAGCGAAATTATTATTGATGTGATATTTAAGAGGAGCACGAAATCAAAAAGTGTTATATAGGAGCTGAAGCAGTCTTATAGTTCTCTTAAGGCTTAAGGCTTTGGCTGAAATGAAAAGTAAATTTGTATATATTTTCTGGATATTGCAATACACTCACACTCAGACACTACTGATGAAACAATTGGGGCTTAACAGACAGCTCACACACACGCACACACACACACACACAAACACACACATAAGCACACACACATGCACCTGGACATATACGCACACTTTCATGTGCTGCATTTCTCGCAAAAGGCGTGAAAATTTAAGCCTCTGTCTCTCTCTCTCCCTCTCTCTCGCCCACCTCCCACTCTATCTCTCTCTCTCTTACTGCATCTTTACCACAATGTAGTGCTCAATCTCCCTCAACCCCCTGCCACATCACCAACTCTCTCTCTCTCTCTCTCTCTGTCTTCCTCACACTCTTGTGCCTCTCGCTCCATCTCACTTTCTATATGTCTGTTTATCTGCATATCAGACGCCGCCGCAGGCAACATTTTGCATTTCAGTAAAAGTGTCAAAAGAAAATTTTCATAATTTTTCGTAAATGCAACTGACAGCAAACTGATGATGATGCTGATGCTGTTGCTGATAATGTTGTTGATAATGATGTTGTCTGCTGTCTTCTATTTGGTTAGCATTTTCAGCAATTCAATTTCATTCATTCATTATTGCATTCAAACAAAACAAGTTGATCAGGCTCAAGTTTATGTATATCTATTATAATATATTACAGACATACGAATATTTCTACAAATACATATTTATTTGAACCAAAAGAAAGTCCATTCATACCTAAAACTTTAGCACTAAATGCCAAGAATTTGTTTCCCACTTGTTTGGCTTTTTTTTCGCGCAAATTATTGTCAAGCTGACACCTTCGACAGGCCAAGCATTTTTATGCCATGCTATTAAATATACTCTAACAAAAAAAAAATTACATCTGTACATTGACAAAAAAAAAAAAATAAATAATAATAATAATAATAAAAATTAATTCATTTTCTTTGCTTGCAAATTTAAAATAAATTTGTATATGTATATACATATTTTAAAAATGTTATTATTAATTTATTATATTAAAAATTATTATGTTAAGAATATTTTTAGTAGTTAGGCTGAAAAGTTCATAGACTAAAAATGTTCTTGCTTACGTCAGGTATGGACCGATTCGTGTTTCAATTTCATTGACATTAATTTAATTTAACAAGTAATTATAGTAATAAAAATAGATAATTGTCTCAATCAAAATTAATATTAATTGGTAATAATTTATGAAATTGAAATGTGTGAATGTTAATGTTTCTTATTATTTTTTAATAAATTGTGGCTATTGTTATTTGAAGATTACTAAATAATGTTCACCTATGAAAATAACAATTTACTAACAATTTATAAATTTAAAAGCATTATAAATCATTTTCATTCTAATAATTCACATTGTTTCTTATAAAATATCTAAAAATAAAAAGACTTGTTTAAAAAACTTACATACATGAAACTGATTTCAATTTCTCATTTTTAATGAGCAGAATAAATTGTGTTTAAGATAATATACTTCTATACTAATATAAAATTTAGACAAAATATAATTAAATTAAAGAAAAAATAACAAAAAAAAAAAAAAAAAAAAAACGAAATAAAACAAAATAAATAATATATAAAAATATATAAAATAAATATATAAAAGTAGAAAATAAAATTTAAAAAAAAAATAAAATAGTGTAAATGCAACAAAACACAAATTTGTTGTAGATAAATTGAAGATTTAATATTTAATAATATAAAAAAATATAAAATAAAACTAAAATAAATAGACAAAATAAAATTACATTAAATTAAAAATAAATAAATTATAAAAAAATCTTTATTTATTTTTTTATTTTTTTAAATAAATAAAATAAATTAAATAAAACTGAAATTTGTTGTACTTAAATGGAAAATTTAATACTTCAAAAAAAAAAAAAAAAAAAAAAACAATAAAAAAATACATAAAGAAAATAAAATAAAAACTTATTAAATTTAACCCATAATTAATTTGTATTCTTGTAAGAAACGTATTAGATAAAGATATTAATTTTATTAATATTATTTTTTATTTAATTTTTATTATTTATTGATCTCCTACACCACGTACTTGTTAGAGTATTGAATATTCAACTTTTTGCATTGCTCTGTTGATTTCTTGCTCTATGCGCGCAATCAACTTTAATGACTCACATGCTGCGGCGACAACAACAACAACAACAACAACAACAACAACAACAACAACAACAGTGAGAACAACATAGCTCGCTGATGGCCTTCAATAAAGCTTATAAATCAAAGCAACAATTCCCGTTGCCCCCGCCGCATCCAGCGTCGTCGTCATATTGATTGCTTCCCTTAGACACATGTAAAAAAGTTGTGTTCGGATAATTTTGGCAGATTTGTTTGAAGGCGTCTGTCCCATGTCGTGTCGTTGTCCTCGCTGTTGCCCTCGAGCTGCGACACCTTAAATATTGTATATATGTATATATATATATACATTGGGTGTCTTGGGTGAGTTTCAACATGAAAACCGACAGGCAACGGCTACATTAACTGATATATTTATAACTTGGAAATATGTTATAAGAAAATCAATTTTCAAAGTATAACTGAAGTACATCCTTATCTAAATTTAATTGATTTTACATAACACACTATATAAAAACTTTAATTAAAGCTATAGGATTTACCTAAAGTTCAGCTTTAAGCTTGCATACGTTTCAAACTCAAAAGCGAATCATTTGCGCAAAAATGACGAACAATAATTCAAGTGACTTCCGTGCAAATCAGACGCACAACAATCGTCAGTGGCAGTCAGTGGCAGTTCCCAGCGGCCCTTTAGGGTCCTTTAGCTATACCCAGGACAGCAGCATATGAAATATTTGCTCGGTCGCGTGTGCTTGCCTGTGCTCCCAGGAATTTTCACTTTCCCCTGCAGTCAACTTCGATTCACCAGGGCGCGCGCCACTTCCCTTCGAACAGCTTTTTTTTAGCTGCATTCCGGGCATTCGCATTTCTCCTGGCCAGACAAGGGCATGACAAAACAGAAAAAAAGAGCGAACGTTGCGATGCACTCGGTGTGTGTGTGTGTGTGTGTGGGATGAGGTGGAAAACAAAGTAAATTTATTGCTTTTGCCTCTAAAGTGAAACACAAAACGACTTCATTAAGCTATGTCGACTCTGTGGTCGTTGTTTGAGTGGATTTAGAAGGCGAAAGCGAAAAAAAAACTGATATTTTTTCTTTTCTTGTTCGTGAGCAGTCGAGATGGGTCTTAGGATAAACGACAAGAGATTCAGCGAGAGATAAACGTAATGCATGAACTCCAATTATGCCACTAATACAAATATATGTGCTTAAATTATCTGAAATGAATTTAATTTTAAACTGGTTTATTTATATTTTTGTTAAATTTTAACAAAATACTTGCTTTATTTTATTAAAAAAAAAAGCGCTTGTTTAAATTCAAAAATAACTTCTTTTCTTTATTTTACAAGATGTACTTTATTTGAAAAAAATTATCACTTGTATAAATACAAAAATAAATAATTTTTTTTTAAATAACACTTGCTTAAATTTATGAAAAAAAAAAAATGAAATAAAAAACACTTGCTTAAATTCATAAATCCTTTTTTTAAATTAGCAAAGTACATAAATATAAAAACAATTAAATGCATAAAAACAAAAATTAAATAAAAAAAAAAAAGCACTTGCTTCAATACATAATTTTTTTTTTTTAAATTTACATAATACATATAAAAATGCTTGAGCCTTGAGAAATAATAAACATATGGCTAGAGGTTATTAAATAAAGTAAATAATTATCTAAAACTAATTTTAGAGAAATGGCAATTCTTTCCGTCTGTTCTTTAGTATAATTTTTATGATTATTCTTAGAATTTTTGTTTACCGGTTTCACTGAAATTTTCAGCATATTAGACTCATCAAATATTGCCTCATACACATGTAGCTTAGTTTAATATTGTAATTAAGAGCGATAGTATTCCCAGGTTATTTATTAGCAAAGAGATTTTTGTATATTATACTGATTCTTTCGTACATTCGTTCTCTCATGCAACGAATTTTACATATATTTGAGCAAACTCAAATCTGATCAAATCTCAAGCTTAAATTAGCGTTAAGATTACAATTTCTACTTTTTCTATATATATATTTATTTTTTTTTTATTTCCATTCTTTCAAAACACAATACAAACAAAAATAGTCCTGCATATTGAAATGATTTACATATTTTATTAATCGCCAGCTCCATTCTGTGAAGCAAGCAAAACGAATGCTACACACAAAAATCAATGCAAGAAAGGATAAAAAATAATAATATCAATCGATAGAAGGTTAGGCAAATGATGGTTTGGAAGGAGATGAAAGTCAGGTATGCATTGCTCTTTGTGTAACTATTAAAAATGCAATTGTTAAAACTCGCTGACTGGCTACAGAGCTCAGTCAACTCGATTTTCAGTGATGCTGCCGCTGCTGGCCCCATTGTGTCAAAGTGGTAAATTTGATGGGGTTAACTGGATGTGGGGTGTGGTCTGCTGTGACTGGTCTTGTAACTCGGATTTGGTAATGGGTAGAATCGGTAACTTTTAACGCCGTTAGGCTGTCAGCCAGGCCAGGCTAGGCCAGGCTGGTCTGCCTGTCTGTTGTGAAAAGTCAAACGTCGAGTGCAGTTCGAACGCGCAGCCATTGGGCAAAGTTTCGTTTTGTGCCGTTGTGAAAATTTAAAAATCAAATTGTTTGCTCGACGGCCTGCCACGGCAAACCCAATGCGCCGCACGGCGCGTAACATTGCCGAAATAATGAATGAATGAACGAATTGCTATAGACCTCCCAAGCCCTGGCTTTGCCCTATCAATCGCCCACAATCTGTAACGTGTCTCTGTGACAGCTTTGCATGTTGCAGAGAGATTATGTCGATTACTAGACATACTCGAAATACAAATAACCAAAGGCAGTTCACTAGCCCGTATCGCATGTTAATCAGTGCAGTCATAAATGATCCTGACAATAAATAAAAATATATATATATTTTTTTAGCGAAGCTGGAATTGGATATGTTGTCAATTAAATATGCCAATAAAATGTTGCACAAATTCTATAAACAATAATCAAATTTATTGAATACTTGCCAGAAGTAGGTTTATTCATACAAGAGATGATGTCTCTCTTCTCAATACGTTAATAGGAAATATGAAGAATTTTTTCCAAACTTTAAAAATGTGTTGAAAAATGAGTTAATAATTATAAATATCGCAACTATAAGCAAAAAATAAAAATTAAATAAAAATTAAAAAAATAAGTAAATAAATTAAACAAAAAAATTAATAATTAAAAAAAATTAAATAAATTTTTAAAAATTATATATTTTTAATTATTTCATTTTATTATATTTTTTGTTATTAAACATAAATAAATAGATAATTTTCAATATTTCTTTATTATTTATATTTACTTATTTTAATAAAAATAAGTAAAATACATAAAAATTTGTAATTTTAAATATTTATAAAAATTTTAAATTTTATATTTATATATTATTGCATATATTTTTCAGAAATATTGTTCCAAAACAAGCGCAATTAAATTTCCCATCAAGTTTGCTCGCTGAGTCGAAACTTTTCATATTCATTTTAATTGTTGTTCTTCGTTTTTTCTTGGAAAGTGCTTAAATACAATTCGTTTTACACAATTGCAATTTGCTAATATGTTTATACAATATAAATAATAAATAGTTAAATCAAAGTTTTGCGCATTTCTCTTCATTTTTTCATTTCTTGTAGTTTGCTGCTGCTGTTGTTGAGTATTTCCCCAAACGCAAAACTCAGTGTGCTTTAAAGTTGACTGCAATTGCACATTTACACAAAATGTTCAGAAAATAAAAATAAAATATATATATATACATATATATGTGTATGAAATATTAGTGGGGAAAATATAAGTAGTGGAGCAACAGCCATTGCGAGTGGAGCACACAAAACAAGCGTAACGACCAAAATAAAAAAACTTTCAACATAAAAATTTCAATGACAAAACTGCAGTTGGCAAAATTTGCGCGCCATTTCGGAAACACTTAAAAGTTTTTGTTTCTCTTTTTATTTTTCTTTCTCTTATTTTTTTTTTGTTTGTTCATTTTTCAATTTTTATTTAACTGCAATTGTCGGAACGTTTCAGACGCAGCTGAAGCTGAATTTTTTTAAATGGCGCCGCAATTCAATTGCAATAAAAATTATTGAATTACTCGATATTAAAATATTTATGTATATACTATATCTATTAGAGGCATATAACAAGCAAAAGCTGTCCATTAGCTTTTGGTACATATTGCACGAAAATAAAAGTTTCATTTGACGAGCACGTTAAATAATTTTGAATTGATAACTTTCCAAGTCGCTTTAAAACGGTTTTTATATAATTATTAAGTATATTTTTATTGACTCGTCGCTGATTAACGCAGAAGCAAAATTTCATGGTTATATATTAATTTACATTATTTTATATATTTTATAGAACGCGGATTCTAAAAGTTTTTTTTTATCGTCAATCCTCTATCTTCTTTTCACAACTTTCTATTTTAAATATTTAATATATCATATTTAATCTATTTTTTTATTAATTTTTCAGAATTATTCAAATATTTATCTTTATCTGTTATCTGCGATCATTTATATTTTATATTTTATATTTTATATTGTATATTTTATATTTAATATTTTATATTTTAAATTTTAAATTTTAAATTTTAAATTTTATATTTAATATTTAATATTTAATATTTAATATTTTACATTTTACATTTTATATTTTATATTTTATATTTTATATTTATATTTTATATTTTATACTTTATATTTTATTTTTTACATTTTACATTCTATATTTTATCTTCTATCATATGTACAGGGCATCAACTAGCAAAATATGCCCGACTACATTCTTTCTTATCAATGCAATGCCTGTTGAAATTTATGAAATTAAGTCTGAATTTGTTAAAAGCTTACGTAAATAAATCAAATTGAGATACTGTACAAGGTCTATAGGAAATGCATTCAGAAGCCACAGAGCTTCGACTAGACTTATATGCATGTTTATCTAGCTGGACACATTATTAACGAGGCCAATATACAGCCGACGATTTGTGTGAGGGAACTAGATGTTGACGCCCTTTTAAGTGGTCAGCAGATAGAAGAGTGCGATGGGCGGCCTAAGGTAAAAGGAAGAATGGGTTAACCTACCACGTCGCACGCTCTTTGACCTCGTTTAATTTATGCGTTCCAGCCAGAGCTTAGAGGCGACTACCGACAGCGGCAGCGACGGCGACGGCGACTCGATAATACATAATACCAAAGGCGATTACACTAATGGTGATTGGCTTTGTGCTTTACGAGTAGAACCTGCTTGGCAGCTAACGGTGGCAACTTTTGCCTAACTGTTGATCATCAGCCAAGTCGTGTGTTTGCTGCGCTCTTGTCTGTCACCAAATTGCGCCCGGCTACTTAGTTATTTTTTTTTTTTGGCCACTTTGTAGCCAACTACTTATAAAGTCGTGACAAAGTCATTGACTGTTTGCGGCTCGCTTGGCATTTGCATAGAAATGCAATTTTCTGGGCCCCCAATCTCATCGTTTCTTCTTCTAAAAATCTCAAGTTGAAGGTGGAGTCAGATTCGGAGTTGGGGTCGGAAGCTATAGTTGCTGGCAGTCGCCAAGTTTCTGCTGCACATAATTTTCGGCTTAGAAAGTTATACAGCAAACACACACAGAGAAAGAAAAAGAGAAAGAGAGAGAGAGAGACAGAGCGAGATACACACAAATTGGCCTTCGCTGCGAGTCGAAATCGATTTTGGCTTCTTAAGCCAAACCATTTAACAGTTTATCCCCAGTTGACAACTGGACAACGCTATCGCAACGAATATCTCTAGGCGAATTCTCTAGTAATAGCGGCGACAACTTGTTTAATCATAAATTCCATAAGTAATCCAAGCTATGAGACTATTTATTTAGTACGTACGCTGTCCAAGCAACAGAAGAAACTTAAAGTTATTTTTGAACAGTTTAAGTGAATTTGTAAATTTTTTTTTTATAAATTTTGAAATTTATCTTTTAATGGAAATACAACTTTTTAATATTGATTAAATTTGAAAGTAGTTAGAATATGAATTAAAAATTTATTATATTCGTTTATGTTATAATTAAATAAAAATATCATTTATAAAACAAATTATTTTTTTTTTATATAAAAAAATAAGGTTTAAATAGTTAAGTATTATATATACTTAAATTTAATTTTTTATTACCTCAATTGTCATTTAAGCCAACCAAAATAATTTATAGAATAAAAAAAAAAATTAATCACAATTTAGATTAGGGTATTTTACTTATTGCAAAAAAATTATGAAATTATCTCCGAAAAAGAGTTAATTAAGAAAGAAGAGGAATCGAATGGAAATCCGAAAAAAAATATTATTATTAATATCAAAATTTAGTAGAAATCATTTTTAACAATATCACGCAATTTCCAACAAGAGTTTATGGAAACAAAATATTAAAAATATTATTTATATTAATTCGTTAAATTAATTTTTTTTTTTTTTTTTTTTTTTCAAAGGTGCAAAAGTGAGTTTTTGTTAACTATTATTGTATTTTCTTTATAACTTTTTTAATTTTTACTATTAAGCATAAGCATAATATAATAAAAAATATATAAACAAGATTTTTTGCTTTCCTTGCAAAGTTTCTTATTCAGAGCGTGGTCAAAATCATAGTTGAGAACATACACTCACTTTTGCTCGCCACTATAGTGCACTATATGCATTAGAAATTTGTTTATATAAAATACTTAGTTTTTTTTTTAAACATTACAGATGAGTTATGAGCGCAGTTCCTTTTTGTTTTATCTACCATGCGTGTTGCAAGCTGCCGTAGACGAAGGCAGAAGTAGCAGGTGGCAAATGTCAGTTGGCAGCTGCACAGGAAATTTCTGTCCTCAGCTCTCGACTTGAATGACATTTGTCAATTTACTGCAAGAATGTGTGTGCGAGGTGCAACATACAAATCCGAATAAAAGTAAAGACAATCAACAGACCAGACGTAAGAGGAAGTTGCATATTCCTCTTGCTTCATTTTGCTATATTTAGACACACGTCTCCTGTAGGCATCTATTTGCACAGATTTTCATAAATTTAATTGAAAAACTTGCTTAAAGGTCATACGAAATTTCGAGCTTGTTCCATTTGCGAATTTCCTTTGTGTTTTATTTGCGATGAATCAACAAAATTTGTTTGGTGGAACTTTTCGACTTCGACCCTTTGCTCTAACTGTCGAATGCCTTGGGCTATTTTTTCTGATTTCTATTTTTTTTTTTTTTTAATTTATTTCGTTGCTGTTTTTGTTGCTGTTTGTGCTGCCGTTAACAAAAAGTTAAATTTATTTAGTTTTCAGCTTGGTTTGTCTATTTATTTGATTGGCTTGCGTTGTCGATAAAAGCTTTTCACTTGTTGGTGAAAATCTACCTTAAGGCAGTTTTGTGCTCTTTATTTGTTTATCTATTTGATAGCATAGATTCAATTTGCAATTTTGTATTCTGCAAAGTTCATCCAAGTTCAAATTCGAAAAAAACTTCATTTAATTTTGTAAAATGCATTTATATTATTATGTTCAGCTTTTTGTTTTAGTTTTTTTTTTTTTTTTATAGTATTTATTTATAATATTTTCTGAATCTTTTTAAAATAGTTTTTTTCTTTTTTATTTCATTGCTTTTTGATTTTCTTATATTTATTTTTTCGCTTTTCTTATTTTTCTCATATTTATTATCATTTATTTATTTTGGACTTTTAATGTTTTTATTAAAATGTATTTATACTGCCTTTTTTTTTTGCTTGTGTAGAATGAATTTTATATTCGTGAAAAAAAAAAAAAAAAAACAATATTTTATAGATGTAATATATCCATTATGTATTGTATATAAGTTTTATCTATTTATTTTTTAAAATTTGTATTTCTGAATTTAAATTCCAATTCTTAATATTTCACTGTAAGAAAATTCTTATTTTTAAATTCGTTTAGTTTATTTTATTTTAATAAATATTAGGGTAATAAGTATATTTATTTATTTCTAGTGTTTAATATCTAGCTCAAAAACTATTTAAGAACTGTCTTACAGTTGTTTTATATTTATGAATAAACAATTTATTTTATTAAAAATGTTTTTCCCCCTTACGAAATATATTTATTATATTTATTTAATATTTATCTTAGCACTTAATTTAGTTAATTTGATTTAGATCTGTTAGTGTTTTGATTTGTTATGCAGTCAAACACTTGTTTGGATTAGCCTTTTTTATGTAAACAAAAATCTACAGTTTGGTCGTTTTTAAAGCCAAAATTTAAGCTGCAAAATGTGAGGTGAAAAGGGCGACACAAATGTTGGCTAAAAATTAGGCACGAATTGTGCGCAATTTGTCGTGGCCTAAACTAACACACACATATGTACACTCAGCTAAGCACATGCGAGCAAACAGTTGCAGCACTCGACGAGCATTTGGCTGGAGGAGGGCCCATTGCGGGGCTCAGCTAATTGTTGCAGCGCTCGCGGCAGCTTTGCGGTCATTGTGTGTGTGTGTGTGTGTGTGCACCTTCCTGCTGCCAGCTGTCAACGGTTTTAACCCACCCACTTTTTACAGTTTCTTTTTTTGTTGTTGTTTTAATTGCCAGGATTTTCGCATTTTGCATTTTGCATGCGAACACAGCCGCGGACAGCCGACAGTCCACTCAGCTACAGCTGCAGCTGCAGCTGCTTTTTGGCATTAGTTTTGGTACTTCAATGTTTCTTGACTTGTTGTTTTGGCCAAGTATTCCAAAAAATTGTTGTTGCAACACGCCCACTTCTTGGTTTATCTAATCGACTTCTAATTACTTACAGTTCTTACCAAGAGCAGCCTAATAGCCACAGCATGGCCGACTGCATCGTTGCAATTGTTAAGCAAGGCGAGCGAAATGTAAATTTAATGCGTTTCAAAAATAGTTAAAATTCGAAATTCATTAAATATTTGCACAAGTTTATATTCAGTCGAGCTTGATCCTAAAGCTAAAGTAATTAAATTTGTAATTGGAATTTTTCTTATTTGAATATTGAAAATTTAATAAAAACATTTGTCGACTAAAGGTTTTCAGTTATTGATTTAAATTATGGAAAAAAAATATTTATATATTCTTAAGCAAATAATGAATTTTAAAATTATACATAAACTTTTTATGTTTAATATTATTATAAATAAATTTTGTAACATGAATTTTGTTCAATTGGATATAATTTGAAGCTGCAAATTTAAATAAATATTTGTTGCGTACTTTTAGTTATAGATTTGATAAAAAAAAAATTGTAGGCAAAAAAATGAATTTTAAAATTATACATGAACTTTTTATGTTTAATTAAACATAATGTAATTAGTATATATAATAATATTTTTATAAATAAATTTCGTGTTATGAATTTTGTTCAATTGGATATAATTTGAAGCTGAAAATTTAATCAAATATTTTTTGACTAAAGGTTTTTAGTTATTGAGTTGATTTATGGATAAAATATATTGCCAAGAATGTTGTCTACACATTACACATTACACTTTACTCGCTGAATAGGAGGCTTGGGCAACTGCCTAAACAGATAACTAAATATACATACCCAAGAACATAATTACATACATATTATATATCATCTGAAAGGTATTGATGCGTAGATCATATATATAGTTCTATATATGATCTAGCTCCATTGGATCAAATGATACAACAATTTGATTTTTATTTCAATTTTTAAAATAAAAATCAAATCATAACTTTTATTTTTGATTTTTACAATAAAAATCAAAAATAAAAGTTATGATTTGATTTTTATATAAAAATTGATTTGTAATAATTATTTTTGATTTTTATCATAAAAATCAATTTTAATAATTAAAAATATTTTTTTTCAATAACTCAAAATATAATTATTATTTCTTAATTTTTATTTTAAAAATTATAACTGTTACGGTCCCTGCTAGCTAGTATATATAAATATATATATATTTTTTTTATATAAATTTTTAAATCTTTAATGCCTTAATACTGAAACATTATAGTAATCAAATCATGATATCAAACACACTCTTACACACACATATACATCTAAACATATATGTATGTATGTGGAGCTATTCCATGGCAATCTCCATGGACTAGGCCTATATATATATACATATATATTGGCATGCTGCCAGGCTTAGCCAATATGTCCATGCACCTGCCTTACCGCCTGAGCGAGAGATTAGATTTGACTGAGACAGAAGAGAGTGACAGGGACAGGGGCGGGGGCAATGAGTACCGGCAAGGCCAAGGCAAGGCAAGGCAAAGTCAGTCACAGTACATGAAAAGAAATGCCGCTACACTCGCTAATAAACCGTAATAAACTGCCATCCTCTGGCTGTCTGCCACGTTTTGGGCTTGTGTTTTTAACATGAAGCCAACCGCCCAACCACCCAAGCAGGCAGCCAAGCCACCCCGTCTCTCGGGTATCCAAGGCATACGACAAACATTTAATCTGCACACACACACACACACACACACACACCTACACAGACACGCGCTCAAACTTAACAGCAAAGGCAACTTGTACCACGAAGATGAGCAGTGGACGGCGTGGGCGGTGCAAAGGTGGGAAATGCAGGAAACCTTTTGTAAAAATTATGCTCCTTCTTTGGCGCTTTGGCAAGGTAAACGCACAGAGTATGATTATGAGATCACTTTATGTGACGTGCTGGCTGGCTGGCTGGCTGGCTTGGCTGGCTGGCAGGACCCAAGCTGTGTCTGCCTCTGTGTGTCCTGTTGAACGGCGTCCTGCATGGGCTTTAATAAAAATAAATGTTACTTGTAATAATTTCTTGCACGTCTCTTGCAATTTCCACACTGTGCTTCTTCTCTGTTTTGTTTTTGTTTTATTTTTTTTTATACTTTCCTTTTGTATTTAACGTCTGTTCTGTCTCTCACTCAGCCTCGCAAAGCGACTTCCCGTCTGCTGTTTCATTGTGGAACGACGATGTTCGAGTCAATGTTGAGGCATCTGCATCTATCTCTCACTCACTCACTCTCTGATTTTCTCTCTCTCTCTTTCTCTCTCTCTCTCTCACACACACACACTCTCGCTGTATAGAATGCATAAAATATTAATAATTGCACGCGTGGTGGTAATGAAAATACACACACACACACACACTGGCACACACACACACGCTGGCACACACACACACACAAGAGAAGAAGCTAATGCATACATTTCGGGTTAATAATGTAGACATAAAGGAACCATGAGCTGCGTTGCCCCCTCAATGCCTTGCCAGCTCCTAAACGCATAATCAGCATCATGATGAGAATTTCTTTAGCTCATCGCGCTCATAGAGCTGGGGTGAGAGATTGCCAGTGGCCACGCCCACTTTGGCTAGGTTGATTGAAAGGCAATTGCGATGTCTCCCAAGTTGCTGATGATAAATAAAAATTATTAATCGATTATTGAATCATATGATTAATTAAAACTAAACGTTTCTTTATTTTTAATTATTCGACGACAAGTAATCGATTGATCATTAATCAAATGATTTATTTTCTAAGCATGTAAAAAAAAAGTAAATGCACAACAAATATATATTATAATATATGTAATCGTCTTCATTATTGCATTATTTAAAATAAATTTGCTCATTTTCTTATGTCATGTATTAATTACTATTTACTAGTGAACCTAGTGGATGGTGTGAATCGAAAAATACTTAGTAATTTTCATAATTTACATACCCTCTATAGCTGCAACATGTATATAAACATCAAACTCAATATATTTTTTTATTATGTCACAAAATAAATTTAGCATATTTTTTATTAAATAAACACTAATCAAAAAGGCACAATAAATTCAATTTTCTTTTACAATATTATTCAACTTAAATGAAAATTTTGATTGCCTTAAACAATACGAATACGTTTTCTTTATCAAATTATTTTTGATACTTTAAATATAAATTAATAAAATTAGTAACTAAAATTTAATCAATCTGTATCGAATCTTTCCAATGTAAAATAAATAATTTAATACATATATATAGAGAGAGAGTGAGTGAGAGAGAAAGAAAGACACAAAGCTGCCTTGCGGTCAGTGAGCGCCTTGTGGCGACAGCACCTGTCATCTCTAATTAAGGACAGGAGTTTTAAGGATATATATATATATACATATATATATATATATATACATATATACTATAAATACATAGTGAACCTTGCCACAGAATGTGGCTGGCTTTTCAAGTTGATTGTTAATCCTTGATGAATCCTTTTTTCACCATAGCTGCTGCAACTGACGCTTATTGGATGTTTGCTAATCACATTTATAGGACGCCAGTCTTTGGAGGTCAGTGAACTTTATAGGGTATGGACTTTATTTGCGCGACTTCTAATTGGGAGGGGCAGTTGGGTTAGGTAAGGCCAAAATCACAATTTGCAAACCTTTTACTTGTGATAACGACCTTGAACTGTCTGTCGCCAAAGTGTCGCGCTTAGCTGGCAGGACAATAACAACAACAACAACTATAGAGACAGCAACAACAATAAGAATATAAACAGCAGCTGCTCTAGAAAAACTTTTTCTGCTTTTGTCAGTTTCACTTTTCGTGTTTTTTCCTCCAGTTTCTCTCACTGGCGCGACTCTTTTGATTCATTTCGAATTCAACTTCGAGTGCAGCAAATTCGAATTGTTTTCAATTCGTTCAATCCGTTCGAGCTATAGCTAATAATTTTAGCCTTTTCTATATAACCTTTTTTTTTTTGTAATTTAATTTTATTTGGTTGCATACTATTATTAAGAGAATTAATAATGGTTTAGGCGTTGACTTCAAGTATATTTTTATTTGTTTGTATCGATTTATTTTCATTTATTTCATGTACTTTATCTTTTTATTTTATTTTTTATTATTTATACATTAATACATTTCTTAGTATAATAAAATAATAATACATAGAATAATAATACATTTATTCAATTAATTTAAATTTTCCTTAACTTTTATTTGAAATAACTCTTCATCTATTCATTTATTTATTTTATTTTTATTTATTTTATTTTTATTTATTTTTTTTTATTTATTTATTATTATTATTATTTTTTTTTAATTTATATTTTTTATTTTTTTATATTCCAATTTGGATACACAATTTGAACATCTATAATATATATAAAATTTTTGTATTTTTTTCTCACTTTTAAAATAATCACAACTTAACGTAAAGCTTTTGCAGGGAGCAGTGGAATATTTGTTCTCTATGCCAACAGCTGTTGAAGCTTTTTTCTTTAGTTTAGCTTTTCAGAGTTTACTTGAGAAGTTTCGCTAAAGCTCTGCTAGGGACATGATTCTGGCTAAAAGTGAGCTTAGGGATGAAAACTGAATGAGTTTTTTTTAAGCGCTTTAAAGGTTGAAGCTTCTGCTTTCTGAGCTAATTTTTCGCTGACTACGACAACTCTGCTTAAAGCTTATTGGAGAAAGAACAATTGGAAGGAATCTCATAAATTAATAAATTATTATATTTTTTGTAGCATAATTAAATAATATCATAATTCTTATGTATATTATTATTATGCATGTATATATTTATTATAGAATAAAAGCAAGCCAGGAGAGATTCTCTTAGTGTAATTTATTTAATTTTTTTTTTATTTTATTTTATTTGTTTTTTTTTTGTGATTGAGAATTTGTATATAATTAATAGAGTAGAGCATTAATAACTTTTCAACCGCAAACATTTGATCTGCTTCAATGTTCAATGCTTTCCGACTCTGAGCCTTATGTGAAGCGTGAAGCTTGCTCAAAACGTAGGACTTCTGTTGGGTCTAGCACGGGTCGATTAACCTCGATTTTGAGCACGCACGCATTGGCTGCATGTGCCGTAAATAATAAAATTGTATTTAGTTAGTTACTTTCATTTCGAAATATAAACAAAAGCCCAACAGCACTTGAGAGACGAACGAAGAGGACGGAAGAGGTGGCAACGGACATGGCTGCGGAAGTGAATGCAGGGCACATACATTCACACTCATCCACACATACATACATACATACATGCTGTAGCCAACGTTGCATCGGCTGCTGCTCAGTTAATCTGCTTCAATTAAGTTCATTTATTTGAATTTAATTGCTTTCCGTGGAAGCCCCAACCCAAGCCACAGCCGCAGCCACAGCTACAGCTACAGATCCGTTCAGTATCCAGGGCTCCTGGTTTATATTGTACGTATTTTTTTGTATAAATAAAATAATTAATATATTAATTATAAAATATAATTTTATTTGCCTAGAAATAAACATCGATTACATATACAAATATACATATATTTTAATATACATATAAACATTTCATTCAACTTAATAATAATTAATCCCTCATTCGAATCAGGTACAAATTTCTGATGAGCTTCATAGATCGATGAGCTTCATAGCATCTCTTCAGATTGTTCTACTGATCCATGTTTGCCATTGACAGGACACAAAGGAGCGAGGAGTGAGGCACCCGAGACGTATCTGAAAATAATTTGAAATAACAAAAAATGTAATTATTCTCAATAAATTTATATTTCAAATTTATAATTTAAATATGGCAATAAAAAATTATTTAAACAATTCTATTTCTTTTCTTTACGAATAAATTCGTTGTCCAAAATCCGTCTTGAGCACCAGCATATTTAACATAAGCATGTTAAATAACAGAGTCGATGTAATGTTAACTAACAGATACACCTGGCTTATCTAAATTGTCGTAATTCAGCTGCGCAGCATTGTCAGAAGTATCAGGCAAACAGAAATGTACAGTAGAGCGAAAAATGTTATTTAACATACAAAAATGTTAACTAACAGTTGAGTACTTTTAAACAACAACGGTAACTGTTATACAGCAGATAAATCAAATTGAGTGACATTAATAAACATTTTCTTGAATCGCCTTAAAATTAAACGGACTTCGGCTAAGAGCTAATTCGCAAAAAATAACTATAAATAATATTGCTAAATTTATGCATAAATTTAATTTATTTATTGGCTAGTGCAACGGCAAAAGCCCAAAAATAAGGAAAATCTGCTGTCGATTACCAGGCAATCATAATCGGCAAACAGAAATAGAAACTTTTATACATGCAATTATTAGAACAGTTCTTTAGTCGGCTCTCACCTTACAATGTATGTGTATGCGTTTGAGTAAATTGCGCTTAGAGCAAGCAGTAAAGATAATTCAACTAGCTGCACTGCTCACACCAGGCACAAAGGCTGTAAGAACGAATATAACGGGATCAGCAATAAACGAATGGACTATTAACTACCTCTTCCGCTCAAGCCAATCAGAATAACTTATCATCTCCTCCACACAATGTCCACTCCCTGGCATACATATGTAGGTATTTTATTTGTATTTACAAAATGCAGCCTATACTTTTTTGTCGGTTCTATGTACAATTATTCTCTGCCTTCGCTTCTTTATCTAACAGCAAACCTCTTCACACATATGGACGTACATATGTTTATACATTGTATCTTTTCTCAGCAGTATACACATATAAATACATATGTACATAATAGGTAATCGAAGCAAGAGCGATCATAGCGGGTGTTAGCTTAAAGTGCAAAGGCGCTCTGCATTACAAACACACAAATCGATTGAGTGACTTGACTCTCACATCGGGATGGCTGCTGCATAGCAAAACACTTTCTGCTAGTGCTGTAATCGCACACATACATTCGACTCACTCGCACTCATGTAAATATTATCCACTCACACTTAGTTAAACGGGATCGCCTACTCTATAGTAGAAGCAATAAGTGTGAGTGTAGATGACTTGAATTATCTTCCACACACTTGCTTAAAGCGCTGCAATCCCAGACGGCATCTGACTCATTTGCACACACGTATTAATAAGTCTTCAACTCTCTCAATAGCAATGGTCGCTCTTTCTGCTAGTGCACATCTATATGTGTTGTATACTCCCTTGCACTAATATATTTACTATAATCCACTCTCTTTGCTCTACAGTAGATATGTATATATTACTGCAAATATCAGTTTAATAACTCATATTTTATATGTATGTATTTATTATATTTATTATAAATGCACAATTATAAGAAAAAAAATTAAAAATAAAAGTTTACCTAATGTTTACAATTTTATATAGTCAAAATGTAAAAATGTAAAAATAAAATAAATAAAAATATAAAAATTAAAAATTAATTAAAAAGAAAACTCACAGAAAAGAGCATTTAAAACTTGTCATATGCTAACATTACTTTTTATTTATGTATTTCTGTTGCCATCTTCAATATAATACCAACATATTGTTACATTGGCACACACACACAGCCTAACACACGCTCTTTAGATGCTTTAAAACAGTGGGACAATTAGAAAACAAACCGAAAAAAATTATAATACATTAATATTGTAAAGCCGTTGAAATATATTTTATTATAATATAAGACTTAGTTCAATAAATATATTTAACATTATTTTATTTTTACATTTATTTTCAAATAAATTATCAGTAATTCAAAATAATTAAATACAATTATTACAAATAATTTCAATGGCATTTTTATAAAATAAAAAAATATTGCAATTTTAAATATATCTACTGTAGACCAAATAGAGTGGAGTATAAGTGATAACACATTCATTACAGCACTAGCAGAAAGAGCGGCCATTACTATTCAGAGAGAGTGTGAAAGACAACATTGCTCATCTGCAGCCGCCATTATCGCTATTGCTTTCAATCCCGTTTTATATACATATTTAATTACGCAGAGCGAGAAGGCTTATTAATATGTGAGTGCGAATGAGTCAGCTGCCGTCTGCAAGTGTGAGAGAGAATATTCAAGTTAGCTGCACTAACCATTATTGCTTCTACTCTAGGGCGATCCCGTTTAACTAAGCTGCTGCTGCGCAAGGAGAGTGCATAACATTTACATGGGTGTGAGTGAATCGAATGCATGTGCGCGATAACAGCAATAGCAGAGAGTGTAGCAGCCATCATGATGTGAGAGTTAAGTCACTCACAATTATTGCGCTCGCTTTTGATCCCGATGTGTGTGTTTGTAATGCAGAGTGAGAGGAATTCTTGATATTCATATGTGTGTGAGGGTAACGTATGTGCGAATGAGACAAAATATACTCGAATGAATGTATGACAAAATTGTTATACTCCTGCATGGAGGTAAAAAGTTTCACTATCTCTTAAGGAAGTGGAATGTAACAATGTAAAGGTGAGTGCGTGTGTATGAGAGAGAGAGAGAGAGAGGAAGAGCGTTTATTCATTAAATTTAATGGAGCGACGACAATGTCGCCCGTGCAAATAAATGTGGTCCACATTAGCTGGGCCAGACAGTAGAGCACGTATTGTTAACTTTTTTGCTTCCTGTCTTCATTTCCAGTTTTATTTTTTTAGCTTTTGTCTGAGAGTGCATATATATACATATGTGGCTCTCTCTCCCTCTCTACCTCTCCCTCTCCCTATCTCTAAATGGGCCAACGCTGGCTCTGCAGCAACAGTCCATCATAGTTACCTGACACTGTACCCCACTCGCTGGCCCTTTCACAGTCTCTACTCAAATGTGTTGCCTTTCCACAGTTTCCACTGACTGCCTCGGGACACACACTTGAATGGAATGGCATTTAAGCCGTTTATGGTTTTGCAATTATATTAGCTATTAGGCCTAATTAATCAACTCATGTATTGGCCCTTTCAACTGCAATTGCCGTGACAATTGAATAAGTCGAAATTAATTCCAGCTAATTGTATTTTTGGCTCAGGATGTGAGCAAAGCGTATTTAGAGCACACCTCTACCTGTTTTAATGAAATGCAATTATAACACGTTTATGCATAAAATAATTACATTAAATAAGTCATTTAATTAAGCATAGAATGTACTATAAATTGAAATGTGAGCTAAATAAAATTTCGAAAATTTGTTGTAATCTTTGTATTGAAAACAAATTTATTTAAAATTCTAGAATTTCTACAAATGGAGAAAACTTTTATAAAAAATCATTTCAATTTTATTTATAGTTTTTTACTTTATTGTTGGAAATATATAATAAATAAATGTAAATGAATAGGAAAATATTAATTTTTCAATTTTCCATACATATATTTATATACTTATATTTCTAAATATTTATAAAAATAAATTTTTTAATGAGTTAAATGTACTAGATGTTTAGGAAAAAAAATGAAAACAACTCTTCAAATTTCCATGAAATACAAATTACAAAATGTATTTAAGTAAATATTTATTATTTTAATATAAATAGTTTATTTTAATTTAAATAAGTCATGCAATTTATATTACAAATAAAATTGCTTTTCTTAATTTAAATATAAATAGCTTATTAAAAAAAAAAAAACAACAAGCAATTCAATATTAATAAATTATGCAATTTAATATAAATATATTTATTATTATTTTATATGTTTTTTTCAATAAAGTATTCCAAAAAGTATAAATCAAAATATATTTATATAATAATAATTAAAAGAAATTAATTGAAAAGAAATAGTTTTCAATCATTAAGATTCGTTCTATAAAATCTAAAGTTGAAGTTTTATTTACATAACATTTTATGCATATTAAATATTTTTTCTGGTTGCTCAGTTTTCGCTTACAATTTTCCAGCTGCCTGCATTTTTTATGCAGCTCAAAGAAATTCCAATTATTTAGCTGAGCCAAAAAAAGAAACCATAATTGCAGCTGCTGCCAAAGCAGTTTAAGCTTTTGCCACACACACACACACACGCATATATATATAGAGCAACTGGTGCACTCATAGATACAACTGCGAATGACTGCCCGTGAGATACGCACACATGTCAATTGCAGTTTTGAATGGATAATTCGTTCTACACTGCAGCTAGCTCGCTGGCTGGCTGGCTGGCTGGCTGGCAGGCTTTATTTTTGACATTTGTTGCTCAAAGTAATATTACCCAAGCTGCCACGCCTCCCAGCCCCCAGCCAGCCTGTGTCATCCCCTCAATGCCATTGACTTGCTTTAACAAATCTTGAAAATGTGCGCAAAGGCTTAGGCATAACATAGCTGTGTGTGCCAGTGTGTGTGTGTGTGTGTGCCAACATTACACGCAAGTCAAATAAAATTTGCACTACACAAACACAAACACACACACACATGCACTCACTTTGGCACTCACTCACAAAATGGCGGCGCATAAAAAGCGTCTTTAAAAATGCGCTCAGGAAATTGTTGCATGTGACATTTTATGTTGGCGGCGCTTCAAGGGCATCACAGCTATAACAAGCCGTTCGTAACACACAGTAGTAGAAATAATAGAAATAAGAGTAAAATATGTATATGCGAGGGCAGTTTGATATGTTGTATATTAGATATATAATTAATTTTAATTTTTTATTATATAACACATAATAAATAATATTATTTCTTTAAAATTCTTTTACTGTAGAGCATCTCTAGTTCATTGTATTTTTCCTCGCATTTTATTTGCAATTTCTTGTTACACGCTGCTGGCTTTGGCATGCGCCTCACTGACTGTTTCTCTCTCTCTCGCTCTCGCTCTCGCCCTCTCTCCCATTGTGCTTGTGTGCGTGTGTGTATGCGTGCGGTTTTTGTAGTTGACACACTAACACGCACACACACACACACACATTCGCACACACACAGCTGCAGCTGGTGCGGCACGCAAACACATTTCATTTACGTTGAATTTTGTGCAGATTTGCCTGCCCAACTTGCCGTAACCAAAACCCAGTAAACGACCCCAACTCTACTGCCACGCCCACAGTGGCCCGCCCCATAAACTGACGGTAAACTGTGCTGTGTTAGCGTTGCCTCAATGTGCATGAGGGAAATGAGGAGAAGCAAAATACAAGAAAATGTTAAAGAAAACATGCATATTTTCACTTTTTTTCTAAATTAAAAATTTTTGAAGATTTGCAACAGAAAGAAGAATTTCTGATTTAAATTTGAAAAGCTTAGAAGACAAATTTGATTATTAAATAATATTTTTCTAAAATTACTATACTCTTAATATTTATTAATTTATTTTTAAACAGTTTTATTTATTTATAAATTTATTTATATATATTTTTCTATATTATTTATTAATAATTTTTATATTATTATAATATTTGCGCTTTCATATATTTCCATATTAGTTTATTTGCATTTTTATTATTATTATTTGTTTTCTTATTTTATTTTCATATCATTCAGATATTTGTAATTTTTCTATTTTTTTTTATATATATAAATATATAATATAACAATAGTAATTTCTAATATACATACAAGTATACATTTTTTATTTATTTTTTTTTTTAAATTAGAAGAAATTATATCAACATTTTTATTTGAAATCATATTTTTCTTTTAATTTATAAATTTGTTGTTCAATCAATCTTAATATTTAGATATAATTTTGAAAAAATATATTATTTATATTTTTAAAATATTTTTTTTTTTAAATTTATATTTCTAATATTTTTAAATATAATTGTTATCAATTTTGCTATTTGCACAGTTCCGTCAGCAATCCCTATATTCTGTGCACTTTAAAAAAAAATTGTCTATAAATTTTTTATTTTTATTTTCTTTATCTTTTTTCAGCGCATTTTTATGCGCTTTGTTTGTTGTTTGTGGGCATTTTAATAGACAAAGTTTCCAATTCTCTTTCTTTTTTTTATATATATGTATATAAATTTTATTTTTATTTTTTATTCGCAGCTGCTGCTGCTGTTATTTCTCTTGTTGTTGTAGCTGCAATGGAGGCTTATTTGTCTGTGCCCAATTGATTGAGGTTTATTTGTGTATTTGTTTATCAGTTTTGAATATGTGTGAGAGTCGCACTCTCTCCCTCCCTCTCTCCCTCTCTCTATATCTTTCCATTTTTTTTGTGTGTAGCTCTGTGTGTGCACGTGTGTGTGTGTGTGTATATATTTCACTGTCTCTGTCTGTCTACGAGTCCTTGTGTGTGTGCCCGTTTTTAAATTAAATTTGAGCGGATTTTAAAAGTCAGCAATTTTTTCGTTGCGCTGTCTTTTCATGTTTTTTGTTGTGAATAGTTTTTGATTTGTTTTTGTTGCACACTCTCTGTCTCTCTCTCCCTCCCTCCCACACACACACACATACTCCTCTCTTTGTGGCGGTAGTTGTCTATTTATCAAGCACTGATTTCATTTTATGAACCGGAGATTTAAAATCGAGCACTTCTAGTATATATAATTGTATTTATTTTTAATATAAATATATGTAATATAAATGTTATATACATATATTAGTAAAAGTTGGCAAGTGCCTCAAATTGTATTCAATTTATGCGACATTCAATTGTTCGTAATATAAATATATTTTATTTTTATATAACTATAACTAATATATAAATATATAAAATTTATATAATAAATAAATAATTAATATAAATTAATATAATAACTATATAAGTAATAGTGCGACTTAACATTCTTATAGATATACACTCATATATAATAAAATTAATTTCTGTTATTATAATAATTATATAATAGTCAATACGCTAAATTTAATAAGTGCCCTCTGCATTATGTTGAATAGTTTTCGTTAAAATATTACATAAAAAAATGTATATAAATAAAAAAGTATATAATAAATAAAAAAATTTAATAAAAATTAAAAATTAAATTAGGTATTTTATTTTATAATAATTCGCTATTATATAATTAATTTACAATATTGAATACCTTTAAAATAATATATGTATGTATATGTAAATATATTTTTATTCTTAGTATAAGACTTCACTGAATTTATAGCAAAGCCTTTCCACTAGACACAAACATCGAATTTAACGTGTCAAAATATGTTCATGTTTATGTTTATGCCGCTTGTAGACTTACGAAAGGAGCTTTTTTATGCCATTTGCCGTAATTGTTATACACATTTGCTGTTCTAACACTTAGAACAGTTAGCACAAAGAAGAAATTTGAATGTTATATTGTTTTACAAATGCTGCTTGTTATACAGTTATACATGAGGTTTGTGACATGAGTTAGAAAAAGTAACTGTTCGACTGTGTATAACAAAATTGTTATACAAACGAAACTGAAGTTATAAGAGGTATAACTCGAATGCTTTGCTACAAGTTATACAATGAGGATATTTATAGGTATGACAAATATTTCCTTTACTTTTATACACACCTTATACAATGAGGGAAATTATAGTTATACGAGAACATGTATAACATAAGCATGCGCATCCTATACTACAAGTTATACGAAACTTATATTTATAACTTGAAACTTTGTGCTATAAAACAACCCCAATTGTAGCTACCCCTATTGAACAGCACAGTTGACAACCCCCCGTTGCTATGCATAAATAAATCTCCCTTATTCTACCCCTCAGCAACAGAGCAATGGAGACTATTGAAGGAAATTTATTTTTAAGTAAAATTTGCTTTTCTCCTGTATATAGAGATATGTAGAGTGATTTACGCTCCAGCTGCATTGCTAAATTGACGGATATATTTTTAAATTGCATAAAATTGTTGAAAAAAAAAGAATATTTCTTTTTTGTTATATCCCAAATATGTAATGCCCTTTCTTTAATTTCGAATTATTGCAAGATTTTTTGAGCATATTTAAAACAGAGGCAGTTAGCTAATATGCTCAACTTGCTGATACCCTAGCTGTGTTACACACATGCACTCAAATATATATACTGGGCCTTACGGATGAGTAAATAAAACTTATGAGAAATGCCTACAACTAAATTGATTCCCATTGCATATGTAGATAATCTTGCTGAATCAGAGAAGCATGGGGAAAGCGCCTATTGAGAGGTTTATTTTAGTTGTTCGATAGAATAAGAGATGATGCTCACAAATATCTGTTGACCGTTTCTCAATGTGTGCAAACAATGATGTCTTTCACTCACACTCTGAGAAAAAAGTCTAGAAAGAAAATGAATTCATTTGCGATCGAACAGAAATGTAAGTTTAGCAAGAGCAAAAGTCTTTTGTGCATGTATTGGGATGTATGCGAGAGTGGTCTTAGCTGAGCACATCAATAGCGTAATGATGTGTGAATACGTATATGAATTTGTAAACCATTTACTCACTTACTCAGCCTCACTGTGCGAGCATCAATCGTATCGCTCCCTAAATGATGTTCGTTCAAAGAGCGTCACACGAATAGTTATACACAAAGCGCTCAACTCAAAACTGAAAAAATTAAAAGAATAAAAGTTTCTCTCTCGCTAAACCGAGTAAATACCATTCTTATTGTCTTTTCATATGATCTCGGGAATAGAGTGTGCAGATTATAGGAGGTAACTATTATCAAGCTATAAAAAACAAAGATTTCTGCCCGATCGCCAAAGAACTCTTTGTATAAACGATGCAATCAATAGACTCAGAGACCTCAGAGTATTTCCTGAATGAGAGAGTGAATAACAATCATTTATAGAAATTGAGAAACAATCAACAACATACATATTTCCATTCAACAAGTTGTTACATTCCCATAGCCAGTAATCACGGATGAAGTTGAATTCATTTTGTGGGCTAACAATGTGACCGCTGAACTGTTGATTGGCAAAACTTAACACACACATACACACACTGCAGTACTCAGTACCCACAGCAGCCATAATTTGTGTGCGAAAAAAAGTAGAGGAGAAAAGCCAAACAGATTTGGTTAGTGAAGCGTCAAATGAATGTAATTAAACTAAAACCACAACATTTTATAATAAATGCCAGCGTAAATTTTACCAATATGCCATAAAAAAGAGAACCAAAAAGGAAGTGAAAGAGAGGGCCAGCAAGTGAGCGAGAAAAAACTTGGCCATAATCGTAAAACTGGCCATTGCGCGCACACAGTTCACACTTTGCACTTCACACTTGCGGCTTTTGGCCAGCAAAACCGAAGCCAACTTTATTAAAAATCACTTAAAAATAACCAAAATAGCTGCAGGAGCACTGGGCAGGAGGCGGCAGGCGGCAGGCGGGTGGGTGGCAGCTGATGATGGGCGCTCGTTGGTTTGGCTGCGGCATAAATTTTAGCATAATTCTGGCAACAGCTGTTGCCACAAACGATAAAGACCATGAATGGAATACAGCAAGAGAAGCAGCAGCAGCAGCAGTTAGGCGTAGCTATAATATAGAGACATTATATATATATTTCTATCTCTCTTTCTCGCTCTCTCTCTCTCTCTCTATTGAGTTTCACAGTTGGCATCTTTATAAACACACAAAAATGCTCGAGTTTGGCTTCATTTTTCAAATTCTCTAGCTTATGCTTGAGTGTGTGTGCCAAAAAGGTGTTGCTGGCAGGTGTTGCATTGAATTAATGGTGCAAATGGCATTTCTATTGCCTGCGAAATTGAGTTGCAATAAATATTTATGCACTAAAGTGAAAAATTGGCAAAGCAAAAGGCGGCGTTCTCGTTGTCCTTGCCGTTTGGCGACAACTGAGCAGAAAGCACAAGCAGCAGAAGCTATGCCCAAAGGTATGTGTGTGTGTGTGTGAAATCAAAGTTTGCAAAATGAAAAATAAATATTTCCATTACTCTGCCAGAGAAAGAGAGAGTGAGAGAGAGAGAGAGAGTGAGAGAGAGAGAGAGAGCGAGAGCGCAGCAAATAGAGACAAAGACTCCAAGCACAAATCCAAGTCCAAGTCGTGCCATGAAAAAAAAAATGTTCAGGCTTCGAGCTTGAAGCTTAGTGTTAGCAGTTAGGGCTATGGCGCAGCAGCAGCAAGACCTAGGGCCGACGTGTCTATTAATATTCATATATCGAGGCGAGTCGGTGCCAACAAATCAAATGCAGACGGCGTCAGGCAGCACAAACAAAGACTCTCAACTGTCGACTCTCAACTCTGGACTAGCAAAACAGAGCCAAGCCATAGACGCACATTGATATACACTGAAAACAATAGTTGAGCTCAGCCAAAATGACGAGATTTTGTTTATTATCAAATGAAAAAGGGAACATATTTTATATTATTATTAAAATACTTTTGCTTATTGTTTTCTTGACTAAGTTTAATAAAATAATTTATGTAATGAATATAAATGTATATATAATATATATACATATACTTGATATTCATAAGAATAAGAGAAAACATACAAATTAATTTAATTTATTCAAATTGTTTTTTTTTTTTTAATAATTATTTTGTTTTATAAATAATTTGAGGACTCAAACCTTTTCAAATTAGAATATCGATATTTTCTTGAAAAAATTTATTATTTTTAATAATAATAAATAAAAATTATAAATAAAAAAAATAAATAAAAATGTATATAATATAAAATTGATAAAAATAATAAATAAAAAATATAAGTGAAAAAATAATCAAATAAAAATCTACATTATATAATAATATTAATAATAATAAATAAAAATTAAAGATGAAAAAAATAAATAAAAAATATACAGTATTGCAACTCTTCTTGATCATAACAAATTAATTATTTATATAACAAAATTTATTTCATTTGAATTGATTGGGAAAAAGAAGAGATTAAAATCAAACCTTTAAAATATTATATCTGTAATGCATATATACAGTCTTTAATCCTAAAACTAATACCAAGTTTTAAAAATTAACGAAAATAATTAAACAATTTTTTTTTAAATTATTAAAAGCAATATATGTATAATTTTTTTATTTGTATTATTAATATTTTTTATTATTATTATTATTTATTTTATTATTATTATTATTGTTTTATTTTATTATTATTATTGTCCGCATCAAAATCGATTTACTTTTGCCTGCTCACAGATTCACGTATCTAACTTTTTAGATATTATTTGATAAATATATAAAATAAAATTTATGATTATATCTATAATGCATAGATTCAGTCTTTAGTCCCAATACCCAAATGCAGAGTATTCAATCAAATCATTGTTCATTGTTTACGCTAGGCCAAAGTTTGTGTCGTTGGCTTTGCATGTCCGTGCAGAAGTGAAGCGAGTGGGTTTTGCGAGTATTTAGATTTGAGCATGGTTACGGAGAAGGGGGGACTGGTGCCTGGTGTCTGATGTTGGTCAAGTCGTTACCATTTTGTCTGCCATTACGCTGGAAAAATCTGTCAATTACCAGTAAGAAAAGCGCAAAAGCATGTCTATCACACAGAGTCCAGAGTCGCAGACAAACGGCCGAGCAATTCGAACGAAAACAAACAAACAAATCGTCAATTGCAATCGCCATCAACTGGCAGTGAGAATGTGTAGCACACGTATGTAGCTTGGTGTGAGAGGATTTGTTCATAAATAGGGGGACTCCTGAGGTTGTCACTTTCCACAGGGCCTGCTACTGGCGACTCACATTAATTTATATAAAAACAAGAGAGAGATAGATGCGATAATAATTTCTTTTTCATCTTGCAGAATATGAAGTTGAGCAATAAATGAAAATGATACTTTCTAAATAATATATTTAATATTTATTATATTTTAGTAATTATATATAATTATATACATATCATATTATTATTGTATTAATTCAATATTCAATCTGTTCCATAATTTTGCCCATTTTCTTGCTTCGCCCGTCTGAAAACTCGATTGCTATTCATAATGAAGGCGCATATACTCTACCCATCAACATATGCTGCAAATTGATTCCTGGACTGGACTTTAACCAGTGAATGCTGTGCCTCCTGGCAACAGAAGCTGAAGAAATAGAATGAAAAAAAAAAGTGAAAAGAAAAAAAAAAGATATAGGGAAAGAGAAGGCAGAGCAAATGAAAAGCTGAAAAAGACAAACGTACAGGGAATATTTTTCACGATATCCACAGCTATTCTAAAGTTTTTTTTTTCGTCTTCAGCTGCGAGAACGTAGATGGATGAGTGGGGGATATGGATGCTGGAGCAGTTGGCAGGCTCGGTTTGTTTTTCAGCAAAAGCCTGACAAACCTGTCACGTGATTGCTCAACTGGAGCCAGAATAGTCTCGGCCGGAGAGACCGTTATAATGACACACGGAAAGAGAGAGAGAGAGAGAGGGAGAAAGAAAGAGAGTGGGAGAGGACTCCGTCTATCCACCGACCGTCACCCGCCTGTAACTATCCCTTGAGTAGCCCGTTGTGCGCCTATTCACTTGTTCGCTGTCGTCGTCATCGCGAGGGCGGGTCGCGTCGCATCGCATCGTCCTGGACAGCAGTACCTATGTCATAGCCATTGCCATGGCGACGATATTTTTCTAGTGGCTGAAGCTTTTTAATTGAATTTTCCGCTATTTACGACATTGCAGCAGCAGCAGCATCGGACAGCAGCAGCGGCAGCATCCATAAAAGGACAAACTAGACCAGCGAGCGGTAGCAGTTGAAGAAAAGCAGGCGAAAGAGTTGCTCGTAAAAGGAAAATTGTGTAAAATTATTCATAATACATAAGCGCTAAGCATTCAAGCTGCCTCGCAGGCTTTTATTTCCACCTCCACCTCCACCTGCACCACCTCCTGCTCCTGCTCCATGTCCACACTCTTGCTCTTCATCTATCTTTCCGCTTTTTAAGTACTCTCTCGCTCTTTCAAGCTCTTTGTTTGGTCTGTTTTTTTTTTTTTCTTTCTTGTACCGCGAAAATGGTGTGAAAACCAAGCCAAATAAAAAAGTAATAATAGGTAACATTGTTTAAGCAGTACCTGACTAAAATATACCCTGTTGCAGCTGATTTAGATTGTAATAATATATTTATAATCTAACAATATCTATGTTGTTCATGACATGCTGAAAAAATCGACTGAAAATATCGATATTTATAGATCATTAGAAAATGCATTTAGTTATCATGAGAACTATCAAGTTTCTATAGTCTACGATAGCGGACAAATGGACAAACATATATATCTATATGTACTTATTTACATACTGCCACGCCTTCGTCTGTCTGTTATATACAGTGGCAGGAACACATTATACCCGATATCTGAAATTTAATGCATTCTTTTGTAAATGAATTCAAAACGAAAGGATATGAAAATCTTTTGTTTAATTTGCGTCGCTTTTTGTCGCTGTGCAAATGACGCAAATATTTTGAGCATTCAAATGCCTCAATTCTTGTTGTTGTTGTTGCTTTTGCATAATTATAATTGTAAGAAAATAATCCCAACAGGTAACTCAATTGGCGCTGTCCGCGGCTACTTATAGACAACTTTCAGCAAAACTTTCTACTATGCGGGGCTCAGCAGCAAAATACCCTAAAGTTGCGATTATATGACTGTGCGTATATATATCGGATATATAGTAAAAATTTGAATCAGCAGCTAATAAGACAAATTGAGCGCATGTACATATATACAATTACAAATAAATCATTTATAACCCAAATTTTAATTACAGTTTTTAGTCTAATATTTTAACTTGTAAAATTAAAACTTGCTTATTTAAAAAAAAAATATTTTCAGAATTTTTAAAAATATTTTTTATATATAATTTATGTAATAATAAATTAAAATTACATATTTTCTATTTTGTATTTTTGTTATATATTATAGAACAAAAATAAAAGTTTGTAGATTATATTTATTTAAACATATATATAATCTTTTAAAAATATGTAAGAAATAAGTCGGTTATTATTTAACAATTTTTTGTATTTATCTTTTTATTAAACTAAAAATCTAGGATATAATATCCTAGAGAATTTTTTAAATAATTCAAATATTCAATAATTTAATTACTTTTATCTCGTTCTACTCATGAGAGAAACAGAAAAAAACATAAGCACATGCTCTTACTGTGAGCAGAAGAATTTTTGTTCGTTTCTGTCTTTACCTGAGTGCTTTGCATTGGGCTATTCGGTTTATAATCTTTTAAAGAGACTTATTTGGCGAGTAATACGTTAAGCGCTCACGAATGACGATCATGGATAAGCTCAAAAAACAGATTTTTTCTGTCTGAGTGGGAGCGAGTTCGTTGAAATGCTCAGCGAGTACTTGCAAGCTCTGCTTAAAATATATAAATATTTCACCACATTTTAAAATTTCACTCAGAGAGAGAAGCAAAGAGAATGTTGAGATCAACAGAGCCATAGGCACAAATATATATACATATTTATAGAAACTGATAAAAGAAGAGCGCTAAATCCGGCGCGCTCACTTAAAGCATTCAGTCTAAGACTTATTTGCACATAGTGCGCTTGAATGAATTTCATATTAACATTGAAAATGAATACATTTCAAAGGCTTCTGCTAATCTTCTGGATAATTGTGCATGGAATAAAGAGCGAGAACATAGACAGTTCGGTATGTGTACCCAATAAATGTGATTTCTCTATAACTGTGAATTGAATTCATACATATATCCATGTACATATTTCAGCTATCCATTGCAGAACAGAACAATCAAATATTGAGTCTTGAAGCGAAGTCAAATGAGAAAATTAGCTTAACCAAGGGCGCTTTGTTAGTATTCGTGGATCAAATTAAAGATGAATTGATAGGGCAATTAAGTAATAAAGATTCGGAAATATTAAATTTAAAAAAGCAACTCCGAAATGCATTAGCTGAAAAGGAAAACGGAGGGGAAATCAATAATGATCTATCCAGCTGCATTGGAAAGGAGACAGGTATATACGAGATACAAATTCCTGGATCGGATTCCTTTAACGTGTCTTGCGATTCGAGTCTGGTTGATTCCGGTTGGACAGTGATTCAGCGTCGTCAAGATGGCTCCGTGAACTTCGAAATTGCATGATTATCGCTTGGGTTTTGGCACATTGAGCGGAGAGTTCTTTATCGGCCTCGATAAGCTTTATCTATTAACGAATTCACGCAAACACGAATTGTACATTTACCTGAAGAGCTTTAAGAATGAAGTACGATATGCTCGATATAGTCACTTCCTCATTGGAGGAGCGGAGGAAGACTTTAAGCTAAAATCATTGTGAAATTATTCGGGAAATGCAGGCGATGCAATGGCGGACAATCTTAATATGGTATTCATAGCACGTGAAAAAATTCGCATTAATCGGTTCTCAGGCAATTGCGCAGATGTCTTTCGATCTGGCTGGTGGTTTAAACGTTGCGGCAACAGGTAACTAAATTCCATTCTCCCTAATTTACTTAAAACTAATTAAATTTATATTTTAATTTACAGCAGGCTAAATGGCAGATATCAAACTGCCGATCGTGCAGAACTATATCATGGTATTGAATGGCGTACATGGACAATGAATTCGCTTCAATTCGTTCAAATGATGATCAGGCCAGTGAAGTAAAAATATTGCTAAATTGCATAAGATTATTTGAACTTGAATTTATATAAAATTGAAAATTTCTATATTCATTATATTCAATATACTCCATAACTTAGTAATAACATAATCTAATATTGAAAACAATTCCAAATATTCAATCCCATATTTATTCACTTCATTTCGCAGAGCATCGTCTGTTGTCTGTCCAGTTGATGTCCTGATGTACTTCACACTTGATGACCAAAAACCAAGCCATTAGCAGAGTCAATTGAAGTTGACAATTGAAAATATCAATAATGTAGCCACATACATATACATAAATACATATCTGTGTATGTATTTAGAGTGTCTGCAATGTTCTCAAAATTGACAAACAGCAGAGACAAATGCCAGTCTCTTGACAATCAGATTTAACTTCTATTTGTGCCGCAAGCCATGCAATTTCAACCCAATGGAATGCAACTGCTCGACCGCAAACAGCAAACAGAAGAAGATTCTGAACCACTGAGAATGTAAGGTAAATGGTCACAGGCAGTCGCCAAAAACCAATGCAAAAGAAGTCCAAATAAGTAAATGCAATGAGTAAATTACACTGACCAACAGAATTTTGCATACAGAATGTCTCAATTATGGCAATGCTATTGATGTAATTTTTCTTAAATATTCAAGTAGATCGGAAGTTTATCAAGAGTATTGCTGTGAAATTTATTTTACATTACAAAAAGTAAGGTTTATTATTTTAAAAAAATTTCCAAATATATCTTATAGACCTTATCTTTTAGTTAAGAAAAAAAATATAATAAATAAATATATTTTATAAATTGCATTCCTTTAAATTTCGTTATTTATCATATATATTTATTTAATAGTACATTTGCTTCGATAGTTTTATCGCATTTTTTACTCTATTTGGTTTTCCGTCCTTTTCAGTCCTGAATTTTTATACCCTGAACCCATTGAAAATGGGAATTCAGGGTATAATGGTTTTGTGAAAATGTATGTAACAGGCAGAAGGAAGCGTCGCAGACCCCATAAAGTATATATATTCTTGATCAGCATAAAAAAATAAGTTGATTGAGCCCTGTCCGTCTGTCCGTCCGTCCGTCCGTCCGTCCGTCCGTATGAACGTCGAGATTTCGGAAACTACAAGAGCTAGAGAGCTGAAATTTCACATGAACACTCATATGTTAGCTACGCAGTACGAGTTTATTTTGTTTTTTTCGATAACTCATCCCATTTCCAAATTATCGATAAAAAATCGAAAATTCGTTTCAATTTTTTAGGTTTTTTGAGCATAGCTTCTACACCGTTTTAGCTAAAGACTTCGAATTTGTATATTTAGATAGATATTATGAATACGCAGATTATGTAATTTTTGGATTTTGGATGCCACGCCCCCTTCGCCCACAATTTGCAAAAAACGCATTTCAAATACTAGAGACTTGAAATTTGGCACATAGATACATTTAGATATTCTTAATCTACTCTGAAAATTTCATTAAGATCATTCATCTAAAAATGGAGTTATAAGCGTTCAAAGTATAGCCCAACCCACCCCCAAGCCATGGCAGCAACTGCGCAGTTAGCAGAGCTCGCGCTTATGCGATCGTAAAGAAGAAGAGTATCACTTTTTTTGCAGGGTTCAGGGGATCTCGTAGTCGAGCCGTCTCGACTAGAGCCTTCTTACTTGTTTTAAATAAAAAATTCTTCTTTTTAATCTGTGCAATTATTTTGTATTTTATTTTATTTTATTTAATTTTTTATGTCTTCCACAGAATTGCATTAGCAAAGTTTAGCTTAAGCTGAATTCATTTCATTCTATTCTTAATGTTCCATTCCATGCACACACACACACACACTCACTCGCACACATACATACTAACCACTTAATAATAATCAAATGCACTCAAGTGCCATATATCTTAATTTCGGCAATCGGCATTCCACATCGAGAGCTCCTCACACATAAACTATTTTCTCAAATTTCGAATGGCTTAATAATTTGTTGTTGAAATAAAGAGAAATAAATAAAATAAATCGAGTATTTACTTAGCCAAATACAAATACAAATATCGTGTGTATCTGAAGTATACATGCATAGATAGATTATTATAAATATTTACACTTATAATAATATATTATTATAAATATTTATACTTACAATATTTCTAATAATCTACCTATTAATATTTAAAACAAATTCTAATTTCGAATTTCTACTATGAATAAAAAATCAACAAATAAAAAAAAATATTGTGCAAACATATTAATACAAAATAATTAAAAAAAAAAAAAAAAATAAAAAAAAAATAAATAAATAAAACATTAAAATAAACATTGTTGAGTCACTGATTTGATTTGATTATTGATTTTATCTCTTTTATGTTAAAATTATTTTTTATTCAGATAAAAATGTTCCAAATAAAATACGAAGAACACACTAAATAAAAAAAAATAAATGATTTAATTATTAAATATTTTTTAAATAACAATAATAAAAATATCAAAAATTAAAAAAATAATAATTAAAATAATTATAATTATAGTCATATAATACACTAAATTTAGTTTTTAGTATACCTATATATATTTATAATTATAATTAAATATTTCCTTAATACACTAAACTTTTTTTCATATACTTTTTTTTTTAATTTAAATTAAATATATTTTGAATTGTAAATAAATAGATAAAACATACCTTTTTTCTAAGCAAAAAGGTATTAATTTTATTATTACTATTATTATTATTATAAAATAACATTTTATATATTATTTTTTTATTATTTATTTTTTTATTTTTTAATAAGATAAATTCTTTTTTTATGCTCTTTATACACACCAAATAAATTCATTAACTTAAATATTTATATATCTACATTTATCTACATTTTTCAGCTTTTATTTTTCGATTTCTCTATGAACACGAAACACGAAACTTGTCATCACATTTGCTTGCACTTTTGTTTAACATTTACTATATACATACATCTATATATATATTTTTTTTCGGGTGCACTATCAGAGAGCTGCGCAACATCGAGAACGAGCTGAGCTCCTGGGCAGCTGGCTGTGCTCGTAGATACAAAAGTACACGTAATTGGGCTAATGGATATTTCGGTACTAACACAATTTTGCTAATAAAGTTCGCAAACACACACAGTAAAAGAGAGAGAGAGAGAGGTAAAAAGAGGGAGAGGAAGAGGGGAACGGCATTCAGTTAGACTCTTGTCCACGTCGATAGGGTTAGGCCCAGCGTCGACAAGTACCTCACAGCAGCAACCGGAGCGGCCATAGCATCAGGTTGTCTGAACTTTTTGTTTAGTCTCCAGCAGCAGCTCTTGGCAAACTCTCACAGCAGGCAACACACATTTGCGTATAAGTGCGTCTCTATGTTTTTGTTGACAACTCCTTACTCTGGTCAGACAACACACACACTCGCACAGCAATGCATATCTGCACACACTCATCTACACTGCCCCACCAAAGTCTACACAGACTTGTACTTTCTTTGCCTGCTGCGAGCCATAAACATTTTGTTTATATTCAACTACAGTCAGACTGAAAAATTTTCGAATTCACTTCTTTTTTTTTTCAAAAAGAAACTAAGCCTAAAACTGAAATTAGTGTACTTATTATAAATGAATCAAAAAATAATAATAAAATAAAATAAAGAAAATTATGCATAAATAAAATAAAGTTAAATTTGTAAATAAATTAAACAGATATTTACAAATAAATATTAATTTTTTTTAAATGTTTATTTGTTTACTGCATGCGAAATAAATATTTTTGTATATTTTATTATTATTATTTTTTTTATTAATTTATAACAAATTAAATGCCTCTCAAATTTTTTCGTTATTGTACTTCTATTTCATTAATTAAGTTTATAGTTCTTAGCATTAAATTTTCCAACATGTTTATATTTCTGTAAAAGCATAACAAATGCTGAGAGAAAGACAGAGAGGGAGGAGGAGGAAGAGAGAGAGAGAGAGAGACAGCGCTGGCTAGAAATATTGTTTAGCTAGTATAAAGCTGATTTGTTGCTTTCCGATATCTCATCATGTTGTTGGGGTCTTTGCGACATATCTAATTGCAGTTGCTGCTTATCTGGACAGCTGGCAGGACTTTGCGCTGGGTGCTCACTGTGTAATAGCTAGACTGTCGATATATGGCAGCAATGGCAGTAGATGGTGCAGCTGTAGTAGATGGTGCGTGAGCACTCTGACCAAAGTTTGTATACCAGCTGTCCAAGTGCAAGTGTATGAATCTGTGCGTATGGATGTGTATGTGTGTGTGAGTGCCTGTGTGTGTGCCTAACTCTCTGTGAAGCAGTCTATGCAAATTGCCAAAAATTCCAATGAAGAACACACACACACACAAAGAGAGGGAGACAGAGAGAGAGAGAGAGATGAAGAGAAAGACAAGCATGTTCTACACTTGGCTTGATTTGACTTCCCACAAACAGAAACCGAACCAAGCAGCTAAGCTCTGTCCACCCACCCGCTCTTCCCGCTCTGCCCGCCCACCCGCTCTGCCCATTCGCCTCACTTGGAGTCAGTTGCCTTCGTTTTTGGGCTGTAGCTAAACTCAATTATTATGCAAAGTCAACAATGTCTATTTGTGCCACCAAAAAAGGTGCTTGGACGATGTTCAGGGTATTCGAGAGTACTGTGAGGGATCGGAATGCAACGGAACGGAATGGAGTGGAACGGAACGAGGTTAAGTGGCAGCTGCAAATATGATGCGTTATGTGGCCAGAAATGCGTTTAAATACATTTTGATTTGCAGTTAAAGAGGGAACATGAAACGTGCACTGGCAACGAGTAGCTGGATTCATGAACTTTTCACATCTAACCCAAACAACCAACCCTCGCCTCCCCTTTGTCAACCCCTTCCCTCCACCTAACGCAACAAATTCCATTTTCTTGGCTTGGAGTTGTCTTTCGGCTGCAGAGGCAAATGACAAATAATTTCTGCAGTTTTATTGAAAATGTTTGAGTTTTAGTTGCCAACAACTGGGAGCTCTCCAAGTTCGTTGTTGTCCATGTACATTTCGAGTGTCGGCCGTAGTCGCAATTGTTTTTGCACTCGGCCAGTCATCGGGCATCGGGTATTATCATCTTGTTGTTGGCTTTGCAAAAGCTTCAATTCGGAATAGCTAGAGCAAATGCCTGCACCATAAGCTGCTAGAAATCTAATAATGGACTCATTTACTAATGGCAAATTGTGTGTACAGATCTTAAATACTAATAATTAACATCACTATAATTTGTTGGAAATTCTTTGATAATGAAAAGGCATTATAGAAAATTAATAAATTATCTTAATAAGAGGAAAGTTGCTTTAAATATTTATAAAGTTATTTATTAATATTAATTATAATATTTCATCAGCATACATTTATAAGAAAAAATTTGTAATATATTTAAAATAAATTTGTAATATATATTAAGATATTAAAAATGTTCATATAGTAATTAATTCAATTAATTTTTTCTGCAATATGCAAGCTTTTCCATCAAATGTTGGAATATATAATAGAAATATACATAGTATATTAAGAAAATATAAATACGACAGAAAAATTCGCGACAAGGTGCAAATTGCCATCCTCTCTGCTTATATTGTATTCATAAAGCTATTTATAAAATCCTTATTCGAAAATTCCTATAGTGTTTATTATATGTGATCTTAATCCAGTAAAAATAATGCAACTAAATGCAGATATAGGTAATAAAAATACAATACTTTGAATGAATATATTCGATTAAATTCAGTAGTTAAAATTAAAACGATATTATTTAGAAATTCCTTTATAAATTTAAAATATTAAAATCTACGGATTTCTAAAATATATTGTTGCAATTTTATTAATTTATTAATTTTTAATTCATAATTAAAATTAGAGGAAAAACTTAAAGAATATATTGAATTCACTAAATTTATTTCAAGTGAATTATTAACACAACTTTTAATGTATGGAATTTCATTATTTTCATTTATTTATTTATTTTTTTTTTTTAAATTTAAATTTATAAATTTTATATTTAATTATAAATTTTTTATTTAAATGTTAATTTCATTATTTTTACTTATTTATTTTTTTAAATTTAAATTTATAAATTTTATATTTAATTATACATTTTTTATTTAAATGTTAATTTTAATTTATGTTAATTTAAGTTTAAATTATATATATTTTCCTAAATTTAAATTTATACATTTTATTTTGAAATATCTATTTTTTATTTAATTTTAATTTATGTTAATTTAAATTTTCATTTAATTTTTTATTTTTATTAATAATTAATATTAATTAAAAATTTTTCTTTTTTTATATAAATTTAAATTTAATTTCAATATATATATTATATTGTATTTAAATATATATATTAATTTTAATTAGAAAAAAATTTAATTTCAATTCGATGTATATTATAACGAATTACATTTGATTTCGAATATTTCAAAGCTTAATTAAATATATTAAAAATATATTTCTATCCTTATGCAACATTAAGAATCAAGCAAATTATAACAAAGTTTGGAGTACGTAGTTTAGCATTAAACTGTAAAGAAACTTCTATCTTTCTTTTTAATAAACTATTCAAGAGCCAGCTTGGGAACGTCATTTGGAATGTTGCAAATAAATGCTGGAACTTGCAACTAACTGGACTTTATTATGAATATATTTCAATTTATAAATATATATCAAAAGTATATAAAGTGTTTCAAAGACTCGCAGAGTATCTCTGCGCACAGCTATATATGTAGCTAGCTATTGTATCTTGTATCTTGTATCTTGTATCTCAAACGCACATTTGTTGCGCTCCGTTTTGGCCCTGGCCCTGGCCCTGGCCCTGGCCTGTCGCACTTTGTGCTAACAATAAGTTTTTAAGTAGTTTGACATTTGAACTTGCAGTCAGCTTTTTGGAGTGCAATAAAAAAGCGCAGCTAGCAATGCGGAAATGAGAGATGCTGCACAAACAAATAAGCAAGCCTGGCAAGCCTTCGTTTGGCTGCGAAATATTTCGCAATGCCACGCCCCACAGCAAAAGTTGGGGGCAGCCAAAAATAAAAAATAAAATATATATATAATAGACGAGAGAGAGCAAAGTTTTTGTCAGCGAAAAATTGCGGCGCAGTTTATTGCAAAAGTTCATTACAGTGCAAATGTTGCTAGATTGTCACCAGACCAGAGGCGTGACTCGAAGAGGTGTTGAGCGGTGTGCTTTCGCGAGCTCAAGTCAGCTTTTTGTCTTTCGCCACTTGTTTAATTATAAAGTGCGAAAAATGCTTGCATACTTTTCGGCTGACACTGATGAAGCGCAGGTGATGCCAAGCCTCATGATACCCTGGCCCAGCACTGGCCCCAGCCCCCGCCCGTTCACTCGCCAACTGGCTAGGTAGTTAATACTACTTCTTACTTTTATTTTATTTTTTTTTTTATATTATTTATTTACTCCGAGTGCAGAAACAGGAGCAAAAGTTCGCAGTTTGTCTGGCAAACTAATTTGCATTTTCTCATCAACGCAGCTGCCTGCATAGCTAATAAGTAGAGCAGGGGAGAAGAGTGACAAAGAGACAGAGACAGAGAAAAAGAAAGAGAGAGAGAGAGAGAGAGTGTGTGTGTGTGTTGATAAAAGAGCGCTGTGATTTTGGATAGTTAGCGTAGCAAAGCGGAACTGTGGAAGCATTTAGCGCACACGTCAATCATACGACATGTGGTCCAGCCTGGACACTAACTAACCATGGATCAAGCTGAACAGCTGCGCTCCTTGGAGACAGCCGGAATCATTCATTTATCATTAAGCGCTGGCAAAATTGCTGCCTTGATAAATGAAGTGCTTAAAGGCCGGATTTTTTTTATTATTTTTTTTTTACTATTATTTGCCTTTGTTTTATGGTCAAATTATGCAAATTTTCTTCCATTTCCCGAATGTCACGTGAAATTGCTTTGATAAAGCCGAGAAAAAGGTGTGCTAAGCGCCTTTGATTAATGTTCCGCAAATGATGCGACAAACCTAAAGCCAAATTGAAATGTTTCGTTGGCCAAATTAATTTCAACTATTTGCATTTCTTTTCTTGTGAAAAGTCGAGCAGAGAAAGCTTGAGTCCATTTCAATAATCCACATGAATTAAGCTATTTGATTGAGTAATGGAAGAAAAATGAATGTGAAAGTTATATATAAATTTATATATAATATATAGGTGGAAAAAATATTTAAAAAATAGCGAATATTGAATAATAATTTTGAGAGCTTAAATAAAGTATTTTCTGAGTGCATTGAGTGAAAAAAAAAAATATAAACAACAAAATGTTTAAATAACATAAAATAAAATTATATAAATAAATAAAAAATAAAATTAAATTTAAAAAATAAATAAAAATAAAATAAATACAAATATAAAAATTGCTCATCAAAATAATAATAAAACAAATAATTGAATAAAAATATATACATAAAATAATTTATAATCATAAAATTAAAACAACACAATAATAAAAAAAAATAGATCAGCAGCATATAAAATAAATTAAAAAAATAAAACAAATTAAAAATATATAAAAAAAAAAAACAATATGTTAAAAAATAAAATAAAAATTATATAAATAAATAGAAAAATATATTAAATATATAAATATATAATATATTAAAAATATATAAAAAAAAAAAAGCAATATGTTAAAAAATAAAATAAAAATTATTTAAATAAATAAAAAATATATATAAAAAACGCTTAGCAAAAAATAACAATAATAATGCAAATAAAAAAATAGCAAAAAAATAAATAAAATAATTTAAAAACAAAATGAAAATAACTAAATAATAATAAAACTAGCATATACAATAAATTGAAAAGCTAAATAAATAAAAAAAAAATAAATATATTTTTTCACTATTATATTTAAATATAATCATATATATTTAATTAATTATATTTAATATTTAAACTTAGATATTTACGTTAAATATCTCTCTAAAAGGCTATTCATATTAATATGATTTATAAATTAGCTAACTAATTATCTTTAGGTCAGATTGAAGCTGAACACAATCCTTCAGCCAAAGCTTACACATTTCACGCTCAAGAAACCAAGAAGATATTCCTTTTATTTATTCAGCCAATTTCTTATAAATAAATAAATTTCGCATTCATTTTCACTCCAACAGATCAGATTTATTGAATCATAATCGGTTGAAGGTTAATGTGTTTTTTTATTTTTTATTTTTTTTTTATTTTAGCAAATGAAAGCGAAAACTTTTGCGCTTAAGTGTTTTCAGGGCTAATTAAATCTGATAAAAAATAAAGCGACTCGAAGCGAAAAAGGGGCAAAAATCATCATCATGTGCTGGGCAATAAGTCGGGCGGACTAATTGTATTGGAAAAAATCCAATTGGATGATTTCACTTGAACGTTGCGCACAGCGCTTGGCTTTGTTATTGTTTAATTTTTTGCGCTATGCGCTCGATTGGTTAGGGACTGGGCAGGGACTGGGCAGGGACTGGGCGGGAGCGTCTATTTCAGGTGGCTTGGCAATCAAAAATGCTGGGGCCAAAACACAACACTTTGGGGCAAGTTAATGGAAAAGGGGCGGGCAGCAGACATGTAACAAGTGTAACAATGAAGTGCCAGCGCTGCAGGGCAATTGGAGAAGGTGGAAAAGAAAGAGAGAGAGAGAGATTGGCTGAGCGAGAGAGGTAGAGTGGCTGTGAGCGAGAGCCCAAAACATTGGCATAAGTACCGCTGCAGGCGTCTACAAGTGGGCGAAAGCGGGCTGATGGGCATGGTCGTTGGGCGTTGGCTGACAATCACACACACACATCTACACACACACCTACACACAGCGCCGCAAGCTCAAGGATTCACACGCTGTTTATATTTGCATACATTTAACCTGAGGCTAGGCTCAGGCTGCTGATGCTGCTGCTGCTCATTGCTGTTGTTCTTGTTGCTGCTGTTGTTGTTTGTTTTTACAAGTTGTTTCGTTTATGTGCATTGCACATTTCGCTAGATATACATACAGTAACATAAACACACACACACTCACACAAATATGTATTTCATATGTTTTTTTTTCTCGCATCTGCTTTGTTTTTGCTGCTTCTTGAATATTTGAACATTTTGTGGTTAATTAAAATTTGCAAGAAACTGTCTAGTGGGCCGTGGCGCATGTGGGCGTGGCAGCTGGCTTACTCGAATATATATCACCGCAAAACCTACCAGAGCAACATCTATGGCTAAGCTGCGCAATTCACGATTCTGTAGGCTAGTGTTTAAATCTTATTGCGGCTGCCAGGCAGTCAAAGCAAACGCAGCGTATGCGTAATATTCACGCAGTTCATTGCGCTTTTGGGCATTATAGTAATTGCGATTATGGTAAAAACGAACACTAAATACCCTATAAAAACTATTTGGAAGACAGAATGTTGGAGTTTCACTTGTCAATTTAACTAAATCAAGCTACAAACTTTTGTAGAAAATAAAAATAGAAAGAGAAATTACATAGCAAATCAAAAATCAATATAAGTTAGAAAAAAAAAAATAAATAAATACATACATCATACAAAACAAATAAAATACAATTGAAATTAAATTAAATCCAGCTACAAACTTTTGTAAAAAATAAAAAAGGAATAGAAATTGAAAAGAAAATCCGAAATAAATATAAGATAGAAATAAATAAATGAATACATAATACAAAACAAATAAAAGAAAAAATACAAATTTTGAAAAGTATTTGCGCAAAATTTTAAATTCAATGCAATTTTATTTAATTTTTGTATTTATTGCATTTACTGTATTTTTTTTATTATTATTTTTATCATTTATTTATTTTTTTTAAGTATTTGTTTTTATTGTTTATTTTTATATATTTATTAATTTATTTATTTATTTCAAATTTTAAATTTTAAATTAATAAATAAATAAAAATAAGAAATAACATAATAATAATAATAAATAAAATATAGAATGATACAAATAGAAATGCAAATTTTAAAATATTTTTTCGTCCTTCATTCTGAACTATTTTTATTTTATTTTATTATATTTTATTTTTATTTATTTTTATTTTTTATTTATTTTTTTTTTTAATTCTTATATTAGGCTTAATTATAGTCATATAACTCGTATCGTGTGTAATTTATATTATTATTTTTATACCTATTAATTTATATTTTTTAATTAAGATTTTTTCCCTTAACTATATTCTGGTACCATTTACTCTTAGTTTAATTAAAAATTATTTCCAAATTATTATTCGTTCTGCCCGAACTCAATCCACTTCCAATGATTGCAGGGTATTACAGACCATGGTGAAAAATAAAAACAAAAATCATTTGGCATGGCTTACGAAGACATATATATATATATATATATATATATATTTATCTATACATATGAATAGAGAGGGATATACATATATATAGTTTTTCTTTTTTTAATTCCAGGAATGTGCTCTATACCACTACAGTAGATTTTAATCTGTTGCACACACACACACACACATGCACACACACGCAGAAAGACAAGGACATTTATCAATGTTGCGACAGGACATCAAGGATTCGAGTTTGAGTTCTCATTTTCATTTCACATTTCTCATCGTTTGAATGAACAAAAATAAATAAAAGAAAATACGCTTAAATTATTATCTTTTTTTGAAGGAATTTTTGCTGCTTTATACTTATTTTTTTAATTTTTATTATTTTATTTTCTGTGCTAAGGAAAATATTTGCACAATCAATTGAATTTGATTGTGCAATTTATTTGATGAATTATTAATAAATGACTGCAAAGCCAAGAGAGAGAGATATATAAACATATATACATAAATATATAAAATATATATATATGTGATATATGAGACTTGACCGCAAGAGATTTTAAGAATTTGTGGCATTTGACATTTTAAGCCAGCAAGAAAGAGACAGACAGACAGACAGAGAGTGAGTGAGAGGGAGAGCAACAGTGAGAGTGAGCGGAACTCTGGCATAATCGATAAAAGTCGATTATCGATGCAGTTTTTTCTTTATGGCCAAGCTGGCAATTAGTGTTAAGCTTGTTCAATTTATTTAAACCCAATTGAAATTTCGACCAACTGCTCGTTAATAGTTAATGATATTAATATTGCTTGAAATTGCCTATTGGCTATAAGTACAACTGCCAACGGATTAGTCTGTTTCATTTCGAGTTCACGCTGCGCTCGGCCATGTATTCGGTTGAGTGTCTGAATTGGGCACAGTGCCTGCCAAAAGCAATCGCCGCCAATCAACTAATCGCCAAGCAACTGAGATCTCTGCTCTTCTACATCTGCGACGATGTGCGACTGATGCAAGTGCTGTGGAAATGGCTGATCCATAAATACGAGCAAGAACAATTCAATTAAAAATTAATAATTATATATATAAAATAGAAGTAACAATAATATTTATATATATAATTAAAAAATTAATATTAAAAGTGAAAGTTTATGAAAATAAATAAAAATGAAAACTAAAACATGAAATCATCTTTTATTTAAAAAAAAAAAAAAATAAATTAAATAAAATAAAATATGGGTATATATAACAATTATTTTGAATTTTAAATAATTAAATTTAAATTAAATTTTTTAAAAAATTATGTTTTAAAGGTTATTTGCTGAAAATCTTTGATTAAAAATAAATGTAAAAAAAAATTTCTTGAGAAAAAATAAATTAGTTTTTAAATATTTAATACAAAATTAGTGCGTTTTTTTTTTTAATATTTATTTTTATTTTTATTATTATTTTTTCAATACTTTATATTCATATATATATTTTTATACTTCATATAAAATAAATATCAGTTTCATGATTTTTGTTTTTTAAACTAATTTAATTATTTGTTTGAAAATACAAACCGAAATAGTTTATTCTTTTTATATGATCAAGATATGCGCTTTAGTTAGTTAACTCAAATAGCAACTCGAAGATGAACTAAATACTCGTTGCATGCTACGAATATTAAGTACTCAAATTATTTTACTCAAGAGCAAACAAAATTTCAAGTACAATCAACTATTGCGAAAAAACTCACTCGCCAATTGTGAGTTGTTTGTGGTACTTTTTAAAGAGATGCGCACATCCTAGCAGCAGTTAAGTAACTCAAAGAGCAGCAATTGAGATGAGCTGTAGTTATAGTTACTCAGCTAGTGCTTGACTCAAGAGTTAGTTTAGCTGTTTCACATAGAGAACTCACTCAACAGTCATAAAGAGCTATTGGTCTATTTGTAAATTACTCAAAGCGAATTTCGAAGCACTGCGACTATGAAGAGTTAGCAAAAGCGTAAAAACACTCAGCTCAGCTCATTTATTACTCAGCAAAAACTTAGAATTTCAGCTAACAAATAACTCACTCAACAGCTATAGCAGGCAATGGCAATAAATGATTTTTTAAAATAAATATTTAAAATATTATATGTACATATATAAATATTAAAATATATTTTAATACTTTAAGGATATAAATTAAAATATAAAATAAATAATAAAAATAAAAATAATATAAATATGTAATATAAATATTTAAATTTAATTTTTAAAATAAAATTAAAAATAAATAAGTTAAAAAAAATAAAATGAATTATATACATATAATTAAGTATATATAATACTACAGCAGTTTGCAAATTTATTATTAGCCGAACTCAAATTCTCTGTAATGTAAACAAAATACTCACTCAGCTCACTTAAAAATTGTGCAAATGCCTTAGCACTTCCAACAATACTCAAGAGTTAAAATAACAGCGCTTTGAGCATGTTATAAACGCTGCTCAACTGCCTTTGATATACTCAACTACAGTCAGCTCAATAGCAGCGCTCAAAGAGCACGAGTTTAAAACAAAAATGTACTCACTTGCTCAGGCACTCTTTGCTTACGCTCTCGTCGCCATTTTATATTCACCACTTAAGAGCGTGCACACGCATCTCGTGTCAGTCGTGTTTGAGCTCACTCAAAGAGCGAAAGCTCTTTACGAACCAATCAAAGCCGAAGATGCAGTTAGCCGAGTGCGTAACGAACGAAGAACACTGCAATCGGCTCGTATGAGTTGCAAATATTTTTTGGCACATTTAGTACACGAATGGCAGCACACATGGCCAAGGTGTGTGGCATGCTGCATGCGCATGAGTGCATGTTTGCATGTGTGTGTGTGTGCAATTTTATTTATTTAACGAGTGTGTGTGTTTTTTTTTTGTTTGTTATATATTTGTTGTTGTTGCTGTTTTGGTTTGCACAGCTTGCAGTTTTCTGCTGAATGTTGTTGTTATTTTTGTTGTTTTAGTTTTGGTTTCTTTCACTTTTCGTTCGCAGAGTTTTTACTTTTTATGCAGTTGCATTTGATAGATTGAATTTTACTGAAATTGAAAGATAAGACACTACCTGTGCGTATCTATGTAGCTCTAACTCGCTCTCTCCCTGTCTCCCTCTCTCTCTCTTTATCTTTCTGTGTGTATGTGTGTTTGCTTTTGGTAGCTGCGTGCGATGAGGCTTATCGCAGCTCAGCGCTGGCTGCTGTTCAGACATGTTAATTTCGACTTAATGCTGTTTAAGTAAAGCCCCAATATTTGCGCCTAATACGCATACATGTGTAATGAATGTAGGCGCTTACGCACACACACACACACAGAGCTAGACAGACAGACAGACATGGCAATATGAGTGACTTACATATGTAAGTCGGTAACACGACGAAAACAGATGCTATCTTGCATACATTTAGGCAGCATTGGGACTTGGACTTGAACTGCGGCTGCTGAACAAGCTTTTTGACTGCCGTATGCGTGTGTGTGTGTGTGTCCTTAGGTGCTGCCACTAAGGCGTCAGTCACGTGCAGAAACAGTGCGCGACAGAGACAGGTATAGAGAGAGAGCACTGGCTCGGCTGGACGGGGCAGCATGCAGCGATAAGCAAACATTGTCCATCAAAAACACACCTACCTAACGGTGAACACACAACACACACAAAGCTCTATGTGTGTGTGTGTATGCATTCATTGCATCGCACACATTTGTCGATTTGCAAATTTATGTCAGACTTCAAGATTTCAAATTCGCTTTTCTCTCGATTTTCTCAATTGATTTTGGCTGCAATCCCAAAGTAACAAAATAATTCTAATTGATATTTTTAAAATGAAATTCTACAGGAATATATAGAATATTAGGCTGACTGAAGTTAGTAAATAATTTTAATTTAATTAAAAATGTTTCTGTATTTTAAAAGTAAATTTTTAATGATTATTTTTATTTTTTATAAAATTTTGCATTTATTTTTGAATTATTGAAAGTTTTTAAAAGTAAAAATATTTATTTTATTTATATATTTAGTTTTTATTTTTATTTAGTTATTTTTTTGGTTTGCTTTGATTTAACAAAATATTAAAAAATTAATATATTCAAAGTTTCTATTGTACAGTTTGGCAAAATATATAATTGTTATATATTCTATATAAAGAAGCAAGCGAACTAAGACAAATAGTCAAATGAGAGACGAGAAAGGAGGGCATCGAAAAGTAGCGCCGATCTAGAACAGAGGCGAAGCATATAACGCACTCAAAAGAAGAAAACACTTCAAATACGAAAGTTGGACAGAGGAAAGCATCGACCTGGCAACTGACAGTTATTTTAGAGTAGAGACTATAATAGTAAGCTGCTTGGAAAGGAGTCTGAGAAAAGGCTGAAAAGGTTTTGCGGTGGAAAATGTGAAAACTGAGCAAGAAACTATCAAGTCCACTGCTCAGTTAGAAATCAAGCGAGAGTAGATTTCTTAGGCAGTAAGAAGAAAATGCATTCCGAATAAATTATAAAATTTAAATAAATAATTCAATAATAATAATAAAAAAATAATGCAATAAAAAATGTATAAAAACAAATTAAAATATTTATTGAGCAGTTTATGTATTATATAAATTATTAAAATTATATATGGGTAATTCTTCAGAAAAGTCAACAACAAAAGTCAACTTTTTGTCACGTTCGACACTTTGTAATTATCTTTTTTTGTAATTATCTTAAAAATGCATCAATTTTAGTGCTGAAAATGGCAAAAAACTTCTTTATTTTGACAAATAGTTAAATATATTGCTCTTGATTAGTACTAAAATTAATCCGTTTTCAAGATAATTACAAAAAAACAAAGTGTCGAACGTGACAAAAAGTTGACTTTTCTGGAGAATTACCTATATATATATATATACATATATTTTCTATTATTTAATATATTCTTTTTAACATTTTTTTTTATTGTTTAGTTTTTTTTTCATATTTTTAATATTTTAATTTTATGTGTATTTTATAATTATATTTATAATGTAAATTAACTTATTAAATTTACAAACTCTTTAACTGCTTTGAAATGTGTAAATAAATAATTCAATAATAATAATTAAATAAATAATTCAATAAAAAATTTATAAAAACGAATTAAAATATCTATTGAGCTGTTTGAGTTTTATATTTACCTTTATAAATTATTAAAATTAATACATATATTTTTTATTATTTAATATATTCTTTTTAATAATTTTATTTATTGTTTAGTTTTTTTTTCATATTTTTTAATATTTTAGTTTAAATATATATGTTTATTTTATAATTATATTTATAATGTACATTAACTTATTAAATTAACAATCTTTTTAATTGCATTGAAATGTGTATATATTTTTCAAAATAATTAATTAACTTTAATATAAATTTTCAGTTTTAAACAAATTATCCATTTTCTTTAATATTAAATTTATGTTCCCAACTCAAAAAAAAAAAAAATTATATATATATATTTTTTACATTTATTATTTTAGCCTATTGAATTTCAAGCAATTGTTAATTGCATGTTATGCAAATACAAATTTACTTTTTATATCATAGTTTTTTATACATTTTTATACATTTTTGTTTTAAAATCAAAAATGTAAAAAGTGAAAACTGAAACTTGAATTTATGCACTTTTGTGGTTGCATTTAAATGCCATGTGCGCTATACAAGCTAACAAAATGCAGAACGAGATGAACACACACACACACACACAGAGACACACACATACATTCACACACACACACTTAGAGCAGACAACGACCTTTACATCGCATTAAATATTCAATTACAATTGCAATGCCTAAGGTTTTGAGGGCCGCTGTAGACTCGGCTCGAGCAGCAATCACATATTGCTCTATATAAACATATATGTATGTGAGTATATATGTATTTATATATAGATGCTGTTGTTACTATATATAAATAGAATCGATGCTGTGGACTAGTATGGGCCGCTTCATTAAAAATCCTGTCAATACCTATTAAAATCAAAAATCAAATCAATTTTGTGCTATAATTACAAAAATGTCTGCTGCTGCTGCCGCCGGTCGTAAAGTGCTCAACGAAATGCACACACACACATATATACACACACATGCATGCATATTAACCAACACACACACACACACACACACACACACATACACTTACAACTAGCAAACTCAGTGCTGAGTGGTGGAGCAGAGCACAAACAAATGTCAATTAAAAAGTAAAAATTGCTGGAAAATGCCGCACGACCTGACTAAAACAAAAGGCCAACTGAGCTCAGTTCAGTTGGCAAGCAGCAGGAGGCAGGAGGCAGGAGGCTGGCGGCATGGAGCAGGAGGCATTGAGGTAGGCAGCCAAACGTGGTGAAAGCGGAAGAGCGAACGAAGTGCATGGCCAGAGAGCTCTCAGCAGTTTAGGCCAGTTTTAGACACACACACACACACACACACACACACACACACAAACACACACACTCAGTTGACCAAAAAGCCAAAAGTATCCGATTTACAGTTGTCTTCAGTTGAACTAATAATGGAACAGCGAGTTATAGGTAAGAGCGATGGGATAAGAGATATGATATCATAAGATGATAAGAGATGGAAGATATGAGAAATGGAATGTCAAATATGAGAGGAAAGATATAAAATATATATCTGAAATCGGAGAAAGTGATATAAGAGATTTGTTAAAGATAAAAGAGGAATGAAAAGAGATAAGATAAAAGGGCAGACGTAAGAGATAAGAGATCAAAAATAAGCGATTAGAGGAACAAATTAGAGATATGAAATAAGAGGTAAAAGATAAAAGAAAATAGATAAATGACGAGAGATACGTGATAAGAGATAAAAGTATGAAATATGATATATGATATATGGGATATAAGATATGAGGTATATGAGGTACGGAATATGAGATATGGAAATGGGATATGCATATGTGATTGGTGATAACGGATAAATATAATAGTTAAGAGATATGCAATGAGAGAAACAAATATAAGATTAGAAATTCGAGTTAAAAGATAAGATAAGAGAAATGTGATAAAAGATAACATAATATATCTCTATTATATCTTTTATATCTTATGATAAATGCGATAAAAGATAACATAATATATCTCTATTATCTCTTTTATATCTTATGATATAATAATAATAAAAATAATATATAATATATAATAATAAATAAATAATAAATAAAAAAATGAGAAAAAATATATAAGAAATAGGACATAAGATATTTCTTATGATATGAGATATGTGTGTGCAGGTATGATTGAAAATAAACATTAAAATACAAGAGGGAAGACGGATTCCACGTGATTCTATAGCTCTTCATTTGCTATATCTTTCTCCTACTCTGCGTCTCTCTCTCTTTAATCCTGTCTCTCAACTACTCTCATCTATCTTTTGACGACTTTTTCATGCCGCCACCGCGCCCACATCCACTTGAACAGCTTGCACTCAAGACTTCATTTAGCAAGCTTCACTGTACTTGTCACTGTCACACTGTCGCCGTCTACAGCTTTTTTCTATTTGAGAGGGCTCTTCGCCTTGTGGACGCTGGTCAACTGGGCAGCTGTCCACTTGAAGGGGCGCGGCAGCGAAGGAGCAAAGCAGCGTTGCTCCATTTGGATGCCAAGGCAAAAAATAAAAATAAAAATAAAAAAAGAAAAGCAGACCCACCATAATAAATGTCTGGCAGCCAGCAGAAGAGGAGGAAGCAGTAGAAGAAAAGGAAAGCAACATGAAAAGAAATGCATAAAGAAGTTAAAAAGAAGCCAGCACAAAACTCGACTAGTGCCTCGGACTTTGTACGGGCTGCCAACTGAATTCAACAAGCAACAATTACTAAAGGAGTGCTGAGGGGGGGAGAGAGCGGAACCAAAAACAAAAACAACTTTGATTGAGCTCCGTTACCAACCAGTTGAACAATTACATTCAGCCCAAGCCCCTCTCCATACGCCCTCTCTTCTCACTCACTCACTCCACTCGAAGATGTTGACAAGGTTGGCGTCGGCGCAGGCAGCAATAAGTGCAATGCACGATAATCGAAAATAAAGCAATAGAAACAAAAGCGTAAAGCGGAAGTCGAATCAAAGGCATTGGGCAGAAACAAAGCGTGCAAGAGCGAGCAGCAGCGGGAGAGTCGTAGATAATTTACAACTTATTTGTTTCGTTGCGTGTAAGCGAGATAGCAGCCATGTTCAGTTATCTAAACTAATGTCAAGCATTGTTTCGCACTCTCTCTCTCTCCCTCTTAGTAAGTCTAATGAGTGCTGCATTTGCATGTATGAGAAGGTGAGTTACTTATGATCCACCACCACTGTTAAAAGACTCTGTACTTACTCTCTCTCTGTACTTATGATCATACATATGTTAAATCTAACAGTCAATGTTAAACTCTCTTCGTTTCAGCTTAACAACATTGCTGCATAAATTATGTTCAATTTTAATGAATGAAATTGACAGGCAGAATAGAGAGCAGAAAAAATGAAAACAAATATACAAACATACATTTAACTGAAGGATAATAATCGATTTACCACCACTCTAAAAGTCAAGGCAGCGAAAATGCAATTGAGAGCACGCCACAGCAGCGATTATTCAACTTCCAACCAAAAGGGATTTTTGTATGTGTGTGTGTGTGTGGGTGTAAATGCAAACACTTTCGCAGGCAGCACTGACCTATCCAACACTTTTAGGTCTGCCAGAAACAGAAAAAGAGCAGAGCGAACAAGGGAGAGTGAGAGTGAGTAGAAAATAAATGATGGTCAGTAAACAACGAGGCGAACGAATTATTTTGACGCGTGAGAGAATGAGAGTGAGGGAGAGGGAGAGGCGAAAAGTCAGTCAGTCAGACAGAGAGACAGAAATCAAATGAAACGCATAAGAATCGATTCGATTAGTGAAATGAAATTTATGCCAAAATAAATTTGCACAACTTACAAACTTGGCGCGCCTAAGTGTTGGCCATATATACAAGATATACCCTAACTATGAATACTTGCAGCGCTCTATGCTATTTGTGAATGCAAATATTTTAAGATATTATATGTTAAATAATTATTTTTTTAAATATTTAATAAGTACATTTTCATACATTTATAATTGAATTTAAATGCACATTTACATACAATATTTAATTTATAATATTTTCATAATACCATCAGAATATTAACACAATAATTAAACATAACATTTTAATATATATCTAAAGCAATAAGAAAGATAAATATATATTTTGTAATTTTATATATTTTTAACACATTTCTCTAAATACTAAAATGCATAAATACATTTTTTAAAACACTTGTTCAATTATATATTGATCACACTTATACTAAAATATTTATTATTAAATTTTTTAAACAATTCTTTTACTTGTTACAAGTAATAAATAATAATACTTAAAACTTTTTGCTTAATGATTTATGCTTTTATCACACTTATTTAAATACTACAATTTTTAGGAATATATTTTAGAGACCATTGTTTCATTTTTGTAAGTAATAACTTACAATAAAGTAATAAATAAATTAAAAATTTTTATGAATATATTTTTTAAACACGTTTCATTTTTATCAGTACAAAATTAAAATGAAAAATAATAATTTTGTTGTATATATTTTAGCACACTTTCTTTTTTAACTTTCTTTTTTATTCGTATATTTTTTAAACATTTGTTAAATTCTTATAAATATAGTATTTACAATTGTTTGCAAAATTTTTTTATTTATGAAACTTAAACAAAAAAATATTTGGTTATAAAATATAATAAAACTATTTTTAAAAAATCACTTTTTTTTATAAGTTAAAACATTCAACTAGAAGCTGGCATTTAAATTTCGTTGATACCTCTTTTATTTTAGATTTTATAGATGCCCAAACTTGAGTTTAGATTCTGGCTGAAATAAGTTTTTAGCCACTGTATATGAAAGTGTATTCAATCTTCGTCTTATCATTGTTTCCCTTGAGTTTTCGTGTTCATTTTTGTATTTTGCGCCAGTCGCAGCCGCTTGTCATGTTTGTTGTCTTCGTTGTTGTCCTTCTTGTTGTCGTTGTCGTCGTCGTCGTCGTCGTCGTCGTCATTGTCTCTAAACTTTTGTACGTTCATTAATCTTGTAGAGCGTTTTCGCTGTTGCGTCAGGCTTTTCCTATCCTTGTACATATACATATATGTATGTGTATATATCAATTTGTATCTGTATGTGTGTGTGACTGTGTTTGGCAGTTTGTTTGGCTTGCAGTTGTTGTTGTTGTTGTTGCTCTGCTGTGCCGCCTGCGACGTTGTCCTCGCAGCCAGGACACTTGTGCGACAGTTGTTGCATGATAAGGTTTAATCTATTTAATTGTAATTGATATTTTTGCTAGATACGATGGGGGGCCGTCTTCTGCTGCCTCTTCTCCATTTTTTCTTCTTTTTTTTTTTGTGCTTTTTGCTACTTCATTTTTATTTCACCCATTTATAACCCAAATGAGGCGCCTAAAACAACGATGAGGCAAACAACTTGTTGGCAATGAACAACAACAACAGAAATGAGAAAAAGAAGAAGAACAACAACAACATCAACTGGCAAATCATAATTTATAAAGTGCTGCGCGGCAGAGCCTTTAAAAAAAATAAATGTGAGCAGTGAATATGAAGGAGCTTCGACTATGCGAAGGACTGAATATTCTAAAGTTTCTGTGTAGCTAAAAAAATATATATATATTTTAATGTATATTAAATTTATATATAATTAATGCGTTTTCAAGATAACTACAAAAAACCAAGAGGTCGAACGCTACAAAAAGTTGAGTTGACTGGAAAAATAGTTAGCTATATTAATGAAATACTGCAAGATCTGGCTTAAAGCTAAATTGTTATTTAGAATAAATTCTCTGTAACTATTAAATAAATAAAAATAAATATTACATAAATTAATTTTCGATTTAAAATTACTTTCAGATTATGTACAGTGTATTTATAAATAATAATAATGCATAAACTATTTTATTAATACACATTTGTAAGATATCTCTAAAAATTGATTTACTATTTTTTAATATTTAAAGAAATATTATTTACAAAGACTGTAAATACAAAAATAAAATAAAATATTAAATAAAATACCTAGTCTAAAAAATATATAATAATAATAAATAAATAAAATGAAGAAACCAAAAAACAAAATTATTTAAAGTTTAATTCAATGTTATGTGAATAAATAATACATAATAATATAATTAAAACATTTCAACTATATTCAGAACATCTCTAATATATAATATATATATTTAATGTTATCACATTTATTGAAACTATTAGAATAATCGAATAAAAGCAGGACTTGGCTTCTCATTGGAACTAGCATCTAATAGACTTGATTTTTTGTTTCAACCAAACTGCGTTCCCATTAGAATAAATCGGAGGGATAGAGTGAAAGCTGTAAAGCTATAAAGATATATGGTGAAAAAGGCAGACAGAGTGTTAGAGAGAGAGAGAGAGAGAGAGAGAGAGAGAGAGAGAGAGAGAGAGAGAGAGAGAGAGATAGAGTGCTAGAAAGAGCGCGATTAGTATAAACTTCATGCAGCAGATAATACTTTGATGGAACAAATGTTAAATATAAAATTGAGCTTTCGTATAAGTTTTTGATTAACAAAAGAATTTAAAACAATTTTTTTAGTTCTACAATTTGTCTAACATAATCTCAAACAGATCAGATAAGATCAAACAGAAAGGTCTTATTTTATTCAAAGAAATCATTCTCAAGTTATCGTAACTGCCAAACAGATTGAACTTCAAGATTATCCGTTACATTACATTACATTAGAAATTTTTTACTACATTTTTTTTTATAGTCATTTATAAAAATAAATGAATATTTTACAACAATTTTATAGACAAATTAATGACACTGTTACGAGGTCAATTGTAAATTAGTGGAGATTAAATTTAGCCTAGAAGACATTGGACTAACGTATACTCTATAACTGTTGAATTATAGAGTATACATTAATCCAATGTCTTCTAGGCTCTGAGTCAGTTGGCGAAGAATCTAAGGGGGTGTGGTCGAAGGAGGCTAGGCATGAAATCACGCCTACGCCATTATCCTACATATCCCTTTGTTTGTTAGTGCAGATGATGATGGAGGGACGTCGCACACATGGGACACATCAAATACAGTCAAGATAAGAGAGTGCCAAGTTGTTGATGTGTAAACGGTTTCGGATTTAAAATAAAGTAGGCGTTGGAGTAAACAACACATGGCTAGCGAGTGAGAAAGACAGAGAAAGGGAGATATAGAGAGAGAAAGAGAGAGAGAAAAAACAGCAGGAAGCCTAAAACAAATTGTAGCGGAAACTCCGGCAAACACAATAAATGTTTAATAAGCCAAAACGAGCAGAGTAAAAGCGAAAGCGAAAGCGTCGCTGCCTCTAGCGCTGCCCAAAAAGCCACCCAGACACTCAGAGTCTGCATTCAAGTCGGGGTTGCCGTTCAGGTCTCGGTTTCGGCCTAAATCTGGTTCTGGTTAGGAGGGCTGCCCTATGCTGCGGAAGCTGCAGCGGAAGCTGCTCGACTAGCGAAAAACAATAAGCCATCCCGTAAAAACTCAAATATTGTTGAAATCTTTATCGTTAAATTATAGAAATCGACTTCCAAGGAAAGATCCAAAAATATAAACACAAATCTAAAGTTGCTCGACATGTGAAACTGGAAGCAATTAAATATTTTCAAACAATTTTCAATTATTTATTAAACTTAAAATATTAAACTTAAAAAAAAAAACCCTCAAAGTAGAGATGCCAATATAAAAAATAATAATAATAAAATAAATAAATAAATAAGTATATAAAAATAAAATATAAACATAGCAAAATTTGTTAACTCTAGCTCTAAAGTTGTTTGAAATATATTTTATATTATGTGTAATTTATACAAAAATGATTTAATTATACTTCAAAATTCTATTATTGACAGCAGATAATAGAAATCTAATGAAATGATAATGCAAGATAGCAGAGAGTTGTTCTGGGAACTATTGATAATAATTGTAATAAATAATACCAAAGTAAAGCGATTAGATTAGAGCAATCGCTAACAGACGAATGATAGATAAATATTATATATTATATGACGTACCAAGAAAATAATATTGATAACAAAATAGTGATAAATTTCAATCGATTTAAATATTGGACAAAGGTTTTATTTAACAAATAAAATATTATTTTTGAATATTATTTTTTTAATATTATTTTTAGAATTTTTCGGTCATTAAATATCTAAGATCTAAGATTTATTTAAATATTTATTTATATATATGAAAAAATAAATATAAAAAGGAAAATGAAAATTTCACATATAAATATTAAAATATTTTTGTATTTGAAAGTATTAAATATTAATAACAATTTTAATGCATTATTTGAAAGTATTATATATTAATAAAAATTTTAATGCATTACTTTACTTTCTCAAATTGTATTCTTAAGATACTTAATACAACATGGATTCAACATATAATAAAAAATGAATAAATAAATAAAAAATAAAAAGAAAAAGTTAATAAATAAATAAAAATAATTAAAGAAAATATTCCAACTCAATTTCTTAAGCTCAATTGAATTTTAAAACAAAAATATTATAAATATAAATAAAATTAAAATATAAATACAAAATATTTGAAAATTTGAAAATATTATATATTAATAACTTTTAATTCTGCTTTGCTTTTTACTTTCTTAAAAAGTATAAAAATGTACAAAATATAAATAAATAAATAAAAATATTAATCATTAAATAAAAATAATGGAAGAAAATAATTCACCTAAATATCTTAAGGTTTTAAGCTGAATAATTAAAAGTAGTGGATTTATTTAGATTAAAAAAAAATATATATATATATATACATACAAATTTATTAAAAAACCTCATAATATACTAATCATAAATATATTTGAATTTTTCATAAGCATAAGCAAATTGTACAGCAGCAACAACAACAAAGAACAGTAATTCAAGGAACATTTTCACTGCCAAGCGAAACGACTTCAATGCGGCGTCAGGCAACAAACTTAGACATCAAATTTAGACGTACCTGGAACGTGAGTGAAATGTAGAACGGAGAGCGAGAGCGAGAGTGAGAGTGAGAGAGAAACATAAGAGCGAGAGTGAGTCAATGGAGGGGAGGCCATGTTGACCGAGCGAGAGACTTTGGCGGGCGCTCGAAAGTATGCTACACAAAAAATCACTTAAGCGACGCACCGAAATTTTCAACAATTGCAAAATGGTGCAAAAAGCGCCGCTGATAAGGTGTGTAAAAAGCAACAGCAACAAAATGCTAGCCAAACTTTCAGTTAAGAAAAACATATACACATACACATGTATGTAGATTGGAGTCGTAAAACTTGCTCTGCGTGCGTCTGTCAGACATATATTCATACATATATCAGCTGGGGCATATGCGTCTGTTTGCTGCTTAGAGAAAGCCGCTAACAATATTTAAAACTTTTGCCTCAACAACTTTTCCAGCTGCACAGCGGAATGCATAATTTAGACGAAATTTACAACATATAAGAGGTTTTGTGTCTGTGTAGAAATTGCAAGTTATTTCATTGGGCAGTAAACATTAGTAAATACTTAATTAAATTGAATTAAAATATATAATAAAATATTCTTATTATATATAAAAAACATTGCACTTTACATAAATAAATAAACGAATTGAATTGAATGTATTGAGTTCAATTTTAATATAGTTTTAGTTAAAAAATGAATAATAATAATATTAACTAACAAAATTGTATATATCTCGACATAAATCTAAATCGAAATCTAAATGGCTGATATAAAACTGAGGATACTGCATATGACAATCGTTGATTGGCATTTATTTTCGTGTCAATCCCTTCAATTCGTTCAAATGATGATCAGACCAACTGAATGAGTGTTTAATGCATTTTATATAATGTTTAGTTGTCTACAAATTGTTTAAAATTTAATTTCTTTTGAATTTGGAATTTTTAAAATTTTATATATTAATTATAATATTCAATGTATTTAGTAAAGTAAACTATTTTTCGTGAACGAGCATACAAATAATTGAATTATTTATTCAATAAATTATTTTACTTTCTATCTTCTTTCACAATGATTTCTCTATAAGTTTTTATTGTAAAGCAGTTATATTTTTCTTTATTTTCATTTTTACATATTTTTTTAAAATTAATTTTTTGTATTATTTACTTTTTGCAGTATTTTCTTAAACTCTTTTATATGTGATTGTATTATTCATTTAAATCCATAATTTTTATTTAAATCCATATTTTATTTATTTAAATCCATATATTCTTAAACATTAATATATGTGTTTGTATTATTTATTTAAATCCATAATTTTTATATATAATCTTATTTGTATTTCATATTTTATTTTTAATATTATTGTTTTTTTTTTTTTCAAATTAAATATTTTTTCTTATACTCTTTTTATTATTTTATTATTATTATTATTATTATTATATATATTTTTTCTGTTTCGTTTGTTATTTATGAACATTTAGAAAATTTATTAATATTTTAATTATATGATATTAATATTTTTGTTTGAAACTCATTTAAATATTATTCTTTCTCTGTATTATTAATTCATTAAGCGATTTATCACTTTTATGCTTTAAACCATTTTATTTACTTATTAATTGAGTTTTTATTTATTTGTAAACACATTTTATATTAAATTTGCTTTCATTATTTATTAGAATTCGCTTCTGTCTCTTAAATTTTGTGACGCGCTCTGGCGCTCTGTTCACTACCTTATCTAATGCCCAGCAAGAAAAAAAAAAAAAAAAAACAAAAACAACAACAACAACGACAAAAATGAAAACAACAACAAGTTAATAGTTTTTCACGCAGCATGTTTTTCATGCCATGCAGCCAGCTGCTCTGTGTCGAACTTTTGTGGCATGTTGCAAGTAGCAGCTCCCTTCAGTCTGTCTCCCCCGCATCTCTCCAGCTGCTGTCCCCTGTGGTGCGCTCAGCTCTTCGCTGCGGACTTTAAACGGTATGAGTGTGTGCGTATGAGTGTAATGTGAGTGTCACGGTGAGTGTGTGTGCTCTAATATTTGTTTGCTTTGCCTGAGAGCTTAAAGTTGAAGTTTTTTTTGATACTCTTATATGAAAGTCTCTTTAAAATTATATCTTATACATAAATTTTATATTTAATATATTAACAACAAAAAAATTTAGTATTTTTATTCACTAATTTTATCACTGAATCTTTCAACAATGTAAACCACAAGCAACTGGGACAATTCTTTCCACAAGTCTGTTAGACAATTGGTCAAGAGTCTTTTTAGCCACTTGTTGCCCCAACGCCCACAATTGTGTGTGCTAGTTGTAATGTGTTTGTGTAGCAGTTAAAAAATAAAATAAAAATATAATATATAGAAATCTGTGATGCCCTAAAAGCCTAGCCAAAAAATAAAAAATAATACACAAAAAATAATTGAACAAAAAAACGGAACAACAACAAGGATGACCACAAAATGCTCAAACTGTGCTAACTTTTAAGTGCAGAATTTATAGCTGGCGATTTGTTGTCTGGCCGGCTTTTTCACTTCTCTCCACGTTCGCCCCTCCAGCCATGACCCAAAAGCCTCCACTAACCCATTTGGCAGCCCACAATTTGTTCTTAATGGTTCAGCAAAATCAATACAATGAAAACTTCTCCTCTATGTGTAACTCGCATTGGGTGTGTGTGTGTGTGTGCATTTTAGAAAATATGAAAAGTCAAGAAAAGTTTTATGGTAAATGAGTAATGAGTGGCCTGACTGGCTGACATTACGGCCAGCCTCAACAGCAGGCAAATGCCAAAGCCAACTCCATAGCCAAAGCCAACGAGCATTCGAGTTTGACCCAAATAAGTTTTGTGGCTCAACTTTAAATACCCTAGAAAATGGTAATTGAATGCTTATCGATAAACAGTTGCTGGCGAATTTGTGATTTTTTAAATTTATTTTGCCATTAATAAATATAATATTAATAATAATATTTGTTCTAAAAATATATATATTTTTTTAAATAAATTCTTTTTATAAAAACAAAATTTATATAATTAATTATAAATTAATAATAATAATAATAATTAAACTTTTTTGGTTGTAAAAGGTTAGTTTTTTATATTTTATATATATTTTTATATTTTTTATTAATTCTTAATATTTTCCAGTAAAATTTAAACGGTTAAATTATTTTATATTGAATCAATTTTTTTGTATAGGTTATGAATTAATATATATTTGGACAAAAAAGGATTCTCAAAAAATTGAATTCTCCACTTGCATTAAATGGCAAATATTATTATTCATATCGAGAAATGCTGCATAATAGGCCACGAAATCTGAAATTCGTCAATGCCTTATCAAACTTAAGAACGAGTTAAGGATTGGGTGACTCGCCGAAGCCAAATCAATAAATACGTTATTATCAGTCTTTATATATATATGACTTTCTTGTTGTGAACTATAATTGCTATCAAAACTTCGCTCGCATGGCTTTTAAAATGTTTGTTTGTTGGACTTTTTTATAAATTTAATTAAATTTATAAATTAAAATACATTTTTTAAATTTAAATATGTATGGCAAATTAGTAAATAAATTTATTTTTCTGCTTAAGATGAAGATTCTCAAAAATGTATATCTATTTCATTAGGCATATTCATTACAATATAATTGTTAAAAAATAAAAATATGATAGCTAAGCAAGTTAATTTTTAAATTCCTTAAAAAAAAAAAAATTATTTTTGAATTATTAGAAATAAGAAATAACAAACAGAAATATTATCTTTTTGCCTTCGGCTTATTTTTTAATTATAAAATATTAAGAATATATAATATATAACCCCCATAACTAAAATTTTAAACTTAAGGTAAATGTATTTTATTTATTAAATCACCAAAAAAAAAAGTTATATTCATTTTAAAAAATAATAATATTATAAAAAAATATTACTAACAATAAAATAACAATAATATAACAATAAAACAAACAAAGAATTAAAAAAATAACCTTCTAGCTGGCTTCAGCAGTAGTTGCTGCATATTAAAAAATTAAATAGAACTGAATTTTGTTAATTAGTTATTTCTTGCACTTACAAAGTTTGACATGCACTTGAACAACTTTTTAATGTTTATGAATGGCTGCGAGCGTGCCTCTGTGTGTGAGTGTGTGAGTTGAGTGTGGCAACTGTGGAATAATTAATTAAATATGCGTTTGCTTGAGTCTGTTGAAGCTCGCAGCTTAAATTATCTGGCATGCAATTCGAAACAGCAAAAAGCCGAGTCTTCCACACATCAGCTATAACTTGACTTAATTGATTTAAATATGATTGATGAGCTCTAACGCACATATACCGAATCATTTTGAAGAGGTGCGCTCCAAGGCAAATCGAAAGATTTTCATTGCAGCTGTTCAGCTTTATATATATATAATAAAAATAATTAATTTGAATTTAATGTATTAATAATTGTAATTTTTAATAATTATATATTATTTTACGATTATAAAGTTCAAGTATTATATATATTATAAAAATATATATATTTATATCAATAATGTTTAGATTTGGGAGGGTTATTATTTTTTGATTACTTTATGAAGCAGACTTCATTTCAAGCTGATTTATATTATGAGCTACCCATTAACTTAATTGAACGAAAGCAAATTTTCGTTTGTTCATCTAATAAAATAAATAATAAACCTTTGATTAATCAATTGCATTTATATATTTTTATTCATTTCATTTCATCTACAATGCGGCGGCAGTGTCTACAATCCAACTGTTCAGAGCGGCAACATCAGCATAGACACCTGGATAGGTGAGCTTGGCACAGCCTTGACCCCAGGAAACAATGCCGACGAGCTCACCATTTGCAACCAGAGGGCCACCAGAGTCACCCTGGCAGGCATCCTTAGTCTCGGTGTAGGCACAGACCATGGTGTCCAAGATCTTACTGCTGCCATACGAATAAGCCGAAGAGCCGCAATCTTCACGAGTAACCAAATCAACTTCAACCTGCTGCAGGGTAATGGTCGATGAACAGAACAAGTAGCAGGTGGTGCCCCAGCCGGTGACGACGGCAGGTGTGCCCGTTGGTGGGGTCTTCTTGGCCAGAGGAACAAATTGCACCTTGGCTGACTGACGAACGGGAGAGCTTAGCTTGATCACAGCCACATCGTTGATCATCAGCTTGCTGTTGTAGCCTTCGTGGTATTTGAAGCTGGCAACGGTGACAACTTCGCCGCCCTCATTACGATCAGTAGATCCAACGCGAACCTGCATCTCGCTAGCCTTGTACGATTGCATGCAATGGGCAGCTGTGACAACAGTCTGGGCATCGATCAAGCTGCCGCCACAGAAATGGGCTCCCTTGAGGGTCTGAAGCGACACCTGATAGGGATGTGCCTCAATGGTGGTTGCCTCACCATTCACAATGCGGCCGAAAGGAAACTCCTGATCGGGCATAGCCTGGCAAGCGGCTAAACAGGCCAACAGCCCAACGAACGTCACAGTCAATCGATTCATATTCTTGGCAAATACTAAACTAACCTTCTAACGAATCGCAATGTTTTTATACTAATTCTTATCAAACTGCTTGCCGCCAGTTACTGTAAATCAAGCGCCATCTATCGTACAAACCTGTCGAGAGCTCATAAATTCTCTGAAGACTTCGCTTTGATTAGAAGAGAAGCACGCGCTAAATGTTATTATGACGAAGACATATGCTAAAAATAAAATCTTCTATTATTATAAATTAAATGTACTGCAGATAACGCAATCTCTCTGAGTAATAAATATCCCTTAGACGAAATTATAACAGACTTTTAATGGCCTTCAATATGTTGTGGTGTCAGAAACAATGGCCTTAATTCGAGATACTCTAAAAAATCATTATATAGAATATAATTAAAAATATATAATATATAATAATAATAAAAAGAAAAAAATATAAAAAAGGAAATATTACAGTTCTATTTATAATAATTTATATAATAGCTATATTAAAATAATATTAATATAATTATTATTTATAAATATTATATTAATTTTTAATATACATATTTATTATTATTTAAGTGTAAATATTTTATATATTTTATTTGGTATTTATTAATAATTCTTATTTTATTTATTTTTTATTGTTTAGTACGTATATTTTATATATATTTTATTTTGCATTATTTATAATTATTATATTTATTTATAATATATTATTATATTATTTATTAATTTGTTTTTAATGTTATGTTCACACTTATAAATTAAAATGTACAATTTTTGTTATAATAATATTAAATTTGAAAAATTAATTTCATTTAAATTATTAGTAAATTGTTTATGCAATTAATTTTCAGTAGGCATTCAAATATTTTATAAATTTTTCGAGCTACCCACTAACTTACACACATACACACGCAAGCACACTTGCCGTCACACACATTTGAAGCCTCCCTCACACACACTCATTCATGAAATTGACACAGTTCCCCACTTGAGTTTGCCGCTCGGTCAGACCCAAACACTGTCATTCAGGCGGGCATAAATTATTATTATATTATGCAAAAAAGAGATGATGAAGAAGCAAAGGAAGAAGAGGCAAAGGCAACAGAGTGGCAGCAAGTGATTTTTATACTTTGCCAGCGAGTGAACTTTTTATGCGACTAACCCAAAATCTGACAGTTGATTGCAGCGCAGCGCAGCGCAGATGATTGAGATAATAAACCTGTTCGCATCTGAAGCTCAAGCTGGGAGCGAAGTTAAACCAACTTAAAAATTGTTGATTACATTTGAATCCCAGTCATAACTGTCAGAAAATGCCTCGCTCAGCTCCGCTTTGGCAGACCCACACAGTTGGGCTCTGCTCTGCTCTGCTCTGCTCTGTCCTGGGTTGCCTTCGACCCAATGCCAGCTGCCATTGATGGCAACATGCCGTATGTGTTATGTGCATAAAAGTCGACTGGCATTATGTCATAAGCATATAAGTGAGAGACAGAGAGAGAGAGAGAGAAAGATATTTATATATATTTAAAATGCACTCATATTAACGTCGCCTGTCCACGTTTGGGTCGCACTCAGCGTCCAGTTGTTGCTGGTTCTATCAGAAGACCCTTGCAATACATTTCCATTCAGTTCCATATTATTATTATACGTTCCACTTTAATTTGAACTCGTGTAAGTGGACTTGGCGATAAGCAAATGTGCTAAAAGTTTTCATTCTTATACACTTTCCATACTATGAAAATAGTTTTGATAAGCACCAGATAGAAATTTAAAAAGCTAGATATTTGTTTACTTTAGGAGAAAATAAAATAAACATTACTGCCTTAATGGCAGTGAAATCTTCCAAAAGAAATATTTCTCTATATAAAAATTGAGTGTGCTTTGAATTTTCTGCACGCTTGAGACATAATTCTTTTTATTTTATTTTAAATATAAATATAATTTTTTTTTAATTTTTAGATTCATCTATTAGTATATATATAATTATTATTTATATATTTAATTAATTTAATTATTTATGTGTTTTACTTCTTTCCTTTTTTTTTTTCAATTTAATAGCGTCAAAAATAAATACTTTGAAAGTCAGAAATTTATGTAAATCCCATTATTAATAGCATAAATAACATTGATTAGTAAAACTTTCATTTCACGATATTTACTTGTGTATTTTAAACCAACATAATTTTTTTTTGTATTTATTATTGTATTAATTTATTTATTTTATTTTAAAAGAATTGCAACCTTATATTTTATTTATTCATATTTTATATCATTTTCTGCATTATACTTACTTAGTATTTCATGAAATATTTAAGTAGTAGTAAATAAAACTAATACAGACAATTTGGCATAGAATATTTTATTTTATTTATTTAATTTTTTGTTTTTTTTTTTTTAATAAATTAAATCTAACTTATGATCTAACATGATCTAACTTATTAAAAAAAAAAAAAAAAAAAATTAAATAAATAAAATATTCTATGCCAAATTGTCTGTATTAGTTTAATTTACTATTTCTATTATTTTAATTTTTTTATTTATTTTTTTTTTATTTTTGCACTTTAAATTTTTATCTTTAATATAATATTATTTTTATAGCAATATTAGTTACTTTTTATTATTCGTTCTATTAATATTTGAATATTTTATTTATAACTATTTTTATTCATACTATTATTATTATATTATTATTTATTTATTTAATTTTCATTATTATTATTTATTATTTATTATTTTATTATTTTATTTTTTACTATTTTTATGTATTTTTTTATTTTAATCAAGTTGAACATTTTGTTTCTATTTTATTTATATATTTATCTATTTTAAATTAAATAAAAATATTAAATACTTAGTTCTAAACATTTATTTTATGTTCAACTTGTTAAGCTGCCAACTAGGTAGTAGTAGGTAGTAAATAAACCTTTTTTACCATAAAAAAAAAAAAAAAAAAACACATTTATTTTATATCACTCTTCAAAAATAATTTTTAAATAAAATTTATAATCATTTTTAATTAGATAAAAATTAATATTAATAAGAAAACAAGTTATTCAAAGTCCAACTGCTTTTCTATTCAAACTACCTAGTTAAGATCTCGTTTTTCTCTAATCATTTCAAATATTTATTATATATTTAATTTTCAATCTTGATTAATCAACTAACAAATTTGGCAACTCTAGCTAAACGGTTGTAATTAAATTGCTTAATTTCGGTACTTATTTATTTTGTTATATTTTTTTGTTTGGCCATAAAGGCAAGTGCCCTAAGTAACGAACGAATTTTGTGGTAAGGGTGTTTGCGCGTTTCTGTTCGATGCGCATATTTTGGGTTGCACATCAGCTATTTGTGCTGCACATGCCACATGCCGCATATGCCACACAACTGGCATATAATTTTACACCTGCCTGAGCGAACGAACACTGCTGTTGCACCCACCTCGCCCCTCTCCATTACGGTTGCCAGGGGGCATCGAGGTGAATGGGGCAGCTTTTGTTGTTGCCGGGTCAATTGCTGTCCATTTGAGCTGGGCCCAAAAATATGCAATACTTTTTTGCCATCTTTTTTTGGTAGCTGGGCGGGCAAATATGATACTAAATCACGGCGTTGCCACGAAAAGCATTTCAGGCAGTTGATTACTGTACAAACTATGCAACCAGCCACAAGCCGAAGCCGAAGCTGTGCAGCAATATGTTCCGGAAACGTTGTAGCATAGTGCTATTTTTCTATTTTCTATTTTCGGGCAGCTTTACTACTACTGTACACTAACCAAATGGAAAATTGATAACTGTTTGTAAAATATTGTGTTCAATCGTATTTATTGACTTTTACTTAATATTCATCAATATTGTTTGAATGGAACTTGTTTTAGATTACTTTTGATTGATTTGGATTATGAAGGGGGCTGGCTCTATTGACTAGTGAATTGAGTGCTGCAATTTGAATGATGCGTTGTAGTGTAGATGAAAATGCAAAATAAAATAAATTGAAATGCAAATATTAAGAGTAAACTATTAATTGCAAATTCAGTTTAGTGGGAAATTATAAAATAAATAAGAGCGACCCAGCTAGAGTGATACGATTTACACTAACTATAGCTCAATACATGCATGTTTAAGTAAGGAGTAATAGTCAGTAATACTCCAAATGAATTGACATATAAATATGAATTGCATTGGAGCCAAAATATCATAGAGAAACGAATTATTAAGCAAAGTTGCTGGCGACTAAAAAAGTAAAGCAAAAGCTGCGCTAAGCCTCTAAGCATTTATTAATTATTATTATTAATAATCATAGCTCGCAAATATATGTTAGACGTTTGAATCTTCACGCTCTGTTCATGAGTTCAACCAAATAAAAATCGTCGCTCACGCTCAGCTGAGCAAGAGCCTTCGGTTCAATTCGTTTTGGCTTTCGGTTAAGCGTCTTGAATTGCACTAATCGTCTAATGCTCGTTTCACGAACAGCGTTTGGGGAGCGCTACAATTGTCAATCGCTTAATGAGGTTTAATAAGCAGATAACTCAAAGAGTCTATGTAAGCGATCTTCAAATTCACATACACATGAACACTTTTACGCTCACGCTTGTTTTTCATGTGCTTAGCAATTGAAACGCTCGTTTACACACCAATGCATGCACAGAAGATTTTTGCCTAATAAAACTTTATATAAAACTCTCTCTATATATATAAAAAAAAATTTCTTTTTTTTTCCTTGAATGAGAGAAAAAATTAATCGCTCACAAACGAAGTCGTTGACGAGCTGCTGAAATCGATTGCTCTCTCAGTTTTCCGTTAATTACAAAAATTTTACGAAAAAAAAAAAAAAATAAATATATAATTAAAATAAATATATATCATAAATATAAATAATAAATAACAAAAATAAACAAAATAAATATTACTATAATAATAAATAAATAATAAAATAAAATAATAAGTTATAAATAATAATACAAATAAAAAATAAATATAAATAATAATAATAATTACAATAATAATATAATTAATAATAAATAATGAATGATAACTACGTTTTGTGATTTCTTCGTAATGAAAATTAAACTTTTTTAATTTTATCGTATTATTTAAAAAAATGATTTAAAATGATTTATTAAAATGAAATAAAAGCAATGAAATTAATGTTAGTTAATTATTAAAATAATAATTTTATCAATAAAATAATATTAAATATTAAAAATTTATTATTAAAACTCAGTTATGTCGATCGATAGTCATCGATATTACCGAGCATAAACACTATCGATATTTTACAACTCTAAATTGAAGTCCTGCCAGCCTTAGGAAAATTTATAATTCAATTTAAATTTACTCTCACATTAAAATTACTTGTAATATTTTATTTGAAATTTAGAATTCGTATATATTTTTCGCCTTCTCAATTCAATAGCAAATATGTTAAATAGAATCGTTTACTATTCGAGTTGTAACGGCCAGCCTTTGCGTTTGGCCACGCCTTTAAGCAACGCCCAGGCGGGAATTTTGATTAAAAATGTTTTTCTTTGTTTTTCTTTTTTTTTTTTAGATAAAAGATAACATTTAGACGCGACTTTTGTTTGGCACACACGCACAGCCCTTTTATCCTTTGTCGTTTTATTGCCCCAACTTTGGGCGTTGTTTTCCATAAAGCTGTTAAATACTTAAGTGTAATTTATGGCATGCGATATTATTCGTTTGTGCTGTCATGTTTGCTAAAAGTTTTACATATGGCCAAAGCCAAAAACGCAGGCCCCGCAGCACAAAAACTTAAACCAAGTCGACGACAAGAACTCAATGCATGTATCTGTATGCCATACACAGCGTATTATGGCTCAAACTCAAGTCCCAACACACATACACAGAGAGAGAGAGCGAGATAAACTCTTTATAACCCTCTGCCCACTCAGGCAGTTAATCAACTTGTCGTCGTCTTCATCGTCCTTGCTTCCGTGCTCATCCTCGTCAAAAGTTCTACACTCACTTCTAATAATTCTTTGCATATTTTCAGCTGGTTTCAAGTGGCTTGTTTTGTGGCCGAGCTGTGGTAGTTGGAGCGAGCGTGTGTGTCTGTGTGTGTGTGTATGTCAGTCTATTAGAACTTAATAAATGAGCAAGTTATAGACAAGTTGTGCCATGCCTTGGCTCTTGCTGCTGTCATGTGGCTAACTGATGGCACGATAATGTTTACAGATTGACATTGGGCCAAGAGGATTAAAAGCCATTAGAAGCCAGCACAAATTGTAGCCATCTAGAGAGCACAAACGAAGAACGAAAAAAAAAAGAAACCCAATTTGTGGCTCAATATGAAATGAGCTTTAAGCAGCAACAACAGCAACAATAAATGAAAATCTTCACATGATTCGAAACTGTTTTGCGCGAAGCAGAATAAAGCAGTATTGAATAAGAAAATTACAAATAATTTAAAAAAATGTGAGAAGCAACTTCTTTGATTAATCAATTTAATTTATATAAATTTTAAAAAATTTCATTTACAATTCTGCGGCAGTGGCCACAATCCAACTGCGTAGAGAGGCAACATCAGCATAGACACCTGGATAGTTGGGCTTGGCACAGCTTTTACCCCAGGAAACAATGCCGACGAGTTCACCATTGGCAACCAGAGGGCCACCAGAGTCACCCTGGCAGGCATCCTTAGTCTCGGTGTAGGCACAGACCATGGTGTCCAAAATCTGACCGCTGCCGTAGGAATAAGCCGAAGAGCCGCATTCGACAGGTGAAACCAAATCAACTTCGACCGCTTGCAGGGTAATGGTCGATGAACAGAACAAGTAGCAGGTGGTGCCCCAGCCGGTGACGACGCCAGGTGTGCCCGATGCTGGAGTCGACTTGGCCAGCGGCACAAAGCGCACCTTGGCTGACTGACGAACGGGAGAGCTTAGCCTGATCACAGCCACATCGTTGATCATCAGCTTGCTATTGTAGCCCTCATGGTTTTTGAAATTGGCAACAGAGATCACTTCGCCACCCTGACTACGATCCGTAGAGCCAATACGGACCTGAAGTTCGTTCGGGGTATTCTTTTGCAAGCAATGGGCAGCTGTGACAACAGTCTGGGCATCGATCAAGCTGCCGCCACAGAAATGGGCTCCCTTGAGTGTTTGAATGGACACCTGATAGGGATGTGCCTCAATTGTGGTTGGAACGCCATTGACAATGCGGCCAAAAGGAAAATCCTGTTGTGGCATAGCCTGGCAAGCAGCTAGGCAGGCCAATAGTGCAATGCAAGTCGCAGTCAATTGATTCATGTTGTCAGCAAATACTAAACTACTCATCCATTGAATCCCATTCCTTTTATACTAATTCTTATCAAACAGCTTGCTAATCAAACCTTAAGTCGAGCGCCGCCTCAAGAGCTCATAAATTCTCGGAAGACTTCGCGTAGATTAGAAGGGCAGCGCGCATTAAATGTTATCATTACGAAGACATATAATAAAAAACGAAATCTCTGATTATTAAATGTAAAATGTGTGCTATAGATGCCATAATCCATCTAAGTTATAAATCTTAAATTAATAAAGCTAGAAAGACGTTTACATAATATATACAATAAATGTTACACAAGTCATTAAGTGATGATAATCAAAGCTAATGCACACTTAACGAACAATTTGTCTAATCAACATTGGGTATTTCCTATGAGAGTTCATAACTATTGAGAACAAAGGTTTAATATGAAGATTTTTTATAGTTGAACTGAAATTTTAAGTTTCAAAGAGCATGCGAATGAAGCCAGATCAAAACCAGTCAAATTGAAATGAGAAAAGAGAATAATATTTTGCTTTATCAATTAATTTTGAAGAAATAAGTTTTATATTATTTATTATTTATTAATAAATTATTCAATTAAATAGTAAACAATAAATTGCATAAAACTTACTTGTCGGTTATTACAATGAATAGTTTATGAATGAAAAAATATTAATTTAAATTTATAATTAACGTTTAAGATTACAGATATATCAAATATATATCTTCTTTGGCTTCCGATTTTTTTTTTTAATATATGGGTAATTCTCCAGAAAAACGGATTAATTTTAGTACTAATCAAGAGCAATATATTTAACTATTTGTCAAAATAAAGAAGTTTTTTGCCATTTTCCGCACTAAAATTGATGCATTTTTAAGATAATTGAAAAAACCAAAGTGTCGAACGTGACAAAAAGTTGACTTTTCTGGAGAATTACCCATATATATTTATTTACATTTTTTGTCTGATATTTGTTGTTAATTGAAAATGAATCAATTATAATTTTAATAATTAAGCTTTAAAAAACCTATAGTAAAAAAAAAATAAATAAACTAGCAAATAATAAATAATTTAAAATTAATTTTTTTATTTTTACCATTGAACATTTGTGAATGAAAAGTGATTGAATAAATAACTATAATCGAATTTATCGAAAATTTACACATTCTGCTTAATTTATAGAAAACCTAACGATAAATATTTAATCAATTGACATTAAAAAAAAGATAAATTAAATATAAATATAATTATGGGCATATATAATACAAAATCATTTGCTCCTTCCCAAATTTCCACTAGAATAATATTTGCTAATTTATCGCTCAAAAAGAACAGAAATTTCCATTTAAATCAAATTTTCCATCATTAAAATTAATAAAAATAAAAATGTTTAATTAAAGTTTATTATTGAGACGTTATAAATAATTATGTATGTAATGTACAAATATATGTACATATATAAGTATATTTATATATATTTATTATCTGGTCGCGTTACTGATGAAAATCTTTGAGGGACAAACGAGCAATCAGAGCGTTGAGTAAAATACAGAGCGCTTTATCTTATCAAGTGGCTAACAAAGTCAACGTTGTAGACAGCGGCAGCGTCGTGGAGTTACCCGAAGATAAATGTCGGCCAGTTGAGCTGACCCCAAGCACTAGAATTGTTGGAAAAAAAATGAACATGAACATGACCATGAATTTCAGCTGCCAAAGTTCATTTTTAATTTAACAAAAAAAAAAAAAAGGGCAGAAATAGAAGCGGAAAATATAGTAGAAGCGAACAAACGTAACAATCTATAAACCCGCAGCAGACAAGAGTTCGAGTCCTTCAGTTCTTGTGCACTGAAAGTTGTTGATATCTATTACTGCAGATTTGAAGTTGTTCGCCGGCGTCTCAACTCACTTAGCTCGCATGTCGAGTGGGTGGGCGAGACACGCACACAGAGAGAGAGAAAGGGAGAGAAAGAGAGAGCGAAACAGAGAGCAAGCGTGATAGAACGGGAGGTCTTGCTGCTAGAGTGAAGAACTTAAAGACAGTTGCCAGTTGAATGGAACTGACTTCAAGCTGTGCAAGGCAGCCTTAACTGACAGAAGGGTGAGCAGTCCTACACCCACACACACACATGTGTGACATGACAGTTGGTTTGGTTCGGTTTGGTTTGGTTTAGCTGGGCTGCGAGGCACGTAACGCATTGCAGTTAAGATTTGGATTTGGTTTTGGCTTTGGTTTTGCCAGCTCGCTGGCTCTGAGCATATCAAAGGCAAAAAACTACAAAACACTTATCTGGGTGACAAATAGAAAAGCGGGCGCGCGCACAGCGCCCAGCCAGCATCATGCCAAGCATAATATCTTCGAGTAGATTAAAAAAACAGAAAAAAAAAATCAAAAGAAAGCAAAAACTAAACAAAAAGAAAAACAGCTGAAGAAGCTGGAAAAGCTGTAGAAGAAAACGAACTCTCTCTCTATATATATATATATAGAAAAAAAGAGATGAAAAAAGTAAGCCAGCGCAAAGAAAATGACGCACGTTGTGTTCATAATAAAAATGGCAAACAGCATGTTTGTTAGGGTCTGTATGGGTGTGTGTGGGTGTGTGTGTGTGTGTGTGTGTCCTAGTTGGGCATTGGGTACAGGTGCCTGTCCAAGCTTACCATGCACATATGTAAAGCTATGTGGATGGCAGACAAGTTTCGGGCGACTGTCTCAAACATCTAACATTATTTTTTACTATTATTTCTTAAATATTTCTATATACTTTGTGATTTAGCAGTAAGTAGTAATGTGACTTTTAGGAATACACTACAAATTTTTAAACATTTAGAAACGTAATTGATTTACAATAATAAAATAAAAATGTAATAAAAATGTTTAAAAATATTTAAAAAATAAACTTTATGTCTGGAAAAAAAATGGAATTATATAAACAATACTCAATCAAAAACAAATACATCTAAGCATGAATATATAATTCATGTACGTATACATAGTGAATAAAATAATATTCAAGCAGAAAGATGTCGTAAATAACTTACCATTCGCAAGGGACTTCGAATTTCAAACGCACACTCAGATTTATACACATATATACTTAATATATATACATTTTTATATGTCTAGCATATTTCTCTGTTCTTATATCCTGTTTGTTAATATTTGCAAGAGGACTTTATCTTAACAAGATCAGCGCCAGGGCCCAAGTCCATTTGAGCTGTTTTTTGCGTCTGTCTGTCTCTCTGTATGTCTGCCCGTCTGCTCGTCTGTCTTTATGTATGTCCGTCTGTGTGTTGTTCCGTTTGCCATTTCCTATATCATTTAAAATCATTTTGCCAGTTTTGAGCTGTGTGTTTCGCATCCGTTCAAGGACTGCTTGTCTCTACATTTTTTGTTTTATTTTATATATATATTTTTTTTTTCTTCATCCTATCTCATGTGTGGGGATTTGTTGCTTGCTTATCAGTTTCCTTTGGCCTCAGTTACACGCGCCAAAGCACCTCCAGGGAGACACAGGCAGAGCGAGCGAGCGCGTGCGTGCGAGAGGAAGCGCAATGTCAAGTGGTTAAGCGGAAAAAGCCTTGGCAGAAATCTGGGATTAATTTAGCGATAAGTCCATGAGCTGTAAATAAGTATGAAAATGTTTGCATTTTATTGGCTTATTGTTTTTTCATTTTTTCATCTCTTTTTTGTTGTATATAAAAAAGAATATGAAGAAGAATTTATTACAGTTGCTTTAACGCAAGAGTATATAAATGGATATTGATATTGATATTGATGTATGTATTCAAGCGAGAGCAAATTTTGAGTTATTTTGGATAAATAATATGGGATATTTATTTGAAAAAGAAAATTTTTCTTGAATTTTAAAAAATGTTCAATTTAAGATATATTTATTTCTTTGTTTTATAAAAATTATAATCAAGCAATTGCAACAAAATATTAACATTTCCAGATATTAAATTTGAAGTATTATAGATTCATAAAGAAACTATTTTCATTCGTTCATTCGCAGTAGTTGAGCAATCACTACGTTCACGACTCTACCTAAAGTTTTAATATTGATTAACTCCATTCAAAGTTGTCCATTCGCTAACTAATTCAACTGGATTCGCTTTAAATCGATTTGTAAATCAGCCTGCTTCAGTTCATCAAAATGCCTGAATGCTGGCTTCAGAAGCTACAAAGTTCAAGCCATGAACTTGCATATAAATAATTCAGTAGAAATTTCATTAAAAAGTTACAAATTAATTTTCATAAATACTACAAGAGCAAAATGTATCAACATCAAATGGCAAAACTTTTTAAATATGTCAGTGGCAAATTACTATTGCAATTAATGTAAATAATAATATAATAAATATAGTACTGAAAATATACTAATGTGAATATATATGCAATATATTACATGCTGCTTAGCAACTACTATTTATATATTATATACTACTATTTATATATTATATATATATTATATATTTAAGTTAAATGCGTTTAAAAAATTTTTATTATATAATTAATCAGCTTTTTTTCATAAAATATATATTAATTCATATATATATTAAAATTAATATATATATTAAAGTTATATATTAAATAAAACTAATTTTTGATTTCATCAATTTTTCTTCTCAAACTAAAATACTTGTAATTTATTTTTTTTATTCAGCTTAAAAAAAATTATAATATATAAACAGAAAGATATGTATATACATAAATATTTTTATAAAACATACATATTTATAAATATTTTTTGTATATATTTTTTTATGCAGCTTAAAAAATTTAGAATATTAAACATATACATTTTATATACATATGCTCGTATATATTTTTTAAAAGATATTTATAATATATATGTACATTTAGCTATCCGCCACAATTGACAACTTTTTTATGCGTTTAATTCCACTTTAACTCACTTCAATCGCTCGCATACCTTTTCAACTTTAAACTAAATCATAAAAAAGAGTTAGCACTTAACTAACTGCAAACTCTCTTCAAAAGTCATAAAAAAATGATGACCCTTTCGCTTGTGCGTAAACAATTTATAAAGCCAACTGTGATGAGATCATATCACATGAACCTAGTGTTAAGCTGCATAACAAAAAATATATATATATATATTAGCTTATGATAGGAATATTTTCAACTTTTTTTTTGTTTGTTTTGGTCTCCCATATAAGGCATAAAAAGCAGAGCCCTAAAAACAACAACAGCAGATTAATTTGTTATTAAATTACAACATAACAATATCTAATTTCAAAGCGGGGGCAATAGCCATGCCTGTGTGTGAGCGAGTGTGTGTGTGTGTATTGGAGTAGGAAGCAGATCCTTTCCCTTGGGTTGTGGCCATTGTTGTTGCCAGGCCGACACAGCCGCCAGTTGGGCCTATTAACCACATTTTAAGCATAATTGAATTTTGTGCATAAATTTCGGTTTATGGGACGCAGTGAGACCACGACCCAGGCAGATTATTATATTATTTACTGTACAGACGGCGTAGTCCAGCCGCCAGTCACGAGCAGCTCAAAAGTATGGGCGGGATATTCTACAGCTTGTTGTTGTTATTTATTAATTTTTTCTTTTTTGTAATCGGGCAGACGACAGGGCATCAATTTTATATGATGCTCGCTGGGGTCGATTCAACGAATCGCTGCTCTCTGTGCAACCTGCAGAGCAGTTCAAAACTGTTGCAAAATAATAATAATAAAAAAGTAGAACAAAAAAAAAAAACTAAATTTATTTTTATTGAAAAAAATGTTCTTTTTATAACAACCAAACAAACGAGTTCTGCCATTGCTAGCTTTACAAATTCCATTTTTTATTTAATTTTTATTCACATACCTTTAAGCCAAAAATAACAAAAATTGTTTTCAAACGAAAGGAATTTCGATTAGAAACAAATTTTTATTTATTTATTTTTTTTTATTGCAATGAAAAAAAAAATTGGTTTACTTTTAAAATAATCTGAGTTTGCAGTGTTCGCGCTTCGAAACAATTGTAAAAATACAACAAAATTAAGCTCTAGTCGATGCTATTTGAGTAAGAGATTCCCTGAAGCGTTTTAGGAACTGAGATTTCACTTATTTTTCGCCTCTTTGCTTTTCACATATACGGACAGATGGAAGGACATGGTAATATCGACTCAGCTCTCCTCCTTTTGCCGCTTATATATATTTTAAGAAAACCTTTATTATATTTTATATGAATTTACTTTAATCAAATAAAAAGTTCAACTATAAAGTTTCTTTTTTTAAATAAAAAATATTGTTTATTCTATCCCACCAGATATTGCCTTATAAGCTTTCTATTATAACAAACAATTTCAGATATATTAAACTAAATAATTTAATTCAATATAATCAGTTTTTCTCAGTTATAAATATATATGTTTTTATTCTTAAAAACCTTTAAATTATAAACATATATCTACAATATATTGAGATTCAACAAGTCTAATTTAATAATAAAAAAAATGAATAAATAAATAAAATAAAAATATTTCGAAGATTCTGATATCCAAATAAAGTTTCAGTTTATATACAAGTATTTTAATTATAATAGATTTTTTAAATTAATATGTAATAAATATTTATTATACATTTTATTTTATTTTTTTATTATTATTATTATTGTTTATTTATTTATTTTTTTTTTCTCTCTGTGGTCATTTCCATCAGTGTGCCTGCGTTCAGAGCATTCATTCTCTTTCGCCGTAGCATACATACACAGTTAAAAGTAAACTTGTATTAAAAGAAATATAACACACTCAGAAGTGAAGTGAATCAAGAGTTAATCAACATTCCATTTATGGCTGTCCAACGACTTACGCAATTCCAGCTTTAGTCAAAGCAACGTAATTGACAAATCAAATAGCTCGACAATTATTACCCTGTAGTATTTCCACATTCTACAGATAAAAACTCTCACAGATGAAAACAGCAAAGTTATTTGCTGACAATTTTTTAAAGTCTTTTTTCTCTTTGCAAATTATATTTGGTATTTGCCATTTGGCAGTTGAATTTGATTCAGAGACATAGTGCAAATGCTCATAAACAAAGGAAAAAGCAAAAACAAAAATGAAAAAAAGGGAGAAAAATGCAAAAAACAAGTAAAGAAACTGGCAGCACATCAAATTTTTATTAGCCCAAAAAATAAACTTGAAAAAATATAAGTGAGAGGAGCGATGCGCCAGCTGTTTGAAAGTAAAGCGAAAAAAAAAAAACATGAAAATAAACAGGCAGCACAACGCAAAAAGCAAACAAAGTCGGCAAGAGTTAACTTACAAATATTTACAGCCGAAGAACCACCAAAAAAGGGAAATTCGCTCCCAAGCCCACTTCACAACCTTCCAACGCCCACATCTAGGCCGCTGTTATTTGCCTTTTGGTAAGACAGAGCCAACTAAATGTGAGCCGGGATAACTCAGCGTGGGTCGGCGTCGCGACGATGACTTAATAAATCTTATTAAAGTACGCGACGCATAACTCTAAAATATGTTTTTCCTCATTTTTCTCTTTATCTGGCACTTAGTTTTCCTACTTTTTAGGGTTCATGCTGCTCATTTTAAGCCGTCTACCTTACTTATGTTTTGCATAAATTTATGCCACGTTTTGCTTTCACTTTTGGCCAGCATTCAAATGGGTGTAAAATGTTTGATTTTTGTGTGCAGTGATGAACATCAAAATTTAGCCTCTAAAATATTAAGGAATTAGTCGGGTTCAGCAAAAAGCTAAAGAAATAAATAATTATTTCAATATCATTTAAATAATAATATATTTTTATTTAAAATAAATAAAAAAATTGGCTTTAATATAAAAATATAAATATAAATATTAATTTAAATATATTAATATGAATTATATATTTTAAATAAAAAATAAAAATATATTGTTAAATTGATTATTATTAATTTATTATTATTAAAGTTATATATTTATTAAAGCAAAAAAAAAAAATAAAAATAAAAATAAAAATAAATAATTAAATAAATAAAATAAAAATGATAAAATCCTCGCTCTTTAATTGGAAATCATATTACAACTTAAACAGAGATTTTATGACATTATTAATATTTTTAATATACCATCTTAGAAATTAATAAACTATTATAAAAATATATATTTTTTTCCGATACCCATAATATATATATATTTTTTTACATATAATTTTTTTAAAATATCAAAGACCTTTCATTAAATCTTTCAATATATATTGTATGATATTTTTTTCTTTTCAATTAAAATTACAATTGTAAAATTGAAAACATAATTCTGATCTTAATAAAATAAATATCATATTTACGCTCTAATCATAAATTTCGTGCAACAAGAAATTATTTGTCAATAATTTTTTGGCCTAAACAAGAATATTAATCGCAGCCAACTCGGCTAACGCTCGGCAGACCGAATAAATAAAGACATTTATCTTTGGCAACATTTTGTTTGCTTGGCCTGCCAAATGGACCCTCAGCAGTTGCGAATGAAAGCGCTCAGAAGCCACATAAATTTGTGGTCCCAATTTCGTTTAAATGCCTTGGCCCACAAAACATTTTCGAAGCTTGTTGTTGTTATTGGCTAACCAGGTTGGGTTGGTGGGGAAGGTTCAGTGAGCAGACAAAAGTGTGGTCAATATTCAATACCAGCGGGGAGAAGCGCTAAGTGAGAAGCGCAAACAAGACCAAACTTGGCGCCGATTGCTGTTTTGGCAACAACAAGCGAAAAACGAATTATCGAATTAGTTTGTTTTGCGGCCAATTTAATAAGCTGATTAGCACATTATTTGGTCAAGACAATTGTTTTTCTTTTTTGGCAAATAAAACTAATTGAATAGCCAAAAAAAAATATATATATATATATATTTAATTGTCTTATTTATGTGCAGCTGAATGTGAGTTAATAAAACACATAAATAATAATTTCACGCACTCTGATTAGACGCAATTATCGATAAGGGGGGCTTTTCCCAAAAACAACGCTGCCTGGGAATTTACTCAAAGCATGGGAATTTACTCTTGGCCCGATTCCAATCTTATCTCAATGTAAAGCAACAAAATCTGAAGTGAATTCGGGTATTCTCCAATTACACTTATCAAATATATATATCTCTTCCTAAAGTATTCCTAATCTTTTGCTGTAGCATTTGAGTCGGTCAAGTATTGGCTGTGAATGGCTGTGGGATTTGAATCGATTAAAACCGTTTATGCACGCTTATGAATCACTTCCAATGGTTAAGATAGTCTAAATTGATATACGATATTTCGAATTCCACGTGGAACATATAGGAAAATTTTTTAATAAAGTTTGCAGCAAGTGTAAACTATTATTCAAAGCAGATGTTTTTTTTTTTGTTTGTTTTTTTTTTTTTTATTATATATTTATATTTATATATATAATATATGTTTATTATATATAGTATAAGTTAAGAACGAAAACGTCAAAACTGCAACTGCAACAACATCCGGCCGTCAGGCGAACAGCCCCAATATTGCTGAGCTAAGCGTCTGGATAACTTCCCGCACGCGCAACCCAATTGGCCAAATTCTTGGAACATTTGGCAACAAATCAGGTGATCCAGAAATGTCGCAACGCCGCTGCCTCTGCCAACGTCGTTGCCAATTCTCCAAGCTTTCTTAGGGTTCTTATTAGCTTAGTTTAATGAGTCTAAAATTGTAATCCAACAAGAACGGTCCGATTGGATCAAAATAAATGTTATATTTTTTAACTTAACAACTTAAAAGAATTTAACTGGCGCCCGAGCAGGGACCAGCGGAAACAAAACGAAAGTGCAAAACCGTATCTAAGTTTTCGGTTCGTGACGGGTTAAGTCCGACAGTTGCCAACCGCCGCTGGCCAAGTGAAACAATCGAGAAGACTCCTTCACGTTAATTCGTGTCGTCGATTATACACTAACTGAGGGGAACTTAATTGTTCAATCAGTAAACTAAAGCAGTAGATCTTAATTGATTACTGCTCATCGGTGGACTACAGTCCTGTAGTATACGTTCGCAGGACATCCTCATCGTGTATTGGTCGCAGGATCCCCAGTAGAGAAGTCAAAAAGGATGAAATCCGGACAATCGGGAGGAGTAGCCATAGCTATCAATATTATGTAAGCTACTTTATAAGATTTACAAAAATTGAAACTAACAAACCAAATTGAAAAAAAAAACAAGAACCAATATACAATCAAACACTGTAAAACGATAACAAAATAAACATAATTACTCAAAGAGTAATATAAAAGTATCCAATCTTGCGATTCCCAAAGGGACCCTCCAAGGTAGAAGGAAAAAACCAGCTACTGGTTCTCAAAACATAACTATCTTACATTTAAGCAAACACCTTGTACTAACCTTGTAATAAGTAACACTAAGAGAACACCTTTCCAAACAGTAAACAAACATAAAAATTCCTCTTTACAACTCGGAAATTGATGGCCAACCACAATAATTTAATTCGACCATCAATTTTAAATCAAGACGAACGACAACAACAAAGACAAGTACAAAGACAAGTAGAACACCAACAAAATAGAAATATGGCAACCGTACAACAAATTACAGAACTAGTAGGACAATTAATTGCACAACAAGTACCGAGAATAGTAGAAGCTTTGAACAACCCGGAGCATGACTTTAGCAACGCAGTAGATCAAGAAATAGATGCAGAACATCGCGGAAACCTAGGGGGGCTAGACAAAATCCCAGATGTAGTAAAATGCCTTAGAGAGTTCTCCGGGAATGCAGCTGAGTTCAGCTCTTGGAAAAAGAGCGTTGACAGATTAATGGAAGCCTTCGCAGGAGAAGTTGGTACCTCAAGATACTTTGGTATTCTTCATTCGATTAGGAGCAAAATTACTGGTAATGCGGATACGGCATTGGAAGCATATAGCGTTCCATTAAATTGGAAAGCAATGGTCAAGTGTCTGACGATGCATTACGGAGACAAGCGTGATCTTGGTACTCTAGAGTATCAGATGACAATGTTGTCTCAAGGTAACCGAACAGTCGAAGAGTTTCATCAATTGGTGTACCAACACCTGTCTCTCCTTCTGAACAAAGTGAACTGCATGGATTTGGGTGCAGAAGCTCATCGATTGCTAAAGAAAATGTACCGCGACAAAGCCACAGATACATTTGTATGTGGCCTGCGCGGAGATTTACCACGCATCTTGGGTGCACACGCACCAAAAGATCTTCCTTCAGCATTAAATATATGTTTGAAAATGGAAAATCAAAAATATCGCACCATGCACGCGGTGACTCTAGGTCAAGCCAATAATAGAAGCAGCAGTGCCAAACCAATACCAGCTCCTCGAAACCCACAATTTGCTAACTCAGGTTTCCGACAGCCACCACAGGTTCCTCCCAGAAATTATCCTATTCAATATCAACAACTTGCACAGCCTCAGAACCATAACAACTTTGGACAACAACGACAGCATGACATGAACCAAAATCAACAGAGACAATTTGCACCACCCAGACCAACAGATCCGAAACCCCAACCAAGACCAGAACCGATGGACGTAGACAGAAGCATTAGGTCAAAAACGGTAAACTATATGAATAGGCCACAGTTTGAGGCAGGGAAAAGACCCTCGGGCCCAATGCCTGAAGCACAAAAAAGACAACGAAACTTTAACATCCAAACTGGCGGAACTGAACAAGAGGAATCGCAATCCGCTGAGGCGTATGCCACTATGGCAGAATACGCGCAAGCACTTGCAGAAGAAGACGGAACACAAGACGAAACACTAGACGAATATGTAGCCGGACACGATTATGACGAATCCACTCAGTACGATAACTCTGCTATGAATTTTTTAGAATAGAGCATTCCTCGCTTCCATACTTCGAATGTAAGCTGGGGAATGGGAAAATTTTAAAAATATTAATAGATACAGGGTCAAATAGAAATTATATCCAACCCAAGTTTGTCACCAACCCAATAGCTAACCAAAATCCCTTTAACGCCATATCTGTAGGGGGTAGTGTCCGAGTCACCCACCATAAAATAGCTAACCTGTTCAACCACCCCGATATAAATGCCAAGTTTTTCCTGTTGCCGACTTTAAAGTCATTTGATGCCATTCTGGGCAATGACAGTTTAAAAGAATTAAACGCTGAAATAAAAATAAGCAAAAAAATTATGACAATCAAAAACGAAATTCACGTCCCTATTAAAGAAAAGAAATTTGAGGCAGTAAACACTATAGTACCAAGAACTGAGCACTTAAACAAATCTCAGAGTGACAGCTTAAATAAACTTCTTCAAAAATACCCAAACTTATTCGCAGAGCCAAACCAGAAACTGACCTACACAACTAACGTAAAAGCAGAAATACGAACCTCTTCAGACACACCAGTGTATTCAAAATTTTATCAGTATCCAATGAGCTTAAAAGACGAAGTAAGTAAACAGGTCTCTGAACTTCTAAACGACGGTATAATTAGACCCTCAAGATCCCCATACAACTCCCCTGTATGGATTGTACCAAAAAAAACCGACGCCTCAAAAGAAAAAAAATATCGCATGGTCATAGATTACAGAAAATTAAACTTGGTTACTATAGCCGATAAATATCCTATACCGGAAATTAATGAAGTGCTCGCTCAATTAGGTGACAACAAAGTTTTTTCCGTACTTGACCTTAAGAGTGGATTCCATCAAATTCCGTTAAAAACGTCCGACATAGAAAAAACTGCCTTCTCCGTGAATAACGGAAAATATGAGTTTACACGACTCCCATTTGGATTAAAAAACGCGCCAGCAATTTTCCAGCGCGCACTAGACGACATACTTCATGAACATATTGGCAAAATATGTTTCATTTACATTGATGACATTATCATTTTTAGTAAAGATGACGAATCACATCTAAAAAACCTGGAAAAGATTTTTCAAACTCTGCAAGACGCCAATATGAAATGTCAATTGGACAAATGCGAGTTCTTGAAAAACAAAGTCGAATTTCTTGGCTTTGTTGTTTCCGATAAGGGCATCGAGACTAACCCCGATAAAGTCGCAGCTATAGCCCAGTACCCCCTTCCCAAGACATTAAAAGATTTAAGATCATTTCTGGGACTTTCTGGGTACTACAGAAGGTTTATTGAAAACTATGCTAAGCTCGCCAAGCCCCTTACCTCGCTTTTAAGAGGGGAAGACGGACGAGTGTCCAAAAATATGTCGTCAAAAAAATCTATTTCACTTGATAACCAAGCACTGGAAGCATTCAAAAAACTTAAAAGTAGCCTTATTTCCAAAGACATAATACTCCGTTATCCAGACTTCAGAAAGGAGTTTCATTTGACAACTGATGCTTCCAACTTCGCAATAGGTGCAGTGTTATCACAAGATAACAAACCTATTTCATTTCTCTCAAGAACACTATCTAAGGCAGAAGAGAACTACGCCGCTAACGAAAAAGAAATGTTAGCTATTATTTGGGCATTAAAACACCTAAAGAATTACCTATACGGGAAAGCTAAAGTCAAAATATTTACTGACCACCAGCCGTTGACTCACTCTCTGAGTAACTGGAACGGAAATGCGAGAATCAAACGGTGGAAATCATACTTAGAGGAGTATGATTACGAGATATTTTATAAGCCGGGAAAGGAAAACGTAGTGGCAGATGCACTATCCAGAATACCACTTACAGGCCAAATAAATTCAATTGCCTCGACGCAACATAGCGACGAGAGCTCTGGCGGAGAATTAATACCCAGTATGGAAATCCCCATTAACGCCTTTAGGAATCAGATTTTCTTTCATAAAGCACAAACGACCGACTATAAATTCAGCATACCATTTCCAACTTTCCACAGACACGACATATACAGACAGCAGTACAATCCAGACGAACTTCTATCCGACCTAAAAAAATACCTAAACCCCTCAGTTATAAACGGTATCTACACGACCGAAGATATAATGTGGAAAATCCAACAATTATACCCAAGTCACTTCAAAAATTTTAAAGTACGCTTCACGCAAACACTGGTCAAAGATTTGACCAAGACCATAGACCAAGAGGAACAAATCCTCAAGACACATAATAGGGCTCATCGAAATGCGTTAGAAAACAAAATCCAACTATCAGAAGAATTCTATTTTCCAAAAATGAAACAGAAAATAGCAAACATGGTGAAACAGTGCAGAGTCTGTAAAGAAGCAAAATACGATCGCCACCCGCCTAACCCAGAGATCAAAGAAACACCCATACCAGAATACCCCGGACACACAATCCACATTGACATCTACTCGACCGAACGATACCTCGTACTTACAGCAATAGATAAATTCTCTAAATTAGCAAAGGCTCAAATTATAAAATCAAAAGCAATAGAAGACATTAGGATACCACTTTGCGATATAGTTTTTTATTTTGGGGTACCAAAATTCATAGTAATGGACAATGAGAAATCATTTACGTCCGAATCGATACGATTCATGTTAGTTGACCAACTAGGAATCCAAATTTATAAAACACCTCCCAACAAAAGCACGGTAAACGGACAGATCGAACGATTTCATTCAACACTATCTGAAATAATGAGATGTTTGAAAAGAGATCAAATCCATAGGAACTTCAAAGAACTTTTAGATCGAGCCGTTTATGAGTATAATTACTCAATACATTCAGTAACAAAGAAAAGGCCACTAGAAGTTTTCTTTGGCAGAAGAGTTACCACTGACCCAACGCAATACGAACAAGCAAGACTGGACAACATAGAACAACTGAGACGTAAACAGACCAAGGATCTAATAGACCACAATAACAGAAGGAAACCAACTCGAACCTATGAGGCAGGAGAGGAGATATTCGTGAGAATAAATACTAGATTAGGTTCAAAACTATCAAATAGATTCAAAAGGGAAATAGTAAAAGAAGATAAGAACACTACAATACTAACAGAATCGGGACGTACAGTACACAAAAGCCACATTAAAACTTAAAAATTTCAATTATAGAATGCTGACGTGCTTAACCAACGCAACTGTAACTATAAGCAATCATACCAACGCACAGACAGTGACCATCTATAGGGGGATCGGAAAAATACGATCCAACGACACCAAAATATTACATGTAATTAATTTGGAACAAATACGAGAGGCTCTCAACAACTTGCAGTTATACACGGACAAAAATCTCAAATACAATAACCTATATCATGTCATACAACACGAAATATCCCAGACGTTTGTAATTTTTGAAACTATTACCACATTTCACTCACGAAAAAGTAGGGCAATTAACATTCTCGGCACAGCTTGGAAATTTGTGGCTGGTAGCCCCGATCATAACGACTTAGTTTTAATAACGGATAATATAGACAAGCTCAATAAAAACAATAACAAGCAAGTAATAATTAACAGACAACTAGAAGACAGATTAAACAAATTGACCAAAATTTCCAACGACATTGCAAATTCAATAAAAAAAGACTCACTTTTGAGCGACGAATTAGCCATCAGTTTCCAGAATCAAGTTCGGCTTATTAAAGAAGAAGTCATAAATATAAAATACGCCATCCAATGGGCAAAATTAAATATGATAAACACATTCTTGTTAAGTAAAAACGAAATACATACAATAAATACCCAATTTAACAATGGCCATATGCCTCCATTAAATACTGAGGAAATGTTAGAATTCTCAGACGTATCCATATTGCACAATGGAACGACGCTCATATATTTAATCAAGATACCGAACTTAGAAACAACAACCTTTCAAAATTATGTAATCAAACCTGTAATTAAATCTAACAGCATTGTTAACTTACCGGCAAGCGAAATATTCGAATCCGAAAATAAAGAAAAAATGTTTGGTGTTAAAGGTCAATGTAAGAATTTTTACAATATAAAAATCTGTAATAAAAATAAGTTAGAAGATTTAAGTCAGACTAGTTGTTTGCCAAAATTACTTAGAGGAGAACGGGCAATGTGCGACTTTACCAACGCAGACCACATACCGACACTGGAGGAGATCGACGAAGGAGTTATCCTAGCAAACAACATCAATGCAACCATCAACTGGTCAGGCAACGAGAAGCAAATAAAGGGAACCTACCTGATCAGTTTCTGGAACGAAACTATAAACATCAACGGCAAGGAGTTTAGCAACACCGAAATACAAGTCGCCGAACCGAGTGTACCACTTATCCAGATTGCTCCCGTAGAGATCGAACGCCTACGAATTCTATCATTGAAAGCACTAGAAGGGCTCCATATAGACAACACCGAAAAACTGCAGAAACTCCAAACCCACTCATCTGTAAACAGTATAGCATTCATCGCATCAATAGCATCTCTAGCTATATTAACGCTTACTCTTCATTGGTGTAAGGGTAGAAAGAAGACAATAAACCTACAACTTGGGAACATCAAAACCGAAATACCCCCAGCACCACCGATTTCACCGGCAACCATATACCAGCCACCAAATACGCAATTTAACAACATACCATTCTTCTAATACACTTGAGGACAAGTGTAAACCTAAGGGGGAAGAGTTAAGAACGAAAACGTCAAAACTGCAACTGCAACAACATCCGGCCGTCAGGCGAACAGCCCCAATATTGCTGAGCTAAGCGTCTGGATAACTTCCCGCACGCGCAACCCAATTGGCCAAATTCTTGGAACATTTGGCAACAAATCAGGTGATCCAGAAATGTCGCAACGCCGCTGCCTCTGCCAACGTCGTTGCCAATTCTCCAAGCTTTCTTAGGGTTCTTATTAGCTTAGTTTAATGAGTCTAAAATTGTAATCCAACAAGAACGGTCCGATTGGATCAAAATAAATGTTATATTTTTTAACTTAACAACTTAAAAGAATTTAACTTATATAAAAAGTTTTTTTTTTTTTTAATATCTAAGTGTCAGTTAAAATAATTTTAATTAACTAATTCCTTAACTAAGCCTAATTTTTGTTATTTGTGTTCACTCTTTTTTTTTATATAATAATTTATCTAAGTTCTAGCGAAAATTATTTTATTTTTTTTAGTTTACATCAACACAGTTATTTACTATTATTTAAGAACAAATTTTAATAAAGAAATTATCACTTTCTGTTATATATTTGTATTCACTCTTTTTTTAATATTAAAACTTATTATTTCAAAAATACATTTTATTAAACAAATTATTATTATTACTTTATATTTATATTCACTCTTTCTTAATATTAAAATTTATTGCGAATAGTAGTAGTATTAATATTAAATTTAATTTATAAACTAAATTTATATAGAAATAAAACAGGTTTCTTTAAAACTATATTCCCTTATTTTCTCTTAACTTTCTTAAAATGATGCTTTATTTTACTCATTTTTTATTACACATTCTTTAGCTTTAAGTTGAGAAGTGTTCAAATTAATAGAATAAATTTTTAATATCAATCACTTCTCGCTTGAAGACCCACTTCTAGGGTTACTCAAATGGCAAATGACAATACGAATTGTTGTGTCTAAGATGTCATTACTTAGATTGCAAGCGAAGACCTTCGGCCAAGCTCTCTGCCGTTTGTCGTGGGTGTTGACTTTGCACAAAGACACTTACACACACACACACACACACTCAGTCAATAGTTAAGTACATATAAGCTCATATACAGACCGTCAGCGATATACGAATATGAGAAGTCAATTTTACTTTAAACACAAATGCCAAATGACATGGCCATCAATCAAATGACACAATTGTCTGAATGATTGATTGCATAACGATAAGTGTATTGAACAATTCTTAAATATGCGTTAATTCTATGAAATATATCCTTTAGCTGTTGCCAAAGCCGCTTCATATATATTTAAACACGTTTGCAGATACCCAAGCGAAATGGATATGCATGTGGATATCAGGTATGTATGTATATTTAAAGAGCTCGAAGAATTTCAGACGTGTTATACCCTGTAAAGTGGGGCGACCCGTAGGGATAATGAATATAAAATACAAGATATAAATTGCTTAACAAAAAGTTTGGAATACAATGAAAATAACAATGAAACTTGTTTTGCTTAAATGTAAATAAATATGTTATCGATTTAAGTTTATATTAATTATATCGCATCAATTAGCATTATCGATTATTAATCGATATAAAATCGATTAAATTAATGACATTTGTAGAAGAAATACCAATAAACAATATTATTCATAGCAAGAAAATCAATCGACAACATTTTTAGTAGATGTAGCAACAATTGATATTATATATAAAACAAATATGTTAAAGCGATAACATTCATATCCATATCCATAAGCATAATTAAGTCATATTTAAAGCTATTATAGCCAAAAATTTCCATGACGGATCTTTCTGGTTATTGATAATGTTTAAAAGCAGCAATATTGATCACTAATAATATTTATAGTTATCTTATATTATATTTATATTTATATTTATAGCTATAGTATTTATCGATTTTAGATAACTTTGCATACATAATTTATTAATATAATATTAGCAAAAAAATAAAATAAAAAATATTTTTTTAAAAATTTATAAAATTAAATAATAAATATTTCTATTAAATTACATAATTCTATAATCAACTTAAAAAGTTTTAAGTGAACCCTCTTGAAAAACTAACTCCCAGCATAGTGGAGGATATCTGTTAGTCTTATCTATATTCAGTTTTCCCTGGCTGTTCCTTCTCTGTTGTTTCGCCACATCCGCTGCTGTTTGGCCTGCTCGGTAAACATGTTGCCCAGCCTGGCTGGGAAGCTGCGCACTTGAGCAGATTCCTTTTGTCGCGACTCATGCGTCTGCGAACCGCCATATATTTCTCATGAATGAGCGCGTATAGCTCCTGCTGAAAGTATTGGTGCTGCTTGTGTATATGCCCATTGCAGTTGGCATTCATGTAGTCACGTCGTATTTGCCCGTCTCGATACCGGAACTCACGCCACAGACCAGCCAATTCCAGCCACTTTTTGTCAATAAAGTCCAGAGTCTTGCGCTTGAACGGTGATTTCTTATAGTTGGTAATCGCGTGTAAGATGAAATTTGCATTGATTTGTTGCTGCAGTGCCAAATGATCCAGCATCGGTTGTTGACTGTTCGGCCAGGATTTATCTTTAAGAGGAAAACTATGCCTCAGCTTTAAAGCAGCATATCTCGGTTTTCGCATTCTTGTCTCTATTTTTAATGAAAAGCAGAATAAATCGCATTTATTCTTAGTCGCTCACTAGTTATAACTAAAGCGTTGCTTTGGCGTTGTTGCGTTTTTATATATTATATAGTATCGATTTGATAAAAAAAAATGATTTAAAGCCCCAATTCGTATTTCAGCTGATAGCTATGCATCAAAATTAAATTATTGCAGTTTTGTTAGCTAATTATCGACAAATATAGATAAGGCAATCAAAAACACTCGCACAGCTTTTAAAATCAAATTAATGATTAACTACATAGCCCAGGCCAATGGCTGTCTTTAACATTTTTGGGCAATTGTTGAGCAGCCGTTAAACAATTGTTTAACAAATCACGCACAGGAGGCCGAACTGCTGTCGCTGTCGCTGTCCTGCTGTCCTGCTGTCGTTGCTGTTGCTTTTGATTCATGACGATTCGATGTGCGATGTGTGCTATCAAGAATATTGCTCGCTAAGCATGATATGCCGTATGTAGCACACGCACACACTCATAGACACCCACACACACACACCCACACTCACTCAAACAGTCATGCACACACGCACATCACATCAGCAGTTCAGTTAAGTTCAGTTCCATGCGTTGCGTGGAGTCTGTCGCATTAGCCTATTCAACAAAATCGTTAGCCAGTCAATGAACACAATCGTTAAGCATTACACTAGGCAACAAAATTTTATCGCCCCCCTGTTGGGTGTCGCATTTTCACTCCCCACACTAATGTTATCGAGTCAAGTGTCGACGGCTTATCGCCAATAATTGTCACGCCCCCCTCATCAATGTTAGACGCCTTCGCGTCAACTCCAAAAAACAATGAGCAAATCCATATGCTTGGTATAGTTGAGCCGACTCTTACGTAGCACTTGAACTTAATCAGGATTTAATTACAAGCGTCGAGTGCTTGTTGAGCATCACTGTAATCGCATGCAAATACTTTTCGTGAGTGAGCGTGCCTTTTTTTCTTCTCTTTCGACAATATGTTAAGGGATCTACAAAGAGGGTGCTTACATGGTCTGCTACTCATGTTGTGTATTATTGAATAGATGTGGAGTACAAATATTTATTTTATATTTTATAGACTTTATAGAAGAAAAATATGAGCAAATAAGAAATGGTAAAGCTTAAAATTAATTCAAAACAGCTAAGAGTTGCGCTAGTCGGGAATACTCGACTAGGATATGCCCTGACCCATATACTGAGCTGCTATTCCAATCATTTTATGCTTCAAAGCAGACAATGGATGCACACAAACACACACTTTCACTCTTTGCACATTGTACTTTATGTAGCAGCTACCTTGAGCTGCTCTTAAGCTTTACTATGGGAAATTAATTGCTGAATAAGTTTTGTCTTAAATGCACTTTATTAATGAAATTTTGAATATGTAATAATGACATCAGGACGCATGTCTATGCAAAGCACAAATTTCTATCTCTTTTTGTTTGTATATTTCGGATCAAAGGGGAAGATAGCGAAAATCTGAAATTGCCAACAACATCGGGGATAAATAATTATTATGAAATTTGATATTTCAAATGTGTAAATCTTAATAAAATTATTGATTACTTATGAAAAATAGTGTGTTTTATAATAAAATTATATGATAAAATTATAATAAATTATAATAAAATTATATATGTAAATGATATGTGTTTTGAATGTTTATTAATAAATGAATCCCTGAAGTCCCTGAAGAAGAATCAAATGTTTCATTAGCACAAATTTTTTATATATTTTTATTTATTTATTTATTTTTATTTTTATATATTTTTTATATGTTCAAAATATTTAAGATTAATTAGTATTTGAAAAATTCTGAACAGTACATTCTTAAAGCTATGCATAATTTAATTATAAGAATATTTTTAAAGCTTTATTACAAAATATTTTAAAATATTTAAATACTAACGTATAAAGGAGAATCAGATAAATTATTATTATCATTTATATCCCCTTTTTTTATATGAAAATAAAATAATATTAATTAAACTTTCAAAGTCTTAATGAATTTAAAGCATTTTTTTTCCTAACTCAGCCCAACAAAAAAAAAAAAGTCTTAATGAAAATATTTAAATAATTATATATAAGAGAACCAGATAAATTTATTTATTTATTTTTGTAACGTGAATTTGAAATTATAATAATTAAAGTGAATAATCAAATAAAGGTCTTAAATAAAAATTCATCATCTACTAAAATCAACAACAATTCATCAGTGCATCAATTAAGTTGCCTGCAATTTATAAGTATAGAAACTTATATACAAATTAATTTGAAAAAAGTTGTTACATATTGATATATATGCTCGTTTTCTTTCCTGTTTGTTACTTTCCCATTTACACAAAATAATTGTAATGAGAATTTGTAAATATTTGTTTCTACTCTCCATTAGCCTAACACATCTTCAGTTCGTATTATTGAACTGAATGCCTCTTGTTTGATTAAATCCTGGATAAAGCAATTATATTCCCACAATCATTGCTAATAGTTGCATTTAATATTTGGCTTATGACAGTCAACTTAAACGTATGCATTGTTTTTATATTACACTGATAGACATGTTGATTCCACAAATGTGTTGCATATTTCATGGTATCTGCATATGTGCGTGTGTTGCTTGTGGCATGAATACTTTTTCAACACCATTTACAAACGTTTCAAATCAAATGGACTGTCAATTATAGTTATATAAATTCCGAGTGCTCGATGCACACATTTAATTTTAATTCGTTATTTAGGTAAAGTCTGTTTTTGATTTGCCTATTTAATTTGCAATAGAAATTTACGTGCAATATTTAGCGGGCATTTTGTTAATTAAATTGAGGTAAACTTTATAAATTTATTTTTGTATGTATTTAATGCATAAAAATCAAAGCTCAATCAATAAATCCCTAATTAATGAAGTTAGTTAGTTAGAAAGCTAAAGAGTTGAAGTTGAATTGATTTATTTCAATGTGATATTTGCTTTTTGATTTTTTCATACATACTTGCTTAGACTAGTCAATGTTAATAATCAGAAATCATTTAAAGAATCAGCTCATATTCCATATTGCAATAAACTGTCAACTGAAATGTATTAAAACTACTTTTTAAACTAACTAAATTATAAATGACAAAATAAATATATTAAAAAAATAATAATAATAAAAATATGTAATATTATCTTAGCTTATTGCTCAATTAACTGAATTAACTGAAACAGTGTTGGCAAATCGTCGAAAGCAGAATGAAGTCAAGCAGCCATATCAACAGTGACCAAGAACAAGTCGCGCTACTTGCCTTAATGTATTTCTAAAGAGTTTTCCATCATGTAAATTCACAGCAGCTGCTGCTACTGTGGCTGCTTGTCATTCTTTAAAGTAAATATCATTAGCATTATGGATGCTACGCAGCTTGAAGCTTTCAGCTATGTAACAGTTCACGCCAGCTGAGTCGCTCTACCAACCTCTGCGCTAGCTACCCTCTCTGTGCTGCCTCTACCCTAGTGCCCTCTGCTCTGCTCTGTTCTGCTCAGCCGTTCATCGTCGTTGTCGTTGCCATCATGAACAATGTTTACCTTACTTCATATGCACATTTACACACACAAACATCGAGCAGCACTCATACGCAACGTGGTACACATACAACCTGAGGACATGTTTTCATATCGAAAACCAAAAAGATAAGCAAACGCTATTGTAACGAATTGCATATACACTATGTGAGGCAAAGCTAGAGGTGGATGTAGAGAAAAAGTTCTTGAAAAAAGATTACTAAATAAAAACTTTAAGCAAAATATGAGCATTTCAGATTACAAATAAATTCAAAAGTCAAATTTTTTAGTTCCAGTTTTTAATATTTAAAAAATCTCAACAGAAATTTAACAAAAAAAAGTGCAAATTTTTTTATTTGAATTTTATTATACATATTTTTAGTTAGGAAAATTTATTTCATAATCTATACTAAAAGCTAGTAGCATAACTTATTTCAAAAAAATATAAAAAAATTTATATTTTATAAAATAAATATATAATAAAAAAAAATGAATATTTTATTAAATAAGTTTTTAGCAAATATATACTAAAAATTTTTAAATTTCATAAAATAAATTTAACTAACTAAAAAAAAATTAATATATACATTTACATTACTTTTCATTTCTATTGGAAATATTTTTAATTGAATTGAAAAACTGTGTCAGGCCCAATTATAGGGTATTCAAATTATGAGTATATGCAGAGGAGACTAAAAGGTCACCGACGTTAAAGCATTGAGTGAAAATCAACATGTGCACAAACACGCAGTTGGTTCTACTTGTAAATCTATTACCTACTTGTAGGCGCAAATGTTTTGCATATACATACCTCATATCGCATAAATACGTATGCGTATACATACGTGTATATATGCATGTGTATATGTATTCATCTGTATACCTATGCGTGTGCGTGTGCATTCGTTGTGTAAGTGTTGCAATTGAGTTTTGTAGCCCATGAAAAATGTATTGCAACTTTTTCATATTACTTAAAACGCAGACGACATCCAGAGAATGCAGCTGAGCAGTAGCGCATATGCAGCTTATTATTTGAATACACTAAGAAAGTGCGGGGATGTTAAGAACTTCGGTAAGGAAAGTAGAAGACAGCAGCTGAAGTATTTTTTTTTTTCATTTTTATTATCAATTTTCATAATTCAATTTTGTTCTTTTTTTTTAAGCATTATTCTTATTATTATCATAATTTATTATTTATTTTGGTATTGTGATTATGATCATAATTAATATTATTCATCATATATATTATCATCGTATTATTATCCATAAAATCTTTATTAATCATTATTATTATCGTATGTCCATTTTGATTATGCTTATTAGCTTCATTATTATTATAAGATGTGAAATCTTCGTTATCATTATCTATTTTGACTAAGTTTATGATCATGCAGTATTTATCATCTTATCTTATCATCTTGATCATCAATCTATTAAAGATCGCTAGTTTTGCTCTCAGTTCTAACATCATAATTATCATTATTATTACTCATCAGCACTATTATATAATCTTATTAATTATTTAGAAGCTTATCATAGTTTCCATCCATTCGTTGGCATCATATTATCATGATCATTCCACATCCATTATTACTATCATTATTATATTGGCACTGTTCAATAACTAGTTAATTTATATTAAACATAGATTTATGGTTCTTCCTCATCTTTACCAATATTACTACTTTCATCACTAGTCTTGAGAATTATTATATATGAATATGATATCATTATAGATTATATATTCTATAATTATTATTACATTTTCATATTCATTATAGCTTCAATATTTTATTATTATTATATCATATTTATTATATTATTAGATTGCCATATGAGCATAGCGCATCATAATTTCGCCTATATGTGAAGCATACTTTCCAATTCCACTATTCGTTGGGTAGTGTGGCGGTCACACTAGCAGCCTCATCTTCACTAATATACATACCACCACAAAGTTAACATAGTTTTACGATAGTTGTAATCGATAGTAATAATCGTTGTTACTTACTTCTCTAAGAGAATGTGAATAGGATCGACGTTTGGATAGAATTATAATAAATACGCAATAAGAATAATTCTGCACCGCATTTATTATTTAAAAGTGAATGTAGCACAGCTACATATGGTGACCCCGACTTAGAAAGAACTGAATATTAAGTGAAAATGGTTGTAACTCGCGACGAAGAAGCCTCGACATCTGCTGCTGCTGCCACCCAAGCTACCGCTGCCATAGTCTCAAATAACGACGACATGCACGAACAAGTTGGAAACGACAGCAAGCACGCACTAGTCACAGCCACTGACTCAAATTCTGTGAACGCAATTAACACAATTCGCTTTCCACAATTCATGGTTACTGATCCAGAATTGTGGTTCACACAGATTGATGCACTGTTACACATCCATAATATTAAATCGGATCAAGCCAAATTTTACACCGTCATGACTGCGTTAGATACAGACACTCTACGTCAGATTTCCGATGTTGCCAAAAACCCACCAGAATCCGGCAAATATGACAAGCTAAAAAAAGACCTCACTGCAAGATTTGGCGATTCTCGAGAAAAAAACTGGTCAGGCTTCTAACAGAAACCGAAGTCTCAAACAAAAAACCCAGTATATTACTTCGAGAAATGCGCGATTTGGCCGACAATTCAATATCGAGCGAGGGAATTACAACATTATGGATGCAACGCCTTCCGAGCAGCATTCGAACCATTCTCTGTGCATACAAAGTCCAAAACACGGAAAGCTTGGATGAAATTGCAGATCGTATATATGACAATTTACCAACTGCAAACTACTGTGAAGCAATCCAAAGCTCCAAGACGAACAGCATCGATAGTCGCCTGAGTGCCATGGAGATGTCCATACAAAAAATGGTTCAACAGTTGAATCAAGCGTCTTTAAAGCCGACAAACAACAATTCTGTACGGGAGCAGAATAACTACAACCGACCAACATCGTCAACTCCGATTCTACAGCAGAAAGTGTGCAAATACCACATTCGTTTCGGCCGAGCAGCAAAGAGATGTGTACAGCCATGCGAGTTCGGATGCACAAACAATCAACCGGAAAACTAAATCAGCTGTCGCCACTTTGTGCAGCTGACGGCAGCCCATCCAGCGTTCCTTATGCCGAAAAAAGACTGCACATTTTTGATTCCAAGAATCGAACAACATTTTTAATCGACTCCGGCTCTATCGTTTCAGTTCTACCCAGACACTTTGCAACATACAGCCGAAACTCAACCTCAAACGATCTCAACAGGTTGTGCGCAGCGAACAATACGACTATCCGCACATTTGGTACCAAACAGCTTGAAGTCAATTTAGGCCTTCGGCGATCATATAAATGGAAATTCATCGTAGCTGACGTCAAATCAGCCATCATAGGCGCTGATTTCTTGGCTCAGTTCGGATTAACACTGGATCTGAAATCAAAACGACTCATCGATCCAGTGACTGATCTCAAAAGCAACGGAGACGCCCGTAAAGATGACCAAAAGAGTATCCTCACAATCGACCCTTCGTCTAAATTTAATCATATTATCAACAAATATATAAATTTAACGAGCATCAACACCTACAATCGGCCAGAGTCAGGTGAAATTTCTCATCACATTATCACCACTGGCCAACCAGTAGCAGAAGCTAAACGACGATACACAGGAGAAAAACTAGAAGTCATCAAAGCAGAGTTCAAGGAGCTTCTGCAACTTGGCATTATCCGCCCCTCAAGTAGTCCATGGTCCAGCCCCATCCATCTTGTCAAGAAGAAGACCGGTGGGTGGCGGGCTTGCGGCGACTACAGAAGACTTAATGCTCTCACTCAACCAGATCGCTATCCGATTCCTTTTATCGACGACATCAGCGACAGGCTTCACGGTAAGACAATTTTCTCAAAAATTGATCTTAACAAAGCATACTACAACATTCCCATGAATCCACCTGACATCCAAAAAACGGCTGTTAATACACCCATTGGTTTGTTCGAATTTGTTGTAATGCCGTTTGGCCTCAAAAATGCTACACAGACATTTCAACGACACATGGATTCTATTTTCCGAGACGATGATCATGTTTTTTGTTACATCGACGACATCCTCGTTTTCTCGTCCAGTCACGAGGAACACGAAATTCATCTCAAAGCAGTATTCGAAAAACTTAAAAATTTCAATTTGTCAATTAATGCTTCCAAATGTGAATTTGGCAAAAAACAACTCACATTTCTGGGCTACAATATTTCCATTAACGGTATGTCACCACCTAAAGACAGAGTAGAAGCCATCCAAAATTACCCTAAACCCAATAACATCATGGAGCTACGCCGTTTTCTTGGCGCTCTAAACTATTTTCGGAAGTTCATTCCACTTGCCTCCGACTCACAAGCACTGCTCACAGGGCAATGCAAGGAGTCAAAGAAAAACGATCGCACACCTGTTACATGGACACCAGAGCTAGAAAATGCTTTTTCGACTTGCAAGTCAAGCCTTGCGGCCAACACCCTTTTAAATTTCATTGTCCCAGGATGTCCCTTTGTATTATCTACAGATGCATCGGACATCGCTGCAGGTGCGCATCTCCAACAGATCGTGAATAAGCAAATGAATTCAATTGGCTTTTTCTCAACCAAACTCAAAAATGCCCAACAAAACTACAGTGCATATGATAAAGAGCTCCTAGCAATTTATTTATCTATCAAACATTTTAAGCATATTTTGGAAGGCCGCGATTTTGTCATACAAACTGACCACAAGCCCTTGATTTATGCTTTCCAACAAAAACTGGACAAAGCATCTCCAATGCAAATACGTCATCTCAGTTATATCGCACAATTTACCACCAATATTGTACACGTATCTGGTTCAAACAACATTGTAGCAGATGCCCTATCCCGCATCAATCAAATAAACATGCCTGAAATAGTATCTCTTCGTTCAATTCAAGAACTCCAACAAAATGATGATGAATTAAAACAGCTTCTCCAAGGAAGCACATCATTGAAACTACAGAAAACAAAACTCCCACCAGATTTCGAAATTTACTGTGACATACAGACATCCGAAGTACGACCTTACATACCAAAGCCACTTCGCAAACAAATTTTTTCATCTGTCCATCTCCTTTCACATCCTGGAAAAAAAGCAAGCATTAAACAAATTTCAAAAAAGTATGTCTGGCCATTTATGCGTCGTGACATTAACCAATGGGTCAACGAATGCAACGACTGTCAACGCTCAAAAATCCAACGACACAATCAACTTGTACCTCAGCACTTTCGTCAAGTGGACAAACGCTTTGAACACGTTCATATCGACATCATCGTAGTCCCAGAGTACAAAGGGTACAAATACTGTCTTACAATGATCGACAGGTTCACTCGTTGGCCAGAAATAGCTCCAATCCAAAACATGACTGCCGACACAGTGGCAACAGCATTTTTCAGATCTTGGATTGCCCGATTCGGGGCTCCAAAAACAATATCAACGGACCAAGGAACACAATTTGAATCATCTCTATTCGAATCACTGACAAACATGATAGGAGCACAGCGAATACGCACGTCTCCATATCATCCTGCATCCAACGGAATGATAGAACGCTGGCATCGCTCACTTAAAGCAGCTTTAATGTGCAACCGACAAACGCCTTGGTTAGAAATCTTGCCAACTGTACTTTTAGGACTTCGAACTTGTTACAAAGAAGACATAAATTCGTCCGCTGCCGAAATGCTATACGGTACAGATATACGCCTCCCTGGAGAATTTTTTGCACATAATGATGAACCAGATGATCCAACACAATTCCTAACCAAATTCCGTGATTACATCCGCCAAGTCCGCCCTTCACCTGTTATACATCACACTAACAAAACAGCCTTCATACATAAAAATCTATATTCATGCAGCCATGTATTCCTGCGAAGCGACCACGTCAAACAACCGCTTGAGCCTCCCTACACTGGACCACATGAAATTAAAGAACGGATTACTGATCGACTTTTTGCAATCAGCATCAATGGAACCACACACAACATATCAGTAGAGAGACTCAAACCAGCATTCTGTGTCATAGATCCCGATACTACAGTTAAGCCTCTTCAAACATACCAGACAAATCGATGTGTTAAATCTCGTCAATAAACTCAACACATCACTGAGGAGGGGAGTAGCTGTGGCGGTCACACTAGCAGCCTCATCTTCACTAATATACATACCACCACAAAGTTAACATAGTTTTACGATAGTTGTAATCGATAGTAATAATCGTTGTTACTTACTTCTCTAAGAGAATGTGAATAGGATCGACGTTTGGATAGAATTATAATAAATACGCAATAAGAATAATTCTGCACCGCATTTATTATTTAAAAGTGAATGTAGCACAGCTACAGTAGCAGCACAGCAGCGCCACCTGGCGTACACGCACGCAACATGGCAAACTCGGGTGGCAAGTAAAAGTTGCTTTCGACTTAGGCACTGCTGGAAATTTTATTTTATTGAATTTTTATCAATTTGTTGGCAGCTAAATTGAAACAGCAGCCAGGCATTGCCCACTCACACACGCACATCGGTGCCACGCCCAGTTTTGAAGGCGTACGGCTGCATGCAATTTATGGATATATGTATGTATATGTAAGCTGTTTACATAGCCCACGCAACCAAACTTGGCTGTCAGTTTTGCAGCAACAGCAAAAATTGTTATGAAATTCTGGCCTCTATCTACCTCTCCCTCACTCTCTCGCTCTCTCCCTTTCTCTCTCCCACTCTCTGTTCTTGCTGTGCTGCTTGTATGACAAGTTGTTAGACATTTGACTTTTTTGCCTAACCAAAGTCGAAACGTTCACCCACCTACTCGAACTCTGCCCTTGGCTCGTAGTTTAAGCCATTGATTGCATTGCCCGAGCATCGTTGGCTTTTGGCTTTCACTACAACAACAACAACAACAACTAAACAAGTTTTTAAGTCTTTGTAAAATGCTTTTCCATCTCTTCAATCTGCCTGTGCATGAAGGCCTGCTGACGCCATAAGCTGAATGATGTTGACTGAATTCTTGGCTGGATAGGCAGTTTTGCACATTGTAAGCTCGGGCATTAAGTATCAGTAAGTATTATCAAGTCATAGTAGAGTTATGCTTCTCATGTCTTAACCTAACAATGTGCTGCTTCTGTCTAAAGCCTGACTGGCTGTCTGCCCCTCCCCACACTCCTCTAATCCCTACTCCCCCCTCTCTCCCACTCTCGTTCATTTCCATTTGCCAAAGTGCATATTGAAATGGCTTTTTGCTGATTTCTTTTGAGTGCAGCGTAACGAGCATTGAGTTTGGGATCAACATAGAGACATGCTTTGTAATAATATTTATTGATATGATAAAAAAAAAAATAAATAAATACAAAAAAGTGAAGTGAAGTGAAGCAAAGTTTTGCGCATTGTATTAAAAGCAAATCTATAATAATTATAAAACTATTATATATATACATATGTATGTACATTTATATATTGTATTATTATTATTTGTATATTTAAATATATATTTATTATATTACATTATAATTATTATTATTACATTTTATTTTAATGTTTTTTTTTTTACTATAAATATCTTTTCACAACAAAGAAAGATTTTTTGAAAACAAAAACATTTAAATCAAATTGTTGCATTTAGTTTACAATTATATTATATTATTTTCATTATTAATTTTAATTTTTTTATTTTATTATAAATTTCTGTTTGCAACAAAAAAATAATTAATTTGAAAACGAAAAAATTTAAATCAAATATTTGCATTTAATTTGCAATTATAATACATTATTATTATTATATTTCATTTGTTAGTATTTTTTTTAACAATTTATCAACCAATTCAAATTTGTTTCGAAAACGAAAACATTTTGATCAAATATTATTATTAATATTTTTATATATAATTTTTGTAATTTTTTTTTTTATTTCTGTTATCAGCAAACATAAATTCGATTCGAAAATGAAAACATTTTAGTCAAATATTATTATTATTATTATTATTATTATTATTATTTTTTTTTTATTATTATTATTATTATTTTTTTATTATTATTTATTTTTTTTTTTTATTATTATTATTATTATTATTATTATTATATTCAATTTTTGTAAATTTTTCTCATTTATTTTTAATGTCTGTTATCAACAAACTCAAATTTGTTTTGAAAACGAAAACATTTAAATCAAATATTTGCATTTAATTTTCAGTAGTTGCAGAGTTTGCTTCATTTACTTTCTACTTTTGAGCATGTGCATAAATTGCAATAATATTTTTCAAATATTTCTATTACATTTTCAGCTCAGCATCAACACCTTTTGCTATATTTATTCTTATCATAGCTTCGGGGTGCTAACAATTCAGCTTTTATTTATGTATTAAACGTTTCGCATTTGGCGCAGTTTTAATCAACGTTTCACACACACATAAATACACTCATATACGCACTCACACTAACACTAACTAACACACTTGCTGCGCTGCAGGGTTGCCTTCACCCTCTGCGAAGCAATAAGAGAACAAAACAGTGTTACATAGTTTTGCGAATAAATTAGAATTTGCTACAGCCGCTGGCAAAGCAAATTAGAAACCTCTTGAAATGTGCGTGCTATAACTTTGGCCATACATATAGAAACATGCAAACACATATACATATATACACTCACACCCACATAGATAGAGAGACGTTAACAGCTTGAAGCAAAATGTGCGTGTTTAAGAGTAAAGAAGACTCCCGAAATTAGAATGAAAATCTGCCCAGGCAAAAGTCGCCGAAAAAGCAACAACTAAACAAAAACGAGAACAAAAAAAAAAAAAAAAAAAAAGAGAAAACAACACAAACCAAAAGAAAAGAAAAGAAAAACAACTCCAAAACTAACAATACCCAAAAGAAAACAAAGTATCTTTAACACCCGCAACAAACTAGCCTTTACAACATATCAAATGCCCTTTAGCTACTAAATAATTTTAAAAGAAAAAAAAGAGATCATCACAAGACGAAAGAAAATTTATAAATTACTAATAATTTAAATAATATTTATGTGTATATATTATATTTATTAATAATAATTACAAATACTCTAAAAATAGAAAAAATTGAATTGAAAATAAATTTAACATATTTTAATGAAAATTTAAAAAATTTTTGAAAATAAATATAATGATAAATATATTTTAAATAAACTAATATCAATTTTTCTCAAATTTATATTCCTAAAAATATATATAAATTTAAAAATAATAATAATAATAATAAATTAAAATACAAATTTATTTATATGTATTTTCTGAATATGTAGAAAATGTAGAAAAAAATAATATATATTTTTTTATACGTAAATGAGTAGTTTTGTAAGTAAAACAAAAATATTTTGATATTTTTTTTTGTAATAAAATATATTTAGAAATTTACATACAAAGAAATTTGTTATTGAAGAAAGGTTCCTTCCGAAAAAAATTAATATTTATATAAAAATTTGTAGATTGTATAAAATATTTTATATATGTATATATATATATTTATTATATAGAAATTATTAAATAAAAAATATTTGCTTATATTTTTATTATTTTACAATTATTCTTTAATAATTTCTAATTTTTACCTATCACAACAATTTCTATATAATGTTATTTAAAATTTATTAATTTACTTAATTTATTAAATTACAATTTCCACATTGTGATTTCTGCAGCACCCTCTCGAGACACCTTTGCCAGTTCATCACTTAGATAACCTCTCTAAAATTACCCATGTATCCCTCCAATAGTTACATTTCGTTCACTCTGTTCGTCGTTACACACCCTACAGCAAATATCCCTTCGCTTGAGCGTAAATTGTCGGGCATGTAAATGCAGAAACTAGCCAAACACCTTTAGACTGTTTGGCAATAGAAGCCAATGCTGTGCAAGGACTGCCACAGCAGGAGGCAGCACGGCAGCAGCCATCGGCGGCTGCGGCACCACATGCATTTCAATTAACGGCTACCGAAAGCACTTCAAGCGTAAAAACACGCACCGCTCTTACAACCAACCGCCACGCCCACCGCACTGATAGGCGCCAGGTGGAAGAGTCGTGACAGCAGCTGCTCGTGCTCCCGCTGCGGCAAGCCTGTAAGGAGGAGAGCGGAAGGAGAGGCCGTGCAAGAGGCTGACCGTACTCTGGCTGCAGCTCTGCTACACTTTTTTTTTTATTTTTGCTTCTTTGCGTGCGTTGAGAGGGGCGTGTGGCAGTCGGCAGGCGATAGGCGTGGCTGGTACTACGACTAGCTCGGACCGTGCACATACGAGTATCCACTTTGTTTATGCTGCGTGGCTGCACTTTATCAAAGCGCCGGCGAATGCTAAAAACAAACTGCGGTCGCCGTCGCCATTTTGACTTAATACACTGAGCGCAAAAGCCGAAGCAAGAGCTCCAAATCTTAACAAAACTTGTTATAAAAAATTAAAAATTAAAAAAAGAAAGAAACAAAACACAGGAAAATAAAACAAAACAAAATTATATTTCTTATTGAAAATAAAAAAAAAAAAAATATTAAAAAAAAAAATAATAATAATAATAATAATAAATAAATATTAAATTTAAACAAAAAAAATTGTTTTAAGAAATTAGTTATAACTTTGGTCCTAAAATAAAATTAAAATTATTGTTAAATGACAAACCAAAAATAATAAATAATAAAAAATAAATAAAAATTACTCTAAATAAATTATTTTAAATTATAAATTATCAAAATTAAACTATATTATCGATACAAATATAGATGCAAAGCCAATCAAAAATTCTTATTAAAATCTCAGCATTTTTACAAATGTCAAATATTATAATAATATAAATGTCAAATATTATAATAAATTATGGATGGTTTGAAGTCTATATATGTATATATTTTTTAATATTTAAAAAAAAAAAAAAAAAAAAAAAAAAAAAATCTGTATAAGAATATTATTATTATTATTATTATTATTATTATTATTATAAAAATTCGCTGAGATTAAAGGCTGAGGCTAAAGGCTAAAGTTTAAATTAAAATATATTTATGTTCTCATAATTTACATACTTCTAATATAATAATTCTGTGTTATGTTGTGTATTTTCCACGTTTACTAACTTTAGTTCAAAATATTTTCTATGCAAAATATACAATTGATTTCCTACTTAAATGTTTTAATTTTTAATCCAGAAATAATTAAAGAAACTGTATCAAATGTAATATTTTAATTGTGCACAAAGATATAAATTGTTAGTATTTTATATAAATATATTTATAGTATATAGTATAATACATTACTACACTAAAATTTCTCCAAGTGTATTTGCGCTATTATCCCTTCTCGCCCCTTCAACTCTATTATCAGCGCTCGCCCCGCACTCTCTTATCAACAGTCGCTGCACTTTGCGTAGGAGTTAACAAGTAAGAAGGCTCTAGTCGAGACGGCTCGACTACGAGATCCCCTGAACCCTGCAAAAAAAAGTGATACTCTTCTTCTTTCCCTACTAACCGCGCAGTTGCTGCCGTGGCTTGGGGGTGGGTTGGGCTATACTTTGAACGCCTATAACTCCATTTCTAGATGGACGATCTTAATGACATTTTCAGTGTAGATTAAGAATATCTAAATGTGTCTATGTGCCAAATTTCAAGTCTCTAGTATTTGAAATGCGTTTTTTGCAAATTGGGGGCGCAGGGGGCGTGGCATCCAAAATCTGAAAATTACATAATCTGCGTATTCATAATATCTATCTAAATAATCAAATTCTAAGTCTTTAGGTAAAACGGTGTAGAAGCTATGCTCAAAAAACCAAAAAAATTGAAACGAATTTTCGATTTTTTATCGATAATTTGGAAATGGGATGAGTTATCGAAAAAACAAAATAAACTCGTACTGCGTAGCTAACATATGAGTGTTCATGTGAAATTTCAGCTCTCTAGCTTTTGTAGTTTCCGAAATCTCGACGTTCATACGGACGGACGGACGGACGGACGGACGGACGGACGGACGGACGGACGGACGGACGGACGGACGGACGGACGGACGGACGGACGGACGGACGGACAGACGGACAGGGCTCATTCAATTTATTTTTTTATGCTGATCAAGAATATATATACTTTATGGGGTCTGCGACGTCTCCTTCTGCCTGTTACATACATTTTCACAAAACCATTATACCCTGAATTCCCATTTTCAATGGGTTCAGGGTATAAAAAGGTTTTCAGCTCGCACGCGCACGCACTTCCGCCTCTTGTTGTCTCTGTGCGGGCGCCACAGCCCCTGCGCGCCAGCCCCAACAAACCATATTGACAGCTTAAGGCTGTTTGGTTAGCTACGAGCAGAGGGTAAACTTCGTGCTCTACAACATATACATACATACATACATACACATATATATCTATTTATGTATATGTATATGAATGTTATATGTTGGGAGACATTTTTGTCAGCTGCATATGCAAACAATTACCGCAAAATAAAAGGTAAACAAAATTACTTCCGAACAATTTCGCGTATAAAAACATGCGTCCAAGACTCTCACCCAAACCCCAAACAAGCAGTTACAATAACTTTTTACACAAAAAAACCAAAAAGTTGTTACTGGCATCAGTATAACTTATTCCACAGCACAAAAAGGAAACTTAATTAAAATTGTTTTTACTTGCATTCAAATTTTAAGCATGAAGCCATTTATTGAAAAAGTATTTCATACTTGGATTGGATGTGGTTAGGATAGATTTTACTAATAGCTTTATTCTCATTTAATTAATGAAAAAACTTGTAGAATAATGGCAAAAGTTAAAATTTACCTTATGTTGAGCGCTGAGTAAAGCATATTGCTGCTATCTGTAATAATATAAATTTTCATAGACACTGTTTTAACACAAATACCGCACTGACGCTCACACACTCACATAAAAATAACCGATCAGCTCAGCAGACTGAGAGAGACTAAGTCAGCTTCATTAAAACTCACTCTCTAATTATACACATAGCTCTCAACTGTATGCACAACCATCAAATCAGACACAAATAGAAACAACTGTAAATAGTACTCAACTCATGCACTCAGAGTACAAGGTAATTTTAGTTGACAAAGAAGAGTCATAGAGGACAACAAAAGACGTCACAAATGGGCGCGCAGTAATAGGAAGGCCCGGATCATGTAGATGAGAGTAATAAACAGAGAGCCTACACACACACACCGCTATGGAAGTGTGTGGACTGCATGTCCGTTAGAGTTTAGAGCGCGCACTGTTACAAGTGTGCAAGTGAGAGCAGTAGCACACGAAATATGTATGTGCGTGGAAGCGGAATAGAGCGCCGTTCTAATAACTAGACACAAACACACACGCAACAGCTGACGCCACCATATTGCAATTTGAAGTGAACATAAACTGTTGAAAGTGTGAGTGAGAGACGAGAATACATATATTTGATCTCGTTGTGCAAGGCTCTGTGCATAGTTAAAATATGAGTGGCTAAGAGACTGAACGGTACTCTTCTAATAATGGCACTGAGAGCTCACACACACACACATACACATACTCGTGGGAGTAAGTAGCCGATTTACATTTGATCTCTTTGTGCAAGAGTGCTTTACTGAGTGATGTTCTAATTAATGGACTCACGTGAGTGTGTGAGTGAGAGGTGCGAATGTATTTTCTCTCTTTGTGCAAGATGCTGTGCATAAATGAAAGATGAGCTCATGCCGAACGCTAGACTGAATGAGAGCCTCTCTAGCGTGATAGGCTTCACACACACACACACAATAATGATGGAGGGCTCTCAGTCGCTATTTAGAGTGTGTAAGAATGAGAGAAAACAACACATTTGATCCCAATGGCTTAGCTGTGTCTGCAGCTGAGAAAGTAGATAATTTGCTTTTAGGAATTATCTCAGTTAAGTCTTTTATATGCTAATACACAGTGTAGGTGTCTGTGTGATGCGATTATTTAACCTGAGCGCGTCAGCTCAGCTAAATGACATCTTAATATTGATCTAACCAGAGTGTATTAAAATTAATTTAAATTAATATATATAAATATATTTTTATATAATATTTCAATCTAATACAGTCACCATAAAATATCTCTAAAATATAGCCTAAAAATACTACACGAAACAAATATCGATTGAATATTCGAGTATAACAATTAGTATAACAGGAATTGTACAAATTTCAGATATGTATATGCTGCATGTAATTAAACTCTGGCAGACAGACGACTCAGCGCGACTCAACTTGACCGTATCGGCGAAATGGCAAAAATCCCTTTGTCAAGGATATGGCAAAGGGAAAATCAGAAAAAACCGCAGCCTAACTAACCAGACGCCGTTCTGCCGGTCAGCCGGCTGACAGCTAAGGTTAATGCAACTGTCAACAGCTGTTAGGGCTGTATGTTGTGTATCTCTCATGATATCCACCTACCCCACGGCCCACAGCTCTCCAGCCCACAACTCTTCCGCCCCTCCCAGCCTCACTCGCTCCCCCACCTAATCCCTTTTCATCCATGTCGTGTATCGCTTGTCGCAGTCAATGCCAAAGGCTATGCAGCTTTATATATACACATATCTATATATATAGTATTTTATGCCAGCTGCATTTGAGTCTAGTCGAGGCCCAAACTCTAAAAAAAGGAAAAACAAAATTATCAACAATGTAGTTAAAATTTTCCATTACCGATTTCGCATACAATTTAAATTAAACCAAAAAAACAAAACAAAAAAAACCGAAAAGCCGTATCCAAAATCTAATTATGGCAAAATGTTTGTGCACTTTGTGCAATGCATATTTTACCGAAAAGTTTAATTATTTTCCAGGGCATACGTGGCGTATGCGCAATTTGATACTTTGTTCAGCAACCTCAATTCGATTTAACGCATTTGTTTAAACAAATGCATTTACGGCCTATTTCTGTTTTGTCATAGATAAAATATAAAAAAAGCAATTGGAATAATGCAATTTAAAAGCTAAATGAAACTGATATATGATTGAATCAAAAATTAAATTTTTTGATTTTAGATTAAGATTAAATGTAAAATAAAAATAATAAATAGAAGTATGCACAGTGAAAAAAAAAAAATAACATGTCTATAAAAAATGAATTTTAAATCAGTCTTTCTTATTTGAAAGTTTTATATTTAATTATGTTATCTTAATTTTAATTATTTTTAATATTTTCATATTTATTAATTATTTTAAGATTATATATTTATATAAAAATAATAGAATTTAATTCTTAACAATTTTATAAGATTTTTAAGATATGTTTGAAAATTACTTTAAATATAAAATAGAAATAATAAATTAATAATATATAATAAATATATATAATAATTGCAAAAGTAGCTTTGTTGTTATGTACTTAAAAAGATATTTCTACAAACAAATTTGTTTATTTAAGAATATTTTTTGTTTTTGTTTTTAACATACGAATATGAAAATTATATTTTTAATTTTCTATTAGTTATGTATGTAAAAAATAAGACAATACAAATAAAAAGTTTCAAACTCCAAAATAGACGAATTTTAATCTGTCAAACAAATTTTTTTAACTTTTTTGCTTTAGATATTTTATCAGTTTTTTTTTTCTCTAAAAAATTTAAAAATTAAAATTTTTGTATTTGTTTTTTTTATTTTTAAAAAAGAGCTTCTATAATTATATTTGAAGACAAATATTTGTACAAAAATAATTGTATCTAACTCTTATAGAAAAGCAAAGAAAATAGATTAAAATTCATTTTTCTCTTAATAAATCAATTTCAGTTGAAGTTTCTGTGAGAGTTAAGCAAAAACTTCAATTGCACCTGTGCCAATTGAACTTCAATTGAAATTGATTTATTAAGAAAAAAATGAATTTTAATCTATTTTCTTTGCTTTTATATAGGTTAGTTATCTGCAAAAAAATTTTCTAAATTTAGGCAAAGACATAAGCAAATTTCAATTGAATAAACGCATAAAAATAATCAATTTCTGTTAGCCAAAACAAATAAGTGCGAAATTGCATAGAATCTCATGTTCTCTTTACACTTTGCCCAAGTGCCCTTGAGGCATTTTCGTTTGATTTTCATTCAATTCGTTGCAGTTCGGGGGTAAATTCTTAAGCCTCTATGAAACAATTCCGCGCAATTAATTTATCCACTTAACACGCAAACTTTAAGTGTAAATATTGGCAGCCGTCTGGCTCAGCCACCTCACCACGCCCACCAGCCACAATCGCTCCAATTGCCACGCTTTCTCAGCAAACTATTGAATCTTAGTTTCGCAAAGTATGCAATTATTATATAGAATCAAATCGAGCAACTTTCCCAACGAAAATTTCACTTCAATCGTCTTTAAAATGAAGTTGAACAAATTTTCCGTTTTACTTTCTTTTTTTTGTTTTTCTTTGCATTTTTGTGGGGCGGGCTTTGGCGTTTGAGTTTGGTTTTGGTTTTTGGTTTTGAGGTTTCTTTAATTGCTTTAAATACAGCGTCAGAGCAGCAAGCGAATTCGTATTATTTTCCAAGTCAGATAAAATTTTAGAGTTAGCCTAAGAGTAGAGAACCCTCTTTCTCACTCACTCTCTCTCTGTCTCTCTGTTTCGCATAGCCCTATTGAGAAATGAAGCATAAAAGCGTGTGCCACGCCCACAAAGAGTAGAAGAAGTCGCCCGAGATGAATCCCAAGCATCGCAGCGCGATGGAGAAAAAACTTTAATGATCAAAGTATCTGACGGAAGTGAGTAAAGGAAATCTGCTGGCAAAAGGTAAACGGGATAGAAGGCGATAAAAACGAGCAGGTGTAAGAAAATTATAACGACAACCTGCTGCGGCAGCGCCACGGGCAACCGCCGGCGTTAGCCATAGCAATTCCCAAATGGCAAAAAAGAAATCCGGAAAAAAAGGGGGGAAAAAACAAATCAGACATAATATGAGCTATTGAAAGCAATGCGATTTTAGATACAGCCAGAGAAATTTTTATTTGTAAAGGAAATGGACGAAAGTTGAGAAAAGCAGCAGGAAAAAGAAAACATCACTGGAATGTTTGGGAGCGTAATGCGAAAATAAGCCAAGCTCAATATAAGTTTTTGAAAGCGATAAATGTGCAGATAACGCTAAAGGGGATAAGAATTAACTTGGAAGTGGATAAAGTTGGGAAAATGAAGAGAGTTGAGAAGAAATGCAATTTGTTAATTAAGTTCCGAATTGAGAGACATAGAGAGAGAGAGAGAGAGAAAGCTTAGAAAGAGACAGAGAGACAGAAAGAGAGAGAAAGAAACAATGTTCAATAGATAGGAATGAGAGATTGATTGATAGAGAGAGAGAGAGAGATAGATTAAAATGAGAAAGGGGAAAGACAGAGAGAGAGAATTAAAGGCAGAACCAGTGTGTGGAATAGGAGCAAAGAGAGAATAAGAGAAAAAAGGAGAATAATACTAAGAAATGGAAAATAGAAAAGAGAGGGTGAGATAGCGAAAAATATGATTACAGACAAAGACAGAAAAACAAGAGAGAGTGAGCGGAAAACAGTAAGAATGAGAGGGGATTGAATAAAAGAGAAGCATATATATAGAGTGTAAGAGATACAGCGATAGAGGCACACAAATAATGAAAAAGAAAAAGAAAATAGAGCGAAAGTAGAACAGAAACCTGGAATGAGACAGAAAGGGCCAAAAAGAAAGAGAGGATGATATATAGAGCGTGTCAGTCAATTGAAAGAGAATGAGAGCGAAAGGCATAGATTTATTAGGAGAGGACGAAGGAGCTAGATATTGAAATGTAATCAGAAAGTAGAAGAAATCTGTAGGAGGACAGAAAAGCAAAATTGAGAGGGTTTATGAAGGATACATATAGCTTATTTTCTGCTAAATATTATAGACTACAGCATTGCATCTGCTGTGCTATCTCTCCCTTATCTTTTTGTAATGTTTAGTCAGAAATAATGCTCATATTCCATGTTGACTAAATGTGAAAAAATAAGATTCATATACTCAAAGAAAACTCTGTATGCAACTATTTTTCATTTCAATTTATTCAGTTTCCATGACAAGAGAGTTGCTATTTGGACTGTCCCACAACCATAGCTCAACCAGTTCTAATCACATTTGATAGACTCAGACACCTGTCCGATTAGTTTACACAGAATGAATGGGTGTGTGGGTTGTGCGACAAAGCGTTTAAAGTGAAATTTTCGTGTTAGCCAGGCAAATGTGAAACACTGGCACAAATAAGTCAACTGGCATTTAACGAGCTGCTGCTGCCGGTGCAGGAGCTGCTGCAACACTGAGTAGTCGCATCGGTGCGAAGCCAACTGGGCTCAACAAACATAATCAGGAGCTAAGCAAAATGGGTCCAACTACAGCTCCACTCAGGCCAAAAGTATGCAACAATTTATGCATGTTTACAATGGCCAATGGGTGGCTGGTGAAGAAGGAGGAGTGGGGAGAGTTGTGGCTGTGTGGTGTGCAGTGCTGTCAACTCTTTAGATCCATATTAACCACTAAAAAAGCTAGAAAAGGCAACAAAGGAAAAAAAAAACAATTCAAGCAATTCAGAAATGAAGTTGATTTTATTTAATTTTTAATGTTTTCAAGAGCATTTTTGTATTATTAATTAAATAATTCTCGTATAATGCTAATAATAATATGTATACGTATACAATTCTAATTGTACTTGAAGAAACGAACATCTTTATCGATCAATTTCACATACAAATTTTCAAATATAATTATTATATGTATAATTATTATATGTATGTATGTAATTATGATATGTATGTTATTCAATTAGAAAAACATATTGGAAATATCAGTTGACCTTTTTATTTTTTTGTTTTTTATAATCTTTTTATTTATTTAGTTTTTTGTTCTTCTCTATTTATTTGTTTATATTTTTATTTTTTATTTATTTTTTATTTTTATGTATTTTATTTATTTCAATTTTTATTTATATATTTATTCATTTTTTTTTTCTTTATTATTTATTTTTCTCTTTTTTGTTTTTTTTTTTTTTTAAACTTTTTATTTATTTTATTTATTTAGTTTTTTATTTTTATTTAATTATTATTGTTAGTTTTATTTTTTATTATGTATTTCTTTTTTTAAATATTATTATTTTTGCAGTCAAACTTTATTAATTGTGTTTCATTTAATTAGAGCTTTAAAGCATATTTATTCAAATGATTCCATCCATTGGATCGAACACCATAAATGATTACTTACAATACTTCATTAATTTCTTTAAATATTGTAAATATTTCACATACAACATTAATTATTTAAAATGAATTAAATTATGTGTACCACATGTAATCATTTCTTATTGCCTTTAAATATAAAACGAGATTATGAATGGTTTGCGTTAAGTAGATGGTTATAGGTATTAGCTTTTCTTTTTGTTTTCAAAATATATATGAATGCTGGGACATGCAAGAATATTTTCCTACATCCCATCAAGTTTTAAACACTCATTAAGTAGAAGAATATTTTTTATATATTATTTAAAAAGTTTTCTGTTACATTTAGTAGCTCAATATAGTTTTACATGGTTTTTGTTTTTTTGCTTTTTTATGAAACTTCTTAGAAATATTTTGATTAACGATAATCCTGCTAAATTGATTTCGTGAAGCTATTAAAAAATATAGTTTGTCACTAAAATGGCTAGAAAATGTTCTATGATTCCCGCCCAGCTATTTATAACTTTTTTCTAACGGAAAAAAGGCCAAATTGCCAACACTGTGTGGTGTGTGGGGCCGAGTTGAGGTTTGCTGTACAAATGACCATTGGCCGGGCGCGTTGCATACTTTTGGACGGCTGGTGCTTTCGAGGTGGCTAACACAGAGCATAGACAAACATTGATCACTTACAGGCGGGCAACGGACAGCGGGCTGCAGACGGCACGCGGCGGAAGGAAGCTAAAGGGTTTTAGTGAAACTCAACGGCTGCACTGAACTGTTGCAGCAACAGCAGCCGTTGCCGTCGCTGCTGCTGCCGCCGAATGTTAATATCAAACGTTGGCAGAGGACACAGGATGGGCAGCTGGAGCTGCATCGTGTTGGCGTCTATTGGCCATTGGATTAAAGGCTGGCCACGTCGGCCCATGCCTTGTCCGCCGCCCTGGCCCTGCTGTGCCCTGCCCTGCACTGCACTGTCTGGCAGCCAAACATGTGGACAACCTGGTAATGGCCGTTGTCCTGCAACGGCCATCGATAAAAACCCAAAGCTGACTAACTGCAACGCACATGTATATGGCCCCGACCATATTTCAATTTCAATATTTTGTCTTTAAGTAATTGTTGTTGATCCTTCTAACTGCTGTTTGTTGTTCATGGCAGTTTATTAAAGAACTAATTCATATTCATTATGAAATATTCAAAATAAAAAAATCTAATTTCAAGGAAATTAAATTCTAATTCAAAAAGTTTGTAAATATTTATATTGATATTATTTTAATTAAGACAACATTGTATTTCGATAGTAAGTGAAGTGAAATTTAGTAAAAGTTAGTGTACATTTGTATTTATGTATATATTTTTTAATTTTTATCCGTTCATCTATTTTAATATTTTAATTTCTTTGAATTATGTTGTTTATAATATTAGTTATTTTAAATATATGGTAATATGGTTTTAATAAGGTAATTATTACTTTTGGTTTGTAAGAGAAATGCAATTTAGTAAAAATTATTATATAAATATATATTTGTTAATATTTTATTTATTTTTTTTTTTTCTATTTATTTATTTTTTTATTATATTTTTTTTTTAATTTGTTATTAAATATTAAGTTGGAGTTGAGTAACCTTTAAGATAACGCTACATGCAAACATTAATTTAAAAGTATATTATTCATATTTTTTATTTTTTTATTGATTTTTAGTTATAAGTTTTAAGTTTAAGTTTGTTAAGTTTTTTCTTACTTCTTTAATTTATATTTTCCACAAAATGATTTGTTATTAACAAAATGATTATTCGGAATTTTTTATTGAATTCTGCTTCAGATTAAATATAACATAAAACCTTTAAAAAAAAAATCCTGTTGGAGCTAATGATTATCCACTAGCCAAAGGGTTTAGCTGTCCGTACCTGTCCCCCCCCCCCCCCCCCTTTTTTTAATAGCTTGTCATTTCCGAAATTAGACTCACGAAATATATATAATAATGACACAAAATCATCCATGATATTATGCTAATGCATATTTTATTTAAAACCAAAACACAATAAAAAAAAATATAAATACTATGAGAAAATGAGGAAAAATAATAATCTAAGTCAATATATATAAAATATCAGCTTCATTATTTCTTTTTATTGATTATGATTATTATATATGAATTAAGTAAATTATAAATACAAAAGAAAATTTCATTAAATAAATAATAGGTATTACGAAAAATAAATTAAAATTAATTTACTAAAATAGATATAAAAATAATATGTAAGCGAAAATAATACTTATAAATTTAAATATTTATTATATATTTAAATTTAAATTTAAGTCAATTATAAATTTAATCTTTCGCAAAAACAAAAAATATATCTAAAACTGGAAGTAAGGCTTTATTTTGTAACATAAAAACATTTATATGTAATATTATATTAATTTGTTACAAAAACTATAAAAATATGTAGATCTTTAAATATAAAGAGCTTGCACAATGACTATAGAGGCAGCCAGCCTCAATTGCAATATATTTTCTCTCAATTTCTTCTCAGTCTTTTGTAATTAAAACAATTTAGTATTTGTACCTTGGCAAATAATTGAAATATTTAAATTATTTTCGCTTACAATTTACTTAAAGAAATTTGCATTTAAACTCAAACGTTTCGCATTTCCCAAACAGCTTTGCCTTTCTCGATCTCTCTCTCTCTCTCTCTCTCTCTTTCTCTTTCTATCTCTCTGTCTTTGAATGTAAGCTCGAGCTCGACTTCCTTTAAGGGTAAGACAAAATGGCGCAATTAATTAAATGCATGCGCTTTATGGCCGAAAAGCTGGGGGTAGCCAAAGCCAGAACAGCTCAAGGGTCGCAGCTGAAGTGAGCGGCGGAATTTGGGAGCTGGGAGCTGGGATGTGGTTGGTGGTGTAATTTGGGTGTTGGCTGGTGCACACAAATGCTTAAAGCCAAAAACCACACAATCAGCTAAATAGCAATCGCTGCCTGGCGCCACGGCCAGTGTTTGAGCAAGCCGCGGAAAGCTACAGCCAGCCACACCCTTCAATACCCATTCCAAATGCTGTCTACCGACATCGACACCTGCGACACCTGCGACACCTGCGAATGTTAATGCCTGCAACTACAACAACAACAACAACAAAGATGTCAACTTAATTTTGCTAGTTTAGTTGTTGAGTGGCTGCTGTGTGGCAAATTAATTGACACTGCGCCAAAATGTTTGCAACTGAAACTGTCGCAGACTAAGTGAAAACCCGATCTAATGCAGCCTGCTTAAAATTAGAAATAATATAAGCATATATATGTTATCTTTATTTATATTTATGTAATATATATTTTCCTAGATTTTTTCTAGATTTTCTATTTATTTTAATTTTTTTTAGAGTTAATTAGCTTATTAATTGCATTTTCTAGTCAACTGAAAAATTTGTCTGAATCAACGAGATAGAAAGTGCAATAAAACAAAAAATATTTTACAAAAATTAATTACTTGTTTTATAATTATTTTCACTTATTTATTTATTTATTTTTTTTAAGCTTAACATTGAAGTCTTTGAAACTAGCAGTAAAATTTAAATTCTGCTAACTAATATCATGTTATTTATTTATATAAAACTGTCTGCTATGACAACTATAAATCGGTAAGATGCTATCAAACTAAAGTTGAATTTTGGCTTAAAATATAGAAAATATTCTTCAAAAATAATAGCTACTCATATTGCAAGTTTTAAGAGTTGAATATTATCGATAATTGCAGCAGGTAATGAGTTATATTTATCGGAAATAGGGAATATAATTTTTAATTTATAAGTTAAGCGTATAGCCCAAAAGTTGACAGCTTCCGTGCCGCCCAGCTCTTAAGGTGGACCAAAGCGAAATGCAGATAAATTCGAATCTGCTGACGGCGTAAAAAAAAATTAAATTAAAAAAAAAACAGACTGTGTTTTTGAATTTTGCAACTTGTATATATTGTGATGCTGAATTTATTAATTAAATTCAATAGATTATATGGCGTTAATTCTTAGGGTGAACCAAAATGAAATTTAGATAGACTCAAGACAGGAACTATTTACTGGTGTTTATTTAAATTGTTATTAACGTTATAATCATTATCATTTTTATTTTAGTATCAATATCACTTTCAGCATTATTTTTAATTAATCGACATATCCAACAAGATCCATGCAAATCTCCCATGCAGATCTCGAACCTCGACCTCGAATAGCCCTCTCAAGACGTAGAGCTAAGCCCAAGTATCCCACAGTGCTTCTCATTCGCTCACATTATGAAAAGGGAGTAACTTCCTCAATATCGGACCAGAATTTGCCGAACCATGAGTCGAGCATTTCATGTTCACAGTGATGACAGCCGCAGCAAAAAATACAATCAACGCCGCAACAACCCTTACATTTCTTAAATGCGCACTTACCTCCAGGACGTCTACTGGAGTAAAAATGCGCGCAATTTTTATGGTATTTAGGTACTGGCTTAAAAATAACTGGACCCTTAATACAGCATTTTCCGGCAGAGAATGGTAGCACGATCAGGATCAGCATTAAAAATTTCAAAAGCATCGCTTAAGCAGCGGAGTTTCACAATCCAACGAACTTGAGTTTTCAGTATTAAATAAATTCAACGGATATTTACGATAGACTGAATCTAATTTAAATATAAATATATAAATAATTTAATTAAATACGCTTCAAATGGAAAAAGTGAATGGATTCGGCTATCATCGCACAGTGCGAGTAGCTTCGTTTTGCGATATAACAAAAATTAAATAAATATATATATGAAATAACAATATGAACCTCTAAATATATATTTTTAAAAATAAATTAATTAATAAATAATAAACAAATAAATAATTTAAAAAAAATCAATACAATTTATAAAAACTTCACTAAATATTACTTAAATATTTTATTTAATATTAATTAAATCATAATATAATAAGAAACTAAAAAAAAATAAAGAATAATTTGTTGTAGTATTAAATAAATAATTTATATAAAAAAAAATAATAATTAGTTTAAAATTTAATTTTATTCATAATGTGATACAAATAATTTTCATTTATTTGTTTATTTGTTGTTATTTTCATATTATATACACAAATTTGTTTCAATTAATATCTTAACATTAAGTGTGATTTTTTAATTTAAAACAAATTTTTATTTAATATAATATATAATATATTAAAAACAACATAATAGTACAGATAATATGCATATCATATAGCGTCCGTCCGATTATCTTACACTCACAAAACAATTCTCAATTTGAATTGAATTTAAAGGTTTTAGAGCTGGGGCAATCACATTCGCTTTGTGACAGGCAATCAGGCGGTCAGATAAAAACTACGTCAATTTCAATACAAATATGATTTAACCTCGCCTTAGCTCCACACACACACAGACACACACAGAGATAAAGAGCAGAGAGGGAGAGTGAGAGGGCGCAAGCTAGCTGCCTTATCGATTCGAAATTGAATCAAATCAAATCAATTTGCAAGCTTCGCTTCGTAATGGAGAAATATGCCAAGTTTCAACGCTTGAGCGAAAAGCAAAAGGCAAAAAAAAAGGTGAAGAAAGACAGAAAACCTAGACAACTTACTTTTAGACTTATTGTAGCTACCTCGCCCACGCTTTGGGTCAGGCAGGTGCATTCATAAATCTCAATTTTCAGCGCCAATGACTGGCAAAAGTTGCTTTTATTTTCATCTGCATTATTTTTTTTTTTCTGTTTGCTGTTAAAGCTTTCGCGCAGCTGCAGGCGGCCAGAGCAAATTGTTAAATTTTCGTATTGCAACAAAATGTTCTTGTGTGTGTGGGGTTCGAATCCCTTTTTGGCTAAAACGTTTGCACAGTTTTATCTTTATTTCGACCTAGTCTAGTTTATTGCTGCATCTCGTACTCTGGCCAGATCTTCTTGCCTTTTATTTTGTGGCAAGCGTTGCCATAAAACCAAATGCCCAAAACCCAAACACAAACCCAAACCCAATTCCGAGCCCAAAAGCCGCAACACCCGACCAGACCATAAAAAATTAACAAAATAAATAAACAAAGCAACAGCAGGAAAAAAGCATAACAAAAAAAAAAAATGACAGAGCAAGAGGAATATTCTAAGCGGGTAAACAAAACTGGTAAAATAAAAAAAAAAGGGTAAAGCTTTCGCCCACAGAAATCGTAAAAAATGAAAAGTATCTCGCAGATACAACAACAGTTGCAGCCGGTGCTTGCTACTCGCTGCCCGCTGCTACAGTGTCTGCCATAAATATTGCTCTATGGTTTTCGTTCATGCAACTAATTACATTTGCATTTGCCTGCAACAGCAGCCTGAGCCCCCCAGGCCTCAGTCGTCAGCTCCGAAGCAGCAGAAACAACACAAAACAAAATTTAGATATTGTGAGCAATTTTTAGCAAAAATGTTTGCAAAATTAATAAAGAGCTCAACGTGTACAAGGCCATTTATATTTTGAAACATGTACATTTAGTATATATAGAACACAATCAAAATCATTCTGAAAATTAACAAAATTGGCACATATATCAGTAAAATGTCAAAATATGATTTTATTTATTTTTAAATAAATAATATCCTTATAAAAAAGAATGGCAAAAAAAAAACAGCAGGTATATAAAATATATATTTTTAAAATTAAAATATATACAAAATCAACGATGCGACCTGAGCCAGAGTCTTTAATAGAGTCTGAAGTCTGAAACTGAGTCTGAAACTGAGGCTGAGACTGAGATCTGAGCCTGTGGTCTGTGTCTAAGATTGAGGCTTGAAGCTGAGACCTGAAGCTGAGAACTAAAATTGAGTCTGAGGCTGAGCCACAGTCTTCGGCTAGAGTATGAAACCAAATCTGAATCTGGTGTCCAAAGCGAGAGTCTGAGACTGAGCTTTGAGGCTGACGTCTGAGCTGAGATCTGAGGCCTGACGTCTGAGTCTGAGGTTGAAGCCTGTAGTCCAAGTCTAATAGAGGTCTGAGTCATCAGCCTGAGTCTAAGGCTGTTTTATGCACAGTCTGATCTCTGAGGCTGAGTCTGAAGCTGATTGAGGCTGAGGCCTGAAGCTAGAGACTGAGGCTGATTGAGGCTGACGCTGAAACTGAAGTTGAGCTTGAGGCCTGAGTCTGAGAGCTAAGCCTGAGTCTGAGATTGAAATTTGAGTCTTACACTGAGGCTGATTTATGCTGAGTCTAAGATCTAAGAAAGTGGAGTCAGAAGCCACTTGAGAGTGAGACCTGAAATTGGAGGCTGAGGCTAATTGAGGCTGACGCTGAGACTGAGGATGAGGCTGAGTTTGAGGTCTAATTCTGAGACTGAATTAGAGGCAGATTGAGAGGGAGGCTTAAGTCTCAGAGGCCAGCCTGAGTAAGAGAGCAGATGTTTGAGTCTCAAGCTGCGACCTCTAACTGTGATTTATGTGTGATATTGACGCCTGAGGCTGAGGCTTGAGTTTGAAGCTGATTGATTTTGAGCATTATGTCTGAGCCCAGGACAAAATGAAACTGAGAACTGGATAAGAGTCTTTGAAGCTAAGTCTGAAGAATGGGGCTGACTCCTGAATCTGGGGCTGAGTCAACAGAGCTCATCGTTAAAAATATACATACACGTCTTCCAGTGCCATACATATTTACCCAAAAACGCTGAGTTCCCATTTTTGGTACAGAATATAAAATATTTTTCAAATATATAAAATTGACAATTATACAAAATATTTATTAATAAATTTAAAAATAAAAGGAATTAATTTAATAGGTGTTTCACGGCCATCGACAAAGCAAAACATTACCAACGCAAATTAATTCTGCATTTTAAGCTTTTGTTCAATTTCTGTGCTTTCATTTAAAATACGAAAAAATAATTTTCTAACACGAATTTAGAGGCTAAACATCTCAAATTTAAATAATAAATAATCGTCATACTATTTTTACTCTAATCACACATTCGGACATTTTTGATTCCTTATTGCCCTTGCCATTATATCAATTAATTTGAACAGTAGCTAATCCAGCACTTGGTGCACTTATTGCCGTGGCTGCAGCTGCAACAGCATCATTAAAAAATTATCCACTCGAATTATCCGGAACGTGTAGCGAAGCATGGCCCCAGGTAATCAACACCTCGCGATAGCGCCAGCAAAATCCAACCGCAAACAGTAAAAATCAATTGCTATTTTTTTTCTTTTTTTTTTTGAATTTTTACTCTTGACTTGATTTATTTAACTTTAATGAACTGCAAGCGAAGAGGGTCAGAGCAAAGGATAAAGAGCAGAAAACCACAGGCAACTGACAGATGACAAACAGTCAGGTTAAAGTTGAAAGTGAGTGTGAGAAAGAGAGAGAGAGAGAGAGAGAGGGAGCGAATGAGTTATTTTTGACTCTTGGCTAGCTTTTCGACACATGTAACAAGATGACCTTTTCTGGCCAGTGGCCCAGAAAGTCAACTGCAGCTTGTAAGCGAACAGAAATCCGAATCCGATTTCCGTCTTCGAGCTATGAGCTAATGTGAGCTATCCACAGCCAAAACGGAACTCTATAGCCAACTCTAACCTCAAACCTAATAAATAGCTTAATTAGTCTATTGTCTGTGTGTGTGCGTGTTTGCCATCACCTTGACAGCAAGCAGCAGCTACACACACACACACACAGCAGCCAGCAGCTGACCCATAGCATCATTACACATTTAAACGATTCGCTTCCGGCTGCAGCAACCGCACTAACTGCAACCCGCACGCGCAATTCTGTCTGCCATTGAAAAAAGAAGAAAAAAGCAGTTTGTGTGCGTGTTTGTATGTATAGTAAATAGTATATATATGTACATGTATATAAGGTTAAGTGAATCCAGTTATTGGCATGAAATGCGCATCTGGTTATGGGAATCGCACGTAATAAATATTTAAACTGGTGAGACAGTGCTTTAGTCGGGACTGCCCAATAAGGATATATATTTCCTGTATATCTACCTGATATTAAAAAATTAATTAATTAATTAATTATAAAAGTAATAATTATGTTTAATTAATTAATAAATAATTAATGAAACTTAATATTTAATTATGTTTAACTAAGAAATTAAATATAAATTTATTTATTTATTAATTAATATCGCAACTTCAGCTACAATATAAGCTTTACCATAGTAGCTTAATTAAGAAATTAATTGAATAATTAATAATAATTACATTTAAATTATTAACTTAACATTAATTAATCTAATAATTTATTTAATTGTTATTATTAGGGATTAACTAAGAAATTATTTATATATATTAGTAATAATTGCATTTAAATAATTAAAATATCATTAATCTATCTAATTATTCTAAACAGCAATAATTACATATAATAATTGAAATATCATTAATTAACCAAATGATTTAATTATTGTCACTTAATTAAGTAAATAATTGTGAATTAATTTTTAAACAATTTAATTAATATAATAATTTATTATAATATTAATACATGCATTAAAATATTTAATAATTAACTTATTAATGTAAATATTCAATTAATAATTATTTGATTAGCTAAGAAATTCATTTATTAATTTGTTAAATAATTTGTTAAATAATAACAGCTTAATTGTTGAATAACTTTTCTTCTAGATACCAATTTAACATAAAAATGTCGAAGCACAAAAATAAAATATTTGAAGTATAATTTTTTTATATTTATTATTTTGTGGTAAAATATAAAATATGTATATTACAATAAATATTATTAGTTCAATCATGTTAAATAGTTCATCATAAATGACATCCAAGCCACACATAAAACTTTAATTCATTTTATCGATTTTTATCAATTATAAGAAAATAATTTAAAGGAAAAAAAATATATATTAGCTAGTGCTGTGCATACACGAGATACAATGGCCTTTATCTTCGGGTCCTTTTGGCATTTCAAGCTTAAATACATATTTGCGAAATATGTGTGAAATATATTTAATTATAGTCATCGATGCATATTTTAAACAATAGCAGGCAAAAAATAAAAGTAAATTAAAAAATGAGCAATATCTGTCAGCAATTGTAAATTTGAAGACCTTTCGTATGCTGAAAACTAGCGTCAGATAAAATTATTTTGCGGTACGAAGGTTCAACGTTTGGAAAACAAGAAATGCTTTTAATACCAAATATCTATGCGCATAATCCTCAATGTTATGGGCTTTGGCTCTCGCTAAATGTCCAGACACCGCGCGAGGTCTGACGGTCATGAACAGCAATAAGCACTCAAAATAAACAACAACAAAAGCAGCAGCAGCAGCAGCATCGACAACAACAACATTTGTAATGAGCAATGCGTCGTTCGCATCCAGCGATAATTATGTATGAAGCAATTATTTCGCATGTCCAGCAACAAAACATCAACAAAAACGAAAGCAGAAACAACAAACACACACCAAGCACATAGAGTGAAAGAGAACGAGAGAGAGAGACAGCTGGCAATAAGTGTTGTTGGGGGATTTTCTACGTGCGATCCACGCAAATTGAAAGGCTGGCAACAATTTGTTGCTGTTGGGAGACAACAACAAGCGAGTTAAATGCCTGACTGACGTCTATAATTATAAAATGGTTAAAAATAAAAAATAAAATAACAACGTCGATTCGCGCCAAATTCAAGCACGTGCCGTCAAACAACAACAAGAGCATTCTGAGTGAACGACTAGCAAATACCTCGAAGGCAAATAATTTAAGCATTTACAAAATTTAAATACGTAAAAAATACCATATTCGATAATTATCGATTTTTTGTATAGATCAAATTGGTATGAGTATTTAGGTAGCATAAATCAATGTCTGTTTCTTTTTTTTTTATGACAATTTTTGTTTGTCAATTTTTGTAAAATATAATATAGATAAATAAAACTTATTTAGTTTTAATCCACAAAATTATATAGATTAAAGAAATATCTTTACCATTAAGCCAATATACTCCGCTTTGAATATCTACTTTCAGTACAGGAAATAACAATGCTGAGCGAGAGAAAAAATTAAGTGGAAAATGTGTATAATTAAGTCGCCAACCCGAAAGTAGGCAATACAAAATAACCCAAAAAATACTCACAGTTCAGCAGACCGAAATCATGCGAAAGAGTGGGAGAGAATGGGGTGAGGGAGAGAGACAGAGAGAGCTAGAGCGCAAGAGATAGGACGGGCAATGAAGGCGACAGAGTGCTGGAGAGTTCACAGAAACTGCTTTAATTGCGTTCGTATTTGTATTCACGTGTAATGCGTATATTTTATTTAAAAATCGGATTTTTGTATTGGTTACGATTCAGTATTTTAAAAAAACGAAAAAAATGCTTTTTTCGAGAGCTTTATCAGAATTCAGTTTAATAATATTCACCTGATATATTTTTTGTTGATTGATGAATGAATTTTAAGCTTTTGTGAGATTTATGTACACATATATATATTTTTTTTAAATTTCTTTTCTGAGCTGATTTTCATGGATTTGCAGGTTTATTAATATTTCCCTAGCCCTTCTCTGTTTCCATTTTATTTTTATGCATTACAATTAAAAAATTATGTAATTAACGTATTTAGCTGCAGCGAATTAATTAATTTTTCGTAATTTAATTAAGTTTCTTAGTGCTGTAAAATTCATTGAATTTTTTTTTATTTTTTATTTATTTTTTTTTTTTTTTGTTTATTTCGCGTATTCAATAACACTTCACAATTTCAAATTTCAACTCGATGGGACTAGAGCATTTTTTTTTCACTTCCATTGCACAGCAATTGAAGCCACAATTCGAATAAGTGTGTCGGTAGCAGTGCTTGAACATATCTATATGTGGCTGGAAAAACGTCCTGTATGTTATAAATGACAAAATAAATTCGTGGAAATTGAAATAGTATATGTATGGATTATGCACATACAGCATATGTTAGTAGATCTCAGCCTACGCACAATATTTGTTGCATAAGACTAAGAAGTTTCATATTTTTATACAGTTTATAAGAATTATTTACAGATCATAGTTTCCATCTATTTGCATAACTGCATTATATTATTCCTAAACTTATATCGATATTTATCTGACGTTATTTATCGAATCTAGAAATTTAATTTTATCTTGAAATTTAAATGTATTAATGATAACATATGTTCATTTAGCCAATAATTAAAAACAAAATAAATAAAAATAAAAATATTATATGGTAATGTTGCTCTAAATTCACAAATCTTAAATTCATGTTACTAACAAAAAAAATTTTGAATAAGATGCAAACCTCTCAATAATTTAATCCTTTTTATTTTATTTTTTTCATTTTAAATACTCTTGTTTTTTTTTTTATTTATTTATTTATTAATTTTTTTTATTTTAATTTTTAATTTAATTTATTTTAAATTTGCTTTCATCTTCAAGTAACTGACACCACCTCTACCTCATTCTACAAATTACACGGTATTTAATAAAAATAATTATAAATTTCGCAATCATTTAACTTAAGCCTCTTGTTAACCGCTTTATGCATTAAATTATTTATCATTGATTCTTTAACTCTGACTCCTTATGATTCACATTAATCCCTGAATTTACTTTGTATGCCTCATCGACACGATTTTTTGCGGTTTACGCCACTTGAGTTAATTGAAAGAAATCTTATTCAGGCTTTACTTTATTCTTTGTTAGCAATTGGCATAAGTTTGAGATATTTTGATTGGAATTGGAAAAAGGGAATACTTTCTATTCAGTAGTTGGATAGAAATATTAAGGAATAGTAATATGAATAATATGAATAAATTTTTTTATATATATTGCAGTATGTATAAATTATCTTTTGGCTTACCTGTAGGTACAAAACATATGATTCATAATTCTTTTTAACATTTTCTCCAAATTGTGACTTTCTCCAGCTGTCTCTATAGCTTTTTTTAAGAAAAGAAACATGAAGTGCATTCCCGCTTGGCTCTTTTATGATCTGCCACGCTCCAATCGTATGACAGCGTCGGTTCGTTCATTTCGCATGTAAATCTTTATGCAACAACTTTAATGCCTATTGTTATTTTTGCTGTTGTAAATGTTGACGAACGCGCATCATATACACATCAATATACATATATACATATATTTTTACATATGCTGCATGCGTCAATTGCGGAATGGAAATTTAATTTTAATACACTTAACACATTTTTCACTTATGCTGGCAAATTTATCTGCAACCTTTTCACACTTTCAACTCGCGCCAATTTCTCAGATTTTACATAATTACAAATTGATTTTTGTTTATAAGGGTGTTTCCTTGTTTGCATACCCTGTAAATGACAGAAAAAAATTGTAATTAATATGAATAACAATGCAAATGTTTAAAAAATTTATATGACTAGAAATAAATACATATTTATTCAATGATTTATGGAATTGTGGGTAATAAATTAACTAAAAAAAAAAAAAAACAAATTGAATTAAAAAAAAAAACAAAAAAAACTCTTAATTAAAACTAAATGGACGCAAGTAAAGGGACATATTAAAAAATAATAAAAATATATACTTCATTTAATTAGAATTTATATTTTAAAAATTTTTAAATAAGAGGAGCAAATTTAAAATTTAAATTTATCCAAACAGAATATGTTCTAGTTAAGCAAGTTCATTTTCTTTTTTTGTTGACTTATTTTATTTTTATTTTTCATTCTAAGGCTCATTAAGCACTTTGGGCAGCTGTGATTAACACAAGCTGTTGCATAGCCTAAAGCCGTTAAGAGCAGGAGAAAAAGGTAAAAGCGCAAGAAAAAAATTAATGTGTAAACTGGGTGAAAAGAGCGAATTTTTTCTTATGTAAGCAGCCCAAAATTAAAAAATCATTTAAAAAAGAGTTGAAAGCGCACAAAATGATGTAGACAAGTCATTAAAGCGAACCAGAACTCATAATTGGGTAGATAATAAGTGAGACTTAGAGAAAGCAAAAAGAGAGATTTATGAAATTATAAATTAAAGCTTTAAAAATACATTAAAAGAAAAACTTATTTTTTATAGTTATTAAGTCTTTTTAGCTCCTTTAATCCTTTTTATCAATAAGCAATAATACATCGCTCACCCCAATGCCCAAAAGCAATTGAAGTTTTCAATTAAATATCAAAACACCTTTGCTCCATCACCTATAATTACTTTTGATTGCATTGGTATTCAGTTACATTCGCGTTTGTAGCCACGAACGCAATATAAACAGCTTTACCTATTGTAATGGACTACTTAAGCCTGTAATAATTACAAACATGTCGTTCCACTCAATACTCTTACACATTGCTCTTGCCATATTTGCAATGCAATAACTTGCATTCAATAAATAATTGGATTGTCGAGCGGGATTACTCTAACAAAGAGTAACATTCATTTTGAGTTTTAATTTAATGAAATTATATTATATATATCGAAAACTGTCTTTTAAAATCACATTCATATTATTTATATTACAATGCATTAAATACTAATAAAATAGCATAATCAATTCCCACAGTGTGTTCAACTTTTTTTTATGACTAACTAATAAAATATTTTTAAAATTAATAAAAAATATTTATTGTATATATGCTTGTAGTTGATAAAGGAACCTTTTACTTGGCTTTACTTTAAAATTTAAAAAAGAAAGTTGTCTCAAAATAAAAAATATTCAATATAACAATTATTTGTTAAAATAAAAATGATATAAAATGCTTTGCATTATATAAGAGTATTAAATATTAAAAATTATATTCAATTATATAAATTTATATTCAAATAAAGTGTACTATAAATAATATATAGAATAAATTAATTACATTTATATAATTTAAAGGATCTTAACAAATTTATTAATTCATTCTTAACAGTTGTCTAATAATTTTCAAAAACGAAAATAATAATTGAAATTGCAAATATTTGTATTTTATTTAGTTTTTTTTTCATTTATTTTAATTTTTTTAAATTAATTTAAAAATATATATATTATGCATATAAAATATAAATACAAGTAAAATTAACCATAAAATATAAACCATTTTATAAACATAGAATATTGCATATATAAGTCGAGATCTTCTTTGTTCGTTTCAAAGTCTGCATGTTAAGTCACTGCAAATATTTATAGATCCAACTTGTGTCTAGTATTAGGGTATTTAAGGTTCCACAAGTCATCGTAACTTCTCTATTTTTTTTTTCGCATGCTTTCTTTGTCGTAATTGTCCAAGTTACGCACATTAATGTCAGCACAGTGCGCTACAAATATATCTATACACACAGACGCACGTTTACACGCAATTGTTATACATGCGTATGTATGTTGATGTGTGGCACTGTACGTATTGTATGTGTCGTCTATGGTGGCGCCTCGCATTGTTGCAAGAGCCGCGGGCAAAACGCGGGGGTCACAGTCAAGTGGTTGTCTGTCTCCACTCAAGTGTCAGGGTTGTCCTCGTCACGAGGCTTGGCAGGCGGCCAAGTGACGTACAGCTAGTTGAAGGACATTCTGCTTGGCTGTGTGTATGTGTATATATATATATGTGTGTGTGCCATTTTCACTTGCCCGTTCCGTATTCCGCATTGTTACACACGTACATGAATATATATGTGTTATATATATATAGATATACATATATATGGTCATCCTTACTTGTTGGCTAGCGTTCCCTGATTCCTGCATTCGAGTCGTAAATCTTACTAGGACATATTCAGCTTCGAACATCATCCTGGTCAGCTGCTGTTTAACAATTCTCATCTGTTTCTACTTTTGCCTCCTCCCACTCCTAATTAACATTATAAATGCTCATCACGATGAATTTTATGAATAAGAGATGACCACAATTGAAGAAACGATACTCATACTTATACTTATACTTATACTTATACTCATACTCATACTCATACTTATACTTATACTTATACTTATACTTATACTTATACTTATACTTATACTTATACTTATACTTATACTTATACTTATACTTATACTTATACTTATACTTATACTTATACTTATACTTATACTTATACTTATACTTATACTTATACTTATACTTATACTTATACTTATACTTATACTTATACTTATACTTATACTTATACTTATACTTATACTTATACTTATACTTATACTTATACTTATACTTATACTTATACTTATACTTATACTTATACTTATACTTATACTTATACTTATACTTATACTTATACTTATACTTATACTTATACTTTTACTTATACTTATACTTATACTTATACTTATACTTATACTTATACTTATACTTATACTTATACTTATACTTATACTTATACTTATACTTATACTTATACTTATACTTATACTTATACTTATACTTATACTTATACTTATACTTATACTTATACTTATACTTATACTTATACTTATACTTATACTTATACTTATACTTATACTTATACTTATACTTATACTTATACTTATACTTATACTTATACTTATACTTATACTTATACTTATACTTATACTTATACTTATACTTATACTTATACTTATACTTATACTTATACTTATACTTATACTTATACTTATACTTATACTTATACTTATACTTATACTTATACTTATACTTATACTTATACTTATACTTATACTTATACTTATACTTATACTTATACTTATACTTATACTTATACTTATACTTATACTTATACTTATACTTATACTTATACTTATACTTATACTTATACTTATACTTATACTTATACTTATACTTATACTTATACTTATACTTATACTTATACTTATACTTATACTTATACTTATACTTATGCAATTAAAAGAGAGTATTTAATCGTCGTTTTCACTCTTATATAGCTGACGCTTAATATCCGGCAAATATTGATAGATGAGCTTAAGCACTTGGGCACTTTTCATTGCCATTTTCCGTTGATATTTGAACTAGAAACTGGAAACTGAAAAATGCTCTTTGCCTTTGAGTTTGTTTTTTAAGTGCCAGCCTCACAATTTCCTCGCACTTCGTACTCAGCCAAAAGGGGCATTTCCGTCTGCCTTTTCTGGTCTTATGTTACAGCTGTTAGTCAAAGCTTGAAGTGTTAATGCTTTAATTTTCAAAGAGTTTGGCTTTCCTGAATATATGCTGACATTTATTCAATTTGAATTAAAGCAAAGTGTAGATCTTAGGAAATATTTTTTTAAAAAAGCTGATCAAAGTAGCCTCTGATACTTAAACGTCAACGATTTGGTTACCAGAGCCCAAACAAATAATACTCATTCCGTTTTAAAATCTTGTCCGGTAAACATCTTGTGTGAATATTTGTAAATTTTTAGATTTGTAAGTTTTTAAAATTTAAAAATTATTTTATTTTATTTGATTAACTCAAATATTTCTTTTAAATTGCAGGTTGTGAACTTTCGTTTTGTTTAAAAAAATAAACAACGATTATATACATATATAAATAAATCGTTATTCTAGTACATATTTCTTCCAAACTCTACCAAATCGTAAGTAATCCTAATTAAATATTGTTGATTGATATATTTCACAAAATTTGCCCTGCAGTATCCATTAAGATGTGTTGCGGACCTTGCGGTGGTTGCTGTGGACCCTGCGGTCCTTGCTGTGGACCTTGCTACTCCTGCTGCGGACCCTGCTATTCCTGCTGTGGTCCATGCTACTCGTGCTGCGGCCCCTGTGGCGGTTGCTGTGGTGGCTGTGGACCCTGCTGTTAACAAGAGCCAAAGTTACTAGCCAAACAAACAATAGTGTGAAAGCAACAACAAATCCTTTGTAAATTTTCGTATTTCACATGGAATAAAAAGTCTAAAAAAATATATGTTGGTTTATATTGGTTGGGTCAAATTTTGCTGTAGATTATGAGACCAACTGGTTGTTTGCCCAGAAATAGAATAAAGGGGTGCTTCAGTTCTCTTTAAATCTGACAATGGAGGGGCGTAACGCACTTCGTAAGAAGAACGTAAACTCATCACAAATTATTTAACTTGCCAAATCTCGATATTAGCCTTAGAAATGCAAATCTAGCTTTTCATGATTTGCCATGCCTTCAAGGGGTTTTACAAATGACATTTTGTCAATCAAGGCCGGGAGATGCAAAAGGAAACGAACTCCGTGGTAATAATTGTGAATAGCTAACTATAAAGCTGCAGAAGCTATAGCTTACCACGATTCCCAACTTAACTTTAGATTTATAATTTATCCCAAAGGGACGTAAATACATCTAAAATTTGTTCTTAAAAGTTATAGCCAATTTAAAGCCTAGCTTTAAAATGCATATTTTCCACAGTTTATTTCTTACAGTACCTTATAAAAATATTCTGAATGAGAAAATGATTATGCATCTGCAATAGCAATCAAATGACTTTAATTTAGATGGTCAAACATGAATAAAGTGAAAAGCTTTGTAAGCGAGTAACAGCTAATGGTTAAATGATTGATATCTCTGAAAAACATATTTAAAATAACAATGGTAAAATTTCCATTAGAAGAATATTCAAAGCAAATTGAAAATCAAACAAAACCTCAACTACATACTTTTCATATTCATATGACCCAAAGTAGGCTTTGTGAAATAAACGTCAACGATTTTGGCCTGGTTACCAGAGCCTGAACACATAAACCTCATTCCGTTTGGTGGGCCAGTCCTGTTAACAACTTTTGGTTTTAATTGTGTGAATTTTCGTAAAAATTTTGGGTCTCGTAAGTTAAAAAAAAATATATATATATATATTCTCGATTGACTAATAAATTTCTGATAAAATCACAGGTTTGAATCGTTCTCGTAATTCAAGAAACAAATAAAAAAATATTCTCGAAATCTCAACCAAATTAATAGGCTAATTTTCTAGAACTCATTTCTGCCAAACTCTACAAAAACGTAAGTATATCGAAATTTACTTATTCTGTAAAACTCGCATATTTTACAAATATGTCCTGCAGTCTCTCTGCCAAGATGTGTTGCGGACCTTGCGGACCTTGCTGTGGACCCTGCGGTCCTTGCTGTGGACCTTGCGGACCCTGCTGTGGACCTTGCGGACCTTGCTGTGGACCCTGCTATTCCTGCTGTGGTCCATGCTACTCCTGCTGCGGCCCCTGTGGCGGCTGCGGACCTTGCTGCTAACCCCAATAGCAGTCTGGCAGAAATTCGAGAATGTAGCAACGATAAACCCATAGTAAATTTTTGTTTTCATGCATACACATATGTAAAATAAAACGGACATAGTACGGAAAGTTGAAAATTTTTGATGGGGGAGTGAGGTGATTTGTGGGTTGCAGAGCGATGTTCTTGATAAAAAAAAAAAAGTTACTGATCATGAAAGATATTTAAAATTGAATTGCATGTGATTTTAATCACATTTATGTAGATAGCAACAAATGAATTATTTTTAATTAATATTAATAATAATAATTTAATATACAATTCGAAAAGATTTATTTCAATATTTTTTTATTGATCATTGATCAGAGAACTTTAAATAAAAAATTAAATTTGTTTAAAATTTCACTTTTAAGAAACGAAAAATAAATAAGACCAACACAGAGAAATACGAGGACGGATTGAGCTCATTGCCATAATCAAGAATATATATAACTTATCGGTTCTGCCACGTCTTCTGTCTGTGACATGGTCAGAAAAACATTATACCCGGAGATATACTGTATAAAAATTGTAAAATCGTGGTGCGTCTAACCTATGACCAGCAGTTTTTTTATGGGAATTTTCGCTTTGAGAAATATTTTTCCGACCCACCAATCCAAGCAGTCTTTGACAATGAATCTACAACTTTCAATGCAATCAAAGTAGTCTCTGATATTGAAACTTCACCGATTTTAGCCTGGTGAGCAGACTCAACAGAACTAAGCCTCATTCAGTTTTTGAGACTTGTTCATTAAACAACTGAAAAACAAATTGTTGTGTAAATATTTGTACATTTTTGGGAATGTAAGTTTCTATTAAATAGAAAAAAAAAAAATAACAAAAATTATATTTGTCATTCATATCCTTTTTTTTATAAATTTGCAGGTTGAAGTCTTTCTTGTAATAACAAAAATACGTCGACTGCTTTGAATTCTAGAGGCTTAATATCCGACTATACAGCTTTCTGGAAGACAAGCGGCGGTCGAAAGGGCGAAACATCTTAGTATCTATTTCTGTGAAGAAGCGTAACTAAACGTAAGCACAAATGCATTATCTGAGCTGCATCATATTCAAATTAATCGAACGATTACTCTACAGTCTCTTATCAAGATGTGTTGCGGACCTTGCGGTGGTTGCTGTGGTCCCTGTGGTCCTTGCTGTGGACCTTGCGGAGGCTGCTGTGGTCCATGCGGACCTTGCTGTGGACCTTGCGGACCTTGCTGTGGTCCATGCTACTCATGCTGTGGACCCTGTGGCGGCTGCTGTGGTGGCTGCGGTCCATGCTGCTAAAGGCGAACCATCTTCAGAAGGAAATCAAGGTACTATATTGCATTTAGTACGAGAAAGCAACAACAGACCCTATGGTTAAATTTCTGTACCAAATAAATGTAAATAAATAGACCCAAGTCTTAAAAACTGAGAAAAATGTATTTTTTAAATCTGTAATGCAGAAATTGAGTTATTAGGCTCAGAATAAGAATGAGGGTAAGAGCATACTTAATGAAATTAAAAATGATATTTATATATACAGTTGATCGTTTCTCAATGTCTGCAAATAAATTTCTTTCACTCATACTTGAAAAAAAATAATTAGAGAGCAATCGATTGCATCGCTTCGTCAACGTGTTCGTCAGCTATCGGACAGAAACTTATTGTTTTCGCTCTTTTCACTCTTTTCGCTCTGATTTTTAACGATCGTTGTATGTATTGGTGTTTATGCGAGAGTTGTCTTCACTAAGCACATCCGTAGCATCCGTGAGTGTGTATGTACATGTGAAAGAGAAGATCGATTGCATAGACGCTGAGTTATCGGCTCATTTACTAAGTCTCATTGTGCGAGCGTCTCTCGTATCCGCTCATCAAATGACGTTCGTTAAAGAAGCGTCGCACAAATATATCAACCAAAGACTCTTACTGAGACGGAGAGAGTGAGTGAGTGAGCATGATTTTTATAGGTTGATCTCGCGAAGAGAGCAAGATGCTAATAATGTTATTTGTTATTTACGAGCTATGCTAATATGAGTATAAATAAATAGAGATAAGTCTAATACTTAGTGTTTTCTTTAAAAAAAGACAACTAAGTAGCCAAAGTTATGCTTTAGCGCTGCTTAAAATAGTCAATTGAAGTGCATTTTAGCATTTACTAAATTGAATATAGAATATATTAGAATATATGAATATAAAACGCCTCGACAACAAAGTAACCTTAGATATTTGAATTTCGACAAGGCTCAGTTTGCTCTCCAGCCAAACCCATTCCCATTTCAAGGCTTGCCCACTGAACATCTCTAATTTTTCGGGAATGTAAGTATACAAAGCTATATAAAAATTAATTTAAAATGCTATAATTTATTTATTTATTTTTTTTAGCGACTGTTTTCGATAACAGCGGTTAATAAGTCATCTCTCCCATCAACTGCCTCTTTCCGTGAAATAGTTTAACTTCGACTAGTTTGACTATATCGATATACTACAATCAAAATGTGCTGCTCTCCTTGCTATTCTTGTAATTATTCATGCACTTCGCCCTGCAATGGCTGCTGCAGTGGCTGCTGCGGCTGCAATGGCTGCTGTGGCGGCGGCTGTTGCTCGGCTGCGGCCTGCTGCTATCCCAGCTGCTGTGGCGGACCCTGTGGACCCTGCTGTTAAAACAGAACTATCTTCAGAAGGAAATCTAGGTACTACACAATAAATTAGAGATCATGGAAGCGGCAAACCTAAATGCAAATTATGTATTTCCAATTTTAGAAAAGCGAATGTCATAATAAATTGTAATGTTTTTTCTGTACTAATCGGATTTGATTTATTTATAAATTTATATATGAATTTATTTTCACATATATACATTTTCAGGCACACTTTTGCTAGAGACTAAAATTCAAATTTATAAAAGAATCACTTATCAAGAGAATAATGTAATTTTAATTACACATTTTTTAAATTAAAATATGCATATTAATTTTAAATTTTATTTATTTATTTCAGTCATAATAATATATATTATTGGATTTTAAATAAATTTAATTTAATAATTATAAATAAATTTTAATTTGATAAGAAATATGTATAATTTCATTCAAATTTGTTTCTGTTTATAAGTAAGAATTAATTTCAATTAATATCTGATTCTGTTAAATAAAAATTGATTTGTGTTGTGCTTAACATAAAATTCAATTCTTGGTAAAATTTTATAAAGTTAATATAAATTATTATATAATAATAATCAAAAATTAACTTAACTGAAGCCTGTTTAATCTACTTTTTATTTGAAGCTTCAATTTTCATACCCTGAGCCCATGGAAAATGAGAAATCAGGGTATAATGGTTTTGTTTTGTTTATATTTTTTATATTATAATGAATTTAAGCAAGAGCTGACGCCTTGATATAAATAAAAATTGTATTATGATATTAATAAATTAAGTTTAAAATATAATGTATTTTTATATATTATTAATAATTAGAATTAACTTATATTTTTTTATACTCATCGACGGGTACGAAGTAACTTTAATAACTGAGCTTCGCTTATTTACTTATTTGCAAAGTATCTGACAGCAGACCAGTCTCAAGCACTAAGACACATCACATTTTTCAAACCAATATCAAATACAAAATATTCGAAAAACAATAACCAAAGTAGGCGCTAAAAGTTGAGCCCCAGCCAGCAGTTTCAATATTCCACATTCAATTTTTAGGACTAGTCCAGTAAACAACTCATTTTATTTGTTTGTACTTATTTGTAAAATTTTAGGAAATCGTAAGTGAAACCAAATTTAAACGAAAATATTCCAAAAAGTTAAAAAAAAAATGTTTTCTAAATAATTAAAATTTTTTTTTTCAACCACAGGTTATAGTCCTATCTGTAACTGCAAATATACATTACGATTGCAAAGGCTTTAAAAAATTTTGGGGTCGGAACTGAAAATCTTTTGGCAGCCGAACAGCAGTCGTAATTTTCCAACCAACTAGTGCCTGTTTCCGTGAAGAAGTTCTAATCAAAGTAAGTAATTGGGACTTCGCTTGAAGGCGAAAATTCATTGTATTTAACCATACGCTGTGTAGATCTTATCAAAATGTGTTGCGGACCTTGCGGACCTTGCTGTGGACCTTGTGGTCCTTGCTGCGGTCCTTGCGGGCCTTGCGGACCTTGCTGTGGACCTTGCGGACCTTGCTGTGGACCTTGCGGACCTTGCTGTGGGCCATGCTACTCCTGCTGCGGCCCTTGTGGCGGCTGCTGTGGTGGCTGTGGACCATGCTGTTAAAAATGAACCATTCTTCAGAACGAAATCTAGGTACTATATTTCAATGCATGTGTATAAATAAATAGCAAAATTGAATTGTATTTGGAACGTTTCAATGTTGGGGGAAAGCTGTAAAGGATCTGGTAGGAGTCTCTAATGAAAACAATGTCTTGAGTTGAACTAAATGACAGCGATGACAACAAACTATTGATATCAATAGAAGAATACTAGATTCATCTAAAACATTACTACAACCTTGATAAGGCATTACTAAATTTGAGAATTCGAGAGTTCATTATTCCACAAGGGAATTCAGTTTTCAATCAATTTCAATTGCGAGGGGCTTAAGAAATTTAAAAATTCACATTTCAAATATATATTACTCAAAAATAATCTTTCCTCCTTATATCCTAGCCAGGAAGAATAGCTGAGAGAAACGACAATTTGGTATGTTTATATGATGTTATGAATGTGAATTAAATCGATTCGCCTGAGGGGCAAATTGGACAAGCACTATAAGATCGTGAACCCCCTTCATTGCTTAGATATGCGGAAGAGCAGTTCCTATTTTTATGTTATAGATTAAAACCCTTATAGGAATGTATGTAAATAACCAACAATTTGTACTGTATATTTAAATCAATTTAGATTTTTATTTTATTTTTTTTGGAAAACAGTTACAAATTTTATTAGATTCTTCAAATTGAAGATCAATAGCATATGTAGCCAGCAATTTTGCAAAATGTAAATAACTTTGTAAAACTTCAGGTAGATAAAAATTTCTTCAAGCAGTTAATTAGGACGACCAAACATTGACTTTTTGACTGCAATATGTGTATGGTTAAAAGCTAAAGTTATATTATATAAAATTACAAGTATACATCTAAAAAAAATAGGTAGGCTCTGACAGTTTGAGCTTCAATTGTGTTCGTCAATCCACTAGAAGGCTTCATTATAGTTTAGAGCCTTGTTCTGTTCAAATATATATAACATTACTTTTGTAAAATTGTGTAAAGTTTTTGGGAATGTAAGTTTCATACTAAAAATAAATAAGATAAAAAATAAAATAAAATAAATAAAGAAAAATAAAATAAAAAATAAATAAAAACAGAATTATATAAAATATAAAAAAAAATTTAATAAAATAAAATATAATTTTTATTTATATTTTATTATTAATTATTTTATTTTTTCTTTATTTTATATACATTTTTTAATATATCAATATTTCCAATATATTTTTTTACTACATTTCTTTATATATCAATATAGGTTTCACTTGTTTCTGTGAAAAAAAAACATCAGCTGTGGATCGGACAGAATCAAATTTGCTCGCTTAAAATTTGCTGTACGATTCGAGGATCGCGCTAAACTCCCAATAACTTCCTATTTCCGTGAAGAGGCTTTCTGACAAGTGAGTATCTCAGATTATATCTGTAAACTATCTAAATCTATCTATATTCCCATCTACAGTATGTGCCGCAAAATGTATCCTTGCTGTGGTGGCGGAGCTTCACCCTGCTGCTACCCACCACGTCTTTGCTGTGGCGGCTGTGGTCCCTGCTGTGGATCGGGTCCATGTTGTGGCGCATGTGGACCCTGTTGTGGTGGCTGTGGACCCTGCTGTGGGCCATGTGGTCCTTGCTGTTAAAGAGCGTCTTCAGAACGAAATCTAGGCAATGCACAACAAAAGTAATCAAACTAATCCGTGTTCGTTTCACTTGTACATAATAGAAATTTAAGCAGCACTTGATTAAAGTAAATAGTTATAATGGGGCAATTAAAATTGTCTAGTGATTTATCATTGTGGAGTTCATATTATATTCAAGGGGAGAACTTTTGCCAAATAATATAAGGGCCAAAGATACTTAGCATGTGCATACTACATACTCTGTTGAATATTCGGCTCTTAAAATAAATTGTGTACTCAATCACTTGAATTTTAATGAGGCTGACTGAAGGCCGAGAATATCACTGGCTTCTGAGTCTGCTTCTGGCTCTGGCTTGGAATTGGATTCTGCTTCATCCTCTGCTTCACCTTCTGAGTATGCTTCAGAACGTGCCATTGGCTCTGCTTCAGCCTCTGCTTCAGCTTCAGCTTCTGAGTTTGCTCTGGCTTGGAATTGGATTCTACCTCAGCCTCTGCTTCAGCTTCTGAGTCTGCTTCAGACTCAGTCTGAGCCTCTGCTTCGGCTTCTGAATGTACTTCTGGCTCTGCCATTGGCTTTATCTTGGACTCAGATTCTGCCTCAGCCTCTGCTTAAAGCTGCTGAGTCTGCTTCAGAATCTGCTTCAGCTTTGGCTTCTGAGTCTGCGTCAGGCTCTGCAATTGGCTTTAGCTTGGAATCAGATTCTGCCTCAGCATTTACTTAAGCTTCTGAGTCTGTTACAGGCCCAGCCTGACCCTCTGCCTCAGCCTCTGCTTCAGCTTCCAAGTTGTGACCCGATTATCGAGAATAGATCTAGATTTTTTTTGTTAGCCAACTCGATTTGGGCAAACTATACTCGATCCTTAAAATTTCCGAATTTTGCTCATATTCATACATACGGATGAATAATCACGGTAACTGTTATCCGTTTCAATTCTCACCTTCTACTGTGTGAGAGAATCAGTTTAGTTCCGTTTCTATCTTCGGCTGAGTGTTTTGCGACATACTCTTTTTAATGAGTCTTATTTTGTGAGCGATACGATAGACGCTCGTACACTGAGACTTTCAGAGACGGAGATCTGAATAAGTCAATGCAAATCGACTTCAAATGTCGATGTGATTAGTAAAAACAACCCTGCATACACACCAACACGTACAGAAACAATATTTAGCTGCATTGAGCGCAACAAAAACATCCTTGAATGATTATCTCTTGATAATTGATAGACTTTTTATAAATGATAACTTAGTTGTTTTTGCTTTAGCTTCTTGGGACTCAAGTTTGAATCTGTTGCCGACTGATAAATCCCATCAAATACTACACTGACCTGAGCACTGAGAATGTAAACATCAAAATAGGCTTTTCAAATTCACTCTCCACGCTTTGGCCCTCTTCCGAAGCATCAGCTCGACAAATGCTCATTCAGACTTTTAGGCTTGTCCCGTATACTTCTATATATTTTATGTGTGCTTTTTTATTTGGGAAATGTAAATAGAAATAAATAATAATATATTGTAAATTATTTAATTTTTTTTCCTTAATATATTTTCAGGTTGAAGTCCTTCCTGTAACGAATAAATATATATATCGAGTGTGTGCCAATAAAAAGCTGAACTATAGAGAAATCGTATTGTGAAAGCTACACTAAGTTTAATCGATATATTTTAGAACCTTTTTCCGTGAAGAACCATAATTAAAATGTAAGTTCTAATTACTAAATATAGAATACATATATATTTAATCATTTTTTCTACCTTCCCACAGCAACTAGCAAAATGTGTTGCGGACCTTGCTACTCTTGCTGCGGACCTTGTGGTGCCTGCTGTGGACCCTGCGGTGGCTGTTGCGGACCTTGTGGCGGATGTTGCTATCGTTATTCCTGCTGTGGTCCCTGTTTTGGACGCTGTTGTGGCGGTTGTGGACCATGTTGCTAGCGAAAGGTCTTCAGAAGGAAATTTAGGTTCTATCAAACCCTAAGTGCACTATAGAAATATCATACATATAGATGTTGAAAATTGTTTGTTTAAATCAATAAATGAGAAAATAAAAAAAAAATGTATACATGCTTCAGAAGCCAGAATTTGAGTCTGAGCTCAGAGTAGAGCCAATGACAGCAGAGAGGCAGAGGCAGAAGCAGACGCCAAGTCTCAGCCTAAGTTCAGGCCAATCTAGAAGCAGAGGTAGAAGCTGAGGCAAAATCTGAGTCCGAGCTCAGACTAACGCCAATGACAGCAAAACTCGAATCAGAGGCAAAATCTGAGTCTGAGCTCAGACAAACACCAATGACAGCCAAGCTATAAGCAGAGGCAGAAGCAGAGGCAAAATCTGAGTCTGAGTTAAGACTAGAGCCAATGACAGCAGAGTTAGAGGCAGGGGCAGAAGCAGAGGCCAAGTCTCAGCCTAAACTTAGGCCAATCTAGAAGCAGAAGTAGAAACAGAGGCAAAGTCTGAGTCTGAGCTCAGACTAACGCCAATGACAGTCAAGCTGGAAGCAAAAGGAGAAGCTGAGGCAAAAGCTGAGTCTGAGCTCAAGCTGGGACCAATGACAGCCAAGCTAGAAGCAGAGGCAGAAGCAGAGGCAAAATCTGAGTCTGAGCTCAAGCTGGGACCAATGACAGCCAAGCTAGAAGCAGAGGCAGAAGCAGAGGCAAAATCTGAGTCTGAGCTTAGACTAACGCCAATGACAGCCAAGCTAGAAGCAGAGGCAGAAGCAGAGGCAAAATCTGAGTCTGAGCTCAGACTAGCGTCAATAACAGACAAGCTAGAAGCAGAGGCAAAATCTGAGTCTGAGCTCAAGCTGGGACCAATGACAGCCAAGCTAGAAGCAGAGGCAGAAGCAGAGGCAAGATCTGAGTCTGAGCTTAGACTAACGCCAATGACAGCCAAGCTAGAAGCAGAGGCAGAAGCAGAGGCAAAATCTGAGTCTGAGCTTAGACTAACGCCAATGACAGCCAAGCTAGAAGCAGAGGCAGAAGCAGAGGCAAAATCTGAGTCTGAGCTCAGACTAGCGTCAATAACAGCCAAGCTAGAAGCAGAGGCAAAATCTGAGTCTGAGCTCAAGCTGGGACCAATGACAGCCAAGCTAGAAGCAGAGGCAGAAGCAGAGGCAAAATCTGAGTCTGAGCTCAGAAGCAGAGGCAGAAGCAGAGTCAAAATCTGAGTCTGAGCTCAGAAGCAGAGGCAGAAGCAGAGGCAAAATCTGAGTCTGAGCTCAGACTAGCGTCAATAACAGCCAAGCTAGAAGCTGAGGCAAAAGCTGAGTCTGAGCTCAAGCTGGGACCAATGACAGCCAAGCCAGAAGCAGAGGCAGAAGCAGAGGCAAAATCTGAGTCTGAGCTCAGGCTAGAAACAGAGGCAGAAGCAGAGGCAAAATCTGAGTCTGAGCTCAGACTAGCGTCAATAACAGCCAAGCTAGAAGCAGAGGCAAAATCTGAGTCTGAGCTCAAGCTTGGACCAATGACAGCCAAGCTAGAAGCAGAGGCAGAAGCAGAGGAAAAATCTGAGTCTGAGCTCAGAAGCAGAGGCAGAAGCAGAGTCAAAATCTGAGTCTGAGCTCAGAAGCAGACGCAGAAGCAGAGGCAAAATCTGAGTATGAGCTCAAGCTGGGACCAATGACAGCCAAGCTAGAAGCAGAGGCAGAAGCAGAGGCAAAATCTGAGTCTGAGCTCAAGCTGGGACCAATGACAGCCAAGCTAGAAGCAGAGGCAGAAGCAGAGGCAAAATCTGAGTCTGAGCTCAGACTAACGCCAATGACAGCCAAGCTAGAAGCAGAGGCAGAAGCAGAGGCAAAATCTGAGTCTGAGCTCAAGCTAAGACCAATGCCAGCCAAGCTGGAAGCAGAGGAAGAAGCAGAGGCAAAATCTGAGTCTGAGCTCAAGCTGGGACCAATGACAGCCAAGCTAGAAGCAGAGGCAGAAGCTGAGGCAAAATCTGAGTCTGAGCTCAGACTAACGCCTATGACAGCCAAGCTAGAAGCAGAGGGAGAAGCTGAGGCATAATCTGAGCCTGAGCTCAGAAGCAGAGGCAGAAGCAGAGGCAAAATCTGAGTCTGAGCTCAAGCTGGGACCAATGACAGCCAAGCTAGAAGCAGAGGCAGAAGCAGAGGCAAAATCTGAGTCTGAGCTCAGACTAACGCCAATGACAGCCAAGCTGGAAGCAGAGGGAGAAGCAGAGGCAAAATCTGAGTCTGAGCTCAAGCTAAGACCAATGCCAGCCAAGCTGGAAGCAGAGGAAGAAGCAGAGGCAAAATCTGAGTCTGAGCTCAAGCTGGGACCAATGACAGCCAAGCTAGAAGCAGAGGCAGAAGCTGAGGCAAAATCTGAGTCTGAGCTCAGACTAACGCCTATGACAGCCAAGCTAGAAGCAGAGGGAGAAGCTGAGGCATAATCTGAGCCTGAGCTCAGAAGCAGAGGCAGAAGCAGAGGCAAAATCTGAGTCTGAGCTCAAGCTGGGACCAATGACAGCCAAGCTAGAAGCAGAGGCAGAAGCTGAGGCAAAATCTGAGTCTGAGCTCAGACTAACGCCTATGACAGCCAAGCTAGAAGCAGAGGGAGAAGCTGAGGCATAATCTGAGCCTGAGCTCAGAAGCAGAGGCAGAAGCAGAGGCAAAATCTGAGTCTGAGCTCAAGCTGGGACCAATGACAGCCAAGCTAGAAGCAGAGGCAGAAGCAGAGGCAAAATCTGAGTCTGAGCTCAGACTAACGCCAATGACAGCCAAGCTGGAAGCAGAGGGAGAAGCAGAGGCAAAATCTTAGTCTGAGCTCAAGCTAAGACCAATGCAAGCCAAGCTGGAAGCAGAGGCAGAAGCAGAGGCAAAATCTGAGTCTGAGCTCAGACTAACGCCAATGACAGCCAAGCTAGAAGCAGAGGCAGAAGCAGAGGCAAAATCTGAGTCTGAGCTCAAGCTGGGACCAATGACAGCCAAGCTAGAAGCAGAGGCAGAAGCAGAGGCAAAATCTGAGTCTGAGCTCAGACTAACGCCAATGACAGCCAAGCTGGAAGCAGAGGCAGAAGCAGAGGCAAAATCTGAGTCTGAGCTCAAGCTGGGACCAATGACAGCCAAGCTTGAAGCAGAGGCAGAAGCAGAGGCAAAATCTGAGTCTGAGCTCAGACTAACGCCAATGACAGCCAAGCTGGAAGCAGAGGGAGAAGCAGAGGCAAAATCTGAGTCTGAGCTCAAGCTGGGACCAATGACAGCCAAGCTAGAAGCAGAGGCAGAAGCAGAGGCAAAATCTGAGTCTGAGCTCAGACTAACGCCAATGACAGCCAAGCTAGAAGCAGAGGCAGAAGCAGAGGCAAAATCTGAGTCTGAGCTCAGACTAACGCCAATGACAGCCAAGCTGGAAGCAGAGGGAGAAGCAGAGGCAAAATCTGAGTCTGAGCTCAAGCTAAGACCAATGACAGCCAAGCTGGAAGCAGAGGCAGAAGCAGAGGCAAAATCTGAGTCTGAGCTCAAGCTGGGACCAATGACAGCCAAGCTAGAAGCAGAGGCAGAAGCAGAGGCAAAATCTGAGTCTGAGCTCAGACTAACGCCAATGACAGCCAAGCTAGAAGCAGAGGCAGAAGCAGAGGCAAAATCTGAGTCTGAGCTCAGAGTAACGCCAATGACAGCCAAGCTGGAAGCAGAGGCAGAAGCAGAGGCAAAATCTGAGTCTGAGCTCAGACTAACGCCAATGACAGCCAAGCTAGAAGCAGAGGCAGAAGCAGAGGCAAAATCTGAGTCTGAGCTCAGACTAACGCCAATGACAGCCAAGCTGGAAGCAGAGGGAGAAGCAGAGGCAAAATCTGAGTCTGAGCTCAAGCTAAGACCAATGACAGCCAAGCTGGAAGCAGAGGCAGAAGCAGAGGCAAAATCTGAGTCTGAGCTCAGAGTAACGCCAATGACAGCCAAGCTGGAAGCAGAGGGAGAAGCAGAGGCAAAATCTGAGTCTGAGCTCAGAGTAACGCCAATGACAGCCAAGCTGGAAGCAGAGGCAGAAGCAGAGGCAAAATCTGAGTCTGAGCTCAGACTAACGCCAATGACAGCCAAGCTGGAAGCAGAGCTAGAAGCAGAGGCAAAATCTGAGTCTGAGCTCAGACTAACGCCAATGACAGCCAAGCTGGAAGCAGAGGCAGAAGCAGAGGCAAAATCTGAGTCTGAGCTCAGACTAACGCCAATGACAGCCAAGCTAGAAGCAGAGGCAGAAGCAGAGGCAAAATCTGAGTCTGAGCTCAGACTAACGCCAATGACAGCCAAGCTAGAAGCAGAGGCAGAAGCAGAGGCAATATCTGAGTCTGAGCTCAAGCTGGGACCAATGACAGCCAAGCTAGAAGCAGAGGCAGAAGCAGAGGCAAAATCTGAGTCTGAGCTCAAGCTGGGACCAATGACAGCCAAGCTAGAAGCAGAGGCAGAAGCAGAGGCAAAATCTGAGTCTGAGCTCAGACTAACGCCAATGACAGCCAAGCTAGAAGCAGAGGCAGAAGCAGAGGCAAAATCTGAGTCTGAGCTCAGACTAACGCCAATGACAGCCAAGCTGGAAGCAGAGGGAGAAGCAGAGGCAAAATCTTAGTCTGAGCTCAAGCTAAGACCAATGACAGCCAAGCTGGAAGCAGAGGGAGAAGCAGAGGCAAAATCTGAGTCTGAGCTCAAGCTGGGACCAATGACAGCCAAGCTAGATGCAGAGGGAAAATCATAGTCTGAGCTCAAGCTGGGACCAATGACAGCCAAGCTAGAAGCAGAGGCAGAAGCAGAGGCAAAATCTGAGTCTGAGCTCAGACTAACGCCAATGACAGCCAAGCTGGAAGCAGAGGGAGAAGCAGAGGCAAAATCTTAGTCTGAGCTCAAGCTAAGACCAATGACAGCCAAGCTGGAAGCAGAGGCAGAAGCAGAGGCAAAATCTGAGTCTGAGCTCAAGCTAAGACCAATGCCAGCCAAGCTGGAAGCAGAGCTAGAAGCAGAGGCAAAATCTGAGTCTGAGCTCAAGCTGGGACCAATGACAGCCAAGCTAGATGCAGAGGGAAAATCTTAGTCTGAGCTCAAGCTGGGACCAATGACAGCCAAGCTAGAAGCAGAGGGAGAAGCAGAGGCAAAATCTGAGTCTGAGCTCAAGCTGGGACCATTGACAGCTAAGCTAGAAGCAGAGGCAGAAGCAGAGGCAAAATCTGAGTCTGAGCTCAAGCTAAGACCAATGCCAGCCAAGCTGGAAGCAGAGCTAGAAGCAGAGGCAAAATCTGAGTCTGAGCTCAAGCTGGGACCAATGACAGCCAAGCTAGATGCAGAGGGAAAATCTTAGTCTGAGCTCAAGCTGGGACCAATGACAGCCAAGCTAGAAGCAGAGGGAGAAGCAGAGGCAAAATCTGAGTCTGAGCTCAAGCTAAGACCAATGCAAGCCAAGCTGGAAGCAGAGGCAGAAGCAGAGGCAAAATCTGAGTCTGAGCTCAGACTAACGCCAATGACAGCCAAGCTAGAAGCAGAGGCAGAAGCAGAGGCAAAATCTGAGTCTGAGCTCAGACTAACGCCAATGACAGCCAAGCTAGAAGCAGAGGCAGAAGCAGAGGCAAAATCTGAGTCTGAGCTCAGACTAACGCCAATGACAGCCAAGCTGGAAGCAGAGGGAGAAGCAGAGGCAAAATCTGAGTCTGAGCTCAAGCTGGGACCAATGACAGCCAAGCTAGATGCAGAGGGAAAATCTTAGTCTGAGCTCAAGCTGGGACCAATGACAGCCAAGCTAGAAGCAGAGGCAGAAGCAGAGGCAAAATCTGAGTCTGAGCTCAGACTAACGCCAATGACAGCCAAGCTGGAAGCAGAGGGAGAAGCAGAGGCAAAATCTGAGTCTGAGCTCAAGCTGGGACCATTGACAGCTAAGCTAGAAGCAGAGGCAGAAGCAGAGGCAAAATCTGAGTCTGAGCTCAAGCTAAGACCAATGCCAGCCAAGCTGGAAGCAGAGCTAGAAGCAGAGGCAAAATCTGAGTCTGAGCTCAAGCTGGGACCAATGACAGCCAAGCTAGATGCAGAGGGAAAATCTTAGTCTGAGCTCAAGCTGGGACCAATGACAGCCAAGCTAGAAGCAGAGGGAGAAGCAGAGGCAAAATCTGAGTCTGAGCTCAAGCTAAGACCAATGCAAGCCAAGCTGGAAGCAGAGGCAGAAGCAGAGGCAAAATCTGAGTCTGAGCTCAGACTAACGCCAATGACAGCCAAGCTAGAAGCAGAGGCAGAAGCAGAGGCAAAATCTGAGTCTGAGCTCAGACTAACGCCAATGACAGCCAAGCTAGAAGCAGAGGCAGAAGCAGAGGCAAAATCTGAGTCTGAGCTCAGACTAACGCCAATGACAGCCAAGCTGGAAGCAGAGGGAGAAGCAGAGGCAAAATCTGAGTCTGAGCTCAAGCTAAGACCAATGCCAGCCAAGCTGGAAGCAGAGCTAGAAGCAGAGGCAAAATCTGAGTCTGAGCTCAAGCTGGGACCAATGACAGCCAAGCTAGATGCAGAGGGAAAATCATAGTCTGAGCTCAAGCTGGGACCAATGACAGCCAAGCTAGAAGCAGAGGCAGAAGCAGAGGCAAAATCTGAGTCTGAGCTCAGACTAACGCCAATGACAGCCAAGCTGGAAGCAGAGGGAGAAGCAGAGGCAAAATCTTAGTCTGAGCTCAAGCTAAGACCAATGACAGCCAAGCTGGAAGCAGAGGCAGAAGCAGAGGCAAAATCTGAGTCTGAGCTCAAGCTAAGACCAATGCCAGCCAAGCTGGAAGCAGAGCTAGAAGCAGAGGCAAAATCTGAGTCTGAGCTCAAGCTGGGACCAATGACAGCCAAGCTAGATGCAGAGGGAAAATCTTAGTCTGAGCTCAAGCTGGGACCAATGACAGCCAAGCTAGAAGCAGAGGCAGAAGCAGAGGCAAAATCTGAGTCTGAGCTCAGACTAACGCCAATGACAGCCAAGCTGGAAGCAGAGGGAGAAGCAGAGGCAAAATCTGAGTCTGAGCTCAAGCTAAGACCAATGCCAGCCAAGCTGGAAGCAGAGGCAGAAGCAGAGGCAAAATCTGAGTCTGAGCTCAAGCTAAGACCAATGCCAGCCAAGCTGGAAGCAGAGCTAGAAGCAGAGGCAAAATCTGAGTCTGAGCTCAAGCTGGGACCAATGACAGCCAAGCTAGATGCAGAGGGAAAATCTTAGTCTGAGCTCAAGCTGTGACCAATGACAGCCAAGCTAGAAGCAGAGGCAGAAGCAGAGGCAAAATCTGAGTCTGAGCTCAAGCTGGGACCAATGACAGCCAAGCTAGATGCAGAGGGAAAATCATAGTCTGAGCTCAAGCTGGGACCAATGACAGCCAAGCTAGAAGCAGAGGCAGAAGCAGAGGCAAAATCTGAGTCTGAGCTCAGACTAACGCCAATGACAGCCAAGCTGGAAGCAGAGGGAGAAGCAGAGGCAAAATCTTAGTCTGAGCTCAAGCTAAGACCAATGACAGCCAAGCTGGAAGCAGAGGCAAAATCTGAGTCTGAGCTCAAGCTGGGACCAATGACAGCCAAGCTAGAAGCAGAGGCAGAAGCAGAGGCAAAATCTGAGTCTGAGCTCAGACTAACGCCAATGACAGCCAAGCTAGAAGCAGAGGCAGAAGCAGAGGCAAAATCTGAGTCTGAGCTCAGACTAACGCCAATGACAGCCAAGCTGGAAGCAGAGGGAGAAGCAGAGGCAAAATCTTAGTCTGAGCTCAAGCTAAGACCAATGACAGCCAAGCTGGAAGCAGAGGCAGAAGCAGAGGCAAAATCTGAGTCTGAGCTCAAGCTAAGACCAATGCCAGCCAAGCTGGAAGCAGAGCTAGAAGCAGAGGCAAAATCTGAGTCTGAGCTCAAGCTGGGACCAATGACAGCCAAGCTAGATGCAGAGGGAAAATCTTAGTCTGAGCTCAAGCTGGGACCAATGACAGCCAAGCTAGAAGCAGAGGCAGAAGCAGAGGCAAAATCTGAGTCTGAGCTCAGACTAACGCCAATGACAGCCAAGCTGGAAGCAGAGGGAGAAGCAGAGGCAAAATCTGAGTCTGAGCTCAAGCTAAGACCAATGCCAGCCAAGCTGGAAGCAGAGGCAGAAGCAGAGGCAAAATCTGAGTCTGAGCTCAAGCTAAGACCAATGCCAGCCAAGCTGGAAGCAGAGCTAGAAGCAGAGGCAAAATCTGAGTCTGAGCTCAAGCTGGGACCAATGACAGCCAAGCTAGATGCAGAGGGAAAATCTTAGTCTGAGCTCAAGCTGTGACCAATGACAGCCAAGCTAGAAGCAGAGGCAGAAGCAGAGGCAAAATCTGAGTCTGAGCTCAAGCTGGGACCAATGACAGCCAAGCTAGATGCAGAGGGAAAATCATAGTCTGAGCTCAAGCTGGGACCAATGACAGCCAAGCTAGAAGCAGAGGCAGAAGCAGAGGCAAAATCTGAGTCTGAGCTCAGACTAACGCCAATGACAGCCAAGCTGGAAGCAGAGGGAGAAGCAGAGGCAAAATCTTAGTCTGAGCTCAAGCTAAGACCAATGACAGCCAAGCTGGAAGCAGAGGCAGAAGCAGAGGCAAAATCTGAGTCTGAGCTCAAGCTAAGACCAATGCCAGCCAAGCTGGAAGCAGAGCTAGAAGCAGAGGCAAAATCTGAGTCTGAGCTCAAGCTGGGACCAATGACAGCCAAGCTAGATGCAGAGGGAAAATCTTAGTCTGAGCTCAAGCTGGGACCAATGACAGCCAAGCTAGAAGCAGAGGCAGAAGCAGAGGCAAAATCTGAGTCTGAGCTCAGACTAACGCCAATGACAGCCAAGCTGGAAGCAGAGGGAGAAGCAGAGGCAAAATCTGAGTCTGAGCTCAAGCTAAGACCAATGCCAGCCAAGCTGGAAGCAGAGGCAGAAGCAGAGGCAAAATCTGAGTCTGAGCTCAAGCTAAGACCAATGCCAGCCAAGCTGGAAGCAGAGCTAGAAGCAGAGGCAAAATCTGAGTCTGAGCTCAAGCTGGGACCAATGACAGCCAAGCTAGATGCAGAGGGAAAATCTTAGTCTGAGCTCAAGCTGTGACCAATGACAGCCAAGCTAGAAGCAGAGGCAGAAGCAGAGGCAAAATCTGAGTCTGAGCTCAAGCTGGGACCAATGACAGCCAAGCTAGATGCAGAGGGAAAATCATAGTCTGAGCTCAAGCTGGGACCAATGACAGCCAAGCTAGAAGCAGAGGCAGAAGCAGAGGCAAAATCTGAGTCTGAGCTCAGACTAACGCCAATGACAGCCAAGCTGGAAGCAGAGGGAGAAGCAGAGGCAAAATCTTAGTCTGAGCTCAAGCTAAGACCAATGACAGCCAAGCTGGAAGCAGAGGCAGAAGCAGAGGCAAAATCTGAGTCTGAGCTCAAGCTGGGACCAATGACAGCCAAGCTAGAAGCAGAGGCAGAAGCAGAGGCAAAATCTGAGTCTGAGCTCAGACTAACGCCAATGACAGCCAAGCTAGAAGCAGAGGGAGAAGCAGAGGCAAAATCTGAGTCTGAGCTCAAGCTGGGACCAATGACAGCCAAGCTAGATGCAGAGGGAAAATCTTAGTCTAAGCTCAAGCTGGGACCAATGACAGCCAAGCTAGAAGCAGAAGCAGAAGCAGAGGCAAAATCTGAGTCTGAGCTCAGACTAACGCCAATGACAGCCAAGCTAGAAGCAGAGGTAGAAGCTGAGGCAAAATCTGAGTCTGAGCTCAAGCTAAGACCAATGACAGCCAAGCTAGAAGCAGAGGCAAAATCTGAGTCTGAGCTCAAGCTGGGACCAATGACAGCCAAGCTAGAAGCAGAGGCAGAAGCAGAGGCAAAATCTGAGTCTGAGCTCAGACTAACGCCAATGACAGCCAAGCTAGAAGCAGAGGTAGAAGCTGAGGCAAAATCTGAGTCTGAGCTCAAGCTAAGACCAATGACAGCCAAGCTGGAAGCAGAGGCAGAAGCAGAGGCAAAATCTGAGTCTGAGCTCAAGCTGGGACCAATGACAGCCAAGCTAGAAGCAGAGGCAGAAGCAGAGGCAAAATCTGAGTCTGAGCTCAGACTAACGCCAATGACAGCCAAGCTGGAAGCAGAGGCAGAAGCAGAGGCAAAATCGGAGTCTGAGCTCAAGCTGGGACCAATGACAGCCAAGCTAGAAGCAGAGGCAGAAGCAGAGGCAAAATCTGAGTCTGAGCTCAGACTAACGCCAATGACAGCCAAGCTAGAAGCAGAGGTAGAAGCAGAGGCAAAATCTGAGTCTGAGCTCAGACTAACGCCAATGACAGCCAAGCTAGAAGCAGAGGCAGAAGCAGAGGCAAAATCTGAGTCTGAGCTCAGACTAACGCCAATGACAGCCAAGCTAGAAGCAGAGGCAGAAGCAGAGGCAAAATCTTAGTCTGAGCTCAAGCTAAAACCAATGACAGCCAAGCTAGAAGCAGAGGTAGAAGCAGAGGCAAAATCTGAGTCTGAGCTCAAGCTGGGACCAATGACAGCCAAGCTAGAAGCAGAGGCAGAAGCAGAGGCAAAATCTGAGCCTGAGCTCTGAAGCAGAGGCAGAAGCAGACGCAAAATCTGAGTCTGAGCTCAAGCTGGGACCAATGACAGCCAAGCTAGAAGCAGAGGTAGAAGCTGAGGCAAAATCTGAGTCTGAGCTCAGACTAACGCCAATGACAGCCAAGCTAGAAGCAGAGGCAGAAGCTAAGGCAAAATCTGAGTCTGAGCTCAAGCTGGGACCAATGACAGCCAAGCTAGAAGCAGAGGCAGAAGCAGAGGCAAAATCTGAGCCTGAGCTCAGACTAACGCCAATGACAGCCAAGCTAGAAGCAGAGGGAGAAGCTGAGGCAAAATCTGAGTCTGAGCTCAGAAGCAGAGGCAGAAGCTGAGGTAAAATCTGAGTCTGAGCTCAGACTAACGCCAATGACAGCCAAGCTAGAAGCAGAGGCAGACGCCGAGGCAAAATCTGAGTCTGAGCTCAAGCTGGGACCAATGACAGCCAAGCTAGAAGCAGAGGCAGAAGCTGAGGCAAAATCTGAGTCTGAGCTCAGACTAACGCCAATGACAGCCAAGCTAGAAGCAGAGGCAGACGCCGAGGCAAAATCTGAGTCTGAGCTCAAGCTGGGACCAATGACAGCCAAGCTAGAAGAAGAGGTAGAAGCAGAGGCAAAATCTGAGTCTGAGCTCAGACTAACGCCAATGACAGCCAAGCTAGAAGCAGAGGCAGACGCCGAGGCAAAATCTGAGTCTGAGCTCAAGCTGGGACCAATGACAGCCAAGCTAGAAGCAGAGGCAGAAGCTGAGGCAAAATCTGAGTCTGAGCTCAAGCTGGGACCAATGACAGCCAAGCTAGAAGAAGAGGTAGAAGCAGAGGCAAAATCTGAGTCTGAGCTCAGACTAACGCTAATGACAGCCAAGCTAGAAGCAGAGGTAGAAGCTAAGGCAAAATCTGAGTCTGAGCTCAAGCTGGGACCAATGACAGCCAAGCTAGAAGCAGAGGCAGAAGCTGAGGCAAAATCTGAGTCTGAGCTCAAGCTGGGACCAATGACAGCCAAGCTAGAAGAAGAGGTAGAAGCAGAGGCAAAATCTGAGTCTGAGCTCAGACTAACGCCAATGACAGCCAAGCTAGAAGCAGAGGCAGACGCAGAGGCAAAATCTGAGTCTGAGCTCAGACTAACGCTAATGACAGCCAAGCTAGAAGCAGAGGTAGAAGCTAAGGCAAAATCTGAGTCTGAGCTCAGACTAACGCCAATGACAGCCAAGCTAGAAGCAGAGGTAGAAGCTGAGGCAAAATCTGAGCCTGAGCTCAGACTAACGCCAATGACCGCCAAGCTGGAAGCAGAGGGAGAAGCAGAGGCAAAATCTTAGTCTGAGCTCAAGCTGGGACCAATGACAGCCAAGCTAGAAGCAGAGGCAGAAGCAGAGGCAAAATCTGAGCCTGAGCTCTGAAGCAGAGGCAGAAGCAGACGCAAAATCTGAGTCTGAGCTCAAGCTGGGACCAATGACAGCCAAGCTAGAAGCAGAGGTAGAAGCTGAGGCAAAATCTGAGTCTGAGCTCAGACTAACGCCAATGACAGCCAAGCTGGAAGCAGAGGGAGAAGCAGAGGCAAAATCTTAGTCTGAGCTCAAGCTGGGACCAATGACAGCCAAGCTAGAAGCAGAGGCAGAAGCAGAGGCAAAATCTGAGCCTGAGCTCAGACTAACGCCAATGACAGCCAAGCTAGAAGCAGAGGCAGAAGCAGAGGCAAAATCTGAGTCTGAGCTCAGAAGCAGAGGCAGAAGCTGAGGTAAAATCTGAGTCTGAGCTCAGACTAACGCCAATGACAGCCAAGCTAGAAGCAGAGGCAAAAGCAGAGGCAAAATCTGAGTCTGAGCTCAGACTAACGCCAATGACAGCCAAGCTAGAAGCAGAAGCAGAAGCAGAGGCAAAATCTGAGTCTGAGCTCAGACTAACGCCAATGACAGCCAAGCTAGAAGCAGAGGCAGAAGCAGAGGCAAAATCTGAGTCTGAGCTCAGACTAACGCCAATGACAGCCAAGCTAGAAGCAGAGGCAGACGCCGAGGCAAAATCTGAGTCTGAGCTCAAGCTGGGACCAATGACAGCCAAGCTAGAAGCAGAGGCAAAAGCAGAGGCAAAATCTGAGTCTGAGCTCAGACAAACGCCAATGACAGCCAAGCTAGAAGCAGAGGCAAAAGCAGAGGCAAAATCTGAGTCTGAGCTCAGACTAACGTCAATGACAGCCAAGCTAGAAGCAGAGGCAAAAGCAGAGGCAAAATCTGAGTCTGAGCTCAGACAAACACCAATGACAGCCAAGCTAGAAGCAGAGGGAAAAGCAGAGGCAGAAGCAAAGGCAAAGCCTGAGTCTGCGCTCAGACAAACGCCAATGACAGCCAAGCTAGAAGCAGAGGCAGAAGCAGAGGCAAAATCTGAGTCTGAGCTCAAGCTGGGACCAATGACAGCCAAGCTAGAAGCAGAGGCAAAAGCAGAGGCAAAATCTGAGTCTGAGCTCAGACAAACGCCAATGACAGCCAAGCTAGAAGCAGAGGGAAAAGCAGAGGCAGAAGCAAAGGCAAAGCCTGAGTCTGCGCTCAGACAAACGCCAATGACAGCCAAGCTAGAAGCAGAGGCAGACGCCGAGGCAAAATCTGAGTCTGAGCTCAGACTAACGCTAATGACAGCCAAGCTAGAAGCAGAGGCAAAAGCAGAGGCAAAATCTGAGTCTGAGCTCAGACTAACGCCAATGACCGCCAAGCTGGAAGCAGAGGGAGAAGCAGAGGCAAAATCTGAGTCTGAGCTCAGACTAACGCCAATGACAGCCAAGCTAGAAGCAGAGGCAGACGCCGAGGCAAAATCTGAGTCTGAGCTCAGACTAACGCTAATGACAGCCAAGCTAGAAGCAGAGGCAAAAGCAGAGGCAAAATCTGAGTCTGAGCTCAGACTAACGCCAATGACCGCCAAGCTGGAAGCAGAGGGAGAAGCAGAGGCAAAATCTGAGTCTGAGCTCAGACAAACGCCAATGACAGCCAAGCTAGAAGCAGAGGGAAAAGCAGAGGCAGAAGCAAAGGCAAAGCCTGAGTCTGCGCTTAGGCTAGAGCCAATAAGAGACAAACTAGAGGTAGAGGCAGAAGCAGAGGCATATAAATTTATGGAACTTAAATTTAAAATTTTCAACAAATAGTAGGCTAAGACGGTTGGATTTTACATCCTAGCAGCAAGAGAAATATTGTTCAGACTAATTTCTAAATTTGTCCTGTGAATATCTTTTTGTGTGTGTCCGTATTTTGTAGAATTTTGGGTTAAATGTGAGTCGAAATAATACAAAAACATAACTTATAATTATATATGATTTTTAATAATGCAGGTTTAAGCTATTAGCATTGCAGATTAAAAATCAAATAAAAGTCTCAGAATGCTTTTACAACGCAGCTTCAGTCCCAATTGCTACCTATTTCCGTGAAGAAGTCGCAAAAAAAGTAAGTACATACTCAACTGGGTTCGTTGAAGTAACAGTAAGTAACTGAATCTCTATCCCTCTCTCTGTATATGTATGTCTCACGGCAGTCTTTGCGGTAAATGCTGCTATGCTGTGGTCCTGCTCTGTTGATCGTGGACCTTGTGTGGTGGCTGTGGACCGTGCTAGAAACATCTTCAGAACGAAATCCAGGTGGCAAGCTCAATCGTATTTTGCACAAAGTATGGACACGCGAAATTTTTAGGTTTCATATGAAATAGCGTTTCACTTTCACAAAAATAAAATGTAAAAAAAAAACTAGCGCCATCTTGGATTCATTGTACGTTGGTTGTTGTCTTAGCTGCCCACAGTAACTTTTATACATATAAATAGATTGCGGTAGATGGCGTAGAGACTTGTGAGATGCCCTCATTGTGATTTGATACACTCGCATCATACGTTTAAAACACATGGATATTCATTTTCTCCATTTGGCACTTAACTAACAAAACTAACCCGGTCACCAAAAACCGTGTTTAAATTTAAATTCCACGACTGAGTCTTTCAACAATTGTTCTTATTCAATTCAGAACAGGACCATCTGAGTATTAGCAGTACGATAACATAAAATTTGAAATGTAATTTTAACAGCATGTTGTTTTGAATGAATTTAAGCCAAGTATGCAGCACTAATTTAATTTTTGCTAATTTAAGTTGTTTAAATTAGTCAATAAGTAATAGATATTAAATAGTATTTTAAAATTGGAAAATGAAAAGTTTATTTTTTCAAATTTTCTTTTTAACAGAACTATCTTTTGTAAACTGTTAACAGTTTCTTTTGAGTTTAACAGTGTATCATTCTACGACTGAGAAAATTAACATATTATGTTAGCATTAACAATCTTACAAGCGGACGGTGAAGTTGCGTTTTGGGTGCGTTTCAAATTGCATAAAAATCATTCTGTTTGTGCTAAAAAGTTTAAAATATTAGCCGTAAATGCACTAAAGCAAGCGAGAAACGGTAATTGTAGTTGGTGTAATTCAATTCAATCCAATTCGTGCGATATTTGGTTATTGTCCGTTGCGTTCGTGGGTGGCAATTTTTATGCCTTCAAAATTGTATTTTGCTTTTGCTGCTGCTGAAAAACAATGAAACGCGTTTCATGCGTAAACCTGCTAAAACACATTTACAATGTATAAATTTAAGCAAAAAGACGCGACAACAAAACCTGCGCTCTGAAGAAGAAGAAGCAGGCAGGCAGCAGAAGCAGCATCGTGTGTACATGTGTTTGTGCCCATGTGTGTAAGTGTGTGTGTGTGAGTGAGTGTTAGTGTCATTTATGCATGCCCGCTTGTATGTGTGTGTGATGCGTCTTTTCACCACAAAAATGTTAATAAAAGTGCTGAAATTTTAAAGAGAAAATGTTTACAATCAAATGTTTGCCAAATATGAGCAAAGAGTAAAAAGTGAATTAAATTTAAAAATTGTACTAAATTTGCAGTGTTCATTATTGAAAAAACAATCAAATGCTAAAGCAACAACAACAATAACTGCAACTACAATAACAGTGCTAAATACGACGCCCTGTCGCTTTTTGTCACTGTGTTGGTGAGAGCGACGGCGCCGTCGATTTTCGATTTTTGTTGTTTTTTTTCGGCGCTCATTGAGAGAAAAATTTGCCTCTGTCGCTGTTGCCGCCGTCGTCGCTGCCACTTCTGCTGCTGTAACGTTGTTGTTATTGTTGTTGCTTCTTATCTCTTAATATATAAAAGTTTCCTTAGTTTGTGTTTGCGCGCGTGTTTTAATATATATAAAAAATAGAATATATGTATATATTCTCTGCCAACAGCTGCTCGTGACGTCGACAACGGAATCCACAATCAAAAATTGCAAAACAATAAATAGTTTGCAAAATTTTATCATTTTGCGAGGTAAGTTTATATTTTACTATTCTTAATGTATGTAGATTTACATTATACTTGTGCTCATCGATAATCGATAGGTTTAGCATTAACATTTATGCCAATCTACCTCTTAACAGCTGCTGCAAACAGCTGTTTGAGATTTTGATCTGCAGGTGTGTGAGAAAATGGAATTTTCTTTTAGACTATTCATTGTAATGAATTGTTTGTTGAGCTCTTTGGGAGAACTCAGCTGATTTGTTAATTGCTAGAGCAATACAATTATTAAAATATATTTATGTTGCTTGTAAATTAATATTTTGTATTATATTTACAACACGCAAAGTGAAAAATATTGAGATAATTATTGAGTAAAAATTTATAATAATAATATTAAAAATTAAATTAAAATGATAAATAGTTAAAAAAATATTGAATTAAATGTTCAGCTTGTAAAATAATATTTTACAATATTTTGATAAATAATAATAAGTATAATACTATTGAAAGATAAAAATAAAAATTGAAATTTTGTTGACTAAATTCTTATAAGAAAATATCTTGTTAGAATATTAATTTTCCCAACAAATAGAAATATGCTATCTTAATATATAGATAGGGGTTTTCCTGTCCTTAATTGATATATTAAATAAATATTAATAACGTATATAACAGTTATTTAGCATTTCAGCTAAATAGCTTAAGCAACCCCTTTCAATACGACTTGTAGGGTATAAGACACATTTGGGTAAGATTGAAAGGGCGCTTGGCAAATGTTCAACTATTGCAATTCATTTCATTCGTTTCTAAAGTGCTCTATGTAAATGTATCTGAAGGTTTATCTGCATATGTAAATGTATCTGTATCCGTATGCATGGCAACATATGTAAATGTATTTGTATGTTAATGTATCTGAAAATCCAACTAGATCAGCACATGGTAAATGTATCTGACCTTATATCTTAAAATGTATCTGCATCTATGGCTACATACATGTAAATACATTTGTATCTGTTGATGTATCTGCATATTTAATTGTATCTGTATCTGTATTCATGTCAACATATGTTAATGTATCTGAACATATATGTACATTAAAATGTATTTGCATGTACATAGGCAAATGTTTCTGCATATGTGTATGTATCTTTCTTTAAGTAGGTATCTGTTTAAGTATCTGAGTGAGTAATTGAAAATGTATCTGCATTGTATATACATTTCCGTATCTGTATCTATCTATCTTCTCTTTGATTATATCTTTCTTGCTTTCTGCGCAATTCAAGTTCAAAGTATTCCGAGAAATTCACTGACAGCAGCTTTCAGCATTCGATCTTTTATTTATGAATCTAACGCAAAAATCTAAGAGAATTTCAGACTATAGAATTATAACATAAACATATGCATATATATTATTATTTGTATAACTATAGATCCACAATCTATTCAGTGCTAGGCAAATTTATTTCAGCTTTTGCTTTCTATTTCATTATCGCTGAAAAAAAGATACAAATAAAACTGAAAGCAAAAATTTGCAATTTGCGTTGAAATCGTTGCTGTTTCTTCGAAACATCTATATAAACAAAACAAATTTTGAAGTGCGAGCTATTTGCGTGGGCTACTGCGGTTTGTATAAATAATTTCGGTTTTATGATAATTGCTCTCCTATTGGGCGAACGAAAGGCTTTTAAATTCGAGAGCCACAGCATGATAATAAGGCATAAGGTAAAGATATATTATGCAGAAAATTATAGAAATTATTGAAGAGTTATATTGAAAGTATTGAAAGTAAACATAAAGAATTTATGTGAGCTTATTGAATATTTAAATAAATATAAATTAATTAATTAAATTAATATGTATATTTAAGTAAAAAAAAATATTATTAAAAATATATTTAATATATATATATATATTTTTTTTTTAATATTTTAAAATATATTAAATCATTTTTTCTTTTTATTAATTTGCACATTTTAATAATAATATTTAATTAAATATTATTCATTTATTTAATAGTTATTGCTGAAGTTTATTTAAAATTCTTACTCGTTCTCGTTTATTATTGTTATTGTTTTTGCTGCCCTGAAATCTTGTTGAACTCGTTTTGCAGGTTCACTGTACCCTATTCTCTCTCCCGCTGTCTCTCTCTCGCTCTCTCACTCCTTTCCCATTTTACATCTCCCGCTTCGTGGTTCTTGTTCTCAACTATTTTTTCCATTTTGTGCACATTTGTGGCCCTGAGCCTAGCTAAATCTCAGCCCTCAATCGCGTTCAACCCCAGAGAGCTGAGTTGTATCTGTTGCTAGTTATATGAATGTATCTTTGTATCTGTATCTGTGACTGCAATTAGGCAATTAAATTGCGCAAGCTGCCGGCCAGGCCCACAAATTGATCTCTTCCGGCAGTCGAACGAAAGCTCTAACGTACGTAACGGTACAAAGGTAAAAACTAAACGAAAGGCCAGGCAATTTAGCAGGTGCTAAAGACGAACTTTGTCGCTTTTTAAACGTTTTCCAGTCAGGATCCAAATGCCCCGTTAATTGATGGTATCCTCATTAAAATAATGTATATATATATATATGTGTATGTATAGTATGTATATATAAATTATTAAATATAAAATTGTCTCGCATTTAAACTCATTCCCTGATTTGATTTGATTGCTGCCCGCACTTGGCGACAATTTCAAATTGAAAATTATATATGTATATGTTAGACTTGTATATACATACATTTATATATCTATATAGTATATCGTTAAATTGAATGCTCATTTCAAGCTCAGCTGCGCAGCCTGCAGCCACAATTCGACTTTGGGGGCGTTTCTCGTTTTTTCTGATTTTTTGTCGCAGACCTTTTTTTTCGTTTTATGTGAGGATAAACTGTAATGCAGCCAGACATAATATAGTATTAGGTTAAAGATATCAATGTGTGTATTAAAAAGAATATTTGATTACAAATTGTGTATTGACAGCGAGGAGCAGAAAGAATACTGTAATGCAGCTTAAAGATAATTATTTTTAATAAATATTTATTATTTTTAACAAAAAAATTAATTTAAAGAATTAAGTAATTTATTTTCTTTAATCAATAATTTATTTGTAAATTAAAATTGTATAACATTTTATTGATTTACTTATATTTAAAAAAGTTTTTTAGGCGTTTATATTTAATAAATATGCAATAATACAAAAAAATGTTAATAAAATATATATAAATATTATATAAAATATTTAGTATTTATATTACATTATTTTTGAATATAGTTCAAAAATATAATATAATATAAATAATAAATATTTAATACAGTTCCCATTTTAATCATATTATTTTATTTAATATTTTCTTTCAATATTTGCATTTACAATTATTGAATTTCTTTTTTAGACTAACAAAGCTCCCCCTTAAAAACTGTTTTTAAATTGCTTTTAGTTTAATATCATTTCTGTTGTTGTTTTTATATCGCTTATCGCTCTTCCTTATTTACCTTTTCGTTGAAAATCTAAAATTCCAATTAGTTTTTTTTTTTTTTTTTTGTCTAGCTAGGTTTTTGGGTGCTCGCGCACCCCGAAAAGCAAGAAGAAGAAAAACTGGTTTACTTTTGGCTGCTCTATTTAAGTTGAGGGTTTTTTTCAAACCCATTTATTAGCTTTGTTTGTTAATTTTTGCCGTATTTTTTTATTATTTTTTATTCATAAATTTTTATTAGCAACTTTAGCTAATTTGAATGCAAAACAGATTTGTTGCTAGACGAAAAAGATTTACCAAGCCAACATTAATTTGTTGGTTTTATTTATTTATTTCTTGGTCTTGGTTTTTTTTCTTCCAAATTTTATTACCCAAGGTCGTTTTTTAGACGCATAGCTTATCAGCCTGGTTGAGTCTTATCGCTGCAGCTACGCCCCTATCTACATACATTATATTTAGCTAGGAAATAAATTTGTAATTGTTGTGTTTTATTTATTCTTTTTATTATTATTTTTTCTATCGAAGAACTTCAATAAATTTAATGATCTATAATTGCGTTCAGGGCAATTTTTATTGCATTTGTTCGATTTCAAGTTCTCTCTTATCTTTTGCCGTAATAATGTTGAAAAAAGTCTTGGAACTGATTCTTGGAAATAATGAAATGTTTGAATCTTTTTTTTTATTTAGGTTTTTTGATAAGGTATTTTTAGCAAGGAGCTTCTGGTATTGAAGTAGGGATATTTATATGGCATTAAAGAGAAATATTTGTTTATGTGATAAGACGTTTAATAAATCAAAAATAGACAACTTAAGATTTGATTAATAAGTCATAAAAATTGATAAGAGAGCTCTTCAAAAGAAATAATAAAAAAGAAAATAATAATGATAATAATAAGATAATGATATCATATGTTGGGTAAATCTTAATATAAATCTACTTGAGTACATTTTATATGATGATAATAAAAAAAGAGCAGAATTCTTCTTCTACTCTTCATATAGCTGCATATCATAAGAAATGTTATAAAATATGTGTGTGTGTGTGCATTGAGAAAGGAGAGAAACTCCCTCAAGCATGAACACACGCACACATATACATACACACTTACGATAGGCGCAGCGTAACGTACATACATATAAGCAAGCCAAAGAATTCGCTTTACGTTTTTATTTATCAGCAAGAGGCTAAAAATAAATAAAAGCAACAACAAAGTTGTCAGCAAACGAAAAAAAAAAACTGAATGAAAAGCTGACAACGTAAATGGAATGGGCGCAACGTAAGCGAAAGGAAAAGAGAGCTAGATCGAGCGAGAGAGAGGACACCAAGCGAAGGCGGCTGTCAAGTCAAACGACGTACTGGAGAGAGGGACATAGAGCAGCCCACCAACCAAACAGCGTGTGTGTAGAGAGAGTGAGTGAAGAGTGGAGAGTGTTGGGCGCTTGGTGCCCACGCCTTGTAGAGCTATGCAAACGCTTTCAACTGAGCACCGTCGCTACTTCACCTTTCCCCTCAAAAGTTCAGCGCTCCTGAGAGGCGTGGGCGGCGGTTACATGATGTAAATTTGAAGGCGCATTACGGAGCACAAAATTTGTTGTTGAAAAAGTTGACCCACAAAGCAGGCGCAATTGATTTTTCTTAGCCCTTAGTGCCCTCAGCCCACACACACATGACGCGTGTCGCGCACGGATTGCACCTGTCCAACTGGGGTGGGAGGTGACAAGCGAAGCATAGCCCCCACCTCTCACCACCACCACCACCACCACATTCAATTCAATATGGAAAGCGAGACACGACTTTGGTTCCGAGAAAATTACAGTGGACGCGTGCATGGCACGCGACCAAAACAAACTAATTTGTGTTTTTGAGTACCCTGTAAATGTGTCATAAATATTGTGAGGGTATTTGCAAGATGAAACATTGATATATAGATATTTATTCATTTTACAATATTAGTTTTTTATAAGTATATTTCCAAACTGTTGATCGAATACAGAAATTTGAAAATTTAAACTAGCTTTCATTCTATTTTATTTCGATAAATATTGCTATTTATTGTTATTGACTTATACCAAAAACAAAAATACTTTCAATATTTGATCATATTGAAGAAATTTTATAGAGTTTTCTAACTGAAACTTAGCTTTCATGCTTTGCGCTATTTCGATAAATATCGATTTATAGCCTTTTAGAAATAAAGCTACTAAATGCTGAAGCTTGTGGACGTTAAATATTATTTATTTGAAACTATTTCTTCTTTAATTGTTTTGTATTCATATTTAAAATTTTTTTAAATATTTAATTAAAATATAAATTGCACAAGATTTTGTTAATACAAATAACTATTAGAATAATTTTAAGCAATTACAGGGTATCCATCAAGTCAATTCCCTTTGATGGATGCTTTGTACATTGAAAAGTAACTGTAAAATCAATACGTTCCACTACCACCTCCACCTCCAACTTGTCAATTGCTATCAAGCAGGTGTAACGCCAGCAAAAGTAACCTCCCTCCTAGCACAAAAATGTAACGCTCATGCGGAAGTCGGAAACGATTTTCACATACCAAAGATGATGTAAACTGGGCCCCAAGTGTGGCTCACTGTCTCTCTCTGTGTGTGTGTGTGCGTAAGTGTGCGAGTTAATGATGATGATGATGTTTACTGGGGAGACAAGCAAAATATGTGTGGAAATTCAGATTGATGGGAAGTGGACAGTTGAAATGAGAAAAAGATTAGCTACTTATAATTATAAGCAAAAGAAAAATAGGGAAGGCTTATACATATTAAACTTTTGAATTTCCTCGGCAACATGCTGGGCATGGAAAGTCTTTGCATTTAATAACCCTGAGAAAGGGCTCATATTGTGCTTAAATTTGATCAGTTTAGTAAAATAAACGAAGAGATAAATACTCTGCCTGCTACTGCTACAGCTTCCATCACACTCACTCTTAATTATAAATTCTGTGCCTGTTACTGCTTCAGTTGCCATCACACTCACTCTTTCATGCAAGCGCAACAGCGCACTGTTAACAACATTCGTCTAACATTGAAATGAGCTGTCTGTGTGCAGAGGTCAGGGCGCTTGCTTTGGCTGCTACTGCTGCTGCTGCTGTTGCTGTTGCTATTGTTGTAAATAGTTCTATGCATACTACATATTTACATACATACGCTGGCGACATTGCGACGTCATTTGGAAGACGTCACTGGGTCGCAGACTTTGACTGTATAAATGTATATGCATAGGCATAGATACTTGTGTATGTATGTGTATGGGCTTGCCGTTAATGAGGCGATGCTTGAAATAACAAAAACAACAACAGCCGTATGTATGGCAAATTACAATGGCAAAGCAACCGTTCTCTATTTATTTGCCTCTCTCTCGCTCTCTCTTGCTCTCTGTCTATCTTGTGGTGTCGAAGACTTTTGCCGTTTTAAATGTGAGAGAATATTCGTTTGTCTTCTATGTCGCTGTTGTTGGGGGCACTCGTAAACAAGTTCCGCCTGCCGCTGACTTTGTTAGTGCGCCTTTGTTGTGGTTGTTGTTGTATTTTTTTTTTTTGTCGAATGCTTAGCGGTTCTTTTTTATATTCCCCTTTACGCTGCAGCCGTAGCAGCAGCAGCTGTTGCCAGTTTTGGAGGTTATTCTTCTATTGCCCAATAATTATTTCTTGAAGCGTTAAAGAAATCAACACGGCAAGAAACATTATTACGCTATTTCACTACGCCATTACGCAAATGTTTCCTGTTTTCTTAGCATATAAATTTGAAACTTTACAAACTCTAATCAGAATACGTAAATTGCTTTTAATTACACGAATAATTGTTTGATTTAATTGATCAAAGCAAATCTTTGAAGTGCAAAAAAATACAAAAAATATCCAAGCCGACCACTTGGTAAACTTTTTGTTGATTTTTTACCACTTAAAATTACTGAACCGGTCAACAAACCGCAGCAAAATTTAAAAACTAAATAAGCTGTTGAAAATTGTGCCGAATTTCAAGATAATTTGCATAATTTTCTTGTGCGCAGTAAATTAAGTGACTTATTAACAAATAAAAAATAAACGATCAAAAAACAAGTAAGAAGGCTCTAGTCGAGACGGCTCGACTACGAGATCCCCTGAACCCTGCAAAAAAAGTGATACTCTTCTTCTTTACGATCGCATGAGCGCGAGCTCTGCTAACCGCGCAGTTGCTGCTGTGGCTTGGGGGTGGGTTGGGCTATACTTTGAACACTTATAACTCCATTTCTAGATGCATGATCTTGATGAAATTTTCAGAGTAGATTAAGAATACCAAAATGTATCTATGTGCCAAATTTCAAGTCTCTAGTATTTGAAATGCGTTTTTTGCAAATTGTGGGCGAAGGGGGCGTGGCATCCAAAATCCAAAAATTACATAATCTGCGTATTCATAATATCTATCTAAATATACAAATTCGAAGTCTTTAACTAAAACGGTGTAGAAGCTATGTTCAAAAAACCAAAAAAATTGAAACGAATTTTCGATTTTTTATCGATAATTTGGAAATGGGATGAGTTATCGAAAAAACAAAATAAACTCGTACTGCGTAGCTAACATATGAGTGTTCATGTGAAATTTCAGCTCTCTAGCTCTTGTAGTTTCCGAAATCTCGACGTTCATACGGACGGACGGACGGACGGACGGACGGACGGACGGACGGACGGACAGACGGACAGGGCTCATTCAACTTATTTTTTTATGCTGATCAAGAATATATATACTTTATGGGGTCTGCGACGTCTCCTTCTGCCTGTTACATACATTTTCACAAAACCATTATACCCTGAATTCCCATTTTCAATGGGTTCAGGGTATAACAAGTAAGAAGGCTCTAGTCGAGACGGCTCGACTACGAGATCCCCTGAACCCTGCAAAAAAGTGATACTCTTCTTCTTTATGATCGCATGAGCGCGAGCTCTGCTAACCGCGCAGTTGCTGCCGTGGCTTGGGGGTGGGTTGGGCTATACTTTGAACACTTATAACTCCATTTCTAGATGCACGATCTTAATGAAATTTTCAGAGTAGATTAAGAATATGTAAATGTACGTATGTGCCAAATTTCAAGTCTCTAGTATTTGAAATGCGTTTTTTGCAAATTGGGGGCGAAGGGGGCGTGGCATCCAAAATCTGAAAATTACATAATCTGCGTATTCATAATATCTATCTAAATATATAAATTCGAAGTCTTTAGCTAAAACGGTGTAGAAGTTATGCTCAAAAAACATAAAAAATTGAAACGAATTTTCGATTTTTTATCGATAATTTGGAAATGGGATGAGTTATCGAAAAAACAAAATAAACTCGTACTGCGTAGCTAACATACGAGTGTTCATGTGAAATTTCAGCTCTCTAGCTTTTGTAGTTTCCGAAATCTCGACGTTCATACGGACGGACGGACGGACGGACGGACGGACGGACGGACGGACAGACGGACAGGGCTCAATCAACTTATTTTTTTATGCTGATCAAGAATATATATACTTTATGGGGTCTGCGACGTCTCCTTCTGCCTGTTACATACATTTTCACAAAACCATTATACCCTGAATTCCCATTTTCAATGGGTTCAGGGTATAAAAAGAGAAAAATAAAAATAAATATTTTAATTTTGCTGAAATAAAATTTTGCAATTTAATTCAACGTTTCAAGTTTTTGATTGGAAATAATTTATTATTGTTTTCATTTTCTTTATCTTTAAATATAACCCAAATTTCTCACTGTGTACAATTTCAACTGTTGCTGTTAAGTAAGCAAGGACGGCGGGGGTGGCTGGTGAGGTTTGCAGTTGAGTGTCATTTGATATTGCATGCACTTTATACGCTTTCGTGTTTTGCTGCCTCTTCTTCTTCTCCTTCTGCTGGCTGATGCCTTTTCAAGTGGTTTGTGCAGGGCTGCAGAGCGGGCGAATGACAGCCGACAGGGGGCGTGACAGCAGCAAGTGCAGCAGAGTTTGTGCAAAGATGAGAGTTTGTATATTTGTATGTATAAATGCGTGTGTGTGTGTATACATATATATAGTTATGTACAATTGTACAATGGGGTTGGTCATGAAGACAGTGAGCTAATATAGTGAATGATCAAGTCCAGTAACGGTTCTTTATTTAGGCATTTATTAAAGAAAAAATATGTTATACTAATTAATCGCGCTTCTTTTATTCTCTAGTTCTTGAGCTAACAAAAATCTAATGATCAGCTGTCACATATGTTAGATTAAATATTTAATTCGTATACGTTAGTCAAGCTAATTTAAATTTTAATTAACTGCGCTAATTTGTTTCTGGCTAGCCCAAATAATTCATGAAAAAATAAATCAATAAATATTTTTTATCGAAAAATAAAGGTTAAAATAAACAAAATATAAATAAAAATTAAAAATTTATTGAAATTATTTATTTTTCCGATATTTATTTTTTATTGATAAATATGTATATGTATTTAAAGTATATAAATATAAATTTATTAAAAATGTAGATAAATATCGTTCGATTACTCATAGCTTCAATATTTAGTTGATATCTATAAATTTGAAAGAAACTCGATTATTTCCGATTAATGTATTTACTGCATATAGTAGAAACAGCTTATGCTATTAAAAAGAGAACTAAATTATAATAATCACAATATATTATCAATAAAAGTATCCGAAAATACCTTTACTACATTTTGTCTTACGAAATTTATTTTTTTATTATTTATTTTAACGTTGATGTAAATTATTTTTACATTAAAAAATCTTGATTTTTAGTCAAAGGAACACCCCTCGTTTATGTGCATATTTGCAACTCAAGGACGTTGAGCTACATCTTCCACACACACACATACATATACTTATAAGCATAAAGTGCATACAGTGTGTTGTAGAAGTAAATGCACAACGTACATTTTCTGAGTATTTGTTTGGTTTGCTTGACTAACTGGTTGGTTGGCTCTCTCGCTCTATGTGTGTGTGTGATGGTGGGAGGGGATAAGTTTGCTTCGCTTCGCTCTGAGTCTTTTAATTAAGTTCTGCCATGGCCAGTGGGGCATTTGGATATCACTGGGGCGTGCCAGCAAGTTGTTAGCCATGCTTAAGGGCTTAAGTGGCTGTTGAATCGCAAATCAGCGCTAAAAATAATGAATTCTCCCTGTTTTACTTTGAGTGAGGAAGTGAGGAAATTATAAAACGTTATAAATGATATTTAAATAAAAAAATAAATATATGTATTGTTTTCGTATTTAATAAATATTTTCCAAATACCAACGAAGATACACAGATCTTACTTATAATTAAAAAAAATTATTTTGTTACGAAGTGACTAAGAGCTGGGAAATTAAATCTTTGGGGAATGCCTATACTTCAAGACTCTTAGCAAGGAATTTTCATTAAAGTCCCTTAGTTAGAAATTTTGATTAAATGGATAATTAATATGAATAGGGGTTCAAAGTTAATATTGTATATTAAAAGGGATACTGCCCAATAGTGTATTGTACATTTATATATAATATAATTATTTTTATAAATTATGGGAAACTATGAAACTGAAAATAAAAATGTTGGAAAAATTTAAAAAAAAAAATAAAAAATTTTAACAAATATTTATTCCCATAAAATTCCATTATTCCATAAACACAAAAAAAAAAATTTGTGATAATTATATTTTTACATGTCACTTTTAGTATTATTAATATTTAAATGTACTATTTTATTGAATTTTTATTATATTATATATTGCTTAATAATTGCTAGAATTTATTATTTTCAATATTATGTAAATCTAAAATTAATATCTTAAAATAATTATAAAAATAAAATTAACATTTACAAATGTTAATAATAAGCGCATTTAATATTATAATTATATATCAAGCACTTCGCTTAATGTAGAAACACAGAATTATTGCTAGTTGGCGGCAACACTGGGAATACCCTTCATTATTACCGCCATAACTTAATTGAGATCATAATGAATCAACAATCAACTGTGCACAAGTCGTTGCTTACCTCTATCTCTCTCTTACTTCGAGTCTCTCTCGCTCTCTCACATTTTTAAGCTGAAAAACCTGTTGCGATTCTTAAGTGACCAAGCGAAAGATGTCTTCGTAGCGACCACAGATTCACTCTGACCGCTCGAGCGCTCGCCCGCCTCTCTCTAACCGCCGCTCGGGGGCATGGCTACCGTAATTCAATCACTTTTCACGCTCGCTCAAAGCACTCGAAGCTCTCAAGTATCCGCAACTCGTTTGGGAATTGAAGCTTTACTTGGACCCAACGTTATTTTATGTTTTTTTTTTTTTTTTTCTTTTTCGCAATTTAAACTCATTTGGACTTTGATTAGATACGAAATGAAATGAGAGCGGCGTCAACTGCGGCATTTTGTGGGAGACAATGCGGATTTGAAAAAGTAAAAAGTTGTGTTATTAATTTGTTGGGCAGACAGTTTTGGCCAAGATTAAGGATCTTCCGCTGCGCCAACTGACTTCACTCACAAAGCTGAAATATATTTCTCAGTTGCGTGTCAAGTCAATTGCCATGCAAGTCGCATAAAAAATTGCCAAAAAAAAAAAAAAAAAAAAAAGTTGAACGAACAAAAATAGAGCGAATGTTTTGTCGACTTAAGTTGAGCAAGTTTTTGGTTCAAATATATATATATATATAGTTTTTTTATGTATATAAAACGAGCAGACAATTTGGGTTACACATGGGATTTCAGTTGTCACGAAACTTGTGCTTGAATGGTCTCTTTAAACATGTTATTATTTATGTAGTAATAGTCGAGCGAGACACCTTATAAATGGGTTACCTAAATGTGAACTAGTTTGAAGTGCCGAGCTGACTATAAAGAAAGCTGTAAAGAAAGATTATATAAATTGTAATATATCAAAAAAAAAATATATATATATATATGTATATATATATTATATAGTTTGTAATATATAAAAATATATATTATACATATATATTGTAATTATTATATATAGTAATGTTAAGCAAGTTAACTTTTCGCTTTTCAAGAATTTTTAATGAACAAGTTTTTTATTACGTCAGTTTTTTGGTTACATATGAAAAATATTTAAATACAATTATATTTATATATATAATAAATAATTAATTAAAATAATAAATAATTAATTAATATATTAAAATAAATATTTGATTTGCGTTAGAAATGGTTTTAATTAATATTTATTATTTCTGTTTTTTATTTTTTTTTATTTTTCTTTATTTATTTATTTATATATATATATATATATATATATATATATATATATATATATATATATATATTCGTATCGTATTTTTTACTATATCAAAATATTTAGATATTAATTTATGTGCATTGGAATTTTCCAGGCATTTGCCTGGATTTATATTTTTTTATTTATGATGGAATTTGTATTTATTCGCTTCTATATAATCTTACAATGTTTTATTCAACATATAGTCATTCTTATTATGCAATCGATAAATATCGATATTAATCTAAAAACTAATCTCATATTAGACGCCAATATCGTTTTAAAGTTTTTGCTTTTATTACAATAATAAAATAAAGACAAATTCTTTTTATAGACTCAATAGACGCTCGAATTGCCCTTGAACTAAACTATGTTGTTAACTCAAATGCTTATATGTCTAAATGATTAACTCCAATCGAAAACAAAAACAAAAATTGAACGCAAACGAAAACCTGAACAATGCCTCCTTTTGTAAGCAGTGCGAGAAAACCAAGTCAGGGCCAAGGTTTCCATTTGGTATGCAATACAGACGACAACCGGCAACATTCTTGAATCATTTTTTTGTTTTTCCCACTTCCAAAAAGCAGCGCTCAAAAAATGCACAAAAGTTTAAAATGCTGGACATGCCGAATCAGTGGGGCGGCAAATGAGTACATGAATATCAAAGAGAGAGAGAGAGAGAGAGAAATACCCGAAATTGGGTTTTTTTTTATTATTATTTTTTTGGTTAGCCTACAATTGCAGTTGCAGTCACCTTCAGGCTCGGGTTAAAGCTCGGGTCCAGCTTCAATGTCGACAACTGTTGCGGTTGCAATTGCGCCCCAGTTTCGACAGCTGTCACCCTCGTCCTCCTCTTGTCTCTCCCTGCCCCACCTCCTTAATTTTCAATTGTCTAACGTGGGAACAAAGAAAAAAAAAATACAAATAAATAAAAACTGTTTAACAAAATAAAAACTAAACTCAGCTTGTCGCCCCGCCATCGGCAAAAATTTTTTAAATTAAAGCACTTCCGCACTGTGTACGCCCGGCGGATCCAAAATAATAGTGGGGCTACCCCTACTTCTAGTGTCGTTTAGCCCGTATGAGCAGACACTGGAGTGGTTGGGATGGGGGAGCGGATAGCGGATAGCGGCGACGACGGCTTATTTCCAAAGCCGGAAAACATTTGCTGATGAGCCCGTTTCAGCTCGTTGTTGGCTGCTCCGCAAACAAATCCAAAACCAAGCGAAAGAAATTTTATCAAGTGTAGCAAGATGAGTGGATTGTGAAAGCGATGATACCCTGTAAATTTTAATAAATTTTCTTTTATAAAATAAAAATTTTTTGATAAATTTTAATCTTTTGAGAAAATTATGGAACATAGACATAGATAGTAAATAAAAGGCTTTATTTTTATTAATATTTAATTTTTAAATTAAATTAAAAATCCCCTTTTTAAGGGGTATCTATTGGTCCTCAGATATTACGCGTCTTATATAAGCCACAATTTGAGCTCGGGCGTTATTATTTATTTATGCACATTTTGCATAGTTCGTTTTCACTGCAATTATTTGCAGCTGAGCCCAGAACAGAATAGAATAGAATCGAGTTGAATAATAGACAACCCACATATAATGCGGACATTCATCAAAAGTTGGAGCGCTGTTTTAGCGAAATGCATTATGCATGAGTTCTGAAGAATTAATTGCAGTTGTTTTTAAAGTTTCATCATTGGGTTTGCGTTTGGAGTGTGTGCGTGGGCGATAAATGCAAAAAGTTTAAACTTTGTCGCAATCAAATTTAAAACAAAAGAATAATATTCAATTAAAACTATAATTTTTGTATGTGTTGGAAAGAAAAAAAATTTTCTGGAGCCAAAAAATAAAAAGAAAATTAAATGAAATCTTAAAATTGAAATATTAGTATAAATATAAGATAAAGTAAAATAATTAAATATTTATTCATTAATTATAGTTATAATAATATCATTTTATACAAAATTGTACTATGATGCAATAAAATATTTTTTTTTTATAAATAATTAAGACAAATTATAACTAATAATAGAAATTTTAAAAAGTGCAACATTTTAATTTTAAAAATACATTTATGCATTGATATTTCGTTGTATTTTTCTTATAAACAAATATTTTATTTACATTACCTCTTCTGTATCTTTTACATTTTCATGAATCCCTTAAGAAAGTTTAGTTCAAAGGCTTCTCCAGCTTTAATTCAATCAAAACCAATTTCGTTTAAGTAATTAAAACAATTTTTTATATACGCTCAAAGAGAATCTTCTTTTGAAATTCAAATTGCTTAACTGCTGTATAAACTTTGCATTTCAAACGGATGTTTATGCTCAGCGTAAATAAAGCCATTAGTTACAAAAATTGACCTTGCGCGCTAACCAAAAACAGAAGCAAATAAAAACGCAATCAAAAAATAACAAAAAAAAAAAAAAAAAAAAAAAAAAAAAAAAAAGTAAAGAAAAAGCTCATTTTTCAGCAGCAATTCGCATACAAATAAATGAAATTAAATTGCCAAGTGTTTTGGGGTTTGTGTTATTAAGCTACACACACGAACCACATGATAAACAACGCACCAAATATGGAGACAACAACAGCAACCTGCTTAGGCAAATTAATCAAACAAGTTGACAAAAAAAAAACTTTCTGGCGCAAACAAAACAAAAAGTTTTAGCACAAAAATGTCAACAAAATTACAGAAATTAAGTCACACAAAAATGAAGGGAGAGCGTGTGAGTGTCAACTTCTCGGCAAATAGATAAGTTTATGACGCCGGCAACCTTTCACATTGAGCACAACAACAAAAAAACAGTCTGACAGGCCAAAAAGAAGCCAAAGTGTTAGATGACTTATATTCACGCATTCCATTTCGCATAAATGTCCATAATTTGTTATTATATAAGTTTTATGGCAGAAGTTTTGCTCTGGCAGTTGAGGGCAGCGAAAGTGAACGAATTATAGATGTGCTGCATATATAATATATACGTTGGAATTGAGTTGATTTAAAAAAACATTGTTTATCAATTTATAATTAATTTTAAAATATATTTAAGATACTTTTACAATATTTATAATGTATAAAAAAAGTAAATAATATATTCTTAAGAGCATAAAATTGAAACCATTAAAAAGTTATATTTAATTTACACAAATAAAATCCTTAATGCTTTTTGTGTAGCAAATTTTTACTGCTTTGCATATAATAAATAAGAGACGCTAAAAATACAAAAAACAAACTGGTTTGAAATACTCAGGACTTGTTTGTTGCTTAACTAATTTTCAACTAATTGTATTTAAATAATAAATAAATGTGCCTTAAGCTAAAATTCCATTATAACACCCACCTATCCAGAGCTATTAAAATTGCAATATGCTCATAAATTTTCCAAGTATTTACATTAATTATTAGTCGCCCAATCAGGCTCGCTCGTTCAGTTCACCTTCCTCGCTTAATTCGACAGACTTTTAATATGCTAAACAAACACAAACAAGCTGTCAGCCCAGCTCAATGTTGTTTTCACATGGTTACGGGTATTCAACATATATACTTACATATATATTGATATACATAAGTATATTTCAATGTAAATATATTTAACATACATTAATTGAACACCAATTGTCACATTTTGTTGTTAAGTTTACAACGCTATTAATCAGCTCTTGTTGAAGCTTGTATACATAATTTATTATTTATTTGTTGCTAAATAAATAATACGTTAAGAAACTTTTGTTAAAAATCAATAACTATTAATAACTAATTTTTAATCATTAGCAAAAACTTTACTATATTACTCAAATTTTTTAATTTGCATTTTTAGACTAATAGAAATAGCCATTTAGTATTACCTATTAAAATTATTTTGAATATATTACTCTCAGGGTATATTAAAAAAATAAATAAAATTTATAAATAAAAAATTAATAAAATAAATAATTCATTAATTAATTACAATAAATAAATAAAACATAAAAAACATAATTATTTAAAATAAATAAAATCAAGATATCGATTTTCATTGATAACATATTTAAAAAAAAAAAATTAGCTTTTGATTATTTAAGAATCTCTAACTCTTATAATGTTGAGAAGACCCACCAGTTTAATATATATCTGTCTTATACAATTCTTATCGCATATTTAAAAATTTAAATATCTTCTCTATTTTTCTATTAATGTTTCAAGTATTCAGAAAAATAGTCCTCTTTGCATTGCCTAGAAAGAAAACCTTACATTAATGGCAAATGTTCTTTAGCTTTCGTTTCGCTACCTTATCAAATTTGCAAGTTATATTAAAACAACAAATAATAATATCGATTTTTATCGATAATATAGTAAAATAAATAAAACTAATGCCGCATGCGCTATGAAAATTATATATTATTATATTTCATATCGCAAGAGCTTATAGCTTACAACATCTCAGAGACAAACAATTCTATATGACTCTAGGCATCGTATATGCCTAATGACACGCCTTCTTTCTCGTCCACTTCGCCTTTCATTTGCCTACGTTTATTCACTTTAATACAAATTTACTCAGAGTATACAAATTAATGTATCAGTAATCAGCTATAGAATGTGTTCCTAGGGTTAAAGCTACTCACACGTAAACGGCATATATAGAACATATTCGTTGTTAATGCATTTCACATTGAGTTCCGTGTGGGTTTTACAAGGCAATTGGAAATTTCAGCGTATTTAATTGTTATTGACTTTTAATAAATACGCAACCCATACACAGATACACACACAAACAACCAATTAAGAGTCCAATTCAAAAATTGTGTCTATCATAAATTGAATTTCGAATTTAGTCGTGCGTCGTTCCCTTACCATATTTTATATATATATTTTATTATGATGTCAGAATTTCTAAAATTTATGATGATTTTTCCGCCATTTGCTCAAATCACGTGCCACATTATTAAGTGCCACAGAGAGTGTGTCGAATCTCTGCCCAAGAGACGAAACTGTGTGGGTTTCATTTTCATTAGCGAAATCTGTGAAGAGAACAAGTTTTGTCTGCCCGTCGTGTGTCGGCAGCGACTTGATTTCTTCTGTTTCTGTTTCTTGAAGTGAAAATTATAGAAAGTTGAAGTACAAATGAAAAATGAAATAAAATAAAATAAAAAGCCAACATGAGACAATTGTCGTCAAAGTGGCAAAAAAGGCAATTAATTTGCTCAGATTAAGAGCCAGCAGCAACAAAACAAGAGCGAATGAAGAGCGCATGGAATTGAGGTAAATTTGATTGACTTTCATTTGTGCACCAGCTGAACGATGGCTTTCAAATTTTGTGCATGCCAAAGTGTAGACAGATGGTAAAGATATATGGCGACTTAAAGAGCTAATCTCTATATAAGATTTTATGCTTAACAATTTTATTAAGCTGAGTGTTTTCGATTGGAGAAGAGACAGAAATGGTTGATGGATGTGAACATATTAAATAGAAACTAAGTCTATATAGACTATATTTCTTCTTGGAGTATTGCCGATTAGGATGTTATAAAAAGGCTTTTATAGCAAGCTATGATTATATTATTTATTTTTATTTCATACGAATTAATCTTGTTAAGCAGATAATTCCTGAGGGAATGCTTATTTTTTTCACTTCAGTTTCATTTGATTTATTTTCGTTTAAGTAAAATGTGAACAATATTTAAACTAAAGCACTCAATTTCTGGTATTGCATAGTGTTGGTAAATGAAGAGAGAGAATATTATTCAAATTATTAAAATTTATATTATTTAAATTTTATTTATTTAAACTTTAAATCTATCAACATTAAGTACTTGATTCATTGTAGATTATATACATTAACGCGCATATGAAGACTATAATCACCTCTATTTCTACATCGATTGCCTCTACCCTTGTTTACTTTCCTCAATATTTCACACTTGATATTTAGCAACGTTTGTTTGTTCCCCATTTCTTTTTTTTTTTCTTCGAAATTCGTTCATTGCTTGTGTGAATGACAACCCGAAATTAGCTTTGCACCAAATTGTAGCGCCCTAATCTATTGTTCATTTCACACAATGCAGAGCGCAGCAGACAATAATATTTCTTTTGTTGTATTTCCTTATCGTTGTTATTATTTTTATTATTATTATTATTATATTTCCAATAATGTATTTTGAAATTTGTGTCATGTTGCGTCTTTTGTTGTCTTTTGGCACCGATTTTATTGCCTTTTTTTAGTACAAACCTTATTTGCAAAAAATCTCGCCCCCGTCCCATTATTGACGGCCTCATCAAGCGTAATCGCAAATATTTGCTGAGCTAATGATATGAACCATTTTTTGTTGCTGTAATTTTTTTAATCATTTTTTTTTTCGCGCAAAATTTGTAACTACAAAATGTTGAGACAGCAAATTGTGTAAGTAGTTTTTTGCAACAAAAAGAAAAACAAACTTGATAATAAGTCTAGCTGTAATTGGGTTATGAGTTCACATTCCTGTAAAGAAAAACATATGGGAAGACGTGAGGGTATGTCGTAAATAAAATTTATAAAAATAATAATAAAAAATAATTTAGATAATTTAGTTCAGGAAAATTCAAATTTAAATAAAATAAAATATAAAATAAATAAAATATAAAAATATTAAATAAATTCAATAATTAAATACAAGAAGAATATAAATAAAATACAATATTTTATATATCAAATATTCTCAAAAAATATTTTTTAAAAATAAAAAAAAAAAAGTAATAATAATATAAATATAAATTCATAAATTTATTAAATTAAATACAAGAAGAATATAAATGAAATGCAATATTTTATATATCAAATATTCTCAAAAAATATTTTTTTAAATAAAAAAAAAAAAGTAATAATAATAAAAATATAAATTCATATATTCATTTAATTAAATTAAAGAAAAATATAAATAAAATAAATACATAATTTTACATATATTACAGGAAATAAATAATTAAATTTTATTAAAAATAATTTCATAAATATGTTTTCATATTTTACTGAGCTTAGCTGTTGCTTTTGTTATTTTTTATTTATTTTATTTATTTATTTATTTATTTATTTATTTTTTTTTTGCAATATAATTTACATTTGAAGGAAACTTGAAATCAGTTATTTTGTTTGCACTGCTGGAACGGAATATAAAATAAATGTTTGATGTTCATTTCGTGGAATCTCGAGTGATACCCTTCACATTGTTTATATCTTTGCTTTTTTTCTCGTGTTTTGTATACCCACGATCGTTAAAGCGGCTCTCAGCTGTTTGCACAGTTGCCCATGAATATTTGTTTATTGCACGTTAACTTTATATTTAGTTTATATATATGCATATATATACATATATATATTTTGCTTGTTTCTTCAAGCACAAAATTAGCTTGACTGACTGTTAATTTTTAAAGCAAAGTTCAATAACTTGGCAAAGTAGCACGACTTCCGCGACACTTCCACAGCCCATTATCTATATACATATACAAATACACTATTTCTTGGTGCATCAATCATGTTCATATCCATGTGTCCACCTATCTAAAATTTTGAGTGCTTAAGTTTTTTAAGTAATTTCATGACCATGGGCCATGTAATATATTCATTATCGTTCATTATCAAGGTGCCTTGTATTACGTCTTCATAATTTGTTGCTTACCTGTTCGTACAATTTATTTTGTGTTGGCGCTTTTTCTCTCTTTTTTTGTTATCTATTTTTACATTATTTATTTTCGTTTCTGTGGCCATTCGATCGTTTGTTCGTTCAAGTGCAAGACGTAGACAGCGTCATAAATACGAAAATTATTTGATAATATTTGTCAGTTCGTTGAAACGCACTCATTATACGAGTGCTGTTCACGATAAGTAACTTGTCCACGTTTAATCTTTTGAGTTTTTATTCAATAATTGCTGCGGAAAATTGTGGGTAGGGGTGGGGTAGAAGAAGTGATTGTGTTACAAATAGTATGAGAAATGCAAGTTAGGTGAAGCCATAAACATGCTTATGTGTTAGCGACCTTGGAAGAGGTCTTCGATAAGGAGAGCTATTCGATAAGAAGAGTTCCTCTTACTAGTGTTATTTTTTCTGCAATGAATAATATAAATATTATATTAAATTATATATGTACAAATAATCTAAGCTAAAACATTATTTCTTTAGCAATAGATTAGTAGTCCGAAGAGAGAGAAATTTCAGCCCCAAATTATTATTTTAAATCTTTTTTTAAATATTGTTTAAAATTGTTAAAAAAAATATAAATAAAATGTAAATATAATAAGAGATATAATAATTCTTAAAAATAATCAGAAACCGCATTAAAACTAATCTTATTACTTTTGAATTATGAGTTAGATTAACAAGTTCATAAGCTCATTTAACTAATGAGTAAAAGTTAAGTAATTATATAAATTTTAATACAGTTTTTTGTTACTAAAATAAAAAAGAGAAAAGTCATAAATGTTTTTTTTTTTTTTTTTTTTTTTTTTTAATTTTTTATTTTGTGAGTTTCGTCGCAGCCTTAGCTGTTCTCTTCTTCAAAAAAGTGGTCTTAAATGGCGATTGCAAGCAAAGCTATTTCAGTTGAATATCACTTTATTTATATTATTTTTCAATATAATATATTTGATATAAATATTCAAAACAGTTTTATTTATTGTTGAGATATAAATACAAGCAATATTTGTTGAAAAAACTTAGAATCAAAATCATTCCATGAAAAACTGTTCTCATTTTATTTTTTTATATTTTTTATTCAAATGAAAATGATTAAAAATTTATTTAAATTTTTACATAAATTTTTCCTGCTTTAATGAATTCAAAACAATTAATTTGTTTAATAAATTTATTCTATAAATTCTAAAAAATGTATTCTTAAAATAAATGTTACTGTACTTTCAACTATTATTCGAATAGGTTTTATATTATTTATAATATTATTTTATATCATATTAATTTACAATACCTTTTTCCCCAAGTTTGACCTGATATTAAACTGAAAAATACTTTATCTTAATTATAATAAACCAAAATAAAATAATTCTGCATTAATAAAAAAAAGCATTTATTTTTTCTTCAATTTAAAAATTGTTACGCAACGGACTAAAAAACAAACTCCAAAAACTAACGCAACTTTCGAATGTAAAAAAGTCCAAAGTCTTACACAGAAAATGAAATACAAATATTACTTGCCAGCGGGTTTATGAGAGCCTCTAGGGGCTTTTAGTCTAATTACTGGGCGTTTAACTAAATGGCAGCAACCACAACAAGAAAAACAACAACAAAATAACAAAGCAACACAAAGACTCATTAATATAAAACCCTATGTAAGTAATGGATAGAAAATCGTCTGCGTTTTTCACTTGATTTATGACTTGACATACTTAAATTCGCCCACAACAAACCAATCAAAATCATTTTAGACGCATCGCTTGATATCACTAAATTTCAGCTCTTTTATACATGTGTTTGCTTCAATTACAAAATAGAAAAGAAAGAAAAACAAAATTAAGTCGAAAAAAAAACACTATTGCGAAATGCAGCAGAAAATTGATTGACAACAGACTGTAACTGGTTATGTCATATATGAAGAATACATATATATGTATATATACTAGATTCATATTTATATGTGTATATATTTGTATAAAAAGCCACCCATAGAGCCAGCTAGTCTGGCTAGTCAGCTGCGACAGCTTCAATTTGCCTGGACACGAGCCGAGATTAAGCATACGCCATGTGCGCCATTCAAAGCAAACAACAACGACTATAGCTCGAGGCTGACTCGTGTCGCAATTAGAATTTATCGCGTTGCCAAGCTGTTGCCGTGCTGAAACTCTGTCTTATTTAACTAACTGTGTGTGCCTTGCATAAGTATATATAAATGTACATATATCTATGCAATTTATATAAATTATTACGAAACACAAGTTGCGCTTGTTTTATAATTTAGTATTTGTTTTATCCACGTCACATATAATGCTGTTACTGAAAAGTATAAATCATTTAATTATGAAATCCAGCTGATTGAGTCTTGGAGTTGTTTTGAGCTTAGAATTAAAAAAAAAATTTTTTTTTTATATATTTATTGATAAATTCTTCGCATTCTATTTATAAGAAATTAACTTCTCTTATAGTTAATAAGCAACCTGGAAACTTCTTTTAGTACATGTATTTAATTCAATGTAATAATAAAAATAATTAAAAAAAAAAAAATAATAATAATAATAATAATATAATTATAAGAAAATAATAAAAGACTAAAAAAAATTTTACTAAATATATGTATATTAACATATATTTTTATTATGTTTTCTATACTTTAATGTTATTTTGATCAGTTTTATAGACAAATTCTATTAAGTTTGTTTAATAAATAATTTTAATATATATTCTGTACATATATTATAGAAAGATATCAATTTACTATTTTTTCTAACATCCAACTATATGTATAAGTTTAACATACATAATACTAATATATTCAATTTTACAATATGTTTCATTATTTTATATCTAAAGCATTAAATTTTTCTTAAAAAAAATAAATAAATAAATAAATAAAAAGTTTTTACTAACACTCTCGCAGTACTTGAATGTTTTGAGAAAAACAAAAGATCATCGTTCAATAGAACTCACTCCATAACTAACAATTATATACTATATATTTATATATATTACACATATATACTTAATAATCAGCTACTGTACTTTTTCCATTCAAGTATTTGATACTAAAAAAAAAGTTGATGTTCGTTATTTTTTTTTAATAATTATTATTTAATCATTAGTTGTCGAGGTTTTGTTCGCTGATTCAATTTTTTTTGTCCATTTATACACAATTGTGTTTTTGATCATATTTTAATTGCACTTGAAGCCAGACGAATCACGAACAACATTTTTGTAGCTTTGACACATTTGAAGGGTACTCGAGTTATGTGGATGGGGGAAAAAATATCATCGGCTGCTGTTGAAGCTAAAGCAAATATATAGTTGAAGTACTTGAAATACATTATAAATATGCATAATTAAGTTCACTAGGAAATAAATCTGAAACACTTGAGATATAAAATTTGTTTATGATGAAATTTAAATCGTGAAATCAAAAATTTGCCTGTTTACTACAAATTTTAATATATTTTTTTTTATATTCACACCACATTGCATTTAAATTGTTTCCATGCATAATCGACATGGCGAAAACAAAAGCTGTTAATTAAATAAACATTTTGAGGCCTTAAACAATTATAAACGTAATAAAATTCAGGTATTACAGATTGTTAATTAAATTTTTAATGTGATTTGAAGGAAAACAATATGAAGAACTGTTCAAAAGAAAAAATGTTTTTCGTTCGCTGATTTTTCCACTGAATCGAATTCGAGTAATAAAAATTCCATTTTGATGTGCGTTTAATTTATGAGCTCCTCCTGGCCAGGCGCAAATATAAATAAAATGATAATAATTCATAATTTAGAAACATATTTCTTGAAATCAAACAAGGCGAAAATTTCCAATAAATGCAAATTGTATTTGTTTTTGCCAAATATGTGCGCAAGTTGCAAAAATGCCTGGCAATAAAAGCAGAATTAAACATAAGGCAAAAAGTCAGTTTAGTTATACATTGCATGCATGCATATAAATGTGTTCATATGTGTTGTATATATATATATATATATATATATATATATATATATATCGATTCATACTCAGTTCGAGTCATTGAACGTCTGTGCAAATGACTTCATCATCAACGTAGCTGACAGCTGACTATTTGTATCTCGCACAGCCGCTACTCAAATGCTGCCAAGTACTGTAAATATACATATATATACGTATGTATATATATGTTATATATATTTCCAGCTCGATAAATTCTTTGAATGATTTATACACTTATGCACTTCACTTGTGTTTTTCGTTTATTCATGACTGCGTCCACATGTTCCAGAATATTTGTTCACCTGAGCGCCTAAAGAAACATTGAAAGGCAGCTTTAGCTTAGTCTAAGCTTTATTTGTTTTTATAATAATTCGGCTTCATTTGAAATTTAGAATTTAAAATCTAAAATAACAAGAATTTAATAAGACTTCTTTACATATAATATATTTATATTAATTTACTTTAAATTTGCAAAGATTAATAAGAAATAAAAAATAATAATAATCATCAGAAACAATAAATATATATTAATGGGAATCAAAACATAAAAAAGCTCACCTTTAAACATAAACTATATTTTATATTATCATATTATATTTCTGTTTAATTTTTAAAATAAATATAAATAGCAGCTTTTCGTGTTTGCAAATAGCTAAATTTTATTCAGCTCTCAGTACGCTAAAACCTCGAAAATAGAAAATTGAGCAATTTTTTTTTTTTTTTGTAAAGCCAATTCACAGTATAATTATTATTTGCACAGTTTGTAGTTTGAGGTTAGTTTTTGAATAGGTTGAGCGCAGCTTTTTACATGAAAGCAAAAGTATTAAAAATTCAACACGCAGCTGAAAAAAAAAAAAAACTTCGCGTGCTGATGCCACATTTCATTTTCATTTAATTTCTCCAACAACTGGGGAATAGTTGTTGTTTTTTTAAATATTATTTTTAATTACTTTCAATGTTTGTGTTTTTCAATATATGAGAGCATATGCATGTGTAGCAAGCCCTAGATAATTTATGCATGTAAAAAAAAAAACAATCTTTTATTGTGCTACATTGGCAAAATTCATTTATAAATAATAAATTTACTAAATAATTGCTTAAGCTTTACATTTTCATTTGTAAAGAAATTTATGCAATTTTGTTTATTTTTGAGTCTCATTTTGGAACTTTTTCTTTTCATTGTTTAATTAGCGCATGATGCGTTAATTTCATTTTCTTTGTTTGCTTCTGCTTCTTTTTTGCGTGATTTTGCACGTTTTTTGTTGTTGCTTCTTTTTTATTTGTCTAGACGTGTGAACTATTTGCAATATATTTACCATATGTAGTTAGTTTGTGTTGCTTTGTTGTTGCTGAACGTTTATGCGGTCAGTGCTTTAATTATAATAAAACATTCAGGCTATATGCATTAACAGGAGTCATTTAGCAACTAATTAGGCCTGACTCAGATGCTAAGTATATGCTGAAAGCAGCTTAAGGGTTTTGCGGGTCAAAGTATCCATCTAAGAGTTGTTTAACTTTAGTAAGTTTTTGTTCACAGAAGGAGTTGAGTAGTAGGAGTGTATGTGATCTTAAACCATAGATGTAGAGTGAAAGAATGAGTGAAGATGCGAAAGCAGATTCTATTTAGTAGGCGTTGGTGTGAGCATGCATATACAACTTTTCTATTAAATAAAGAAATAAATAGTTTGATAGATTTCAGCAAACAAATTAATAAAGTGTACTCGCCTTGCATAAATCGCTGCTCTAGTAGAAGATAACTATAAATATATTTTTTATTTTAACAGAAAATAAGATTCAATTTTATCAATTATAATTTTAATGAAGCCGTCATAACTAGAATTAATTTTTGTAAATAGTTAATTATATTTTATTATAAATTTGAATTATTATTATAAATTTATAAATTTATATATTATAAAATATTTAATTTAATTTATTTATTTGTATTTAAAATATTTATTAAGTAAATATATCATTTAAATAACTAGAATTTCAAAATTTTATAATTTTATTCGTCAAAATTAATTGAATATTCGTACTATTTTCGTTTTATATATATTATATTTGATAATATTACATATTATTTTCAAATTATGTTGACTATCAAAATATCCATAAGGATGGGCAGACTATATTGATTCAGTTGGTTGTTCTGTTCCATATTTATCAACATTATACTCTTTTATTCCTTTTTCAATGAGCATAAAATTAACTAAGTATAAATAAGACATATGTCAAATATTGATTTAGTTTTTGCTGCAGATATAACACACATATATTTATATAAATATATGTTTCTTTATTTATCGCTATAGATCGACGAACCCATCAAGTAGCCCATAGCCCATAAATTTACGCTCAGCGCTTTTGTTTGCACTCTCAGCTACACTGACAGAAATGCAGTTGTTGTTGCAGCACTTTTGCTTGATGTGCGTTTGCAACACGTTGCGAGTGACAACAAAGGCAGTTCGAGTACAATTTATGTGCGCACAAGCTAAATGCATTACAGCAATTGCTACTGTCAGTTGTTGTTGTTGTTGTTGTATGTAAGCAAGAGAAATATATTTACTTACGCACACCATAACGACACTTAAGCACACACACCTTCACACCTACCTTGCTGGCCTGGCCCGCCTACCTGTCCCCCTTTTTGTGGCCATGGCATTCGTAACTGTGACTTTGTGTGTGTGTGTGTAATAGCTGCGGTCGCCACTTCACCTGCCACAATTAAAACCTTGTCACAGCAATTCAGCTGTAGTTTAAGCTCTAAATGTATTTTAATAACAATTATTAACGTTTTATTTTCCATTGTCCTCTCATTGCAGGTAAGCATCTTGACTAAGCTGTTCTCTTTCTGTGTGTCTCTATTTGGTGTATGTCTCGCATTTCATCACTTGGCAAGCAAGAGGTAAGGCTGACTGTGTGATGCCCTTTTATGATATAAAGTATGGGCTGAAAGTCTCATTTAGAGAAGCTTACATTTAAAATTCGTGCTTAATGTAGCTAAATTCTATGGCGGATAGAATATTCATCAATTTCTTAGCCTCTTTATTTATGTGCTATAAAACTGAGCAGAAATCCAAATGAATTTATTGTACATCAGATTTTTATCTGCCTAGTAGGGGATTGTATTTTTTTTTTTTTTCAGGTCTATATAAGCAAATAAAATACAAGTATAAATAAAATAAATAAATAACTAAATTCAATAAATAAATAAACAAAAGAGCAATAATATTAATATTATTAATAAAGGAGTGTACAACTTCTACACTATCAATCAGAGAAAAAAAGAAGAAAGACATGTACATATTTCATATCTCCCAAACCAATATACCCCTTTGCAAGCATATGAAATAGCACACTCAGCAACTAGTTTCCGTCGCATTGCTCTTTATCGCTCATTTCCTCTCCGATCCCCAAGGTCGTTCAAGGCCTTTTGTGGACGTTTGTTTGTTATTTGATTGTGTGGAGGGAGCTCTCGTTAGTTTTTTTTTTCTCTCAATTTTTTAATACTTTTTATTGCTACTTGACGCTCTGCATAACAACTGTGCATGCATGCATTGGCATTTAAGTGTTGGCACAAAAGTTTTTCAGAGTATTTCCAGCTAATTGGAAGTTTTTAATACGAATATGAAACCCAATAAACTCAAATCGATTTACATTTTTGTTATTATTTTATTTTGCTGAAAATAACAAATTTGCATTAAAAATAATAATAATACAAAAAAATTAGCTTTAATTTGTATTTCAAGCTTGGCCTTGTGTTTATAATAGAAATATTATAATGATACATGAATGACATTATTGCAATATCAACTTCTTTTCATATTGCACTATTTAATTGTTGTTGATAAAGAATTTTTATGGAATTTCTCTTATGCAAGTTTATATATTTATTGAATTACTGAGAACTATTTATAGGGTTTATTTATTTATTTAATTATAAAATTTCTGTTTAATATACAATACAAAATATATGGATTAAATTATATCGCTAGAAAGGGTATTTTTAAATATATTGATTTTAGAAATAATTTTATTAATTTTATATATACAGTTATATATCATTCTTATTTATCACTTTATATATATATCTATTTTTTTAAATTATATTTACATTTACTTATTTCATTTAATTTTACTTGTTTTTTTTAAATATTTTTATTTCTTTTTATTTATATTTATTTATTTATTTATATTTATTTATTTATTTATATTTATTTATTTATTTATATTTATTTATTTATTTATATTTATTTATTTATTTATATTTATTTATTTATTTATATTTATTTATTTAAATTTATTTATTTTATTATTTTTACTAAAATTGCTTTATCAGAATTTTGTGGTATTTTAACCTTTTCTTATTTCCACTTTCGAATTATTTTTAAATTATTTTTTTTTTTCCTGGCTAATGAACTTTACAAAGACATAATATTTGCACCTAAAATCGATAAAAAGACATTTATATTTATTTTTTTTAATGGCTTTCGGGAAGTGTCAAATTGTGTGCCATACTTGTGGGCGGGTGAGGCTTCGCCCATGACGCATCGCATTGACAAGACATTCATTATATGTATGTATTGCCCACAAGCACACCTTGCGCCTCTTTCGTATTTTTTTTTCTGCGCAAAAATTAGGTAGAGCACGAGCTACACACATACACACATGTATGTATATATCAGATATGAGTCAGTCAAGCTAATTAATATTAGGTAGAAGTATTTACACAAAAATTCATTTGTACCGTGTCGTATCTTTAGCAGTTGGCAGTTACTTTTTGCTATGAACAGTTGGTTTGTTATACCCTATTGAAATTGTGTGCAATGGGTATGATAGGCCATTTTTGTTGGTTGTTGAGATGCTAATTGAGTGGATAAACATGTCGAGGATTATTCAAGCTAACTACATGAAAGTGAATATATGTTTTTAGGAAATTCTTTCAAATATCTGCAAAAATTCTCTTAAATTTCTAAAAAAAATTTTTTACTTAAACAAATGTTTCATTCATTCAGTTCAAATACACACAAAAATAAAATAAATAATAATAATAATAATAATAATAATAATTTATATTTTTCGTAATGCAGTTACACTTGAGACACTCTTGTTGTTGGCAAATTGTCTTGTTCTTCATGCTTCGTGTGGCATCTGTTAATTAACTAGTGGCACTCATTAAAAAAAAAGAAAAAACATATAAACAACTTTTTGGTAATTATTTACGAGCTCTGCAAATATTAATTTGTTTTGTTTTGCACAGCTGGCGATGGCCATGGAATGTGCATAAAATTTCAAATTTTTCAATACCCATACCGAAGCAATAAGAAAATGCGAATCTCTCGATATTCGCTGTCTTTGTGGGTGATCTATTTGCATGCTGACCCAAATATACATATATATAACATATATACATTGCGTATACGACGCGTTAGCCCCGACACGTTTCCGCATGCCGAGCGTAAGAATTTCTGACATTTACCGCCGCACGATTGAATCATTGCTGAAAGAGAGAGGGAGCGAGATGGAGAAGGAAAAACCAGCTCGACTCTTCGCATCGCTAACATATACGTATGAAAAGCGAAATATCGCATCAATAATTGCAATATTTACATTTTTTGCGCCCGCCTGGAAAATGCCATAGCGGGAGGCATGGAAATTCCCATGAACTCGAAGAGAGAGAAAAGAAAAACCCTAAACAAAGAAAAGCAGAATGCAAGCGCCAGCGTAAATTAAGTTGAGTGAGAGAAATATTTCAGGAATTTAATGGCAACAATATGATATGATATAAATATATATAGATTGTAAATACCCTCAGCTCAGCAGTATTAAAAATTCCCGTTGTAGTTCTTAGATAAGATAGTATTAAAGCGAAAACTGCGCTAGAATGATAGACTAAATTTTTTAGACTATATTTATAAAGAATACTATTGATAGTATTACGATAGACGGGAAAAATAACAATCAATCGTTAAAGTCTTAAAGTATAACTAAATTCTAGTGAACAAAATTGAACGTGAAGGAAGGGAAATTATATATATTTTCTTGGAACTCGAACTAATATTTAAAGACTCAAGAAATGCAAATAATAGAAATTAAAGTTTATATATTATTTATTTTATTATAATTATATTATAAATACATTATATATTATATTATTATCATTTATATCTGAGTCAGCTATATAGAGAATAGAATTTGTATTTTATAGAAATAGAAAATCTCATAAAAAAATGTTCTGAATAATATCAGAACCTAAAACATGTCTATATATTAAAAATTTCGGAATATTCTACATTCATTCATATGCTAAGCAATTAAAAATAGCGACGATGACTAACTAAAATATTGCATTCAGCTGAAAGTTCTCATCGACATGCAAATTGTTGTTTATCATATTGAGAGATATCGTTGTTCTTTCTGTGGCTGCTGTAATCGAGCTATATGACTATACTTAGAACATGATTCAGTTTCATTTCAAAGCTTTTCTCTCTTTGATTTCACACTGTGCATGCTATGTCTGCTGTGTTTCAAGCAAATCTAATCGATGGCACTAAAAGTGTTGCTATCATAAACTCATAATGATTCAGCACACAATCTATAATGTTTTTTTTTTTTTTTTTTTTTTATTAATATCTATATGTACTAAAGGCGTGTGCCAGTAGACATATGCTTGTGCGAGCTTTGACAATATCTAAATTGAATTTATGGCACAGTTTGCACTCAAAAATCAATTAGTTAAAACGTCGAGTTCTTGTGAAATTAGATAAAGTGTGTAGAGTTGGTGTGAGAGCTCAACGAAACTGAATACCCTTCAAAATATGATTAGAGTTTAATAAGAGAAAAAGAGAGAAAACTTGTTGAAAGTATCCTTTCAACTTCAGCAAGCACATATTTTTCATTTTCATTTTTTTACGCCCATTTTTCCAATAAAACTAAAAAGCAAAGAACACATTCTACAGGTATTTACATATACGTCGCAATCCTTTACACCCTGGGCAACTTTGATTTCACAATTTATAGCTATTGAATCGAATTGCTCGAGAAGGAGCACAGAGTCAACAAATGGCTCAGACGAAGCGCACAAGCAGAGCGCATTAAATTGCAGACGTGCCTGCGCGTTTTTCAACTGCAATCGAAATGAAAATCAGAAGTAAAAAAAAAAAATAAAGAAACTGAAACAAATAAAAAGCAGTGAAAAAATAAAAAACTGAGAAAAAAGACGGGAAAGCAATTTATATTTCATGTCACGTACACACGACAACTGCGAGACAATAACGAAAACTTGTATGAGTGCTACAAACGTGAGTTGCTCGAGTTGCAGATACCCTGTTTTATTGGCAGCAATAGCAACAGACTTAACTTTTATTATTTAAAGTTATTGGATATATCATTATGATGACATTATCAATATAATGACAGCATCGTCACTTTTTATTAGCAATAGCATTGATCATTGACATTTTCATTAGAATTATTGTTATGTTGATCAATACAAGTAACACATTCTCATTGTCATTAGTCTTACCAATAGGATTATTAGTAACAAGAATTAGTCTCAAACAATGTAATTTTCATTAGCATTATTATTAGCTTGACTAATTGTAATTAACATGGGTAATTCCATTAGCTTCCATAGTCCTTCCTCATATTCTAAGCAACTATGCAAACTATGCAATCGATATACCCTTTCATCACATTTGCAATGGGTATACACAAAGTGATATTATAGCGCTTTACGACAATTCGAAGAGAACACCCTACCAACTACCCCAAAGTGGCATGCTCAAAACCTAGTGCTCAGCTCCACCCACTCAAGATTTTAATTTGTTGCATGTATGCGACGAGGCATTGGTCAGCCGATTGAGCGCGTCTCTCCGCTCTCGAGGCGGATGTTTATGCAAGCTCGGTGTGAGCTCAGCTATACCTATGTGCGACCTTTTTGGGCATAATCTCGGACGGAAATTACGTTTTTAATTTCAGATTTGTATTTCGCTTTAGCTCAACGCTTAACCTTATCTAATTCTACTTCGATAAACTTATCGATTTTTTCACTCACCCACACACACACACATACTGAAAGGGAAACACATTTACATGCATCAATATGTGTATGTGCTGGCATTGCGTGTTCATTTTACAGTTATTGTTAGCTCTTTGGGCGAGCACTCGCTTGAGGGGGCGTTCTACTACGTTCAACAATGAAAATTTTCAAAATGTCGCCTCAATTAAACCACAGTTCGTCCTCCCACACTTCAGCACACAGAGCACCAATAGCGCGCCCACTCGGTCACGCAATATGCATTCTTTATTTAACCCAGGACAATGGGCAATTATAGGAGCAACAGCGGCAGTTGGCTTCGTTGTCAACGTCAGGGTTTATTAATAAAATATAACGTAATTTCAGTGTAGAACTTGTTTGTTTTAAGTTAACTTAAATGTGGAATGGTGTGTTAAATTAATTATAACTTTCTGTTCAAAATTCAAAAATAAGTTATATAGTGTTTACAAAGAAGAAGAATTTAAATTTTTTACAAGTATAAATCTTGGTAAAATTTAATGAAAATATTAGGAATTTATTGGAAGTGATATGTAAGCATTTAAAAGTAGCTGTCAAATTGATTTAGTGAATAAGTTGAAGTTGATTATATTTATCATAAGCAAAAAAAAAAAAAAATAAATATATATATAATAAAAGAGAACGGAAGAATGCAAACTTCATGTACAAAATGTGTCACAAAAAGTCATGTATAAAATTAATATATATGTCAAATTTAATCAGACGATAAATATTTAATATAACTAAAGAATTAATAGATGATGTCAAATTTAATTGGAGGATAAATTAAAAAAAAAAAGAAGTTATATCATAAATAATTATTAAAGTAGAAATCATGCAAAAATGGTATACAAAATGGAAATTAGATGTCAAATTTAACCAGAGGATAAATTTAAATAAATGAGATTTATCAAAGATATTTATGAATGTATAATTCTTAGAAGTTTCAACAGATGTTATGATATAATATAATATAATATGATATAATATAATTATAATAAATATTTTTTATTTAGCAAACAGTTTTGACCTTACAATCAACAGTTAACAGCAGGACAAACCATGAGATAATAAGACCGAGCATATGCATGTTGCTTATCAATATATATATATATATATCGATTAGTTATGTTGCGGCCTAGAACAAACGTGCATTTAATTTTGCGTGTAGGCTTTCGTTATGTCACATAGATAATATGTAATCAGAGTGGCTTGTTAGTATTACACTCTCCCTAGTCGGGTTTCAACTTGAACCTCAATGCCATTACTGTAAAAATACTAATAATCAATCAATCATTTAGCGCACCCACAAGTATATTATTTATTTTAATGTTCGCTTCGAGTACGCAAAATGCTGATAACCTGACAGAAAACCTGCTCGAGCCGCTCGGTACACTTTCATTATGCCACTGGCGATTATTATTAAGCCCGTATAAACAAAAAGCCGTACGCTTATCAGACTAATACCTCGCATACTGTTGAATGGATTGTGTTGACTGTGTTCACTGTGTTGTGGGGGCAACCAACTAGCTTATCAGCGAGAAATGTAAACAAAGTTGCAGAATCTAAAGTTCATATACGACTTCCACTCATTTAATTCATATAATGTCAACAGAATATTTAATACGCTCAACTTTTGCTATCAATAATTTATATCTATATGTATATTTATAAATATATATATATTTTGGTTTTCAATTTCCTCGGTTTGAGTGAAATAATAACACGTTCAGCTTTATCGAGCATGACCACTGAGCACTAAGTACAGAGGGCTGGGATTGTAGAGGTTTAGCTAGCAAATTAATATATAGACAATGGAGTCTCAAAAAATATAAATAAATGTGTAGGTAAAGTTTTTGCTCAGAGAAATGTTTTTAAGGGAAATTCGAGGCATAAACTAAAAAGTATAAAAAACATTTAAATGAAAAAAAAAAAAAAAAATAATAATAATCTTTCATTTTAAACCTCAATGTGAGAAAATTACTCATTAGACATATTTATTTAAATAAATATTTATATATATATAATTATAAAAACATATCTTATTTATATTATGATATAATAGCTTAAGATTTTAGTTTCAATTACTTAATGCAAATATTTTCTTGTTACATTGTCGCTTGCTTATCATTTGCTCTGCTTTGTCCTAAAACGCCATTTACATTCTGTTTGCTTTTGTTGGACATTATTTACTTGTTAGTTGATGCTTTGTTACACCCCTTTAATGGTTTCCCTTTTTAGCCAAAAAACACATCCATTAGAACCAAACAAGACAAGTTTATTATGCGTCATTAATCAAGACAAACAATAAAGGATCTATATCAAAACTACTGCGAGCTGCCTTCGTTTAAGTATCTCTCAAATACTGGCATTGTGTTGTTGTACACTCGTTCGTCATTTAAAAGAGAGTATATAGGTTTTTGTGCAGCGCGACTCTTCTGAATTGAAATGTGAAATTTTAGTTATATTGATAAGCTTATATTAATTTATTATATTTATGCATATATTCGTTTATTAATAAGATTTATTTATTTTTTTAAATAATTTTGCAAGAATATATTTATTTATTTATTTTAAATGCTATTGTTTTATTTATTTATTTTAATTTTATTTTTTTATTTATTTTTATTTTATTTTTTTATTTATTTTTATTTTATTTTTTTATTTATTTTTATTTTATTTTTTTATTTATTTTTATTTTATTTATTTATTTATTTTTATTTTATTTTTTTATTTATTTTTGAATGAGAGAAAATATATTACTTCAACTGTTTACTTACAACTGGGTCTGCAAAGAGAGCATAAAAAGTAAGGATAATTTTTGAGCTAGGATTATCTTGGCTATCTCCATTCCATCCTATATACATTCCATCTTCCTGTCGCCTGTCTGCACAGTTAAACCGCATAATTTATATTTTATTTTCTAAAATGTCCATATATTGATAAATGTACATCACGGGAATAATGCAAACTTTTGCCATGATATTTTGCTTTTCACTTGTCTGGTTGGGTTTTTCATGAGTTACTCGTGCTTTTCATTCGATGCGCCTCTCATACACATTATTGACACATATTCTCTCGTTTATTATATTTACTTTTAGCTGCCCATTTGCTTCACTAGTTTATTGACCAGGGTCAACGGAAGCCGTCAGTTGTCTGTCTGTATATTCCAATCACTTGTTTGCCAAGGGGACCACTTTGGGGGTAGGTTGGGGCATTGCGTCAGCGTCAGCGTCAACGTTGCGTATGAAAAGTAATGAAAATGCGCACCAGATTTGTTTATGGCTCTTGACTACTTAACACATTTATTTAGTAATTTTTAGACTCTTTATTTTACTAGCGTTATTGTATTTAAGGCTTAGTCACTTGACGTTTACAATTAGGCAGCTTTGTAAATTACATTAATTTCTTACTTGATATTCATTCACTGCAGGTGTTTTTTTTCTGTGGGGTTTTTGTGCCTTGCCTTTGTTGTTGTTGCTTTCTTGGCTTGTTTTTATTTGGCTCAATGTCAAGTTACAAATAGTCTGTGTCACTGTGCCAAGTAAGTATTCCATAATATAAACATAAAGAGACAGACGGTCAGGTTTTTTTTAGAGAGAGTGCATCGTTATTGTACCCTGTAACTAAGGCGGAAACGATTTGTATTAAAAAAATATATTCTTAATTTAATTTTCGTATTAAAAAAATGGAAATATAGAAATTAAAAAAAAAAGGAAAAAAAAAAAACAGAAACCAGAGATTAAGAATGGATAAAGAGGAGGATTATAAGGATTATAAGCATGAGAAAGTAAATGATGAACATGAGAATCGCATGGAAAGGCAAAGAGATATTAAAAAGTAAAAAAAACTAAAATAAAAAACTTCATACATAATATTTAAATGTCTGAGATCTCATAAAAAGGGATTACATTGAGGCGAAATATACTTAAAAAAAATAAAGTATGTCAGTTTTGAAACTCACATGATTATGAGAATCATAAGTAATAAGTAGATGTATATGAAATATGAAAATGAGACTGCTCTGGAAAGGCATTAAAGGAAACGCAAAACTCGTGAAATATTATAAATAAAGCATAAAATATATAGTTGACATACAATTTTTTATAATAAAGGAATCTATAAAATTTCACCCTTAGATACCCATTACTCTTTATACCTTGTAAAATTCAAATCATCAAAAATTTTAGGGAAACGTAACACAAATTAGCCATTAGCATGAGAAATGTTCATTTGGTTTGCCATGCATCGATTTTTAACGTGTCCTTGTCCTTTCCTGTGCATCATAATAAGTAATCGAAGCATTCACAACCATACTTAGTTGAATTGAATTGGTATGCGTTATTAGTGTTTCTTTTTTCATTTTGACAATCTAAATGATGTTTGCAGTTGTGTTGTGTGTGGGCTTAGCCGGAGCCACGTCATAAATCTGGCAAATAGCATAAATTTAACGTCTGACGTTGACAACGCTGATGATGACGTTGTCTGACGTCTGGCAATCTCTGTCTAGTATTGTTTATCTACTTGTCCGACTATCTGCGGTTAGCGGCGCATCCATCAGATATACACACATGTATATATAGCTGTTGCCTTAGCTGATTGCGAATTGTTGTAGTTTTCACATCAGCAACTGCGCGATTTCTCGTCGTGTTTATTTGTTTTGATTAGTATGCCATCAAACCGAATGCTTATCGATTATATTGTTTGTGGCATAGTGAGAAGGGGAATTTTGTAAATAGTTGATGTTGTTGGCAGTACTTGCTAAACAATGGCTAACCAGATTCCCTCTCTGTTGGTGGCGCTTAGTTCATCGCCAATTGTAAATGTGTTAGCATCACCAAGCATATCATTTGTTTATTTTATAAAGTGTATTTCACAAGGAACTATTTTCCATTATCGTGAAAATGAAATGAAAATAAATATAACGTTTTAGCTAGCTATTCATGTGAGTTAACTGTGCGAAAGTCATGTTTACATTAAACTCAATTATCAGATTTTGTTTGTTATTATTATTAATCCAATTTACATGAATTGAACTTCAAATTTTTTATAGAAAAATGTAGCAATACTTAGCAATATCATTATGATATATAATTTGGAATATTCCATTTGCGTGAACTTGATTCTAAAGTTCAATTCTGAAATCTATATTTAGTTTATATAGTTACAAAACTTCTATATTTTAATTATTTCCATAAATTTGAAATAGCAAAAGATTAAAAATGATTTTTATTTTAATAAATATTTCTGTAATGATATTAAAAAAAAAAGTCCTGTAAAGAAAGATTATTAAAATTTAAAAATATATTTTTTTATTTAAATATAAATATTTATTTACTTAAATATAAACAATGCAATATATAAAAATAAATGACATTATAAATATTAATAAAAAATAAATACAAAAAAAAAAATATTTATTTAAAAAATAAAATAAGTAATGAACAAATTCAAAGTAAACATAAAAAATATGCACTTTAAGCAAACGCATAAATAAATATAAATATATATATACAGTAAAATATGAATTAATGACTCAAATATAAATATATAAAATTCTATATATATAACTATAAAATTTAGAAGAAAAAAATGTATATAAAACTGCCATCATACATAAACTAGTCTTCAATTGCGCATAGACATTCATATACAGATATCTAATATTTAATACTAATCAATTAAATCAAATACAACTTCATTTATTGGGAACACTTGTCGAGCTTTATCATTATATCATTTATATAACTACGTTTCTTCTATAAATATAATGTGACAAAGCTTTATCCACTTGTTCTTTCATTTCATTTGCTCGCTTCTCAATAATTTTTCTGCATTTGTTTTCACTTGCTCTCTTCTCGATTTTCCTATATATGAATGATGTCATCGCACATTTTCGCGTCCGCTTCTTGTGTTTCCTCTCCAGAAATAATGTCGTTTATCGCACAAAATATAAAAAAAAAAAAACGTTGCGTCTGACATTTGACAGTGAAACACTTTCATTTTATATATGTTTTAGTTGATGTAGTTGTTGTTGTCACTGGTGTTGCCTGTCAGCGCTGTCGGCGTCAACGCTAGCTTCGCAGTCGACGTCGTGGTCGTCGCCGTTTGCTTGATAAGTTGAAATAGTTGTTGGCGTTGTTGTTATTGTTGTTGGCATATGCCCCCGGGGGCGGCATAAACGGAACCTCATTTATAACATATTCTGATAAGAAACTAAAAGCGCTTAGTTTAGTTTTACTACTCGGCGCGACAACACATATTTTAAATATATACAAAAAATATAATAATAATAATATATTTTAATAAAATTGTTAACTGACTTGTAAACAATAATAAGAATAATAAAATGTATATATATATAAAGTAAATGTACCTGAATAAAGTTTTTTTTTTTTTTAATTCTTGTACTGTTTTATCTTTGCCGAAAGCTGAAGCTGCAAATAATAATTTGATCAAATCAAAATGTGAAAATATGACAGAAGTGCAATACGCTAATAATAAAAAACTTAAAATGGGTTAGTTATGATATTTTTTCAAACTTCAAGCATTTTTTTAATTGATCACAAAAATGCATATAAATAAAATTAAAATTGAATAAGTAGCTAAAATAAAAAACAAATTTTTTGCTGTGAAGATGCGATAAGTGAGACTGGAAATATAGTTAAATAAAAAAAAAAAAAAAAAAGGGAAAAGAAAGTGTTTATAAATTTATTATTTCATTTATATGTGAAAGTAAACTTTTTATGCTTAGTTATTTATTGTTTGATTTATATGAAAAAGTGAGTTTAATTTAAATAGTAATTCTTTTCTTAACATAGCAATAAATTATAAGAGACAATCGGACAGGGGCTTGAGCCAAATATCATATTTAAATTTATTAAAAAAAAAAAATAATAATAATAAAATAATAATAATACAATTTTGCTGAGTTTTAAATTAATATTAAAATTAAATATAAATATAAATAAAGATTATTAAAATAAGTGTCTCTCATGTGAATAAAATTTGATATTTTAGTTAAACACGATTGTTGAAGCAGTGCAATTTACGTTTAATTTAATGCAAACAAGTTCAGTACTTAATGTTCATTATATTTTTCTATTGATGTTAAGTGCTAACAAGCGACTAAAATATTTCTATGTTTGTATAGAAAGAATAGTTAAGCAATGCGCATACGTTTTCAAAGGACAATTAATTCCAGATGAACGCCGGCGTTAAGTGATTCAGCTGTTGCGCTGTGAGAATAAAATAAACATATAATTGTAGAAAATAAAGGGCAAACTTATAGAAATAGAAATATGTTACAAATCAATATTTGTTAGTCCAACTATCGCTCTTAATGTGTGAAATGTCGTCTTGATTCTAAGAAATAAATCAACAAATTTTAATTTAATTTAATTGAATATTAGCATTGAAAATTGCAAATGAATATATTCTATATTGCATTCTATATTAATATATTATTATCATTTATTGTATTATTATGTATTAATATTTATTATATATTTAATTTGATTTTAATTTATTTATATATGTTTAAGTAATTGTAAGTCCAACTCATCTAGCTTTGGTAACAAGCTTCAAATCGTCGTCTCATTTAGCATTAACATAATAGTTAACTATCTATTCATTTTACGTGCCTGTAAGCTCAAACAAAAATTACTTGGTTTATAGCCTATCACATAACAACAACGCGGTGCATTTGTGAGCCCCCAAAGCTACAGCTACTCGACCTGCCACTCCCGCCGCTCTTCTTGCGCCTTCAGCTTCTCTTTCACTTCTCTCTTTGGCCGTTAAGCACTGCACATTTTTCATGATTTCGGCTCCTCGGGGCATTTGTTGCGCAATTTGTGCAGGCACTTGGTACCTTCCAAAGTAGGTCAGGCCAAGGGGGTCCACACACATATAAATATATATATATATATATATATATATATATATATATATATATATATATATATACAAAAAGATTTCTGTGTGTGAGGTGATGACAGTAATTTACAAGGATCTCTCTTTGCTTGTCTTGCAGGCCAGCTGCTGTGCAGTCTCCACCCACTTGTGAGTCGCTGATAATGCGGGTAAGTTGACACAATTAAACGCACTCTTAGAGCTTTTCCCCAGATATGGCAGTGGCATTCATTAAGAGTGTACCTCATTAACACTTCACCCACAGACGACGCACAGGTGACATACTGAACAGTACGTGTGAAAAAGTACTTCGGAATACCCATTAAGGAATACTTCCTTTTGGTATAGTCTTGTTTCTGTTGCTGAACTGTTAATTAAGCTATTTATTTCATATGTTTACTTCACACAAATTTCAAATGTGAAGCTGAACATTGAGAATTAGGAAACAGGATTTTTTTTAAGAATATAGAATATCTATGAAAGTTAAAAAAGATTTTCTTATGTAGGGCGGAAACGATTTTATAATGAATTTCTGATGCAGGACTGCATTTTAATCTTATTAAATCTTATTATTTATATACATTGCTATTAATATAATATTCAAATGGTAGAATATCTTGGCTTATGAATGCTAAACCCAAAAAATAGAACTATAAGAGAATTTCAGTTATTGAATCAAATGTATAAATGTGTTAAAGAGAAGCAAAAAATGGTTACTTGACTTTATTAAACTTAACATTTTTTTTTTTTTTTAAAGGAATAGAAACTGAAAGATTGAAAACAATCAAAAGAATTTGTTAAAAACAAATCTTCAATTGAAAAAAAAAAAAAATTGTTAACAGAAATGAAGATAATCAGAACAATTCGAACTTTTTTGAAAGATATAGATGCATAAGAATTGAAGTTATTCAAAAGAATTCAATCAAAAATTTTAGAATTTTGTTGAAAAATCTAACAAATAAAAATGTATAATTTATTTAAAATAGGAAAACTTCTATTTAATCAGATAATCAAAGCAATTCTTTTAAAAATCTTCGATGAAGAAATTTGTGTATAAAAAATTTATGATAAAAAGAGATAAAAAAAAAAACTTTATCAAAAAAGTTATCTCTTATTGCTACAAAAAGTATTTGCTGGCAGGGCTAAAGAATTCAAATATACTCAAAACAAATTTAGAAAAATAATATATAAAATTACATAAAATCATATACCTAGACAAATTCCATTTTTATCTACACTTTATACAGGGTATAAACGTGGCAAAAGTTCAAATTAAGTTTGCGCTCTTAATGACTTGAAGGTGTTTAGAGTGTGCGAGTTTGCGACTGTGCGAGTATTCTAAGTACTTTCGGTGTGTAAAGGACGTCCATAAAGCGAAAGATATCAAACTGCCAACATGGGATGCTGTGGGAGTTGCATGCAATGAAGGTCAACTAGCCGGCATAACTACTACTGCTATGAAAACCTAATAAATGTGCTGCTGCACTTAATGGCCATGCAGGACAGTAAAAGTTTTCCATTTACTTGGAACTGAAATTCTAAAAGTTAGTCCACCTTTAAAGGTCAAATGTGCAAGTTAATTTAAATCAGAGAAAATCAAAGCGTACTTTGGTGTTATGCAGCACAGCTCTGGCAATGCCTGCTGATCTCTTATGTTTTCCTTTTGCACACATTCAAAGTCGAATCCATTAACGCTTCGTTTTGTCAAGGTCAATGTCTTTCTAGATGTCTGTATGACTCAGCGTCTCTAAGCTAGCTCTATTATCGCTCTCTCTCTTCCTCTCTCTTTCTCTCTCTCTCTCTCTCTCTTACTCTTTCTGTTTCACTGTGTGCACAATAGAGAACTCACTGAAGCATCCATTATTATGATTTTTTTCTTTCAATCAAGACACGTTATGGCCTCTTTTGAACTTTCAGTACGTGTCGTTGCGGCCAAGTTGAGCGTTTTATGTAAGTCGAGCCGAATAATCAGCTCTTTGCCGGGCTTAGCTCAGTGCTTGTAGCGTAATGTAAAACGTATCACAAAGCTACTTAGGTTAGGTATACATATTGCTTATTAGCTAGATGAATATTGGGAAACCTAATCTTTTTTTTTTTTAGTTTAAAGAAAATTGCAAAGGAAATTGATTCTAATTTTAAATGATTCGATCAATAATAAACAGTAAAATTTATATATTATTTTCTATTCGTTTTGTTGTTTTACATGTTAAAAGTGCTTGAATACAAACACTTCAATTTATATAATTAATAATAAGTAATAATTAAAAATATTAAATTTTTATTATTTAATTTTTATTTATTATTGTTTCGTTATTTCAATGTGTCAAATCGCATTGGGATTGTAAGAGCTAGAAAGACTTACAATATTTTGCCGTCAGACTATTTTTAATTAAAACAAAATATTAAGTAATAAAATATATATAAAAAATTGCAAATTAATTATTTAAAAACTAATAAAAAACTAATAAATGCTCTAATAAATATAAGAAGAAAAAAATAAACAAATTGAATATTTAACTCAATTTATATAAATATTTTATTTATATAAAAAAGCATATTTTTATTAAATTCAAATTAAATATTATATTATATTATATTATTATTAAAATATTTAATTTTTAAAATTAGTTAAAATAACTCTGAGATCCTCTTTTTAACTTTATGCAAAAAAAAAAAAAAAAAAAAAAAAAAAAAAAACAACTATTATTTTGAGTTGTTTTCTGTAGTTTGTATATACTGAGCTCTCGCAAAAACTTTGACTCCGCTTTATTCTTTGCTTAATTTTATTTGTTGCCAATTTATGCTGCTCTGCTCTGTGCAGTTTGCTCATTATAAAAACAGCAACAACAACTAAAAAGTTCTTATCTTTTCGGCTTCCGTGCTTATCTTTATGAGCACTCAACCAACACTCATTCGGCTCCGACTTCCAGACTGACATATGCGAGCATCTGCTCCAGCAAAGAATGCCCGTTGTGTGTTGTGTTTTACACATCATTAGTGCTCAAATACTTTTTTTTTTTTTGAGTGGCTAAATGAAAGGGGCCAAAAGGGGGCAGTCCGAAAAACATTTCATCGAGCATTAAATGAGAAGCCAAGCGCATGCAAATCATTCGAACATGTGTGCAACAGCTGCAGTCAACTCGAGAGTTCCTCGAACAAAAAAAAAGTTGCAGCATGGGTGGCACGAGAAGTTGCTGATTGAGAGCAGGCATGGACAGACAGAAGAATATAGAATGAAATAGAACAAATTATATAATTAAAGAGAATAAACTCTTCGTGTCTTAAAAATAAAATAAAATTGTTTATGTTAAAACTTTACTTTGATATATTTTGTAAAAAATATATTTTACTCAACAACTTAAAAATTTTCTTAAATAAAATATATATATTATTTTTTATATAAAATATTAATCTATCATTTTATACTCTATTTATAAAAAAATACTTATATAAACTATTTGTTTGCTCCTCGCTAATCCACATGACCAACATCATTCGGGCTATGAACTCATTTATCACTTTGTCGTTGCTTTTATCGAACCGCCGCATCTCTGACAACAAGCAGATACTTTTGCATCTTTAAGATACAGAGAGAGAGAGAGGGAGAGAGAGAGGGAGATGCGTGTCGATGTCAACATGTGAGAAGGGGGAGGCAGCTAAATGAGCACCAGATAACTCAATCAGTCAATTTGGCACAATCAGTAAATGAATATGTCTTTCTCAGTTAACAGATATTGTGTGAGAACTTGACCGTGACACGGCGCCCACGATCAAGTCAAATGACTAAAGGTAAAAGCTGAGAGCACAGCATTGTCAGGTGGAATGCATCTACTCATCAGTCAGATATTATATAATATTTGCAATATCATTGCACAAATAGTTGAAATTGACAAGTCAGAGATCAATGCGAACATCTTATGCATTTAGTTGTTGACAACACAACAAAACTAAATTGTTGAATACCATAGAAAAAGCACAGTAGCTGTGATCATCAATCAACGAAGTACAGTTCACGTTCTTACAAATAATATTAAATATTTCAATTACGTTTTCTATTAAAAGAAAAAGCAAAAAAAAATATATATAAATATAATATATAATTAAAATAAGAAAGAGTAATTAAAAAAAAAAAATAATTATTCACTCTTAAATATATAAATATATTTATATATTTAAGAGTGAATAATTATTTTAAAAAAAAATTATTCACTCCTAAATATAAAATTGCATATTCATATATTTAAGAGTGAATAATTATTTACTTTTTTTTTAATTTCTCTTTCTTATTTTAAAGAGTGAAATAAATAAATAAAATATTTATTATTTTAATTTATTAAAATTATAAAAACAAATTTTGTCTAGACGCATTCTAGACGCATTCTATTTGAATCTCCTGCTGTGTTTTACAGTATTAATTCCTATAATCTATGCAAGATATGCCTTTGCAGACCACACTCATGAGTCATGTTTTCATTTTTATACCCTGAACCCATTGAAAATGGGAATTCAGGGTATAATGGTTTTGTGAAAATGTATGTAACAGGCAGAAGGAAGCGTCGCAGACCCCATAAAGTATATATATTCTTGATCAGCATAAAAAAATAAGTTGATTGAGCCCTGTCCGTCTGTCCGTCCGTCCGTCCGTCCGTCCGTCCGTCCGTCCGTCCGTCCGTCCGTCCGTCCGTCCGTCCGTCCGTCCGTCCGTCCGTCCGTCCGTCCGTATGAACGTCGAGATTTCGGAAACTACAAGAGCTAGAGAGCTGAAATTTCACATGAACACTCATATGTTAGCTACGCAGTACGAGTTTATTTTGTTTTTTCGATAACTCATCCCATTTCCAAATTATCGATAAAAAATCGAAAATTCGTTTCAATTTTTTAGGTTTTTTGAGCATAGCTTCTACACCGTTTTAGCTAAAGACTTCGAATTTGTATATTTAGATAGATATTATGAATACGCAGATTATGTAATTTTTGGATTTTGGATGCCACGCCCCCTTCGCCCACAATTTGCAAAAAACGCATTTCAAATACTAGAGACTTGAAATTTGGCACATAGATACATTTAGATATTCTTAATCTACTCTGAAAATTTCATCAAGATCATGCATCTAGAAATGGAGTTATAAGTGTTCAAAGTACAGCCCAACCCACCCCCAAGCCACGGCAGCAACTGCGCGGTTAGCAGAGCTCGCGCTCATGCGATCGTAAAGAAGAAAAGTATCACTTTTTTTGCAGGGTTCAGGGGATCTCGTAGTCGAGCCGTCTCGACTAGAGCCTTCTTACTTGTCAATTTTGATACTTTTTTGTCTTTTGCTTTATCATTCGCATTTTTTTATGTTTATAGATAATCTAAAAAATAAAAAAAAAAAAAATACATTTTTGCAATAAATTAATTTCTTTATCGTTCTTAGAAGTTATAAATTGATATTTTGCCCATATATAAATTTCCTTATAGACTTTTCTATAAAATCACATTTCTCAATAATGTTTTCTATATACAAATTTTATTATAGATTTTTTTTTATTATATTTAATTTTATTATTTTTTCATTTTTTTTTTTTGTGATTTTTTAAAATTATATTTATATTTATTTATTTATTATTAATTGGATTATTATTTTCTTTTTTTTCTATATGTGTAATCAGATTTCTTCCTAATATTATTTTATTTTATTTTTTTTTTTTTTTTTCATTTGATATGTTTGTAATATCGTAATTTCTTTATAAAATGTATAAATAAATTTTATTAGCTTATTTTTATTCATATGTGCAATTCTTTATTCACCTTCTCTTTATTCAGTTTGAATTTCTTATCTGATGTTATCTTTAAAAATGTTCTTCCCCTCTATAAATATCCTTTATCTTATTTCTCTTTTATCATTTTATTTAGCTTAGTTTTCTTACTTTCAACTGCACATAGCTCGGTCAACTCTCCAGCTTATTTCACAATTGTATGGTTTACGTGGGAATTAAACCCGGATCTCTTTGTTTTGCACTTTAGTGGGCGTATTGCAATATCTTAGCTGGCTATACCTAATTTTGAAATAGCTCTCTCGATTCGCCCGATTCGTTGCGACAATTTGTCGTTCACAATTCGCTTGTCATCAGCCAACGTGCGTTGATGCTTTGTTGACCAAGATGCAGATATATATATACATATATATATATAGTATATACTAATGTGTACAATAAATATTTGTGCACTCTGTGGTATGTTTAGCAATGAATTTTAATGTTGTTTCTGTGCGTGTGTTTGTGCACTCTCACATTTTTTTTTTTTTTGCTGCTGCGTCATTGTTAATAATAATAAACGGGATGATGACGCTGCTACTGTGGCGGCGGCGGCAAGGTAAAGGTCAAATTGAATTCATCAAGTAAATTTATGAACACTCATTAATTGACTTCTGCACCAAAAAGGTCTTAGACACTGATTGGAACTGATTAAAGCAAATAGACAGACTATCAATTCTTTAGTACAAATGTACTAAAGATTTCTCATTTCAATTGCTGTCTTAATAACTGTGCAGTCTCTGTGTAGTTCTCATTAAAAAACCATCAAAATACAGCACGTTTTGAACTCTCCAATTTATCAACTACACAGACAGACATAAACTTTGGCAATCAGCAAGGGATAACCTAAAGGATATTGTAACACAACATTGTGCATTGCCTTGCGGTTGTTCGTGTTTAACAGACGCACCCACAAATGAAAGTACTCAAAAAAATAAAATACACATGCAAGGGATGATCGACTGTAAGATGCCCTTTAAAGTGTATTAAAATGATGCAAAAGAGATTAGAATAAGTGTAAATTATTTTTATATTTTTTCATAATAATATAATATAAATATTCATTAATTAATAAATAATAAATAAATAATATTAAATAATATAATATTAATTAATATAATATTAAAACTTGCTGCTTATTTTTATTCAAAGAAATTTAAATTATTTTTAAATATTCCTATATTTAAATATATATTTAAAAAAAATAAAATAAATAAACTTTTAAATTTATTGTTTTACCAAAAATTCTCTATTTATTGGCAGCCCAGAAATGAAAATGTTAAGCTTCAAAAAACCAAATCTAATAATGAGATACGTTATCCTTAAAAGTCTTTTTCTGACTGTGGTTTTCATTAATCAAAACTACATGCCCAACTATTGTTTTATCACCCTACAGGGTATTTTCAACAGCAAATTGCGGTCAATCAAGTTAGTCAGTCGGTCATTTGGTTCATATGTTCACTTTTCTCGTCAAGTTTCCTTGTCCGCTGACCGCACTAAGTTCTGCACCCTAAGCTTTTTCACTTTACGGACTTTGTAATTCCGCAAAGGTTTATTTTGGGTGCGGTCACATGTGCGTGGTGAGGCCAACCAGCCCACACGAAGCGTGCAAAAAAAAAAAGAAAGGAAAACAAACGCTGTAAGAGATTTTTGGGGTGCAATATATATTACCTATATATATATATTTTATGATGGGGTGTGTATGCCCAATCTCTTCTCTTTTTATGCCTGTGGCAATAACTGGGTTAATGGGTTTCGGTTATGATTGGTCTGGCAATGTTTATCCAACTGATTGGGGTATATTCAGCTAATGGCTATAATGGACGTAATTGACTCTCTACAGATTTGTTTATTGACCATCGCGAATGTTGTCAGGTTAAAGCGAGGACAGGTTCATAGATGAAAGAAAAAGATAGAGAGAGAGAGCGAGATAGATAAATATGAGAGCCTGTATACCCTTCTCATTTATTCGTTTTGAATTCAATAGTATGAACGGGCGTTTGATTAATTGCGAATTAAATAGTTCACAATATGGATTATACAAATATGATTTATGAACTCTCAGAATAATTTAAAAAAAAATTTAAAAAAAAATAATAATAATAATAATTTTACTATTAAGTTTTCATTACTTTTCATTTGTGTCAAAATAAAATTAATAAGTAAATAAAATAAATAATAAATAAATAAATAAGTAATAAATAAATAAATAAGTAGTAAATAAATAAAATAAATAATAAATAAATAAATAAATAAGTAGTAAATAAATTAGTAATAAATAAAATAAATAAATAAATAAGTAGTAAATAAATTAGTAATAAATAAAATTTTTAAATAATCAAATTAAAAATAAAAATAACCTATGTTAGTTATATTGAAGTAAAGTTCTTTATGTAAATAATTCCTTATCCAACTTAAGTTTATAAACACATCCCCTCACGTCTATTAACAATGATCAATATAGATCAATTCCAGTTATTGTCCTGAATTTATTCCCATTGAAAAATATAAATTTTTCTATATTTTTATTTATTTATTTATTTATTTATTTTTTTTTTTTTTGCAATTAATTCCCATAAATTTACTATTTAGTTTTCATGAAAGCGAAAATACACTGAAAGAATACCCACATCTTTTGTGCATAAATCTTCTTTCTAATCTATTTTCAATCAGCTCGTGGTTTTACGTGCCTTTTTATTGTTCTCTTCTCAAATCAACTTTGCTTTAATTGTTTCTTAAGATTAGTTGCCAAAGCAAAAAGGCACGCAGCTCAATTTAAACAAAAATGAAAGAAGCAACAACATCAACAGCATTGTCTTGGTTCTTAGAATTGATCTGAGTGCTATATATAAAATTAGTCAGCACTCGACAAAAAGGAAAAAAAATAAATGTCGCAAATGCCAAACCTACAAAAGATAGCAACGTAGGCGTTTAACAGATGTTATTGGCGCATGTTTGACTTTTTATTTTATTTGTTATTATAATCATTTTGTTTGTTATTTATTTTTGTTGATTATGCCCGAAAGCTAAAAGAGTGTATTGGTTTTGTGCAATGTATAGACTAGACTAGAGACTAGAAAGGTGGAGCACGTAAAGTACTTTTAAGATGAGGGTACTAATTCAAATTTCAAGTCTACAGCTTCAATAGATGGTCATTAAAAAGAGCAAATTTTTCCAGAATATTTTCCCAATGATTTCAGCTTGAAAGTTTTTTGAATTCGTCAACAAATAAAACTTCTGACTGCCAACAAAGAACTCTCTGGGTGTTGAGACTCATTAAATGTGATTCAACTAATTATAAGGCATTGACCAAAGAGAAAAACTACAATACTCTTTCCTCTTTTCTTGCCGGCATTATCGTCATTAAAACGACAGCAATTGTGACGCTGCTGATAATGCGTCATCGATTTGCAAAAGTCGAAAAAAAAAAAACATTATTGTAATAACATAAGAAAGCACGCGAAATAAAGCCAAGACCAAATAGAATGTATTATGAGGTAATCCTGGCACGTTTGTCTCTCTCTCTCTTCTCTTTCCCTCTCTTTATCTAGCTCTCTATCTGCGTAGTCTCTTATGGTATCTTGCGTGTTGGGCCTTTTAATTACTAAAGTGCTGCAGCTTAATTTATGCGATAAATTTTACTCACCTTATTGCGTTTTGATTGACGACTATTCGAGCGTTACGATTAGGCGCCTTGAAAACTTCTTTCTAATGACAAGTAAAATTGATGACAGTTATAATTGGATGGAATTGGTTGGGATGAATGACCTAATGATGCTCTATAATTAGTATATGATGTGATGAAATGATGAAAATAATATGTGTTGTTTCTATGAGAATAATATTTCTATGAATGCTTTTTTAATTTATATTTTTATTTAATCCATCTTGCATATATCCTAAATTATTACTACATTGACTCTTCCAGTTCCACATCTGACGAGACATTTGCAATAATAAATATTTTCTTAATTTCACTAGCAATATGTTCGATAATCATAAATTATGTGTGTTCTATAATTCTAAATAGATTTAGTAGTCAACAAATGCTAATGAAATTGTAATTCCTATTGAGAAAATCAATTGAATAAAGTTTGTGTTAGCATAACCACGTTCGAATATCTATCATTCAATTCATTTGATTCCCTCTCTAAATAAAAATGTATTTTGAACTTTCTTGCTAATTACCCTTTTGAATGACCATTAAAAAGACAGCAATATTCTATCGATTTGATTTGAATGCTATGACTGACTGACAAGGAAAGCATTATGAGTATGTAGTTGGAGATTTTTCTGTTCATTTTTTATCAGACTTTTCTAACTGCTGTTTTTTCTATCCATTGAAATTACTTACACACACATTTCACCCCAATTAGACTGTAAGTTGCACAGAGAAAAATGGAGAAAATTACAGTGATTTTCATACGTTGTTTCCTTTGTCTATTATTATTGCAGGTGGACACGTGGTATGACTTCAAGGCCGAAGCCATGCACCAGCTGTAAACATGGCTGTCAAATAGCACAACACAACTATTGAAAGGACGAAAGCCAAACTAAAAATATTTGAAACTGAAATACATATACACACATATATATATATATATATATATATATATATATATATATAGATATATATAGAAAAATAAATACAATAGGATAACTGTTGCAAAGCCAACTACAACAGTAGGAAGTGGAAATTTTAGAAGCTACAGTTGACGGCGCAGCAACTTTGAGGCGGTGCTTGGCGACCGCCTTAAAGCCGATTCGATTTCATTTTCTTTTGGAACAAGGTGGCAACGCCGCAACGCAACGGCTTGTAGGCAAGACAATTGATGACATTACTTGGGCCTAGCGCCCCTGGCATGGCCTTTATGATGAAAAAGAAAAAGTATAAGTTCAATGTGGAGGTCCAGCTACAAGATCTGGTCGAGGTGGCTCTGGTGAATGAGGTGCTCTTTGCCAAGATACGTCTACTGGACGGCGGTTCCTTTCAGGAGTATAGCAGTCGGTGAGTTGGCAGTTTATGAATATATCTATTATTGTGTTGATAGTAAGGCTTTGATCCATTGATGTTTCAAGACGTATTTGTTGCATAAGAAACATAAATCGTTTTAAAATAAATAATAAATTTTGATAAAAATAAATAAATTATAGAAAGTATATACTTGGATACCCATCTATATCTTCTTAAATATGATATGAATAGAATTTACAAATTTTAATATCTTGAGAAGCGTAAGAAACCATTTAAAGCGAGCTATTAAAAAATTTAAAGTGATACAAGAATTATCGATAGACATTTGTTATTACAGATTTTTTTAATATTTTCAAGCTTGATAGAAATAACGTATGCACTTGAATTAATATAAAAATTGTCTTCAATAGACCCAATTTTAAATATTAAGATATCGAAGTCGATATCGATAACATAAAATACACTCTGAAGTACGTTTCCAATTCATCTAATGGAAAATTTAATAAGGGAATAATTGTTAATTTATTAGTTATTAATAAATAAATAATTGTTTGATAATTTTTAAAAGATATCAATAAATATAAAACATTGCTTAATAATATATTTAAGTTATCGATATATAAACTTGTAATTATTTTGCTAAAATTATCGATATTAAATTTATATATATTAACTTGAATTTCTTCAATCAGCGAGGAAGTGCGCAATCATCGAGTTGAATGGAATCGCAGCTTTGAATTTCCCTGCAAGATGAGCGCAAATGCCTCAACGGGCGTCCTAGATCCCTGCCATTTGCGCATCTCGATACGCAAGGAGATGAAGGGCGGTCGCAGCTATTATAAGCTCGGCTTTATCGATCTAAATCTGGCAGAATTTGCTGGCGCTGGTCTAACATCACGTCGCTTTCTGCTGGAGGGATACGATGCACGCCATCGACTGGATAACTCTATGCTGAGAGTTAGCATTAAAATGCATATGCTAAGCGGTGATATACTCTTCAAGGCGTAAGTTAACTCACTGATATAACTTGTGATGAATATGTAAACTAATTAATTCTGTATGCTCTTTTTATGTATAGCCCAACGCCCAGTTTGAAGAACAAGCCTAGCAAACCATCAGCAGATGATCTGGCCAATGACGTGGCCTGTGGCGGTGGTCTACAGACGCCAACGGCTACAGCTTTGTCCAGCATGGGCAGCGGCAGTGGCGGCACAGCCATACCACTGGGTGGCAGTGGTGCCACCCTGGGCGGCGTGGCCAGCACAATGACTGCAGCGGCGGGCACACGACCCGTTTCCACCGTCAAGGATGAGGGTGAGTGCTAGCTAGCTAAATATCTTTAACACAATTCATTCAACTTTCTCTCTTAATTATTGTTTAGTAGTAGATCTCGATACACAGATCATGATAGCGGCAATTGTCACCGATTCCGGCTTGTCCGAGTCCTCCGAATCGGCTGTGACGCTGACCACAGACAATTTGCAACAGCATGTGATTGCCTCGGCCAGTGCCACAACTCCTGTGACGGTTAGCCAAACGTTGCCCGCTTTGGGTGTCATTGGCAGCAATAATTATGGCACCACTGGCGCTGCTAATGTGGGCGCTGTTAATACGGCGGCCCTTATGGAAATGGGACACTCCAGAAATTCCAGTAATACTAGTCAAGTAAGCCGAAAAATCCCTTAGCAACTTGTTCCAATTACATTTAGTATATCTCTAGAGATATTATTTGCTAATGTCATTTCTTTTTGTTTTGTCACTCAGATGTCGAAAGGTTCGGGTTATAGTAGTTTTTCGCACAGTCAACATTCGAGGCAAAGCTCCGAGGGTGACTCGGGGCATGCTAGGTAAGTTATGAACCATGAAAAACAAAAAATAGAATGAAAATTCAAAATTTCCCTTCATATCCATTTATTAAGTATAGCTTGAAATATGTATAAAGCTTTGAATTCGAATTTGAATTTGTTTTGCCCACAATTCGCGCCAACTATTTAATTTCTATATAAATATATCAAATATCTAAAATATATTTTAACTATTATAACATTGTTATGCTCCTCTCTAAACTATATATGTGCTACACATGCTAAAGCTCTATAAATATACGAATCTCTTTGCGTAACTCTAAACAAGAGACGTTACACAAATACACACACACATACACATATACACGAAGTACACATATATCATTCGCCCTAAATGTCTACTAAACCAAATTTTTACTACAAAACAGTATTATTAGATAACACTGTTTAACACACACACACACATATATCTATACGCTGAACACATACATATATTTCAATTTCTATTTTATTTTCTTAACTTCTTTTTGATTTAGAGTATTTTACTTAGCTAAGTTAGAGATATATAAAATATTATATATAGTTATACTACACATATGACTGCAGCAAGTTTCTAAATAAATACTATATGCTATATATTTAGTATTATTTAAATACTAACTCAGTTATATGTACTTAGTTTAGGAAAATAATAATTTTGATAATTATATATATATATTTTTTTTTTCAATATTTAAACTAGTTTAATATATTATAAACTCTAGGAACAATATAACATTGTATTACGTTTAAGGTCAAATCCTCTGACATATATACTCACAACTACACAAACTTCCATATCCACAGACAAACTGTTGCCATTTGCTGATTCCTAGAATCCAAATGGAAATTTTATTATTTAGAATTTTATTGAATTTGACATGCGTCTGTTTGCTTAATGTTCGCGTGCAGCTGCAATATATAAATGTTGCAGAGCTCACAGAAGAATTGTTTACACAAAAAAGTACTTTAAAAAAATTATAATAAGAGAGCAAAATAAAAGAAGAAAAATAAACTCTACACAGCTGGTGATTTCATCAGTTGACGTCATGTTGTGGCTCTTCAAAGGTCACGTGTTTGCATCTGGCATTTGCACGGATTTCTTGCGTTATTTTTTCTTCTATTTGCCTCGCTGCATTTTCCACCCCACAAACTTGGAAACTAAATAGCTGGAAAATTGTAATCACAAGTAAAGCAACTAGAAAGTTGACATAGTTGATAAAGTATTTGTGGAAATTAAAAGTTATTGATAAACTTTGAAAGGCAGACATTATAAAAGTGAATAGTAAACAAATATATATGAGCTGACTATGGGTAAAAAATGCAAAGCATAGTCAATATCTGTTATTGAAACTTTATTAAGGCTAGGAGAATCTCTCAAAAATCTATTCATTATAAGCCAAAATGAGTCACGCAATTCTATAGTTAGAAAATTTGTTTAAATATCTAAAACTAAATGTTTCGACAGAAAGTTTCCATTATGAAATACGAATCTACTCCAAATGAGCAGTCAATATGCTAAGAACTTGCAGGAATACTAATTTATCTACTGTGGCTTGGTCTAGAACACTTAACCTACTCTACACTCACCTCATCTATAAAGTGCATCAAATGGAATTGGTTTCTAATTGTTTTCATTTTCAAAATTTAATTCATAATTAGATACAATTTTTATTATTAAGTATCAATATTTATAACATATGTAGTTTATATAATAATAAATTTTGGATTTTGCGGGCTTTTTCTAATTTGGGTTTTTTATGGTAGCTTTTACGTTAAATTCCCATTTTAAATTTATTTGAATTTGTTTTTTTTTTTTTTTTTTGCTTCTGGCTAATTTTGTTTAACACATTTTTCGTTTTCTTCTTCTTTTATAACCAACATATGTACTGTATATAATTTGAATCTAAAAACGGGTAAATGGCCAACTAACCAACTGTAAAACTATATAAAACATTAACATTCATCTATAAATAAAACTGAAAAAAAACATGTATTTCTACGTACGTCGCAAAAAAAAAAAAAAAAAAAAAAAAAAAATACTTCAGTCGTTTTAGAAAATCCGTTTCTCTACTTAATAGACTCAATCATAGAGCTATAAATGCCATGAAATTGAATATACCAGCGCTGCGACACAAAGCGGAACAACCACAACCCAAAGGACTGGGCTTGGGCCTGGGTCTAGGACTGGGCCCGCTGCAGGAGCACCATGTCGATACGCAGAGCAAGCCTCAGGCTGCAACGGTCAGCCTCAGCACCACCATCGAATATGAGAGCGAAGAGCTGCTCTATCAGACACCGAATGCGACACTGAATCCCGGTGACCAGCAGCAGCATCAGTTGTCTGGCTATGAAGATTTTCTCACGCCCATGGCGGAGATGCCATTGCCTTTGCTGCTGCACGCGACACAGTATTATGATAGCGCCGAGACGACTAGTGAATCGGATGAATATGCTCCAGAAGATTCGGGCGATAATGATTCGGGCTTGGAGGAGAACTACCATACGCCGCGTGTGGCCAAAATCAAGTCCATGGAGAATCTGTCCATACTTGAGATGGAATTTCACAAGGCCTCCATGGAGCTGGATCGTAATTCACCACGGCGTCTTAAACAGCTCGCCGAGCATGCACAAATACCGAAAATGAAATCGTTGAATAATCTATGCTTCGATGACTACTCCGAAGAGGCGGTGCGTAAGGAATTTCAACGCATACGTGATCAATCGCTGGAGGAGCGCATGCGTGTCCAACAGCACAATCATCATCATCATCAGCAGCAGCATCATCTCTACATTCATAGCTATAATCTGCGGAAGAATTCGACCACATCGAATAGTTCGTCGGGCAAACTGTATGTGAAGCATCAGACGCATCACCAGCATCAGTCGAAGGTGGGCAATGCCAAGTTCATTGGGCAAGATGGTGGCCAGGATAGTCCAGCGATGCCATCACATTATCCCATACAGAAGATGCGTTCAATGGGCACCATACCCGATGTCGTTAGCGAACGCATCGAAGCAGATCCATTTCTAACGCCCACCAGCGAACGGCGGCCCAGCTTTAATCGACTCATACAGTCGGCAGAAAAGCCGGCGTTGGGCAATAGCTATGTGAATCGTTTGCTTACCTACGATGTGGTCGACTCACCGGCTGACAGTTTTGCAAATGGCGTCTCATTCATGTCGCGGACACCGTTCGAACGTGCCTATCGTCGCACCATGCTCCAGGGCACATCATCGACGCCGCTCTCTACACAGGAGCCCATCCATCATTTGGTTCGGCCACATTCCACAAATGCTGCCTACGAGCTCATGAGGTGCGTCGCGTCCTTTATCCCTTACTAAGCATTTAACTAGTTCAAACAGCGAATCGATACTCGTTAAGCTTTACTCGTTTAGCCTCAGACACTATGTATTCAAATAGTAAACTACAAACAATCAATACTCGTTACTCGTTAAGCTTTGCCCGTTACTCGTTGAGCTTTACTCATTACTCGTTTTGCTTGTTTACCGTTTTGGTCTTAGGCCGATTTTCAGTTCTCCTAGAAGAGCTTTACTCAATTGACTTCAGTTCAGTTATGCTACTGAAATTGATTCAAAATTTAACTAGTTTAGCAGCGAATGGTTACTCGTTAATCTTCAAGCTTTACTCGTTACAATTTTTAACTTCACTCTCATTCAGTTTCATGTGAGAATTGATTTGTATAACATTCAAAATTAAACTACCTCAGCAGCAGATCGTCACTCGTTGCCCTTCAAGCATTACTCGTTACTTTTGGAAATCTCTGAATCTTAACTCGTTCTGTTTGAAGTCTTAGGCAGTTGGAGAATTAATCTACTTATAAACTCAAATTAATATACATATAATTAGCTCAGCAAGGAATTGCTCAGCAGTCGTTACTCGTTCAGCTTTACTCGTTACTTGTGGAGCTGAACTAAATACTCTAGTTTGTTACTCGTTACTTCTTGGATATGATTCGTTAACGTTCAATTTCTGTTTTGATTCCCATTGAAAACGCTTTAACTCTTTATCATTTAATGCACTTTCATTTGTTTTGTTGATATTTTGTTCTTGTTCTTGTTTTCGTTTATATTTTGGTTCCGTTCTGTTTTGTTCTCGTTCATGTTCCTCTATTTTTGATACTAATCATTACCCTAAACTGGGTCAATACTAAGTTAGATCTAAGTCTTAGTCGTAAGCTAATCTTATATAACTCTTTTACCATTATTATTGCCCTATCCCACGGGTCTATCACTGGGATTGGTCCAACTTTTTGTACAGACAACAGTAGCTACCGGTTCTTCTACATTTACTAAGCACTTATTTTAATGGGGGCTTACTAATTAGGTTTAAATTTTAAACTTAAGTGAGTTTCGTCTACAATTTTTTATATTTTTAATTGAAATGGAATATTTTTACAAAGAGTTTACACTGTGATGCCTTTAATTTTCTTTTGCTCTTGCTAATCAAACAACATTAATTCAGTTTATATTTGCCCCGACGCCGCTGCCACAAGCAGCGCTACCTCTTTACTTACAAGTTGTCCCTATCGGGGTCAACACGGATTGAAACTGGGGCAAGGATTTGTCCCCCTGTCTGTCAACTTTTGTGTCGGCCATCTAAATTCTAACCTTGACCTTCATTTAGCTGGGCCAAGAAAACAAGTTTTGCGCTTGTTATTCTCATCAAAATTTACAATAGCTTCAAAGCACTCATTGACATTTTGGCTTTTGGGTGTTGAGAGTGTCATAAATTTATTAAGCGCCAGGTGACAATTCAGATGGACGATATGAGGAAAAGTGAAGTCAGATTTGATAAAGATCTGGGTTTGACATTTGTTAGACATTCAATTTGTAATAATGGAATATGAGTATAATGGAAAAATGGTTAGAGTTATGCAATTGGCCTAAGCTCGCAGATTCTGCTTATTGCATAATATATATTTAAAACTTTGAAAATGTTTACAAATAATACATTATTATATTTGAATATATAATAATTCAATGAATAAAATTCCCAAAAATAAAATATAATTTTTATAAATAAAATTACATAAAACACAAATAAAATGAATAATAAAATAAAATAAAAATTATAAATGAAAAGAAATGAAAATATTATATATAATATAAATTAAATAATAATAACAACAAATAAATATTTAAAATTAATAATACTAATAATAACCAAGAAATTAAAAGCTTATTTTATCTTTAATAATATAATACACTTGAATTAATAATTAAATAATATGGATTATTACTTATTAAAAATTTGTTTATTAAAAAATATGCTTACCTATTAATTATATAAATATTTATATTTATTATATATTTAATAATTTAATACTATTTAATTACGAAAAGTATTTTAAATCTTGGCAAATATATTCTAAAATTTTATATTGAATCACAGCTGAAATTAAATTTCCTATTTCAAATACCTGTAAATTAATCAGAATAGATAATAATATTATAACAAATTTACTAGTTGAGCAAATGAAAAAAAAATCAAATTTTACTAGGCTAGGAGCTCAGAATATTTTTAAGTATTATAAATTTGTGTTGTTTTCCAAAAAAAAAAAAAGAAATAATTCATATATAAATTTTTTTATTTTATATTATTTGGAACATACACTCACAAGCACAACTACACGCACACACTAAAATAATACAGATAAAGAAAAGCTTATCAAGCATTAAAATAACAAAGTCTCTTAAATAAGTTAATAACTTAACCAACATCCAAAATTCAAATGCTTCTTTGAGTTAAGTGCTTTAAGCTGCCTGTCAGCCAGACGTATTTATTGAATCTAATATACTCTAATATATATTTAAATATATAAATGAATATATACTTTAAGTATTTTCTACTATTACTCATCAATTTTATTGTGCATATTTTGCAAATTTTTTTTTCTTATGTCTTCCCATATATAAATTTATATACATATATATATCTGAAAACATAATGCTTTGATATGTAACTGTGTCTATGAATTAATCCACAAAAACAAAATGAAATGCTATAAAAAACGCGCAACATGCAGAAGCTTCAGCGGTGTGCCACGTCGTCTCTTCGACAGTGGCGGCAACAACAATTGCAACAGCAGCAGCAACAACAGCAGCAGCGTCAATCGACAGCAGACAACAGCGGCGGCGGCGGCGGCAGCAGCAGCGGCAGCAGCAGGAGCTGCTTCAGCTGCAGGCGGAACTTCGGGAGGATCCTATGGCTATGCTCTGGGCAGCAGCTGTTCACCTTGCGGTACTCTAGCCAGCATCCATTCGAATCACTCGGCATCGTCGTCGAACGCCAGCAACAGCAGCAGCAGCGGTGCCCTCATCACCTTTCAGTGCAATTCGGATACTGTGGATGCCCCGTCACAGCAGACGTTGATCGGCTCACCGAATGGACATGGCAATAGTCCAAGGATTGGCAATGTTATGTCGGGAGATGCACTCAGCTCACTGGCCGCCAGTCCGACAGATGCGTGCAGCATACGTTCCAATCCATCGGCTGCATCACTGTTGCTCTCCACATCGGCTGCGGCAGCGGAGGCATCTGCCCTAACCTCGGCCACCATGATGTCTGTCTCGGGCGCAACGCTCTCGCCGCTGGCCACCACACAGATCATCCGTCGGCCCAGCATCACAATGATGTGGGTTTTCCATTTATCTGCACAGCGAACTTTAATACTTAGTTGCCTGCCTCTCTTTCTTTGTATCGACTTGTCTTAGATCCTTAAGTTATGCTACCTTGCTGTTGTGCTCGTAACTCGTTGTCATGTAATTTTGCCTATAAACTTTAATTTACACAATTTATTAGAGCTGGAAAATGATTAGTAAAGATTTTCAACAATTATTATCAGAGATCATCTATGTATAGGCAGCAGCTTCTGTCTGTCCGTTAAAGAAACAAATTGTGCTATTTATTTAAGATATTGTAGGAGCTGCATTCAGAGATTAATAGAACAAAATTTTATTAGTTAAATTATAGGAGATAGATTGATGGCTTTAAGTAAATGTTTATGGGCAAGAGCTTAGGTTTTGTCCTTGTGCAACATAATAAAAATTAGTGGAATTAAATTCTTTAAAAGCAAATTTTAGGAAAACAAAAATATTTGAGTTTATAAACCATAAGAATAAATTTATAATTATTCTAAATGATTACAAATTTTACTTATACATTTTTAAATTATAAAAAAAAATCTATATTTCCTCTCGAATTATAAATAATTTCAAATTTTATTTATAAATTTTTATATGATAAAAAAATAATAATAATAATTCTATATTTCCTGTCTAATTATAAATGATTTCAAATTTTATTTTAAAATATTTATTTTTACTTCTTCTTGAAAAGTTCTAAACATTCTATATGAATTAAAAATAATATATAAATAAATTATTTTTTAAATATTATTTAAATTAAAAATAATAATAATAAAAATGGGCACATAATTTAGTTTTAATATATGAAGTGGTAATTTTCATATAGAAAAACAAATTATATGTCTTTGTTTTGCTATGTATTATTAATAAATATAATACTTTAAAAAATACGGAGTACAAAATAATGCATAATTAATCTATAAATTATATTTATTTTTAATTTTTATTATTATTATTTACTTTTATTTTTATTTTTAATTTTTATTATTATTATTTACTTTTATTTTTATTTTTTTTTTTTATACAATATAATACGTTTATCTATAAATTGTATTTATTTTTAATTATTATTATTATTTTTTTTTTTTTTATATATACACTGAATTTCTATAATTTTTTTTTTTTTTTTTTTAATACTGTTTTTCTATCAATTATTGTTATTTATTGGGTATTTTTATATTTGTGTATATATAACAATATAAAAATTTATATTTTCTATATGAAAAAGGTGAAAGAATTCATCTAAAAGCTGTCCACTGTTAGCTAAATTAAATATGATTATTTATAAAATAAATCAAATTCTAGTTCACTCAAAGGGCTGGTAAATAGAAAACATAAATTGAAACATAGTAGTCTATAAAACAGAATTGTTAGCATGTTTTGTATTAAATTACACAACATTATTTTATGATTATTATTTAATTTCCAGTTCTAATAAAAAATGTTCTAGTGGTATTTACAAATATAATTGTTTGTTTATAAATTTAATATAATATATACATAAAAATACATAATTTTTTAAATTCGTATAATTGTGTGTAAAATTATGTGTTTTATAATGCGCAAAATGACTTGTAAATTATTTTCCAATTGTAATTTATATTAATTTAATTATCAATTGTGTTGAATATGTAATATTAATTTATTTTATTTACAATTTTTACGTTTTCTGTGCAGTTTTAAGTTTTTTATTTTAAGCGTTTTCATGTTGCACCAGATTTATTTGTGAGCTTTTTGTATTTTATATATATTTTTAAGGCTAATATATATAAGCACACACACACACAGACACACGTTCTCATATATGTTTTATGCATGGCATGGCCAGATTTGAAAGACCCCATTCAATTGTTTAGGTCCCGCAATATGTATACTCCTGGTCTTGCCTATATGTCGTGTTATTTTGTGACTCGCTGCTTAATCACATATTATAAAGTAAACAGGCACAACGCGTATATATTTCTATATGTATATCAATTTTTTTTTAGTTTTTATATTACTATATGTATTTATACATGTATTTAATTGTATTGTCCTTTTTTTGGCTTCTCAGGAATCCCAGTTCCGGCTCGTTAGTTATAAGTGAAACAGGATCTCTAGATCGCACGAAAAGCAGCGGTGAGAAGCGCAAAAAGGGCGCCCTCGATGATGGGCCACGCGTTTCGGATCGTGTCGAGGAGACGCGCGTCAATCCCAATTCGTTAATAGATGAGATTTTAAAGGATACCAAGCTGGATCAGCTGGGCGAGTCTGCAGAGAGTGAGTAGAATTATATATTTAATTAGTCTCTAATTTAATCTCTCCCTCTCTCAATCTCTTTTAGCATCTGGCTTGCAGCTCTATATAGCACGCGATGGCACCGCCTCGCTGGGTGGCCATGAGGTCAAGTCGAATGTGCGGGCGGGTGCCTTTAAGCAGGTGGTCATGCAGGATCGAAGATAGTAGCAGTTCAACGATTCAAATGTGTGTGTTTCGCAAAATGTATTAGAAGACTAAAACAAACAACAAACAAACAAAAAAAAGAAATGAAAACCCACAACAACAACAGATTGAAATACAAGTATAGTGAAAACAAAAACAACAACAAAAGAGTTGAATGTAATGATTTAATTTTTACATGATATTTACTAGCAAGCTAAAAGTGAGAGTATATATATCTACTGCATATATATATATATATAAACTATATAATTAGATGTATGTCATGTCAAAAGTACACTACTATAAATGTAACTAGCTATATATATACATATATACATATGTATGCCTATATACCGTTATGTCTAATAATGAACGTGCGTGTTTAACCAAACAAAAGAAAAGAAAAGAAAATAAAAACAACAGCCTAAGCATAGCATCATGTTAATTAGCAGCGCTCTCACTTATGTTAATTAACATTTTGTCGCTGTTGCCAGAGCTTCTGGGAGTGTTTTGGACATTTTATAAAATACAAATATTTTGCTTGCAGAAATTTTACAATCATTTTGTATTCGCACATTTTATTTATTTTTTTATTGTCTTATTCGACTCTCTTAATTACGAGCCTCCAACACACTTCCAAAGTCAGAAAAAAAGCAAAAATTAACACAAATTTTATTGTATATTGTGTGAAGAAGAGAAAAAACCAAAAATATAAAAGAAATTTTCAAATTTTCAAATTAAACACTTAAATGCTTGCACTTTAAATGTAAATAGAAATTTAAAATTAAAACTATTGTTAGAAAACAAATTCGAAATTTCAACAAAAATACTTGCAACAATATTTATTTCATTGCTTCCAAAAATAAATCTAATAAAAAATAAGGAAATACAGAGAATCAAAAGCTGTCATTGCTACAAAACAAAAATGCAAATTTGCTTGCCACACACATACACATACACATATATATATATATTTAACTATACATATATACAATTGAGAAGGAGTTGATACTAAAAATAAAAGAAGAAAATAGAACCTTCCGCTATTTATACAAACATATGCCATAATAAATGCTGCTTCCTCTTGAAAACTGCTAAAATAAAAATAATACAAATAATAAATAAAAAATAGTAAACAAAATTCCGAGATGAATTCAAATTACAAAATTTGTTTGCGCAGCAGTTGAAAATTCACATTTTATATATTTGTCCACATTTGTTCTTTTAACAATTTCAACTTGACAGTAAATTTTGCATTTTGCATATTGCTTTTGAAACATGAATTTTTATGAAATTGAATTTGAATTCTGCTTAATTCGATTCGTAGCTAGCGAAATAAACAATTTTTTATTCAATTTCAATTCTCCACAAAAAAAAAAAAGAAAAGTGAAAACGTTTATGTATAAAAACAAAATACAAAAATACAAATACAATTTTGTGTTAATATATTATAATTAAAATATATATGTATAATTCAAAATGAGAAAGAAAAAGAAAATGCAATTAGTTATTAGCTTAGCTCTTAGTTTATTCATGATGAGTGTGTTAAATTGATTTAGTTATGTTTTTGATAATTTGTAAAAAGTGAGGATATATAAGCCAGGTAGCTCGAGAGCTAGTTTTTTAAAATTGTATATTATAAATAAATAAAACAAGAAAACAACAACAACAACAAATAGACACAACATATATATGATTGATTGTCAAGCTAGCCAAGTATTGTTGGTAACATTTGAAATATGGCTAATAGCCGCAGTCATAAAACAATTTATTTCCTCAAATTCAAACTGATAAATTCAATTTCTTTGCCTTGTTTGAATTTCATTTTCTTATCAATGCACTTCATTTAACATTTCAATTACATATATATGTATACTGTTAAGCCCGCCAATAAATGCAGTCTATAGTCTATAATGCTAGATTAGCCATATTTCTGATGGCCAACGATATTTGGTTAGCCCAACTGACAAATTTTGTGAACATTTTTGAGCTGATCTTAGGCTAAAAACAAATAAAAAAAAAATAAATATATTAAATAAAAATATGTGAAAAACAATTTCCCCAATAAAGTGAAAATTCAAAAATAAATATATATTTAAAAAAGAACTGCAAATTAATTGTTTAGCTATATTTCTCTGAGTGGATCGTGTATGAAACGTAAGTAGGTGCCTCCCGCAGCTGTCAAGACAAAGGATTTCGCATCGAACTTCATTTGCGGCAACGTGCGCGGACAGCTCTCCACGCGATAGTTCTTCAGTATGTAGAACAGACCCACCTGTTGGTTTAAAGATAGGTAAGTCGATGTCAAAATGAAATGAAATCCAGTTAACAAACGCACCTTAATCTCCAACAGGCCAAGCAAGGTGCCCAAACAGCCACGCGGACCGGCGCCAAAGGGCAAATACGTCATTGGCTGCTGTTGCGCTCGCTGCTCCGGCGCAAAACGTTCCGGATCAAATTTCAGTGGTTGCGGCCAATACTGCAAACAACAAGTGCATTAAGTAAGACATACTCAACTCAACTCTTGTCCGCTCACCTGCTCATCGCGATGCAGTCCCAGCACAGAGATGTAGACGGGCGTGCCTGGTGGCAAGCGCAGCGCTTTACTCCTACTCCAAGCGGACAAATCGTAGCCCGCCTCGGCATTGCAGCAACGATCAAGGAATGATGTGGGCGGATATAGACGTAACACTTCATCCACCACCTGCCGCAAATAGGGCAACGTGCTGAGTGTCTCATAGTTCAATTGGCCAGACACGGAGTCACGCAGCGCCATGCCCAACTCCAGCCTTAGGCGCTGCTGTATGGCCGGCTGGCGGGCCAGCTCGTAAAGGGCAAATGTTATGGTCGAGGAGGAGGTATCGAAGCCAGCCAGCAGCAAAAATGCTGCCTGAGCCACATAGAAGTCACGTCGATGCACCACGCTCTCTGGCGGCTGGGTGCGCTGCAGCTGCAGGAATATATCAATCAGATCGTGACGCTGCTCCCCACTGGCCGCCCGCTGCTCCATCACCCAGTTCATGGACTTGCGCATGAAGCGTTCGTACTCCTCGGAATAGAGATGTGTGCGCAGTTGGCGCGAGCAGCGTGGAAAGAAGAACATGGTGAAGAGATGCAGCAGACGCTTTGGCCGTGGCTCATTCACCTCGATGCACATGCGACGAAACTCGGCGTCCGGCTGTTGCAGACAATTGGCATCCAGTCCAAAGGCCAGCGAGGCAATGATATCCGTGCTGAAGAGCGCGCTCAGCTGTTTCACCTCCAGCTCGAATAATGAGCGCGCTGCTGCTGCTGCCAGGTGCCTGGCCATGTGCTGCTCCAGCTGCTGCCCAATCTGCTGCAGCAATCCGTACATGTGGCGCACTTTGCCAGCGGCAAAGAAGGGCGCAAAGATCCTGTGCGTCTCGCGCCACAATTCATACTTTGAGAAGAACAGATTCTGGGAGCCCATTGTATCGCCGATGGCATCTGTTGTCTCAAAGCGGCTCGAGAACTGTGCAAAATCCTCGACGAGAATGCGCTTGATGAGCGCCGGGTCGCGCAACAGCAGGGCATGATTGTGCAGCACATGGATGCCCACATAGGACTGACCTTTGGCATCGGGGCTCTCGTAGAGCTCGCGAAACTGATCGCCAAAGCAACAGTAGCCGCGCAGCAGACGCCAAACGTTGCCCACAAAGGGCGTGGCGGATATTTGAGGTACGCCCCGACGATGCCAGTGACCGAAATGCCAGCGCTGCCAGAGCCAGGCAGACAGCAGCAACAGCAATAATCCGAGGATGAACATTCCGCAGCAGTCCAAAGGCAACTGAACTGGGAATTATATTGTGTGCAATATAAATGCACTTGAAATATACATACATAAGTGAAGTGGGAGAGAGGGAGGTAGAGTGAGAGAGATGAATAGTACGAGAGAGGTGGCGAGCGGGAGACTGAAAGAGAGAGAGTGAGATAAGAGATAAGAGCTTACCCACTTTTGCATTAGCAATTTTCGCATTGTATCTGCCTCTCTCTCTCTTTCTCTTTTTATTTTGCTCGCATTTATTACATATGTATGTATGTATATTTGTATGCATGTACAACCAACAAAAGTGTCATATTCAATTTACTTAGATTAAAAGTATGATGAGACAAAAGTTTTTAGGTATTTCGCTTAACATATTTAATAAATCAGTCTAAATTAAATGAGACATTTTTGTCGCCTACGCTCAGTATTGCAGTAGTTATTACTAACGTCTCTAGTAGAAATGTAAAATAAAACACTGAAATGCACAAAAACGTATTAAATTAAGTATTAAATGAGCTAAATTATATGTGTGTGGTACATGCTAAGTTGAGAATCTTTCCAAGTACTCCAACAAATCAATGTATTTAAATTGAATATCTAATTTTTGTCGGCTGTGCTCAGCACTGCCATTATTTGGGCAGCAGCTCTTATTTAATTGTCGTCTCAATGTTATGAACGTCTCTAGCAGAAATAGAAAATGCAAAGCAAAACACTAAAAGACGAAGAGTTGCTCGCTACCTGCTTCATAACTGTGAATTGAGCTAGCTAGTGGATGCCAAACTGAGTGCTATTCAAACAGCGCAGCATTGAATATGCTAACGGTGCTTTTCGCGTGCTGTGCTAAGTCGTTTGACAGTGCGACTGCAACTCTTTTTTTAGAGCGAGAAAGGTAATAAGATGTGTGTCAGTTATATATTTTTCTTACGCTTTGATGTACATACATACATGAGTACTTACATACATGAGTGATTTAGGTTGTAATAGCTTTGGAGAGAATGTTGGCTGTGTGAATACAGTCCACAATTTGCTCAAGTGCGTAGTGCGGTAGACTTGCATAGATGGCTACAAATATTTTCAAAATGCATAGGATTACAAATAAAGTTACTCGAAATTAGTTATCAATGTAGATACTTGCATACATGTACATACATATGTACATATGTATAAATATTTACCTAGAATATTTATAAATATGATTTTAATATACATACATATGTAGTTTAATATAATATAAAAGGATATAAAGTTCTTTGACAGATGTACGAACAGTATTTATTTATTTTATTTAAAATATTCATAATTTATTTCGAAATGTGTGCCATATACATATGTACATATGTATGTAGTTATAACAAACACATACATATGTACCACCTCTTCATTGCACAGATGCAGCTTGCGCATTAACTAGGAGAGATGAGTTGAGAGCCTAATATTACTTAGTCGAAATTAAATTTATTTTTAATCAGTTGAGCTGGCCTACACATCCATACAAACATATGTTTGTATGTACGCACACACACGAATACCCTCTGCATTTTGAGAGAGCACTAGCGGAATCCACAATTGGGCGAACAGAACCGGTAAGACGTCGCTTGGATCATAATTGGGCAGCCGCTGCTGAGCACCTTAGTGGAAACTATTTTGAGTGACTTTCTAATAATTGAGTGATATGCTTGGAGTGCAAGCCCGCATAGAATCCACAATTGGGCGAACAGAAGGTGCAGGAGGTCGATTGGATCATGGTTGACTTAGGGCTGCAGAGTACAAGCTAATACTAAAAATCCACAAGTGAGCGGTCCACAAGAAGGTGTAAAACGCATCTTGGATTGACCTGCATTTAATTGAATGCTGAAACTGTTATGGTTACGTGAAAGCTGCCCATGATTGCTTGAACATTTATTTTTATTGTATAAGTTATATGTGTGTATGTGTATAAATAATGTAATATTATATCATATATGTATGTATGTATATATTTTTAAATAAATACTTATAATGAACAATAATTAGTCTCCTGGTGAAAATAATGGAATAAATACTATATTTTGTAGGAAAAATGTAAGTTCTCTTCTGTCAATCAATATTTAAGTTGTTTCATATACAAATATACATAAATAAATCACAGTCGTATAAATATTATAAATATTCAAGAAAATTTAAAAAATTTCATTACCAGGCAGGCATATCTGTTAGAGCAGTCCTTTTGAATGAGCTGAGCAGCTTCTTTTAACAGAAGCTGAGTGGGTGACTTAAAATCACTCAATTGAAAGGCGCCGTTATTTAAGATACAACTTAGGTTCCACGATGTTAGTTAACATAACTATTTTACTTAACATTTTCTCGTGCTGCTCCTCATTTCTGTTCGCCTGGTATTATTAACTATGATTTTCAATCCCGGCTCAGACCCCGGAGAGTATAAACGATTTTGTTGCCTTGATTTTTGAGTTATTTTTATTAAAATTGTCTGATAATTTTACCAATTGAAATTGATTTCAATAATTTATTTGCTACTTTTAATATTAAAATGTTTAATTAATGTAAAAAAAAATTAAAGAAAGCAAATAAAACTAAAATGACAATATATTTGTTGTATATTTTGTTGTATTTTAAAGAAAATGTATGAAAATAGTAGTTAAAGTTTTTCGTAAAAGATTCTTGAAGTATACTAACGGCGTTAAACAGCCAATTAATAATAAAAAAATATATATATATTAAATGTTTTATATTTCATTAAATTGATACATTTTTAACTTTCCTTATATTCTCTACTTTTATTAAAATGAATGTTAACTACCATAAAGCCTGACTCACACTAATACAATAATAAGAAAGAATTCCCACGCTTTCCAAAATAAAATCAATTGATTTGATTTAAATCACTCATAAATGGCAAGGGAACTCCTCCCACACACAGCTGTCCCTCATTATCCATCTCTCTTTCTCTCTCTATAACATCGATTGAAATCTGCAGTTCACACATGCATACATTTCTGGCTCTAGATCTATTAATGCGTGGGCATGCAAACACCACTCATCTGTTTATAAAGTTCACTCAGTTCGCATTGCGTCTTACACTTTCTGTTCGCCCGCTTGTGGATTATATATTGTGCTCTTACACTAAATAGATCCACTCTGAAGTGAGGTTGTGAGTGTGTGTGAAACCACTCAGTGTAACACTTCGTCTCAGTTTAGCTTCCACAAAGTAACGACGCTCCTGTGGATTTTATTTATGCTCTCGCTCTCACAAATGTTTCAGGTTGTTGTGAGCATACGCGTGTGTGTGCCTTTGTGATGCCACTCAGCTGAACTAATAAAACGCTCAATTTAGCTTCCATTAAGTAACGGCGCTCCTGTGGATCCTCCTGTGTGTTAGACCTTTCGCTCTTAGCAATGAATTTGGCTGTTTAGAGAATAGGCCTGTGTGAACGCATGTAAAGCCACTCAGCCCAACCAAAGCTAAATCACTCATCATTTTATTTCCACTCCTGTGGATTCTATGTAAGCTAGTGCTCTCGCTCCTTCTCAGACTGCTTAGACAAAGTACGTTTACTTATTCTTGTAAGTTCACTCAGTAGACCTAATGCGTTCTGTTGTAGTAAATTACTAGTAAACACGCATGAAATTGGTAACAGAATACATAAGTCAGTTAATAATAATCCTTACATTTCGTATCGTCAAACATGACCTGAAAATAATGTACTCTCAATATTTTTGAAAAAAATTGTAAAATCGTTTATTTTACACTTAAGTCATAGAATTGTAGGCACTACGCGCTGCTTAGCTTAGCGCCAACTGCCGTTGCAGCTGAGGCTGCAGCTACAGCTGCATCTGCATCTGCATTTGCATCTGCTGGTGGCTGGTGATTGTGGCATCCATTGCATGCACACATCTATACACATATACACATATCTATGAATTTGCCCCAGCACGAGGCAATTTGTACAATTTGTTAGCTGCTGATTGTGGAACGTGACTGCCGTGCAGCAGGGCGAACATGCATTGACATTGGATTTGTTGTAGCAATTGGGTTAAATTCATATCACGAGCAGCAACAACGGTTAGGAGCCATGCAAATTGGGGTGCTGTCCGCTGGTGTTCTGCAGCGCTTTGGCCACTTCCTCCTGCAAGGTACTGGGTGGATCCGACACAATATCCGTGTGCATCGATAGGTACTTTAATTTGTTCGTAACAGCTGAAAGGGGAAAAAAAAAGTTAAAAAATACTTTCTTTTCATTGACTGATGAGACAAACTTACCAGGTCGCAGATCTATGAGCGAACAGTGCTGATCCACCCATAGGAAAGCGGTGCGACGCAGCTCATCCAAACTGGCGCTGGAAACGGTCGAGGTATACGAGGCCAACAAAGGTTCCAGAATGAGACCCAGCTGCAAAGCAAAAATGTTTTTAATGTCAATGCAGATATTTTTCTGGATAAGTACACATAATATGCTGAAAAAGGCGTAAAAAAAAAAAAAACCAAAACTAAATATGAATCTAAATCTAAAAATAGATATTAGTCAGACTTAATATTGTCTGACGCTCTCATGGTGCCTGCTATGCTGATGCCTAAGTAGATTTTCACAAACTAATTATATTCTGAAATTCCATTTTCAAAATGTTTGATAAGAAATAATTAAATATTTAACTACATTTCCTATAATTAAACGGAAACAAATTGACTTCAGACAAATTTGAACAATTTGAGGTACGATAGGGAAAAATGTATAGAATAAATATACTTTGATTCTGATTCCGATATTATAATTTTAGTGCGGCATTTTTAGCAACATTTTCTTTGAGCATTTCGTAATAAAGAAATGGCATCAATCAAACTTTAACAATTTAAGATACGATTATGGGAAAATGTGTAGTATCAGCCTTGACTCTGATTCCAATTAGTGTCTATTTATAATTAAGACTCTCTGTGGGTTAAATAGATTAATTTTGTATAAGATTGATATTTGTAAAGAGTTTTAGGTTATTGTCTGTATTTGAAAATCAGATATCCGGAAAAATATTGTCGGTTTTAATTAATTGTGCTTTCTTCTAAAGGATTCTTATAAAATGTATTATAGTTTCTTATGAAGGATTCTTATGAAATGTATATGATACCAAAGTACGTTGCCCTTGTACCTTGTTCTATATAATTTCATATTGTAAAATTTCTTTGAACTGACTTAAAACTACATTAACTATCTTGGTAACTCAACATATATATAATAATAATATATCCAACATATTTGGCTCAATAATGCAAATTTCCATTAACTTCAAAGTTCTCTCTAAATTCGTATTCTATATATACCTAAATAACATATTTTAAAAATATTCTAATCATTAAAAAAAAGTCTTTAACTTCTACTACATTTATCCTACATTACGCCTTTTCTAACAATTCACTTACAATCCAAAATTTCCAATCGTTCATCGTATTATAGCGCACATAGACCTCATATAGTTGACGCACATGCTCCGTGCCCTGCCGTGTCACTGGCGCTCCATTCGCCGGCAACACCGAGTGCAGATGCCTATGAGAAAAAACCGAGTAAAAAATATTACAATTAACTCAATAAATAAGTTTTTTTTTTTGACCCACATCAGGGAGTTGTTGAGGGCATCGCGTTCCATGCGCAGTGCTTCGATTTTATCCTTGAGCACGTTGCGCTCCTGCCGCAACTGTTTGATGTGATCAGCACCCTTCTGCAGCATCGCCGCTTTGCTCAGCTTGGCATTGGGATTTTGCTGTAGCTGCGGGATGAGCGCGTGCAGTGTATCAAAGCCATTTTTGATATTATAGCGACGCTTCTGCTCGGCATGTATGTGGCCGGCACGACGCTGCGTGTCTCGGGGCTGATACTTCAGACTAGCTGTCGGCGACAGCGGCGAGTCCTGCGAATCATGGAACGGCGAGTCTGGCGACAAGCTCAAATTGCTGCCATGATGATTACTGCCACCCGGACCGCCAAAGCTCACCATCTTGGCCATGGGCGGACTGTGCAGCGCCGGCGCAGCGATCGATAACGGCAACGAGGCGGACTTCTTTGGTGAATGTTGTTGCGTTGGCACCGGCACAGCCAATGGCGAGGTTGCTGCATTGTTCACATACAACGTTTGCTGTTGTTGTTGCTGACTATTGCTGTTGTTGTTGTTAATGTTGATGTTGTTGCTGCTGCTGTTGCTGCTGTTGCTGTTGCTGACTATGGCATTGGCGGAAGAATTTGACTGTTGCGCTTTACTGGCCACGGCTGCCTGCAATCGTGTATCTGGGAATTAGATATAAGAAAGATAATTTTGAGAAATGTGAACTACTTTCAAATATATTTGTCAACTAACTTGAGGTCAGCAGCTGGGCGAGCGTGCTGTTGAGCATTGGATCGCTGGTTGCCTGTTGCATTTGTTGTGTCATCAGCAAGTTGCTGCTGCCGCTGCTGCTGATGTTGTTGCTGCTACCGGCGTGACCATTGTTGAGGGGTGAGCCACCGCCGGCGGCAACAACCGTGTGCTGTTGATGCATTGAATTGCTGCGCACACGCGACTTGCCCTTAACATGATATTTTGGCACGACGAACTGTTGCTGTTGCTGCTGTTGTTGCTGCTGCTGCTGTTGTTGCTGTTGTTGCTGCTGTTGCTCGTGAAGCTTTGGCAGCGAGACATTTAACGGCAGACTATTGGAGCGATGCATCTCCTTGGGCAAGAGGTTGGTTTGATTGGGCGTGGCCCAGGAGGCGACAGCGAGTTGCTGTGACAGCAGCAGACTAGAAACTGTTTGTGGTTGCAGCTGCATATGTTGTTGCTGCTGCTGCTGTTGTTGTTGTTGCTGTGTGTTGTTTGCCTGTTGCTGGCGTGTCAGCTGCATTATCTGTTGCGGACTTAGACTCAGACCCAAGGGCAGTGACTGCTGCATCTGCAATTGCTGCTGCTGTTGTTGTTGCTGCTCCTGTTGCATGTAGTTTTGTTGCTGCTGCTGCTGCTGCTGTGTGACGCGTGGCACATTTAAAAACGTGCCCGTCGATGCGGATTTTTTAAACTGCGGATATGGCTTGTAGCTGATGGAGTTGTAAGAGCTGTCGTTCAGCAAAGACATAACATCCGTTTGATGTGGCTCCACCTTGACGCTGAGTTGCTGTTGCTGCGGCGTGGGCAACTGTTGCTGCTGCTGCTGCTGTTGTTGCTGCTGATAGCTGTCTGCATAGGTACTTAAGAAACTTTGCGTATTGTAAGCGCTTTGCTGCTGCTGCTGTGTGGGAAAGAGCAAGCGCGGCTGCTGCTGCTGTTGCTGTTGTTGCTGCTGCTGCTGCAGCAATTGCTGTTGCTGTTGCTCTTGAGATGACTGAAACGACTGCAATACAGCGCCACCACTCAAGTGCTGCTGCTGCTGTTGTTGTTGTTGCTGTTGCTGCTGCTGATTCTTTTGCTGCTCGGCCAGCATCTGTTGATAGATTGTCGTCTGATGCAGCGTCGGCTGCGCCTTATCATAATTGTGCGGCTCGCGTCGTATGAGACGCTGCGTATTCTTGGCGATGCGTCCATTAATGACGCTCTTGCTGGAGAAACTGTCGTTGGTGGAGCAACGATTGCTGCTATCATTGCCGCTAAAATGCTTGGCCGCATGCAATCGTGTTGACTGATTATCGTTTAGCAAATGTTGCGCCTGCGTATCGCTGACCGTTTGCTGCTGGCGTGCCGACACAAATTGTTGTTCGATATCGCCGTATGGCATACTGCCAATGGGCGTATTCAGCTCCAGCATATTGGCATCCACTTGAGCATTGCCGCCGGCACTGTTGCTGGTCACCACCTCCATCATGTTGTCGCTGGAGTAGAGCGTATGCGGAGCACCTACAATCGCCTGCAGGCAATATTCATCGTTCTTGAGCATCTCCGCATCGGTGCCCTCCTCGGGCACGGGTGGCAAACGTGAGCCGGTTGTGGTGAGCAAATCTAAGCGAAGAAACGTCTATTAACATCCATATATATTTTATATTTGTAAATAATATATACCTGACAGGGTTAGATCGATATCATCTAAATTCGGTTGCAACGGCCCCAGACTTGGCTGTATAAAATCCGCAATGCCTGCACCGCGTGCTGTTCAATGAAAATTATATAAATAATTATATATATAGATATAGATTGATTTCACTTAATGCTTACCAATCTCTCTGGAATCTGGAAATGGAAATGGTCCATTTATTGCCGAGAACAATGTATCCGTTGTCCAGTCGTCTGGCATTAAGTTTCTATCGTTCAGCGGAGACCATTCCAAAAAGTCCAATTCACTTTTCTGTAAAAGAATAGATTTTACAATTTTTTAAGAATTTATTAAGAAATTTATTTTAATTATATATTGTTATATAACAAATAAAAATAACTAACGCAACTAACTGCGAGAAACTCTGTTCCCGCGGGTGCCGTTTATTTATTTACGAAACATTTAATAAACGATATATTTCGGCAAACGTACATGGCAATCAACAATCGATTTCTATGCTTACATACAAAAAGCTAAATGCTATACCAAGAATTGCAATTGAATTGTCAATTTGGAGCAGTGACCTTATTTGGGTTTAACTAACGATTACATGTTATTTTCAAAAGCTCTGGGTTCAAATCCCGCTGGAAACTTTTTGTTTATTAATCGAAAACTTATCAATTTTATTTTTTAAATTCATTAATATTTTTATATTTATATTAAAATAAATATCTACCATAGCTTATTGATCTTGGGTTGTCAACCCGAGTATACATGCCAAATTTCAAGTCTCTAGTGTCAATAGTGTTTAAAATATAGCACAATTTGAAAAATCACTATATATTCAGGTCAGATTTGCCATGCTCCCAATTGGCGTAGATATATCCATAGCTTTTTGAACTTGTGTTGTCACCGCGAGTATACATTCCAAATTGTAACTCTCTAGCTTATCATCTAGTATGATTACTGGCCTGTGGGCGGAAGAATTTTCCGATTTGCCACGGCCCTAGTGGAAAATTTGTACACTTTATAATTCGGGAGCATACACGAGTATATGTTCCAAATTTCAAGTCTCTAGCTCCAATAGCGCCGAAAAATATTGCATTCATACGGACAGACGGACGGACGGACAGCAAGACGGATATTGCACAAACCCAATATACTCTTTTCCCTTTGGGAACAGAGTATAAACATAACTCAATAATAACAAATATAGATAAATAAATAAATAATTATAAATGAAAACAATATTTCATTTTAAAAATATATCATAGATAATAAATATTATAATAAATATTAACAATATATGATTTTAAACGCCTAAAAAATTATTTCATATTATTTAACTTGAGACTTATAAATACAATTCATTTTTGGTGCATATTGAGAGAAGCTTAAAACCTAAAAATTGTTATTCTTGATTCTTTTAGATTTTCAAAGGTAATTCAACATTACAAAGTAATTTATTAAAACAAAATAATAATAAATACAATTTATTTTTGTCAGCATTATTAAAAATGCATTAATAATTAAAATAATGATATAAATAAAATGTTCATGCTGCCACCAGCAGCCCACAATAAGAAGTTGTTGTAAAGAGATTGTGGACATTCGCGCCCTTTTTGTCTCTTTCGTCATAAATACTTTTTTATTCCCTCAACGCTTCGGACTGCTCTAGCCTCAGTCGGCGTTCGTAGCTCGAGCATCATGAGAATTAGAGCATCGTTACTATGAGAGAATCGATAGCTCTACAAACGACAGCAGTCCGGTTGGTCTTCGTCAATCATCGGCAATCATGACAATCAAATGCGGGATCTTGAATTGGATTACTAAGAGTGGATAGCTCGCTCTCTCTGTGCCCTGAGCTTATAAGAGCTGAGCAAATACAGAATGAAATAATTTTTTATCTGAAACCTGAGGCGATCTGACGTTGTTGTGATAATTATGGAGTCCTTCTCAGAGGAAGAAAGCCACAAGTTGCTTTCGTCTTCAACTAAAGTTACTTGAACAAATGATATATAACTTAAAGAAGCTGGTATGGTAATAATTAATATAATACAAAGGTATTTATAACGTTCAGCATTGCTGGTTTAACCAATTGATATAATAAAAATGTTAAAAAGTTTAAGTAAAAATAAATAAAAAATAAATAAAATAAAATAGAAAAAAATATATTTCAATATTATTACTGTAAATAATTTATAATTATTTTTATTTAATTTTTATTTAAAATTATTTTTACTTAAATATTTGCTTCATATAATTTGTTATATTTGTTATTTCATAATTTTTATTACTTCATTACTTCTTTTTCAATTTCAAATCGAAATAATTACTAAATTTTATCACAATCATTACTCAATAAATTGCATAAATTGTACAATTAAAAATTAAAATTGTTACTAATTTAATTTATTTTATATATAATATTGTTGTTGAATTGGCTAAATCATTCAAAATTTTTAACTTAAAATTAAATGAAGAATGCAAATTTAAGAAAAATCAAGAATTTTGTAATATAATAAAGAATAAAAAATTATAATATTTATATTAATCCTACTTTTTCAGTTTGTTTTATTAAATTAATTTTGTATGCTTTATTCAATGTTTTTAATTTATTATAGTAATGTAAAAACTGAACACATTAAATTAATTTGTCATTAAATTAAATTAAATAATTTAATTTGTTTATTAAATTAATAAATTGGTATTCGATATGCAAGTAAGTTTCACAGTGAAATAAAAATGTTATTTAATTAAATTAAATGGGTTGCTAATGGTATTAAAAGACAATAGACAATCAGTCTAAAAACTGTAATTAAAATGCATTAAGATAAAACTTTTGCAATTGAATTCCATTTAAATTCATATTTAAATGAAAAAAGAGTTTATTTAAGCAACTATTTTGAACTAATTCCAGTCAGTTACTGAATTCTAGTTCGAAAAGCAACGCGTGTGCTGAAGGAATAATTAATTTAAAATGCGTCTTTTAAAGTTCTTGCATTACCAGCGCTATTTGGGCTTAAACAATCTGGACTACTTCAAAGTCTCAAAACATTATATACTAAAAGGCAGCTGTGTATCATTTTTGCTACACTTGCTCGTACAAGCCGTCTTGATCGCTTGCATTTTGGCCACGTTTATGCAGTGGTCGGTTAATTATCAGTCAACTGATTCGATTACCGGCGACAATTTCGACCATTTGGTCATCTTGGCTGCATCGTTTACCCAATTGGTTTCCAATGCTTGGATGCGTTTGCATCAACAGATGCAACTGCAGCTGCTCAACAGATTGGGCCACGTGGCCACAGCTCTGCGAGTTGCTAATCTGGAGAAGATACGCGCTCGTTGGCTCTACTATCTTTGGCTTCTAATTTGCCTTTACTACGCCTTGGATATTGTCTTTTTCGTCGTATTCGATATGGACATGCAGCTGGAACAATTGATCTTTCTACTTGGCTTCTATGTGCGTCTCGTCTGTGCAAATTTCATCATCATCTGCTACAGCTCGCTCGTGTGTCTAGTGAAGCATTTGTTTCGTGCTCAGGCAGCTCAACTGCAGCGTCTACTGCAGCGCAATGATCACATTTGCCTAAGTCACATTGCCAACAATTTGAGGCTGTATGATGAGCTGTTGCTTCTAAGCCAGGATCAGTTGGTGAATATCTTTGGCGGCGCTCTAGTGCTGCCCTATTTATATGGCACACTCGATGTCACAGAGGTTTTCTATCTGGCTCTGCCCAAGGATGGTTTTTCCTATACGGAAATGCTTCTGCTGCTCCGTTGGATGATACCAATTTGCATATTCTTAAGCATGCCAATGATAATCAACGATTTGGCTGATGAGGTAAGACTACGATCAATAATAAGACTATTTACGAAATGTCATTGATAAATAAAATGGATGAAATTGACAGCTGAATTGAAGTATTTGAGATATAACTGACTAGAAAATACCCTAACTTTAATTAGTTTAAATAAGGTTTGTCAGCAAATGGGTAAGACTTTTATGTATTTGGCTTATAATTGACTAGGAAATACTCTAAGTTGTGAACAGATAAGAATTCCTTTATTTATAATTTTGCTCCATCTTGTTATGCTTGCTAAAAAATTAAATATTAAGTTTTAAATCAAATAAGACTTTTTCATATCTCCACTTTAAGATTTCATATATTTCCATGTCTTACTTTAATGATTATAAAAATTCATCTTAAACTTCATAATAAACTGCCAAAATAAGATAACCTCTCTGTGCCTTACGCAGTTGTCTAACTTGAGATCAACCCAGTATTATTACACATTCACTTTTAGGCAAATATTGAATTGCCTATGGAAAAACGCTTTTCGATAGACAAAACTCTATTCAAATAAGCAGCCCAAGCACTTCAATTAAGCAGCAATTAAGTTGATATCTTAGCTATTTCATAATGTTTCTACTGTTTAGACAACTCCCAGAAACGCACAGGGAATTCAGTTTAACAACCTAACGCACGACACGCACAAGTTCTTTCCGTTCAGCATGTCAATAGCTAAACGATATGGAAAACTTTTTCCATTTTTACATTATCAACGCTTCATGGGACTCACGGACATTGATTACTCCCGGAGCTTAGAGTGTTATGTGATCAATGGAAACTGGTGTTCCCACAGCATACAGCTGTTGATTCAAATTGTTTTCGTTGCGTGCTTTTATGGTGCGGTTTCCGGCAGATATGTGAATTTGCCTTCCGAGTCGGGCAACGATTTTCATCACATCTATATACTAACGGCGCCGATTACTCAGATATTGGTTAATATTTGGTTACGTGTGAAACAGCAATCGCAGCTGCAACTCCTTGAGAGGCTAACCGATTGGTCCAGAGACTTGGGAGTAAATACCTTGGCATTGAATCGTCCCAAATGGCTCTATCGCATCTGGGTGGGCATGAGCATGCTCTATGCCTGCGATATTGTTTTTGCACGCTTCTATTTTAGTGTCAATCAAAGTTTCGGCTACTATCTGGCCATGGCGGGCTACATTGTGCTGCTCGTGCGCACAAACTACATTATTGTGTGCTACACAGCCTTGGTTCATCTGGTAATGCAGCTACTGCAGGAACAGGCCAATCAGCTGCAGTCTGTACCTTCCATAGGCATGGACAGATTATCACAGAATTTGCGCTTTCATGATAAACTATTCCTACTTTGCCATAAACAAATTGTTGAAGTCTATGGCGGCTCTTTGGTATTCCTCTTTCTATATACCGTACTGGATGCTATATGCACTTGTTATTTAGCCTCATTGGAGGAACGATTTTCTATTGTGGAAGTCCTATTCGTACTCTGCTGGATAGTCCCCATATTCATGTCTCTTATCATACCTCTGACAGTCAATAATCTGGCTGAGCAGGTGAGTGGATATATAGGTTAATCTATAATCTATATCTATATCTATATCTATATCTATATCTATATCTATATCTATATCTATATCTATATCTATATCTATATCTATATCTATATCTATATCTATATCTATATCTATATCTATATCTATATCTATATCTATATCTATATCTATATCTATATCTATATCTATATCTATATCTATATCTATATCTATATCTATATCTATATCTATATCTATATCTATATCTATATCTATATCTATATCTATATCTATATCTATATCTATATCTATATCTATATCTATATCTATATCTATCTGTATCTGTACCTGTATCTGTATCTGTACCTCCCACTCATGCTAATAGCTTCTGTCGTAGGTGACAAGCATATCCTCAATTTCACTTAATTAAATTACCAATTTTAATTAGATCAAGAAAGTATTACGTTTAGTTATTCAGTATACTTCAAAGCAGGCGCTTGTGTGCAAGTTCTCTAAACAGAATGTCTGTCAAGCCGAAGCAGAAAAAGCTTTTGGCTTTTATTCCCTATCAACGATATTTGGGACTAACCGATATTGAATACACTAATATTAACAATTGCTATGTGATCAATAGAAGTTTGTGCTCCTTTGGCATACAGTTCTTGATGCTAACTATTCTAATCAGTGCTACGTATTTCAATGTGGAGGCACACGACCATGTCTACATGGACATGCGATCGAGAGCTGGTAATGAATTCTTTTATTTGGTCGTGCTCGCTGCTCCTATTGTTCAGATCTTCATACAAATCTGGATACGATGTCAGCAAGATGAGCAATGTGATCTACTTCAGATGCTGTATGACCTATCCGCTCGATTAAATGTTGAAACATTGCAGTTATCCTTGCCACGTTGGCTATGTCGTCTGTGGATTGGTATTAACTTTTTCTATGTTATGTTAATATTTTCTTCAAGTTCCAATTATATCAACTTCGGATATATAGTCGCAGTTATCGCATTCTTTATACACATGACTCGCACCAACTATATAATAACGCTATACACATCATTAGTCTATATCACGTTGGTCTTACTGGACGAGCAGGCAAATCAGTTAAATATTTTAGAGAGTGGAACTCTTATATCTATGGAGCAATTGGCCAACAATTTGTGTATTCACGTAGAGCTGCTTTTGCTATGCCACGAGCAAATGGTTCAAGTATTTGGCGGCATCTTTGTGCTTATTTCGTTATACTTTCTACTGGATTCTACCTGCCTTTGTTATATATCTACCTTGGAGGGGCGCTTCTCAGGAACTGAGGTCGTATTCTTATTAAGCTGGTTTCTACCACTTAGTATTTATCTAACTATGCCACTGCTAATCAATAATCTGGCCACACAGGTGAGTTCTATTTTCTACAAGAAACATGAAATGTTTAGAGTCTAAGACTCATTAAACTTTTCATAATATTTTTATCAAGAAAAAATGAATATTTAGTAGAGAGAGATACATAAATAATAATATCTATATTATGATATCATTTAATATAAATATTCTAAACATTTTTTTAGTTCTAGGGTATATTATATTCGAGTCTATTCAATTAGTCTGAAATTCGATTATAAACAGACAATATACCAAACAAATTAGAGTCATTATAGATATATCAACTTGACTATATTTCCATTAATTGGAATTAAAAGATCTAACTATAGATATAGATAATAAATATGCCTCGTATTGCTTCTCCCCATATACAAATAGTAATACATTCAGTTATCCTTCAAGCCTTTGCTGCGACACAAGTGTTTTGAAAATGTTCCAAAAATCGAGGGATCGTAAACTTTTAAGTTTCCTCAAGTATCAACGTTACTTGGGATTGAACGATATAGACTATTCGATGCAGCAGCAGACCTATATAGTCCATTTCGATTTCTGTTCCGGCTTGAGCCAGTTCTTGGTACTGCTCATTGTGTTTGTCCCACTGCATGGAATTCTGAGCGTAGAATGTGTTTATAATGCGGAAATGATTTCGAAACCTGTCAAGGCATTCTACTATCTGCATCTATTGACGCCATCGATTATACAGATATTGCTCAACATATGCCTACGCATTCGACAGCATCGGCAACAATTACTTCTGCAGCGAATGTCGCTCCTGACGCAACGTTTGCTGCTGAACACCGAGGCATTGCCATGCCCACGTTGGCTGTATCGCCTTTGCCTGGTCGGCTGCTTTTTCTATATTCTGCATATAACTACGTTTGCAGTGATATATAATAACTATTGCCACCATATCCAAATCATTTTCTATTACATTTGCCTTTGCCTGCATACCATAAGACAGAATTTCATTCTCACTTGCTACACATCCCTGGTGAATGTTGTCTCAAATCTACTGCAAGCACAAGCGGCACAGTTGAGCCAAGCAGTACATGATATCCATCGAGATAAATTGGCAATATATCTGCAGACTCACGATGAAATATTGCTGCTGTGCCATGAGGAACTCGTCGAGGTCTTTGGCATTGCTTTGCTCTTCTGCTTCATATATATCTGTCAGAATTCCATTTTTGTGGCCTATCTAGCCACTCAAGAGAGTCGATTCACTATTATAAATGTTCTTGGCATACTATCTTGGATGACATTTAATATTATATATATGTATATGCCATTGACAATCAATAATTTGGCTTACGAGGTGAGTAAAAATGTAAATTTTAATTTTAATTATTTTTTCTAATATTATAATATTAATATTTAAGAAGATCGAGATAAAGAACAATTTATTGGTCCACTTTAGTAATGAGTATGTGTTTCCAAATTCAAATATCTAGCTTTAATTACGCCCAATGGATGTGAATTAATATACTTCTTTCACTTCGTAAACGCGAATCAACCTTTATATGTCTGAAATATTCAATTAAAGTTCGATAAATATCAAACTATTTATGGCACACAGCTGAAGCGTAACAACTATAAAAACAACACTAACAAAACTCAATCAGGCAATTGATTGCCAACGGAATAATATTCGAAATAAAAATGCTACGAATTTATTCACTTGGAGTCAGTTTCTATCCAGTGTTGAGTTGAGTTGAGTTGAGTAATCATGATGGGAAAACATAAGCAAATGGAGTTATATCCATATTATTGCATCTGCCGGTATCTGGGCGTCTTTAACATCGATTACGATACTCGAACGGATCGCTATCGATTGCATCGCAGCATCATATGCTATGGGATGCATCTGATAATTCAATTGTATTTGATCAGCTGCATGGTGATCCTGGTGAGCTTTTGGACCTTTCACTTTACTAGCGAAATGACCGCAACGGGTAATCACTATGAACGCTTCGTACTCTTCTCGGCCATGATCATACAATTCGTGCAGAATGCTTGGCTCTTGTGGCTGCAGAAGCTGCAGATGCAAATTGTGCGACAAGTGGAGTTGTATAAGCGTAAATATTTGTCTGGTCTGCGACTGAAGCTACCCCAACGTCTGTTTCTGCTTCTGGTCTTTTCCAATATCATCTACTTTAGCCACTTTCTGAATGCCTGCATTACCGATTGGCTTACCCATGTATCCATACTGTTTCGATTTAGCACAATTGGCTTCTTCTTGCGCGCCCTCACCAGCAGCTTCATTCAGGGCACCTATATCTGTGTCATTCACGTCATACGACATCTGCTGAGGAGCAATCAGACGCAGCTAAGCATATTGGTCCATCAGCTGCAGCAGCCCAAGCGCAGCTGTGGCGATGTTTTGCGTCTGCGCGCCTGCCTCGATATGCACGATCGTCTGCTCGTTCTCTGCACGGATGAGGTTAGCGTCGTCTATGGCTTTAGCATTTGGCTTTGCATGCTCTTCTCCTCATTGGACGCAACGAGCATATTATATATCACAATGGTCACTGACACGGGCAAATCAGTGTACGAAAATATCTTAAGGTCGCTTATTTGGCTCTCGCCAACAATTATGACAGCGGCAACAGCTCTAATCAGCGATACAGTTCACGTGCAGGTAAATTAAATAAATTATTGCTAGTAAATTCCATCAGCTTATACCCTTTAAATTTTTTAATTAAAAATATACCAGATAATTTAACTAAAACTAAAACGACTTGTTTATCCTGAATTTTTCCGCAATTGCATTCATAATTAATATAATATTCATAATAATAATAATATTCATAATATAATTATTTCAGTTTATTATATCTACTCTTATACTTTATATAGATTAAAAGTAAAGCAATTTTTTAAATAAAAAGAGATTAATTTGTTCTAAAAAATATTTGCCTTTATATGCATTTTATAGCAAAATTAGTTAAAATATTGAATTGTAGAAGTATACTTTTCTTTTTGCTTGTATGTATATGAAATATTTCACTCAAGAAGGTCTATTAATTAAATTAATAAATTTTTATATTATAATTCAGAATTAGAAAACATTTCATAAAATTAAAAAATTTTGTTGGTACAAATTAAAAAAAAAAAATTTCTCGGATATATTATTTTATATTTATTTTTTTTTACCTGATTTTATTTATTTTTAATTTGATTTAAATTTGAAAAGATGCATAATTTACTTCTTAGTTTTCCAAACAAATTTCTAGGAATTGTTTTTATTTGTAAAATATAAATTTGTATTTTTATAAACTGATTCAAAAAAGCAAAAAATAGTTTTATAAGACATTTAAAATTTGAGAAAACTTGACTTACAAATAGAAAATTCGGAACTATGGAAATTTTAAATATTAAGTTTTTACCTAGGAATTGTTTTTTAAAAACTTGATAAAATATATATTTTTATTTAACTTATAAATTGATACAAATAAGCGAAATTGTAGTATTTGAATTCCCATTTCATTAAGTAAATGTAAAAGATATTTAAAATTAGAGAAAAGATGATTTAGATATGGAAAATTCTGAACTAAGGAAATATTAAATTCTGTGAAATTTACAATTTAAAATATTTAAAATTCAATTTTCAAAATTTTTAGAAAATTCTCAAGTCAAGAGAATCATAGTTTCCCATAGAGATATTGACTAATTTATTCAAGCTCAAGTAGCTTTTAATCAAATGAATTCGATTCTACATTTTCAACCCTGCTAAGACATATGCAATTGATAACAAATCAATTTAAATTCAACGACCTTTTTTAAGCATTTGCCAATATATATAGTATAAAATTAATTCAGTTAATTGAATCTATATTGTCCTAACTTCTGCCTTTTCACTGGTTTTGTTTATCCTTAGGCCCCTTGGGTGCAGTCAAGCTCAACACTAAGCGCTAATGAAATGTAAACATCAATTGTTTTGATTGTTAACAAATGTTTTTTTTTTTCTGTTGACCATCTAATATATCAAAACAAATCCCCTGGCTGCTCTTTCTCAACGGGTTAATTGATCTAACGCCATGGCCAGTTGGACATCCTTCTGTGTCAGTTGCACCTGTTCCGTCATGTTTTCCGGTGACGAGCTGCGCGTCTATTTAATTAGCCTAAAGTGTATCGGTTTACTCTATGTCACGCACGATGTTAGCCAACCGTATCGGCTCTATGCCAGCGATACGGATCAGACTTTAACTCTAGTCGGTTTAACGCTTTTACAGCTTTTCATATGGTTTGCTTTCGCACAGCTTTTGTTAATGCCACAAAGTTTTATGATGCCCCAATATACAGCCGTTGGCAATACGTATTTCATAATAAATGTTGGTGTCATTTGCATAGTTATATCGCTGCTCTATATTGGATTCTATGTGAAGCGTCAGCGCCTATTGGCCATTTTTGGCTTTATTCTTCAACACAATCATAAGGAGCTCAAGAATTGTCATGCCAAGCGTTTCCTGAAATTCTATTATGGATATATGGGTCTAACGGTTTTGTGTGCTATTAACTATACGACGGCATATCGCGCTCAGCTGGACTTTGTGCCCAGCATTCTAATAAGTTTCATCTATTCATATAGCTTTATGTTGATGGGGCTTATCATAATTCTATATGACTGTCTTATACAAATCATGGCTGCCCTTTTGCACCTTTATAATCGCGAATTGCTGACAGCAATAATAACAATAACAACAACAATCAATACAATCAATCGTCTATATAAGCGTAATCAGCTGCTCATCGTTTGCCACGAGCAACTGAACTCTGTTTTTGGTCCTTTCATTTTACTAATTACGGCCATGTGTTTAGTCTCGGCGCCACTTGCACCATTTTTCATGATCACCCTTGTCATTAAGATGGATACCAATAAGATTGGCCTAATCAGCATTATAATAACATTGTGCATAATCACTATGTGGAATATACCCTGGATAATGGGGTTGATAATGATCTTTCGACAAGATATCGTCCGGCAAGAGGTAAGAGTGAATAAAGGGGAGAAGAAACGAAGGGGAAATTCTTAAAGCAGAAGAGAGAGAATTATCCAGAACTAAAATTGAAGTACATTTTCTTTAGGACATTTTTCCGAGTCTTGTTTATTAAATCGTAAATCGTGTCTTAGAATATATTCAACAAAAATCAGTTATATGAAAAATTAACTGTTGAAAATCTAATCAACTTATAAACATACATAATTATTATGTGATATGCGACTCTCAACAGAGTTTTCTGAATATAAAGCAAACGAACTGAAATCATTCAATTTAAGAAATTTAAGCTAAATTTAATTTAAGGTCAGTTTCTAAAGCATTTTACTCTTAGTATAAAAAATAGCAAAAAAAAAAAATAATAATAATAATAATAATAATTAATAAATAAAAAAAAAATAAAAAATAAAATAATATTATCAATAATAATAATAACATAAAATAAAATAAACATAATTATAATAATAATAATAAAATAATATAAAAAATAGGTAATAAAATAAATTAAAATTTAATTTAATTAAATTAAATCTGTAAATAATATAAACAAAAATAAATAAAAAATGAAATGTAAAAAAATAATAAAATAAAATACTAATAAATTAAAATAAAATCAACTTGTTAATGAGCTTTATAAAATCATTATTACAAATACAAAATTCATTTTTAAAAATTCCTAAAATAATATTTTACTTGAAAATTTAATATAATTTTAATTAAAAATATAATAATGTCTAAAAAACAAAAATAATAATTATTCTCCCTAAACTAAATTCCTAAAATTTTAGTTTGCTTAAAAATAGAATTTAATTGTAATTAAAAATAACATAATTTTTTAATAAAAATATTCCTTTTGCTAAATTCCTAATTAATTTTTAATTTTATAAAAATACCCTAAATAAAAAATTATAATTGACCCTGAATCTGCTTTGCGTAATTTTTATTTAATTAAATAAATGATTTGTCAATATTTATTAAACCATTTACCACAAATATAGGTCAGTTCCCACAAAACACAAAAGCCAATTTATGCCCAGTGTTCATTTAGCTAGCTCAACAATTTAAGCTAAGCCTACTTGTTGGCTTAGCTAATTAGGGACCTGAAGTGATATCGATATCTAATATCTGAATCAAATATTTTGTTGTTCGTGCACTTAGTAAATTGAGTAGATATCTATGCCGGTTGGTTAGTCTGTGCCAGCATGTCTGGCAGTCTCAACGTGCGTCTATATTTGCGTGTCCTGTACTGGTTGGGCATGCTCTGTGCCCAGTTCGATGATCGCGAATGTTTGCTACAGTCAACGCCCAGCAGTGAGCGCTATGCTTTGTTCCATACGCTGATCGTGCTAAGCACGGCATTCGCTTGCTTTACCTATGTCTATCTGCGACCTCAGGATCTCTATATGGGTGTTTATAACGACACGGGCAACTACTATGAATTAATCAATATACGCAGCTTTTGCATAGGGCTCTGCTTGCTATACATTTGCCTCTATATGCGACGTCAGCGGCACATTGAGTTGGTTCAGAAACTACTTCGATTGCATCGTTTGTGCCCAGATGCAGCCATGGAAAAGTATTTTCGACGCAACTTCAATGCCTACGTAGCTCTGACTGTGCTCTGCTTGGTGAACTATCTGAATGGCTATGCCCGGGCGGGCCTATCCAAAATTCCCACTCTAGTCTATATCGTGGTGTATTTGTATAGTTTTTCGGTTATGTGCCTGGTGTTGGTGTTTTTTGTCTTGTTGCAGCATATTGTGGCAGCGGGCTTGGCTAAATTTAACAACCAGTTAGTGGCGAGTAATTCCGTGTCAAACTGCAAGCATTTGCTCTATAAGAGACATCGTCTCTTGGATATTATTGCAGTGGAGCTAATTTCCTGTTTCGGTGTTTTAATACTGCCCATTATGCCACTTGTCCTATTTGTGGCACCGTCAGGTCCACTCTTTCTGATTAGCACCGTCATGGAGGGCAAACTGCAGGGACCTGTCGATCAGATCAGGTTTTGCATAACGGCTTGTCTATGGAATGTTCCTTGGCTGGCAATGATAACATTTATGTTGCGGTCAAATGTCATCACAGTGGAAGTGAGCAAGTTGGTTGATTAAAATAAAATGTAACTAAGTAATCTGACTGATCAAGATTTTGTGCAAAACTCTTGATGGAGAAGGAATGCGATATTATCGTTCTTTTAATTTCACATGCAATTAAATAGCATGAATCTAATTTTGTATAAAGTGTGAATCAAGTTAGTTTTGTTTAAATTGAACTAATGAAATATAAAACCAGTTTTTGCGGAATTTTATACCGAAAAATGTAAAATCATTTAATTTCCCTAAGACTTGAAACTAATCCAGCTTCGTATAAATAATATTTATAATTAATATATGCAATAAATCATATTTCATATTCATTCATAAAATATTTTTATAATTATATTTATAATCAAATATATATATAATTAATATATATATAAATTTTATTTATAATTATTTTATAAATATTAATTTCATAAATTTGTAAATAATTTGTATTAAATTTATTTTGTAAATAATGTATATTTTTCAAATTCACAAGAAATATATAAATAACAATTATATTAACTATAAAATTATTATGTTTAATTAATTTTTTTAAATTTATAATTTATTTTTTGTTTAATATGTATTTTTTTAAAATTATATTAAATATTTTTAACTAAATAATATTTAAAATGTTTCAAAAAATGTTTTTATAAATATTATAATATTTTTATTAATATTCATAGTTTTTAAAAATAATAGTTATAATGAATCTTTATTCATGACTAATTGTATATTTAATGATTCCGTGGATTACTGAAATTTCAGCTTTATTTTATGAAAAGAATTTCTTACACTTCATATTCATTATTTGATTTTAGAATAAGAGATATATAAGAAATTTTGATTTCTGAACTAAGGTTTGATTTCTTTTAATTTTTTCTTAAATCAACTTTTTGCAGTTTTATACGTCAATTAAGTTCTATTGCTATAAATAGAACTGAACTGTTTTAATATATTGTAGAACCATCTTTATTAATATAAATCATATATTTATGATCTAGATTAGAAGGCTGAAGCATTGTTCAGAAATTTCAATTTTTATCTCTCTCTTAATCACACACTTTTACTTATTTTCTTTAAGGCCAATAAAACAGCAAAAATACTTGCAAAAATACCCCGAACTGGCTCTGGACTGGACAAAATGGTAAGTTAATATATATAATATAATATATACCATATATACTTAACTCTATTTTAAATAGGTTGAAAAGTTTTTACTAAAAAATCTACGTCAACAGCCCATACTCACAGCCTATGGATTTTTCGCACTCGATAAGAGCACACTCTTCAAGGTTAGTATAGCTGATAGATCATAAGAGATCCAATAATTTATCTATATATCTTTGCACAGCTCTTTACAGCCATATTTACATATATGGTTATCTTGGTGCAGTTCAAAGAAATGGAAAACTCTACCAAATCATTGCAGAAAACTTCAACTTAATTTTTGTGTACAACTTTTTTGAATATAGTTAAATTTTATTTATAATGCATAAAGAATTGGGTTTTTTTAACTTACCGAATCATAAGTCAAGCAGCCAGTTGCTTTTGATTTATAATTTTTGCGCCATTTTCTATATTCGGCTTTGATAACAGCTGCATGACGTTTCCAATATTTTCCCTCAAGCACAACGGTCTGCGAAAAAAAACACACACACAATATAAATATATACATATAAATAATTATAAAGAAAGGAAATATAAAATACAATTTGTTTTTTATTTACTTAAAGTAAACAGAGTTTGGACTTTACTTTGCACATTTTCTCTGGACTCGAGAGCGTTTGACTAGCGTCGAGCTCTTTGGGCAACTGATTCGAGTGGCACCCAAACAACAGTAAAGTCAATAACTGAGACGTTGCGATAATTAAAATTTATGAATCTTTTTAGAATACACTAAATAAATGTAGGTATACGCGCCGACTTGACTAACCGATTTAGTCAACTTTGCCAAATGAAAACACATCAGTCGGCGCAGCTTTCGATAAGATAAATCTCTTTCCGCTGCCACCCAGACAAGATAAGAGGGTGCTTATGTAGCTATATAGTACTACAAAATACAATCTAGATTTTGTATTTGACTGACGTGCTAGACAAATTTGATTATAATATGGGTGTGGCAGACGAGCTGCGCTGCCTCCAGCAATCCGTTTGTTGTCCCAAGCTAATTAGCAGTTATTGTAAAAGGTGTGGGCGTTCACTTGTTTACAGTTTCTCAGCATTTTTTTGTTTTTACCCCCTTTTCACATTTTGTGCAATATGTAAACAGTTTGCGCTGAACAATGTTGTCCTAACTAAGCTGGTAACGTGCTAATCTATTAGGAATCAGAGATAAAAGAGTCGTTTTAAAGTCAAGTATAGTTGAGCACGGAAGCGAAGAGTCGTCGAGGGTTTGTTATGGCAAAATGTTTAATCAGAAGATAAATATTAAGTAAATCAAATATTCCTATATACGTCAATCTATGAATACTTTTTCTTTCTTGAATATAATATGAGATGTAATAACTTATTTCATAAGCATATATTATTTAGTATCTAAATACTTCAATCTGGTTGTCGTCTATATTTTATTAACGTATCTAGTATCTAATATCTATTAGATACTAGATATGGTATCCAATATCTAGTATCAATTATATTGTATTTAGTGTCTAGTATCTAGCATCTAATATCATGTATTTTATATATTTATATATTTATTTATATCTTTTTATCGTATTTTTTATCTTGTATCTTTTTATCTAGTATCTTGTACCTAGTATTTATATGGTATTAAGTGTTTAATATCTCTATAAGCAGAAAAAATCTATTTTTCATAAACCATTATCTTCTTGTCAATATTAATATTAATAATATACCGTATTTAGTAGAAAAATTCTACTATATAGTAACAAGATTTCTAGTACCTTGCATCCATTGTCCATTATTTGTTATCTATTTTCTATAATTTATTACCAAAGTATAAACAATTAATTTTTATCTATCTATTATCTATTATACATCTACTCCATTCTCTATAAACTGAAAGAAATCTATTTTCATCAACTCTTGCTCATAGTTAGATGCAATTCATTGCTTATATTATAGCAATAAAAAATTATCTTTCAGCTACGTATATTGACAGTTTAGTAAATAAACAAGTTCATATAAACACGTGTAAGCAGAATCTATCTTAATTGTTGTCAATTTAAGTTATATCGCTATCGCGCGATTTCATAATTTTGATAAAGTAAAGTCTAGAACCTTAAGCGAGGACAGGTTTAAAAATTAACAAAGTAATACAAAAAAAAAAGTTTTTAATAATTTTATATTAAATTGAAAAACAGTTACTCAACTGAATTATTTAATTATTTAATAGATGTCGAATATAATATTAGGAAATAATATAACGTTTCTATTTATATACTCTATTTAAAGCCAAATTCTCAATTAAAAGTCAAGGTTATGTATGAATGAAAAGTTTAGCTCATTAATGCCCTTTAAAAATTGAAATGTTCATAGAATCTGTTAAACGCTCGACGACGAATTCGATTTATTTCATAGATTAAATCGCATTTGCTATAAATAAAACGCGACACTGGTGAAAGATACCCAAAATATAAACGCGCTTTCTTATCACGTGCTGCAAGCTGAACGCAGAGCAGAGAGAAGTCTATATAATGTGCTGCCACTTGTATTATCAGGCGATGAGTTAACGACGCGCAACATCTGGATCACGCGTACAGCAAATGATGTTGAGCCAATCGAACATTATTATAATTTTTGTTCATGCTCCATGTGGGGGTTGTTTGAGTACATTGCGATAGCATTGATTCAGGACAAATTTAGACTAGGTTAATATGTCAGCTGTTTGGTTCATCTGATTTGAACAGCTATTAAATAATTAAACAGCTGATGAAAGAAAACTTGAACAAATATGTAATTTAACAATAATGTGTACGAATCGAAGAGAAATCTGAATGAAATTCTTAAGTTTTTGTAATTATGCATAAGTCTATTTTTGTTCTTTCAATCTCAGATGTGATTTTAAAAATCTCATTGAATGATTGTTTTTACATTAAATGCATTTTCTCTTTATTTTATATTATTATGTAAGCTATAACAGATTAAATAATAATATAACATATTTATAATATGTACAATAAGAAACAATTTCTTTTTAAATTTGTTTTATAACAAATTTTTAGTTCTAAGATTTTTTATCTACTACTTTTCGAGTTCTGTAATTTATAAAACATATTTCTTTGATACATTTAATACAATTGAATTATAAAATATGTTTTGAACAAAATTTTAAATTTATTTAAAAATCCTTTGGAGTCAAACCAAAGAAAACTTACGCAATTTATTTTCTCATAAAATAATTTAATACTTTATTGTCTAAACTTGGCTTGACAGCTTTGAAAACTCACTAAATATTATTTAAGTAACCTTCATAAATATTAAATTATTATTTATTAATTAATTCTTTTCTCCATACCAAACTATGTTTATTACACTATAATTCACTTATTATACAACACTTTTTTATAGAGTTGAGTAGCAGATGTGAAGTTTTAAAGATCTATAAATGTAGACTAACTGATTCATCTGTTATATACGAGAATACTCCACAAAATCAGCTGAGATTTCACAAGTTTCACAAGTTTTTTTTATCGCTGTAAACTATTAGCCGATTTTGAAGCATTGTTAGAAAATATGTTCCATATAGATACTATTATCACATAACGCGCACATTTTGATACTAGTTAGTGACACTTGTTCTAATACTTACTTGGGGATTACTATGTATGTCAACGTCCAGCGGCGATGCGAATTGACACACCGGCGTTCTGCGCTTTTGTATAACTGCAAAAAAAAAACGTAGAAATGTGAAAAAATAATATAAATACATGGAGGCGACTAGGTAAAGAGAGCGCGCGCGCGTCAAATGTTTTGCGATAAGATTTAGCCTGGAGATTAGCGTTATTTCAACAGATAACTTCAGAGAGATGCCAAAAACTGTACTTGAACGGATTCTAAAAACGTGTTGATAAAATAACAATAACAATGAACCTCAGACAGGTGGAAATCACAGACTGGATGACAATTCATTATGTTGTAAACTCGCAATGATATCTACCATGCATATATACTTTGGAGTACGATTGTGAAAGAGGTGGGTGAGGCATATTGAAATCTATATACAGTTCATAATCAAATTAGTTCAGTTCGTAATTTATATATATTATTAAAAGTGATAAGTGTTAATGAATATGAAATACTATATAGAAAAGGGCGCTACGCAATTATAGAGGGCCTTGTCTGAACTTCGACCTTTGTGATTTATTTTATTTTTTGCAATATGTGCATTATATGATTTCTTAATATATATTCAATAATATAATATATTAATCATTATACTATAGAATATTCCAAGTATTTTATATTTATGCTAAATTAAAATTCTGTTAAAGTGAATTTATTTAATATAAGATCTATCTTATATATTTTATTTATTTTTTTTAAATTTTGTTTAATTCATTTTTTAAATTTAATTTTTTATTTTATTTTTATTCAAAAATTTTATTCTATTTTATCTCACCTTTCTTTATGTTCTAAAATTTTATTATTATTTTTATTTGTTTTGTTTATTCTATATAAATTTATTTTTCATAATTTTTTATTCATTAAAATTTTTTTAACTACAGTTATTGAAAAAAAAAAAAAAATAAAGAAATTTTTATTATACTTTATACTCTCTGTTCCTTGAAAAAATTAAATATCTTTAAAGTTCTCTTCATTTAATATAGGTAACACTCAGACCCAGTTGAACAAACTAACATTAACAAAATGCCAGAAATTTCCTCTGAGAAAGAAAGAAATCTAATATGCATTCCTGGTGAAATTATCTGACCGATAATACCCAACAGCGAACACATTGCGGCATTTTAGGTTTTATAATCTGATGAATAAACATTTAATATATATAAGTAGTAGCAGAAATGTGTATGTATGATGTGCATTTGTAGGTAGCTGGATTTACAGCCCAGTACAGTACACTTTATAAATAGAGCTAAAATTTTCCATTTGCCTTTGTCGCAGTTGTCGTCACTTTTAAGAGATAATCGTACGTTGACGGGGTTTGTAATACACATCTATCTATCTATCTATCTAGGCAACATTCTTGCTGTTCTCTCACTTGTGATGTAATCGAATGGCAACTTTAAATACATAAATCACAGAAAAGTCTCAAATACTTATAATTTAAAAGAAATATAGTTTTACTATAATTTATGTTTGTATATTTTTTGGAAAAGGGAATTTTCAGGGAAAAATTGATCGAGCGTATTTATAATATTTTTATATTTTTATTTAATTATTAAAAAAATAAATATAAAATGGAAACTGAGTATTTTTATTTATATTTTTATTTATATTTATATTTTCAAGTTTTTAAAAAAATTAAAATGTGCAAAATTGATATTTTTAAATTTAATCTATTTGAAAAAGTTTGCAACTCTCAGAATTTGTTTTGATTCTATGTAAATCATCTGCCTATTAAAAAGTATAGACTACATAAAAAATGGAAGACTTAATAGAATTATATAGTTTTTTATTTAAAAAACTAATAATAATATTAAATAAAATAAATAAATAAAGACCTGTTAAATGTATTCATACAATTTCAAGCGTAATTTTTTTTTTTTAATTCTCATTATTTAAACAAAAAAATCTCAAATGAAATATATAAAAATAAATGATGTAAACTGAATCTAGAAAGTAATCCTAAAAGGTGATAACTCTCTTTAAATATAAATTATAGTGTTTCGCTGACTATGCAAGCTTTGATTTTAATTTTTCATTTATTTTATAACTAGTTGGAATTTGTTAAAACTTAAAAATCAAAAAAATAAAAATTCAATAATAAATAAAATAATACTAGAGCATTACCAAATTTGCAATTATAATCTGAGCTATTTTTGAAAGCTTGCTCAAAAAAAGTTTTCTTTATTTTGCTGGCATCAGATGTTCGAGTTGACACAGAAGGTAATTATTTAAAACCTATTTCACAAAGCAAACCAGACAGACATCTTTGATAAGCGCCACAGTAAGCTGATAAGGAAACGCATAAGACAAGCGCGTCGACGCGCTTGCCAGACACTTGACAACGATGCCAATTGTAGAGAACAAAATGTGTCTGCTACAACCACAAGTACAACTTGCTCCATAGACAGAACAGCGACTGTCGGAAATTTAGACATATAACCAACAATTAGAAACCTGTTGAAAAGCTAACTACAAATGCGAATCGTCTGCTAATCACGAAAGCTTTTTATGCGTTAGCTTTTAGCTTTTTTTGATGTTGCTGTTGCCGTTGTTATTGCTATTGGCACGAATACTTTGTTTTGTTTTGTTTTTGTATAATATATGTATATAATTCGAACAGCACGTGTAGCATTTTGGCGCTCATGGAAATAGTAATTTAATAACATTATTTCTTCATTTCTTCAATGATTTGTAATTTTGTAAAAATATTTTTGCCCCTGACACGTGTCGTGTGTGAACAAAAAAAAACTATTTAATTGAAATTTTTTGTTCAGCTCTATTTGGGAATGTAAATTGCTTGTGGAAAAGCGCATGAGCATTATGAATTGTAAAAATATAATCACAAATTATATATTTTTGGGTCTAAATTAGTTGAGTTATTTTGTTTTTGCCGCCGTTTCCGCTCTTGAAATTTAGCAGCCTAGCAACTGTATCAAACTGTACAAATAAACTATTATCTTATCCTAATCAAAATCAATTTTTACAACAATTTGGTAGAACAAATTTTGAATGTTGTCATAAATTTGTGGCTGCTAATTAACTTGTAAGCAATAAGTTTTTTATACAACTCAATTTTTTATGGATTTGTTTTGATTGATGTACCAAATGATATTTGCTTTTATGAATTTTTAATAATGTTAAATACGCATCTTTTTAGAAGCTATATAAAATATATAGTTTTCATGTAGCATAGAAATAAGTTAATATAATAATTAAAGTGTTTTTATAATAAAATAATTTACATATTTTTACATTTCTTCACAGTAAATCACATAACACTAAAAATAGCAATAAAAAATATTTAAAATATATTAAACATAGTAAATCATATAACACTGAAAATAGCAGTTTTTATACCCTGAACCCATTGAAAATGGGAATTCAGGGTATAATGGTTTTTTAACTATATATTATTATAAATATATTAATAAACTTAAAAAAAATATCAATTCATTTATTAAACCATTTAATTATTTTTTTAAATTTATTTTTTATTTATTTATTTTTTTTTTATAAATTTATATTTTAAAAATATATATATATTATGTATATATTTTTTTTTACGGTATAAACTTGATTTAACTAACTTTAATATTGACTTAATCTTATCAGCTATAATTATGTAAAATTATATTAACTTTTTGTTTTTATTATATAGTTTTTTATACAATCTTATCTACGGAAATTTCTCATTATTTTAAGTTTTTTTATATATATTTAATATATCAATAATATGTTATACAATAAAAAAAAACAATTATTTTGATACTTAAGCTGTCGACTGTTTGTGTTAATATATTTAAAAAAAAAAAAAGAAATATATATAATTTGTATTTATCTTATTTTAATGAGAAATCAAAGTAAATTATTTAAAAAAAATTGGTTAAAGTAGTAAATTAAATAAAAAACTAAAATAATTTAATAATAAAGTTTCACAACATCTATTAAAAATAATATTCTACATATGAATTACTTACATTGCATATGCCAACAACGCCAGATGACATTATTAAGTCGTATTTTATCCTTCCACCGCAAACGAACGCCTTTAAAATGATTCCATTTGGGAGACGTCAATTTTTGGCTAAAATGAATACAGAATATTGATTATATAATATACATATATGGAATAAAGACAAGCTAAATGTGTATGGTTTACATTAATAAATGGCATGCACAATTTGTTTAAAAATAATATAAGGCATAGAATTGGACAGATTGTGAGTGCTATAAATAGTTTGCCCCATAACCCGCCTGGGCGCCAATCTCAAAATAAAATCTGAGTATTTTTTTTCTGCTTACTATTCTATTTCTATTTGATTAAACAAAGAGAAAGAGAGCGCAAAAAGAAAAGTTGTTAATCAATATACATATCCAACTATTGACGGCGAATTGGCATTTGTGATAACCGTGATTAAGCGACGCACGTCAATATCACAATATCAATATCAATGCAGCTCGAACATAATAAACAATGGTTAACTAATCAGTAAGCTGCCGATACTCGATCTACTCGCTGTCGTACTTATCGATGATTCACTGTGGCAAATAGTAAACAACTGCATTTGCTTGTTATTGTTTTGCACTTTGAACACAAATCAAAAAAATAAATAAATACAAAAATTACATAACAAGTTGGGATAGTAAGGCACTTGCATAAACAGTTGCGCCCGCATTCATGGAACCACTCGAAACGACAAGCACCATCAAGCACCGCTAAACGCACCGCCGCATTCCCAAATAAGTTTACAAAAAACTTTAGCTTTCTGCAACTATTCTAAGTTTTGAGAATATATCAAGGAGCATAAAAAAAAATTATTATTATATATTTCTCGGCTAATTAAGAAAGGTCAGCAAATTTTTTTGTCTATTTCCTAAAATAAAAATGTTTTGATTGAGGAGGAAAATAAATCATTCAAGTTGATTTTTTTTGCTCTGTTTAAAGGGGAACACTCATAACCAAAACTTCTCCAGTAATAAAAAAAAAGTTATTTTTAAGAACAAATTAAAATATATAAGAAGTAAAACAAAAATAAACTTAAAAGTAAAGTAAAGATCACCTGTAAGTTTCCTAAGACGGAAATCCCCAAATAAAGATGAATTATTGTATTGGTATTTCCAAGCTATTTAAATTTTTTTAATATGAATATAATTGATTTTTGCCATCTTTAGTTGGGGAACACCCGTAAAAAATAAGTTGGGAATGTTTGTAAAAAAGCAAGAACAAAATATATAGATTTTATAAAATAAAATTTAAAAGAAAAAAATTAAATTGAGCTCAGGTCATTTAAGACGGGAATACCCTTACTAAAAATAAATATATTGTGTTTTACTAAAATGTGAAATCAATTAAAATTAAATCAAATATAAGTTTTTTTTATTAGGGGACAATGCCCCAAACCCGAAAATTTATCAATGAATAGAACCTATTGACATAAAAAATATATTTTTTTTAATTATTAAACAAAAACAAAACAACATATATACAAAATTCACAACATATCATCATTATTTTTTCATGAAAACAATTAAAATCTAAAAATAATAAAACTACGTATAGGAGAAGAAAGTCTGAAAATAGACTCAACAGATTGATTACGTAGTTCAAATACACTGAAAAATATTTATCAAGTCTCTAGAAATTTTGAATTTAAAAATTCTATATTAAAAAAATGCAATATAGTAAATATCTAAAATATTTATAATTTCTATATTCATAAATAATATTTTATTACAACATATTGATCAATTTAATTCATATATCCAGAGGAAAACCGTTTAACTATTATATGGAATATAGCTAAATTTATCCCAGTCATAAATACCAGAAAAAACTCTAAATGTATAGATAAGTGCAACGTAAATGTTTATTTATTTTCTTATCTTAAATTCGTTTCGTCACAAATTCGTATTTCCCCTGTCGTAATACGAAAAATGTATTTATATATTGTATATCGATTAATCGTAATACTCTGTGCCCACTTCCCCACATGCAGAGACTGTACACATTCTTTTTTTTTTTTTTTTGTTGTCCAACATACGTAACGTATGTACATACATCTATTATCTAAGGCAACCCCACATCGAGATGGTGTGCAAAATGCGCGCCACACAGAAAACTGAATGGCGGCTGCCCTTTGGCACAGTCCCCCTCGAAAGATAAGCGTGCGCAAACATAACTAAGGCACAAAAGCCTATCTAGCTATCAAACTGATAAGCTCTGATCGTAAAAGCAACAAAACGAGACGAAATAAACCAAAAAGAAGAAACGAACAAACTACACAACAAACGATCTTCGATGACTAAAAACTTAAATTGAACCAAAAAACTCTGAACTTTAGCACTACGAAAGCGAGCTATAAGGCAGAGGCAGACCAGGCCAAAAGGAAGAAGAAATATAAACTTGTGTACGTGCCCAATGCGAATTAGGGATGTGGCATAAAGTCCAATTAATATAGATGTCTACACATGTGCACACATACGAAAGCATATTTAATTACCAATAAATATGTATGTATGTCTAAGAGCTGGGAATGTGCGATAAGTATGCACTAAACAAAAATGCCTAAAATTTCATTTCATGCCTAAATTCATTCATCATGATTTTTAAAGAAGAAAAAAATATTTCACTTATAAAAGGGAATGTTAGAAAAAAATATTTTTTAAATTTGCATATTTTTTAAATTAAATATAAAATTAAATTTCAAAATGAAATGAAATTCCATTTTATATATAAACAAATAAAAAGAATGAGCGAAAATAAATAAATAAATAAATTAGAAAGTAAAAATTGCATTTTTTTTTTCAATTATGAATATAATTAAATATATAAATTTAATATAATTTTGATAAAATTCCATTTTATAAATAAATACAAAATATATTTGTTATGAAATATTTTCTTTTATTTTTGTAAGTTTTTTTTTTTTTTAATTTTCAGTATTTTCAGTTAATCCTTGTTTAAACACATTATATATTTTTTAAATTATTTTTTTATTTATTTTTTTTTCTGTTTATATACTAATTTAGAATTCATTATTTATTATTATTATATATTTTTAATGTTTTAGTAGTTGCTTTTATTTTGCATGCAAATTTTAATAATTTTTAATTTATTTATTTTTGCATTTAATGTTTTAATCATTTACTGTTAAAAAATTATAAAATATTATCAATATTCCAAACATTTTTTACATAAAGATATTGAAATCAGCAATTTACATTATTTAGATTTTATTATAAATAATAGTCAAACTAAAATATCTTTAAAATTTTAATTTTAATTAAATGAAAATTCTAATAAAAAAATAAAAATAAATATATAAAAATTTGCAATTTTACTCTATATTTAAAAAAAGACTTGGACAACTCTTAGTCAATTATAAATATGACTAATCATCAAATAGATTTCCTTCAAGCTGCAAAACTGTCGTGCAATGCCGGATAGCCAACTTTTACCTACCTACCAAAAACTAAATGCGCCATTATAAACAAATTCGCTGACTTTGTGAAAAAGTTTGAGCAAAGAGAAGAAACAATAATAAAATCAAAACAAAGCGCTAATATCGGCTACGTGCTTTACAAGCAATTTTATATACATATATAACATATATATAACTATATGTATGTTATCTAAGTTTCTTGACTTGACTCAATTTCGAATATATTCGATAATCAAAAATGTGTAATAAATGTGTAAAACGAGTAAACATTTTGGATCCATCACATGCACAGAATATACATATGTATAAATTTCATATATATTCTTTCCTCAATCTTGTTGACTGCAACAGAAAGAGGATGAGAGAAAAAACAATAATATTCTTTAAATAGCGCACCTGGGGGTTATCTAAAATGGCAAACAAACAAAAATTTTATCTGGCCTTTTGTTGACATAGAATTCGTGAGGATCCTGGGGTTATAAACACAGATTTAAAAAAAATGTATATAAATATATATAATTTTTTAGATATGAGGATAGACAAATTTAGCCTTTGCTTAGAAAAGATAGCTATATAGAAGAAGATTAGAAGTTAGAAAGTCTGCAGCAAGCACAGTGATTACTCGATAAGAGATATACACACACGAAAAGAAATCTATAAAACTTAGAATGGTCGGGGATAAATAAGTTAGTAGAGTTTTTACTATTGCCATTTGATAAGTGGATTCGTATATGCTCTTTAAGATATGTAGTCTCTAGAGAAGTCACAGATATACGCTCCTCACTTAATAAGTGAAATACATTAATCTTCTATAAGAAATATGCTCTATGTGGTATTCCATTTATTTATTATTTAATATAGCAAAGAGTCAACTGAACTTCCATTAATCTACTTATTTGCCACTTTATATATATTATTATTATTATTATTATTATTTCTTTTACGACTTTAAATTCGTAAATATTCTTGCCCAAATCTTTTCTAGATGAAATTAAAAATCAAAATGATGAAATGAAATGAAATGATTATCAAAATTCCTTTGATAATTAGCATATTATTTCAAGCAGTGCAAAAGTTTTCACATATATTTTTTTTGTTTTAATTTTTACTAAGCATGATCCGGGTTTGAATTTCTATTCTCGTATATAATATATGAATGTTATATAAATCATAATATGAAGAAGTGATCTAAACGTTTAAAATGTTTCTTTAATCAATCTATAAATACTTTGAACGTTCGCTGAATTGAGCTTTTACTGTAATACTTAGGAGCCTCGTGGGTGGTCTTAATTCAATTTATTGTTATTATTTTAAAGTTATTTTAAATAATTTATTTAATTTAATTTAATTTGTTCTTAATTGAGTTAAGTCCATTGACTTATTGAAAAATAGATAAGAAAAAATAAATAAAATAGGATAAATTAAAAATCAAATTATATTTTTTATTTCTATTTTTTAAAGTTGTGTCTTTATATGTATAGGGTATCAACAGGTCGTTGACTTTTAACTTCTACGTTTCAGTTTTCCTGAATTGATATTTCATATTTTTTGATTACTGATTTTATTTTTTATTTGAATTATTTTTTATTTTATTTTGCAACTTTTTGTTGTCGCATTTGCAAACGTTTGCAGAAATAGAAGACGCAGCACAAAAGGTAGACAGCGATTAAAGCTAAAGGTAACACGAGCAGTAAGGCGTCGCTGCCGCTGCCGCTGCGCCGTTGACGTCGACGTCAGCGTCGCAGCAACATGTGCTATGGAACGATTATGCGAACAGAGGCGTATTTTCGGCCCAGTTAAAGCTATGTTTGTTTGTTAGCACGCACTTGGCGCGTGGCCTTTGGCTTGGCTTGTTGACACTCACCTGTAGGTCAGATTCATGCATTTGAAGAGTTTCGTCAGCGACGTCTCGATCTCCAGGTGTGAGGTGATGCTCATGCCCATGCTATTATCATCGCATTCACGATCCAGATCCATGCGCGGAAAATGAACCACTGTCTGCGGCACATAGAGCTGCACATCGCGACACGTATTGGTCGCGGTGCCCGTCTTATCGAGACTTGGATCTTCGGGATCCAACATCTTCACCTCGCCATCATCTTCTAGATCATCCTGCGCCTCCTCAGCCTCAAAGTGTGAGACCATAAACTGACCCGAGTGTATGGACTCTCTTTCCGCTTTGCTGGCGGCTAACATGGCGGCCAATTCTGCTGCAGTGCTGCCGGCGTTGCTGCTGGCAGCGCTGTCCAGATAGGATATGGCGTGCGGGTGCGAGTGGGAGAGCTGATGCAGCGATGCTTGCTGCGATGCCTGTTGCTGCTGCTGTTGTTGTTGTTGTAACTGTTGTTGTTGTTGTAATTGTAACTGTTGTTGTTGGAACATATTGTTTGTGCGTTGATAGATTTCGTATTTGTTCAACATCATTTTTTTGGCTACTTGTTACGTTTCTTTGTTGTTGGACTATCAAAATAAAAAAAAATGAATTCCTTTTTTTTTTTGGTTTTTTTTTTTTGTTTTTTGTAGTGTGACCAGGTGCAAATATATTTGAGGCTTTGAGCTGCTAATTTTTCTCAGTTCACGTTTATGCTACGCATTATGTGATTGCAAAAAATTTCTTTAAGCTCTGCAATTCATTTAATTGACACATTTGATTATGGGTTTTCGATTTATTATTAGTATTATATTTATTTTTTTATATAAGCTTAAATTATATAAATTTTTTAACTGCTAACTTCGGCATATATGCATATGTTTTCTCTACAAAAACTTAACAATTTAATTACTCCAGTTGATCAAAAAATAAACTCTAATTAACACTTTGGTTTATTTATGACAATTTATTTGGTTTTCGTTATTTTGATTCTCTTCTGTGCTGTTGTTTCTTCAATTTGCACTTTTATTTGTTTATTTGCTTTTTTTGCATTTTCTACTATTTTGTTTATATTTATTAATTAATAATTTCTTCTTAATTTCTGATACATTTATTGCGTTTTGTTTCAATTTTCTTAGCACTTGCTTCTATTTGGTTGTTATTGTTGTTTTTGATTAGCTGTTGATTTTTCTTCTTCTTTTCTAATGGCAAACACGCCCCGCTTTTAGCGCGTCACAATTGACACACACGCACACACACACATTCAGAAGTGCCTACGCACACATATAGACACATTCGCCTGCATATGTCGAGAGCGCAACTATTCAGAAATGCGACGTCAGTTAATTGGCTGATAATGAAAAAGCTTGTGTGAATTATTAGTATATTTTAATTTCTTGCTTTGCGCTCGGCACGCGGCGGATGTTGATGACTTTTCAATTTCACAAACGGTACTGATCGGCGGCTCGCCGCAACTCAAGAACTCAAGCTGAAAGGCAAAAAAACAAAAACAAAACCTGTGCGATTGCGTTTATTATTGCCCTGCACACACAATCAAAACATAAAACAGCTGACGCCAGCAGCTCGTGCGCTCTCTTTCTCTCTCAGCACTTTCTCTGGTGCGCTTGTTCCCGTCTCTCTCTGGCAGTCGTGTGCCTAGCTTTAGCCCTCTCACACACACACGTACGGGCCTTATCAGCATAGGAATTTTCTGGCGCTAAATGTGAGTGACTGAGCGTGCAAGAAGAAGAAACAACATTCGGCTACGACGTTGGCGTAGGCTGCGCCTGCACATATTTACACACACACATCCTCATAAATACTCACTCACACAGCATTGGATATACGTACACTGTGCATAACAAAAACAATGGCCACAGTGCGACCGTTTATTACGGCCAATTGGCTACAACCAATAGGCGTATTTGTAGTGCTGTCTTCCATTTACGTCACAATTCGCATAGGCTGACCACTCAATTTGCCCATTTTTCCTGGGCTGCGTGCACTTTTGACCTCTGCTTTTATACAGTTACAGTAGTCACATCGCACACAAAACATTTACACTTGCACACGCACACACTCACTAGGTTGGGGGCGCGTCTACAATAGCAAAAGTAGCGTTCACTTCCGTACAGCGTAACACGAGTTTAACGCGCAAGCGTGCGTCTTCACGTAATATTAATTGAAATTTAAGCACTCATATTAATTAATTTGTCTCTGCGACTACACAACACCAAAATTGGCTAAAAAATACCAAACTGCGAGAGCGTCAGATGTATGACAGTAGCAAAACAAAAGCTGATAGTCATAAAACTGTTTACTCACTTAACGAAAGACAAATTAACAGAATGTTACCTAACAACGAAAATTTTGAACAATTTTGATTAATTATTTTCCCAATCAAGTTTGCTACTAAGTTTTCGTTGGCCATTTTTATCTATTCTTTTAACAAAAAAAAACCATTTGTCTTTTGAAATGTTTTGCCAAAACTCAGATAATGCATTATGACAGAGAAAATAGTTCAATGAAATCTACTTAAGCATTAAATCAGTAATAAAAATATATATTGATTCCAATCTTCAATAATCCAATAAGGGGAAAACATACATACATTACATTTATTAATAATTGCATTTGATTCATGTTCATTTCAAAAATTCCGGGAATTTGAATTACTTCACTGTTTGTTCAGATAAGCAACTGACTCACTGTTATTGATTAACATTGGTTCATTTGGAACCATTTAGCCGAATGGGTTCCGGAACACTGAGCAACCGTTCAGTATCGTCCCAAATGAAACGCAAAAAGGTCAAAATATTTTCACTCGTGTATTTTGCATTTATATGGACATAAAAATGGCTTTCTAGTTTGCGCGCAAACAAACCACAAGCACTAACCGTGCACACAACACACAAAGATATGAAAATGTTAATAAAAAACTTGTAAGTACCTAGACATTGAAGCAAGTGTACAAAGGTGCAACAATTTCGCAATATCGCATACAAATATACGCGAATACACAGACATACAGACACATTCAGAAGCTGACAGACATGTATAAGTACACATGCACGCACACAAGCAAGTCAATTGCGGATTTGTTGTCTATAAACAGTTATGTGTGTCAGTGTGCGAATGTCGTGTGGCTGTGTTTGTAGCTTTATTTGCCAATTCATGGTAACGTGGCAGAAATGTTTACAAACTGCTTGTGGCATGCAACAGAGCTGGACAGTTGTGGCAGCTGGAACTGCGAAAATGGCTGATGCAATCGACTGCAGAATTGCGTAAATGTGGCATATGCTTCTTTTTTGGCTTGCCACTTGCTACAGCACGTGCAAAGGGCAGTGAATCATGTTATTTACGTGCTACCTCGCTCACACATATACACATGTGCATGCTTCGCACTGCTCTCGCTCAGAGTATTTAACTAAAGAATGTTGAAGATATTGCGTTGTCAGTGCTCATAGCAATCAGCTTTTTGTTGATAATTTATTTTTGTTATTTTCTTTTTTGCATGGCAAGGGAAATTTGATTGAGCTCGTGTTTCTCGATAGTTTCACGATTTTCCACAAACATCTCAAATTTCGTGAATCAACAGGTTTAAAAAAGGGGCTTTATCAAGAATTAAAATTAGAATTAAAAAAATTATATGATAAGATTACAGTACAATGAAAAATAACAAATTTGTTTATAACGAAATATTTTTGCATTACACCTGCGCTTGGGTCTCAGCGTAAGGGCTTATCAGCAGCTGCTGCTGTTGACGTCGTCTAGCCAATTGATTTGTTTATGTCTGGTTGCAATCCCTAATAAATTGAATAATTTGTTAATCACTATATATATATAAGCCCTTTGTACAGTGCAGGTCAGACAAATAGTGCCAACTAATTTATATTAATCAAACAATTTGTTTATTTTTCTCACTTGCAGTGCCACCATGGCGTCCTCACAACAACAAGAACAACCGCAACAACAACCAGCGTTCATCACATCCATCGAACCGTTTTCAATATATTCCGAATATATCCCGTTCAACTTTGATTCTGAATTGACATCATCATCATTATATGACCACCAGCAACAGCAAAATACCATTGACAATGGAGAGTTTGGATTTACCGCAAGAACTTTACTGGGATCCCAAGACCGAGCCAGTTTCGCCGCCATCGATGTTGGACGGCGAGCTATTTACGCTTGATGATCCCAACTTTCTCTATAACGATAACTTTGCAGATGGTAGTTATAATCAAATATAATCAGATTATAATCGTTATACTAAACATATTCTATTTAGGCATTACGCTCTTGAGCGTGGAGGAGGCGGAGTCCTTGGAGAAGTCGGCATGTTTAGAGCTGCTCAACGATGAGGATTTCGTTGTGGAATTGATGGATATGAAGGATGAAGGCAAGTTAAATTAAAGTTTAACAAATGATCTCAGATTAGGTATTAGCTTAAGCTAAAATATTAGATTTTAAAATTAATGTTGAGTGCTTAAGGTTTCCCTAAAGATATTTTTGGATAAACCCTATACTATGTAAGTGCAATATGCGGGCTACAGAATTTCATGTTAATTAATTTTTAGTCTAGTATAACAGATTTTATATAGCTTTATTGGCAAACCGAAAATATCGACTATTGCTGAGGAAGCCTGAGCAGAGCTTGTAAAATTTAGTTATATCAGAAAACTTTTTTTCATGTTGTAATATATTATAAATATAAAATGCATACTTGCTGTAATCTTATATTATAATATATTCAAACTCTAGTCAATATTCAGCATTCAGATTGGCATCAACGCAAAACTTTCAATACTATTTAAATGTTTACGCAATATTATCATATTTCAATTGAATAACAAACAAAATAATCAACTTGAATACCTAAACTCTAACTAATAAAAATGTTTCACAGATTTGCTTTTAGCACTTTTTTGATAACAATAAGAAATTTGATTGAGGTTTGATTTCGTAATTACGAATAAAAATTGCGAGACTTAACTTAATTAAATAATACATATGCCAAAAAAAAAGAGAGAAGTGAATGCTAATTTGTGAAGGCATTTGCCTTTAATTCCGAATCAAGAAAGACATGTTTTTTTCTTCATCAAATAAAATAAAAATACTTAAATATGTTCTGCTGGCAATTTGCAAATATTTCACAATTTTTTAATGTTATCAGAACTTAAAAAAAAATAATTAAAATAAAGTAAATAAATAACTAGAATGAATATGCTGAGAAACATTTATATTGAATTTAAAAATAAATTGATATAACATAATGAAATAATTAAAATTAATAAAATATAAAGTAATAAATAATAGAAATATGATAAGTTAAGAAACTATTATTATGATTATTATTATAAATTATTATTATGATTATTATTATAAATTATTGTTATATATAAATTGCAAATGTTCGAAAAGAAGTCTAACTACAATTTTTAAAACTCGAAAATGTAAAAAATAGTTTCAACGCTTACAAAAAAATAATAATAATCATATTGTTTAATTCTTTTGATCCTTTAAACCCTACATACCACCAATATTCAAAATGTTTACTTTTTCATATATTCAAATCCCTAATGATCCATATATTTGCGTTTTCACGTCAACAATCGTTGTGTGTCGGCGTATACTCAAATATATGTATATATATTCGAAAAAAATTCAAAACAAACATTTCGAAATGTAGTCGAACTTTGAACGTCTGAAAAAATGTAGACAAATAAAACGTCTGTGAAGCTTGCTGCACAGCTTTATTATTATTGTTTTTTTTTTTTTTTTTTTGAATACGAATTACCCATAAACGATTTTGAACAGACAAAAAACCAGTTCCTTGGTCTTAAAACTGAATGAAGAAGCTGCTACTTTGCGTAGTTGCTATACGATATTTTTGGAAAGCTTGAAAATAGGAATTGAGTTTAACAAAATTTGATATATGATAGAGTTTCTTCCTGATTAAGACATTGCATGTGGACAGATAAACTAAATATTGAATATCAAATAAAGTAAACTAGATTCAAATCAAATTATTATTTATTATTTAATAGTATTACTATAAAGCAACTAGATGAAGAGTTTTACTTTAATATGTGGAAAGATTTTATATATGTTATTCTTTATTAAAATTAATTATTTTAAAACCATAAATAAGATCGATTATATCGATACATATATATTTTATCTGTCTATGTGCATATATAGTTTTTATATTATAATATTTTTTAAATATATTTATTGTATATTATTTTAACTATTTAAATATTAATAGTAAAGCACCGTTAAATAATTTGCTGTTATATTTCCATATCGATATTGTCATCGATAATCATATTTCAGTCAAATTTGTAAACCAATATTATTATAAACAAAGTTAGATAACTTTTTTTAGTTAAAATATTTATTAGCTTTTTGACGAACTTATTTAAAAATATTTTGAGAAGTTTTTATATACCTGCTTTCATCTCTCTTTTTGTCTCTCAACATTCCCATTGGTATTACATAAATACTATAAAAATACTCTTACTTATTTGCATATCTATTCCAATTGACAATTCCGAAAATTTCCAATGTTTTGTCTCTGCGATTATGTGCATAAGCATATGGAAAGAAACGTGTTTTAGACAACATTTTTGTTTCTTATTGTTTTTTTTTTAGCTCTCATTTTGCAACTGAATTATAACACAATAAACGTGGCTAGCTTGGACCATAAAGGCCAAATCAACAAAAGACCAAAAATAATTATTGTTATTTGGCTTTTAGGTATGCGAGGCATGAGCATATGATTGAACCAAATGACTTCCACTATACGACTATACGAGCTGGACGGAGTCACTCTATCTATCTCGCTCTCTCTTTCTCTCTCACTCTCGCTCTGTCAACGTTTGTCAACTTTTGGACTCAGTGAGAAAACAAAACACTTGAAACTCGCTTATTACAAGTTTTTTTTATTAGAACTCATTTTAAGTAAATTTAGTTGAAGGTCTCAAAACAATTTAACAAAAAGTAAACCAGATCGTAAAATTGATATAGGTATATATATATTTTATTTTTATTTTGTATATAAAAAATTATATATGATTTTGTAGGGTTCAAGGACTTAGCAGCTGTGCGATTAATGAACCAGATCATATTTTTAAAAAGTTCATTTCATATTTTTGTATTTTTTTTTTTTTTTGGTTCGTTAAACAGGAAATTTTAAGTTTCTTTGTTTTAAATATAAACTCGCTTAGTGGACGTGCCTCCCATTTCGATACAATGACTTCAGATATTTTTGGGGCTTGCTGTTTCCTTGCACCAAATGCAGCTGGGAATTGCAAGGCAGAGTGAGAGAGAGCGGGAGGGAGAGTGAGAACACCTCATTATAGAGTGAAACGGAGAGATAGCGAGCTTTATATGGGCCGCCTGTCATTGAACTCACTCTCCACAGCTGACTTTAATTGCAATTGTGTTTTCCTCTGAAGCCCTGACACCAGCAGCGCTTATCGTGCCAGCAATTATATAGAGTATTTATATGGTAAACAAATCCATATGAATTCTAGATGAATTATATTGTAGATCACTCATCCTGTCGCCGGTCTAAGCGTAGAGCCCCGAATCTGTTTGTTGTCTTTGAGTCGAGTTCATTGAACGTCATCTTTTTACATGCGCTGTGGTTTTGCGAATTGTCTGGCCGATTATGCATATGTATATATAATCAGTAAATATATTGATATATATATAAAAATCTGACCTAATCAGTGCTTTTGGGGGGCCTCTTGGTTGGGGAATTTTCTTATAAATATATATTTTTAAGTATATAAAAAATATCCAGAGAGTTCGATGAACAGTGGAACTAGTATATGAACCAAAATGTTTGTAAGCAAACTAGTTCTATATATAGTTTTATATATATTTCGTGAACTTATATTTAAATTCCAGAGAATTTATAATTAATAAGTAAAATTCTTAAAAAAATAACTATAAACATTTTCGAAAAATATTTGTTGCTCTTTGTGCCACTGTGCCAATTCTTCGATATGTGAGCTTCGTGTTTTGATTTCGCCGTTCGTTCGGCTCTGCTATACGAGCGTCAGAGCAGCGCTTTGGCTTGATCTTATTACAGGGCTGGTATCTCCCACTCACACATACATACATGTGCGCAGCCATGCGCTCACACTCTGCTGCGCCCGCACAACAGTTCTCTGTGTCTCTCCTCTCTCTCTCTCTCTTCCCTACACTCTCTGTGTGTATTTTTGCTGATTTGGTTAGAGCAAAAAGCGAGCGCGCTCTGCGCACCAAGCTCAGTACAATTTGTTACTCTGACGCGTGCGTGCGCTCGGCTCGACTATAAAAACTCGGCTCTCGGCTACAGTTACAATAACAATAATAATAACAGCAGCAGCAGCAGCAATAACAACAACAACAGAGAGAAACAACTGGAAACAAAGAAACTGCTTTCAAGCGAAAACAGAAAAATAAGACAATAACAACACAACAAGCAAGACGCACGTCTTGGCGTTTTTCAAAACGCGCAAATAATAATACAAAAAATTACAAAAACAAGGCGAAACGGAAAATAACGTGAAATTCAATTGGCAGTGAATTGGAATCAAATTGGAATCGAATTTGATTTCTAGACTATTTGAACGGCAATTGGCTCTCAAACAGTTCGACGACGGCGCCAAACAAAACGAAACGCGTGCGTTTGAGGTGTTGTTGCATACGAAAGCCAACTATATGTAGCTGATTCGTGTGTGTGTGTGTGATACAATAACATATCATTCGCCATCTCACTCTCGGAATCTGTCGCTCTCTGTCTGTCCACTCGATCGCATACGCCAGTAAAGTCGCAGTGCCAGTGTGCAGCTATCTCGCTTTCGCACGCGCCCGCTCTAAAGAAGCTGGGTCAAAATTACGTCCGGCATTCGTTAGTGTGCGTTAAGGACATTGTGAGCATGATACCACACTGTGGATACCGTTACATGTGGAACCGTGAAATTGTGATCAATTCGCAAAAGTTGGTGAAGCGACGTTAAAAAGCGGCCATATATATATACATATGTCGGAGCAGCCCTCCACAAAGAAGAAACAACAAAAAAATATTTAAGAGGAAGCAAAAACGAAAAACCTGCATTATACAGCAGCTGCCACGCCTTTGAAGTATTTTCTGCGGCAGCAGTTGACCAGAAATTTAAGTCCCATATACATATATATAAATACGTAAATACCCTGTAATAGGCCACGGCCCTTCACACGTTTCGCTTGTTGTTATTAACTTGGCCAAAAAATAAAATTGGCTTTTGTTAAATAATTCGCTGTGATTTTTTTCTTTTGATTTTTCTACCTTGAGCAGATTTTATATCTGTAAATTCTCGAATCTTTTGCAAATATTTTCACTAATCAAATTTTTTAAATAAATATATATTACTATAAAAATATATTTTATATTAAACGCGCATCTCGTTAATTTAGCAATTTAGTTTAAACGTTTTTATTTAGTTTAGTTTTTGTTTTTTGTAATAAAAAACACGCTTTTAGCGTTTACAATATTAAATATTTAGCTTTTAGTTTTTGAATACTCCACAACAACTCTCTCTTTCTATTTCATCTGTCTGTCTCACTCTTTGCATTTTTTTGTTCGTTTTGTAATTCAATCTTCTTTCGATAAATAAACATTTCTATTTAAATCTGAGTCGCTGCTGCCGCAAAAATGAACAGCTATATATTTATGCAACAAGCCTATGGTTAGTATATCTAATAACTATTTAAGCCTAATTATATATTATATATATAACACTTGTATAGAACTATTTATTTACTGTCATGAATTCTCTCAAGTTTATGTTTATTTTCGTTGTGAGACCTTGAAAACTGAAATGATCTATATGATCGTATTTGAGTAATGTGAATTGAAAGTATCTCTGGGTTAGAGTCAGTCCATGGATTGTTGAGGAATTTCTTGAGGCATTAAAGCCCTGATATTCTTTTATACACCATGCTCAAATCTATGAAATTGCATTCTTTTTTTTTTAATAGCAACAAAAATTTAAATTTATATTTATAGTTATTAGAATATATTTTCAAAATCAACATTTTATTTATTAATTAGGTACATGCCATAAGTATATAATTATAAAATATAAACTGAAAATAGATATTAAAGATGAAATAAATAAGTATTTGTGGCTGTAGTTAAATATTTTAAATATTAAAAAAAAAAACAAAATACATTTCCTTGGCATATGTAAATATTTCCTTACTTATTTGTATTTTAATTTTAATTGGCAAAAATTAATTAATATAATTTAAGGTATACGTGATTTCCTCACATTTCAGAAGCATTTCTATAAAAATTTTCTACATAAAATTCAATTACATATATTAAAATTGTCTATAAAAAATTCAGTTAAATAATATATATAACCTAATAATATCGGCTATAAAAAATCATTATAGATGTATTTTTTTAATCTATTTTATATTCATCTGATGAATATTAAATATTTATACCTATATACTCAATTCGATATAAATATCCTTCTCATTTTATTTAAATATGAAATACATTTCATTTTACTTTTTATTCTAAATTTCTTATGATCACATAAATCTTCAAATTAGATCAGCGCAAATATAGCTAAATATGCATGCATTTCTCTTAAATATTTCCAATTTGATTGATCTTTAAATTAGTTGTCATACACTGCTCTTCACTCCCCCTGACAGATCGAAACAGATGCACTTGCCTAATAACACTCTTAAATATTAGAAATTGTAGAGCAATCTACCTGCCTGCTCATACTTATAGTAATTCTCTCAAAAGATCTCCCATGCAAGATCATCCAGTTATATACGCATCTCAAGATCTTTCTTTCACTCAACTGTTTGTTCATTTGTGTTTTGCTTGTCGCCACTGGGCAAAGTCTGGCCAAAGATGTCTTTCCGGTCAAGCGGGTTTATCATATAGGTATATATATATATGAGTGACTTTATAAATACTGGTACTTCTCTTTTATGATTGCTTATTGTTTTCCATTTGCAGCGCGTTTTCGCGTTTTTTTAGTTGAGTATTTTATGCTTTGTACACGGACATGCCCTTTCCAAAATAGAGAGAGTAAATATAGATATAGTTTATATATATATATATCTATATATATGTATATCTATAGTTCGGTCTGCAGTCTAATCAGCTGAACGATAAGAATTTTTCATAGTTGTCTATGACCTTGACCTATTGACCTATTTCTCTGGCAGACAAAAGAAATGAAATGAATAAAATAAATAAAATATAGAAACTTCGTTAAATATTTACTGATGTAAACCCCTATAGTCTATATATGTTTTATAAATGCGAAATTTCTGTCCTTTTGTTTCCAACTTTTCTAAGCAAACTGTTTGAGCTTTCTCTAGAGCTAATGCTCGCCAAGGTTGTATTTAATCATGCCCTCATTAAAAATTAATTTATTACATATATATGTATATGTATATATATATTTATGATCAGTGATAGTGCGAGTTGTTGGCATTGCTTTTTTTTTTTTTTTTTGCAGCTGCTCCCCGTTCCATTTGCCAGTCGTAAAGACAACTTTGTTTGTTTCTATTAATCTCTGATTTGTCTAATGTCTGACTCTGAGTCGAGCTCTCATTGCAACTGCAAATTGCGTAGTTTGCAGACCGAATGTAGGACACGATTTTATAAATATATACTAAATGTTTATATATATAGAAATATAAATTATAAAATATATATATTATACGTGAACCTATCGAGTCTTTTTGTCACAGCTTGCGTAGCACATTCATTTCATTTCCGACATTCTGTTTATAGAGTTGTTCACTATCAATAATAATCGGGTTTTTTCAGAAGAAGACTGAGATTTGTAATATGAATCAGGCTTATCTACTTTTGAGTTGTTGAAATATGTTTAGTGTAGTATAAGAGTTATAGATTATATCTAACTCTAACTTAAAGCAAAAGAGAATTAAATATATATATCAGAAAATAAAAAAATAATATTTATCTCCTTTTTTTTTTTTTTTAGATATATTAATATATATATTTTTTTTTTATTTATTTTTTTTAATCTATTTTTTTTATTTATATTAATATATCTATATTTAGCGCTCAGTCTCTCTACTTTTTTTTTCATAATGAGCTCATTTACAACTAATAATACCAACTCTTTATGTCTTTAGACACTTTCGCTCTCTTTGCAATATTTCTAAGCATAGCTTTTCAGCTAAGGTAGTTTTAGCTCTACAAGTGTTCCAAGGCCGACCAGTAATTGTTAGAAAGTCCGCAGATGCTAGGAAACACATGCTTCTCTTAACAAGCTAATGCAATTTTTTGTCATTTTATACATAACTGATGAGAAATAATTGAAAACTATAAGTAAAAATTACTGAATTTGAATATAGAAAATATATAAGTAAAATATAAAATGAAATTATATAATAAATAATAAATGCAATTTAAATAGCTTTTGATTAATAATTTTGTGTTGCTTTTAAAAGGTCTAAACGTATATTTTTTAGTACTAATTAATAAATAATTTTATAATTAAATCGATTAAAAATATTATATAAATACTTATATAAATTCTATATAAATACAAATGCTGTGCACCATATATATCAATGAAAAGTTTAAACTGTTTATTTTAAAACTATGTTTTCTATTAAAATTACTTACTGCGTGATTTTTGGGTCATGCTGAATAAGGCTATGTGAAAATATATATTTCTTTAAATATAAGTTTTATATATATTTATTATAGATGTATTTATAATATCATATTATATTCATCTATAACAAAAGTTCCTTATTAATATTATATGCATAATTTCTAGATAAATTTTATAAAAAACACAAATTAAAATTTATGTATACAGTTAAAAAAAAACGTTGGATTAGCTAAGATTAAGTATAAATTTTCTAGATACATATTAGATTTTTTATTTGCATTTAATTTAAAAATATTTTGTTTTAATTTTTAAATTTCGCACACTGTTATAAATGTAAAGGTTTAATCTTGAAATGATAAAAAAAAAATACTTAAGTAATTAAATAATTAATTATGCAGTACTTTTGATTTACTTCCTACAATTACTAAATGCTAAACGCTATTCACTTTTTAGCCCAGCCCCACCCTAGGCTGTAGGCCTAAATTTTTTCAACAAATCTGACCTTGAACTGAACATTGATTGGAGATATACGAGGAAGGGTCATTAAACCCCCCACAGCTTGACAACTTTGTTCAGACAAGTTTGTCAATTGAACAGCTTATTGACTAACAAATTTGTATACAGATATTGTACAAATGCAACAGATATAAGTATATGTACTTATATAATATACATCACTCAGGAATTTCTAACATGGACTTCATTTAGTTACAAGCTTTCATAACTAATTGTTTTTCACTTTGCAACAAAGTAGCACAAAGAAACTTTTTCCATAGATTAGATGATCTGCGAATAGACTTACATTAATCTAATAAATATATATAGAAGTATATATATGTATGTGGGCACACCCTATATAGAGTAGGTGTGTAGTGTGGTGTTGTAAATTGTATTTATATGTAAATCTTTGGGTTATGGAACGAGTTATGTTAATTGACTAATCGAGTGTCGATTGTCGAACGGAGAATGCGACCCAGCCCAAGGTGGAAATGCAGGGTGCTCAAACAGGTGTGCAGGCGAAGGTCGATTCTCTCTAATGCTCTCCCACTCGCACAGACTGTCCAGAGTAATATACATTCTGTGGAATATATATATATATATATAAGTGCAGTTGGCAACTGCTTTAAGTGAATGGAGAGAGAAGTAGGAGGTGGAGGAGGAGGCGGGCTGCTGCTGCTGCTGCGCTGATAACCTCTGCTGTTACGGCTGCTACTCAATTGAAATGAAACTCAGCGACAAGACAAATAATCAAATCGTTCGCTTGCCAGCGAACTAATTTCAATATTTGTCGTCTCTCTTCAAGTGAGAATCAATAAAAGAATTGGAAAAACAACAACAGCAACCTGAGCAATAAATAGCTAAAAATATGCCACAATCAATATGCAAATATTTACGCGACTCGCTGCTCCAAATGGTCCAAGCTAAAGCGTCCTTCACATCTTAATAGAAATGTATTTGAATTGAACACAGAAGCATACAGAAGAGGAAAGAGCAGCAACAGCAGATAGATAACAAGAATTCTGATATTACGACGTAGTTCTGCCAAACCCACATGGCCAGCTAGCTAGATAGATAGCGGTAATCAAAGCTAGACGGGAAATTGATTTCATTTCGAAATCATTAATAGTTAAAAAATTGTAATTTTGTATAAAATTTAAATATTACAACAATGTTGGAAACACATGTATCTCTAGATATATTGTTTAAATGTATTTACAGTATAAAATTGATGTTAATTTGTTGCATTGATAAAAATGCTTTTGAAATAAAATTCGTTTCCTGTATAACTTCATTATATGTATTTATTTATTATTTATGATTAATGAATTTACTTATTTATTTTAATAAGAAATTAAAATTTATTAATAAGAAATTATATTAAATATTAAATTATATATTTTTTTATTATAAATAAATTGAAAAAAGTATTATTAATATTTTATTTTTCAGTATTAAAATAAATATTTAATAATTAATGAGATTTATTCACTTTAATATTTTATAATTTGAGAATCTCTTTGAATATATGTAAATAAAAACAAAACAAAAAAGCATATATTTTTTGTTATAGAAAAAAAAATTAAATAAATTAAATATATTTAAAATGGCTTTTTAATTCAATATAATAATAGCATAGCATAAAATTATAATAATAACAGTGTAAAACTATTAATAATAGTACAAAATAAATATAAATAAAAATAAGAAAAAAATAAATATAAATAAAAATAAGAAAAAAATAAAAATAAGTGAGAATATAATACTTAAAATAATAAAAATATAATATTAGAAAAATAATATAATACTACTACTAATAATATAAACATATGCTCCAGCATTTGTCTATTTGATGATGCTAACTTAAAATTAAAAGAGTTCAACGACTCAAAAAAAATTTATTATGTTAATTTTTAATCAGGCTATAGAGAGCCAAGCCAAATTTTGGGTATTAAGAAAAAACGTAAAAAATATTGAAAAACATGATTTACCTTAGCCTCCGTATCCAAAATAATATTCTCACTCTGAAAGACAAGACTTTGGTAAAAAGTTTGCCAAACATTATTAAAACGAATTTCTAAGTTTACTTCTAACTATATTTTAACTTAAATTGTATATTTAATATTACTATAATTAATATTATAAAATTTAATAAAAATATAATTTAAGATCCAAGTTCATAAATCAGCAAAAATAATAAATTTTCTTAATATTTGTATTTACTTCCAACAGAGTGTCTCCTTGATCAAAAGGCGTCGCACTACATTGACTATGAAACATCGGGCTTCCCCCAGCCTCTCGATGTGGTGCAGCAGGACATGCAACCCATAACCAAAGTGCAGATGGTGAATGCAGCTAATGTCAGCGATTTTCAACATGCTGATTCGTCGATGATCTTGCAACAATTGACGCCGCCGCAATCGCCGCCACAATTCGAGGCGCAATTACAACAGCAGCAGCTGCAGCAGGAAGAGCCTATTAAGCAGGAGTCGAAACAGGTGAGTTAGAGTTAAAGTTACTTTGTAGAAACAACAACTACAACCATTTTATATTTGCAGCTGCAATTTGCCACGGATGCTATACCAACAATAACAACAACAGCAGCAGCCGCAGCACCAGCAGCAGCAACAGCTGGTGCAGCCTATGGCTTCAATAACTGGATGCCCGTCAATGAGATCACGCCCGAAACCCAGCTCGTCGATGACATTGTCAATATGCGTGCCCAAGAGCTGCAGCTGCCCATCAACTGGCAGCAATACAACGACGACTGCGAATCGCAGGCATCCTCCACACTGTGCAGCAGCAGCAGTAGCAGCAGCAGCAGCAGTAGCCCGAGTCCGAGCAGCAGCATTGCTGATGCGGATGAAGATTGGCAACCGGGCAGTAGCTGCAGCAGCATCAGCTCACCCATCGGCGACGAGCAGCTATCGACAGCCGGCTGCAAGGCGGCCAAGAAGCGCACACGCACCTATGGCCGCGGCGTCGAGGATCGCAAGATACGTAAAAAGGAGCAGAACAAAAATGCCGCCACACGCTATCGCCAGAAGAAGAAGGAGGAAATGAAGCATGTCCTCGACGAGGAGCAACATCTGCAGGCGACCAATGCGGAATTGCGCCGTCAGCTAGCCGATAGTCGCAACGAATCACGCTATCTGCGTCAGCTCATACGCGAATTCTACAAGGACAAGTAATAGAAGCAAAGCACACTTCAACAATATCCTGTTACCTTTCAAGTTCAAATGTGTCTGTCTATCTTATCACCTTTTTCCGATTAGTTCTAACTAAATGCCCTATGCAAAGTTATCGTTATCGTTATTGTCACGTTGCCCCCAAATGCCCCCCCACAACAACAGACCCCCAAAACAACAACAATGTCACAACAAATGCAATTTAATAATATTAAGCAAACTTTAGCTGTCTGTCCCGTTCGGCATTTTTTTTGGCACTTATGACAAGACGTCTCGCTGCGTCTTCGAGAAACCTTTTGCCAGTGCTGAAGCATGGACAACAACACCAACTCTTAATGCCGCACAGGCCAATGTGCCACGCCCATTCGCATGGGTGTGGCACTAACGTTGACAACAACAACAAAAATGTATATGAAAACCTTTTTTCTTGATTTTTAATTATCATACAAACCCTGTGCGGCGGCAGCTAAAAGTTTTTAAAATTTAAAATTAATTTTTGTTTTCGTTTGCATTTGTTGAATTTTGATTTTTGACTTTTTAACAATTAACAATAAAATATTTGATTTTATTACGAATGAATAATAAACTAAAAAAGGGTTTTCAAAAAAAAGCAAAAAAAAAAACTCTGATGTTTTATATATGCTGATATAAACTGAAATGGATATGCTACAAACTATACTGAATAATAAATGAACTTATTTAAGATATTTGATTTATGAATTCACTCCCTATGAGGTTTACTAAATTTTGGGCAGTTTTGGTATATGCTTAACTAGAATCATATAGTATTTACAAAACAAACTTCGCTAAATGAAATGCTATAGAATATGACAAACATTTTTAAAGAAAACTTTTAATAGCGAATATCTCAAAAATTTTTTGTTTCACTTTTTGTTTTTTCTTCATTTTATATTATTTTATATTTTTAAATAAATAAATCAATTATTTTTATTTTTAATAAATTATTTTTTTGCATAAATTAATTTAATTATTTTTATATATTTTTTTTTGCTAATTTTTTTTATAAACTTTTTTTTTTTCAAGTTTTCAACACATCTTTTTAATGGCATCTATCTATTGAGTGTTTATCAATGCATTTTATATATATTTTAGATTATATGTGGTCTAGCTTTTTAATTTTAGCTTTCTTTGAAGCGAAGTTCTCAGAGCTAGTAATTGTTTCAGTCAACCTGCGCCTGGAGTAGTGTTAGATTTAATGCCATAACATTTTGATGGTTTTATAATAATTAAATATTTAAAAAATTTGAATTTTGTTGAATATCGCAAAAAAAGTATAGAAGAGAGATTAAAAATGTATATAGGAAAAGTATTTATAAATACAAATATATAAAATATATTATACATTTAGAGAGAGAGAGTTGTCAGTTGAATGTGTTAGACGTGTTTTTTGCGCTTCGCAATCACTTTTTTATTTTTTTGTTATTTTGTTCATTTATTTTATCTAAATTTCACACAGTTGCGGCCTGTTTAACATTGCAAAGATCTTTGTTTCTGATCTTTGTATAGTTGTGATCCGTGGTTAACTGTGTTTCGTTTTGTTGCTGATTTGCAGTTCGGTGCTGTGAAGTAATTCTATTTATGCTTTAGCGTCTCTTGTTGTTTTTTGCGCGCCCTAGAACTTGGCCCTATCATAAAGCAGCTCATCTACAGAGAATATATGCTGCTTTCTGTTTTCTCTTACATATATTTAAGGAAACTACCTAATTTAATTGTAACATTAAATGAATCAACGCTGCATTAAAAAATCATTCAACACAAGCATTAAAGGATGCCTGGCTAATGAGTTGTCTGCTCCAAAGCAGCGTATATCATAATTCGAATACCCTGTGAGAAGATTGATCTGCTGCGGTATTTCGATTTTTACTCGATAACTAAGAATTTGCAGCTATTTATTATTGAGCATATTTACGAATATAGTTTTATGCACAAAAACTTGGGTTGAACATTTTTTTGTATATTTAATTTCAATATTCAGTTACTAGGTATTATTTCAAATTTATTATTATTTACTTCTTTATAAATTTAAATCTGTATAAATTAATACATAATTTGCTTTAATTTGAAAGAATTTGTCTATTAAATTTAATTTATATAAATAATTTAAGTACATACCTCTGAATTGGGTAAGTAGTAATAATATAAACATATTATGCCTGCCCAAACATTCCTTGTCCTCTTCCAGCTGAATACAAAAATCAGTATAGCTCTGCATCTCATCAGGTTGTCGAGGTATATTTAAGCCTGAAAGTGTATGAAAATGAACAAATGAATGAACTAGTAAATTAAAATATGTTTTATCTACTGGATTAGCTACTCGAAGTGTAATCTATGCAAAAGCTAAATAATTTGATTTTGGAAACTTATACTTCGAGTGCCTGAATCAGAATGCAGTCTTATTGAGACAAGAATAATTTGCAGAATTTTCGTACAGAGTATCTCAGCTGCCGACTAACTCCGCTTGCGTTAAACTCTTTCGCTTCTAGCTAAAAATTAAAAAGCTAAAACTTAATCAATCGATAGATAGTCAACAAGATTTTCAAGCATCCGCCGCTCGACATGAGCACACGTGACTAACTATATGTACAAGATATAAGCGGATTATGATTATGTCGATGCGGAAGCTATTAGCGCCAAGTGCTGCACAGACAATGGGACAGTCTTGAAGCAGCGAAGAGAGAGAAGCAGCGGGCAATTAATAGAAATAAATAAAAACAGCGAGCCAAAGAGATTCCCGCCAGATGGAGATTGATGCAGCGAGTGCCAAAAGTGAATTTCAAATACAAATTATATGCAGCAGGCCAAATAAGCAAAAGAGAACAATTTCTCAACTCTGTGTGCGTGTGTGTGTGTGTGTGTGTGTGGATGCTGTATGCTACTGCTGGGATTTGCGAGCTGTGGCATTTGACGGATGAGCTGGCGACGTGAGAGTTAGCCATAGAGTGAGTGAGATAGAGAGCGTAAGAGTGAGCGAGAGAGAGAGTGCGTGCGAGTGAGAGCGCTGTGAGTTTTCCTTGCCATTTTCACTACTAAACTAAATTTTCCACATCGTTAATTTATATTAATATGATTTCTGTGTCAACGGTCGACGATGTCTGAGCCAACGTACTCGTCACCCGTCGCGTATATAGAGTATATATATTTATATATATACATATATATATATATATATATATATGTGTGTGTGTATGTGCTGCAGCGACACCCATGGAGGTCGCCGCGACGCCGTCGCAATGTTTATCTAAATTGTTATTTTTCACACTCACGCAGTTCAATGAATTTGTGAAAATTACGTTTGGGATTTTGTGTTTGCTCATCGACGACGTCGCTGGTCGCTTCCTGCACACCCCCACCACGCCAACAGTCACCTCCACACAGCCCGCATCCTGCGTTTGCGGACTAGACTTTGACTTTAAGCGTGTGTTGCCAAACGAAATTCAATTTGCCTCCATTGTGTTAATCCTGTTATTAGCACTCGCCTAGCCAAAACACACACACACACACACACACACATACATGGGAATCCTTTAACACAGTTAACTGTCAACAGCCCAGCCACAAATTTTCCTTTCAAGTGCTGTCAATAAAAATGTCAGCAAAGCTGATTTTTCTTTTCGTTACATTGGCAAGCTTTAGCGTTAAGGCGTTAAATCAATTATAGAGCAATGTCAAGTCGTTGTATTAAACAAACAAAAATTTGGCTTGGATTTTTTCATGTGAACACGGAATAAAGGCTTAAAGCGCAGTTACTTAAACATCTATAAAAAAAAATGTGCTTAAATTTGTATTGACTGAAATTTATTTAAGCCAAAGGCCTAGGATTGCTTCTATGTTTTTAGCTATTTCATATTTGCCAATTTTAATAGCTAAGTAAATTATATAGACAAGTCCTATGAGCAGCAGGAAAGAAAACTTTGTTCTGTTCTGCAAATTTTATATTGTATTTAAATAATTATGCAAGCTAAAAAAAAACATTAACATTAAATAAATAAATATAATTATGTAGATTAATAACAAATTATAACAGAATAACGAATTTCATTAAAATCGGATTATCCGTTAAACTTTTCTTTTTAAGTTTTAAAAAAATATCAAACTTTTTCAGTTTAGGCTCAAAAATGTTATGCAATGTTTAGTTTTTTTTTTTTAATTTAATTTAATTTATTGTTTTTAAATATATTTTAAACAGAATTATAAAATTTCACAAAAAAAAACAGAATTTATAGAAATTTCTTAAAATTCAAAAAATAAATTATAAAGCAACAATAAATTCACAAATACTTCATAATGAAATTTCCCAATAAAATATAAAATTTGGAAATAATCGAAATTTCTGTGTTCAAAATAAATAAATATACATAACAAGCAAATTATAATTTTCTTGGATTCTAATATTTAAAAATTAATTTTCAATAATTCAATATGTAAATATACTATAAATTTCGTAAAATAAATTAAGAAGCAATAAATACAATTTTCCAAAAATTTTTAAATAAATTTAAATGAATTAAAATTAAATCTTCTTAAAATTACAAGAAATGCAATATTTTGTAATAAATTAAATATGCGAAAATTTGTTTTTATTTATTTATTTCTTTATTTTGATTATTTTTATTTCTTGTTAAAAATTTGCTAAATAAATATAAAGGTTTTCAACCAACAAAAATTAAATGTATATAATTTTAATAAATTTAAAACATAGCATTAAATATTTTATATAAATATTTGGTTTTCAACCAACAAAAATTAAATGTATTTAACTTTAATAAATTTAAAACATAGCATTAAATATTTGATAAATTTAAAAAGTTTTAAAATAAATTACAAATACAAAAAAAAAGTTGTTTTTTTTTTTTTTTTTTTTTTTTTTTAATTTATGGATTTAATTTTTAAATATATTTTTTTTTGTTAAAACTTTGCTTTTAAAATTTTTGCATTTGTTTTTTTGCATAAGTTAATATATATATATAATATAATATAATGCATAATATATGCTTAGCTATATTCTATTAATAGAAACTGAAGTAAATTCGTTTGCAATTCAACCAGATAGCCAACCAATCCAATCAGCATTTTCGACGGCTTGCAATTGAACCCTTATATATATAGAGAGAGATAAGAAGAAGCAGAAGAAAAGTAAGCTGGCTTTTCAATTTAATTGAAAATTGGCCCGCATTGGGCCAAAAGGCGCTGTATAACCCGTTTACGCATGTTGTTTACATATTATTTAAGTTTATTTTTATGGAACCGCTAGAAAAGGTGCAAATGAAAATGTGTGGAAAATGACTCGATGTGAGCGCTTGAGTGTGAGTGTGTTAACGTGTGAGTGTCTGCGGGTTGAGATAAGCAATTGAACGTGTCGTGGTGCTTGCGATTAGATAAGCAAAAAATCAAACAGTTGGCTTTTATTTCCGTCGATGGGTGGGAGGGCCAGCCAGAGGGTTGCCTTGTTTCCAAGGCGCATAAAAATCGTGTGTAATGGAAATTAGTTTTTGTGCAATTTTGGTTTTTGTATTTATTTTTTTTCTTTTTGCGCAAATAAATTGAATTCACTAAAAGCTAGCTCGTAATACAGCTCTACTCATACTGTGAGTTGGCTTCTCATCATCTCTTGTCTGTCTCCAGTCGCTCCCCTCTCTTTCTCTTCTCTTCTCACTCTCTCTCTCAGTTTTTCTCTCTCTAATTAGAGCGTCTCGCTGCTTTGTTGCCTCATGTGGCGCTAAACCAATTTGCACTGCGTAATTATATCTATAAGTTCGTTTTGTATCTTTGAGATACATTTATTTGCACTTCCGTCATATTTGCGCTGCTTCAACTTCATCTTGCCATTTCTTTATTTTATTTTTTTTGTGTAGTAATAAAATTTACACTAATGGACCCGTAATACATTTAGTTTTGCCTCATGCCCACTCCACCACTGACTCATAGTTGTTAACATTAATATAACAAGCAAAAAAGCCGCACGGTGGCTCATGTATGTATGCGCACATGGACCGAAAAATGCAAAACTCTCGTTAGTTTTTTTTTAAGTGTCTCATTAACATGCCCAAGGGTTAAGCTGATGTCGCATTCTGATTATGACATTGTTAAATGTTATGAAAACGCGTCTCATATTATAAACACCCCTCGGTCACACACACACACACACACACACACGCATTGATACCGACTCCTTGGCGTCGGCTGCTGACTTGCAAATGAAGTCCATGGAGGTTTGCCCAGTGGCATCCATTTACCATTTACTTGGCTGACGTTTTGACTTTTAATTGTGTTTTAAAGTGTTCCACGAGGGGTTGGGTTTGTTAGCAGAGGGCGTGGCAGGGGCAGAGGCTGTGGGCTGAGGGCATGGCCAGTGGATTATACGCTTACAGGCCATTTGGCTGTTGATTTAGCTCTGGCTCTTTGGTCATTTGATGCCTAATTAAATTTAACGATGACTTTGATTTCCCTCCCACTCCCAGCCGGCTATCGTCTAAGGGGCATTCGGCTTTCACGCTTAGGTTTTATTTTACATTCCAGCGCAATCGAATGGGTTCCCAATGGGCCACAGCTAAATGCGCTTACAGTAGTTCAATTGAATATGTTTTACATTACTATGTGAGAGGGTGTGTGCGAAATGAGTGTGTATGAGAGAGAGAGAGGGAGTGTGTGTGTGTGTGGCCTAATGACGATTTTTTATTGCATTTGAAATATGAGCTGAGCGGTCAATATATATATGCACAAATATGTGAATATATATAAATTGGAATCATATATAAGAAGCAAACCGTATGAAGCATAAGGCAATTGCTATATATGGAAATAGGGTAAAGTTTTATGTTTGTATATTATCATCTGTATTAATCATTATTATTTATTATTATTATAGTTTTGTTATTTATATTTTTTAATTCTTTTAATTATATTATTTTATTTATTTATTTTTTTAAATTAATTTAATTGCATATACTTTTAATAATTTTTTTTTTTAATTTTAAGTGGAAAATATATCACATATTTTTTATTTTTATTTTTATTTTTATTTTTTATTTATTATTATTATATTTATTTTATTATCTAATTATTATTATATTTTAACTTGTAAATTTATTTAAACCATTCTTCTGCTTATTATTTTTATTTATTTATTATTTTATATATTATATTAGTTTTTTTAATTATTTATTATTTATTTTAATAGAAACTTGTTAATTTAATTAAACCAATCTTGTGCTTATTATTATAATTCAATATTTTAGTGTATATTTTGCTTAACTTTTTTAGTGCTTCTGATTATTATTATATTTGTCCACTAAATTTTAATTATAACTTGTATAATTCATGTTTTCTACTTATAATCAAATTATTATTATTATTATTTTTTATGTCTAATAAAATAAAAGCTTATGATAATTAATATTATTATTATTCTATTTTATATTTTCTATATTCTATATTCTGTATTCTATATTATATATTCTATATTCTATATTCTATATTCTATATTCTATATTCTATATTCTATATTCTATATTCTATATTCTATATTCTATATTCTATATTCTATATTCTATATTCTATATTCTATATTCTATATTCTATATTCTATATTCTATATTCTATATTCTATATTCTATATTCTATATTCTATATTCTATATTCTATATTCTATATTCTATATTCTATATTCTATATTCTATATTCTATATTCTATATTCTATATTCTATATTCTATATTCTATATTCTATATTCTATATTCTATATTCTACCTTCCATATTTTATATTCTATATTCTATATTCTTTATTCTATATTATATTTTCTTTATTCTATAATAATATATATATTATATATTCTACATTCTATATTCTATATTTTAAAGCTCCTTAAAAATCTTTCAAGTGACCTTTCTATTCTTTCTTTTTGCTTAATTTTAAATGCACTTTATTATATAAAACTAAAGCCACATTAAATAGCGGCAACAATTGTCAAACACTTTCCTTAACTAACCTGATTCAACTCCTGCTTCCTCATCCATCTAAAGGCTCACATCCACAGTCGCTTTCACATTTGCGCACAGAGACTTTGTCAGACAAATCGAATGCAATTTCACGGCTATTTGAATGGGCATGCAAAAAAAAAAAAAAAAAAAAAAAAAAAAACCAACAACAACTACATTTTGCGAATAATGCAATAAATGAGCGCAATTTTCAATTTGCCAAACAGATGAGCCACAAAATGAAAAGCGAGGAAAATCAAATTTTTTTGTTCATGCCCCGGACCAGCAGAGATTGCAGCCGACGATGCTTTAATGTGTGTGTGGCAGGCGGTGCCACAGGCGGAACTGTTAAGCCAAGTGCATACAGTGAGCTAGAAAAAGTGCAGCATGCAACATGTAGCATGCCACCTACCCCCTTCCCAGCCTGTTGAAGCAACTGCAACAATTAGCAAACGTAGCTCTAACCCTTCTTCTTTGACATTTACACGGGCGTACGTGACATTTGGGCAATTGGGCCAGCCAATTGTTTTCAAGTGGCTTTTCAAAAACAGACTGAGAGAGAGAGGGAGAGAGAGTCGCCCCCTGAGGCGAAGCTTGACAAATGTGCATTTAATTAGCCAGAGCAAGAGCTGGAGCCAGAGAACTCGCGCGGTTTCAATTTTCCTTACGTTGATTTTTGTTGTCGTCCCAAAACGACATTCAAAGGCTTCAAGCAAGACATACGCGGAGAGATAGAAAGAGAGGGAGAGATAGCGAGGGAGACACATGTCCTTCATATTACACATATATCATTGCCAACATCATCATCATCAGCTGCATCCTCATCATCATGATGCAAACGAGCGTCACTTGAATCCTTAGAAAAATCAAAAACAATTAAAGTTTGCTCAAGAAAAACAAAACTCATCAGCACACGCACGAAATGCGAGTGATAGAGAGAGAGTGAGAGAGAGATGCACACACACCTAAACAGACATTCCAACATGTGTGTAAACATATGCCCGTCCCAGCCCCTCATCCCCTTCGCATGCCTTCCCGAGGCACGCCCCCATATGTACCGCATGCAAAGATAACGTTGCCTACTTTTGTGCGCTCGCCAACGCAAACAACTTTTGCGTGACGTCTGACGTTGCACAGTGGGACAAGACGTAAATAATAAATAATATTTAATAAATAATAAATAATATTTAATAAATAATATTTAATAAATATTAAATAATAAATAATATTTAATTAATATTAAATAATAAATAATAAATTATAAATGTAAATAAAATTAAATTAAAATTTTAATTAAAATATAAAAATAAAATTTCATAAATAAATAAAAACTACATTTATTTTATTTTTATTATTTATTGTCATAATATGACAAAATAGATTTAAAAAAAAATTATTTTAATATTTGATGGATACTTTCTCGGAGGATATTAAAAAAAAAAATTGAAAATAAGGGACTTTAACAAGTAAATAGGAGCATTCAAAATAAAATTAATTTGAAAAGCATTCCGTTTGCCCATTTAATTGTGAAAATAGTTTATATTTAGTGTTCGTTAAAAATACATTTAAATAAATTTAATTATTCTGAGAATTACATAGATGATCTCGTACCAGATAAATATAATTTTCCCCGAGCGGTTTTTTATTAAAAACAAACAACTTTGCAATAATAAACTTCAAATGGAATATTTTTTTATTGTTACCGTATTTATTAAAGGCACTCAAATTTATCTCTTCTCAAGTTTGGCAGAAAACAAATTAATTATAATGCTTGAATAATTCAAAATATAATCATATTAAATATATAATTATTAAAATATTTTGTTTATTTTAATATTTATAATTTTGCAACAGAAATTGGATCAATTGTTTCCACTGTGCATCGCACCAACCCCTCCGCCTCGCTCAGCACTCTATACCAAACCACCCCCCTTCAGCCAACCATTCGACTTACTCATGCTCACCCACACGCTCTAGTCGTCACCCAGCTAACGATAACTAAATTTGTACATTTGGTGTAAATGTAAATAGATTGTTGCCTGGATTTGTGTGTGCGGGCGTCTATATATGCGTATGTGTGTGTGTTGGGTGATTAACGGGTGGCTCGTGGCCCTAGGTCTGCGCCAGCTTCTTCTGTATTCTGGCTGCGGCGTCGGTTTTGCGGGCTGGTCAAAGCGGCGCCATTCAGCCGCCAGGCAAACCCAAGCTCATGCCAAACCACGCCTCCACCTCGCCTACTTGGCTCATCTATAAAGCTAAAATTCAAATATGCAATGGTAAGTGTGTGGGAGTGTGAACGTGAGTGTGTCATATACCCTGTAAATATGTATATAGCAGCGCTAAAGCGGATATAAAATATGTCTTTTGATAAAACAAAAATATTAAATAATATAAAAATGAATTATTATTTTAGCAAATCTAATTACATTTTTTAATTACTTGGAAGTTTTCTAAAGATCACACATAATTTTAAGTCTACTTTCAACTTGTTTGTCTATATTATATATAAGCATTTTTATGAATTGTAAAACATTAAAAAAATTTATTATCAATTAAAATTTTACTGGGCAAACACAATTTTTTTAATGGCCCATAAACTCACGCATATATATTTTTATACAAATTATTTCCATGTATTTTAAAAATTATATGGCTTAAAAAAATTATAAACGGTATTGAAAAGTTATTTGATATATATTTAATACAAAACTTAATTAAGAATTAATTATTCTTTTTTGTTTTTATAAATATATTTCCATATATAAATATATTATTTCAAAAACTTATTAAAACGCCCAACTCCAGGGTATAAAACTATCTGTGCTAGCCAAACTCTTTTGGCTTCCCATGTCATTTTCAATGCATGTGTATGAGTAGCTCCAAATGAGAGCTGGCCTTGAAGCTCAACAATAAACATCAGAGAAAATACAATAGATTATCTAACAGAGCTGTTGATTGAGAAATCATAGAAATTCCTATTGATCTATGGAATAAGTACCTTTAACCAAACCAAACTCAAAGCCCTGTTGCGTAACAAATTTATGGAAATATAAGTGAGTCATATTTATGATAAGAGACATTCCTAAGTAATGCCAAATTTATGAAACTAATTTATGCAGAAGAGCAGATGGAATGCATAATACTACTCTGCTGGATTAGAATATTGTTTTACTTATACTAAAAACAGATTTATACTCAAACTTATATGCAGACATAGCGGACATGGCACGAAGCTAATATTCTCATTTTACTTTTGAGAATGAGTATTGATATGTGTAAATATCAGAGCTCTCAAATATATGTTGAACGTTTATCAATGTGTGCAAGTAAATGTCTTTCACTCATACACTTTGAGAAAAAACTCAGAGATCAACCAATAGCGTCGCTTCTTCAACGAGCTCGTCTGCGATCGCACAGAATACGAGAAGAAAATCGATTGGATGGACTCTCTGAGTTATCTGTTCACTACTTGTGTGAGCGTCAATTGTTTGACTCCCTAAACGAAGTTCGGTAAAAGAGCAGCACTCGAATAGTTCGTAGCAAAGACCAAAACGAAAAGAACCGAAGACTCTTGCTTAGAGAGAGAGAGCGAATGAATATGATTTTCTTTGATTGATCTCGTGAACAAAGCGTGAAGATTCAAAACAAATGTATAAGCAAAATATAAAATATGGCTACAAACAATAAAATAAAATAAATAAAAAATATATTTAATAATTTTTAAAAATTATTTATACAAATAATAATTAATATAAACAAATGTAAATAAATAAATAAATATATATATATGACTATAAAATATATTTAGGAATTAATATATTCATAAATTAAAAGTTGAAGTAATAAAAATAAAAATTAAAAAATATATATCAAACAAATAATTAAAAATTATAGATTTAATAATTTTTTTTTATTTTAATAAATTATTTATAATTATTATATATTATATTATTCTATCTATTATATATATATTATATATATTATATATATTATATATATTTTTAATTTATTTCTTTATATATATTTTTTTTTTAATTTTACTTTTTATAATCGTTTAAGTTTTCTTCAAAACCATTCTCTCTGATCTATAGTTTTTACTTGCTATCATATTATATGCTAATTAGTATATATATTAAAAACATATCTGTAACTCTGCCTGGCTATAAAATAAGTTTTAATCAAGTTGCAGATCTGTGGCGGGCACAGATTTCACAAACAGGCCGAGTGCCTGGCCAGAACAGAACAGCACGAGCCCTCTTCCCACGGCTGATTAACATAACACCTGCAATCAGGGCGAGAGGCGGGGCGTTAAAAGTTGATTTTGTTTTTGCATGGCATTGGATAATGCGCCATCAATAACAATTATAGGCGAGCCATCAAAGCCAGCCACTGGACGTCAGAGTGTCCAGGGCAGGATATTCCAATTAATGTTGCTTCATTGAACGCTAAAACTAAACTTGGATTACGGTTACAGGCTGCAGCGTGGCGACGGAGGCGCTTGACGCGTAATTTAAATGCTAATTTTCTGAGCACCTTTTCAAGGTGCGCCGCAATGAATTTTTACATGAACATTTTCATAAACACAAATCAAGCGGAAGGTGTTAAAAATAAAAAAAAGTAAAATGTAAACTTTGATTACATTTACATTGTAAAGCAGTAGCCCGGAGGCATGCCAGTCTCCCGGCCCGCCTCCGAGTAACATATAAATAGCAAATGGCGTACCACATGACGTATACGCATTATTTACTCGTGGCACATATTTTTCGTTAAAGAACTTTTTAATGACACCAATTAGCAAGTGTTTCGCTGCAAGCGAAAGGATGAAAAGTTCTCCATAAGCCATTGGACGGCTTTCTCTTTTATTGCTCCTCTTTCACTATGCCCCCCGCTCTACCCCGGCGCACTCATCTGAAATTTTGCGTCGAAGCTCGGTCGTCAGTCGTTGTGTAAATAATAATTATTTCTGTGCGCTTTTCAGCTCAGTTGTTGGCATCAAGTATCTGAGTAAATATCTGAGGCATATATTTATATATATATTTTTTTCCTATATATATGAAGACAGAGTGCAAGAAAGAGAGGGAGAGAGCTTTACTTTAAGTAATTGTAAATATGTTCACTTAAAGCAGAGATTTTAGCTGTCGTAAGAGTATCGAAAGTCGACGGCTAATAAAAAAAAATATATATATATAAATATATACATATTAATATTGTTGAAATTTAACAGAGCAGAATATTATCTTAACGAGAAAATAAAATTATAATATGTCAATAATATTATATTATTAATATTATTTGTAAGTAGCAGAAGACAAAGAATTCATTTTCAATCAAAAATTCCTATGAAAAATAGTTTAAGTTAGATTAATTTAATTTAATTTTATTTATTTTATATTATATTATTATACTATTTTATTTTATTTATTTTTAATTTTTATTTTTATTATTATTTTATATTTATTTTTATTTCTTTTTTTTTTAATTTATTTAGTTATTTACATATATAATATAATATAATGTTCTCAAACAGAAAAAAAATATATATGTATGTTGAATGCATATCGAATGTTCTTTATGCTCTCTACGCAAGATCAACCGAGAAAATCATATTCAATCGCTCATATTCAATCGCTCCCTCAGCAAGAGCCTTCGGTTCTATTCGTTTGGTCTTCGGTTGAGCGTTTAACATGGAACTATTCGTGTGCTCTTTTCCCGAACATCGTTTAGAGAGCGATACGAATGGCGCTCGGCCAATGAGGATTAGTTGATGAGCAAATAATTAAAAATTTCTATGCGATCGGTCTTCTCTTTCACATACACACAGAGTATTTACTCAAAGTGTGCGTGAAAGAGATTTGTTTACACACAGTTAGAAACGTGTGTGCTCGCTCTGACTGTGAGGTTACTTCAGCTGAGTCAATGAAGATTAAAGGCATTCTATTTAAAGGCGTTCTTTTTAATGAAGCCCTAAATCAAAGGAAGAATTATTATCACTTTGTTAAAAAATAACAATATGTGTAAATGTGTTTAAAAAATTTGTTTGTATAATTTATTATTATTATATTTTTTTTAGCCATTAGTTTTTAAATATTTATTAAGCAAACATTTTAAAAATAATAATAATAAAAAAATATATAATTAATATATTATTAATTGCAAAATTTATTTATTTTATTTAGCAATTAGTTTTTAAATAATTATATTAAAAAATAATAAATAACAATAATAATTATAAAATAAAAAAATTATTAATAATAATAAAGCACAAGATAAAAATAATAGTAAAATATATAATAATAATATATTTGTACATATTATTATTAATTTAAAACGTTTCTATTTTTTTTATAGAATTATATTTTAAAAATTTATTATTATTATACAAATTATTTATTAATATAATTATTAATATTTGTTATTTATTTGCTAATAACGCTAATGCTAGTTCACTTACAGTTAAATTGCTTTATCCGATCTACCACTATGTTAGCTATCGATCAAAAGCAATTCTCAATAGCAATCGAGCAACTCAAACAAGTTTCTAAGCATTTATCAACGTACTTCCATATGCTCCAAATATTTCCAACATAACAGCTTTCAGTTCTGCTGTCAACACTTCAATATCATTCTCTGAACGAAACTGTGTTAGGTTCGAATCAAATTTAATATTGCACTTACTATTTGTTTGTACGCCTTCACTTGGAATTTTGCAAAACAGTCGAATCAATATGGATCTAGAGAAAATACCCGAAACAGACATGTGGTCGGTGTCGAAGAGCGCCCGGAAGCATCGTCGCGTCGTATTGGGCTTCGTGCCGCAAATCGGTTTGCCCATTGTGGACTATGGCGACGTGGATAGAATTGATTCATTTTATTTGGAGTGTCAGGATTATCGTGACTATTATCGTGATCCATACGACAGGCTGCACAAGCCCATCAAGTTCGTATTCCATCAGGGCAAATGTGGCATTAGGGTGGACAAGAGTATTGACCAGCTGAGGCAGCCAATGATCTGGGTGCCCAAGCGCCTGCCGCCCATCAGACCCCTTGAATATAAATCCTATATGAATCTGGGCATCGACGCTGGGGAAATAATGAAGGGACGTCACAACAAGTCTAGCTGCAATTTGTTTAAGCGATAAATTCTCTACATAGAATCGAAAAGAGTTTTAAGCTGCGCCCTATCGATGAGTTCATGCAGCGCATAAATGTTGCGTAAACGAATTTTAAGCTCTATATGAACATCAGCTATCAGTGGACAGATATTTAAATTTTTAAGTGTGAGAACGCAACTCAATTTAACTCAATTTATTTTAACAGATGTGGACAAACAAAAAAATGGATTTTAAAAATGTGTGTATTCCTGTATTCTCTATTTTAATTAAAAATTTTAATGTTTTAACCAAATATGTCTTTTATTTTAAATATATTTAAAAGCTAGTAAATATTGTTTAGTACATAAATTATAATTTTATTATATTTGTTATTCAGGTCGTATGTTTATATTGATTTCTGGGTATCAAAATCTAGCAAAGCTATAAAATTAAAAAAAAAAATTACGAATGAAATTTAAAAATTTAATACATAGGTTAAACTATATTACGAACAAATCAAGTGAACATCATGTTATAGCGTAATTCGCATGAAATTTCAATCATGATCTAGCTAAAATTGTTTACAGCAAATTTATTTTTAAAATATATAAAGAAAGAAATTAAATAAATATAAAAAATACAAAAATAATAATATTTGCAATTTACAATATTATTAATTAAAGAAATAAGTTTTAAAAAACTTTAAAAAAAGAAATAAGAAATAAATTAAAAATAACTTTAAAGAAAATTATGCAGACATTTCGATTTCAAATTCAATCGATTTAATGATTCGATCTGAATGGAGAGTTATTTGTTTTTTATCAGAGAGCAGATTTTTTTATTTATTTATTTTTATTTTATTTTATTTCTATTTATTTTTTATTTTACTTTTTGTTTATTTTTATTTATTTTGCTTTGCCATTATTATAAATTTTGTTTAATTTTATTGTACATTTAAGAGATATGCGATTTATAGTTTATAGACGTTAAAGAAAGGGAATCAAAGAAAAAAATTGTTTCATTCCTAGCTATACTTAAATTTCTTACTTCTAGGATTATCATTTGCTAATTAAAATTACTATAATATTTAACTATAAAAAAAAAATAAATACAAAGAATTCAATGTAGAAAATAAATAAAACAAAATATATATTATAGGAAAATTATGTAATATATAATATATGCTTATATTCTATATTAATATTATATATATTAATAATAGGTTTAAGGTAATTACACACCAATATAAAATAGAAATTTCTTTTTTATTTCTAAGAAATTTGTAGATAAAATAAAAAATAAATTCGATTAATATTGACCTCAATATTCAGTTACAGATTCTCCCACAATTCGCTTTAGTTGCCCACTCTCGCAGCCCTTGATTATATTAGAGAAATATTGAAATAGGAATAACTTCAGGGTCGATGGGCATAATAAATGTAAATATGCCGTTGAAGTGACCCCAAAAAGCAGCATAAGACCAGGACATGGAGAGAGCTGTCGCCACTCGATCGAAAAGGCTGAGCAGGATGAGAGTCCTACGGATGTCGAGCAGCTGTTGACGACACTGCAAAAAATCGTCGCTTTTGCTATTGACATTTGACAGTGGCGCGTGGGTTGGCCCCTGGGCGCAAGCATTGGTCTAGCTCGAGCGTCGCTTATATATTTTTTTATTATTCATTCCTCTATTATTGCCTTATAATATTTTGCCTTGTTTTTAGCATTTGAAATAACCGCGGGTGTGATTTTTTTTCCCAGCTAAACGCCGCTCAATTCCCTTCGGGCTGGGGGTCGAGCTCTGGTAGTCCTGTCTCATGATTAAATTTGTGTGCGTTAAACGCTTTTAAGCTGCCTGCTTAAATATGCTGCTCGGGTAGAGCAGCAACGAGCAGCGCCGAGCAGCTTCTTGATTGCATTAAAGCCAGAGCGACTGGCCTCCTCCTCCTACCTCATCTCCCTTTCTCCTGCCACGCCCCTTTCGAGTGGTTTTGATTGACACGCTGTTGCGGTTACCAGGCTGCGGTTACTAACGCCCGGTCACTGAGTTCGTATTAGAAGCCTAGATCTGTTCTTGAAAGACACACATTAAATAATGTAAAGCTATTCGAGATTGAGGAGATTTTCCATATAGGAACAAGTATTTCGTATTTTTTTTATTTATTTATTTTTTTTTTAAATCCAAGCTCCAAAGCGTCACATTTTTCTTCTATGTTGTCAGTTTATCGTTGGCTTAGCAATGAAGGATTTCGACTTTATTTTATGTTTCTGAAAGTGTATTAAGCCTTTTTGCATTATGTAGAGCTTTGAATAGAATTAACCTGTAGACAAGCTGAACACAATTTACTTAAAGTATTTAATTAAAATTTATTAAGATTCTTAGCGATGATTTTCGATAGAGAGAAAGAGGGGAAGAGAGCACAACAACAAAAAAACGAGACAGAAAAAGCTAGAAAGGTACAATAATAGAGAATTATTGATATCGGCGAAAAAAAAATAGAAATGCTGAGATAAAGAGAGATAGAGAGAGAGAGAGCGAGGTGAAGATAAGGTAAGTGATATCTAGAAAGCAAGTGAGAGTTGGATATGGAAACAGCGAACGAAAGGTAGAGTGTGAAAAGACAGAGAGTGAACGTCACATGGAGAAAGACAGAAAGGAAGAGTGAGAGAGATAGAGAGGGAGAGAGAGATATAGAGAAATAAAAACAGATATAAAGATAGATAGAAGGATAAAGCGGGGCACCGATACTTGGATATAGAGATACAGATAGATACAGATACAGATACAGATAGATACAGATACAGATAGATGTAGCAAGAGCTAGAGAGAGATAAGTAATGTAAGAGGATATTTAAAGAGATAAAAATTTAGATAACTAACAACGGGAGCAAGACTAAGTGTGAGTTAAATAATAATACATGAATCGTCGTAATTCCTATTACCTAGCGCAATGGGGCAAATACCTGCTTGATTTCCTTCACAAAATAAATTAAATAACTTAAAAATCGAAACCAATAAAGATTAGAATGAGAATGAGAAAAGAGAAAGAGATTGTTCCCATAAATAACCAGTTAAAGAGATGTCAATTATCAAGCTCACTGATCGAAACTCAAGAGGATTTCAGCATATTCGGAGTCATAAATAAGAAAAAAAAAATGTAATAAATAAAATTCTTATTTATTCATTCTTCTTTTATTTATTATTGAGATAAATAAATAATAGAAAATATATAAATAAATAAAAATCAATTTCAATATCAATATAAATTAAAATATAATGATATATATTTCAAACATTAAACAACATTAAAGTTCCCCAATTTTCACATAGAAATTCATACGTAATTAAAGTTTTCTTTTTTATTGATTTTTGTTCTCTTAAATGCGCCCAGTTTCTTGTGTGATATATATTTTTATATATACGTATCTGACATAACCGCACATAGAGTTTACAATCAATTGGCTTACAATCGGGACTAGCCAAGGCAAACAGAAATGTCTAGCCTTTTGCAACTGGGATAGACCCGAAAGGCATTATTCCATTGCACAGCGAGTTATTATTGTATTTGTTTGCTAAACTTGTTGTTTGAGATGTCGAGTATAATGATCGGTTTAATATGTTAAGGGCTGGACTCAGTTGATGACGAGCAAAACATGCAACAAGAAGAAGGAGGGGAGCTGCTGCTGCTGCTGCTGCAGCCGCCTGGGCATAATCGAATGGCAAACCGGATGAAAAGCAACGCCCACGCCAAAAGTATCTGAATATCTGAGCAACTGCAGCTTGGCCTTCGTTTGCTTTGCGTCTTTTTCCTGTTTATTATTTCCACATCGCAGCTGCAAAAGGCGAACTGAAGTTTGGAGTGGCGTGGGGGAGGCGAGGGCAGGGCGGACCAGTCAACGCCAACGCGTTTCTGCCGTTGTGTGATTTACATAATGTCCTTGTCGACATCGGCAGCAGGCAGCCAGCAACAGGCAGCGGCACCCCTCGACAGCTACCGCAACCCTAAACCTTCGCTCTGACTAGTTTAAAAATATTAACTGTCAATTTGTATTTGGCAACACTTGGCTGAAGAGGCATTTGCCGAGCAGCGGCTACTCCCACTCCCTCACTCCCTCACTTCCTTCCACCCCCACTCACAGTCGCGTCACAGGCGTGTCGAGCCGAAGCTGAAGGCAAAGCCGCAGCGAAACCAGAAAGTGCACTTGAATCTAGTGAAGTTCATTTACTTGATAACGTCCTGTACTTAGCAAAAGCTTAATAACTGGGCAGGAAATGTGTGAATCGATGGGTGTGGTTAACGGGTACACATGGGTTTATAACTGCTGATGTATGATATGATATGAAACTTGACTTTATCTGGCAAACATAGCTCTTCTACTGGGCATTACTACTGAGATACTGAGAGTACAGTAGAGTTTGTCTTTAAATCAATGTAGAGTTTAGAAATTTCATTATTCATCTATTTTCGATTCTGAAGCAAGTTTGCAACAAAATAAATGTTAAAAAAAAACCAACAGCAAATCACATATATGAGAACGTAAAATTAAATAATAATAATAATAATAAAATTAAATAACTAAATATTGAAATTATTGAATATTGAATTCAAGAAAAGTAAATAACTAAATAATGTATAATTAAATTAAACAAAATTAAACTAAATAATAAATAATTATTAATTAGAATTTATTATTATTTATTATATATTATTCTATTAATTGATTATAAATAAATAAAATTATAGTAACAACATCAATTGTTTGATGTTTTATATGAATGTTATACCATAATCTGCCAAATAATTTTTTTTAAATAATTATTTTAATTGATTTGTTGAGCGAAAACAATATTAAGCTTAATTGCAATTTTTAGGAGTTTTTCAAAAATGATTTGCCATAAAAATGTGTCTGCTAAACCTTTTTTTTTTTTTTTTTTTTTAATTAATTGAAATTTAATAAAATTACAAATATTTTAAAATATATTATATATTAATAAAGAAATATAATATATATAATATATTTATAAATAAAATGGAGCTAAGTGTCAAACCAATTTTTATTTATTTTTAAATAAATAGCAAAAGAAAAACGAAAAAAATTTTGAGTCAATATTAAAAGGTTCTAAAGTCAATTATTATTATTAAATTATATATTTCACTTTTCATTTAGAAAATATTTACAAAAAATCTCAAATATGTCATCTTTTGCTTCAGAAAATATTGAAAGATATATAAAGAAGCTTCAGATTATAAAAATCACTTTAAAAATCCTGACTATATTTACATACGCTACTAAATTCAAAATTAATATTAAATTCAAGCTAAAATCTCATAATTGCATACAAAATACATGTCATATAAAAGATTGCTACAAGCTCAATAAAAAACTTTATTACGACACACACACACACACACAAAGACAAAATATAAATAACAAAAAGGAAAAAATAAACTGAAATGTAAAATAAAGGCCAACTTTCAACTAACCGAAACTCTTTGGCAACAGTTTTATTATTATCTCGACAATAGTTTATCAGCGATAAAACCCTTTCGATAAGGACATAAGCACAGTGATAAGCAACAACAACAACAAAAGCGTAGACAAACAGACGATAATAATACATAATAATAGTGTAGACTCTGCCACAGTCACTCAGTTGGCACATGGAGTCGGTCCAGAGCGTGAGTGAATGTGTGCGAGTGAGGGAGAGGGAGCGAGCGAGTACCGTACGTCAATGATGCTAATCAGAACGTCAATGGCCCACTTCGACTGAGCGACCAAGCCGACCCGACCCCCGCTCACTGGAGTTGGGGGTCGCAGCACGTGGTGTGCATGACTCCAACTCCAGCAGCTCCAACTCCATGCCACCCCCTGGTGCGTGTGTGTGATGCGTATGAGTAACGTGATAAGGGAAAAACAGTGCAGTAACAAGAACAACAACAACAACAAGAACAACAGGGGGCGCTACAGCACACACTCACGCCACTCATGTCAACCCAGCGCAATTGCACTCAATTCCATTTCACTCAAGCTCCTGCATGGCTTTGACTTTGCCCGCCTCAGCTTACCATCACTCAATTGCACAGAGACAAAACTCACTCACTCAAAACTTTTGTTGAGCGAAATTAAAAGGTCTCGATTCGCCAGTCGTCGTGCATCGTATGGGTGTCTCCCTTGGACGCACACACACACAGGCACACACATACACATTCATACAGACGCACACGAAGTGGGCGCCGCAACAAGTTCGCCTCGACCTCGTGCCGGGCAGGCTCGTGATTCGCCTTTTGACTTTGGCCTGCGTTCGGCTCGGCTCTGCTCGGCGCTTCCATTCCACAAGTGGCAGTCGACGTCAACGCGTTTCCGGTGCTCAGTTTATCAACTGATTCAACGCAATTTGGTCGTCGCGAGTGTGACTTTGTTTCAAAATAAGATAAAGAAAAACACACACAAATACCCAAATATACATCTGAATATATAGATAAATCATAAATTCTGTATAATTTGCAGTCAATCAAAATTCTTTCTATAAAATGCAAAATTATCCAGTGAAATGTGTTTGTGAATATGGCCAAAATGATTGTGAAAATGTTTGATACGCATATTTCCTAAAGTTGACCAAAAATTGTGAATGCTCGACTCAGTTGTGCACGAATTGTATATAATTATCTATTCATTCAGTCAATAACAATATTGAAATTCATTTGAATGTAAGTAGAATGAAAAACGGATTCATTTCCATATCATGTGATAATTATTTGATTTCATTAATTTGCAACTTAAAAAAATGCAAATAGTACCTAATATACAAGTTTATAAATAATATTATTATATTTATTTATAATTGAAAAAATTATACTTTTTATTTATTACGTTTTAGTAGAACTATTTTTTTTTTGTTCAGTATTTATTTTGGAATTTTTCTATATATAATATAATATATAAGTATTTTTTTATATTTTGTTTTGTTATTTATAAAATACATTTTTCGAAAATGAACGAATATATAAATATATAATATATATACCTGATTTTAGTTTTATTGCAAAGATATTATATATTAACAAGAAATTTAATTTACAAAATATATTTAAATATATATTTCTTGCTGTGTATTTAGGATTTACTTTAGCATATTTTCTTTTCTATAAATATTTTTTATAATTTGTTGTTTTGTATTTTATATAATATAGATTTCGCAAAAAAAAGATTATATAAAAATAAATATATAACAAATATACTTTGATTTTATTTATTTTTTTGTTAACATTTGACATTTTCTGTACAATGTATTTTTAGTTTTATTTTTTTAGCATTTACTTTTTCAACTTTTATTGAATATAAATATATTGTATAATTTATTTGATAATTGAAAAATATTTCAATAATTTAACTTTCTTGACTTTAAATAAATATAAATATTTTGTTATAATTTTTTGTGCACGGAAACAATTTTCAAATGTTTTTTTTTTTTTTTTAGTATTTTTATTTATTTTTTATTTTTATTTTTTTTTTTCTTTGTTTACAAAAAACATATATTTTGAATTAAATGCATTTTCTGAAGCTATTGCCTTGCCGAGCTCATGAGTGCTAGATTCTATATAGCAAAAGAAATATCTACATAAAATTCATCAGCATTTTAAATTTATTGATTTAATTTAGTAAAATCATATAATTCGAATATGTAATATTAACCACCAATACACATACACCTATTTAAATTCAAGTATATTTGTAATTTCAACCATTTGTTTGACCTACTCTTTGACAAATGCGTAAGAGGAAAAGTTTTATTTTTTTTTTTTTGCTGTGCTTGTCAAATGCAGCTCTACAATGTTTTATAAAGCCAGCAACGACCTTTTATACCCAACTGCAACAATAACAACAAGAACAGCAACTGCAAAAGCAAGAATATCGTCGCAGAAATGTATGCTTCACTTATTTAATAGAGAGCATAATAAATATTACACAAGCACAGGTGCTGGCTGGCTGCTCCTTAAGGACGTTTGTCAGACAAAGCCGCATAAAATCTGCGGCAGTTTCAGTGTCAACAGCAGCAGCAACTAGTAAATGGTAAATGCTGGTAGCTGGTAAATGGCAACTGGTAGCATGCAACATGTTGCATGGCGTCAACAAATCGGCTACTCATTGTCGAATAATGCAACAAACTGAATAAAAGTTTGGAGCTACTCCAAGTTCATATAAAATAATTTCGTGTTAATGGTATTGGATTATTTTCTTATACGCCATTTAATGGGATGTTACGAATTTGATGCGCAAGATGCAACAAAAGAGCGCAAAATAAGATTCTTGAGATTCATAGATGAGATTCATAAATTTGTAAAGTTTTTGGGTTGAGTACTTTTTTTTATAAATCTACATTAAAGATAGATCTCTTTAAAAAAAAAAAAGAAAGTAATTCAATATAATTTATATATTTATAATATATATTTTTTTTGTGTTTGTATATGTTAGGTAGCTTGAGAAAATTTCGATCAATAATTTTGTTGTAAATTATTATTATTATTATTATTTTTTTTTAATTATTATTTATTTACTTTTTTGTTTATTGAGGAGTAAGGAGATTTCTATCCACATTATTTTTTTTTTAATAATATTTTTAAACGCTAAAAATATGCGCGGTTTTTTAGTATTTTAAGAACTGCTAACTTGTAGTATCCAGCAGACTCTGCTATCGACTGCTGTTGCGTATAGAGCAAAAGCTTGAATGAAATACAAATATTGTTTACTTAACTTGATAGAATTTAAATTTTAGGTAAGCAAAATATATATATATTTATAAATATATATTTCATTTAAGAACTAAGTTTTATTAAGTTAATAATATTAGAATTTCATTCTTAAATGGAATATATATTTATATAAATGTAATAAAAATAGTGTTCATAAAAATATAAACATATTTTAATTTAAAAGCTAACTTAAAAAGATAGTTTTTAAGTTAGCTTTTAAATTAAAATATGTTTATATTTTTATGAATACTAGCTTGAGTAATTCTTTTAATTGAGTATATTATGATTATATTATTTATAACTTAAAGTAAGTAATTATTAGTAGTATTTTATTATTATCATTTATAAGAAAAACAAATTAGTATTTTTACTTTAAAAAATATGTGTTTTTTATACTAATTTAAAATATTTTAAATATTGTGCATATATTAATTATTAAAAAAAAAAAAAGAATTCATTTCACCAACTCAGACAAATATTGTTGCTAAAAAGTAGGCTATATTTTTATTTTATTTTATTTTTATTTTTTTTATTTATTTATTTTATTGCAGCTTTTGTCTTAAACTCTACAGCGCATTTATAAGTATACCTTAGCTATTGGAATATTTTCATTATTTCGAAAAATGAACGAAAAATTTATATGAATATATATTCTAGTTGGAGCCACATCATATGATATATCTCTATAAAATATTTTAAATACTCACATATTTTTTGTTTATTTATTATTTATTTATTTTATTATATATATTTCATATTTATGTTATTAATATAACATTTTTCAAGCTTCATAAAAGATAAATTATAAACTTTATTAATAATAAAATAGGCATAAAAAAATGACATAAATAATCATTAAAATATTTCAAAAACATTTCCTTCCACACATCTTAAAGGATATATAGAATTCGACTAGTGGCTGCTGTCCCATTTTTTCTTGCCTTTTTTTATAACTAAAAGCCATTATATAACATCAACGCACAATCGCTGGGAATGTAATCCTATAACCTTATACCCATTACAAACGCTGTGAGCAGCTCGTTGCTGTTGATGCTGCTGCTGTTGTTGTTGTTGCTGTTGTTGTTTTTGATGTTGCTCTGTTGTGTTTTAATTTCTTGTAGCATTTCTATTAAAGAGTCCAAAGGCCCAAGGAGCTTGCCACAACATGCAGTTCAATAATAGCGACACAGTCGCAGCTGCCAGTCGGTCAGGCGACAAAAGAAACGCGCCGCAAAGTGCGCGTTTTCTGTTACGTCCCGCCCGATACACTAAGCAACCCCCGCCTCCACTCTCCACTGACTCTTGCCCTTTTTGCACCCTCTTACACTTCTTAGCATCCATATCCATATCCATGACCATGTCGTTGTCCGTTGTTCAACAAGTCAACGCTTTAAATGCTGCACGCTGTTCCGGTCAAATGCTTCAATGCCAAAGGGCATAACCATAACAACGCCGCCAACATTCAGCGGCTCAGTTGTTTGGATCGTCGCCCCAGCACTTACTTTCCCCCTGCTCCATAAAAAGACTAAAGCGTTTGCTCTTGCCGTAGTTAGAAATCAACTACAATGCAATGCATTCCGCATAGCCTGGTTCCTGGACATGTTTTAATAATTCAGCTTAATAATCGTAAATATATTGCAAGTGCTTCCTATTTTGGGTATTAAAGAGCTCAAAAACGGATGATCTAAATAATTGTTGATTAAGTTGTTGATTAATTATTTAAAATTAGCTCTTTCCACGGAATTACATAAAAGTTGGGTTAAATATTAGTCAGAATAATTAAACACATTGGATACAAATATAATTTTCAATTTATAGTTTTCCAATTATCAATTTATCGATAGTAATAGTTAGTTGCATAATCGGTGTATTATCGATCATATTTTGTTGGATTATTATAAAAATATTTAAAATATAATAAAATGAATATTTAAAAAAATGTGTTAACTAAAAATATGCTATAAATGAATAAAATATATTTCGAACAAATCGATAACACTTTATCAAAATTACCTTACGAGATATCTTATATATACAACGATATAAACAACTAAATGTAATTAAATATGTATTTAATTTATTTAATTACGTAATGAATTAAATGAAAAAATTGCTCATAAATAATAAATAAAAATAAATAAAAAACATTTTAAGATTAATGGAATATTGAAAAATAGCTACAAATTCTAAAAATCGATCAAATTGATGAAAGCTATATTTAAAATTAACCGAATATTAAAAAATCACTACATAATCTATATCATAATTTTAAAAAATTAATAGCAGAAATTAATGGAATATTATAATAATTATTAAATTTAATTATACAATTTTCAATCAATAAATTATTCGATTAAATTAAGTATTAATATAATCAAAAATAGCCAACAATATATAAATCGATTATTCAACGAATTAAAGTAACATTTATGTCGATTATTCCATAATATTAAGTCGATAATTATATAACTTTACATTATTCATATAGTATTTATCGAATTTTATCGGTTAATATATAGTCAAAATCGTTGCAAAAAACATATATTTAATCGATTAAACGCTTGAACAAAGTCTGATGGCAAATGTTGATAATGTCACGTGCATCAGCAACTGATATCGATTTTAGATAAGCAAAAATTCAAATATGACGCAAGGTCTATTAATACGATTGAGAGGAAACCAATTCTAATAAGTTGAGATTGAGCAGATAAAATTGACAGACATTAACAACATCGAGCATAAATACTACGTGATGTCAAACCAGTTAACCAATTACTGTCATTCCAATAGTAAATCTACTAAAAGACATTACCAGTATTTGTGCATGTATAAGCATAAGCATCTGATATCTGATAAAAGAAATCGATAATTGGCAGATATGCAATATTATAATTATTTATATGGGAATTAATAATTCAAAGTTACTGAAATAATTTTATATAATATTGTGATATGAGGTATGACGAAAAGAATCTAAAAGAAAAAATAAATAATTTAAAAAAATATAATAAATAAGAGTAAAAAAAAAAAAAAAAAAAGAAATTATATCATCAAAATCTGTTTTAATCAAATTCATCCAATTAATAATTTAAAAACATGTTTTGTGTAGTTATTGTTGGAATTATTTTATCGTTTATGAAATTTCACTTCACATTTTATATTTCTAGATTGAATAGATTTGAGAAATATATTCTTTAAGCACTGTTTTAACGTTTACTTTACTTAATGATAACATTTTGAGATTGAGATGATGAAATTTTGTTAGTTATATATAAATACATATTATTAGTATTAATTATAATATTACAACGGCGTATAGAACTTTCTAACTGACATACACAGGGTGATCAGGAAAGTGAGAGCTTCAACAGCTTGGACATGTGTAATATAAATTATGATTAAATGGTAAATTATTACAAAAAAATGTATTTAAAAAAAATGTTATTTAGTCATAAGATAAGAATCTATAATTATAAAATTCAAATTAGAGATACAGCTCTACAATGTTTTATAAAGCCAGCAACGACCTTTTATACCCAACTGCAACAATAACAACAAGAACAGCAACTGCAAAAGCAAGAATATCGTCGCAGAAATGTATGCTTCACTTATTTAATAGAGAGCATAATAAATATTACACAAGCACAGGTGCTGGCTGGCTGCTCCTTAAGGACGTTTGTCAGACAAAGCCGCATAAAATCTGCGGCAGTTTCAGTGTCAACAGCAGCAGCAACTAGTAAATGGTAAATGCTGGTAGCTGGTAAATGGCAACTGGTAGCATGCAACATGTTGCATGGCGTCAACAAATCGGCTACTCATTGTCGAATAATGCAACAAACTGAATAAAAGTTTGGAGCTACTCCAAGTTCATATAAAATAATTTCGTGTTAATGGTATTGGATTATTTTCTTATACGCCATTTAATGGGATGTTACGAATTTGATGCGCAAGATGCAACAAAAGAGCGCAAAATAAGATTCTTGAGATTCATAGATGAGATTCATAAATTTGTAAAGTTTTTGGGTTGAGTACTTTTTTTTATAAATCTACATTAAAGATAGATCTCTTTAAAAAAAAAAAAGAAAGTAATTCAATATAATTTATATATTTATAATATATATTTTTTTTGTGTTTGTATATGTTAGGTAGCTTGAGAAAATTTCGATCAATAATTTTGTTGTAAATTATTATTATTATTATTATTTTTTTTTAATTATTATTTATTTACTTTTTTGTTTATTGAGGAGTAAGGAGATTTCTATCCACATTATTTTTTTTTTAATAATATTTTTAAACGCTAAAAATATGCGCGGTTTTTTAGTATTTTAAGAACTGCTAACTTGTAGTATCCAGCAGACTCTGCTATCGACTGCTGTTGCGTATAGAGCAAAAGCTTGAATGAAATACAAATATTGTTTACTTAACTTGATAGAATTTAAATTTTAGGTAAGCAAAATATATATATATTTATAAATATATATTTCATTTAAGAACTAAGTTTTATTAAGTTAATAATATTAGAATTTCATTCTTAAATGGAATATATATTTATATAAATGTAATAAAAATAGTGTTCATAAAAATATAAACATATTTTAATTTAAAAGCTAACTTAAAAAGATAGTTTTTAAGTTAGCTTTTAAATTAAAATATGTTTATATTTTTATGAATACTAGCTTGAGTAATTCTTTTAATTGAGTATATTATGATTATATTATTTATAACTTAAAGTAAGTAATTATTAGTAGTATTTTATTATTATCATTTATAAGAAAAACAAATTAGTATTTTTACTTTAAAAAATATGTGTTTTTTATACTAATTTAAAATATTTTAAATATTGTGCATATATTAATTATTAAAAAAAAAAAAAGAATTCATTTCACCAACTCAGACAAATATTGTTGCTAAAAAGTAGGCTATATTTTTATTTTATTTTATTTTTATTTTTTTTATTTATTTATTTTATTGCAGCTTTTGTCTTAAACTCTACAGCGCATTTATAAGTATACCTTAGCTATTGGAATATTTTCATTATTTCGAAAAATGAACGAAAAATTTATATGAATATATATTCTAGTTGGAGCCACATCATATGATATATCTCTATAAAATATTTTAAATACTCACATATTTTTTGTTTATTTATTATTTATTTATTTTATTATATATATTTCATATTTATGTTATTAATATAACATTTTTCAAGCTTCATAAAAGATAAATTATAAACTTTATTAATAATAAAATAGGCATAAAAAAATGACATAAATAATCATTAAAATATTTCAAAAACATTTCCTTCCACACATCTTAAAGGATATATAGAATTCGACTAGTGGCTGCTGTCCCATTTTTTCTTGCCTTTTTTTATAACTAAAAGCCATTATATAACATCAACGCACAATCGCTGGGAATGTAATCCTATAACCTTATACCCATTACAAACGCTGTGAGCAGCTCGTTGCTGTTGATGCTGCTGCTGTTGTTGTTGTTGCTGTTGTTGTTTTTGATGTTGCTCTGTTGTGTTTTAATTTCTTGTAGCATTTCTATTAAAGAGTCCAAAGGCCCAAGGAGCTTGCCACAACATGCAGTTCAATAATAGCGACACAGTCGCAGCTGCCAGTCGGTCAGGCGACAAAAGAAACGCGCCGCAAAGTGCGCGTTTTCTGTTACGTCCCGCCCGATACACTAAGCAACCCCCGCCTCCACTCTCCACTGACTCTTGCCCTTTTTGCACCCTCTTACACTTCTTAGCATCCATATCCATATCCATGACCATGTCGTTGTCCGTTGTTCAACAAGTCAACGCTTTAAATGCTGCACGCTGTTCCGGTCAAATGCTTCAATGCCAAAGGGCATAACCATAACAACGCCGCCAACATTCAGCGGCTCAGTTGTTTGGATCGTCGCCCCAGCACTTACTTTCCCCCTGCTCCATAAAAAGACTAAAGCGTTTGCTCTTGCCGTAGTTAGAAATCAACTACAATGCAATGCATTCCGCATAGCCTGGTTCCTGGACATGTTTTAATAATTCAGCTTAATAATCGTAAATATATTGCAAGTGCTTCCTATTTTGGGTATTAAAGAGCTCAAAAACGGATGATCTAAATAATTGTTGATTAAGTTGTTGATTAATTATTTAAAATTAGCTCTTTCCACGGAATTACATAAAAGTTGGGTTAAATATTAGTCAGAATAATTAAACACATTGGATACAAATATAATTTTCAATTTATAGTTTTCCAATTATCAATTTATCGATAGTAATAGTTAGTTGCATAATCGGTGTATTATCGATCATATTTTGTTGGATTATTATAAAAATATTTAAAATATAATAAAATGAATATTTAAAAAAATGTGTTAACTAAAAATATGCTATAAATGAATAAAATATATTTCGAACAAATCGATAACACTTTATCAAAATTACCTTACGAGATATCTTATATATACAACGATATAAACAACTAAATGTAATTAAATATGTATTTAATTTATTTAATTACGTAATGAATTAAATGAAAAAATTGCTCATAAATAATAAATAAAAATAAATAAAAAACATTTTAAGATTAATGGAATATTGAAAAATAGCTACAAATTCTAAAAATCGATCAAATTGATGAAAGCTATATTTAAAATTAACCGAATATTAAAAAATCACTACATAATCTATATCATAATTTTAAAAAATTAATAGCAGAAATTAATGGAATATTATAATAATTATTAAATTTAATTATACAATTTTCAATCAATAAATTATTCGATTAAATTAAGTATTAATATAATCAAAAATAGCCAACAATATATAAATCGATTATTCAACGAATTAAAGTAACATTTATGTCGATTATTCCATAATATTAAGTCGATAATTATATAACTTTACATTATTCATATAGTATTTATCGAATTTTATCGGTTAATATATAGTCAAAATCGTTGCAAAAAACATATATTTAATCGATTAAACGCTTGAACAAAGTCTGATGGCAAATGTTGATAATGTCACGTGCATCAGCAACTGATATCGATTTTAGATAAGCAAAAATTCAAATATGACGCAAGGTCTATTAATACGATTGAGAGGAAACCAATTCTAATAAGTTGAGATTGAGCAGATAAAATTGACAGACATTAACAACATCGAGCATAAATACTACGTGATGTCAAACCAGTTAACCAATTACTGTCATTCCAATAGTAAATCTACTAAAAGACATTACCAGTATTTGTGCATGTATAAGCATAAGCATCTGATATCTGATAAAAGAAATCGATAATTGGCAGATATGCAATATTATAATTATTTATATGGGAATTAATAATTCAAAGTTACTGAAATAATTTTATATAATATTGTGATATGAGGTATGACGAAAAGAATCTAAAAGAAAAAATAAATAATTTAAAAAAATATAATAAATAAGAGTAAAAAAAAAAAAAAAAAAAGAAATTATATCATCAAAATCTGTTTTAATCAAATTCATCCAATTAATAATTTAAAAACATGTTTTGTGTAGTTATTGTTGGAATTATTTTATCGTTTATGAAATTTCACTTCACATTTTATATTTCTAGATTGAATAGATTTGAGAAATATATTCTTTAAGCACTGTTTTAACGTTTACTTTACTTAATGATAACATTTTGAGATTGAGATGATGAAATTTTGTTAGTTATATATAAATACATATTATTAGTATTAATTATAATATTACAACGGCGTATAGAACTTTCTAACTGACATACACAGGGTGATCAGGAAAGTGAGAGCTTCAACAGCTTGGACATGTGTAATATAAATTATGATTAAATGGTAAATTATTACAAAAAAATGTATTTAAAAAAAATGTTATTTAGTCATAAGATAAGAATCTATAATTATAAAATTCAAATTAGAGATATATATCAAATATATATTTTCTATAATTGAATAAATCAATATGGTATAATATAATATAATATATCTTGATTAGCTCTTGGTTGATTAATCATTGCAATAAGGAAGAAAATAGCTAAGCATTGAGTTACTTAAAGTTAATTTTTACATAAAAATTAAAATATACAGTGACGAGCTAAATTAATGACAGCAAGTTTTTTAAACTTTATAGTAACTTTTGAAATCTTTTTAGGAAATTAATAGATAAAACAAAAAATTAATCAAATATTATTAAATGAGAGAAAAAAGAGTTTGTTTAGCTTAAAAGTAAAATTAATTAAAATTAGATATTTATATTGTATTGTATTTTATTATATTATACTATATCATATTATCTTATATCAACTATACATTTATGAATTTATGAAAATATGAAAATGAATAGGATATATATTAAAATGGGATGCATATTTAAAAGTTAATTATAAACACTTATACATTTGAAATAACATTTATTCATATATGTTAAATCATAAAAATTTAAATTTAAATTTAAATTAAATCATGAAAAATTTAAGTTCAAAGGCTTTGCCTTAAAGAAAAGCTATAAAAATATCTAAAAATTATTTATTTATAAATATCATTATATATATAATTTTTATATAAAATACTTATTAATTTTGGAAATTGGTTCCTTCCTTTGCAGTACGCTATTGACACAATGGATGCCACTCAACTCACCGAGCTGATGGGCAACCATGATTTCATGCAGTTGCAACAGCAATTGCAGCACAACAACAATAACTACAACACCGATGGCCACAATGGTCTCTCGCCGGAATCTGTGGAGCGTAGCTCCAGACCAGTAAGACGCGCCACACGGCGCACCTCACAGGTAAGGCGGCATTTATTTTCTTATTCTTTATTTAAATTGTAATAATTAAAATGGTTTGCAAAATTGTTGCTGTTGCAACTGCTTCACACAGCTAAGCAATAACACCTACGATCTGGAGATGACCGATTCCAGCTCGCAGAGCGATGATACGAGCGGCGGCGGTGGCAGCAGCAACGGCGGCGGCAGCAGCACCAACAACAACAGCAGCAATCAGTTGGGCCCGGCGCTGGGCGGACAACGTCCGTCGAGTCGCGGACGGCAGTTAAATGGCGGTAATTTAACAGCCAATGGCAATGGCAGCGGCAACAATAGCAACAACAACAACAACAACAACAACGGCAGCAATGGGAATGCAAATCGTCGCCGCAAAGGCGCTCTCAATGCCAAAGAGCGAAATCTACGACGACTCGAGTCGAATGAAAGGGAACGCATGCGCATGCATAGCCTAAACGACGCATTTCAATCGTTGCGCGAAGTCATTCCACATGTGGAAATGGAACGACGTCTCTCCAAGATCGAGACCCTAACACTGGCCAAGAATTACATTATCAATCTGACGCACATTATACTCTCGAAGCGCAATGAGGAAGCTGCGGCCATGGAGCTAAATGCCGGCGCTGTTGGCGGCGTCTTGCTGACGAATCTAACAGGCGATAGCAATGTGGTTGCTACTGCTGCCAATGGCGCCAGCAATGGACTGTGCTTTGACGATGCCTTGGCTAATGCTGGTGCCGGGGCCGGCGGAGCTGGTGCCTACGATTGTGCACTGCTCGCTGCTAGCGATGGCAGTCTATTAAATGCGGCAACTAGTGCCAATGCCATGCAAGCGCTGCCCATGCACATGCATGCCGAGCAGCAGCAGCAGCAGCAGCAGCAGCAACAGCAGCAGCAGCAACAACAACAGCAGCAACAGCAACAACATTTGCCACACCATCATCATGCTCAGCAGCCACAACTGTTGCACTCGCATGCGCATCTAGGCAACAACATGTTGCTGCCACAACAGCAGCAGCAGCAGCAGCAACAGCAACAGCAACAGCAACAGCAACAGCAACAGCCACCGCAGCAACCAACGCTCATACTCAATGGTGGCACCACATTAAATGTGGGCGGCGTTGCTGTTGCTGTGTCTGTGGGTGGTGCTGGCAATGTGGGCGTGCCCGGGGGCGTTTTTCCAGATGTCAATGATAATTTCGATGAGCCCTTTCGAGAGTTTCTCTAAAAAGAATATCAATTCGGCTAATTCTGTAGATCTGTGGTAAAATGGATATAAGTACACAAAATAGAATTTATAGCATACATAATATAGCACACCAAATATCCAAAGCTAAACAATGGGAATACATATATAAATAATTATTTAAAAAAAAGAATCATATTAGGTAATTCTGTAGACATGTTTCTAAGGCAAAAACCCAAAGTAAAATGTATACCAAAATAGCTTCCAAGGAAGCAACAGCTTAAAGTCAAGTCAAATTCTCGACCAGAAGCTAAAGTTATTATATCTCAACCAGTTGTTTAGCTGGTGCTTAAAAACATTTTTTTATTTTAATTGATTTTCAAAGAGTTTAAATCAAAATGCTTTAATATTAAGCATACTTTGTGTTTTATATTTATGAAATATGCTTTAACATAAAGTTAGTTTTATGTTAACATATAACATTTATTAAATCTGCAATAGATTAGCACTTAACAAAAAATTAACTTGTTTTTTTTTTTTTTTTATTTATTTATTAATTTCATTGTGGCTGTCATATACTTATGACTATATTATATTGAACTATTTAATATTCAATAATTTTTTTAAATAATTATAAGCAAAATTTGAACTTATTTTTTTCATCATTTATCTGTCGAAAGTTTACTTATGTGGTTTTTTTTTTTTCGATTGAGCCTACATTAATTTTGAAAAACGCAGTTTTCATTACTCAAATTGCTCTCAAATTTGTCAATAATTTGTACTATGAACTTTACTTTATTTATTTCATATTTGTATTATCTATTATATTTCTCAATTACAATTTCGACTTGACTTTCCAGCGATTGTAAATTGCACATTACTTTATTTATTTTTTACTTTATTACTTTATTTTTATTTTGTTCAAGCAAATTAGCTATTGCTTTCATTATTATTATTTTTTGTTGGCATTTTTGTTATTTATTTATTCATTTTTTTATTCATTAATATTTTGTATTGTTAACATTTTCTTTATTTAGTTTTATTTTTTTGTTTATTATTTAATTTGTTATTTTGATAATTAATTTGTTATTTTGTTAACATATTTTTTATTTATTTTTATTTTTTTGTTTATTATTTAATTTGTTATTTTGATATTTATTTATTTTTTTTATTCATATATATTTTGTCCTGTTAACATTTTCTTTATTTATTTATTTTATATTATTTACATCAAATTTGACATATTAATTTAACTTTCTTTATTTTAATTTATTTATTTAAGTGTTAAACTCTTCTTGACTCTTTTTCAAGAGCTGCAAGTATTGAAATACATTAAAATTTTCTTCAAATTAGTCACAAAAGTCCTCAAACAAAATTCAATATTTTTTTAATGAATAACAAAAAAAAAACTGTAAATTATTTAAAAATATATAATAACAAAGCCGACCGTTGTGGTGCAAAATTCAAGTACATACGCAATTATTCAAAGTTGTTAATATACACTTAATATATATACATATATATATTATATATACTATTTATATATATATAATACTTTAAGCTTATAAGTAAAAAATATTATTATAGAAATGTAGCTCAGATTAAAGCCGCAACAAAAACGGACGAATGCAACACGAAAATATGGATGAAAAGAGAAAAAAACAAATTTGATTAGCTTAGCAAAACGTGTGAATGAAACAGTGCAAGGAAATGCGTAGCTCATATAGTATGTATAGACATACCTATTAGCTATGCATGTGTGTGTGTGTGAGAGTTTGGGTTTATATAATTAAGTACACATTAACAATTGGCAGCAATAGCAGCAACAAAGACGCAGCATCAATTAACGTTAAATAACTGTGTATTTGGGAGAGAGGCTAAGTAGATGTTCAATGGAGATGCCACAGTGGCGACCCAATGCGACGCCAGGAATGGAACAGCAAGGGTCGAGAGACGAGCGACGAGCGACGAGAATAGAGCTATGCGTCGCTTAGTTAATTTACCACCCATGATCTTTTTAATGCACTTGAAATTTAGTGTTGTTGTAATAGCCAACACTGGCGGGAGGTTGCAATAGGAAAGAGCGAGAGCGAGAGAATGGGAGCGGGGTGGTCGCAGCAATTAACACACAAAAACCGATGAAAGCGTATTCATTGAAATTGGCACACTTCCGTTAGTGTTGGAATGAGATGGCACATGGATGACGTGCGTACGGTAAACACGAATAAAAGTAACGGTGCACAATGGGCGGTGTTTGTGTGTGTGGGCGAATTCGTGTGGGACTTAGCAATAATTAAGTGAAAAATAGTAGTTAGGGTGGATGTCAACTTAAGCTTGTTGATTATGTTTGATTAGTCAAGATTTAGTCAAGTTAAATGGGGAATGGGCTGAACGAGCTGCGTAAATGCTCAACATTAGTTGGCTCTTCGATATCGAATTCCATGTAGTTTTAAGTCCAATACGAAACGTTATCGATATTTATTTGTAGAGAAACGGATAAACAGGGTTGCATTTGAAAAAAACGGAAAGGAAACCCTTTAAACGAGTTCTTCTAGTCAGAATCAATAAAACCAACTTTAAAGAAAAGAAATGCAATATAGACGAGTAGTTTAGTTGTGTAGTGAATTATTTAGCTATGTCTATTATGAATAACAAAAATAAATAAATAATATAAAAATAAAAAGAAACTACAAAATTATTGTAAATGAATACTTCAAAAACTTCTGTTAGTCTCAATGTATATAATGTTAAGGATCTGGTCTAAATGAGCATTTGGTGTGTACAAGAAAACAAATATTAAGAAGTACTCTCGCATGTACATATACCTACTATATGTACACAATTCTATGAAAAATCTGTAATTGGTATATATGTGCATAAATTACAACAAAATTGATGTATCAATATTGTATAGAGCACTCAATATATCTAACTGCTCCTAAATAATTAAAGTTTATTTAATAAAGTCATGAAAAAATTACATGTATTTCAAATATTTGAAAAAAAAACTTCCATTTATTTAATAAAAAATAATTAAATATTTATTTAAACAATCAAAGTTTAATGTAAGGTAAGATTCATGAATATAAAGTTCACCAACCTTTGAATGACGTCAAAATTGATCTAGCTTACAATCTTTTTCTCTTACTTTTCGTGTTCGCTTTTGTTTGTTTTTGTTTTGATCTTTCCATTGCAGCCAACAAATTGCATCATTTTTTGAACATAAACTTTTTCTTATCTAAAACGCATTCACTATAATAACAGCGAACTAATCTGCACTGAAAACACTCTTAACTAAACACAGTAACTAAATACTTTCATAACACAAAGCCAAATACATAATAATAATAAAAAAAAGTTAGCAAAATATTGGAGAGCGCTTTAACCGCGAGCGCAAAGAAACTATCGCCACATTTGAAAATATCGTGAGTAACAGCGCTGCCACATAGCTAAAAAACATTATTTCGTGTGCTGCTGCAACGAATAAGAGTTGCCAGCTTCAGCTTATCGACAGCCGCCACAATTTGAATTTCATAAAGACCGCATTGAATATGTAATTTAACTAAATATGTATATATGTCAACAATTTAGCTCATTCTATAAAATACATACATATTTTATTTATAATTTGTTGATAATTTGTGCAGACTTAAACTACTTCTTTATTTTTTTGCGCCTATCGAGTATGTGAAAATATGTGACCTCTCTCTCTCTCTCTCATTCACTCTCTTTGGCTTAGAGCTCTCTGTGATTTGCTCTTTGCAGCTGATACGCAGTGCTGCCAACATTTCGTTGTATGAAAACGCTAGATCAGCCTTTGAAATTAGCTAGAAATAGCTAGAAATATTTCTTCATAGCTAAAAAAAACACGTTAGAATATCATTTTTGGATTATTTCAATATTTATAATTCCCGCTAGCCGCTATTTCACAATTTATCCCGCATTTCCTTGTTGCAAACCACTAGATCTAGTGGGAAAATAGCTAAATTAGCAGCACTGCTGATACGCAAACCGAGTAACGGACCTGCGCAATGCGCTCCACAACAATAACCAAAACAAGACTGCGTTTGCCTTTGCATTATGTTTTTGCGCCTTGCGACTAAAACAACGCGAGCTAACCCGTCGGCTAAAGACAATTTTAAAGAAAAAGAGAATAACATACAAGCGCTTTTTATTCAAAAGTAGACAAACTTCAAAATTGTGATTAGTTAATTGCAAGCCAAAGTGAGTATACAAATTTAAAAGTAATTTTCTGTGTTCAACTAAGAATAGTATATAAGCGAGTGTGTTTATGTGTGTGTGCGTGTGTGTGTAGGAATTAGGTAAAGCGTCAGAGGTAGCTGGCGGCGGAGTGCAGTTATTTCTATTTTTCAGGTTCACTGCCTGCTTCCGTTCTACTTAGCTGGTCTTTTGTTTGTTGCTCTTCTTTTATTCTTTTTCTCAAGACGCTGCCAAGATTCATTTGAGTCTGTACACACACATATGTTTGTATGTATATGCATTTATGTATTTATGTACGTTCCTGTGGGAAACTAGTTATATTAAGAGAAGGAACACTGGTACGCAGCATTATAAAAACAAAAACAAAAACAAAAGCAACCAATAGTTGCGTTTGATGCTGATCAAAAATTCCTCTAAACGCATACAGATGCCTGAATTTGTGTGTGTGTGTTTGTATGTCTGTTTGCATTTGCCGCTTGAGTTCGTTACAGTTTGTTAACCTCTCTGTTGGCAGCCGTTGCAATTGGCATTTGGTCACACTGTGCTCCAATTCGTGTTGTTACCTTGTTGTTATTGCTGTTTGCAGCTTTACAGTTAACACTTTCCTCTATTACGTTTTAATTTTAAAATCTAATCAATAGCTCCCACGCATACACACACACTCACAATGGTCAGTTCGTCTGCTCCTGTTTAATACCCGTTAGCCATGTCTATAGGTAAATTTCCGGAATTAGCTGATGGCACGCAACACACTTGTGTGTTGCCGTTGTTGTTGTTGACATGCACGCACATATGTGTATGCATGTATGTATATACATTTGTTTTGTATATTTGCTTCTATATCTCAGCCCACTGACCCCAACAAAGTCTCCCACTTGATTATAAATGCGACAACAACAATTATACTACAGTGTGTCAAGATCTCACTAAATTGTGTTGTTTAATTCTATATCTATTTCTGGTTTGGAATGACAATTTGTTGTAGCAGGCAGGTATTGTGTTTACTCAGAGATATGTATTATATATAAAGCAAATTTTAGTATTACTTAATGCTAGGAATAAATTCAATATGTGAATGGATGAATAAGAAGCTTAACTTCAGAGTCATGTTTGGGTTCCTAGGTTTAACTTTTAATTTATTTATTTATTTTATATATAATTTGATTTCTAAAAAATAAAACAAAAAATTACAATGTTTTCATAGTATTTGTTAAATATGTAACACTTTTTTATGTGTAGTGAGACAAATCTGAAATGCAGGTAGAAGAGTTGACATACAAATTTACGAAAAAAAAAAAATAATAATATAAATTAATAAAAAATAAAAATAAAAAGAAAATTTTTGCAATAAATTTGCTTAGTTAAAAAAAATTATATATAAAATTTTTGTTTAATAAAAAAAAAAATAATACTAATAATAATAAAATAAAACAAAATAATAATAATAAAATAAAACAAAAAGCTTATGCAATAAAAAAGTGTTTAAAAGAAAAAGACAAAAAAGGACGTTTTAAATAAAAAGTTACAAAATTAATTATATACTATTAAAAAAATAAAAATATATTTTATTAAAAATGTTAAGATAAAAAATAAATACTAATATTAAATTTAACTATTTTTCTTTATGATCTAATTGTTAATTCGAAAATCCAAGTCCTCCACCCTAAAACTCAATTACGTCGTCATATTCCAAGAATAAAAACATAATTATATTATATAATAATTATATAGAACATTTTGGCCAGACTCAAACCACTGTGCGCCAGTTCCTGCACGTCTATAATTTATTGACAAGGTTTTTATGTTCCTGCTACGCGTTCTATTGTCCTTTTTACCTGCGTCAGTAGCTGTGGCAGGTAGACTGTGGTGAACAGCTGAACCTTTTCACTACGTGGGGCTCTGTTTTTTTATTTATTTTTTTTTTTTATAGAGAAACTAATTCAATCAATCCACCCAGATGTCCAGCTTTATTAACCACTTCACGTCCACCCACCGCTGACACAATTTCAGGGCGATCGATTTTAAGACGACTTTCGCTATGATATATGTATATACGATATATATAATTCCCCTTTGTATATATGTATTTGGTTTATTCATGCTTCGCAGTGGGAAATTATGCCTATTGCGTTGCTCAACTAATTGATATTGCGACCTACTCTAATTGAATAGTTCAAATGGACAGATGGACGGAAACAGCCATACACGGGTTGCTTAGACATAATTTACTAGAAATAAAATATTTTTTATGCATTTGATGAGCGTAGTTTCTTTTAACTAACAAGAAAAGGTCAGAGGGCAGCAGTGAGCATTGCGACATTATACGTATGAAAAAAGATTGAGATTGGGGATTGAATAATATTTAAATAATAATATCTAATTGCTATAAAGGAATGCATGCCAAAAGTAAAAAGAAATAAGAATTATTAAAAAACATCAAAAAATGTATTTTAATTTGTAAATATTTGTAAATTTAATTAGCAAAAATACTGTTATTTATATGAGTATATGTAAATAAATTTTAAATTACAATAATTTTATACGATTGCAGAAATATTTTTGTATATACTAGAGAAGAAAGTCTTTTTTATAAAGTCATATATATATATATATATTTTAAATGAATTTTTAACAATTTTTTGCAATTTATTAAAAAATTTTATACATTCAAAAAAGTTATTTTATCTCAAGTTTTTCTATTTTATTTTTGTTCGCTTATTTAAATTTATTTAGAATATTATATAAAGAAATTGTTAAAAATGTATTTGAATTTATTAATTTAATTTTGGTTATAAAATTTAGCTTAGTTTTACAAAATATTTGTTTAAATAAAAATCGATTTGCTACCCTATTTCTACTTTATTTATTATTTATTATTTTTTTTTTATTATTATTTTCTTTTTTTAGAAAATACTTAAATTTATTAATTTAGTATTTTATATACAGAAATTCTTAAAAATGTAGTTCAGATTATTAATTTAATTTTATTTATTTGGTTTTATTTTATTTAGCTTAATTTTTAAAAAATATCTGGTTAAGGAAAAATATTATTTTCTACACTATTTCTACTTGAAATAGTATTTTTATTATTTTTGTTGTATTTAGCTTTGAATAATTACATTTATTTAATTTTATTATTTAGCTTTTAAATTATTTAAATAACCATTTAATCAATATGTATATTTATTACTCTATATCTATTCAAACATTTATTTTAGTTTATTAATTTTAATTAAATTTAGAATGTCTTTGATATATATTTTATTAATTCTGCTCCTCATATTAATGATTATTGAAAATAATTACAAAAAATAATAATAAATAAATAATAGAATAATATAAAAGTATAAGCTAATAAATGAGAATAAGAACAATTAATGTTATATTACCAATCCCAAATCTGTGTAATTTCTGCAATAACGATAAATGAAAATGGCCAAGAGCCACTGATTAAAATATGAATATTTCATGAACTACACTCCCTACACATTCATTTGTTCCACATGACAAATGTCAGCAATAACCCATTAACCTTTTTACCCACTTAAAATAGATTAAAAATAATTTACTTGAAAATAACTTTCACTATGCTAGCGGATTCCCCAATACTAGTTGCGACACAGCTGCATGGATCTCCACGGGTAATGGGACTAATGTGTGCTTTTTGCATTGATTTTTATGCAAGTTGCATGCAGTTGAAATGGCAAAAGAGAACATTACGTCCTTGCCACCAAAAAGCAATGCATTCAGCGAGGCATTGCCACAATTCGATATAATAGCAAATAATAATGCGCCAAGAACTAGGCCAGAGCAACGTGAAAAAGTGGCTAAATGCAGGCGAACTCATTTCAATGTGGACTTGGCTACATTCATTTGAGGGTTGTTCTAGGGTTAATCCGCAGCCAGACGACGCTAGGCACAGGCACAGGTGTGGCACAGGTTGATGGCAGGTGGCAAATAGAGACACTTGGACATCGTTATGGTTGGTCAGGGGGAGGGCCAGGGGTAGGAGCTTTGCGTGTCTGCAACTGATTTGGTGGTTGGCTCCAATAACTTTCCCCTTCGTTTTGTGCGGTTGACCATACACACATATTGATTTTTATACCACCTCTTCTTTTGTTGTTGTCAACGTTTTTGCCTGTTTTGATTAATATTTCGCCCATTTCCTTGCAGTATCTAGACGGTGTACGGCGTAAAAGGTTCCGAGCAACAACAATAATGGCATCCGGCGGCTTGACATGTGTCAAATATATAACTTTCTTTTGCAATCTGCTATTTGCGGTAAGTTAAGAAAGAATCTTCATAATAAAGATTTATTAATTTATTTCTATCTCTCATCTCCTTTAGCTCACGGGTCTGTTGATCCTGCTGGTGGGCGCAATGGTGCAGCTGAACTATGCTCACTATTCGAACTTTGTGAGTGATCATATTTGGACTGCGCCTATTATATTGATGGTTGTGGGCGCCGCTGTGGCATTTATATGTTTCTTGGGCTGCTGTGGTGCCTTGAAGGAGAATAGCTGCATGATACTTAGCTTTGCCATCTTGGCAGTTATAATATTCCTATTGGAAATTGGTCTGGGCATTGCTGGCTATATCAAGCATTCGGGCTTGCCGCAGCTAATGGAAACTCAATTCAATACGACCATGAAACATTATAAGGAACGTGATGATTATCGTGATGCCTGGACTTTGCTGCAAACCGAATTGGATTGCTGTGGCACCACTGGCCCCAACGATTGGGATGCCATCTTTCCCAACAAGACCCTGCCACCGGCCTGCTGCAAGGTGATCAACCTCAGCGAGGCCAAAGAGTGCACCACCTTGCATGCCGTGCAACAGGGCTGTCTGCAGAAACTTTTGACCATACTCGACTCAAAGACTTTGATACTGGCCGGTGTGGTGCTCGCTGTGGCAGGCATACAGGTGAGTTAGTATATTAATAATAAATGAATTTTGTAATACATTTTTCATCTTTCATTTTCTTCAGCTGCTCACCATACTCTTCGCCTGCTGCTTGTATCGTTCGTTTCGGCGCAGCTACGACCACGTTTAGGCTGCGTAGCGAGGATCCCATATATCGATTTTAAAAGCAGATAACAAAAAAAAAAAAGACAGCCCCTTAGCGTAGTCCGTAGTTTTGTCACATGCATGCGATATAACTCGTTGCCGTCTCTCAAGAAGAATATTATAATTATTATAATACACACACACACAAAAAGAAACGAAAGAAGCAGAAACACAAATCACAAACACATTCTCAATTGTCACAAAATTCATAATTTGCATTTTTGTCAATCACAGCATTCTAAGATTTAGTTTTTTACTATGCATATACATATATATACTTGTTAATGTTATTCCCATATATAAATAAGCTATACCAACTTGTATATCTCAAGAATATCGAATTATGTTTTTTTTAAACATGTATAATCCCTAAAAAAGAAACTCAAAGTTAAATCACTCTCTTTAATTTTCATAAATAATATATTTTGTTATATTCGTTGAGAATATTGAATTATTTATATTTATTTTTACTTAATCCATTCCATTCCCATTAATGCCACCATAACATGCCCATTAGGCATATCAATCACATAAATATATCATCTATATACTCTATATACCGACTGTTTCGATGAATTTTATAAAGTGTCCTTGAAATGAAAATTTTGATATTTAATTGCATTTTCAATTTTTGCAATGTATATGCGTGTGACTCTGTGTGTGTATGGGCGTGGCCCTTAACCCTATCCTAATGAAAATCCCACCCATTTGCTACTTGTTCTCTTTTGTATACCCTTGCAATTTATTATATACGTACGAACAGAACACTGCATTTTATACACACACACACACACGGCAATATTTTTAGCAATACACAAACATACCCAATATACATATATATAAATATATATTTAATTATTTATATATACAATGAATATCTATGTGACTGTATTTGTATTTGTATTGTAATGTAAAGTAAAAAAAAATAACATATTTGGGAGAATTTTACATATCTTGGCAAACTCCTTGAAAATAAACATTCTAAAGTAAAATAAAGCGAATTTACAGTTTAAAATCGAACTAATTTAAATTTAATTAATTAAGCAGCGTGCTTATTAAAAGCAATTCTCAAAAAATGAACACAATTAATATGCATTAATTTAAATCAATGTGAATGAAAAAAGAAACTATTGTCTAAATTTTGGAATCCTCTATAAGCATGCCGAATAGGTATTTTATATATAATATGAGTTAAAATGATTGTGCAGCACTGAACAACTTAAGAATCAATAAACGAACAAATGACAAAAATAAACAATTTCACGTGTAAATTAAATTTTTTAAATAATTAAATACAGAGTACAATAAAATAATAAAATATTATTGCTATTGGTAATGAATTCTAAATTAAAGACAGCTCAAGCCAGTTAATTATAACTAATATTTTATTTTTGTATGTAGATTTAAATTTTTTGGAAGCAAAAGTGTTGGTCAGACATTTACATTTATTTAAAAAAAATTTCATTATTGCTAGCTAACTCTCTTTATATTATTTTTTAAATTTATTTTTAAAATGTTTTTATTTATGTTTGCTAACTCTCCATATTACTCTTTATATAAAATTTTTAAAATTGCTATTTAATAATTATGAATGTAACCTTAAGTCTTATGTCCTCATGTCGATTTTTTTAATTTTTTAAATTTTAATTATGAAGCAACCTTTGTATTTGCTTATTAAGGACCATGAGGGGAGAGCAAACTGTGCATGCAAATGCTTTCTATTTTCCTCATGATTTCTAATACTCAAACATAAATGTTGCTTTCTTTGATCTTACAAATGATGCATAACTGAAACTCATTCTGCTCTACATTCAACGCATAAATAAACCGACTCGTTACACTTTGGAATTGAAACTGGAGGCCATCGGTAGTGTTATCCATGTGATCTCCAAGAGTTTTCTCTCTCATATTGCAAATTCAATTACAAAATAAATGTTAACTGATCTATGCAGTTCCAATATTTTCAATAATTACTTTATTTTAATTTAATAATTTTATTTATTTTTTTAATTTCAATATTTATCAACTACTATACTATAATATAATATATAAATTAGTAAGTACTAGTAATTCTTGGTACACAATAGTCTGGCTACGTCAGCTTAAGCTAAACAAGTGAATTAATATGCAAGAGTGTCTCAAATATTTTTTATTTAAAATTCACACTCTCTCTTAGGTGTGTATCATAGCATTCCGTTTCCAATCAAGTTCTTACCATATTTTAGTATATGGTTGTCCCTAACGATTTCAGTTTGCTGTTTGTTCAATAATAATAAACAAACCTAACAAGCGCCGTCAACTACGCCAACAATTTCGTTAGACACATTGCAGCAAACAGTCGGAAACGAGTTGCGTTTCTGAATATCAGAAATCAACTAAATACCTAAATCTATATATATATATATATATATAATAAAAAATAATGTCACAAGCCGTTGCCGCTGCGGCGCCCCGCAAGGAGGTTACCGGACTGCATCGCATGACCCAACAGGGACTACGAGAACTATGCAAAAAGGATAAACTCTACCAGACGCCGCGTCTCAACGATGTGCTCTATTTGCATTATCAGGGTAAAGGAGACATGTCAGCAAAATGTATTTTCTACTAAATTTCACATTATTTTGTAGGCTATCAGTATATCGAATGCTTGGATGAGTACACGGAACTCAAGTGTTTGTGGCTTGAGTGCAATGCCATTTCGGAAATCGAGGGCCTGGAGAAACAGAGCAAACTGCGCTGTCTCTTTTTGCAGAATAATTTGATCAAACGCATCGAGAACTTGGAGACGTGCCCGGAATTGGATACGTTGAATCTGAGCTCGAATCACATACGCATGATTGAGAACATTGGCACGGATATATTGCCCGTGCTGAATACCCTTAATATATCGTCGAACTATTTGAAAGACAGCGAAAGTCTCGCTCGACTGGTAGACTGCAAGACTTTGGCTGTGTTGGATTTGTCTAATAATCGCATCGATGATATTCTGGTAGTTAAGATCTTTGAGAAGATGCCCTGCCTGAAGGTTTTGGTGCTACACGGAAATCCCGTCGTCTCACGTTTACCGCAATATCGCAAGACTTTGATTCTGGCTTGTGTAAGTATGGAATTATTATTTTTTTTTTGGGAAGATGTAGTTGATAGAGAGATATATATTTCATATATTGATAGAGAAAGATCGAATTTTCTGGATTTTTTTTTTCAGTATATAGAGGTTAGGTATACATATAAAAATATAAAAATTAAATATATTTAAAATAAAACAAACGTATTTATACTAAAACTTAATGCTTGGTAAAAAATATTTAGAACTAAAACAGCTCTAGGAGTGATTTATAAGGGAAAAGATTGTTTAGCAGTTAAATAATTTTCATAAAGAATACTTTTTTTTTATTATAATATATTATGCATATGAATATTATATTAAAAACAAAACTTTTGTCATCAATATATAAAAATATATATAAAAACATCGTAAACATTATGAATTAAATAATTTTTAAATATTTTATATATTAGTATAAAATATTAAGAAATGCATATATAAATAAAACTTTAAAAAATATTTAACAATTTTAAATGCCAAATTATATTAAATTAAAAAATAATTAAAATATATGTATAAGAAAATATTATAAAAAATTACAATTGTTAAAATTTTCGAATTATTTTTATTTTATTTTAAAATTAATTATTAATTATTATAAATAGTTTTTATTTACTTAATTTTTAAAAATTAATTTAAGCTAAATTAAGCCATAGCAAATTCTGCAAAACTTTTTCTAAATATATTTAATCCTATGCATATTTTTTCAACCGCAGAAAGAGTTAACCTACTTGGACAGTCGTCCAGTGTTTCCACGTGATCGTGCCTGTGCTGAAGCCTGGTAATATATAAATTTCTAACTATAAATGAAATAAAAATAAAATTATATTTCTTAAACTTAGGAAACGTGAGGGTTACGAAGGCGAGCGCAAGGAAAATATGCGCTGGAATCGTGCCGATCGTAAGAAAATGCGTGATAGTGTGAACTGTAAGTAATTCAGATAGCTGATCTATATAATATATAATACATATTCTCTTTCTTTGCTTTAGATACCATCAGGCTGCGTAATCGTCACCGTCCACCGGATCAGCAAGATTCGTTGATTAGCTCAACTGATTCGGAAGCAGAAGGCGAAGCCGATAAAAGCGCTGAAAAGACACGCGTCAAAACAGACCTAGAATACGGCTGTGTGGATGATATATGGAGTGAAGTATCTGGCGATAATAAGGAGGAGAACGAAAGCACGGATAGTTCAGGTGCAGCTGATGAGGCTGCTGGCAACGGTTCACAAGATGATGAGTTAGCCGAGCAGCTGAGCAGTCGTCAAGTGAAGCCTTTACCTGGACGTCCGAAGGTGCTATACGAAACACAATTTGCTGACAATGAGGAGAACGCTCAAAAGGAATCCAATGAAGGGCAGGCTGAGGAAGTACAAACTGATCATACAAAAGAAGAGGTGGTCGCACAAAGGGAACCTAGTGATATGGATGTAAAAGCAAAGGAAGCAAAGGGTGGGAAACGTCTGCTTATAGAGGAAGTTAAGCTGGATCCACTTGAAGTGGAGTGCAAGAAAGCTGAAGCTGAACAGGAGAAAGAAGGGGCTGATGAGGGTGAAGAGGCAATATTGAAGGTATCTACAGAGGAAAAGAATGTAGAGTCAGACGTCAAGGAAGTACATGATAATAGGGCAGTAGAGGAAAAGCCTATAGCAGCTTCTAATGAGGTAGAGCTTAAGGAAATGCCAGCTCCCATAAATGATATAGACGAGCTAAAGCAAAAGCCAGCTCTAATAGCTGAACTAGAAAGCGGCTCAGAGCTGGATGAACAAGCCGACAGAGCAGATCTAGACAAATCATGCCAGAAAATTAAGGATATAGGTTTGAATGAAGGAAGTGAGCCAACGCCTGAGCAGATCAAACAGCATGCAATAGATAGAATGTATGAGAGCTATGGAGATGAGATATTTGGCGAGCAATCCGAGTTCAACAAGGAAATGCTGGAGCCGGAAAAGCCCAAGGAACAAGAAGAGGCTAAATCAATTGAAGAATCAACAGAAAATGTTGCTACAATTAATAATATAATAAAAACCAAAGAACAATTGGAATATGAAGAGGAGTGTGCTGAGGCAAATGATATTGTGGAATATAATATGCGAGAGCTGAGCACACAAATGGATGAGGATCTGATGGAGTTGAGTCAATCGTTGGCGGAAATACGAGCTACTCCGGAAGCATTGCATAAGAATGATGGCAACAACAGCTCCGAAGAGGAGAAGGAGGCGGATAAGAAGAGATGCGTAGAGCTGACAACTGTGACACGTTCGCTGCGCATCATCGAGGAGTTCAGTGTGCGGCGCGAACGGATTTGTGAGGAGTTCGAAAAGAAGAAAGCCAATGAGGAGCAACAAAAGAAAGTTCTGATTGAGGAGCTGCAACAGGACATGGGTAAGGAAGATGAAATGGATGCGGCATTTGCCAAGGCTCTGGATGCCTGCACAGATGATGTGCCCATGCGTGTCTTTGGCGAGGGCTGTGATAAGCCCAGCCACGAGTGGCACAGGGAAGAATGTTTGCGTCAATTGACCATAACAGAAACGCGCACAGTGAACGAAGAAGACGATGAGCTGTTCAAAGTGAAGCCGTTGAATGAGCAAACTTGCGCCGAGCAAGCGGAATTAATTTGTGAGGAAATGAGTCGAAAACTGGAGGATGAGGAGAATTCGCTGCGTGATCTGCTGCAGCAGCTGGAAGACGAGACAGATGTTCTATATGATGTGACGAGCACTCTAGAAGTCGATGAGCTCGACAAGTTGCCAGAGCCACCGGTCGATGAGGTTTGTGCGGCGCTCATTCATGATCTTATCGATGAGCTGCAATATCGGGAAATAATCAATGGACAGAATATTAAATGCTTTGATTTCGGACTCATTGAATCGGACGAAGAGTATAGCTATTCGGCAGACCCCAAAACTCAGCCCATTGTACCAGTCGACCTGGAGGATCCGGCCGGTGGTAAATCGTTGAGAGAATGTCTTGATGCCTTTGGCACTTTCCTTACATCTGTCGGCGAGCGTAAGAAGGAAAGAAAGCTGGATAGAAAGCAGACAAGCAGCTCGGAGAAGGTGAATGCGGCCAAGACGCTGTTGAAATCCAAAATGATAAATGCCTACATGGACGAGAGTCCGCGGCAAGTCGAGGCGCAGCTGGTCAAGCAGGAGGAGAAGCGAAAACGTCGCGTTGCGGCCATGGCGGAGCGTTGTTTCTCCAAGCGCGAGAATTACGAAGACTCACTCGAAGTGGTTGATAATAAGCTGATGATTGTGAAGAAGGATACAGGAGAGATGTTGGATTTACCACCGCCGCCAGCGCTTATCAGTGATACCGAGAGTGAGAATGAGGCAGAGAATGAGTCTTCCGATGACAATGACGACAACGTCGACAATGACGACAACAACGACGATAATTACGATACGGCCGAAGAGCACAACGAGGAGAATAGAAATTTACGCGAAAATTGGCCAAAAGCCGATCCAGCTGAATTGGAGAAATCAATCAAGGAATCATTATCAGTAACCGAGCTCAATGATGGGGATAGTGTGGAGGATCAGTCACTTGATCAATTCTATTCACTGGAAGCAAGGACTGCCTTCAATTCACTCGATTCCGAATTCCTGGACAAATTGGATCTGCAAAAGGTAATTGGCTCCGATGGTGAAATAACGGCAGAGGGCATGCGTAGCTACGATGAACTGACAGCCGATGATGAAGTACAGAAAGTGGAAAATCCTGGTGCACTGGTCAAGCAAGATGAAATGCTCAAGGACCTCATCGAGCGCAAGCAACTGCAGGACGAACGCGAACGTCAGATGGAAGAGTTGTCCAAGGACTTGGGCGCACATAAATTGAAATGTAAAATGATGAGAGATCAACTCGAAAGTGAACTTGAAGAGGCGAAATCGACAACAAATTTGCTTAAAATGCTGAACAGCTTAGAGGTTCCAAGAGAGGACAAGCTGCTAAGCTTAGAAGGTCCGAAAGAGGAGGAGGATGAGCAGCAACAAGAGCAACAGCAGCAGAAGGAAGAGGAAGCTGAAGTTCAAGTTCAAGAATATCCTACAATACAATTGACGCTAGGTTCCTGTAAATTATGTGAAATAAAGAGTCAAGTGGCGAATGCAAAAGATGAGGAAGAAGAAGCAGCAGAGAAAGCTAAAGCAGCGAAAGAGGAACAGAGCGAATCTAAGTTAGAGGAAATAACTGCGAATAGTCAGGAAATTGAGGAAAAAACTGAAGAAAAACTCGGGAATGAAGGGGAAGAAAAATCGGCAGAAACAGTTGATGGCGCGAGAAAACCTGAAGCTAATGCCAATAACAACATAGATGATGATAATATATCGGATGCATCGACCGACTATGAATCTGGAGAAGATATAGCTGTTGTGGAGCCACCGCGTCTGCCCGAAGGCGCGCTCACCGAGCTATTTAGCAATCAGTTCGACGAGGATGGCCTCAAGCTAGAGCGTGAAAATGAAGAAGCTTTGCGTAAACAACTTTTCAGTTTGCCGTTGAGAGCTTGGGCCAGTCAGAATTCCTTAGATAAAGTCGGAAATGCGACAGCTGAAAGGGAAAAGCAGGATTCGGAATCAGCGGCGACCACAGATGTGGATGACGAAAGCTCAGAGCTGGAAGCAAAGAAGGCAGAAAATAAACCAGAAGACGAAGACGAAGATGAAGATGAAGATGATGAAATGGAATCGAGCGGCGCCATCGGGGAGCTGGCTAGAAATGCTAAGCGTCAATGGGCTAAGATATCACAAAAATTGAGCGAGTTCATTGAGGCCGATGATATCAAGATGCTGGAAAAGAGCCAGTTCAATGAGGAGGACAGCGATGGCAACGAAGAGGAAGATGAACTAGAGGCGAGTTTGAAAAAATTAAATATTATATACGAAGAGTGCGAGACAAAGATTAAGAGCGCTAGACCCGAAAATATGCAAGCCTGGCATGATGCTGAAGAAGCCAATGAGGGAGACATTGAGCGTGCTGAAGAAGCCACTGAACCGGAGAGTGAGCGACAAGAGACTGCAGCAGCTGATGAGCAGGAGCTTAAGCTAGAAGAGCCTGAGCTAAAAGAGACCAATGAGCAAGAGCAGGAAGAGCCTAAAGAACCTGGCGAACAAGAGCTTAAGTTAGAAGAGCAAGTTCATCGTGCCGAACCCGAGGTAGATAAAGAGAATTCCATGGAAAAATCTGAAGCAATAGGCGATGCCCAGCCATCAGTGCCAGAGAATCCAGCCAAACCTGCCATAATACTTGATTACTTTGAAGATAATACCGATGATGACAGCTTCCATACAATACCCGAACTGAAGACCGAAGAAATTGAATGTAATCTGGAAATACTCAACGATGATGACGATGCTATTGTCAAGGAGGTTAGCGTCAATGCCCAAGTCACGTATGAGTTGAAAAAGTAAATTGAAAATTCGTGTTTATTTTTACCAAATATATTAATAAAGTTCGTATTATACAATTTCGACTGTTCTGCTATTTACCTAGGCACGTGTAGGCACCATTGTGAACCCCTAAACCCCATTGATAACATTGCCCGAGGGAGAGCTGTTCGCGAAAATAAAGCCAAAAACCGGTTTGAACTGCATTGAAAAAATAGCAAAAGGCAAATGAAAAATGTACAAACTACGTACAAGATTTCTAAATATACATATTGAAAGTTCGAAAGATTAAAGAATGATTTTATTTTCTTTTTTTTACTGCTCGATCGATTAATTATCAAAATTGGCACATCCTGAGCCACTTGAAACCGGTTTGGCTGAAGCGTCAAACCGGTTTTTTTGCTTTGTTTAGATGACTTCGGCGAGGGCACTCGAGCAGGTTATCATCGACGTAGCGCCTTATCAATTTGAAAATAATGTATGGAAAAAAAATAAGAATGTTGCACTATTCCCATAGACGTCCAAACATCAGCAACGGAGCAGCTGGAGCGTGCGTGCACAGTTTATTGGACTCAGCAGAATTCCATATGGATTGATGTCCATTGCATAATACAATTGAAATTCATTTGCATATAGTATAACAAAATCGAAATTCAGTCAGCTGACAACGGCTATCAGTTGAGAACCCTCTATGGGGGGTCAAATCTACCTAAGAGAATTTCGTTTTTTCGAAAAACATTTTTCACGTACTTAAATAAATTCTTCAGTGATTATAGTCGCTATAAACAAAAATACCTTGAATCCAGTTTGAACCAGTTCTATTTCACGAAATTGATAATCATTTTATTTTGGACATTTCATAATCTTATCAATATCACGCTCAGCAAGTGGTTTCTGGTGGCACAGCTGAATGACTGGGCGAGGGGGCCAAAGTAGGTCAGTTCTGAATGCCGATCGACGTTCAATGTACAAGTTTATCGGGCAAGTACAAACTTTTCCCTTGCTATTCCATTAGTTTTGGCGGAATTCCGTTTGATACGAATTCATTGAGAAATTGTGCTGCGGCTATAGTTGGTTGTCAATTGAAAAGCTGGGAAGTACTTCTCATAAATCCGTTTACTATTTGAGTAAATTTAGAAGTTAAGGGTGGACTTCTTCAAATACTATATATACATATATGTATGTATGTATATATCATAAAACTGAGCTAAGCTATAATAATATCTCTGTCTAATAGAAGTATATATTGTTGAGTATATAAAAATGTCTGATCCTTGCGAGAAATATTGTAAGACTACAAATAATTTACTAAATATCATTATAATTAATTAAATAGCAATAAATTTCAGATATTTATTAGATTATGCAGAATAAGATGAAGAAAAAGCTAATAATAATATAAAAATGTATTAAAAAAAATAAAATTAAAAAAAAAATAAAATAAAATAAAAAAATAAATTAAAATTAATAATTTGTATAAGCTAATCAGTTATTTCTTATCCAACACAAGATAAGTTTATATCGAAATTAATTTAAAAAAAATAAAAATAAAAATAAAAATACATAAATTGAATGTAAAATAAAACATAAAAATTTTAAAAATAAATAATATAATAATAAAAGTAACATACATACAATTTATATAAATGCATAATTAAATTCAAAAATAAAATAAAAATAAAAAAAAAAAAAAAAATTATATAAATAAAAATTACACTCAAAAAATTATATAAATGAAACAATATAAAATAAATAAAATTTAAATAAAATTCATAATGAAAATGAATATATATATATTTTTTTTATTATTATTATTTTTTTTTTTTACATTTTCTATTTCAATCTCATTTTGCCACGCACATTTTTAGGCATACAACGAACCAAATTGCATGAGCACTATCAGATAGGTGACCATGGCTGTAAAGATCTGCAGAAATATATTAATTGATAAGAAGTATATCTATGACCAACAAGAAGAGCAAACCCACCGACATTAACAAATTATAGTCGATATCCATGAAACCCTCTGCACTGATAGCCAATGCATCCTGCTCCACCTGCATGGCAAATTCAGCCAGCACCGCATTATAGGCCAGGGGCGGCGGCACCGCCTGGCACTGGGCGGCACAGGCCAGACCCCTAACATGACTGCCTATGAGTATGTGCTAGAGAAGTGAATTTTATGTTCGATATACATACATATGAATATAAATATGTAAATAAATATATTCACATTACATTGTATAGATTCAACCATATTTTAAATATTATAAAAAATAAAATATTTAAATATATAAAAGATCTTTTTAAATTAAAAAAAAAAAAAAAAATTCTTGTAATGTATATAAAAAAAATTTATGGAAAAAAAATTGTATTTATATAAAAAAAATTAAAATAAATTAAATTTTAAATAATAAAAAATATTTTTTAAATTATAAAAAAAAATATAATTAAAATTAATTAAATAAAAAATTGTTTAAAACAAATTAATCTGGATTCAAGGATTTAAAAAAAATATTATATATATTATATAAAAAAGGAAATAAATAAATAAAGTTTAAATAATAATAAACATTTTAATTTAAGATAAATAGTTTTCAATTATTATTATTTTTTTTTTTTCAATTAACAACCGAATTCACCTGTCGCTTGCAGTACTCTCCACAATGACAAAAGGTGAAGAGTAGTATAAGCAGCGGCACAAAGGTCGCGCACGTCATAAAGATAAAACGAAACTTATAGATCTTAATAAGCACAAGAAGTGTCCAATAGATATTCACGATGCTGTCGAGAAACATCACGACAAAGATGCAGACAATCGACCAGCCAAACAATCCATTGTAAAGCTCAAATAGACGATAGAGCTCCATATAGGCGCGCTTCAGACTCAGCAGATAGTCCAGCGAGCACATCTGCTCAAAGTGTATATCCAATATGGTTTGGCTGCCCAACTGACGATACTTGTGTAGGGCCTGAAGACGTTGATCCAAGCACTCCGCATGATAGCCCAAGAGATCCACATAGAGCAGCAGCAGGAGGCATTGATATCGATTGATAATGACGGCGCTGAGCGAGTACCAGAAGTAGCCAATATAATCCGAATTCAGAACCACATATATAGACGGAATGAAGACGACGATATTAATAATGCCGAGTGCATAGAACTTGATATATCTGATCCAGGGTAAATTTCGGATCGACTGCTGCAGCTCGCATTGGAAATGCAGACGCAAACACTTCAGTTGCAGACAGAATTCGTAGTATTTATTATACTGGCACATCATTTGCAGTTCAACAACTAAATTGAAATAAATATATATACATTATGTATATCAAATATCTGGTCACATATATCAGATACACGCCTGTCATGGTAACAATTTGAGAGACAAACACAATGCAGCTGACTAGCAGTGAGACAAGCAGATCTCCCTCGGGCGGTTGAAAAATGATTTTATAGAGAGCCACACCGATATTCGAGAGTATGATAATTAGTGTATAGATCTGTTGATACTGCTGTTTGGGTGACTTCTCGATCACCCACGGCACCAGGCCCAAGACAGCAAAATACTTGATGTAGCGTTGCAAAGCGAATAACATGTTCTACTAAGAAAGTGTCAATGGATACTAAGTAATACTGGGAGAGAGGGACAGAGAGCGAGCGAGAGAGTTTGACTAAATATATATAGACTCGAGCCACACTTTTGTAGATTAGTCCAATTTGATATGCTTGCTAATTGAATGCAAAAATAATTAGCTAAAATGGAAAAAGCGTTACGCGCGAACAAAACAAATCAATTAACAAAGATAGTGTTTGGTAGAGCTTACAAATTTAAATTTGCAGTATAGTTGATATAAATATACTAATCTTAACTTAAAATAAATATATTTATATAGATGGTAAATTAATAAATATGAATTTAGTAAAATTTGAAGAATAATTAAGTTACCGCTGAGAGTGTACTTAGTTTGATCAATTGACCATAGCAATTTAAGCTATAAATAGAAAGAAAAAAAATTATAAAAATTATTAAAAAATAATAACAATAATAAAGAGAATGATATTGAAGCTTATGTTTATGTAAATAGTAACAATAACAATAATAATGGCATAGATAAATATTATACAAAATTATTATCGTAATTAGTATAGTTTTTGATAGCAAAGTGCATGAAAATGATAAAGGAAATGATAACAAATACAACAAATTTGAATAAACAAAAATTAATTACAATTAATAATAATCAATAATTATAATAGCAAATATATTAGAAATAAATTTAAAAATTATACAAATATAATTATAACAAAAAAAAAAGCCAGTTAATTCAAATATAAGTAACTAAAAATTCGTATTATTATTGTTATTATAACTAGTTGAATATTATTTTATTAAAGTTACAAAATAATTATTATTAGTTTTATATTAAACTTTTTTTTTATATACAACCCTTTTTTATTATGATTATCGATCATTATAATAATCATATTAAAAAGTTATTTAAATAAACAAAAATTGGATATAAAACAAATTATAAATAATGCAAATAAAACACTCCCAACGGGTTGGTGATTCTATTGTAATAATTGTTATTTTTTGTAGGCTATTTTGACTCTTGTTATGTCAATTTTTTTTTTAAAGTAAATAAATAAATATAAAAACAGAAGTTGTATTAAGATATTAAGTATCATTTATTATTTTAAAGTACAATAATACAATAATCAATAATTATAAAACAAAAAGAAAATATTGTTTTTTTATTTATTTCTTTTTAATAAATAAATAGTAATCTGGAATAATTTTAAGAATATAAGCAACAAAATCAAAATTCAAAGTATAAAACAAAAACTAATTAAAAAAAAAAAATGTTTAAAAGAAAAATTTTACTATCACTGCAGTGATCACTGTGCACTGTAATAATTATAAAAAAAAAATTAAAACTTATTTTACTATCACTGTAATAATTATAAATATTTAAAAAAAAAAAAAAACAACTTATTTTTCTTCACTGTAATAATTATAAATATTAAAAAAAATATATAGATTTATTTTTTTTATAATATATTTATTATTATGAAAAGTTATTTAATAAGTGTTGTGACACTTGAATTACTGCAGCGTATGTTAGAGAGCTAAATATGATATTCAAGCATCGGAGCACACTCTCATGATGCTCTTCTTGTGTATTACAATAAAATCAATGGGCGGTCGGTCGTTTTATATTTTTGGTGCCGGAGTAGAGAGAAGCTGCGCCTTGCAATTGTAAATTAGTATAAATGCTGGCACATTTTCCCGCCCCGCCCCAAAATGAAATAGATCAGTTTGTAAATGAATTAACAAGTCTTATTAAATAGAGATTAAGTCTCAGCATCACATACAAAATGTGTGTCAAATAATTAACAGCGTCTATGTCTGACTATGCCTTTTACAATTATTTCCGATCATCAGCATTTTACACCCAAGTTGATGATTTACAAATCTCTATAGCAAATCTTTATATTAATCTATATATTAACGCCAATTAGAGACGTTGCCTGAGTATGTGATTATAAACAAACCCCCTTTACAAATAATATATATTTCACACTAATCGCTGATAGCTTTTACAGTCTTACTGCCCCAATAACTAGTTCGAGCCGGAAATTATTTATAGTAATTAATACATTTGTCGACTTTCATTTAGAGTTCAAGTATTTCTATGAAATTGTAATGTAATCCAATACAAAACCCATGCCATGATTGACAAACAACAAAAATCTGTTTTTAGGTGTTTGTTACCAAACTTTCCACTTGTTCTCGGCCTCCACATCCGATTTGGGCCTTATCAAAACGCTTGTCCAAAATTACGCTCTGATAAGCGATTTGTCCAGTGATTCTTCTTTCTTTTTTTTCGAATTCAAATATAGAAAAAGTAAAAGTGTATGAGTGCGAGTGGACGCCTATGCTGAAATATATTAATATATTTATTGTATTTTGTTTTTATTGCTAGAAACAGCTGATAATATTTTGCGCCGGCTCTAGGTATAAATACGAGCCGCTCGCTGCTTGTGATTCAGTTAAGAGAAGTTGTTCAAGCGCTTTGCAGCCGGCTTCTCTAAATAATAATAGTAAAAAAAAAGAATACTACAATTAAATAGATCAACTAGTGAATCTGAAGTGGAACAAGTATATTCCCAAGTGATAACTAAATAGAAAGAAATTATTAATAAATCAATCTGTTTTGAAAGCGTGTGAAGCATAAAAAATAAAAGTGCACAACCATGAGTGTTAGTATACAAATTTATATGCATGAAATTCTATATATATTTTGTTCTCTATTAATTAAAAAAAATAATACATTTAATAAATCAATTCAATTTAATTTAAACAAAAACAAAATTTGAAAAAAAAAAATTTCGAAAATAATTTAAATAAAATGATAGATAATTATAAATATATGCAATTATATATTGAACTAATATATACATATATTAGAATTTTAAATATATAAATATTTATTTATTTATTTAAATTTATATACATGAAATTCCATATATATATATTTATTTAAACAAAATTCTTTATAAAATTTTGAAAAATAAAATGAGACTGTTAAAAAAAGAAACAAAAATTTAAAAAAATATTAATTGAAAATTTAAAAAAAAATAGTCTTAAAAAAAATATAAATAATTATAAATATATGAAGACATACATAGGATGCTAAAATATATACATATAAATATTTATATATATAATAATATATATTTATTATTATTATTATTATTTATTTTATTATTAATATTATGAATAATACATTTAAAAATCTTTTTTCTATCTAATTGCAAAGTAGACAATAATTTTTTTAGACAATTTTCTTTTAGTTTTACAATTTGAATCATACATTATATGCCATTGTGCTTAGAAAGTGTAAATTAAATTTAAATTTCCATTTTATTTTTTGACCATAAAAATTTTCTATGAATTTACTTTCAATCGAGCAACAGCAACAAATTAAATTAAATTTAAATTGAATAGAAGACAAATTTAATGTGCATTAGCATTAGGATTAGTAAAATTTGATTACTTTTATGTTTTGTGTTTTTTTTTTTTATTTTTAATATTTTATGAATTAGCTCACCTGATTTTGAATTAGTTTATAATGCGTATTCCGTTTCGATATCATTATTTTTTACAGTCGAATCTACGTATTGCGATTATTGGCCAAAGCAATTTTGCTGCCGATGTATTGGAGCTGATATTGGAGCGTTCGGCATTTCAGGTGGTGGGCGTCTTTACCATACCGGATAAGGGCAGCCGTGAGGATGTGTTGGCCACAACAGCTGCCAGCCATAAGATACCCGTCTTTAAGTTTGCCAGCTGGCGACGCAAGGGCGTGCCACTGCCCGAGGTGCTGGAGCAATATAGATCGGTCAAGGCGGAGTTGAATGTGCTGCCCTTCTGCTCACAGTTTATACCAATGGAAGTGATTGATGGCGCACGCCTGGGCAGCATTTGCTATCATCCTTCAATATTGCCCAGGCATCGTGGCGCTAGCGCCATATCGTGGACACTGATTGAGGTGAGCTTCGATAGACTCTTAACTGAATTCGTAATCTTAATTCTCCTATTGCTTCACAGGGCGATGAGGTCGCTGGCTTCAGCATTTTCTGGGCCGATGATGGTTTGGATACGGGACCACTGCTGCTGCAGCGTCAGACGAATCTCGAGCCGACCGACACTTTGGACAGCATCTATAAGAGATTCCTTTATCCAGAGGGTGTCAAGGCCATGGGCTTGGCTGTTGATATGGTAGCCGATGGCACAGCGCCGAAAATTGTTCAGACTGAGGTGGGCGCCACCTACGATCCAGCCATGTTCAAGGTGGAGAATCAACAGCTCTGCCTCGCTCAGTCCGCCAAAGGTATTTTCAATTTTGTGCGCGGCCTGGACTCGGTGCCCGGAGCTATAGCCACAGTGCTGCTTGACGATGGCACCGAGGAGCAGGTGCGTTTCTTTGGCGCTCATCTGTATTCGGCGGGGCCCGTCAAGGATGGCAAAGCGCTGAAGCTGAAGGGTCTGGCTAAGCCCGCCTGGGTGCATGAGGGTGGTCTCCTCATTGAGGGCACCGACTGTGCCTTCGTCAATATACGTCGCATCAAACGTGGCACGAAAATGATCAATGCCAGCGATTGGTTCAAGCAGGCCGAGCATCAGCCCATAACGGACTTCAGCGAGGATGAGCTGGCCAAGAAGACGCAGCTGGCAACCATTTGGCAGGCCATCCTGAAGGCGCCCATTGAAGGAGCTACAGATTTCTTTGCCGCTGGCGCTGGCTCAATGGACGTGGTGCGGCTGGTCGAGGAGGTCAAAGATGCCTTCGATGTGCCGCTAGAGAATGAGCATGTGTTCATGGCACCCGTTTTCGATGAGTTCTTCGATCTGCTCGTACGCAACTTGCGTCAGGGTAGCGGCGGGGTCGGTGGCAAGCAGGTGGAGTACAAGGGCTTCCAGCTGAAGGCAAACAAACGCGACATTCGTGTGCCCACACAGCTCTTCATCAATGGCGAATTTGTGGATGCCGAAGAGAATCGTGTATTGGATATTGTGAATCCCACCGATGAGACGGTGCTCTGCAAGGTGGCCTGTGCGAGTGTCAGTGATGTGGATAAGGCGGTGCAGGCCGCTCACAAGGCGTTCTTTGGCTCCTGGAAACAGGTGTCGGCCAGACAGCGTGGTCAGCTCATGTTGAAGCTGGCCGATTTGATGGAACAGCAAAAGGAGGATTTGGCCACCATTGAATCGGTTGACTCGGGCGCCGTCTACACTCTGGCCCTGAAGACACACATCGGCATGTCCATTGATGCCTGGCGCTATTTCGCTGGCTGGTGTGATAAGATACAGGGAAATACGATACCCGTGAATCCGGCTAGACCCAATAATGTTTTGACTTTTACGCGCAAAGAACCGATCGGGGTTTGCGGTCTGGTCACTCCCTGGAATTATCCGCTGATGATGCTCTCCTGGAAGATGGCTGCGTGCATAGCGGCCGGAAATACCTGCCTGATTAAGCCAGCTCAAACCTGTCCCCTGACAGCTCTTAAGTTTGCCGAGCTAACGGTCTTGGCCGGCTTCCCACCTGGTGTGATCAATGTTCTTCCAGGCAAAGGCTCCGATGCGGGTCAAGCTGTGGCCGATCATCATTTGGTGCGCAAATTGGGTTTCACTGGCTCTACGCCCATTGGCAAACATATTATGAAATCCTGTGCTGACTCCAATTTGAAGAAATGCTCCCTGGAACTGGGCGGCAAAAGTCCTTTGGTCATATTCGCCGATTGTGATCTGGATAAGGCTGTGAAGCATGTAAGTTGAGTCGCTGGATAATTATGGGACGTATTTCAGATAGATAGAGCATATAGTTGGCCTGAGGTTTAAAGTTCTCTTGTGAGATATTTAATAGAATTTTTGTTTAACAGAATATTCCTATCTCATAGTTCTGCTTTTGATACCAATCAATCTCTTTCCTATTTCAGGGCATGTCTTCGGTGTTCTTTAACAAGGGTGAGAACTGCATAGCAGCTGGACGTCTCTTCGTAGAGGATCGTATACATGATGAGTTTGTTCGTCGTGTGCTGAAAGATCTGCGCTCCATGACCATTGGAGATCCGCTGAGTCGCTCCACTGCGCACGGCCCACAGAATCACAAAGCTCACATGGATAAACTAATTGAATACTGTGAGCGAGGTGTGGCTGAAGGTGCTAAGCTCGTCTATGGCGGTTGTCGTGTGGCCAATATGAAGGGCTATTTCTTTACGCCAACCGTCTTCACAGATGTCGAAGATGATATGTACATAGCCCAAGAGGAATCCTTCGGGCCCATCATGATTATATCGAAGTTCAATGGCAGCGACGTCGACTCGGTTATGACGCGTGCCAATCGCTCGGAATATGGACTGGCCAGCGGCGTCTTTACCAAGGATATTAGCAAAGCTTTGAGCTTTGCCGATCGCATTGAGGCCGGCACCGTTTTCGTAAACGTCTATAATAAAACCGATGTGGCTGCTCCGTTTGGTGGCTTCAAACAGAGCGGATTTGGCAAGGATCTTGGCCAAGAGGCGCTCAACGAGTATCTGAAGACCAAGTGTGTCACCATCGAGTATTGAACAAATCGAAATAGTTTAAGTAAAATTATATAATTCTATTAATAGAGCACAAAAGACTTAATACAGTTCATATATATTAGTATAAATATTAGCTAAATAGTATTAAGCGCAGCTATATTATTTGTATATATATATTAGAAATCAATAAAACTATTCATATTAAAAATTACATTATTAATTTTTTAATTTTATGCTTAATTTTTACAGTATGCTAGATTTTAATACAATTCAATCTGCTTTAATCAGTTCATTGATGTCTACGCTAGCTGATCAATTCATAACTCAAGAAGAAGCAAGCATATTATAATTTGACTTTATTTATTTTTCTAAATTTCACAAATTTATATAAAATACAAAACTAAAAATTAAAAAAAAAATGAATAAATTTAATATTTAGAAAAATTAAAAAAAAAGGTAGGAGAGTACGATAATAAATTTTATATAAAATAAAAAAGAATAAATTTAAAATATAGAAAAAAGAGTTTAAAATAAAGAACAAAATAAATAAATAAATTTCAAATATAGAAACAAAATAATTAAAATTAAAATATAGAAAAAAAATAAATAGATTGAAAATATAGAAAAAAAATAAATAAATAAATTTCAAATATAGAAACAAAATAAATAAATTTAAAATATAGAACGAAATAAATAAATTGAAAATATAGAAAAAAAGAATGAGTATATATTTTGCAGTGAATCTCATCGAGTAAAGAGGACTGGCTTTCGTATTAAGATTTTGTAAAATGTTTTTTTTTTTTTTTAGTGAACTATGAATTTTAAGATATATATAATATAGTTTTATAGAAATATCAGATTATATATTAATGTTTTTAGTCAGTCTCTCAATAAATAGTTATAGTTCTGAACTATTTTACTCCAGTAAGTGAATTACTTCCCAATTATCTTCCTAGCATTTCCTTACAAACAGATAATCATTCATAATAAAACCCACATTCCATTGCATAAGCTAATGGATCTACAACTTGACCTCCTTAACTTGCTGCTCAATCATAACAAAAATTTACATACTACTGTCTGAATAGACATTGCAATCGCTGAAGTCTAAACAATATTTCCATAAAATTTCCATTTGTCAGAAACAAAGGCAATAGCCTTAAAGCTCAGCTATAAGTTTTACTTCATCGTCCCAAGCGCACCCTTAACACTTCACTGCCACAACGACCATTGCATTGGCGCCCGCCTAAAAATATGCAGCAATTCCCCTCAGCGATTGCAGCGATTCGCGCTCTTGTTCTTCCTTTGTCAACATTTCAAGCGCAAACTTTTGACAGGCAATGTGGGTCAGAAATGGGTCTGAATATGGCTGAAAGTTGGATTATTGTTTTATGGCTGGCAACATTTAAATTTGCATGGTTTTATTTTTAGTTTTTATTTTTATTTTCATCTTATATATAAAGTTGCTTGCAAGCAATTCGCATTAGCTGAACATATGAAAAGCAATGCGACTATGCGGCGTATACGTAATAAATGTTTTTCTGTGCGACATTTTGTCTGATTTCCTCTCAGTCACTTTCTCTTTCCCCTCCTCTCTCTCTACCTCTGTCTCTCCCTTCCTCTTTCTCACACTTCCTGCTGTCCCGCTCTCTGCATTTCCTGTTTGCCACGTAACAGCATGTAATTGCATTAACCGTTAGGGCATGTGCCTTGTTCTATTATCGTGCAGACACAAGTGTGTGAATGAGTATGAGTGTGTGCATGTATGTATGTGCGCACATCCTGTTGTCTGCCCAAGCCTAATTTATGCAGCATCTATTATAGACTTTCGCGAATATGCTCTTGCAACATTTATTAATAAGACAAGCAGAAGCCGAGGCTAAAAACGGAAGTTTTAGGTACTTTGAAGAAAGAGGAAATTTCCGAAAGAAAAACTAAAAAACAAATATTAAAATCTGTATCTGTCTCTCTATCTCTATCTTTTTTTATATACTATCTATCTTTATCTCTAGTAGCTCTCAGTAAAAAAGACAATCAAGCTTCTGGCAAACAGAAGCTTCGCAATAACCGTTATTCAGAGGCATACAACCAAATGGACACTCAAATGGACTGAATGCTCTGTATATAAATAAAAGCCAAGTAATGCCCACTGTCCGAAAGAGCGTGTGTGTGTGTGTGTGTGTGACACTGATACCGTAAGAAGGAAATTAACTGCAATAAACAGAAAACTAACAGTTACCCAGAGCTTAAGCAAGAGCTAAATAAACCGCAATACACACAAACACACACACACACATATACAAACACAAGCTAAAACTAACATTAAGCAAGAGCTTAAATAAATGTCAGCCATATAAACAGGTAAGCATTAAAAACCGAGAATAACCGAAGGAAGAGCGGATGAAGTCTGTCTCTGTGTATCAGTGTGTGTGTATGTGTGTTGGAGAGATTTGGGGCGGATGTGCCAGAGAGCTGAAAGAGCCGTAGTCGATTGTATAACAAGCGTCGCATATTCAGAACAGCTGAGATATGACGTAATTGGATGTGGGCGAAATAATATGCGAATTATCAAAAGACCAAAAGCATCTCCCAAATGCAATACCCCATATTTAGAAATCAACTCGAATGTGGGGCAGACATTAATTTGTTGGTATTTTTTTCTGTTCTTTTTATTTTCCTTTTTTTGGTTTATGTAATTTGCAAATATTCCGGCTAGTTGGGAGTAAAACTCTTCGGTTGGTGGAAAACTTTGGCAGCAGAAGTAATCAATAAATATTATATTACTAAATTTGACTGGAATTCTCCAGTTGCCGTCTCGCTCACTCCGGCTCGCTCTTTCCCTTTTTTGACTGCGCTTTTACTGCGCAAGCTTGCGGCAAATTGACTGGAAGCAGCTGAGGCTCAATTCGCTCTGGAATTGGCAGCATTTTACCCCAGCTTGCGGCGTTTGCTTTCTGCGGCGAATTCAAATCTATGCTAAGTTAAATGTAAGCGTAAGCAGCTAGCGAAATATAGGTCTAGAAAAAGCCTTCAATTTATTTTTGTTGTGGCTCGCTAGAGCTTTTCTATGAGCTTAACAAGTAAATTAAAAATGAAGAATACTTATGGGGGGAATGTAGGGCTTAGCAAAAAAAAGTTCTATGCGAGGGTAGCTTATGATGTTAGCAAATAATATTGGCAAGGGAAGATAGATAATAAATTAATTCTATAGATTTTTCAAACCAACCTCATATACCTATTTATGTATTTTCAATAGAAAAATATTTGTTTATATTCTAACCTAGACTATTGACTAATCTATTTATTTTTAACTGAAAACACAAGAAAGCTGATAAGAACGCTTGACTCTAAAACCCCGTGATAAGCGAACGTACAGTTGGAAGAGCACACACAGCTAAAAGCATTGCTTCTCACATGCAGCTCACGCGTTCAGTTCGAGAGCCACTGAAAAGCAATTGCAAATCCTAAGAGCAGCAGCAGCAGTCGTCGCCGTCATCGTCTCTGCTGCCGCCGCCGCCATGGCAGCAACATTAGCAGCAGAAACGCCTGAAACCTTGAAAGCTTGCAGCCCAACTGTTTGTTGCTCTCCAGCGCTCACCACCGGCACTCAGTGCCGACCACAATGGCGCCACCCACAAGCCGAAAGTCCAGAGCGAGTCTGTCGTTCCAGCGACGGCGACGGCACCCAGCTGAGCAACAACAAAAAAATACAGAAAGCTGCAAGGCGGCAAAGAAAAAAATTAGACACACACATACACACACAAAAAAGATATAAGCTCTGATTGTATATTTCCATGCGCAATTGTGTTTGCCCACAGCCCCAGCCAAGTCCGTGTGTGATTCGCCTTGGCGGACACGAGAGAGTGAGCGAGCGAACGAGTGAGACACGACGCCAGCCGAAGCGCAACCGAACAGAAGCCGAGCGTCTCGCTCACAGCTGCAGCAGTTGAGGCGCTGGTGAGCTCAATGCTCAACTGGCACTATCATTGGCGTTTTAACTGTGGACGGTTGCTACTCGCACTCGCTGGCGGATTAACGGCACATAGATATATATATTTGTTAAAATATATATATATGTATATGCACACATATATATAAAGAGAGTTATGTGCATGTCTGCGTAGAGAAGACCAAGAGAAGCAGAGGAGGCTGAAAAGCAGCGTTCAAGAAAATCCATCTGTATGTGTGTTGTTGTTGGTGCGCCGCTGCGGAAAATACAACAAATTTTCATGTATTTGCACAAAACGTTGGTTACATAAAAAAGCAAAAAAAAAAAAAAAAAATTAAATAAATAAATTAACAAAAAAAATAAAGCTTAATAAAAAGAAGAATTTAATTCTCGAGGTGATGAAGCTAAAGTGCCGAAATTAAAAAAAAAAAATAATAATAATAATAAATCGTTTCACGACCTCAATAATATACAAAAATTATATATATTAAAAGATTATGCAAAAAAACAAGCAAATAAATAAAAAGAGACAATTTTTCGAGTGATTATATGAACAGCGTCGGCAAAGGCAACGCGATGAGGACACTGTGACAGCAGCAGCAAAGAAAAAAAAAAAGAAGAAACAAAATTATATCCTTGTAAAACTTATATACATACCGCAATTCGATTTTTTTCTTGCTGCTGCATATTAACAACTAATATATACTATTAATAGTTCAAATAATGCTCAATAAAATAAAAACTCTAAATACAAATTTAAAAAAACATTAAATCAAGCAATTTCCAAGGTTTTCAAAGAACGTCTAACAGTCTATTCAAAAATAGCTAGAAAATAATGCTAAAAATCTACACAATTTTGTCACTAGTTTTTTAATCTTGTTTCGGCTAGTGAAAATGTAGTTCATTCGTATGTATAAAGCTTGTGTAATCAATATGCTTATATAAACTTTGCCATGCGTGACGCGGGGCCACATTATATATGTAACGAAAAACTTTAGAATTGCATTAAATACTCATTAAATAGCAGGAGAATGCAAAATAAAATAAAAATAAGCTAAGCATTGCCTACATTTGTGCGCCTCCTGTCCCACACACAGCTAGAAGACTCGCCCAGCTAGCTACAGACATAGCCACAGGCATTTAGCTATAGCTAAAGCTAGGCTAGAGCCGAGGCCGTTTCATTCTTTCCCTTTGCCATGGACGCGCGTTGCGCAATGTGGCAGCGACGTCGCCGGCGGCAGCATTCAGAAAGTAAGTCAAGCTACGCGTATGCGTGAGAGAGCAGCTTCATTGTGTTAGTGAAGCATTATTTTTAGCTGCAACAACGACAAAAGGAGGAGCGCATATCATATTGCAAAATTAACATACAATTTACATAACTTTGTCAGCTTATGTATGTGTATGCCTCCCTCTCTCTCTCTCTCTCTCTCTCTCTGTCTCTTTTAAAGCTGCAGCAGCTAAGCCGCTTAGCATGGCCATAAGCTAACCTAACTGCTGCTAACGATTCCCGCATAACTGTAACGGCCTGCTTCAGCATTCCCGAGTGCTGCTCTAACTGTCATTAAGCTGGCGCCCAGCTGTCAACTTTTATGGCATGCCCAAAATCTGTTCTGCGCCACAAAAAAAAGAGGAGAAAGGAGATAAAAAAAATAGAAAAGAAAAATAATTCCAACACTGCTAGTTCCAGGCTCACTCTTTGCTCGCTCTCTCCTTCGCTCTTTTTGCGGCTCACACACGCCTGCACTCGCTCTCCATCTCGAATTCGCTCTGCATTTATTTCGCCGCTGTGCAAGCAACTCTCTCGCTTTCGCTCTCGCTGTCGCTCTCTCTCTCTCTGCGCATATGCTGGTTGGCTTGGGCTTTGGATGCTTTTTTCCAACGCTCCTCGCTCGAGATTACATAACAGTTGGCAGAGTGTGTGGCTAAAATCGGCAGGCGATTGCAATTTGTTTTCACGTAAATGACAAAGAGTTGATCGAATTAGCAACAATTAATTTAACTAAATTTATGCTAAATTCATTAAAATTAAGAGCGAGTGTAAAAAACTATTTAACAATTACAGAACTCAACGGCAAAGTGTATTTTCAAACAGTTTTCAAAGCGTGTCCTTGTGGGACATACACACCAAGGAGCGAAAAAAAAAACGAAAACGAAAAAAAAACTGTCAAGGCGGACAAAGACTGATTCGTTTCATTTTGCTCGGTTTTGACAAAAGCCAAATGAGTTTTTAATGTTTATATAAGTCGTTGAATATGAGCCGAAATTTTCATAATTCAAATTTAACACTTAATTTGTATTTTATATTATTAAGAAATTAAAAATGCAATTAGAATTAAAAAACATTTTAAATACATTTTATATAGAAAATAGCTAAATACCAAGGAAATTGCTTGAAATTAAAAGAATTAAATGTATATTTAATATATTTAAATATACTTTTATATATATTTTAAATCTTTAAAATAATAATTCTCACCTGGACTCTCCACCCAACAGGTGGCTCAAAAAAAATAAGATCAAAACTTGTACTCACAAATTTATTTCTAATTTCAGTAACCAAATAAATTTAGCGCAAATCTTAACACAATACTGCTACGAACATTCAGACAAAACCCCCATTTAAAAATGTTGTACCAACGCAGTTGATTAAGACAAATATAAAAATAAAAAAAAAATAAATTAAAAAACCAAATATAACATAAATAATTAATATCTAATTAATATTCATAACGTTTAACCTAAACATTAAGAGCAAAAAACCCAAAAATACAACAAATAGTTTAAAGCTAGCCTAATACAAACAGACAGACACCCTCCTTAGACCTGGTGCAAACGTATCGTAAACCGTACTTATACCAAACAGCAAATTAAATCGAAAACCAAACCAAAAAAAAAAACATCAACAATGGCCGACAAGAAGATTGGTGAATACTATGCGCCACCGCCAAAGATGGGCAAATGGGAGGGTTTCAGAAAATTCATATGGAACAGTGAAACTAGCCAATGCCTCGGACGCACCGGTTCTAGTTGGGGTAAGTTGCGCAAACAAATTATTAAATACAAAATAATTCAATAATAGGATATTTAAATGAAATATGTATTTTAACGAAGTAAAACACAGTCAAGATAAGAGAGTTTCATGTGAATATCTTATACAATATATATCTTATCTTATATAAATTATAATTTTTTGATAGATATTGGATAGATATATTAATTTTATATATTATTATATTTTACGCAGATATTTTTCCATTTTTTTTAGCTAACAAAATTAAATTTAATTATTTTCCACACTATTTTAAATATTCATTCAATTAATTTTGTGTTAATCAATTTATTTTGTATTCTTCCTTAATAATAATACTACAATTAATTTAAAAGGCATATTCTTTTTATCTTTTCATCAATAAAGATTTTCAAGATATTTTTGCAAGAACCTCTATATGGACTTCTAGTTAATTATATTCAGTTTTTGATAAAAAATAAATGGAAAATTATTTAGTATTTATACGTATATATAGAATTTTTGTACTAAATCAAAACAGAAATATTATATAAAAGTTTCGTAATTTAAATAAACAAAATAAATATTAATTGATTTATATTTATATTTTTTTTACCATAAAAATACTTATTTAATTTATTTATAAATTTATTGATATTTAATTTTTAAAATTGAATTTTAATTTTTTAAATTTAAATAATATATCTTTTATCTTTTTTTCGAAACAATTTTATTATTTTTATAATTTAATGAACAATAAAGAAGGCATATACAATATTTATTTATATTTACTTTTATAAATATACATATTTGTATATATACTATTTTTTTTATATATATCCATTGCCTAGCTTTTGCTTTCGTGCTCTAGTTAATTGTTAATTAAAGCGCTCAGCAAATCAATCACATTTCACGCATTGCGCACACGCCGCGTGTGTAGCAGCCTTTTATACTGTGCTATGAAAAATAATTGTAGTCCTCTGTCTTATAATAACATGTTATTTGAGGGGCATTCAAGGACACGGCAAACGTTAAATATAGCTCAAGTATATATTATATACTTACCGCAGTTGATGTATTGCAAACTATAATATTTAAGTATATACGTGTTTGTTAGATAAATTTATATAATCATTCCATACAAATCAAGTTGATTCAAATTTGTATGATATGTGAAAATTCTCTATTGTATTGATAGTGTAGCAAAGATAATAACATGATAAATATAGAATGGAAAATAAAATATGCTTAAAATATCAGAAATATATATTATATTATATCAGAATCACTTTATGAATATTTATTTTCTAGAGGTTTTACGTTCACATATGCAAATATATCGAATAATAGTCGAATAGATTTTCATAAAAAAATAATTGAAATACAACACAAACACGATTATATTATATTATAACAAGTTCAAATTAGAACTGAAATTGTCCGAGATTATCCAGTTGACAATTGCTTTTATTATTGTGCCATCATTTTTATAGTCATAGCTGCATTCATTATTTCAAAAATCTACCTGTATATTTACACACATAATGCGTATCGATCGATTGGACTCATTCTCTATATGCCGTGCACAGTAAAAAGTCACGTACCAGATAGTTAGCTAGATGGGCAAGTAAATTGCCCCAGCTAGTCCTAAATATAGAATCAAATATGGCTAAACTACAGCACACGCTTTCCTCTCTCTCTCTTTTTAATACTGACTGTCAAATGGAGTCAAGTAGCAACTAGTCAGCTATTGGAATTGTTCATATATAGTTGATTTACTTTTTGATAGGCATTGCATAACAATTATACGAGCGTGGACGAACCCTCGAGGCTCCCCGTGGGCTTTAGTAGTAGTAGACAAATATGACTAATCATTTGATATCGTGTGTAAACGCCATCAGAGACAATGTGAGTGCAAAATTGTCATAAATATTTTATGGGCCAAGCGAAAGACAATGGCACTGTCCAAGCAAAAAAAATTATAATAAATAAATAAATAAACAACTCGACTCATAATTTATGATGTATTTAATTTGCTGGCCTTAGAAAGGCTTATTTTAAGTATTATAAAACCATTTACTAAATAGAGATAAGAAACTATTAGATAATATCGTTGCTTGACAGCTTTCGTAGGTCAGTGTAAGAATATAAATAGCAATTTATCGCAAACTTTGGAACTGATTGTAAAGAGAGAAAAAATTTGTGTGAGCCTTTAGAAATAGTGTTAAAAATCGATAAGCTGCAATCTGAAGTATACTTTATAATAGTTCAACTCCAGGCTTATCGATTTTATCTCTGTAATAGGTTTGAGGTAGATGTATATTTATATGTGAAGAATCTGGCTCATTATATAATATTTACATATATCTCTTTTGATTGTATATCGATATTGATCGATTTGGGCATAGTTAACTCAAATTCTAATATTTTTAAGTAATAAGAGCGTTTTGCTCTCTTTGTGCTTGAGCAGAAAAATTCTATTGATTTAGCTGCTTGCGTTTAACAAGAAGCATTAGTTTAATATTTAATATTCAAATATCGATATTTATCGATTTTAGAATATATTTAAAAAAAATAGAACAATCATAAAAATAAACAAATCAGTAAAAACTTATTAAAAATCGTTAAAATTCAATTTATTGTCTATTAGACTAATTTATATGGCCAAGAAATAATTAATTTTTCTATTACTAGCTTTCTAATCTTAGCCAAGCACGTTCAATGACAGCCATCGCTTACTATAACAAGCAGTACTTGTTAAACTGAGATTTACGATAATGCTCAAGGGTTATTTCCAAACTATTTATAGCATACGTGCTATTTGTCTATTTATTGATATAGGATTACTCTGCTCTCTGCCCTACACTCCCGTTTCTCATTTGCCCTCCCTCGCAGCTAGCTGCGACATCATTCAATTCTATCTGTCGCACAGCTGAAGGCACGTGCCTTGCCTCTCCTTTTTCTCTGGCTTTATTTTTAGCAATTTCTCAGGACTCAGTAATTTTTAATGGAGTTCAATTTGTGATGCTGTCGCATCGCTTGACACTATTGAAACATTGATGTGCGCTCGAATGTCAAACAAGATGGAAAAGGTCAGTGGTAAAAATGGAAAGGAATATTTAAAAATATCGATGCCAAGCAAAGGATAAGAAATTATAAATGTATTTAATTTTAGCAATGACTTTTTAAATATTAAAATTAGAAATGAATAAGAAGTAGAAGAATGAAAGGAGTTTTTTTTTTTTTTAAATATTTATTATATAATCCTTGACATTCATAGTCTTTAAGATATAGATGACAGTTGATATAGAATGAATAATAGATGACATATAAAAAGTAATAGATGATGAATGAGAAATGATATATGATAGAATTTAGGTGAGAGATGAGAGATGATTTATGGTAGATGATATACATATGATAGAAGCTAGATGATATATGAGATATATTGAATGACTGTTAACTGATGATAGATGATATATGAGATATAATAGATGATTGATCATAGATATGATGATAAATAGAGGACAGATGATATATGACTTGGAATATATACATACATCTATGTTAACATGCAAAACTCATTCCAATTCCCAAGTCCTATTTACTTATCTATGTCTATGCCTTAAGCCTCTGTCATTTGTTAGCTATGCCGGAGCACATTTTACCTTCGCCTCGAGCACTTTCTGCACAATTGCCTATAACCCAGTTAAGTGCTAAGTGGTTGATGAAAAACCTGCACTATCGTGCACTGAAATTGACTCAACTAAAAATCAATTCTAACCTCATTCTCAACGAAGAGTGTACAACACTGGCTGGGTTGGCTGACAGGCTGACATGCAACAAAAACGACGACAAGTGCCGCCCCGGGCTTAGCTGCTAACCAAAATGTGGGCGTTGGCGGCAAACAATTCAACATGGCTGCAAAACAGACAATTTTCTTCTTCTTCTTCTTGCTGTTGTTGTTGCCGCTGTTGCACGTTTGCTTTGTCTGTAACCTACTTAGTTGCAAGTTGTGTTGCTTCTTCAGTTAAACACTTAACACGCCTCCAGTGCGAAGTCTTTTCAGCGTTATTTAGCCAGTAAGCAACAAGAAGCAGAGCTAAAGCTGAGGAAAGATTGAAAGAGAGACAACATTGTATACATATATTGTTGTTTATATACATATATAATATAATATATGCATGTGTATATAGCTCTTTTCAGTCTCTGCATATTGTAGTACGTTCTGCTTTTTAAACTTTCTAAAGGTTTCTGCATAACGGTTATAATGAAAGACTAGGCTGTAAATACTGTTCTATCTACAGAGCTTAAACTGCACACTAAAAATATTTTTCTATATATTTGTTTAATAATATAATAAAAGGAAATTATCTAACAGATATGTATATTATATATATTTTAATAGAGTTTCTTTTACATTTCAATAGTCCACATCAACCAATTTCTTCAAACTTGAAAACTCTGAGAGTTGCTTAAATTATATAGAAATATTTGCAATAAATGTAGGATATATATACATATCAGTTTTGAGGACTTATGCACTCAAGTTATGAACAAAATTGATCCAAATAATCTTATATGTAACTATTTCTCTAAATACTTATATATGACGATACAAGCTTCATTCATTACAATTTAAAAAAAAAAAAAAAAAGTACTAAGAATGGGACTGAAATTATTATATTATTGAAATTATTATATTATCAGAGACAAAAATTGATAAAAAAAATAAAATTAAATTAAATTAAATTAAAAAAAAAAAAAAAAAAAAACAATAGGCTAATAATGAAATATAAATAAAATTCAAATAATAAATTAGGGCAGCTAATCATTAAATTCATCAGAATTATATACTCATATCCTCTTATTTTAGAATAAACATTTTGCCTGCTCTTGCTGGGCTTCAAAATTGAGGCTTCAATATATTGAAAGCTAAAGTTATTCATTTTTATTCTTTCACTCAGCAACGTTATAGGCTCAGTCTTGATAAATAATTATAATGCAACTATTGTAATTGTTATTCCTATTTTTTAATAGATCAAAATCTTAATAATATACGTAATATCAACAATCAAAATTTTTCATTCATCTTGTTGCACGCTTGCTTAACGGCCTCTAGGCAATCATATCTGAGATAACTTTCTTCTACTCTTATTCATCTAGTCTCCCCAATGACAACTACAATAAAAACTTACCCTAACAACTGCTACTACAGCCAGTCTCTATGCTATACTCTTCTTAAAAACATCTTCATCTCTCCTCTCAGAGAAATCAAAGTCAATCAATTGCTGCACTGCAAACCAATTAAAGTAACAAAATAAATGCCAATCATTTCGTTCAATGGACTCAAATTGAAACGTTTTGCGAGCATATGAGAGATGAATGTTTGTGAAAAAATATCTCGAGGTTTTACAATTTACATGGACCCATCAAATTGAGCGTTGCTCTAAATAGTATGCGAACTTCTGCGATTGCAACACCTCGAATCGACCTCGACTCGGCTGTAAATCTGTTAAGTGCTTTGCACTAGAAAACGAACATAAAAATCTAGAAGCAACGAAAAACAATTATCCAATCGACACGACAATTAGCATACGGCTCACGATTGTCGATTGCTGATTGCATAAGTGCATTATAGAGAGATAAACTCTTTTGCTAAGATCTCTTTATAATGAGACATTCATGAACTTTGAGGGTATCTGGAAAAGTTAGCAAGCAATCAAAGTTTTTAAATTGAAACTTTCAATGCGCTTAATTGGAAAACAATTAAGAAAGGCTCGAGCAATGGCAAGTGTATGTAGAGACTAGTGTTGTGTAGTATAATAGGCTAGTAAATACCCTGTATATAATTATAAATATAAATATATTTTGTATTTATTTCCAATAATAAAATATTTACATATTTTTGACTTCTTTAAAACTACGTTGTAAATATAATCTAATATTTTTATGAAATACAAAATCTCAATCATCACAAATCAAAGTAATTTGCTTAACACAACTGGCTATGATTACAATTTCCAATAAACAACAAATATGTAAATGCAAATCCCTTGCGCAATGTATAGGAAACCTATCATAAGGACAGTGCGATTTGGCTTTCATAAATCTTCTTCGACTCCCAAGAGTCTGAAGAAATGCAAATAATTAAAGGACTGGCAATATACGAAATACATAATTAAAATCAAAAGTTTTGTTAGACTTCACAATCGCAGCGCAGCTGCTGATTATGTATGCATAACAGAAGCTTTTGAGACTAATAATTAGATTTTTTTATGAACTGTAATTTGAAATGATTGGAATTATATAAGTAATGGTATACATGTTTGGATTTAGTCCTTCTGTATATATTACTTATTATTTATTAACTTAATTTCATTTATTTAAAAATATATAACATATATTTTTGTCTAAAATTTTAATTTAAGTACTTTTGTTTTTTTTAATATTTAAGTATACAAAAAATACCTAAATATTTAATTAGTACAATTCAAATTAAAAAAAAAATAAATAAATAAAAAAAAAAAAACAAATAAATAAATAATGTGCTATTAATACATTAGAAAAAAAGTTTAAAAAAATAATAATAAAAGAAAAATAAAATAATAAGTAAATAAAAGTTGTATTATTTTTTAATTTGTTTTGAATACAATAAAAGTCTTTAATGGTTTAGCTAAGTTTGCAAAAAAAAAAAAAATAATAATAATAATAATAATAAAAATAATATGTAATGTTCAAATGTTCTAGATATATTTTTATTTTAATTTTTTAAATTTGAATACATTTTGGGTATTAATATATAAAATAAAAATACATATAAAATTGTCTTCATAAAAATATTTTATATAATAAAATAATAACAAATATAAATATGATGATTTTACCAGGTTAAATATAAATATAAATAACATTAATATCTCTGAACATAATAAATAAAATAGTACAATAATAAATAAATTAATTTTCTACTTAACACAATTTAAATTCTAAAAATTCTTTTATAAACATGCTAAAAGACTTTCAAATCAAAGACTCTTTCAAGAGTATTCAAACATTATTATGGCGCTAGTGATTTTATTGTACGCTTAAATTGATGTGCGTTTTGTGTGTATGTATCTCTGTCCCAGTCTCTCACTGTCGTTCTCTCTCTCAATCTTTGTCTCTCGTTCTATCTAGCTGTATGTACGTGATGTGCTGCATACATAGCTTGGGGGCTGGTTGCGAATCCTGATGTTGACAGCTGTATTTTCTGCTCCATTTTGCTGTCCAATATTTTTTCTTTGTATGCCAGCAGCTGCTATAGAAATTCTTTTTTGTATATGTATGAGTGTGTGTGCGTGCATATATATATATATTTTCTTATTTTTCTGCAACTGTCAAAATTAACGGAGCAAATGGGCTACAGCCAGCACCAACGGCTGCAAGGTGAAATTGTAGCTGAAATTACAAAAGAGGAAGAAGTGGACGCAATTCATTTTGCGAATGCCTCTGTGTGTGTGAGCATGAGTGCGACTGTATACAGCTTGCAGTTGTAGCACACATGCAGACAACGCACTCACACAAATACGCACACACACACACACGCATATACGAGTGCATATACCAGCACAGTTTGTTACATTATTGCGGCAGCTGTGCAAATGGCAAAGTTCAGCCAAGAGACCTACAAAAGGCAAGACAGAGCTAGAGTCCAAAAGACAGAGACAGAAAGAGTGAGGGAGAGAGATAGAGTGAGAGAGAGAGAGAGAGAGCGATTAATAGAGAGCGAGAGCTGCAGAGAGAGAGAAAGAGCAGTCGCAGCCAGAGAGTGCGCACACAATGCTGCGTATACTTAATGTTCTACTAAGACTACCGCCAGGTGCTGAATAGCAGCATGAGCACACACACACACACATATATATATATGCACACAATGACAAGCACACAAATACACACGAATACGCACACAAGCATACAGGTAATGAGTGAAAGATTTTCGCGTAAATCAATCGGATTTTGAAGGCAGAGCCACACATAACCAAAGCCAGAAATATAAAAAAAAAAACAAGAGAAATCAAAAGTTAAAAAGCCGCTTGGCAACAGAGAAAGACTTGAAAGACATTCTCAAATTAAATTTTGTATGCATAATTTGAATAGAAATATGTTTATTCATAAAATGTCATGCTATATATAATGATAATAGTTAAAAGAAAAATGTAATATATAAAAAATGGGCTATATATTAAATATAATTTTATATTTATTTTATTAAAAATTGTAGTCGAAAAATAAAAATAAAAATATATATTTTTTTGAGAACATATATATAAAATTAAATATTGCTTTTATGTTTTCTATAAAATAAAATTTTAAATGAAAATTAAAAATGTAAAATGAAAAATTAATATAATTCTTTAATGAGCTATACTATTAAATGTTAATATTTGTTTTTTTTTTTTAATTTTTATTGAAAAAAAAATAAATAAATAAAATGAATGAATAGTTAAAAGTATAATAATAACTAATAAAAAAAATTTGAAATGAATAGTTAAATGAAATCAATTTACTAATAATTTCAGAAATTTAATTCAGTGCATATAATTCATAAATTTTATTTAGTATATAGTTTCTAATAATTATATTAATTTAATTAAATATATTGTTGAATATATTTACTTTAATGTACAATATTTTTTGCTTAAATATAAAACTTTTTTATCAATTGTAAATGTCTTCAAAATCGCATTGATTTTAGAGCTCTTTATTTGATAAAAGTTTTCTTCAAAATAGGCCCAATTGAAATGCAGGAATCTATAAAAATCATTCAAAATATCTAATATAAATTTCTAGACTTTTCTAAGAAACTTAAATATATTGATTTTCAGTTTTCTATTTAAATATTTTATTCATAATTTGAATTAAAATTTTATGTACATATTTTACATAGTCAATTTCAAAATTCATTTCATTGATGTGTATTCAAATTTCATATCTTGAGCGAGTGCACTTAACATTTAGAGCGACTCAGCGTATTTGCTTTGCTAACCAAGCTAAAACAGCTGTTCCCCACCGCCCCAAACAATAGCAAACACATCGAATCCCTGGCTCCTAAACGTGCCCCATTCTCGGCTAAGGCACCAAGCCCACCTAGCGCAGCACGAAAAACCATTGCGACCACAGAAAGCAGAGCAAACAGCTCGTTAAGTGCAGAAATACACACATATACGCACACACACACACACACACATATACGCACACAGTCACACCCATTGGAATAACAATAAGAAAATTCAGCTTGAGAAAAAAGCACAGCCAACTGCAAAAGGAGGCGCCCTGCAGGCGAACCCTTGAAGTTAGCTCGAGTGTTGCCATGCAAACGTATATAATTTTTTTTTCTTTCCTTTTTTTTTCTATTATTATTTTACTGCCTACGTAACGTAACCAAATTACGTAAGGCGTTGCAGGTATTTGTTAGAGCAAGTGATGCGATGGAAATGTGCGTAAGATAGTTAAGAGTTTATTAATTGACTAAGATGCATGCAAAGAAAAAGAGAGAAGTCTAAGAAACTGTAATCTGGATTATATTTGAAGTATAGTTTAAATATAAGAAATATTAGTAAAAACTTGGTCCAACTAGAAACCTTTTAGCGATATAGATAATGGCTTTATGCTAATGCATATATTTATATTGGTGCGGTGTATATATTTATATGTGTGTATATACATATGTATATATCTATAGGTATATATGTCTATATATTTCCATATATGTTTGTATTTGGCCCTGAGAATTCGTTAGAGTGCGGGCGCATTGGCAATAGCTAGTCGGCCAGCAGCAAATGTGACAGCGCATGCGTTCTTTTTTTGCATTTTCTTATTTTTTATTTTTGCTTCTAGTATTGTCAATACTTTTGCTAATTAATTGACCGTGAGCAGCAATTTGTTGTTACAAGTAGATTTCAATAGTTCTTCACTATAAGCATGTCACTTAACAGGTTTTAAAGATTATCATCTATAATCGTATTGATTTGTTAGAAAGGATTGTAATGAATATATATAATATTTTAGTTTAATTGAATATGATTTTTTTTTTTTACATATTCTCAATTAATTATTTATTGACTAATAAACAATATTTTTATATGTCAAATAATGATGATTTGTGTAGGTCTTAGACTTTTTCTTTTTCAAGTATTTATAATAATCAATTGAATTTATACGCTTTTAAGTCAAATGAAAAAAATAAATTATATATATAGGATTATACATGTATAATTAAATATATATTTGTTTTAATAAAAATTGTAATTCAATTTTTAAAATTAAATATCTTCGTTTTAATTAAATTTGTAATGTAAGTTGTAAATATAAATATTTAAAGTCAACGAAATATCTTAGGAACATTATTGAGATTTACAATGACTTAACAGGTTTTACATAATTTTCTAAAATCTAAAATATTTGCTTAAAATTAAATTTGAATTTATAGAAATAAATAAATATTATTTTAATTTAATTGTTTGCTTAAATACAAATTTGAAGAAAATATTTTATTAAAATTCTTAATTAACTCACAAAAAAAATTTCTCTAAGTTCGGCATTGTCTGCTCAAATGAAATTTAGAAAATTGTAGTTGAATGTTTCAAAATTCAATGCCTTAACTATAGTCTCTAAACTTCAATTTCATCCAATGGCCTCCGCTCATCTCTTTCTACAATAATTCAACAAAATTTGCTTATTTAACTACTTTAAAATGCATTTAGTCCGACGTCTATTCCCATTCATTCATTAATTTATTACTATTTTTCTTGCAATTTCCTTTTTTGCAAATTTCCCACGCTGCACACAAACACACACGCACACACAGTTCTTCAAGTCGCCGGGCAAATTGATTAATGACTTTTCTAAATTGCTCTGTAATGCCAAATGCCAATTCCAACATATTTATGCACTACATCAATTTGCCACAGCTGCGTCACATGGCGTATGCGTAATAAGAACCAAACTTAACTATAAAATCTAAAATTAAAGCAAAGGCAATAAAAAAAGCAAAGAACTAAAAATAAATGAAGAGAAAGGCAGAGTGCTAAAACTTGGCGACCTTTTAATCACACTTAATTACAAAACAGAAATGTCAAAATGACAAACTAGTCAAAACTGCGCCAGGGCACAGGAGAGTGGATATTTGCCGAGCATAAAGACACATACACACAAGCACATACACACACACACACACACACTTACACACCCGCATAGTTGTGTCCTTAGTTTTACGTTCAACTGGAGCCAAGAAAATGTCAAAAGTCGTGCATTGTGTAATCGTAGAGCTTTGGAGTAGTTACACAAGTGTGAACCTGGGGTGAGCTGTGGCAGTCATCCAACAACTATCGCAGTAGCTACTAGCCTATACGACACTATGCCATGCCACACCCCCACTTCATGCCCCACTTTGACACTTAGCCCAGAAGTATGCCAAACTGTGCAAATTCTTGGCGCAGTTAACGTCTTACTCAGCCAGCTGTAGGTCTTTTTAGCACTGTTACAGTGGTCGCCCGCTAATTGGCAACTTGAGAAATTAGAGAAAAAAACTAGGTCTTGCATCGACTATTAATTAATATTTATATATTTTTTTTATTTTATGTTCTTATTAAACACAAAAAATAATAAATAATATTTAAAATGAATTGCCCATTCTTAAATTTCATTTATTTATTTACTTTTGATTTATTATATATTTTAATTAAATCAATATAAAATTAATTAATTTTTAGTATAATAATAATATTATCTAAAAATTTGTTTTTAGAATAATTAAAAAATATATATAAATATATATGTTTTTTGTATATTCTTTTGGAATATATATAAAAAAATATATAATTATATTATTTTTTTATACATTTATTTATTAGCTTAAATAATAAAGAAATGAAAAATATTCAAAAAATAAATAAATAAATTATGTAAAAATTATGAAGCCGTATTATATCTGCAATATCACATATATTAAACTCTTAAAAGAAGTAAGAAAAAAAAAGTATATAAAAAACCTTGCATGTTTAGCATATACAAATTAGTTATGTAATAATCTTCTCATAGTTACAATGGTCACATACATATGAGAAATATAATTCCATTGGGACTAATTCACACTGATTAGACCCCAATGAGTAAATAAATAGGAAAAATGTGAAGAAAAAACAAATATCAAAATTCATTAGAGCCCTGAAGCAACTTAGCATGGAAAATTTCCATTAGGACATAAATGTAATGGCATTCGGAAATGTTTTTCTTTTACGAATATAACCAACACACACAGACACACACTTTGACAGAGCCATTAAAATGCCGCTCTTTGGAATCGGGGCGTGGCGCACATAATAAAAGCGCCTAAAAGCCACAAAATAAAATATTGTCTAGAAAGAAAACAAAACTAATGTTGCATCATCGTGTTGCGCAAGCATAAAACCATATTTGATTACTTTATGGCGCGCAGATGAAAAAAAAAAAAATAACAAAATAAAATAAATTTAATCATCTACATAAGAAAAAAAGATATCCAAATTTGAATTCAATATTAATGTACGGCATTTCTTCTCTCTTTAATTGCAGCAAAAATTTTACTTTTCTACATTATATTCTATGCGGCGTTAACCGGATTCTTTGCTGCCATATTTGCGGTGTTCTATCAAACATTGGAGGTAGACAAACCCAAATGGATGCTTGACAATGGGTTGATTGGATCGAATCCAGGTAAGACTATAAGCAGTAAAGTTAACAAAGACGGAATAAATTAAAATAAAAACCAATACAAATTAAATAAATAGGTTACAGAATTATAGGGTACAAGTCAAAGAACAAAAAAAAAAAACAATAATAATAATAAATATTATTATAATAGTAATGATAGTCAATTAAATTTTGTAAATTAATAGCTAACAAAAATAAATGTATTGAAAAAGAAATGTTTAAAAGAGTAGTTAAATCAAATAAAAAAAAAAATAATAACAAAAACAAAATTAAAGTAAATTTTAAATAAAATATCGATTAAACAGTATACCTTTATAATGTTTCCCATTAAAAATTAAAAATTTGTATATTTACAAAATTCATAATTGAAAATAAATTGATAAAATAATTTAGAAATGTATTTTTTTTAAATAAATAATAATAAATAATTTTTGAAAATGAGTTACAAAATTGTAACTCATTTTGTGGGCAAAATTGTTTTTTAATTAATGAATTAATTTATAAATTTATAAATGTATTATATTAAAGATTTACATTTTGTGGACAACTATTATTTAGAGCCATGGCAAAGCACTATCAAACATATTATACAACACTATATTTTGTAATTTCTTTTCAGGTCTTGGCTTCCGACCAATGCCCCCAGAGGCGAATGTTGAGAGCACTTTAGTTTGGTACGAATCATCGAAGAAAGACAATTATATGTATTGGGTTGAGGAAACTGAGCGATTTCTGAAATGTAAGTAAAATTTAACAATTTTTTATAATTAAGAAAATGTTAATATTTTTATGATAAAATACTAATTTATTTCAAAATATATATTTTTTAAATAATTTTTATTATTAATTTTTAAATAATAAATGAATATATTTTTAAATATTTATTTATATTTATTTGAGTTTTAAAATTTTTATTTTATTGAAATAAAAAAAAAATGTATAATTATTTATAACTATCAAAATTTTTTACATTTAAAGAAATGTTTTTAAAATATATATTTTTGTTCATCACAAATTTGTTTTTTGTGTCTTAAAAAAATAATAAAGATCACAGTGAGTGCCATAAATGTTTTTGTCTAAATAAAGTATTGCTATACGATACAATTTGATAGAAGCTAATTAAGTAAAGGATTTAGTATCTGCTTGATATGAGATGAATTTTCAAATCTATTAGAATATGTATAAAATGTATGATATCTATTTCTGCGCAGCTTATGACGATCTACCCAAGAAAAATCATGTGAACTGCTCATTTGAGCATCCTCCACCAGAGGGCAAAGTCTGCGGCGTTGAAGTTTCTAGTTTTGCGCCCTGCACTGTTGAAAATAACTTTGGTTATCACGTGGCCCGGCCCTGCATATTCCTAAAGTTGAATAAGGTAAGTGCATCGAAGTCTATATAAATTTATATTTTTTTTTTATTACATTTTTTAAATACATTTTTTTTTATAGATTTACAACTGGGAACCACAAATTTACGATTTGTCAAATTTGCCCAAGGAAATGCCTGAGGGCTTGAAGCACCACATCAAGGAGAAGCAGAGCCTGCGACCAAATGAGGTAAATTTTAGAATTTAACTATTCACTTGAGAAAATGTTTAAATCTTTATGATGTTGTCTTTTTAGACTGCCGTTGTTTGGGTATCGTGCGAGGGCGAAAATCCAGCTGATGTTGAAAACATTAAATCACGCGATTATTATCCTCGCATGGGTTTCCCCTCATTCTATTTCCCATTCAAAAATGTCGAGGGCTATATACCGCCAATTGTTGCTGTTCAGTTTACCGTTGAAAGTAAGTATACATTATGATTATTAAAATGTTATTTAATTAATAAAAAAAAAGGTAGGAGAGACATAGATAAAGTTGAAATCAATAGGGCATAAATATATATGGAGAGATATAGATGGTATAGATCAAAGAGCATATGCATTAGGCTATTTTTTGGAATTAGAAATAATTTTTCTTTTTTTCCAGTATAAAAGAATTTTATTAATAAATTATATACAGTCTGTTCAGTACAGCAAGAAATTTAAAGTTATATATTTTTTTTTAACTTCATAAAAATATTTATAAAATAATATGTAGAAATGTAGCATTTCTGAATTTTATGCTCTATATAGTACTTAAGGTAGCAGTCAAACAATAAACGAAAGCGTTTTAAGAATGTTAGCCAAGCTCATATGAATTTGAATTGGCTTCTGCTCAACTTCTTTCACTTTACCCACTTGCGTGCCCCAAAAACAAAAGAAAGTCAAACTGGAAACAACAATAGAAAATCTTCCAGAAACCCAATTTCACGGCACAATAAACTGTAATAATTCCTTGGTTTGCTATAAGAGCGAGAGAGAGAGAGAGAGAGAGAGAAGAAGACAGAGAGTTTCAGTTTCAATGTAAGCGTATAAAAGAGGATTAAGCAAGTCCTTTATGCTTGTTAAGCCATATATATTATATGCTACCATTGCTATGACAGTTAACTAAGGGTCATTAGCTCGCTTCGTCGGCCACACTAAACGGGCAAAGATAATTGAAGATGGAAGTAACAAAAGTATCACAAAAGTAGGCTATGATTACGCAATAGGAATACGCAATTAAACTAACAATAATAGAAACTGAATCATATAATATGATACTTAGTTCGAGTTAAAAGGGAAACTAGAGTTAAAGAAACTATTTGACTATTTAATTGTTCCTACATAATTACAGCTTTAGACTCTATTTATTTTTTGATTAGCAAAATGAAAGTATTTACTTTCCATTTAAGTGAATAATAATAATTAAAAATATATTTTGAATAGACACAAAAATTATTTTCCATTAAGTTCTCTCTCTGAGCTTTTTCTCGAAGTTTTAGTGAAAGAAATTTATTTGTAGACATCGATTAACGATGTAAATAATTTAATTTTCTACACAGAAAAATAGTTAATTTTTTGTTTATTATGCATTTAGGGAATTTCTATAAGTAAGAAACGAAATTCAACTATAAATTCAAGCTACTTAAAATCTAGAATCTAAAATATTAGGAATCAATCTCTGTTAGGAATAAATCTTTGTCAATCTATAGACAATTCTACATATATATTATAAAAATGTATAGACGAGAAATGCATTTAACTTTTATAAGACTCAAACCAACTTCAATAGTATTTCACGAATTAACAATAATGAATATTCCAAAAATTAGTTCTGATATTTTATGCATATTCTACAACTATAAAATTACTCTCTAAATCAAATTCTAATTGTAATACATCTCCCATTTTCTTTACTCTCTCTGTAGCCGGCGTCTTGATCAACATTGAGTGCAAAGCCTGGGCTCGCAACATCAAACATGATCGCTCGGATAGGAGAGGATCCGTCCACTTTGAGTTAATGGTCGACTAAGAGACTCGCCATGGAGCAAAGCATCATCAGTGAATGAGCGAAAAAGCAGCAACAAGAACAGCTAAACAAGAAGCAAGCGAACAAGAGAGAGGGAGTCAGTGGAGAAAGTTGAAATGAGCGCGAATTAGGCATACAAAACAAAAACAAAAAAAAAAGGAAGCAAAAAAAAAATAAATAAATAAAAGAATGAAGAATAAGATGAAAAGTTAAGCAGAGTCACGATAAATAAAAAAAGTGACCAACACAGACACACACACATACACAAAAGAAAATGTAGCAGCAAGCAAAACGAACAAAAAAAACAAAAACAAAAACAAAACAAAAGCAAAATAATAATGCAAAATAAATACAGCAACAACCAAAGAAAAACTAAAACAAAGAGCTACAAATGAAAGTAAAGAAATGAAGAACAACAACAAAACATAACTAAACTTTGCGCTAAAAAAGAAACTACCCAACGCTAAGAAATGCCCCACATACACACACATTAGCATACACACATATTCTCATCCACACACATACAAACTTAATTGGTTAGGAAATTTTATTTAGTTAACAATTTAGGCGAAAAATACAAATAAAATAAATAGCAAATGGTTAAAAATTGGCAAGCCACATAATTTAGCGCAAGTATGATATTATAAAATAAATAAAAAAATATTAATTGAAATGAAATGAAATGAGAAAAAATTGTTGTTAACAAATTCTACTTTGTTTTTTGGTGTAATTAAAAATAATTAAAGATATAAACGACAAACAGCGCAGCGAACAAAATATAACAAATGACAAATGCAGCAACTGTTCTTAACTCAATGAGAAAATGTGTTAAAAATAAATATATAAAAAAATATAAAAACAAAAAAAAACATTATTTATATTTATAATATTTAAATAAATATATATAAAAAAAAAAAAACCTGAACAATTGGAATGCATATATAAACACATATGTATACATACATACATAACCTATCCTTCTCAGCCCCTTTACCTCCCCGCACCATCCCCTCTCCTACCAACAGCAGAAATAAAATGGAAACCTATTTATTTTTTGTTTAAATTTGTTAAAAATTTAAACAGGCCGCATTAATCCCATGAAACAAAGCAAAGCATAAAAAAAAAACAAATGTTTAACTACAAATTTCTAAAGAAATAAAAAAAAACAAACAAAATAAATGTAGATTTTAAAATACAAAATGGAATAGAAAGCAAAAGCAAAAGAAGGTTAGATACAAATAAACAAAAACAAAAAAGCATAGAAATGCAGGCAAAAAAAAAAAACGCAAACACATTTAAAATTAATACTCTTCACTTATTATGAAAAAAAAAAAATTAAACAAGATCATTAATGTGAAAATTGCATGAGAAAAAAGTATACAAAAAACAAAAGAAAAAAACCCAAAAAAATATATATTAAAAAAAAATTGAGGCAAAAAAAAAAAACAACAGATAAAATATAGCTGAAAGTAAAGTACAGAGTAACTGGTTACAATAACAAAAACAAAATGAGTATATAAAATTAAATTAAAAACAACCAACAAAATATATTATGTATACAATGAATTCCCCGAAAATGAGAAACTTAATAAAGATCAAATAAAAACAAACTTAATTTAACAATAAAATAAAAACAAAACAAAAAACAACCAACCACAAACCGTTTCGATATATCACAAAAACAATTCTCATCTACAGCCGCGGCAGCCACTACTTCAGCGAAGGTGTCAGAGGGGGACAATAAGAGTAAGAAGAATGAGGGAGTGTGAGAGAGAGAGAGAGAGAGGGAGAGGGAGAGAGAGCACCCCCAACCGCCACCATGCTGCGACTACTTTTGGTATATGCCAGTAATACCAAGAAGAAAATTTGATTTTCAATTATTTTTCTTGAACACTTTTTAGAGACAACTTCATAAATAGGCCTCAACTAGCTTAACAATTTTCTCGCTCTCTTGAGACCTTTGCCCAGCCCACAATAAAAAAAAAAAAAAAAAAAAAAAAAAAAAACATATATAAAACTATGAAAAAAAAAAACGAATAAAAAAAAAATAAAAGCTAAACCTCTTAAATGGCATACCAAGCTTTATAACTAATCCCCTTTTACCATCCACTTAACTAGTGCTAGTCCTAAATGTAAGAAGCAGCTGGAAAAAAACAAACAGAATAAAAATAATAGAAATAAAAAAATAATAATACAACCAAAAACAAAAACCCTTAAAAAGATTTAATAAACAAGAAATTATGAACATGAAATGTTATACAGTTTTTGCTACAGATGCAGCAGAATCGCTAAATAATAGTTTAATGGAAAAAAATGTTATACTTAAATATATATACATATATTATAAATATATTATTAACAACTAATTACTTTTATTAAATGAATTTAACAAAACTAATGCAAAAAGGTATTACAAAAAAAAAAGAAAACAAAATCAGTTTCAAAATTTTTGCATTTTTTCTGTTAGCCAAACAAGTTTTTCTCAATTTTCCAAGCTTCAAGAAAATGTGTTAAAATTTTACCAATAAAATGATTTTCTAATTCCTGGCAAAACATTCACAAATTTCAGTTAAAAAAAAATAAATTGTTAGAAATTAATTTTGTTAAGTAAATAAAATTCAACTAATTGTTTACCAAATAGTTTTCTAACAAACAATTTTCTAGTGCATGTTTTCTTATAAATTAAACAAATGCAGAAGAGAAAAAAATATTAGAAAATGAAAGAATATAAAAACAACTAAAGGAATTAGTTAAGTAGTGAAATAAAATGCTGCAAAAAATTAATAAATAAATAAAAACCAAAACACGAGTTGTGAGATTCACTCAATATATATATTTTTTATTTACGTTCTCCCTCGCCTGCAGCTGTCAAAAATAAAAAATTCGAATCCCACAGGCTTGTTTTCTCCGAATGTTTTCGCATTAATACGCACAAAATTAAAAAATCAATTTTCCAAATAATTTTCGACCTGGGCAAATGTGTTCCCAAAACCGCCGATAAATATTAGTAGTTTATATAGGGTAACAAAAACGCTATTTAACCAAATTTTTAAATAATATAAAAAGAGTATTAAATAATAAATATATATGTAAATGCATATATATAACTGCCAAGTAAATGTTGACCCTTTAGCGCGTGATTATCAACAATTCTTGATAAAAACAGAAATTGGTAATTTCTTTTAGTTTTCATTTACTAAAAATAAAATTTTGGGCACACGATAAAAAGACATTTGGCTTGCGGATCCAAAGATTTGACATAATTTACACTAATTAGCATGCGCGGCATATATACTAGATCACACTTGATAAAGCATCTTTAACAAGTATATATATATATATAAAATACATATATATAAACTGCCATTTTGTACACCAAGTGTATTAAAAGAAAATCATTTAAAAACAAAACATTTTACGTAATTAACACAAGGCAACTTCAAACATATTTTTTTAATTTCTCTTCCAAGAGTTTAACACAATCGATAAAACAATTTCAGCAAGTTTATAAAAAAATTTCAACTAACTTTAAAACTTTTAAACTATTCATTCTTAAATTGATTTTAACTTAAAATATATTTATTTAATAATATTTTTTAAGTGCATTCAATTCACAAAACAATTTTTTGATTTGCAAAACCTATTTTTTAAAATTAAATTCACAATTTGTAAAATGTTATATAACTAATATAAAAATATTTTAAAAATATTAAATGCTTTCAAGGTTTTATTTTATATCAAAATTATACAATTTTTAGATTAAATATTATTACTATTAAACATTTATGTCAAATTCTAAAATTTATGCAAAATTTCAAAAAATCCGTTAAAAAACTTTCTGAATTTTTTATAAATTAAAACTTTTAACGTTAAATTCAAGACATTTTATTTATTTTAAGAATCTTTTGCAGCCTCTGAGCTTCTGTCGCTGCTTCATTGAAAGCTGAACTTCTATATATAATAAATTTAATCATAAATATAATATATTATATATCGTAATATTAAAAATCAACGAATTGTTTAGCTAACAAATGTGGCAGTTGTTTAATTCTGAAAAAAAAAAACACTTAACAAATTTAAATTATTCAAAAAATTAATAAAATGAATGCAAGCTAATAAATATTTAAAAAATTATCTTAGTACTTGTATGTTATGTTAAAACACTGCCACGCCCACAATTTAAAAAAAAAAAAAAACATATATATATATATTATTCGATCTATTTCAGAGTAAAATATGCAATTCATTTGGATCACAAATTTGTCCGAGAACGCGATCTCTCACAACAAGTGCAAAAAAAAGAAAAAAAAAAAACCGCAGCGCATAATAGAAAAATGTTTTAGAAAAACTAAATTTAAACAGAAAAAAAAATTAAGTAAATAGCTTGAAAAAATTGATTTATATATCATTTGCAAGCCCATTTGGTTTAAGCAAAATAGATGAAAAATTGATTATTTACAATTATGATTATATAGAGATAAGCGATGTAACATTATGGCATACAAATATTGTATGCATAAATATGTTATATAAATGGTAAAAAATATATATATAAAAGTATACAGCATGTAAACTATAGTTAAGTGCGATAACAACCATTTTTCATTTACAATAAACAAATTAAACAATAAATAAATAAATACAATGAAATTTTTAGTTGCAAATATTTTCAGTTTCACAATTTTAATTCTTGAAGATTATATTTTAATTAAACAAAATATTATATTAAAAAAAAAAACAAACATACGAAACAATAAACAAACAAAAAAATTCACAATTATTTCAAGTATAACAAAAAGTAAAACCTAACAGAATTGCTTTAAATTAGATTTAAAAGTAAAAAAAAAAAGAAAACAAAAACGATATAGATAAAAACCTTCATAAAAAATTAAAATAAAAATCATGGTAAAATTAATATATATATAAATATATATATATATATTTATGTGTAACAAAATGAATGGAAAAACAAATACTGCTTTTGTATTGTTTAAGTTTAACGATAAATCAATGACAAAGTTTAAACATTAAATGGAAAAAATGGGAAAAAACATAAAATGTAATATTAAACAAAAATGAACTTACAACAAGAAAAGTAACTGAACATCAACAACAAAAGTAAAAAAAAAGAAGAAGAAAAAAAAAAACAAGAACAACAGCAACAGAAAGCTTCATAAACATGTACGAGTAACAACAAAAATGAGAAACTGTTTGAAAAATTTTACTGAATTCAATAAAAATATTATGTTGATATGGAATTAAGTAATTCCAAATAAACAAAAAAAAAAAAAAAATTGCTGCGTTATCAATTTTTTATTGATGGTAATTAATTCAGTCTGATAATTGTTGAGAGAGGTCAGGAGAGCGCGATAGAAAAAAAAAAAGGAACGCTTGGAAGAAAGACGAGAAGAGAGATAGAGCATTTAGAAACAGAAAGGTAGATGTAATAAAAGGCACTGAAGACGTCCAAATAAAGAGCAACAGAATATATAGAAAAAGAGAGAGAGAGAAAGAATTACGATAAAAGAGAGGGAGAGTGAGTTAGAAATGACCTACAAAACGAAGAAAGCGGAGCGAAAAAGAAAAAAAAAATTATGCATAACCGAGTGAGGAAGAGAGAGAGAGAGAGACGCAATAACTGTAACACCATTTAATAAGAGGGCGTGAGTGTCTTGCTAGACATACTATTCAGCAGCACGTACCATAGCAAAGAGTTTTGCACAGGCATAGTTCCAATCAGATGCATATTATTATTTATGTTTATATATGAACTCAATGTGATGTTGCTGTGTAAAGATCTACTGGGTTACTTTATAAATGTTGCAGCACATGTTGACACACTGAGATGTTGCTAGAGCTGTATTGCAACACATGTTGACAAAATGAGATGTTGCTAGAGCTGTATTGCAACACATGTTGACACAGTAAAGTGTTGCTATAGCTATCGATATATTACAATGATAACTTATATATATAATCAGAGCAATGGTTTAATAGCTGCAGCAAATAAAAATAAATAAATAAATTTACAATTTGTAAACTGACATTATTTGTAATTTCTTTTGAATTTAAATTTTGTCTGCTCCACATTAATCGAGTACAATTCAATTTTTCAAGCTTGTCGACCGACCGCCACAATTTACCGAATCGCCTTCCAATAAATGCGCGCTCCACATGCTAAACCAACATTATTGTATCTCAAATCGTTTCCCGCATATAAATAAAGTATGTGAAAGTAAAAGACTACTTACTATAAATTTTAATGTAATTTATTAGCATTAATAAATCACTAAAATTTATTTAATTCACGTGAACTAAAACCAGTTCATTGCTGTTGTTCATATTTTCCAAAATCGAACTAGAGTGACATAGCATGTAATCGATAGAAGTAGATCCATGAGCAAAAACGAACTAGAACAAAAATAATTGTAGACCGCGTCACTTTTTACTTTTTTAAATTGTCAAAAAAACGTTTATTGCTTATAAATAAATCTATAAAATTGAAAGAAAAGCCACCAACTATTAACAGAACAATAGTAATATCAGTGTGCAAGCATATAAAAGTGCAGGGAATTGAATGTACTGAGGATTGCAAATTTAGACGTGCAGAAAAGGACGCCGACGCCGAATACAAATTAAACGCCACATTCCAGCACCCCGTCAATTCCAGCAGATCACAAAGATGAGCAAAGATATTTACTACTCAGATAAATACTATGATGAGAAGTTTGAGTACAGGTGAGTGGATATAAAATTTGCAACTGTAAAATATGTATATATTTTTATATATCCATATGCATGTGTACGTACATACGTATTAACTTCCTTTTACACAGACATGTGGTCTTGCCGAAAGACCTTGTGAAGCTGGTACCCAAAACGCACTTGATGACAGAAACCGAATGGAGATCAATTGGAGTACAGCAATCACGCGGTTGGATACACTACATGATACATAAGCCGGAGCCGCATATTTTGCTATTTCGGCGTCCCAAAACGGAGGAGTAAACCCGTACAAAGGCACTTTATACACCTTTACTCCACACACACACACACACATACCCATACATTCACATGCATACAATACATCTAATATATACATATATAAGTGTTCCAGCTGGCGCGGCAGCGCAGCAGCAGCAACAGCAGCTGCGACTGCGACTGCGACTGCGCAAAAGGTGGTAGCTGATGCGCGCAACTGTTGCAACGACAGCGGAGGCGGCATCAACAACAACAAAAACCCACGTACACACAAATACCCTCACATTTATTTCGAATTTCCTTTACAATATTCATGCTCATACACACACAGTCACACTCGTATACAAATCGTTTTAATCCTTACAAGTATTAGATTGCTTTTTTGATGCTCTTTGCATTTCTCTTTTGAAATTACAATTGCCATATTATTTTATGCCATATATATTTTTTAAAATTGTATTCAATTTTTCGTTATTTGCTTATTAGCCAACAGCACAGTGGGCTTTTTTATTGTAAAATGCTAACATCTCGCGCAACGTATATAAAAAAAAAAAATAAAAAAATAAGAAACAAAGAAAATGAAAAGCATTATGAAAATTGTCTGCACATTTTCACTTAATATTAAAGAAAATATGATTTGTGATCTTGAAATTTTTTTTATCATAATATAAAGTTATAAATAAAAAAAATACAAACAAAAAAATATATAAATATATTTGTAGAAAACTTTTAGCATTGATTGCTTGAAGTTTTTAATACATCCAATTTACATGTTCTTTTCTTTATCTACTGTATACTGTAATTTATAAGATAAATATTAATTTAAGAGTGCTATATATTAATGAATAACTGTAAGAGAAATCAGGATTTAGTATGGAGGAATTTGGCGGAACATAGCTAGGAAATATCTGCAGAATATAGGAATAGGATATGGCATCGAGTCGGGTAAGCTTGAAGTCTTCAAAATATAAATGAGTTTATATTTTTGTCTTTTAAAATTATATTGAATCTATATGTAAAACATTTTACATTAATACTTTTCGTTTAATTATGTGCATACAACAAAAGGATTTTTATTATAATATATTTATATATATGAATGGAAAGGTTTTATTTTATATATAATTTAGTATATATGCAATTTATTTTTAAAGTAATATATAGATATATAAAATATAATAGTTACTTAATATATTTTATGTATCTATATAATATATATAAGTTAAGAAATATATATATTTTATGTTTAAGGCTTAAGGTCATGCATTTGTTGATTATTATTCGTAATCAACAAATGAAACAGGTTCTAGCTATTATTAGAACCTTTTAGTCCTATGATTATGAAACTTGGTTTATCACTATTAAATTAATATAAATTTATATAAATTAATAAATTTAAAAATTTGAAATGGATTTTACATAACTGCAAAATACATATTAAATTAATTTAGATTATATAAACTTAAAATTAAAACTAAATTAAACTATTTAAATATAATATCTAGGTTATGAAGCAATTTTCTATATTTTAAATTTACAATTTTATATAAAATATAGTATAGAATTTATTTGTCATATTTCATATAAAGAATTTCTGATACACCATAATTGATAAATATGAAATATACGCAAAATATAAGTTTATTTAATATTTCATTATATTATTTTATTATTATAAAATAGGTTATCAGAGGATTATAGCATTTAGAACGCGAAATTTGTTTTTAATACTCGTTCAAAAGTATGAATAGAATATCTATGTTCCATTGTACGTATATAAAACGACATCAGATCATCTGTTTTATTTTTTTATATACTATACAGTTATAAGTTATACAGTTTTTACGTATTGTTTAATCGCTAAAAAAATTACAAATTTTGAATTAAAATTTAAGTTTAAAAATAAGTGAATGCATGTAGCATCTATATAGAGACATGTAACATGCCCTCAATTATCATTGAAATGAAAAGAAATTATTTAATAATAATTGCAATTATATTACCATTAATATTAGTTAAAATCTTCTTCTCTATTGACTATTTAAGCTATGAGCCATGCAAATAATTTTATATTTAAATTATCTATCTGTCTATGACATAAAAGTCCTCTAAGGAATAAATTTAAAAAGTTTTATTTTTAGGATATATTAATATTTATTTTACTATTTTATTTTTTTTATTTTTAATATTTTTAATTTATTTTTTAAACGTAAACGAGTATGATAGTTACTTTCAAAATTCATATAGGGTATTTTTTCATTTACTAAGGATTTACTTGGTATTTAAAACTTTATGTATAAAGCCATACATATGTATTTCATGTGTATATATAAATGTATATAGAATATGCGTATATGGTATGCTATAGGGTATAAAGTGATATTTTCCACTTTCAAAAATGAAGATCGACAGTTCCGGTAGAAATGCTTTGGCACGTTTTTTTTCGCCCATACTCGTGTCCATGCTATGTGAGAAAGAGCTTACCAGCACAGCGAGCAATAGATCTATATACAGATGAACATAAAATAAATATATATATAATATATATATATATATATTTGTATAGGCAAGGGTAGCTGGTTGGATGGTGACGGAATTCACCTCACTGAAGGGAAGGGAAGGAATAACGACGAAACGCTGTCATTTACTTTTGCCGTTGGGCCCTCGCACTCACACGTAGTTATAAAATAGCGACAAAACCCCAACATTTTTTTTTTTTTTTTATTATACATATATATATATTTGTGAATGTTTGCTATATATGTATATATATATTCCCAGCAGCGTGTTTTTTGGTGTCGCCAACGGGCAGCAGAACTAGCCCCCAAGGCAAATCGAATTGAAACGGATCAAAGGCAGCTATGACAATGCAACACGCTGATTTTTATTACTATTTATTGTACGATGGCAAGAGGGAAGCCGGAAATCCCTAATTACAACATGGTATATTCATATATACATATATATTTATATCTTTTATACTTGAAAGTTACTTGCTTTAGAATGGAGGAACTTAAGAACTGGAATAAGTTATATTTTCATTTATTTAATGCTCATTTACAAAATGAACGAAAAGTATATTGAATTTAAGCAAATGGTTAAATGGTTTAACCAAATTGAAATCGCTATCTATTTTTAATATTCTTTAAAATTTGTTCATACCGCTATATATATTATCTTTACTATAATATATGTATATATATTTTTTGTATTTATTATATCCTTGCTAAATGTAAAGTTTTAATTTTTTACTCCGCAAGGACATGTCGAAATTAAAAGAAACTCAACGTAAGATTTAGTCAACCGAAAAGTATAGATTGAAATAATATTTTTATGTTTGTTGGAAAAGTATGTGTTTTATAATGTAAAATGTCTATCTTTATTATCGTATAGCAGTGGATTCATTGTAATTTTAATATTTACTCAGTAGATAGATATATAAATTATTGCCCTTTGAGGTATTATACATTTTCTTATCATTATGAAATATCTTTTGTATGTGTTATATTATATTATTTTTATACATATCTGAATATTTTAAACATTAATTTACAAAAGTAATACAATTCGCACATTCTAATACTTTCCAACTTTCCAACAATGCAGATAAAATTATTTATTTATACTAGTTTATCAACTCATAAGAGGGTATATCAATTTTGTGTGTAATGCGCCCACATGTCTGTTGTTGGGAAGCTACATTGAAAATTTTGAATATAAATATATTTTGAAATAATTGTTTATTAGAAAAACAAATACTATAAGATATTTAGGACTTGAATAATATTCATATAAATGTCGGACCTCTATTAAATTAGTGCTTTTTATTTCATGTTTGTGTTTTTTTTTTTCTATTTCTTTTTTTCTTACTTTCTGGTGTCTAAATAGTCATCTCGCTCATGCTCACTTACATTATAGCTATATTTATTTTTCTCTTTAGAGAGAGACAGAGATAGAGTGGGATAGAAAAAGAGAAAGAGAGAGGGAGTGAGATAGGGAGAGATTAAAAATTAGAGACTAATTTCCAGAAATTACTATAGTAAGAGGCAAAAACTCTTTTTTAATTTTATTAAATATATTTTTATTAATTTATCTGTTTGGCACATTTTTAGTTTTGCACAAGTATTAGGCAGTTGAGCACAGCTGGTTTCACGAGTTTCATAATGAATTGAATACGTTTACTACTTGGCTTTGTTGCCCAAATGTATTTTTGAAATGTTTTAAAACTGTATTTCTAAAAGGTCTTTGAACACCTACAACAAGCTAAAATATAGAATAAAATCAATAAAAAATCTTACCATTAAGTTCTTAACTAGTTTAAAGCAATAGATTAAGCCTTGTTTGGACTATGGGTTCAGCTTTGTGCTATAAACAATAGCAGGTTGATCAGAGAGCAACTTTTCACAATAAAAGTGCTAATGAGAAGAGTGCGCAAGGAAGTGGGCGTGTTAAATGCCGACACTGAACTACTTTGGGCGACAGGTGCGAGCAGCTGTGGGAAAGCAGCTCACATTTAGCTCGCTATCCCTCTCTCTCTTTAGATTTATATATATATAAATTGTTGATAATGAATTCCCTTTCAAATTGGCCAGAGCCAAAAGAAAGCGAAACTAAGCAGAGCGTCGTCGCATTTAGAACAAGTCGGCTAATTAAGAGTTGCTGCGCTGCTGCGACATTGGCAGCGGCAACGCGTCGTATGTGTTACGTGCGCGCTGCTTGCAATTGCAATTGATAAGCAGCGCTGCGACAGCGACTGCGACGCCAAGCGAGTGAGCGCATATTTTGATGAATGAAAATAATCCAACACTCACACACACAGGCACACACACTCTGGCAGACACTCATATTGTTGCTCTGCCAACGCTGGCAGCGCAGTTGCGCATAAATTTGCGCGCTCGTTGGCTACGTTTCGTATTTGATTTTGATGTAGTTTTTAGTACTATTTTATAATCAGACAGGCCAAGTTGAGTCGTGTCTTTTGGTTCTCAGAACAACAGTGAACAGTCAGAGTCAGTGAGCATCTATGAGTGGGACCACAACTCATCTGTGATCTGTGATCTGCGCATGAGTCTCTGTGTTTCAGTCGTACCAACGTCGCGTGCTCGACAGCAACAACACTAAATAAATACTTAAAGCGCGTTCTTCATATATACATATATACTCATATAATTATATATTTATTTATATATATATTTATATAAATGTATATATCTCGTGTGCTCACAATCAACCGAATTTAATCAAAAGAGTAGAGGGTTCACATTTATGCAAATTTTATGCATATTTCACTCTGGCTGCAGTAATATTCGATGCATTAATTTGTAAGTGTAATAAAAATAAAAATGGAAAAAAAAAAAATTCTAAGAACAAAAAATACTCTATTAAAATTTGCAAATTGATGTGGCTTTGTGCATAGTGTGGAATGAACAATATTTTATAACAGCATTCTTTACGATTTATTTCATTGATAAATGTTTTTTTTTTTATATTTGCTATTCATCATAAACTATTTAACTGTTGGCTTTTTTTTACATTTCTTGTTTATTTACATAAATGGTAAGTTTTGTTTATTGAGATCTTGAATTGAGGTCTTGGCGTTTATGTGCACGTAAAAATATCCTGTAGGATATTTACGTTCTATTACTATTTAAGACTGTCATACTGAATTTTTTTTCCATTATTTTATTTTATTATTTTAAAAGACTCAAATAATTTGTATAATGAAATTTGAGTTTTTTTAAATATTAATATTAAATATTAATATTTTTATCACAAATATGGTAAACAATTATTTTTTTTTTTTTCAAATTAAAAAGAAAAATATTGATTTAATTAAACTTCTATATATAAATATTTAGAAATGTATTTAATATATTGAATCTTAAAATTATTTTTTATATATTTATATATATTTATTCTATATTTTTATATAATTTATTTTGCTTTCCTTTATAATTTTTATTATATAAAGCTGTTTTCAAAGAGAAAATATGATTCTTAGCATTTTTTGCAATTTTATTACTTTAAAATCAGTCTTGTTTTATTTTCAAAATTACGATATTAACAGATGCTGATAAGAATTTCCATAAAGTGTTATATTTTTGTTATATTTTTTTATTAATTGCTTATATATAATATATTTAATAATCTTTGCTAATACGTATGACAAAATGCCTTTGAATTTTTAGCTTTATTTGTCTTCGAAGTAAATATTTAATATACCCCATCACAGACACAACATTTCAATTAGTTCACTATCTAAACTTATATATATTATATCAATCAATCAAAACTAGGAAATTACATCTATAATACATAGCTCATATTTTTGCATACTGTTTGAACTGTGACCCGCGCGAGTTCCATAGTCCGCATATATTAATTTGTTAATGCATCGATTTTCGCTTACTGAATTAAGAGAGAGAGCGCGATTATTGCAGCTGATAAGCGTTCGCAGCATCAGTTAGACAGGAAGGGGGGTTCCGTCGTGTCATAGGGCCAAGGCCCATTTACCCCTCATTTGCTGTTAAGGGTAGGTCGCACTTCAACTTGTATCTACCATACAAATTTGGATTTTATTTCTTTATTTTCACAGTTTTCGCTTTTTGTTTTGCTTTGTCTTGACTTTATATATTATTTTGTTTTCTTTTGCTTTGTTTTGATTGTATTTTTAGCTTGTTTTTACTATTTTCGTTGCAAATTTCATGTCATGTTTAAAAATAGTAGCGTTCCTTCGTACAACGAGTACATAATGTAAATTACAGAAATGATATCGTCTTTCTTTATTTTGTAAATTTATTATTATTTTTACATAATAACTTTTTAATTATCTGCGAACTTTTGCTCCTATGAAATGGAATATTTGACTTAGGTTTTATTTGTTTAGTAAAAGGTTTGGCTGATTAGTTGAGAGATAATTTAAATGATTAATTTTAAACATTTTTTATTATTTTGTATAATTAAAAAACATAATTTATATTAGGGAAAAGAAACTTTTTTTAAAATAAAATCTTTGTTCATTAAAGAGGAGTTTAAAACAATAAACAATACATTTTTTATATATATGTATATTTGTTTAAAAAAAATTTTTTATAGTGAAAAATATATTTGATTATATTATAGAAAATATTGAATATAAAATATTTAGATTATTAAAACATATATTATGATTATTTTCTTAAATTTTACATTTAAAAAATATTAATTAATATTTATTAATTAATTATTAATGTTATTCTGATATATATTTATTGAAAATATTTTTTGTTTGTAAATTATTTTTATTAAAAATTTTATATTATGTGATTTTTGTTTGTTTGCTTAAACATCTCTTTCTGACTAAATATAAAAATATATTATAAAAATATTCAAATAAATAGTCTATCACATTAAGTTATTAATTAAATAAGTATTCATATATATTTTGTAAACTATGAAAGTCCAGATAGTTTATTTGTTGATAATCAATATATATTTTTTGATTAGAACATACTTTTTGTAGGGTATTTCCTAGCTGCGCACGCTTAACATACAAAGAATTATTTTTATTTGTTCATGGCAATGCAACTTGCTGAACGCCAAGACAGCAGACAAAACTAATTTAATATAAGCTCAAGTTCATCATCAGAAATATCAATTGTTTTCTATTAGTATATATTAGTATTTGCAAACAAACCTTATCTGATACTTCAATACATCAACTGAAATGGTCTTGATTAAATATTTATTATAAATATAAATATACATGTATGCATATATACAAATATTTTATTGCTTTAGCCGACAGCTTTCAGAATATACCTTCTTCCTGTTAAATTAATTAACTTCAAATAGATTTTATACAGAATCTACAAAATATAAAAATAATAATTTGTATATGTTAAATATATATTATTTGTACTATATTTATCAACCAAATACATTTTTTATAAAAATATAAAATGTAAATATATGAGAAAATAATATTTATGATTTAGGTATTTAAATTTTTTGTTTTTATAAATAGAATAGATATATACAAATAAAATACAACAAATATTAATTAGTTTTACTAAATGAGTATATAATTTATATTAATTAAATAAAAAAATATATTTAAAAAAAAATAATAACATTCACATTTATCGTTAATTTAAACTTTTTATAAATTTTATAAATATGAAAAAGAATATTTTTTTTGCTTATGAGAGAATATTAGAAAAGAAATCAGTTTTTGTCAGACAAAGAAATATCAGCTTGATAACAATTTCTGTATCACCTTAAAGAAAGTTTCATTTAATGAAAATTGTAAAGTTCTCGAAATTGAATTTCCTGAATTAACATTCTATATAGTATTTAGTTATTTTTTGTACATAGTATATTTATATTTCCATATACAAAAAAGTTACTTACCTTACTTCGACAAAGGTTAAATAGGTGTGCAATATTGTATATCGGCTAGACAATGTTAATTAAATTGCAAAACACGATTTTATGTAACATTTTTTTTGTGTTTTTTTTTTTTTTTTTTCATTATTTTTTTCTAAACGCTGTTTGGAAAGCTTTTGAATTTGATATAGGAATGCTTTGTAATTGACAGTAGTTTGGACTCACAACACTGTCCGAGATGCAAATAATTCATTGTCAATGCTACGGCTAAACAAATTGATTTGCATTGCAACAACAACAGCAACACTGACAACAACAAGAGTAATGCTAATAACAGCATGTAGGCGGATCAGTCTCATTTGTTTTCTTAATGAAATGAATGCAATTCATTTGAAATGCCGTCACATACTAGAAATACACGCTTGACCCTTTAATAGCAAAATAAATGATATCATATATGCAATTATAATTAAAGTTTTTTAATTAAAAAGCTGGTCGTTAATTTAGTTATATGGCATTTAGAAGGTTTATTGTTATTATTATTATTAAAATATGTAAATTACAATTGAGAAAAGTCAATGTAGTTAAATTGTTACAATACAAATTTAAATATGTAATATTTATGCGATACATTTTTGTTTCAAGAATTTTTACAAAACTTTCAAGTATTCAAATGCAAAACATTCATGCGAATAATATATATATTTAATACATTAAAATACAACAAAATACAGTAATTATACATTAAATAATTATTTTCTATGTTGACTAATTTGCGAAATATTTTAAAGCTCTATATTTATAATTAAGAATTATTTTATTTTATAAATATTATAATATAAAAACTCTTCTTAAACATACCCTCTTCATATTGAAAACTTTTATATGAGAAATATTTTGTATTTGTTTTGTGCTGACAACTTTTATAATAGAATGGAAAGGCTTTGCATTCATGTGACAAACATTATAAAACTTATATTATTTGTAATATCTTAATTTATAATAATATTTTATAATTTGACCAAAATTTTAGTTTTTTATTAATTTATTTTAATATTTTTCATTGAAATATTTACATAACTTATATATAAAAATTTGTTTTCCACATAACTCAAACTTTAACGAATATAACCTTAAAATTAATTTCCCATACTTTTCCGTTCAATTGACATTTCTATGTTATTGAGAGTAATCAAATTTCTTTCCGTTTATTAAACGTCCAACAATCTATATTGTGCGCAACAAATGGCAAGTGCGAAAAGTATTTCTCTTGATTAATGTAGTTTTGAATGCATTTATATAGATCTACATATCGGGTCTGCGGGCTCAATTAACAACCCTCAGAACAACAATTTGGATCAGTTTTCGCACTGCCGGCACATGATCATCCCTATCAGTTGGCATTGATCCCCTGTCGAGTGCCGCGTTATTCATTAGTTTTCATTAGGTGGTCGCTTATGTAAATTTATTTGTTTCGACACGCGTTAAAAAAATAAATAAAAATACAAATATTTATTTCTCAATTGCACTCGAGTGCAGCAGTCAGCACAGATAGCGATATTTTATATTAATTGAGCTCCATTCACAACTAGCAGCTAGAAATATTTACTGAGCAGATAACGCTAACAATGGGTGTTAAAACATAATTGGTGCTAAATATTATGACCAAACACAGTTGGCAGTTGAGATGGTTTCAGCTATAGCTTTTCATGTTCATTCTAAAATTTAGCTTTTATCTAGCCAAAGATTAAAAAAATTAAATTAAATTTACTCTGAATATTTCCTGTACATGCAAAATCATGTGCAAAAGTAGATAATATACTTCAAATGGATATGATCTTATTCATTTCAAGTATATTATGATCTGGATCTGATCTTATTCATTTCAAGTATATTATCTTAAAACTTCAATTTAAATGTTAAAATTCTTTAAAATTAATACATTTTTATATTATCATGTACATTGCAAAAGTATCTAGATGACAACTGTTCACTATAATTCATTATTCAAATTATTCATAATTTTGTTAAGTTTGTTTATTTTAAGTATCTTGTACTTGTTAATTATTTCTTTTAATTTTTTATTGCAACTGCATCTGGTGAAATCATCATGTTATCATATGTTCATAAAATATACTTTATTTATTTATTTTAAAGCTATAAACAAAACTTAAAGATCAAGTATTATAGTATATTATATAGCCTATAAGAGCTACACTTATCAGTAATATTACCAACCACATAGTAAATTTACAATGAATCTTTTTCAATACTTGAACTCAAAGGTTATCCAAATTGAACTTTGATGTGCTCAAATATTTAATATCCATTGAAAATTTAACATAAAGTACTAAATTTGCAATGAAGATCGCACTGTCTGTATATATTAGCCGGTAGTTTATCCACATTTTTAATAATTACAAAATAACTGAGCCCTAAATTGTGCATTTATTTATATAAAATCTAATAGAATTTTTAATATATAGTATATTTATTTATACTATATTTAATAGAAATATATTTAATAATGTATTCATTATAATTGATCTCATTTACAGCATTACCCTTTGACAAGTTAATTAAGTTGGCTTAGCAAGCAGATCCAACGGAAACGCACAACTGGTAACGCGTCGCGCCCGTGTGTACGGGCCTAGGGTTATAATCTCATACACACCCCACATATACACCCACACACACACACAGAGTCACAATGACGCGACCCAAGCAGGATGCAAATAAATTTAAAAGTTTCATGCAAGAGAATGTGCTCACAATGGCCACCGTCATTGGTGTCTTTGTGGGCGGTCTCATTGGCTTCATAATCAAGAACAGCACCGGAGAGTGGACAAAGCGTGAGATTATGTATATATCATTTCCGGGCGAAATCTTTTTGCGGTAAGTCGATAAGCAACGTCGCTGACCTAGTCAAATATTGATTGAACACCTTTTTATTAGCATGCTGAAATGTCTGATTGTACCTCTGCTGGTATCCTCCATAACGAGTGCCATCGGTGGCCTGGATTTGAGCATGTCCAGCAAAATAGCGACGAGGTGAGTACAGTAAAACTATAAATTTCGATATATATATAGTAATGGGAATTTGTCGTGTGTTTTGCAGAGCTATCACATATTACTTTGTCACCACAATATCGGCTGTAATATTGGGCATATGCCTGGTCACCACCATACGGCCCGGCCAGGGTGCCAAAATTGTGGAGACGCGCACTGAGACAATTGACAAAGCATCCAAGGTTTTGACGCCGGATACTTTAATGGATTTAGTGAGGTAGGTTAGGCGGGAGAGATGTTTGTACATTGATTCTATATAATTTATATTGTATATCATTTTTTTTTCTAATTTAGAAATATGTTTACGGATAACATCATTCAATCAACAATGTTTCAGGTATGTTTGAATTATAAAACATTCACAATATATTTAATTAATATAAAAAATCAAAACAATTTATAGTACAGCTTTAAGAGAGATAATTTATTTATTTTTTTTTATTTATTTATTTTTTTTTTTTATTTATTTATTTATTTTTTTTTTTTATTTATTTATTTATTTTTTTTTTATAATAAATACTGATAAAAATCCAAGTATGTTGAGCAGTTTACAAACTATATTTTCTTAACATTATGTTACTAGTTTATTTATTTTTTTGTGTTTTATTTCTTTTTAATATTTTTTACATAGTTTTTATTTATTTGAATTTGAAAAATAAAATAATATATTTATATTTTATTTTTCAAATTCAAATAAATAAAAATTCATATTGAATATATATATATATATATATTTTTTTTTTAAAGCATATATGTTGCTTGTATATATTTTCTAATTAATGTTTATATATTAAATTTATATATATTATCTAATTAATTTATATTTATATAAAATTGATGTTTTCAAGATAATTACAAAAAAACCAAAGGGTAGAGCGCTACAAAATGTTGAATTTTCTAGAGAAATATCCATACATATATTTTGTAGATATTAATTAATTTTAAATAAATATAACTAAAATCGAAAACATTTTAAGTAGGCTGCTTCCATTTTTTATCTTTTAGAATTCTTCTGAGTTTCTATCTTTACAGAACTTTGTTGCCATAAGAAACTTTTTTTTTATCTGCATAAAACTTCACTCTGAAAAGAAAAAACTTTGCTCTTTTATCTTTAGCTTCAATAGCACGTCTCTAAAAAGCGATAAAAATGCGATTATAATTTTTTTTCCTACTTCTAAAGACTTACTTTGGCATTATCAGACACGAAATTGAATCTGTGTCGCGCAGGTATTTAGTTCTTTGACTCGATTTATGGAGCAGAACTGTACGAACACACACATACACACTCATTTGCTCAATTCTTGATTGCAGCAGCGTCAATTATTCAATTGTGCTCTTCTGTGTTGTTTACATAATTTGATTAAAGCCTCGCGCGGCACATAATCAAAACTGACATGATAGGCTACTCCAAAGCAAAGTTCTTTCCGTTTCAATTGAAATTGAAAATTATATGCAAAGGGGGAGCAAGCTTTCACACACACAAAAACACACACGCATACAATCATTCAGATATGTTTAGATATATGTGCACACATATCAAATTTACGTACACGTTGAATTTTCAATTATCACCACAGACAAAGCTGAAATTACGATATGTGCATATATGTATATGTATGTATATGCTACATATACTATATATCAAGTGCGAATTGAATCAAAGTTCAACTCGACTGTCGCTCGTCTGCGTTTTGGGCACCAGTATAAATATCTCAATAGGTAACAATAAAATGCTATTAGATTATTGTCGCTTTCAAAATTGTGCTGTAATACTATTTTTCCAAACCTAGCTGCGATGTCTGTCTATGAAAACAGAGGAGAAGATGAGAAATGTATTGCAAAATACTTCTTTGCATGCTAAGTGGGTCAATAACAACAAGATTATACCAGCCTATGCTCCACAAATAGTTAAATTTGACAAATTATGTGCAGAAGGTCAGCTAGAGATTTTAGCTTCAATGTTGAGGTAGATAAGGGTATTTTTTCAATTAGACAAGCTTCTAGTTTTGTGGGCAGATAGTATTCTGATGCAGAGCTTACTATTCAGTAGAGGCCTACAATAACTAAAATGCTCATAAACTATTTTCTTGCACAAAAAAAAATTGGGCAGATATAACTTCAAATTAAAAATTTATTTATTAAGTATTTTAAATACTTAAATAAAATTTAATTGTTTTATAATAAATAATAATTTTAAATAAATAATATATATTTTATTTGTATTTTTATTACATTTTATATTATTATTTATGTTGCGAATTAATAATTATTATTAATATTTAAATATATATTTTTTATTTTTAGTATTATTATTAATATTACGAATTTAAAATTAATATTGATATTTTAGTATTTTTTAAATATATTATTTATTTTTCCAACAAATAGAATAAATCATATTTATGTATATTAATGTGTTAATAATATTTAATTAATTTGTACTTATAAGTAAAATTGCATAAGAAAATATTATTCATGTATGTGAGCTGGTGTTGCTACAAAAATAGCTAGTTATGAAATTATCGAGGTTATTAAAATTAATAAAATTGCTGCAAAAATTATATGTGAAAATTTAAAATTATATGTGAAAATATAAATTATAAAATCTCTGGAAATTATTTATCGCATTTAATGAAAGAATATAAATTTAATATATTTTATTCTCTATATAACTTTTAGACTGAGGCGTTGCTTGCATTATCGTTGTAGTAAGAAGAGGGCAATAATTGAATACATTAATTGTTGCCCTAGTTCAATCCTCATGCTCAACTCATTTATTATCTTAGACTCTGTCGCTCAGCACTTGGTTAATTAGGATTTGTCAGTTGTTGCTATCATAATCAAAGAAATTCTGCTATAATAAAACAGTAAATAATTATTATTATTAAAATTATTAAATTTAATTATTAAATATATTTAATTAAAAAAAAAAATTAAAATATAATAAAAAATGTATATTCACAAATTATTTACAATTTTTTCCTTATCCTTTTTTTTTACAGCATCGCACGGAGATATTTGAAAACACCAGCATTACGCCAGCACGTAAGTGAATTGAATTACTCAACTAAATTATTATAATATATTTTTAAAAAAATTAAAAGTATTATTAAACAATTATTAAAAAAAAATTTTAAATCTCTTACAGAGCCCATGGAGAACTGGGAATTCAAGTCGGCACAGCGTGAAGGCTCCAATGTGTTGGGTCTGGTCATGTTCAGCGTAATATTGGGCACAACCATTGGTCGCATGCGTGAGAAGGGCCAACTGTTGCAGGATTTCTTCACGACGCTCAGTGAGGCGATGATGACAATAACATCATGGGTCATTTGGTAATCATAAATAAAACGAAAGAAAATTTGAGTCAAGGTTTAAATGGAATTTTCTTATGCATTTATAGGATATCTCCGTTGGGCGTGGCATTTTTGATTGCAGCCAAGATCATTGAGATGGAGTCTATAGCAGCGACAATACAATCTTTAGGCTGGTATTTCATAACCGTTATGATCGGATTGTTTTTGCATGGATTTGGTAAATGAATTCCAATTTTAATACAAACTGAGCTGATTAATGAAGTTTTCTTTTCAAATCAAATTCATAGGCACAATCGCAGTCATCTTCTTTTTGGGTACGCGTCGCATGCCGTATCGCTTTATAGCCAAATTGAGTCAAGTGCTGGCCACTGCCTTTGGCACTGGCTCCAGTTCGGCCACCATGCCATTGACCATTAAATGTCTGGATAATATGGGCATAGATCCGCGTGTAACACGCTTTGTCATACCCGTTGGCGCTACGATTAATATGGATGGTACTGCACTGTATGAGGCTGTGGCTGCATTATTTATTGCCCAATATCGTGAGATGAGCTATTCGTTTGGCACCATTGTGGCTGTTAGTATAACTGCAACGGCTGCCTCGATTGGTGCGGCAGGCATACCACAGGCGGGTCTCGTTACAATGGTCATGGTGCTGGACACGGTGGGCTTGGAGCCCAAAGATGTGTCGCTGATCATTGCTGTCGATTGGCTATTGTATGTAAATTAACAAACTTATGCGCGACTGATATTTATTGCAATTTCGTTATCTTAGGGATCGTTTCCGTACCACTATCAATGTCATGTGCGATGCTCTGGGCACTATTTTGGTTAATCATCTGTCTAAGAACGATTTGGCAAGCGTTGATCGGGTGAGTAGGCAGCTCTCATAGATATTGAATATTAAATTCAATATTATATATAATCATATATATATATACTATAAATACATATACGTATGTATAGCTAAATGCCGAGCCCCATGAGCTCCTCGAGCTGGGAACCAGTGGACACGAGATGAAAGAATGAAGGCAGTCAATGCTTGGCGCCTATAATCGCAAACGATGAGTGCTTGAGGACGAGCAGCAGTACGACGATATCGATAGTGATTCCGATGACGATGGGAATGAGACAATCCACTCACGTTATCGTCGGCTGGCCTCATCATTTTGTTTGCGGCTAAAAGCGGCCAAGACGCAAATTTTGCAACAGTTGTAAATGCTGTCACAAGACATCAACGAATTTATTTTGCAACGATTGTTGGCGAACGTGCGCCAGACATATCGAAAGATCAACAACAAACAAGAAACAAAAACAAAATCAAAAACAGGAACAATATAAACACAAACAATTTGGAAATTATTCCGTTAAACGTATTAATTAGCAAACATCATGATGTAAATAATTATGAATATAATTAAATTAAATTGAATTGAGTTCAAATTTAAATTACATGTTCATACTTAGCCATATATATATGTATTAAATATATATTTAAAGAAAACTAAACTTGTTATGCAATTAATTCATAATTATAAAAACATTTGCTATAGATTGTTTACGCATTTCGCGACATAGAAAAGAAAAAATAATTCAATTGAAAATTAAAAAAAAGGTCAATATAAAATATAGATTTGTATTAGCAGCACAGATTTGTGTTAGGAACAAAAGACATAATTATATAAATATATATTAAATAAAATTAGTTTCGCTCATATTTTATGACAGCAAAAATCACAGACAAATTCAATGCCGTTTAAAGTTCTTGTTCGAAGTTGAGCTTTGTAAATACTTAATAGCTTAAGTATAATTAAAAAATGAAGAAATTAATAAATAAAAAAATACAAAATATGAATAAATTTTCAAGCGACGCATATTTAATGACAATAATTAATGATGATTAAATGTCAACCACATTAAAAAAAAAAAAAAAACTGAAAGCAAAAATATACTAAAAGAAAAATACAGTAAATAAAATTAAAAGTAATATTATTTATTACATTGCATATTTATTAAAACTAAGTGAACAATTTAAATTTATTAGAGAAAAAGTAAAACACAAGCAAGTATTGACAATTAATTGATATAATAATATTAATAATATTAATTATTATTATGTATGCATTACACATGCCATTTGTAGTTTTGTGTAGTCTAAATGTTTACAAAAATAAAATTTTCGAATCTGTACATGTACTTATATAAAATGGATAAATGAACCAAATTTAAATATCCAACTGGGGATTGTAAATTTGTTAATATATGTATGTATATTTCATATTTGAGATTTGTAATTTATTATCTGATTGCAGTTAAATGTTCTTGAACTTCGATAACATATGGGAATATTGTAAGTGAATTAGATTTATGTTCTTTGATCGTAAATTGAATCATTTGGATTAAAATTGAATGACACAAATATTAAAAGGAATCTACTTATCAAATATAATGTAATTCTGCAATTACCTGTAGTCAGTGTGAAGCAGTACAAATTTTTTAGTAAATGAACCAAACATCATACAACAGAACTTAAGTAAGCCAACCAAAAATAAGCGATAAAGGAAAATCTGGTGAGTTTATGCCTAAATTCCATTTCAAAAATATTTTGTAAATTAAATAGTAAATTCCATTTAAATGCATCAATTAAAAATAATTTATTTAATTTAATTTAATTAAAATAATTTTTTTTTTATGTTTTTTATACTACATTGTTGAGTCCAGTAATCATACAGAGCTTAGGTTATCATTGTACTTAAGAGCGGCAATTTGCTTAGCATATTAGCAAGTAAGAGAATTTTGTTAAGAGATTAAGCTGGACTCTTCAGCGCTCAGTCGTTCTCACACGCAACGTCTCAACGTTGCTGTAGCCGACGCGCGTAGAACGAACTTAATAATTAACTCTCGAACGTATGTAAATAATTTACTCTTGCTTAGGCTTGCTTTACTCTTGCTTAGGCTTGCTTTACTCTTGCTTAGTGCAGTTGCTCATGCTTGGCCAGCTCTGCATACTCTATGCTCCTGATTTACTATTATATACATATAGTAGCGAACAGCACTATGGCCAAAATAGCCTAGAAAAACCCTAGAAAATCTCAAGCCATAATTTATGGCTTAAAAAAATTTTTTTTACTTCTGTTGATTTTTCTTATTTTTTTTATATTTAGGTTATTTTGATAAAGTTTAAGCATAAATTTGTATTTCTTATTTTTTTTTTTTTTTTTTTTTTTAGATTTAGTTTATTTTGATAAAATTTAAGCATAAATTTGTATTTTTTTTCATAAGTATTTTAACTTATATTTTTTGTAATATCTTGATCGGTTTGGTTTTTTTTTTTTAGTAAATACAGCATCGAAAAATGTATTATTTATGAAAATAAGATTAGTTTAGTAATATTTAATATTCATCAAACCTAGATTTCATTCTATGTAGTGAAAATATTCGCACAATCTTATTACCTAATGAGCTAGAAAATTGCAATTTATTATATGAATAATAAATATGGATGCGTTGGTCAGCAGGAAAAATAATGTAGTATTTTTTAGTAGTAGCTTACAGATGGAATCTCTTTATTTAATTGTCTTCTCTTTTATAACTGACTTCTCGTGATTTATGCAAAATGTTTCAACCATTTTAAACTCTGAATGTATATTATGTAGTCGTTCACAGCCGATTCCCAGATGCAACCATTTATACATTTAAAAATAAAACACTTTTGCAATATATACAAATTATTTGCAAAATAAAAAAAAAAATATTTATATATATATATATATTTAAATGAGCTACATTTTGAGGAAATAAATCCATGAAATTGTAACAGATCTGTAAAATTTTGAATATTTATAGCATCACTGTTCGTATATTGTATAAAAATTACAAAATTTTAGGCTATTACACCGAAGAGCAGAGTGGGAGAAGCATCAATCGTGTTTATGTTTATTGTTGGCAAAGGCATCAGTGGCATTCGCATTCATAGTCTGCGTTCCATGCGGACTAAAAATATAAATTGACGGGGAACCCTGTTCTCTCGCGTCAGTATGACCGTAAATTCGATACAAGCACAACAAACGATGGCTAACACAGAGCAGGGGGATTAGCATTATGCCAAAAATGCCTAAGCCCAACCAATAGCCGTTCTATAATCAAATCATTTAAGAGATATATGTATATATATTCATATTTCTACTCACAATTGAGTCCACCAAATGATCGCAAATTTTATTCACATTCTGGACATGCATGCGTGCCAAATGATCACAGGAACCAATTTTGTACAAGCTCTCATTGATCACCATATCGAAATAGGTGAAAATTTGATTGTGAATAAAATCGGTATAATTATCAATGATAGTTCTCAAATAATCGTCGCCAATGCCTTTCACGAAGTCCTGCCCCTTCGACAGCCTAGTCAATAGAACTTTAACGGAGTTGTTAAAGTTATTATCCTCATACGTTATTAGATTGTCAATTTTGATAAGAAGTTCTTCAATCCGATCTATCGTCTGCAATACTGATTTACCCATTGGCATATACTCATTCAGGTCTGTCGCGATTCTGAGTAAATTCACATATGCCACTTTTAATCGATCATCTAGATAGGGGCCATAGCTTTTAGCAAAAAAATCGCTGGCCCATCTTCGCAAATCGGCAATAAATTCGGCTATATTTACTTCGTCTATATCCCGGCACAGCACATCCATATATACTCGACTATGATAATTTGATAAGAACTCGGCCCGTACCGTGTACATACGATGAAACTCTTTCGGCAACATGAACACCAACATATCGAAATGAATATCCAATTTTCCAAACTTGAGATAGGTACTGTCCTCCAAATCCAAATTGATCTCGTCCAGTTTCTCAATGTCGTACAACTTATTTTCGCGCAACATCTCAAAGATATGTTGATCGGCTCGACATTTTTTGATGACTGTCGAAAACTCAGTTGTTCGATGGGATTCCGTGTTGTTAACCCCATCCGATTTCTGTAGGACATTTTCCATCAGCGAATAGAGCGTGTTTCGCCCCTCATCATCGTACAAAATACACGCCGGATATAGAACCAATCCAAGCGTAAAGTAGAATAAACTCATTAGCAATATGATTGATAGGACGGCAAACATTAAAATAATCGCGCTGCAGAGAATATTGATATATAATATTGAATAATTATAATGGCATGTATTATTAACTCACAGTAGCATACAGCTCGATGCAGAGTTATCTTTTCGTATACAAAGTCCAGCTATTAGAGTATAGCTCAATATGACCACAATCTAAAAAGGGAAATTAAGTTTTGAGGTTTTCTTTAAATCTTTGAATATTATTTATTATTAATTAATATATTATATTTTTATTATTTTATATCATTCATTTATATATATTAATCTTACTCACCGTTATCATGATGAAAAATAAACTGGCACTGGCAAACGAACGACTCCGGCCATAGTTATCGTAGAACTCCTCAAAGCTTTTAGTCGAACGCAGATTTCGCATATATATATCGCTCATGGCCGCATGGATAATTTTGCAGATCTTATAGCTTTCAGATTGTAGGGAATCGGCCAACATGCTAATGCGACGTAACATGGGCGGTATCATCGGCTCGAGAGCATGTCGGAATTTTAGCTTTTCCTCATATAAGCGATCCGACCAGAACTTTGGCAGTCTATAATAGTCTTTATAAATAATGAACTTGATATCCTCGATGTAAGCGCTTGTATTCGGTAGCTGAAATCAGAAATATTTACTCTATTGCTATAGCTTTCAATATAGTTGTTGTAATCTTGCCTTATCGTAATGAAGACAACGTGATGTATCCATCAATAAAAGGTTATACTTTCGAATTTTATCATTGCACTCATAGAAATCGCACCAGACGGTGAGAACATAAGAGATATCACGCTTAGCCCCACGCAAAGCTAACCAAATATAGTTATAGATAAATAAATATATATTTATAGATTAAGATATTTGAGATATTTGAATTACCGTCCCTATACTGACTGCCAATGAAAATTAATAATGCTTGCAAGTCCTTCACCTGTTTCATGAGATGCAATGCTTCGGGCATATTGTCAAAAATATACTCCAATGTCTCTAAATAATGAAGACCCGCTTGTTTTGTCAGATCCTTTGAGACCATGTCAGCGACGGCTGCAAATAAAATTCACTCTGACATTATTTCAAACATCGCATGAAACTGAAAATTAATAACGATTCTAACCGAAGAGTTGAGTACCCATCAGCGTCTCCAGTTCCTCATAGTTATTGACGAGCAAGTGACGGACATGTTTGCAGACGTCCTGTAGCATGGCACAGGTGTCCCGGCTGCTGCGGATTATTGTGTCGGTACTGTCTCGCATCGCATTATTGATCAATCTATCGTTCAGGAATGCCACAACCAATCCAAATCTAAATCATATTTATTTTCAATATAAATGGATTTCATATTATCATATCGTTCAACCTACAACATTCCCAGTATTAGTGGTATTAGGAGTAAACTCAGTAAAATACGCTTAGTCGTATTCGCAGTTCCTTGACAAGTCGGACAAAGGGCACGGCAGCGCCAACAAGAGAAACAAAAATAACATACCCTGTAGGAGATGATAGGAGTCTTTATAAACCAGACTATATGAAAAAATAAATAATTTATAAAAATTGTACATCAAAATTATATATTTCTTTAATAATATAAAATAATATATACATAATAAATATAAATAAAATAATATCATGTTACCAATAATAATAACTAAAATATTTCTTGAAAATTTTGATAAAAATAAATATATATATTTGAATTTCCTTAAGTCTATTAAAAATGTATATAGATATATTAACTAGATTATATAAAATAATAAAGATTGATAGAAATTATAATTTTTTTAATAATATTAAATAACATTTTTATAACCAATAACAACAAAATAATAATATAATATTAAAAAAAAAAAAACATAAAATAATATTTCTGGCAAACTGTGGTAAAAATAATTTATATATTTTAATTTACAAAATATATAGATAAAATAAATAGTAAAAAAAATAGACTGAAAAAATAAATTTCAAAAAAAATAATAAAGTAAATTGAACAAAGATTTTATAAAAAAAATAATAGAATAAAAAAAAAATTAAAAAAAAAAATAGTAAAGTAAATTGAACAGATATTTTGTAAAAATAATAGTATGAAAAAAAAAAAAATTAATAAAGTAAATAGAACAAAGATTTTCTAAAAAAAAAAATAAAATAAATTGAACAAAGATTTTCTAACAAAAATGTATTATATTATTATAGATATCATTAAAAAGTAGTATCTAGATAAGCTAAATAGAATGTAACGTTTAAGAATATATTTTCGTACTTTAATCTTTTTTTTTTTTTTTTAATTGGGTTTACTCGAAATATAAAAACTTCATCTTTGTTTATTTGACTTACGCAATGAACGGCACGATTATTATAACAGTTAGAAGAAACAATACCCAGATGAGGACGATAGTTTTTCGAGCAATAAGAGAATCCCAGACATTTCCCAATACCTTGGGGCCTACGGCATACGAAGTTGAGTTTTCAATGGCAACAAGATATCCTACGATCAAATACAGCCATACAAAAGGGAGCATTAGAGAAATTTCGATATTTATTATATAGTGAAATATTTACCCTTTGGCGCATCCTCATCTGATGTGTAGTACTTGTCAAATAGTTGATGAATAAAATCGTGTATAAAACCCATGCCCAGTTTCGAATAGATTGGCTCAATGGAATACGTAAGATTGGATATGTATGCAGTATATTTAATGGACTCGATTTCATCAACAGTTAAATCAATAAGTCTTTCAGTCACATTATCGAAATCGTTATCCTCCTCCATGTTTTAAGTATTACAAAGTACAAAAAACATTCGAGTCGTTGATGCTTGATTCTTGTTCAATTCAGCCCTAGCAACGTCCATGTGAATGAACGATTATAGTTTCATTTAATACCATATCATGTAACTTACCATTAAGTATACGAATTTCTACATTTCATATAATGCATTTCGCATTAAACCAACCCCATTCACCGCCCCTTCCAGTGTTATCCAATTGTGAAAATTGTAGATAAACTTGTGTATTCGTCTGTTTTTGTGCAGATTAAAAGCTTAATATAACAGCTAAATCAGAGAAGACATGTTTCATTGTAAGTTTTTCATATGTAGTAGGCAGGAATTAAATAATTATGATCTTGGGTGTCCAGCAATATATTTCCAATAAAATGCATAGCAATAAGAAGATAAGAATAAGAAGTAATTTAACATTTTTTGCATGATGTGACAAATTGAGAATTTGTTTATATTATTAATATATTATTTTATATTTTACATATTTTATAAAAATAAATGAGCATATCAGAGCAAATAAAATAGCCACATATATATAGTTTTAACAAAGTACAGCTAGACAAAAAAAAAAAAAACAACTCCTTTAGAGATTGACCAAATTTGAAAGAGAGTAAAAAAGCATTATAGATACAAATATATATTTGTGTTTTTTTTTTTTTCATCAGAAAAAATATTTGTACTTACTTTAAAGAGTAAAAACAAATTTAGAAAAATATATATACATATATATTTTTTTTTTATTATTTTCTATCTTTTTTTGTGCCTTGAACCCATTGAAAATGGGAATGGTTTTGTGAAAATGTGTGTAAGAGGCAGAAGGAGACGGCGCAAACCCCCCAAGGTATATATATTCTTGATCAGCACAAAAAAAAAAAAAAAAGTTTACATAGATATGACATGACATGAAGATCGTCTATCTAGAAATGGAGTTATAAGCGTCCAATGTTCAGCCCAACCCACCCACAAGCCACGGCAACAACTGCGCGGTTCGTAAATAAGCAGAGTATTAGTTTTTTGTAGGATTCAGGGTATCTTGCAGTCTAGCAGTCTTGACTAGAACCGTCTTACTGGTGTATGTATCTTACATTTTGTTTATTGTTTTATTTTATTGAATTTATTTTTTTAAATTTTAATATATTTATATTTGTATATATTTATTTATTTATTTTATTATTTTTATATTTATCTTTACTTTTATTATTATTATATTTTTTTTTCAATTTTATTTCAACACACTCGTTCACTTTAAGAGACATATAAATAGAGTGCATTCGATTTCAGATTCCTATAGATTATAAATGCATATTCAATAGATTTTTGTTTAATTCGGCCAGTTTTTTGCAGCATTAAGCTGACTTAGCTCATCATTATCTTCCGTTACGTTCTGGTAGCATCTCTATCCTTGATTTATTATGCATCTTTCTCTTTGTATGGCTCCTCGCAGCCGCAGAAATGAATCTGATTGCCGGTGCTGATAATATATGGTGCCTGTACAAATGGCGTGGCACTGCAGGCCGGACAATCGAATTGGTCGTCATTAAAGTAAATGATTGCAGCATATAATCTGTACAAGCACAAGAGCTTGTGGGCAACCAACAAGCTGGGAAAGAAGAGCAGACCGCAAATCAATAGGCCCAACCAATATCCGTTCTACAATCAAATAAAATCAAATAGGAAATTAATAATTGATAGTGGTCTAGTCGCGAGTATTCGACCAGGAGGTACCCTGATTGTGATTGGTCTATGGGAACTTAATTGTTAATGAACTTGGAAAACTACTTACAATGGGATCGGCCAAATTATGACAGAGATTGTTAATGGAGCGTTTATGCATTTGAGCCAAGGGCCCACAGCGGCCAATGGTAAATTGACATTCTTGGATAACATGTTCCACATATTTATTGATAGCATCTTCGAGATATTCAACAAATTTGAGTGTTAATGCATTTATGTACTCAGCGCCACGAGTATGCAGAAAATATTCGGCCTTCGTTATCGCTTCAATTAGCGGTAAGATGGTATTATTGAAGTCGCTATCGTTCCTCGTTATAAGCCTGTCAATTGTCGTCACATCGGCCCTGATGCGGTTTATCAAATTGTCGATTGGCCTTTGCAGTGATACGATTTGATTCATATCGAAGCTCAATCGGCACATATTATTAAGGGTGCCATTTATGCGATACTGATAGGCGAGCGAATGCCTATCCCCATGTAAAGATCTTCCGAACTCCTGTAAATTAATTTTACATTGCATCACATCCACCTGAGAAAGTTTGTGGCATAATTGTTCACGAATCCATCGACCATGATAATTCGATAGATTTCCATTACGCATGTCATCGAGCATAATCTTATGCTTTTGCGTTATAATTACAATGCTGCTTAAGTTACCCGTGAATTCACTGATAAATTCTGGTGTTATATTATTCGTCTTTTCATTCCTTAGAATATTTATGTCATATAAACCCGCATCGCGTAACAGATCAAAAATATTCTGATCCTTGCGACATATGCTTTCATTTACGTTAAATATTTGCTCCATATCAGTATTGAAAACATTATATCTCTCCTCAGCGGTTCGAGGTATGCATACAGCATGGTACATAATCAAGCCCATTATAGAGTAGAACAAACAGACCAACAGAAGAAGTGACAAAATCAATGATATCAATATGATGGCACTGAAAATGGAAGAAGAAAAAACTATATTATGAGATTGAATGATAAAGGCAATCAGAAAAATATAGAGAAAAAGAGAGAGAGAGAGAGAGAGAGATGGAGAGAGAGTAGATAAGCTAGATATAGAAATTACTCACACTAACAAAAATTTGGATCCCGAATTGTTTCTACGTACACACCATCCACAAATAAGCGCAGAAACCAAAATGATCGTAATCTAAAATTAATTATGGAATTTATAAAAATTAGTTATTTAATCTTTAAAAACTACAATGATTAAAGCTAAAAGGTAAAAACAATGAGACTGATTAATAAAAGCAAAAATTAGTTTTTGGTCAAACTTAAGACTAAAATCTGTGTATTTATTATACAAAATGAATATATACATATGTATATTTATATTTATATATTTATCTACATATTTATATACATTATGGTTTTGTAGCTATGCGCTAAGAAACAAATCAAAATATCGATATTCATCAACGTTAAGGAAATTAAATTAACTATCCAAATACAATGGTAAGCTTAAAGTCATGGAAGAAAATGTACTTTATATATTTTTGTAGCTTTTGAGATTTGAAACTTAAGACAGATAGAGAGAGAGAGAGAGAGAGAGAGAGAGAGAGAGAGAGAGAGAGAGAGAGAGAGCGAGAGAGAGAGAGAGAGAGCAAGAGACGGACCGACAGAGAGGCAAACGTATATTTGAAATGATTCTGCTCAAGTATGATAAAATTAATAATAACAAAAATAACAAAAATAATAAAAATAATAATAAAATAATAATAAAATAATAATAAAATAATACTAAAAATAATAAATAAAAGTATTTAAACCAACTATTTTTATTATTAATTTTGAACAACAAATGAAATATTCACAATTGCGCTATCCGGTTGAAACATTTTTATAACCTTTTTAAATTTATTAAAATTTGCATTTATTCATTCATTTTAAATTTTCATTATTTATTTTATTTTTTTTATTTTTTTATTTTTATTATTAATATTATTATTTTTTATTATTATTATTATTATTTTTTTTTTATAATTGCTGAAATTAAACAGAATCAGTTTATTGTATTCAATGAAATATGGAGTAGAATTTAATAGAATAATAAAATATAAAAAATAGAACAAAATTGAATAATAATTTGAAGTTTGAAGAAGAACTTTATTAATCTGAGTTTATATTTTTCATGAAATCTATTAATATAATATATACATATCCATTTTCTTACCGTTAATATTGATACAGATAACGCGATACTTATAACTTTGCGATCCCTTCCATAGCTTTGCTCGAGCTCATGAAAGATTTTGGTCATATTTGCATGTTGGTTATAAGTAGTACTCATTCGTGATTTGATCAATTCTTGTAAATCAGCGCCGTGTTTGCTGTAAATCTGACTCAATTCTGCAAGCTTTCTAGAAAATTGTGGGAGCTGATCATGCAAATTTTCTCGAATCATTTCGCCAACTACTTGATAGTTGTGTAATCCTTGCTTTGGTATATAGAGGAGATTAGCTCTAATTATATCATGCAAGCTCTCAATAAATATGGGTATGTCGGGTAACTGTAGCGAATATATATAATAGATAAGTAAAATTTTAATAGTTATTCGAATTGAAACATACCAAATCCAAGTGCAGACACTCTGAGGTGTCCCACTTCAAAATGCCAGAGGTTCGCAGTATATCATTGCATCGCTGATAATCACACCAGACCGTCAGAAAATAGGTCAATTTACGTCGAATAAAACGGAGGCCTAAGATTCATTAATAATCAATAACAAAAATAATTAATTAATAATTTTAAAAAATATGTAGATAAATAATGTATATATAATTATATAAAAATATATACATATCTAGTAAATACCATCTCTATATTGGGCTATATAGAATATTAATGTATCTATATTTTTATCCACTCTTTCCATTAGAGCTAACGCTTGTGGCATGTTCAAAAGTATTTCCTCTAGCTCGGTCAGGGCATAGAGCCCAGCAGCATCGCTTAGATCCATGAATATATGATTGCTGACATCTGGTAAAGAGTAAATTGAAATAAATATAAAACCTAATTACATTAGCTTACCCATAAGCTGAGCATTTAAATGCGTTTCCAATTCCTCAAAGTTGTTCACAAAAACGTGATAGACATGACTCGACGTATCCTTGATAAAGGTGCAAATATCTTCGTGATTTTTCTTAATATTAGCCCAATTTTGCCGAACTCCTTGATCAATTAGTTTGTCATTTAACATTACAACGATTAGACCAAAGCTATAATTCGCAATTTTAATGTAATTTTAAATTTATTTAAGTTTAATACTCACATTAGACCTACTATGAGCAAAAGTAGCAAAATGCTCCAACAGTGCCGCATTCGACGATCCACATATTCATTACACTCGCACACAATGGGGCAACGGTAAAAGCAGAAGCAAAAATAGGTGACCCTATGTGATATATATAAAAGAATGTGTGGTAGGATAATAAAATTTTATTAACTTTTCTTTACATAAAGGTGATAGGCTTTAAATATATATATATGGAAATTTTTTTAGATAAAAACTAACAAAAATAATAAATAAAAATAAAATAAATACAAAATTTATTTTATATTAATTTTATTTATTTTTTGTATATATTATTTTTTTTTACCGGATATTTAAAAATAGATTTATTAAAAATGTTATGAACAGCCTGATGATTATTTAAGTCAGTTAAAGCTAAAGGTTTAGCTATATAATATAAATATAGTTTTTTAAATTCTTACAATAATAATTATAATTAAAATTTTAGCTCAAATAGTAATCATGAAAATTTATGGTAATTGCAATGATGTGCTTGCTATTAAAAATAATATCTGCTATTATATTTTTTTTTTATTTATTTATTTATTTGTTTTTATTTATTTATTTTTATTTATTTATTTATTTTTATTTATTTATTTTTTTTTTTGTAAATCAACAGAGGAGTTTATTCTTCATATATAAAATATAAAAAGTTTTCAGTTAAAAAATAAATGCGAAGATCCAAAATATTTACAATTGAAATATTTTACTTTATTTATTTATCGAAGATACGCAGGATAGCTTACAGAATTTTGTTAAAAAAAAAAAAATAAATAAATAAATTATATTACTTACGCAACGAATGGAATGACAATAATGAGAAACAGCATAAAAATTGTCCAGACAAGCATCAATTTATTGCAGCAAAGCAAACTAGCCCACGAGTTCTCGGCAGACTTCTGACCAAAGGCCAGGGCGTTCGTGCCATTAACGACCGTTATATAATCTATAACAGGATTAATATAATATAATAAATATAAATTAAGATTCCAAACTACCTTTAGGCATACTTGATGCCTTGCCAAATAAAGTATGCGTGAATAAGTGAGTTGACCTCTTGCCGAATGAATTATATTTCGGCTCTGTATTATATTTAGCCTTCGACCTATATGGGGTAAATTCGGCATATGGAAAGTGGCGCTGTCCGAGCTGCTCATGCACCGTACCAAAGCCGGGATCTTCATTATTCCATGAAGCATATTTGGCAGACACGAACAAGACATCGAACATAAAAAGGAATAGCATTATCCTCGGCATAGATAAGGTCGTATAATTCCATTGCCTTATTCTTCTGACTTTTGGATAGTCTAGCTTAATATCCTTCATAGAGCACATTCCTTCTGAGCACATTCAATTTCTGGACTGTAAGTAAGCTCAGAATAAATGAGTCTCTCTTTCTCACTCTGAGTTAACACTCACCTGAGCTGAGATAGTTTCATTGAATTCTGGAGAACAATACCAGAACGTCCCCTAATCCAGTTCTGGTCTATAGCAAACACATCATTAAAAATAAAATGCACTAAACTCTGGTATGAATCAAGAAACTCGTAAATGCATTGGTAAAATTTTAAAGTCTCGTGTGTAAAACAACATGAAAGTGTAACAATAAAATTGATTGTTGGTTGAACATTAAGCTAACAGTTAAGTCAAAAACAGTGTTGTTAATAATACCAAAAATGAAATTCTGAATATAATGCAGATACGGTTTTACGGCGTGGAATACCGATAAATGCTGCATCTGGTAGCTCAGAAATACTAATATTATTCAAATTAAAATATGGAAAATATAGTATAGCAGGAATAAAAAAAAATTGAGAATAATTGAACTCCTCTATCGATGGCAGGAAAAATACAATTCTTTTTACGATAAAATATACAGTGATTAATAAAAGGTATTAATTAATATAGAATTAAATGATATTACGCCACTTTAGGGGCGTGGCAAATAAAAAAAAGAACAACTGAATCCATAAAATTATTCTGACTGCTGAAAAACTCAAGTAAAATTTAGTAAGGCATTGAAATTAATCTTTTGACCAAATGACAGAACAATAAAAATTCCTTTTGAAAAAAAAAAAACAAAAAAATTTGTAATTATTGATGGCATCGAGCAGATCAAAATTCATAGCAAAAAGACGGGCAGGACATTTAAAACTAATTAGATCTCAAGAATTAAATTTACATATTTCGATGTGTAGGGAAACTCTGTCGAAGCCAGTCAATTAATAGGGAAAAAAAAAACCAAAAAAATCAAATAAAACCAGAGCTAACATCATGCCATCCACTATGGACCATGTGCAGCAGCTGACCGGCAGCCAGCTGGATGTTCTGTGCCACAATTATAATGTGGTCGAGCGTCAGCCAATGCCACGTCGCCATTTGGAGCGGCGTCTGCACGTGGCCATCATTGCGGAGCGTGCCAGATGGCGGGCGCGTCATCTACTGTACAACTTCAATGATGATCAGCAGTCGTACTTTGGCCATCTATGGTCACAGAATGATCGAATGCGTGATACTTACAATCAGATGTTGTTCTCGGGATATCACAATGTGCTCTTCATTCCGCCGCGGCACAGTGGCGGTGATGAGTTGAAGCTGGAGGTGCAGCAAATGTCGGAGGATGTGAACGAGCTGAATGAGTATCAGAATGATGACTACGATGAGGACGTGGATGAGCGAACGGTCGATGAAGACGACGATGATGATGAGCAGCAGGAACTTGAGTATGATCAGTATCAGCAAATGGAGTATGAACGCCAGCAGAAATATGAAAGCAGGAGGCACACTATACAGCAGGAGCAGGAACTGGTGCAGCACTCTGATATGGAGCAGCACTCAGAGCTGGAGCCAGAGCAGCAGCAGCAATTCGACAATGATCCAGTGCCACAGCATGGGAAACCCAGCTTCAAATATGGCTATCAAATACCGTTATATTTGCAGCAACAATTCCAGCATCGGATACACTCGCCATCCGATGAGCAGGCGCAGTTGCATCTGCTGCGTCAACAGGATCGCATCTCCAATTTTGCACTAGCAGAGAAACCGAGTGTGTCGTCCTCGAGCGCTGAATGCTATTCCGAGTCAAATACCAGCCAAGTGACGGCCACAGAATATCTAACTCTGAGCAGTAGCAATAAACTCGATCAACGGACGCATGACGAGGAGAGAGACCATGTACCCGAGCATCAGCTGCACAAGGCGGAAAGTTTCATGTCCTTTGGAGAGCCAAAGAGCAGTTCGTGCACCAATTTGGAGCTGAAGGGCGAGGTCTCGTCGGAGCGCTTGCTGCACACAACGCAATATTTGAAAATTGATTCTGTGCAACAGGATAAACACGAGAAATATAAAAAGGATGCAATAATACAGGATTTAAATAGCTTTGGCGATAGGCGTGTCTATGGCCAATATTCGAATCGTCGTCGACGTCCTTATTTCTGGCGCTTCATACTCGCCACACTGACCAGGACCACTCGCCGGTTCACTTTCAATAAATTGCATTACTCGCTTATCGGCTGCTCTATTGTCGTCTCCATCTATATTAGCATCAAAATGCTGCAATAATAATAATTCTGGATGCGTTTCAATTAGCTCCACAAAAAAAAAAAAAAAAAAAAATTCTTTTTAATATTGAGCAATATTTCTTGCTCTTGATTTCTAGTAAAAGTAAAATAATATTACTAACTGCTGATCAGTTCATAGGTCTTCATAGGTCTAATAGCAAGAAGCTGGCTTGGATTAATCTATTCAAGTTAATAGCTATTTCTTTTGTTTTATTTATTTATTTATCCATTTATTTATTTCATTTCTATTTATTTAATTATTCATTTTTACTTATGTAATTATTATATTTATTTATTTATTTATTTATTTAATTCATTTATTTATTTTTCTTTCTTTTATGAAATTACTGCTTTATTTTATTTTAATTTTTTTTATATACATATTGTATAGACATATGTTTATGTTAAAGTATAAATGATATTTATATGAGACAAAGAAGTTTATATTAAATATAATTTGTAGCATATGAATATGTATTGTAAAAATAAAATAATTTTCCTATAAATAAGTCACTTTAGTCTAAGTATATAGATTTTACAGATGATGTACATTTGTATTTCTATTTACTCTATTTTATTAATTTTGGTTTTCTTTTACATATTTAAATTGGCGAAATCGATATAAATGTATTTGTTCCAATTTTGGTATCTTTACCTTTGTATATTTATATATGTAAATGTATTTATTTTATTTATTTAGTTTATTTTATTTTATTTCTTTTTTTGTTTTGCATATTTAGATTAGCTATATTGATAAAAATATTTTATGATCTTTTTACATATGAATATGTATGTATATGTATTTATTTTATTTAATTGTTTATTTTTAATTTTTTATATTTAAATATATTTTGTGTATAAGATTAGCTAATCAGATATAAATAACATATTACGTGCATATGTATAAATATTTATTATTTTTATTTTTATTTTTTTTTTATTTCTTTAATTTCATATTTAAATTCGCCAAATATATTTTTAAATACTTTTTTAAGTACTTTTTCCTTTTCTTAGAGATATTTTTATAAATTTAATTACAAGATTTATGCAAAAATTCCATTAATATATAAATATATATTTTTAAGGAATTTAATCTGTAGCATAACGATGCTAGGAATGCACTTTTCAAAATTCAATTTAAAATGTTTGTTAGCTGTTTGAATGCTTTTTGAGTTAGCTGCGCTGGCATCACTCATACGCCATGTGCTCGCAGCGCTTGTCATTTTCTAACACGGAAATGAAACTTTAATTATATTTATGGTAAACGTCAGCAGCAGATGGCAGACGCTGCTTGAGGTATCTCACGCTCTACATATCTCTCACTTTCTCCTTATCTCTGCGCCTCCTTTCCTACCCGCTCTCTGCTCTCCATCTGACTCTCTCTGGCAATATGATGAGCGCACTTAAAATGGGATTGCATAAAAATTAGCCATTGCAGCTGCATTCCATTTATGATCCATTCACCTTCGGTTAGCAGACGAGAGCAAGAGCTTATTGCTGCTGCTGCTACGTTGCACAACAATTTAATGACTTTTGGCAATTTCCCCTAAGCTGAACCTCGCTCACTCGATTACGTTTAGCTAAAAGCTCGACCTCGTCGCCTCATCCTCCTCGACTTCCGCTGAAGGCCGATTCAGCAGCTGTTGAGATATTTTCATAGATTTTTCAATGCTATCTTAAATTTTGTTAATGCTTAATATAAAGCCACAAAATGTTTTACTTCACTTGCATATAAAGGCTCGTTATTTTGTTGAAGCAGAGTTTGTTTATCCATTGTTGGCTTCATCTTATTTATTTTGGCTTACATTTCTTACTGTCTCTCTCTCTCTCTCTCTTCTCTCTCAATTTGAATTGATTGCACTGTATTTGCTGAAGTATCGCAGGCAATTGGCATCGCATTGCCATTGGGCTATAAATAAAACTTTGGTCATAAAAAAAGAGAGTTATAAAATCTTCAGCTTAATTGGCAGAGGCTCAATGCCTCAAAAACCCTTCCTAAGCACAGCCAGGCCGAGCAGTCGTACAGCCGACTGCCATACGTGCATTCAACTGGCATGAACTATAAAGATACCCTGCAGTCAAAAAAATAATTTTTTTTATTTTTATATTTTATTTTTATAAAAATTTAATATATATTTTTTTTAATTTCTTTTTTTTTCCAGGAAAAATTTTAACAAGCTTGTTATTTTTTATTTATTTATTTATTTTTTATTTTTTAATTCTATAACATATTTTAAAATTTGTTTATAAAATCATTATGTTTATATTATTATTACTTTATCAATTATATTATTTATTCTTTTATTTATTTTAATTAAAGCATAAAAGTCATTTTACTGTAACTTTTATAATTTTAAGTATTTAACAAATCTTAGAAAATTTTTACTTATTAATATTTAAAATTTTCTATTTATATTTAATTAATTTTGTATTAAGTTTTTTTTTTTTTTTTTTTTTTTTTTTGTTAGTAAGAAGTACATTTTATTTATTTAATTTTTTTTTATTATAATTTTTTACTTTATATAATTTTATAATTTTTGTAATATATTTTGTAATTTATTAAACGTGATTAGAAAAGTTTTCCAATATTAATTAGATATATTTTATTTTTCATTCATTATTTACAATTATTTTTATATATATTATTTTACATTATTATTTCATATTATTATTATTATAAATTTTTTTTTTTGTATTTTTTTTTTTTTTTTTGTTCATTATACCCATTCACATGCAATTCTCATATTTACAGGGCATGAAAATGGCATTTTAATTTTCGAATGAGCCCATTAAATGGCAAAGGCATCTTTGCCCGGAGGGCCCCCGCAGTTATTTGGCCATAAATTTAGCGGGTTTCTTTCTTTTTTATTTAGTAAGTGGAGCTCATAGATTTGTGCAAGTTTTGTGGTCACATTTCATTTAATTTGTCGTCATTGAATATGAAATTTGCTCAGAGTTTCTTTTTTCCTTCTTTTAGTTTCCAGCTTCAATTGCTGTTGAAATTATTGTTACAAATGATTCGCCAGTGGAAACTGTATTTGGCTAATGTGACTCTTGGCTTAAAGCGTTATCGTTCCTCAGTGCCGGCTAATGGCTTGGCTTGTTTTGGCATTGCCTTTACGGTTCGTTGGCGTTCGTCCGTAACGCTGATTGCCGTTTAGGATACTTTGAAGTTTTTATTTTCTTTCTGTTTTTGGCAAGTGCCAGAGAGCATATTAGTTACGGAATATCGAAGTGTATATACATATATAACAATAAAGAGAGAGGGAGATAGAGAGAGAGAGAGAGGGGGAGAGACAAAGAGAGCGACATATTTATATCTAGAATTTACAATTTTGTTTTTCATTTTATTTTCATTTAATTTGCTTTTTATGCGCACTTCACAATTATTTGGATTTGTGTAAAAGTCTAGACGGGCAAACGAATTTGTCTGGCCGGGAATTCAATACTAATGGATTCTTAGTATATTTCTTCTTTTAGCCAGCTGCCAGTTTGCCCAAATCGATCAAGCAAGCAGTAATAATTTTGACCGGACAACGCATCGTATGCGTCATATTAATCATTTTACTCTGACGGCTTTATTTGCGTCATTCATAATAAATATGGGATGCCTTTAACTTCTTTTTTTCTATACTCGTTTATGAAGTGAAAAGAGTATATTGGTTTGGTGGGATGCCCGTTATACTATCCGTCTGTCCTTCTGTTTTCTCATTCTTTAGTGAGTACTCGTCCGTCCATCCATTTTTATGTCCTTATGACAGTCCATCTGTATATTCGTCGTCTATATCTCTATGCGTCTGTCCACCTGTACTTCCGTCCATTCATTTATCTGTCCGTTCATTCTGTCTTTCGTCAATAACATATTTTTGCCTGTATTAAAGCTAAAGACTTTGAATTTATTAACATATGCATTGCTAACGAAAATATATATAAAATCAACAGATCGCAAATAAATTTGTATCGCATATTTATGTTTGTAAATGCAAAAGTGCCTTTCGCTCACACTCTGAGAGAATGCTCAGAGAGCAACCGATTGCGTCGCTTCTTTAACGAGTTCGTTTCGCTCTTGTTTTATCCCGAGCATTTGATTGGTACTCACGAACCTAAACGTCTTTTGTGTATGCATTGGTATGCATGCGAGGGTGCTCTTCACTAAACACTTCGATTGCTTGCATGGACATGTGGACATGTGCGAGTGTATGTGAATATGAAGACCGTTTGCATAGACCATTGAGTTATTATCAGCATCATTTATTGAGTCTTATTTTGCGAGCGCCAATCGTATCGCTTACTAAACGATGTTCGGTAAAAGAGCATCACACGAATGGTTCAACTCAAGGCGCTCAACCGAAGACCAAAACGAAAAGAGCGATGGCGAGAGCAGGGCGTGAGCGAGGGCGAGAGCGAGAGCGAGAGCGAGATCGAGAGCGAGAGCAGGGCGAGATCGAGAGCGAGAGCAGAGCGAGAGCGAGAGCAGGGCGAGAGCGAGAGCGAGAGCAAGGCGAGAGCTGGAGCAAGGCGAGAGCGTGAGCAGGGCGACAGCGAGAGCGGGGGCTACATCGGGGGCTAGAGCGAGGGGAGAACGAAAGCGAGGGCGAGAACGAGTGAATATGATTAATTTTGGTTGTGTGCATGAACAGAGCTTAAATGATGAAACTATTAAATGGTTTTTGAGAGCTATTATTTTCACTCTTCAATTTTTTTAATTGTTGATCTTATCGTATAAGGATTATATCGGCTCAAGTGCTTCTGTCATGCAACGAGAATTTATCGCCTACTCTCAGCATAGAGGCGTGTCAAATAAGGAAAAACTCAAACTGGCAATATTTTATAGCAACATCCTATGTTATATAATAATAAAAATAAATATAAATATAAATAATAATAATTTACTGTTGGAATAGTTTACTAATTTACTACAAATAATTCATGTAAATCATATAATTGTCTACATTTTTCAACTCCAAATTCTGACATTTCATTTCATTCAGTCGCTATCTTCAGCTTTACTAAAAATGCGATTCAACTCGTTTTCCACTCTGAGCTGTGGCTGCTGCCCGACTGCAACATGTTTGCTCGTCTTTTTTTCTTTTTTTTTTTTTTGTAAGTCTGGTCGACAAACAAACTGGAAACTCAATACTGATTGATTAGATTTCACATGGAATTCGTCTGGTCAATCCCTTTAGTAGCTCGCCATTGAGGCCATAAAACTATGCTCGACTACTCACATGACTACTCACAGGACTACTCACAGGACTACTCACTCTCCACTCACTACTCAAATTGAATAGTAAACACGTCTTTTCCTTGCGTACATAGTAGAAATCTTAATGAATTAGTGCAGTCAGAGCTGCCAGAGTCAACATGGCTTTAACTCTGTTAAACGCTTAAAGTTTGAGTCTGGCAAAGTTTTTTATTTATTTATTTTTATTTTATTTATTTTTTTACATTCATTTAGAGGTTGACATACCGAAATTAATAAATAAATAAATTGGCTTAAAAGAAAATTGTTATTTAGAATAAATTCTTTGTAACAATAAATAAATAAATGAATAAATAAATTAATTAATTAATTTAAGCAAAAATCTATACATGCTAAAATTCTCCATCTAAATGGAAGAATTAGATTTCTGAGTGTGGTATTTAGAACGAGATAATCTGAGTCAAGACACGATACAGATCTTGATCTTGAGGATGATATCGTTTGAGCTTGACACAGCTTCTCCTGTTACTTGAGCGGGGGCTGAGGTAGCTTGGAGCTGCTTAGTCGCCTGGTCACGCTATTCGAATTCGAATTTTCATTCTTGATATTTTTTTGACACTTCCTATATTTTGCCTCCAATATTGGGTACTTTGAGGTCTATTTGTAGCCCTCAAAGATGCTGGCGATTTCTGTTGCCCTATATAAATTATCTGTTCCTTAGAAGTCAGTTCCAGTAATTGACAAATTTCTAGTCAGCTTATAAAAAAATATGTTTATGTGTTTAATTTTTTGAAATGCCTAAAACAAATTTTACATTGTTTTTAGCCATTGGCTGTATAATGAACGTAAGTTCCAGTCGCAATTAAATAAACCTTTCATAGTCTAGCTATTAAATATGATTAGCTATTGTGCATGGACTATCTAAGTGCGGTTCCAATGCAAAGGACTGGAAGGCAACAAAATAGTACTAGAAGCGCTCCAAGGGAAGGCTTTCCAATGGCTGCTTTAAATCGAAGTTTACTGCCAATGGAAGGCCTGGAAGTGGCAAAGAATTCTAGTAATTGCAGCTTACTTCTAGGGGAAAGCGCAAAACGAGTAGACCATGAAAACAATCAAGATTTTACATCAATGGAAGGCGTAGAAAATGCTAATAGAACTAATACAGTCGAAAGTTTATTTCCAGGCAAAGGCATGGAAATAGTCAGGCCTTATAAAAATGAAAGATTTCCTCCAATGGAAGGCAAAAGTCAAGAAGTTTCAATGGAAGGCGTACAAAATGCTGGCAAGGTTATGGAAATGAAAACTTTACTTCCAGTGGAAGTTATGGAAATAGTAAAGTCCTATAAAAATGAACGGTTTCTTCCAATGGAAAGCGAAAAACCACTGGAATATAAAAACAATCAGTATTTTCTTAATATGAATGGCGTGCCCAGTACTGTTAAATCGGCTGCTGAAATCGAAAGTTTACTTCCAATGGAAGATATGGAAGTAACAGAGTCTGATAAAAATGAAAAATTACTTCCAATGGAAGGTAGAAAAAATGTAGACAATACAAGTAGTCAAGGAATATCAATGAAGGACGTTCAAAATGACAAGCGTAATCCAGTTGAAAATGTACTTTCAATGGAGGATATGAAAATTGCAGAATCAGCTAAAATCGAACGAATCTTTCCAAGAAAACATAAAAAAATAATTAAAAGTCGCAAAAATCTAGCAAAATCAACTGATGAAATTGATAATAATCCTTTAAAACTATCGAATAAGTTTGTCCTACCTCCAGCTCATAAGAATCGAAAATATATGAATATTCCACAACGCAAACTATATAAACTGATGGAATCTTTTCGACCCTTAAAGGACGAGTATGGAGCGCCTCGCAAATCGGCAATCGAGTTATTGAAAAATCAACCAAAAGCCAGCAGGAACCCAACTGAACCACGGTTCAAAGAGTTTCCGAATCTATTAAAACTGAACAAGAATAAGAATCTCAAAGAGATTGTTAAAGCGATCAATGAACAGGGCACGTCGAGCAAGACAAATTTCTTGGTGCAGGAACATGCGCCAATGAACTATTATCCAGAGTAATTATTTTATTAATTTGGAATTTCTTGCTTTTGAGAAAGGTATAGACTCATCTGAAACATCAAATAATTTTAATTAGGTAAAAAATAATTGCACTCATAAATATAGGTGTTATCTCCCTAGCAATGACAGACTTCACAGTTTGAAAAGCAACTGAGTCAAATTGAGCTCTTTTGTGGATGCTGAATTGAGCGCTTTTATAAAATTTGGGCTACACCCTATTAATACAAACACACACACACAACCATGCCCAGTCTTGTACATGATCAAGTGAGATGCAGCAGAGTAACCACGCACACATGTGTATTTTCTTACTCTGAGCGTGCTGACTTCTGTTAATCACTGTCCGAATATTGAAACGTAAGAGAGTTAAGCTGAGTACTTTTATGGATACTGACTTTAATATCATACAAACAAGTGCTTTCTCAGTCATGTAAAAATGTATGTGTGTGATATGTGTGTGTGTATATATGTATTTGTTATAATAGGATTGAGTGGACTGCAGCTGTTTAATGAATACGGAGTATGCTCACATGCAATATACATACATACATACATGTGCATTTCCTTGCTCTGAACGTGTAAAATTGCACTCTGTAAATTTAAGTTCCACAAACTGAAGTGTAACAGAATCAAGCTGAGCTGCCTTGTGGATACTGAATTGAGCGGTTTTAAGCCTCTTATTCTGCTTACATATGTACATACATACATATGTATATATGTCTGTACGAATGTAATATTTGTTGATTCGCTTTCGGATGTGCATATGTTTGTGTGTATGTAGGTAAATATGATCGAATGCACAGCAGCAGTAGTAACAACACTAACCGTACACTTACATACATACACATACATTTGCTTACTCCGAGCGTGAAAGGCGACTGAGTAAACTTGCAGCTCGGATCGCAACAGAGTGCACCTGTGCGCTTTAGTGAACGCTGTATTGAGTTTATTAGTTTTGCTTAAGTGCATAAATATGTATGCACATGTACATACATACATAATATAATTTAATGAACTGGCATGGCAGATGATGCAATTCCTTGCGCTGAGCGTAAATGTCAATTGAGTAGGTGCATACAACTTCCACAGATTGGAACATAACGGAGTGAAGTTGAGCACGCTTGTGCATACTCAAATATGTTTGTAAGTACTTTCCCTAATATTTGAGTACACGTATACAGATACATATACACACTCTAACACACATGTACAGGCCAACTCTCATTTCTGCAACGGTTCAATCGCATGATATTGTACATACATATGTTAACTGTAATTTTGAGCTGAGCGCATGTAATGAGTAAGAGAGAGTGGAACGAATTATGTTAGGTGAGCTATTCTTGCATTTAGAGTGAGAGAGTGTAGAGTGTAGGGCGAACTACATTCAGTTGTTCGCGAACTTTTGCTTTGATCTCAGCTTAATTCTTTTTCGCGCACGCGAATACGAAGTTGATTATAGTGTTTTGCTTTGTTTTTAGTAAACATCTGGAAACTGTGTGCATTGGTCATTCTACCGTTTATAACAAGCCCATGGTAGTTGATTGGCTGAAATCGAAAATATATTGGAGCTGCAGCTCTGATAACGACCATTGGGCCACACCCGAAGCTTATAGCATATGGTTTGCTTTCAGACATCAGCTCTTCAAGCGCGGCAGATCCGAGGAATGTCATAAGCCAGCTCTCAACACATGGAAAACGTATCTGGAGTGCGCCCTGTTGCGCAATCAACGCATGGAGTTTCTAATACCAAAATATCCAATGCATCAACTTTAACTTATTTCTGTTCAGCAGGAAAATAAATGACAATCTGTATAGCAGCTATTCGTTGTACCAGATTTATAATTATAAATCAGGAATTCATATAAGTTTTGACTTCACTTATTAAGAATTTTCTATCTTCTATTATTCTCATTTTTAGGACTACCTTAACTCATGTACTCTATGCATATCTCTTCTACATATATATAGCACAAAGAGCTTTAAGACCTCATTAACCCATTTACAATTCGATTAAACAAATATTGTGTCTGATTTGCCCGCACCCAATCGAAATATTTGCTGATATATTATGGTATTGGATTTCGCTATATACAATGTGTTCGCCTCCTATACCTGTCGGCTAACAATCTTTGTTTACTCAAGCATCGAGTGACATCGACACTTTGACATCGAACCCATTAATTACATTGTCAATAGATGGAGCTTGCCATGGTAATGCAATTTATGAGCTTAAATCCACCGAGAATTGTTGGAGTAGAATTAATTGAACTATAACAAATTGAATTGCAAAATTGATTTACAAATATAGATTTTCGACAAATTGCATTATAGTTTATTACATTGATTAGATTGATAAATATATATATTTTTTTTAATTATATGTATTTAATTTCTTTAAGGTATTTTCAAACAATTTTCTACTGCAACAGATTTGTGGAAAGAGAATCACGAGTTCGAAGTCTTTCTATATAATATCTTTTAAAACAATAATTAATTAATTAATTAATTATTTTATATGAAAACTGTCGTTTGATTAAAATTGCAAGAGCATAAATATTTATTAATTAATTATTATTAATAAATTAATTATTTTTTTTTATAAAAAATGTCGATTGCTTAAAATTACAAGAGCATACATATGTATTTGCATTAAGTTCAAGTTATACAAGTAGAAAAATAATCATTTCAATATTATATATTTATATGTTATGCATAAAACTAAAAATAAATTTACAAAAAAAAAAAAAAATAATAATAATAAATAAATAAAATAAAATAAAATAAAATAAAAATGTGGTTGTAAATATGTGTATTTATTTTATATATATATCATAATTAATTATAAATTATTCCAATTATTTTAAAGTTTGTTTTTATTTATTTTTTTTCCTTCTAATTTAAAATTTTTTATTATAAATTATTAATTCGATATATAACTGCAATTTTTAGTTTAATGAAACTTAATCTTAACAGAAATTCGTTGAATATATATTATTTTTATATTAAATATATCATTTTATTAATTATTCCTTATATTTTTTAAATATAAATTTTATTTTAATAAAACTTTTTCTTTACAGAAATTTATTAGTATTTTTTTAAAGCATTTCTATAAATTTCCAAAACCCAAATATAAAGTATATGAATACTTATATATTCATACAATCATTTATATATACATATATACTAGTATGCATATGTACATATCTTCACATATTTGGAGGGCTATCGAAAAGCCAAACCCAAGCTTCAATAAATGGCTTCGAGAGCCGGCGCGGCGCACACACGCGCGTCTACAAAATCCAGCTGAGAGCCGATATAAACCGTTATCCTCTGGTGCATACATTAAAGTATCAATGGCTTATAGAAACTCGTGTTCCACACACACACACACACACACGCACATGCATATGTATATATTTATATGTATGCGCATAGCTTACTTATTTGACCCGGGACACATGTTCAAATTGAAAACCAATGCGCCGCGCATTTACGAGCTTAGCAAGTGAAGCCGTCAAAAACGTATGTTCAGCCACAATTTAAAAGTCGCTGTCAAACTGTGCGCTCTGTGAGCTGCGTCGCGGCAAAGTCGTTTGTAAATATTTGAGCAACATAAATGGATAACTTTTGCATAAATAATGAGCGCACATGAGTGCACGCACAGTCGACTAGGCTAGAGATTTGTATTTTCTTTGTTGTTGTTGTGCATATGTGTATATGTGTAGTGTAGGTAATACAATTGTATGTTTGTATATGGGATAGAACAATTTATTTGAGTTGAAAATATATTTGAATATAAGGAAAGTCATTTTGACTCTTATTCTTATATTATTTATGCTAAACTTATATTCTTATATATTATATTCTTTATATTAAAGTTATGTATTGAGTATTGAACTGAAAAATAATTTTTAAAAATAATTTAAATTGAATTTTTAATTAATAAATATAAATATTTAATTAAATTTTTGATATTTATAAATTAGTTAGAATTATTCATTTAATAATTTTTATATATTATTTAATATATTAAATAAATTATTTATTTATTTATGATATTTAATATTTAAAATAAAAAATTATTTAATTAATTAATTAATTAATATTTCAATTCTATTTATTTATTTATGATATTTAATAATATTTAAAATTAAAAATTATTTAGTTAAATATTTCTATTTTATTTATTTATGATATTCAATAATATTTAAAATTAAAAATTATTTAATAAAATATTTCAATTCTATTTATTTATTTATGATATTTAATAATATTTAAAATTAAAAATTATTTAATTAAATATTTCTAATCTATTTATTTATTTATCATATTTAATAATATTTAAAATTAAAAATTATTTAATTAAATATTTCTATTCTCTTTATTTATTTATTTATGATATTTAATAATATTTAAAATTAAAAATTATTTAATTAAATATTACTATTCTATTTATTTATTTATGATATTTAATAATATTTAAAATTAAAAATTATTTAATTAAATATTTCTATTCTATTTATTTATTTATTTATGATATTTAATAATATTTAAAATTAAAACCAACTCTAGCTGAAGCACTGTCTGCTTCGGCTTGATTTATATAGATATAAATATGTTGCAACATTATTAATTTTTTCAAATCATGTTCTAACATGTTAAAGTAGCAATTATTGCATTGAGCAGCTTAGGCAAAGAAATGCCATTAAATTGCGTATACGCAGCGTGCATCGTTATTGCCAGCAAATGGATTTTGGGCATTAAAAAAATGTATTCGCTGTACAAATTGATAAAAAACATAAAGACATGTATGTGAGTAAGAAATAGCTATATTGAAAGAGAGAGAGAGAGAGAGAGAGAGAGAGAGAGAGAGAGATAGAGAGCGAAAGAGAGAGAGAGAGAGAGAGAGCGAAAGAGAGAGAGAGTGGAGTGTGGAGTGCGGCGTGTGGCTTTTGTGGTGTGCTGTGGTGCCTAGTGTTTGCGGTTTAATTTCTGGGGATTTGAGCTAATGCTGTAAGTAGCACAGAAAATTATAGGCATATGTGTGAGTGTATATACACATATGTGTGTGTGTCTGCGTGTGTGTGTGTATTATCTAACAATTGATATAATTTACGATTGCAATTAAATGGAAAAGCAAAAGCTTAGCTATCGGAAATCTTGAACTCAGCACTTTGGCGATAAGTTTCCATTTACAATATGTTTACGTAGTAATCCCAAGGGAGAGAGAATCAATTAAATGGAAAACTGAAAGAAAGTATTATTGAATATATTTAATAAATAAAATATAGGAGTAGTACTTAATATATGTAATATGTAAGGAGTATTTATAAGTAAATCAAATAAATTGAAAATAAAATAAACTTGATAAAAAAAAAAATGTAAATAAATAAATAATAATAATATAATAATAAATAATATAATAAATAAATTGAAAATAAATATTAAAGCTTAAGAAACACATAAAATAATAAAACTTGATAAAAAAAATAATCTATTATTAAAATTTAAATAAATACATCTATATCATCTAGAGCTCATGAGATTCCATCAACTGTAATTTGAGGCTTCAGCTCCCTTGCGTTCGGCTTGCGATACCTGAGAATATTGACAATATTAAATATTTGAAAATATATGTATATTTTACATGTTACATATTGATGTCTTCTAATTGCCAGCTAATTAATATTCTGCCTTATGGCTACAGCAGCAGCTGCAGCTTCAACTGTCGTTGGCTGTTATTAAATGAGTTGCATAATGATGAATCCAGCTTGGGGCAAACATTTGGATTTCGAATTTAAAGGGCATTTTGTACATCTTTGTGCAATGCAGTAAACTGTTCCAAGGCCATATAGAATATCCGAGAGAAGACAGAGAAATCCTAAGAAAAAACTTGCTTAAAAATAAGGCAAGCTAGAGAAATTTCAGCTATACTCACCAATTTAACAGCAGCTAAGATAACAGATTTGCAGCAGCTCAGGAAATGTACAGCTGTTAATAACAGAAATTAGATGAGACAACAATAAAGAAAATAAATGTAAGTATTATTATAAAAATATGTGCATATGTATACGAGCTTATGCTAAGCGCTCTGTTAAGTTAACAGAGATATGTTAACTTGAAAGTGAAACGCACATCTTTGGAAATTTAATCAATTTAGAAACTTGACTGAAATATACAATTTTATTAGTCAAGGCAAACTAAAAAAGTTTCAGCTATACTCAGCAATTTAACAGACGCTCTCATCCCCGTCAACTTTACAGCTGTTAATAACAGAAGTTAAATAAACCGCAACTGTAAAGATAAATATAAATCTATAAGTCTACAGGTGAACTTTATTGCTTGGACTTTATATTCGTGATTTTTATTTTTAATTTAAATTTATTCTAGATCCAAAATTCGCAAATCAATATATCTTATATTTCTATTTCAGCTTAATATGCAATTAGGAATGTGAATATCAATGAATTCGTTTTTTAACAACAATAATAAAATAGTAAATATTTGCAATTTCTATTTCAATTTCAATTTCAATTACTTGTTATTTATTGAGCTCAAGGAAAGCTTTCATTGAATTGTGGTCACTGGACCATTGGGATTTCCCAGTACCCAATGATGTCAATTAATATCAAATATGTCACATCAATTTGCGCTAGCCCAAAAAGGGGGAGGCGAAATGTTTTGACAGGTTGACCAGAGTTTGGCCACAACTACAACTATCGCCATTTAATGCCTTTTTTATGAGCCCAGCCGGTGTATACGTAATCACAAACAGCCAGAGAGGGGGAGAGATAGTGACTGAGAGAGACAGAGAGAGAGAGGGAGATTGAGTAGGAGCAGTTGAGCCTGCCAAAATTCGATTCAGTTAGGAGGCGATACATATAAACCACAAATAGAATCCAACTCGCACGACGCCCCATCGATTCAATCAGATATCGCGTCCATTGGGGCGCTCGCTAAGCGTGGCTGTATGTGTGTGTGAGCTCGTCTTGGATTGGGGCGTTGATGTGTCTATTTAATATGCAGTGCCGAACACAAATTAAAACTCGGCTCCACATATACCCAGGCACGCACATGCATACACACACACACACACTCTTGCATACACGCACACTAACACGTAATAACAACGTGACAACAACTAACTGTTATTGTGTTTGTGTTTTCTGTTATTAGATTTCCCGTTCCTGACAAACTTCACTTGACGCCAGTCGCAGAAGCTCAAACTGTGCATGTATAAGTGAGCGCATATGTGAGTGTGTGTGTGAGTGTCTTCTGCTCCATACAACTACCATTAGATAGAAATGTGTGGAATATTAAAACCGCAATGAATTGGCAACGCTTTAAGCCAAAGCTTTGTCGAAGTTTTATCTCAGAAGTCGAACAACCTGAAGTACTTAGTTTTAATGCTGCTGCATTTGCATATATATACATGTATGTATGTATGTAACATAATCACTGTTTAAATACGCATGCATATGCATAATTGTATTTAAGCTCATAAACTTTTAGTTAATTGCAATGCACAGCAGAATGTAGTTGCTCCAGCAAACCAACAAATTATGCGTATTTACTACGATCAAAGCGAAAGTTCGCGAATAACTGAGCGCAGTAGCCAAAATACACTCATTTAACATAATGCAAAGAGAGTAAAATATTCACTCAAGTAAAAAATTCCACACTCTCATTGCCTTTGCGTTGCTCAGAGCTGCATTCCACAATCCATTGATCCGTTAGCTCTAGCCGAAAAGAGTGACAGAGCAAGCATGTGTGTATGCATAAGGTATAGCCCAAATTTAAGAAAACGCTCAAATTAGATTCCACAAAGGCGCACACTTCATCTTTCATGATCCCAACTACGCCCTGCAAATTCTGTGCGCCAACCTGTGGGTTCTGTGCAAAGCTTTGAGTAAGACTACTTACTCAGAGAGTTAGGCAATGCACACCAATGTTAAAAGACTCTCTGTGTGCGTGTGTAATTTAAGCTATTATCTTTACGTAAAGAGTACTTTGCTGCAGTGCTCATATACACATGCATATACACATGTATACAAATGCATACTTACATATGTAAGTATGTCTGTTCCATGCATGAATGTATAATAAAACTCCATAGGCCAAACAGCAGTACGATATTAATGAACATGCATACGTATGTATGTATGTAAATAATGTAGCTAAATGATTTTATAGACAATAGATTTACATATACAATATAATATTATACAATGTATAAATATTAATGCAGCTTTTTATGTATGTATATACATATATGTATATTTTAATAAAAAATATTTTTTTAAACACAATGCACAACTTTGATAGTAAAAAATTAAAATTAGGAACACACATACATACATACATATGGGTTTATCTACACAAACGTACGTATGTATGTGCATACAGCATTTCGCTAGCAATCATAGCGAAAGTTTGCCAACAAAAGAAAACAACTGAATTCACACACACACACACACATATGAATGTAAATAAGCGAACTGTTTGCGCAAAGCGAGCATTCGCACTAAACAATTACAACTGAGAGCATTAAACTTAGATAATTCCAAAGCTTTCACATAACAATTTAACACACAGAAATACTGAACAGAGCGGATGAGCAGGTTAACCCCACCCGCAAACACAATTAACGGTAAATGCTCTCCTACTGCAGTCCACACATTTACTGACATACGCCATTGATCCATTATAGCTTGTTTGCATGTGTATGTGAACTATTTAAGAAGCGCTCAGCTCAGCTTCCATCATGTTACTCAGCTGACTTGCTCTCAATTACGATCCAATTGAGGATTCTAAATTTGAGTGATTTCTCTGTAGCTGCCTTACGTGTTGCCCAATGTAATTTCATTAAGCAACATGAGCACTTTCATCATTTCAAGCCCATGTAAACCAAAATTATCTATTTCGAATTGATTTTGATTTCAAAAACAATCATTTAATCAAACGCTATTCAGGGATCAATTGGTTTGTAAGTAAATAAGACCAATTCCTTTCGACTTTTCAAGCTGTCTAATACAGCAATACAGAAAAGGGTATATGTGAGTGAGATAGATAACTAGCAATTAGAGCGAGACAGATAGAAAACCCAATAAACTCAAGTGCCAAGCTGGAAATCATTTTCAATTTGGTTTATGAAAAAAAAAGAAAAAAGGAAAACGAAAACGAAAATAATTCTTTCAATTGATTTTCATATTTTTTCATTCAATTCATTTCATTTAGTGTTGTTGTCATTGCTGTTGTTATTGCTGGGTTGAACACTTGGGCCGACTTTCAATTTGAAACATGAAACACCACATCAAATTGCGATCCAGGGACTAAAGCTACTAAAGCCGCTTGTAGGTGTATGTGTGTGTTTGTGTGAGTGTGAGTGTGTTTGTGTGTATGGCCAGTTAGTAAATTGGCCACTCGAAATAGTTGCGCCTATGCCTTGCACCCACACACACACACACGTACGCACATAACGGCTGTTATTTATAGGCGCTGGGCGTGGCTGGCCTATCTTCTAATAGCCAAGTACCTAGGGAATGCATGCATGTATGCATGTATGTGTGTGTGTGTCTGTGCGAGAGTATGCATGCTTGAGCCTCTGGCTCTGCCTCTGCTGCTGAAAGCTTTCGCCAACTTTTCGACTGGCATCACAATCGACAACTAACAGTTTTGCTGAGGCAACAGCCTTCTTTTTTTTTTCCTCTTTACACAAATTCAAAAAGGAAAGGCGAATCAACAAAAGAACGGCCTGCTAATAATGTTGTGTGTGTGTGTGTGTGTGCGTGTCCTGCTGCTGCTGCTGCTGACACCTGACAGCTTTGTTTAGCTCACGCATTTTCTTTGTGCCCTGAATTTGAAATTACCTTTCGCACACATTTACCGCCCGCTACCCACGCCTACTCACATTTTTCACCTGGCACACGGCAAATCTTATAAGTCCCTGCGATCGCGCACAACTTTTTCGAACGCTCAACTTTTATTTATTTATTTTTGTTCGTCCCAATGGTTTTAAATATGTCTGCTTAATAAACTCAATAAAATATTTCATTATGTTTTTTTATTTTTGCTGAATTTAAAAATAAGTAAAAAAAAAATGCGAATTTATTGATGCTTTTCTTCAGACCGCCGCCGACTCGCGAGCTAAATAAAGCATAAAGCTTTACACGCACACACACACACACACAGAAAGAGAGAGAAGTTCACTCACGCAAATACACCTGTTAAACATAATTTTTCTTTTATTTGTATTTGTAGGCGGCGCCCTTCAACTCGCTGTCCAATTGAGTTTGCCTTTTCTTTAAGGCTCTTTTGTATACACTTACAATGGGAATTTTTAATTTTTTAAATATAATTTTATATGTATAAAAAATAAATATTTATAAAATAGCTTCTAATCATATTATAATAAAAATTTTATTTATCTATAAATATGTATTTTTATTGAAATAATTATATTAATATTTCAATTCAATTTTCATTATTATGAAAATCTTTTAATATCTTTAATCATATTTTTCTTTAAGTATACATTAAAAAAAGACAAAACATTTAATACTTGCCTAACAGTTTTTATCAACAAACAACTGAATTATTTGGATTTAGAATATTATAAACATAACAAATATTTTTTAAAAATTAATTTATATATAGCAATATTTGAATAATATGTTGAAATATATATAAAAATTGTATATGTTTTTATATGCTTAAAATTTCTTAAATATTTTTGTATCTATAAAATTAAATATTATAATAGAAGCAAATATAAATATGTATATATTTATTATTGTATTAATAATATATAAATTATATAAATTTTTAAAATACTTATTTTAATATTTTATTAATATATTTCTTATCAATAAAATATTAGCATGTGTACTACTTTAGCTTAAGGTTAAGTTGATTATTTTTATAGGTTGTAACTAATATTGATTCATTTTAGTTAATTTCGAATTCAATATGCTTAAAATAATATCAAGTCAATTCAAATAAAAACATTCAAATCAACTATATTCAAAAAAATTAAAAAAAAAAAAAAATTAAGTTTTTTAAACTGAATCCAATCTTAATATAATATTATACTCTACTTTTATTATTAAATATATGTTTAACTATGCATATCCTTAGTATATGCATGTTTTTGCTCATATATTTATTGATAATATCTGAATATTGTAAACTAATATATCTAATATATCTAATATATTTTAAACTAATTTAACTAATATATGTTAGTAGTTTAATATTAATCTCATAATATTAGACATAAATAAATTTATTAAATAAATTTAATCTAATAAATATTTTTGATAAATAATAAACTTTTTAATAATAATTATTAATTTAAATAAAATAAAATAATTAATAATTAATTAATAATAATTAAATTAAATTTGAAATATAAATATTAAAATATATCAATAAAAAATAAATCTTCTCTTCTCCAAGAGCATTTCATATTCGTCTTTGTTCAGTCGCTAACTTTAGCTACCTTTTGTTAATTAATTTTTTTATTTCATTAAGAGTTGCTTTTGCCGTTGCCTTTTGACTTGCGCCTTGTCTGCCGAATGCTTTACATTTATTAATCATAAGGCTAGTCCCGTTGCTTGGTATTACGAACAGGGTATTCAGTTCAGAATAAAGTTATTCGCTTGGAGGGCAACATTTTTCGCTGGCAAATGCCTCGACTACCTTTAGGCGCTTTTAATTTAATTAGCTGTCTCATTTGAATTGTTCTGCCAGGTGGAAAGTTTAGCATTTGTATATAATTCACTATCAATAATTAATTGGCCTGCAGATATGAGTGGAATATGAGTGTTGAATATATTATGAATAATATGAGTTACATATAATTCAGCTTCTTTAATAAATTCTTAAACACTTCCTACGCATTGCATACGTTCTTAGACATATATTCATATAACTGTCAAATTAGCATATTTTTTAACGCCCTTTTTTAAGGGTGGGCTCCAAATTAAATGGGACCATTAAATGAAATGAAATTCTTGGCACTCATTTCAGTTTATAATTTAATGCCAGCTATTAATTTCAGTGGAATATTCATTTTTTATTTCTTTTCTTTTATTTTCCTGCCATGGCATAGGCCAACAACAAATAAAATTTTCTAATTGCTCACCAAGGAATAAGTGCGTCGGCTTCTAGGAATTATTTTGAAATTGGCCGAGAAATGATTTGCAACAACTCGATGGCAACTCGAGCGCAACGGCATAATCGACCGGGGAACAAAGTGCTCAACAAATCGTTGAGTTGAAACAAATCTCGATACAATTTAATGAGTCCGTTCAGAATAGGCATAGCCAACGCCACGAATATGAATTGAATTCGGCCCGCCAATAGGCGAAGCAGTCACGATTGCTTCAGCGAGTGCTGAGCGCGTGATGGAAATAAAGAAAACTCACGAAGCGATGCCCAATGCCTAATGACTAATGCCTAATGGCTAATGACTAATGGCTAATGACTAATGACTAATGACTGATGACTAATGACTAATGCCTAATGCCTAATGCCTAATGCCTAATGCCTAATGCCTAATGCCTAATGCCTAATGCCTAATGCCTAATGCCTAATGCCTAATGCCTAATGCCTAATGCCTAATGCCTAATGCCTAATGCCTAATGCCTAATGCCTAATGCCTAATGCCTAATGCCTAATGACTAATGCCTAATGCCTAATGCCTAATGACTGATGACTAATATCTATTATAATGCAAAAGTCATCTATTTTGATCATTGCATCGTGTTGGGCTCACTCGACACGAGCTCAACTCTGATTAGATGTTTCTAATTGGTCCTGCGGGCAGCTGAGCCACTTGACAGTTTGCGTTCCAACAGCTCCACAAGTTTCTGCTGTTGCTTTTGCTGTTTTTGTTATTAATTTGCTTTTGGAAGTTTTCGCTTCTCGTGCTCGTTTACGTTTTGCTTTTCGTATATGTACCACGTCCTTGAGCCGAGCTGTAACGCGGCAACTGGGGAGTGGCAAGGGGGCAACGCCCGCACACATCTTGCTTGAAACGCAGTTGCTAAGCGTATCTAATGTCCACCCACAAACGAATTTCGTGCTCAGTTCAGGTTCCGGTTCGGTCTGAGCATAAGCTACAGTTCCGACCATCTCTTTGGGTTATTTGTTGGCTTTGGAGGTTTGTCCCATTGACTTTGTATGTTCCGGGGCTCTGGCTTCCGTTGCGTGGCGCAAACAATTTATTTATGAGCACGAAAGATGCTGATTTCATATAAATACATAGACGTAGCTTACATATTGATCCAGATAAGTATTGTGATACATTCTGTGTGCATTTTCTGGCTCAAGTCGAAAGAGTGTTGCTTCGATATGCCATGTGAAAGTAATTTCCGTAAGAATACATATACATACACATCTGTAAACATATAAATATACTTTTTTTCTGATATTAAAGTCGCCGACTATCTTGAAGTATTAACACATATTCATGCATTATGCATATGGTTTTTTTTTTTACATCGTTTATCTGAAGTCTAACAAAAACACAATAGTACTTTAATTACAGCGAGAATTAACATATTAATTACAATTTTATGAATCATAAATATTCATTTACACTTAATGATATATGGCACACTCTCAAGCGTTAAATCAATAACCATTTGACAGCAAATGAAAAAATAAGTGAATACAACCAAAAGGGAATTGAGAAGATAGGGAAGAAATGTTATCAAAAAGAAATAGTAAAAAAAAAAAAAACAACAATAATAATAATACGTTATTGAAGACTATTTTCTCCAATAGCATATAACACTGCAAGTTAAATGAAATATTAAACTGGTTTGCAAAACTGTAGCTTAAAACCTAATATATTTTGAAAAAAAAAAAAAAAATAGAAAACAAGTTGTTGAAAACTAATTAATATAAAATATTTAAAAAATTTTTGTCACTAATATTATAAAAAAAATATATATATTGACATAGTACACATATTTGAAGAAGAAAATGCATAAATAAACAAACTATTTATTTATTTATTGTTACCAAAAATTAATTCTAAATAACAATTTTCTTTTAAGCCAGAGCGACAGAAGCTTTCAGGCAGAAATAAAGAAATAAATTAGACATATACATAATACAAAATTAAATAAAATACAAATTAAATTGTATCTTATAATAAAATAAGTCTAAGGGTTTTACAAATATTTTTTAGTATTAAAAAAAAAACGGCAATTAGTTATAGCTGAAAAATAATATTTACAAAAATAAAAAATGGTATTAAAAAAAAATATATATATATATTAGACAAATATTTGTATATGAAAAAAAAGGAAAATATTAATATTAATAGTAATAATAATAAATAGAAAAATAAATAGTTAACTATAATTTATAATTTTTTTTTTTAAACTTTTTTTTCCTAACTTTTTTAAATGCTCAAAACTATTTATGATTATATGTTTATAAATATATCGAAATATATAAATCAAAATATTTAGAAATATATATACAGATAAAAAAACCTAAAAAAATTTTTATAAATTAAAAACTTAATAATATATTTATCTTTTTTTTAATGTAGGACAAATATTTGTATGTGGAAAAAAAAAGAAAAATAATAATATTAATAATAATAATAATAATAATAATAATAATAATAATAATAAATAGAAAAATAAATAGTTAACTATAATTTATAAATTTGTTGTTTAAATTAATGTTTTTTCTTAACTTATTTAAACGTTCAAAACTATTTATGAATATATATAAATATATCGAAATATATAAATCAAAATATTTAGAAATATATATACAGATAAAAAACCTAAATTTTTTTTTTTATAAATTAAAAACTTAATAATATATATATATCTTTTTTTAAATGTAGGCCAAATATTTGTATGTGAAAAAAAAAAGAAAAATAATAATATTATTAATAATAATAATAAATAGAAAAATAAATAGTTAACTTTAATAATTTAACTTTTAAAAATTTATAAATTTTTTTTAATTAACTTTTTTAAATGTTCAAAACTAATATATAAAACTAAATATTTATAAATATATACAGATAAAAAACTTATAAGTTTTTTTTTATAAAATAAAAATTTAATATTATATATATTTTTTAAATGTAGGACTTTTATGCATACATCTATTCATTTGATTTTACTTCGTTGGTACTTTAATTTCAAAATTACATTCAAAAAATAAGACCTTCTACTACCACTCTTAGCCATTCGAAATTGTATTAGCTTAAAGCAGCATTCCGAATTCAGTTGGAAATCCCACGGCTAAACGCGATATTTATTGAAAAACTTTCGGAAAGTCAAGAAAGTGAAATGTAAAGCCCTCGAAAATATTCACATTTCATATTCATAAATTCATATTAAATTTGTGAGTTATTCAAATTACACTGACAATTGTTGCTGCTGCCAGAAGAAGGCGAACAAGAAAAAGCATTAAGAAATCTGTTGAAAAATGAAATGTTACAATTTATGGCCTATGTGGGTGTGTGTAAGTGTGAGTGTATTGGTGTGTATTGGTGTGTGTGTTAGGCTATGGCTATGTAAATCTTTGCACACACGCGCAAATTGCCACACATAATTATGTAAACGAGTTTTGCGTGTGGCAACTGCCAGTGGGTGTGTGTGGGTGGCACAGCAAAGGGTAACGAATGGGCGAGCACATTTTAATTACCAGGAAAATGTAAATTAACCGAGCCACCTAAGACAACAGAACAGTAGAGAGCCAACTGGGAAAACGCACAGCAGCGACGCAGCCAACAAAACAAGTCATGAAGCCCATATTGTATGGGACTATGTTTGAGTGTGTTTGTGTGACTGTGTGTGTGTGTGTGAGTGAGGCAGCACAGCTGAAAAGTATGCTACAATAAACTTGGGCTGCGACTCTGTGATAACTTTTCCAGTTGCCAGTTGGCGCAAAATGACACAAACGCCAAATGATAACAAATATGTGAATATGCCACTACCACTAGGGTAACAGAGAAGTCAAAATACCCTAACCAAATAGTAAATGCCTTGCTAAAGTAATACATAAAGGGGAGAAAAAGTAACAACGGCCATCACTCAGCTGGCTGAGTATTTTGCAGTGCTTGACAAATGAGTTGTCTGAATGGACAGCGTCAGCTATAAGCGGAAACTTAATTAAATATTTGTTAGCTATATTCGTTGCTTATAAATCAACTTTTGAAATGAACAATTGTTGAACAAATTAGAGAAATGTTAACTATAAATTTGTTATTGAAAGAAATGAAATAATAAAATAAATAATAAAATAAATTCCTATTGAAAGTAAATAAAAGGAGCGAAGCATCAGTCTCCGGCTCAGGCCTTTAGCCCTAGACTCAGTTATTCAATCGTCAGCTCTAGCGTTGGCTTCACGCTCATGCTCAACTTTAGAGTCAGGACTCAAGATCAGTTTCAGAGTCACGCATAGGTCTTAGCGTCAGGTTGAGATTTCAGCCTTAGACTCAGGCCTCAGCTTTAAGTCTCAAGCCGCAAACAAACTCAAGCTAAAATTTTAGCATCTTCGGTCTTAGCCTCATGCCCCTTTGACTCAAGCGTCAAACTCAGGCCTCAGTCTCAGCCTCAGACTCAGACTTAATTCTTAGCCTTCGGCCTCAGCCTGAATCCCAACAAACTCAGACCTCAGCTTTAAGTCTTAAGCCTCAGCCGCAGATATCAGACTCAAACTCAGGCCTCAGCCTCAAACAGCATCAGCCTCAAACTCAGGCCTCAGTCTCAGCGTCAGACTTAGACTTCAGCCTGAATCAGCCTCAAACTCAGCCCACAGCCTCAGACCTCATACTCAAACTCAACCATTTATGAGATTTACAGCCTGACATCTGACTCAAGCCTCAGACTCAGACTCAGGCCACAGTCTCAAACAGCATACGACCCAAGCCAGGTTTAGCCTCAGGCAACGCGTCAGGTCTCAGACCTCAAATTCAGCCGACAAAAGGCTCAAACTCACATCTTAGCATCAGGACTCAGTCTCAGCTTCAGCGTCAGCCGCAGGTTCAGCCTGAATCACGCTCAAACTCAGCTCACAGCCTCAGACCTCAGACTCAAACTCAAACATAAATCTCAGACTGAAGCCTCAGATCTTAGCATCAGGACTCAGTCTCAGCTTCAGCGTCAGCCGCAGGTTCAGCCTGAATCACCCTCAAACTCAGCTCAGAGCCTCAGATCTCAGACTCAAACTGAAGCATAAATCTCAGCGTCAGTCTCATGCCACAGCCTCAAGAAGCAATACACTCAAGTCTCTGCCTCAAGCTCAGACCTTGGTTTCAGCGTCAGCCTCAGCCCTCTGCCTGAATCACTCACGAAATCAAACCTCAGCCGCATGCATCAGACTCAAGCTCAAGCTGAAGCATAAACCTCAATCTCGGGCTCAGGCTCAGACTCAAACTCAAACAGCATAAGACTCAAGCCTCTTCTTGCGCTCTTTCGCTCACGCTCAATCATTGTGCACTTTGCCATTTGCCATAGCTAGATTAGCTTATTAAAAGCACATCAATATTGTAATACGAGTCACGAAATATACTAGAAATACGAACACATTCTTTTTTCTGAGTAGGTCATGCTATTTAGGATATCTAATGCTCACAAAATTTCTATTAAAAGTACATTGAGTTGTTTTAAAAATAGGAAACATTACGGAAGTATGCCATACCAATTACTCTCACTCTCAATTAAAATACGAGGAGTTATTTTAAAAATAGCTTAAATAGCATATGTATATGTGTGTACATATGCAGCACGCATGTGCATCGCATACACAGAGTAGAGTCAATATAGCATTTAAAGTATATTAAACGATAGATAGGCACGATGCCTCTGCCGCCGTGCCGTGCCTAAGCAGCTTTAAAGCGCCGCCTGTTGGCGGCTGTGATAATTACGTCGCACACACACACACACACACACACACAGACGCACACGCGCGCACATTATTGCCTGACAATGACAGTTGACGACACGCGCTCTCACTCACACACACAAACACACTAACACATTCACACTCACTCAGACGCACTCACACTCAGTCACTCGGTCGGGTCAATCGAGATTGTGTGGCTGTTTCGCTTTTTACGGCTCATTTGAAGCTTTTTTTTGCTGCTGTGGCGCCGCTTTCAATGCCTGACACTTTCCGCTTGTTGATTAATTTTAATTGTTTGCCATTCAATTAAATCGTGCAAAACAAAGATTATCGCAACACACCAACTAATTACAACAAAAAAAAAACAAAGCGTTAGCTAAACAAGTCACAAAATCCATTTGGCTGCGTTAAATCCATTTACCTTTTCACTTTTCACATATTGCCACAGTGGATTAAGCGCTACACTGTAAAATAAAACTGGGGAGAAAAAAGCAGCTGCACTAGAAGCAACTACTGAATAATTTAACTCAATTAAAAGCCAGCAGCAGTAAACTAGCTGAAAGGCTTGAGTTGGCGTTGCCTGACTAACGTAATACCTAGCATGGAAATTATATTTGATTTACTTTAATTTAGTAAGTTGTATTATTTTTAAAGTAGATAATTTAAGTTATAAAGTATGACATCCAGAAGAAAAATATTACTAAAATAAAAAATAAAAAAAATTGTACAATTTATTTATATACTTATTTAATATTTGTTATTTATTATTTACTTATTTATTTGATAGAACGAATTTTTTATTTTTATTTTTTTTTTTTAGTAATATTATATATATGTACATATACATATATCTTTATTTATTTGTTTATTTATTTATTTTTTTTTTTTTTAACTTGGTTTCGATTATGATCTTAATAGATAGACAATGAATAGTAAAAGATATATTGAAAATATTCGATTAAGTTTAATTCTCTAAAAAAAGTGAATTTGAGACAAAAATTAATCTATCTAAAATAGTTAATATAAATCTTATATATTTAATTATTTATCTATTTCACAAAAAGTCAACTGTGTATTACAAATTGTAGTTTTGTATATTTTGGTATACCATTATTATATCTGTATAAATTATTTTTATACCCTGAGCCCATTGAAAATGGGAAATCAGGGTATAATGGTTTTGTTAAAAGTATGTAACAGGCAGAAGGAGGCGTGGCAGACCCCATAAAGTATATATATTCTTGATCAGGGTGACGAGAAAAGTTGATATAGCCATGTCCGTCTGTCTGTCCGTCCGTCTGTCCGTCTGTCCGTATGTTTGAACGCGTCGATTTCCGAAGATACAAAAGCTAGAGAGTTCATTCTTTTTGTGTTAGGTTCGTATATTGCTCGCGCAGTACGAGTTCGTTTCAGAAATTCGATAACTTGTATATTTGGCAAGTTATCGATAAACGAATTTATCGGGAACCAGTTTTAAAATTCTAGCTAATTCATCTTTAGAGTTAGAGTCTCCAAGTCTTCTGCATATATATAGATACTAATTTAAAACAATTTCGGTTTTTGTCAGATTTTGGATTCCGGTCCCCAATTAGCCCCACCACCCCCAAATGTGTAAAAAATGCATTTCAAATACTAGAGACATACAGTTTGGTTTGGCATATAGATATGAATAACATAATCTTAATCTGAAGATATCAATACGATTGTCCATCTAGAAACAGAATTATTATTCATCAAAGTTTTCTCATTAAAATCCATGCGGCGCAGCAACAAAGTCAGAGAGAGACAGCAAGACGCTTGCAATGCTTACACACATGTATACACACATACATGCATACAAGCGTAGATCAGCATCTATGTATGTGTGCGCGTGGTTTTGCATGCGTGCAGAAACGAATCGAATAATTCTTGGAATATTATTCGTTCGAATAAGGGCTCAGGGGATTTCGTAGTCGAGCAGTCTCGACTACAGCTTTCTTACTTGTTTAAAATATATATAATAAAAAAAAATAAATTATATTATTAATTAACAAACTGCATAATTTCATTATCTTCCCTTTTTCATTATCACAAAATAAGCTAAAATGACAATATGAATCAAGAAACAATTTAGCATACAAATTTAAATAATATTTAATCTTATAATTAATTCCTTCTGTGTACAACAGAAGGTTAGGTCCTATAATATAATCTCTAATGTGTTGTTAAGTTACTACAATTGCAATGTACGGGTTCAACGCTTAAATAAATAAAATTAAAAAAAAAAAAAAATCTTTTAATGTTACCAACAAAATATAATATATTTAATATATTTTAATATCTTTGTTTCTCATTATAAAACAAAAAATCAATAGCAAAATTTGAATCATATCCAATCGCATATTCCAAAAGCCATTTTATGGCATTTAAAACATAAAACGATTAAGAAATTGTAAAAGCATTTATGCAATTAAATAATTTAAATGTTAACGATTTAATGGATTTGGCAATTGGTTAGTAGAAGCAACAGCAGCAGCAGCTGCGGCAATAGAAGAAAAAAATGGCAAAAATATGCAAAATACTTGAAAAGCAAAAGAAAAGTGCAATACACTGAAGCGACAGTGCTGGCTGGCAAACAAAGAGCTCGTTATGTTGCAATTAAGTGCAACAAAGAGAGAGAGGGAGAGAGAGAGAGAGAGAGAGAGCGATCAAGTGAGAGGGTAAACTGCGGGTATATCAAATAAACGAAGTTAACTCAAATTAGCAACAAAATAGAGCTTAAAGAAACTAAAAAGAATAAACAAGTTGAATCAATGGCAGCTATTTAATGGCTGGTTGGATGAAAAGAAATGCGAAATCAAAACCCAAATTATAAACTTGGCAAAAAGAATGTTGCCAAAGATGGGCTGAATGGCCAACACTTTGTCTAATGTCACAAGCCCCAAATTGGTTGGCACTCAAAGCCAGCTGCACGAACATCCTGTGCATCCTGTGTGGATGCTAAACAACATAACAATAACCATTCTCATCTGACAGTCCCTGCTGTTCTAGCACTTTAACCCCTACAAACCTACGCATTCACAATTCCCTCAGACTATGAGAGAGGGATGGAAAGTGAGTGAGTAAATGTGGGTGGGAGTGGGTGGGCGTGGGTGAGCTGGCATTGCTGGCTATCTAAAATTTGTTCAACTGTCAACTTTGCCTTAGAAAAGAATTTGGGGTGAAGTTGCTTATTTATATACATATATATTTCTGTATATATAGAGACATGTATATATGTATAAACATATATTAAATATGTATTCTACGGTTATCTGGGGCCATCTTTGTTTGCAGCTCAAGCATTGGATGCCTGCTTTGTTTTGCTTTGTTTCTACATTTTGCAAGACTAAAGTGTAAAAATAAATGAATTAAATAAATTGCTTTAAAAATGTATCAAAAAATATATTATTATTATTTTATAACGAAAAATATATGTGAATTGTAGAAAAGATTACAAAGCATATAAAAAGAATATAGTTTCAATTGAAATATTCAGCTAAGCTTAGTTAAATAAAATTAAGTTCACTCAAATAAAGTTTTCATAATGAACAAGAAATATTGCTTGATTATATTATTTTAATATATAATAATATATATTTGCAAATAGAAATTCAAATTGACTGAGAAAATGAAATTGAAATAAAAGTTCAAATTGATTTTATATTTTCAATAATATTAAAAATAAATATAAATAACTAAATAAATTTTATTATTTTATTATTTTTAAATAGAAAATCAAATTCTTGAAAATGAAATAAAAAATATTCAATTGAAAAAATGAAATTGAAATAAAAGTTCAAATTGATTTTATATTTTCAATAATATTAAAAATTAAATATAAATAAATAAATAAATTTTATTATTTTTAAATAGCAAATCAAATTCTTTAAAAAGAAATAAAAAATACATTTTATTATCTGCAATTTCTAAATCATTATCAATTTTTTTAATTTTTTTTTATTTTTTTATGTAAATAACAAATTTTATATTTTGATTATTTTCAATAAATAAATATAAATTCAAAATACTTTTTATATTCAAATATATATTTAATATTTTCATTAACTCAATTCGAATTGTTTTTATATTAAACAAAAATATTTATTATAAAGCTAACAAAATAATTTCAATTTAATTTTCTTTTCAAAATCCAAAATCAGAATTATTTTGGAACCACTTCCTAGGGTATCTCCTGTCATTGATATTCTCTTCGATATATTTTTCTTACTACCACGTATCCAGGCAATACGCAGGCATAAAAATCAATAGATAACAGGTGGCACAGGAGTCACAGGAAGAGTCTGCCTCTTGGCGTTGAAATCGTCAGCGGCAAAAGGCAAAAAAAAAAAAACGGAAAAACAAAAAGCAACAGAGAGCAACAGAGAGCAGCACAGCAGCAGTAACATTGAAATATAAAATTGTTATAAAAACAACATAAAAATATTCAATTTTTTTGCATTTTATGTGCACATATACATATATACATATACATATACATATATATATGTGCATGGGGCGTGGCTTGTGTGTTGACATTAAGTAAAAAGCGCCATTAGCTATAAAAATACTTAATATGGAAATATGCGCAGAGCTTTGGGGTATTTACGTAAGCGAAAGACTGAGCAAAAAACAACTAAAGAAAAACTGTCGCAGAAGTTGGCCGCGCTTCCTGCCGTATAGTAGTACAACTGCCAGCTGGCTCAGTGGCAACGACAGTGGCAGCAGGAGCTGGCAAAAGGTAAGCAGACGGTAAGCAAGTAAACTGTTAACTGTTCGTACATTTGCACCTGCCAGCGCCAGCAACGCGCGTACACACGGCGTATACACAATATCTGGCATATAAGCCATATTCTTTTTGGGACGTATACGTAATATTTTCGAAGAATTTTCAAATTCCACTCTAGCTGAGTTTACTTTACATTATAATGTGCAACCAGATGAAATTACTTGGAATATTAAAAATAAAGTTATTTTTAATATATACGTGGAGCAAACGCCATATTTGGCCTATAATATTTGGAGGAATTTTTTCAGTGCTGTTCTAGCTGACAAGCTAAATTTACTTTACTTTATACTGTGCAAAATTACTTGGAATATTAATAACAAAGTCTGTTTTTGTATATATGTAATCTTTGGTATATACTTAATAAATAAATATTATTAAAATTAATATTTAAAAATTTTTTTGTGATATAGTAAAGTTTACTTTGAAATATAAAATTAAATGAATTTCTTTTTGAATATTTATCGTTAAGTTATTGTTTAATATAGGCAAAGTATATTTTGAATATATGTAAGTAATACTTGAAGAATTTTGCACATATTAATTTTTGCAATTAAATAAAAAATGTAATTTCAAATTGTTTGAGAATATATTCAGCGATATTTTAAAATAGTTTATGAGATTATTTACATAGTTTTTGCTTGATACACATGACATATGCATATGTATTTGACTTTTAAATAATTGTAATGCATATGTTAATTTTGCTGAGCTCTTTTGCAATAGCTAATGGAGATAATAAATAAATCAAATTAATAAATCAAATTATTTTTAGCAATAATTACAGTATATTTAAGTTGAAGAAGTTTTTTTTAAAGCTGTTTAAATCTTTGTTAAATTTACATAAATTGATAAATCAATAAGTTAAATTCAAGTTAATAATAAAACTTATTAAAACAAAAAATTAATGTTTAAATTGTTGATAATAATATCTAAACATCATTTACAATATTAAAGATTAATTCTCGCTTGGCATAGTAAAAAGAAAATCACGTAAATATTTGAATTTTATTTAATATTATAAAAAAAGAGCTGTTGCCCTCAGCAACCTGCGCAAAGTCTAATTATTATTTAAGAGTGGCGTCTGGGATAATAGACGAGCTATGTAAGAGATTTATATTTTATAAAGAAATTTTTGTCATACGCTCCGCTCAATTACTTACATGCATGTGCTTCGGCTTGATCAATCTAAGCTGCTGCTCGTGTTTGAGCTGGAGAGCTCATGCTCTTCGATAGCTCTTCAAATTTGCCACCTACATGCATACATTTGGCAGAGGACCGAACGACAACTAGTATTGTCTCTTGTCTGAGCCAAATACAAAGTTTGTGAGGCTTTAATTAATATATATACATTTATGCTGCAGCTGTGTAGCCTTCGATAGCTCGAAAAGTTTCTAAATTGTCTATATAAATATTGTAATAAACAGCATGAGAGCCCAAGTCACTTCCACACGCTGAGAATAAACTGTGGAAAGTCAATAAAATCTATAAAGTGATTATATAGGATCTTAAATTGCATTGCTCTTAAGCTATACAAAAAATCTCGTGTATGTGAATTAGAACATAAACTTTATTCTTAAAGCTCATCGAACAAGCTGGAATCTAGCTGAGCTTGAATAGTCTATACTCAACATTATAGTAAGTAAAAAGCCAAATTTTAATTATGAAAATTAAAGTAAAGCTCAATTCACTGATTGAAAGAGAAAATGAATGCCCTTGTGCATAACAAATTTCCCTTGAATAAGTTTAGATATTTGTTTGCGAAAATTTAATCAAAGATAAGCATAAAATGTGTTGCCTCTAAGATTTTCTCAAATTATAAAATATATAAATAAAACAAAATATATATACTTACCAAGCACAACAATAGCTCAAAGCAAAAAGGTTTTTCTGTAGCCAAATCTCGCCTGAGCCCGTCAGATTAATGAGCTAGAAAACTTGTCAATTTGGGTTTGTTGTACGCAGTGTTTGCATTTGCTGCTACATAGCAGCAATTTCAATCAAAATATTGCTCTGCTCTCGCTATTGCTCTGATTTCGAACGGCTACGTAGCATAGCATAGAGCACAAAAACAAAACGAATGCTCTTCTGCTCTGCTCCATAGCATAGAATAACGGAGCACAGAGCAATAGCAAGAGCAAAAAATTTGCGTTCCGCTATTTGTAGTTGTAGCAATAGCACAAGCATTGAAAGCGAGATGAGAGCAGAGCAAACGAAAAAAAAAAATGTGCTACTGCTACGGAGCATTTGCCTTGTTTTTGTCTTTTCCTTTTCTGTTGCTCTCGTAGTTGCTCTCGTAGTTGCTCTCGTAGTTGCTCTCGTAGTTGCTCCCATAGCAGCTCTGCATTTTGTCACGTTCCAAATATTCCCGTTATAATTGTTTGCAAGCATTTCTCTAAGTTTTTTCACAAGCGCATTAATATTAATTGATCTCTTGAGTAAACATGCCTCCTCGAAAAAACTCGTTTAATATTTTAAAATATTTTGAAGACGATGGGTCGTCATATCTGCAGTGCAAATCTTGTGATAGAGTTCTAAAGAAAGATCGTACATTTAATTTAAAAAAACATATTACTGGTGTGCACAAAATAAAAATAGATTATCAAGACAATGAGTCCTCTTGTTCAGAAAACATATCACAACCCAAAAAACAAATAATCAAAGTTAAAATAAACAAAAAACAGTTAATTCGTTCGTACATAGGACTGGTGACAGAACAAAGTGTACCTTTCAATGTTTTAAATTCGGAAAACATGAAAAATATAATAGATCCTATTTGTGACGGTCTTACAGAAAAGAGCGGAAAAAGCTTTAAACTAAATGGCAGTAAATGCAAAAACATGCTAAAACATGTGGCTGAAAACATTCGCAGTGAAATGCAACGAGAAATGCACGGCCGATTACTGTCTTTAAAAATAGACAGCGCAACTCGGCTTAACCGTAATATTTTTGGAATTAGCGCGCAATTTATTAATGAAAATGAAATTGTATCCCGTATATTAGGCTTGTCTGAAATTAAAGGCGCTAGTGGAAGTACATCCAAAAATCTGGCTAAAGAAATTATAGCCACTTTGGACAAGTACAATATCAGATTGAATCAAATAGTTTCAATTACATCAGACAATGGAGCTAATATGATCAAAACAACAAAAATTTTATCACATAGCAGCTATATATCTGATGATGATTTTGAAAGCGTAGAGGAAGTGGAAAAAAACATAGACTACACTTCGAAAATTGATCATTTTGAGACCCCCGAAGAATTGCATGTGGGTAATATACAAATATGCCGGTGTGCAGCACATACTGCACAACTTTGTGCACTTGATGTTTTAAAAAAGGCAGAAATTAAAAGCTATTTACTTCAATGTCGCAACATGACGAAATACATTCGTAAGCCATCAAATGGTTATCGTGAGGTATTTGACTTCCGTAAACTAAAATTGCCTCAATTGGATTGTCCCACAAGGTGGGGATCCACATATGAAATGATCGAACGACTGAACAAAGCAAAGGACGTTTTGTGCGACATTGAAGCAATCGAAAATAAAACGGATGAGGAAAATTTCGACGCTAGCTCTATGTTGTGGGAGTTTATAGATTGCTACACTTGTATTATGAATCCACTGCAAAAAACTATTGTAAAATTCCAAGAAGAGCAATTGCACTACGGAAATTTTTACGCTTTGTGGCTCACATGTAAGCTGACTACAAATCAAATTTTATTATCACGGTCAGACGGCGAAGACTCAATTGGTTTTAAAATTGGTAAAGCCCTCATTGAAAGCATAGATACTAGAACGGAAAAACTTATATCGAATGTGGGATTTGATGCATGCCTATACTTAGATCCGAGGTTTCAACAAATTCTCTCCGAGACTCAGAAAAAAAATGCTGTACACTTCTTGAAGGCTTTATGGGATAAAATTAAAACAAATAACCCAAAACTTAATTCTTCAAGAACATCAATTAGTGCTATGATTCTTGAAGAAGGGCTGGAAAATAATGAGTTTGACTTGTTAGACACCTATTTGGGAGCTACAATATCGCCTACAGATGGATGCACGGATGTTTATACAAAAATTGAAACACTGAAGCTTCCTTACATGAAAGCAAGTGTTAATGTATTGAACTTCTGGAGAGAAAGAGAGTCGACTGATCCTGAACTGTATGCACTGAGTAAAGTATGCTTTGCCATTCCGCCAACACAAGTAAGAAGGATTGTTTTTGCTGCAAGGCATATGTTCATATATTTTCATTTTATTTATGTAGGTCACAATAGAACGCGCATTTTCAACATTAAAACTTGTACTGGCCGACAATCGGAATAGGTTAAACCACGACACTTTGGAAAATATTTTACTTGTCAAACTAAACTCATCCCATTTAGACGGTGCCATCGACAACTTCCCTTCATTTGAAGAGGAAGAAAACAATCAGAATTAGAAATAAAAATTACTGCTTGCTTGAAATTTAATTTTTTTAATTAATTTTTAAATTTTTTTTATTTTTAATTTTATATGCTTTAATCGTATATATTTTTAAATTTTTTTTTATTTTTAATTTTATATGCTTTAATCGTATATATTTTATAGCACAATGTGAAAATAAATGAATTCTTATGATTTGAAATTAACGTCTTAAACGGCAATATTTCGTACAGAGCAATTACGAGAGCAACTACGAGAGCAACTACGAGAGCAACTACGAGAGCAACAGAAAAGGAAAAGACAAAAACAAGGCAAATGCTCCGTAGCAGTAGCACATTTTTTTTTTTCGTTTGCTCTGCTCTCATCTCGCTTTCAATGCTTGTGCTATTGCTACAACTACAAATAGCGGAACGCAAATTTTTTGCTCTTGCTATTGCTCTGTGCTCCGTTATTCTATGCTATGGAGCAGAGCAGAAGAGCATTCGTTTTGTTTTTGTGCTCTATGCTATGCTACGTAGCCGTTCGAAATCAGAGCAATAGCGAGAGCAAAAAAAAATACTCCGTTGTAGCATAGCATTTTCAATCACTGGTTGTACGCATTGGGTTTGTGCTAAGCAGCCAGCGAGACAGACAATTCTTTTGTCTTCGAGTCGAGAGCAAATTGGTAACTTTACAGAGATTAGCTGCATTTGTGCTTTACGTCATGGACAATTACTTGGGCGCCAATGGGGATTATCAGTAAAAATTGTGAAAGCATTCTGCACATACATATATACAAAAATATATACATAAATGCATGGCTGCAAGAAATGCGAGAAAACTAATTTAAATATTAAATAAATGTATTTATGCAAATGCTCCGCCTGATGCTCTGAGCATACAAAATTGCTCAATTGCCTTCAATTGCGCACATTTAGCGCCAGGCCTGCAGTTAACGTAGTGGAGAGAGGGCTAAGGGGCGAATGGGGGCGGCTAGGCGTGACTTTATAGTTGCCACTGCCTATGCCGCGCATCTATTTTGCTCCCACTGACTCCCCAGTGACAACAAGCAGCGCCACAATCGCAGTTCCAATTAAACTTTTTGCGTTCGCTTTTAATAAGTTGGAATTGTTTACGGCGCGCCGAATTGAATTTCAAGCGCTTTGCTGTTGATGTAGGTTCCAATTCGAATGCTTCTTTAGATGTTGTGCCCGGTCCGGCTCTATGAATTCTATAGCCACTGCAGAGCTTTTGGCAAAATAAAATTCATTTCGACTGCGGACTTGCTACTCACTTGGCCCACTGTGGTGAGAATGCGCAGAATGGTCCAGAGCATCTTTGCATGTGAGTGTGTTAGGCTACACTGAGAGAACACAACATGTGCTGCTTGACTAAAATATAAAATTGAGAGTAAAATATAATATTTTTGAATATATATCAATTTTAATATTTAATATTTTTAATAATTTTTTAATAATAATTTGAATTTAATAGCAAAAAATAAAAAATAATAATAATTTTAAAAATAAAAAGAAAAATATAAAAATTTAATTAAAGTTAAATAACAGAAAAAATAAATATTCAATGAATAATAATATATAAAAATAAATATACAAATTTACTTATTAAAAAAAATTTAAAATAATATTTTTAATAAATTTTTAAATCAGAATATTTACACAAATGATATATTAATACGATGTAATAAAATGAAATAATATTTTTAATTTAATTATGCTTATACTTTTAATATATTTTATTATATTTAAAAAACAGGTATTATTAACAGTATGCAGTACAATTTATGTATGTGTATATGTCAAATATAAAATACTTTTAGTTTTTATGTTAAATAAAATTTTCAAATAATATATTAAAGTAATAAAAATATTATAAAGGATTTTTATTTACTTATTTTGTTAAATATTAAATATAATAAGAATACTTATTATATTAATAAGAATTGGCTTGTTAATTAATTTGTGTTGTATCATATATTAAATATATAAAGAATACTTATGATTATTATTATTATTTATACTTATTATAATAAAAATAATAATAATAATAATAATAATAATAATAATAATAATAATAATTTCTTTTTTATTTAATTTTTTTATTAATTTTTTCTTTACATACATATATATTATAGAATAATTATTTGTAAAATATTTTGTTTTATTGAATATAAAGTATTTTTAAAGTTGAACTAATTTGTCTCTTTTATAAAAGTATAAAAATTTATTAAATAATTTATATAAAGCTAAAAGTTATTGTCTAAGCAAAAGCACTAATAATTAGCAAATGAGTAAAATAAATATCACAATTTAGATTGCTAATTGTTCGTAAATAAATCATATTAAGTTTGACATTTCGTTTGTAAGCATTGATTGATACTATTCTCTATTAAATGTACAAGCAATATTTAATATGCAAAATGGAAAACGTTCATATTAGTAATTTGAACCTAATCAAGTTAGAGCAACAATTGAACTCTAATTCGCATATGAATTGCAATTGAGTCTGCTGCAGGCGACACTGAAGGAGCTGCTGCCTGGCAGTCCATAATGCCACTCGCCTGAATAGAGATCCGGCAATTACTTAACTAATCAAAACTAAACACATTTAGCTCTGGCACAAACGAAGCAGTAATTGCCATCAGTTGCCACACTGGATGGCCACACTGTACGGCCCGGAGATGGTAGCGGTACGTAGATGGAGTAAATGGAGTAAATGCTGGACATGCAGGGCATGCAGCACACATGCATACATAGTATGCAGAGCATGCAGAGGACACAGGCACGAGCAAACCTCATCATAATGAGAGCAAACAAAATTCAAAGCTGACCATTGCCCAAAGAGCAGACGCAGCTGGAGACAGACTCTCTGACAAAGTCCAAACAAATAATCAAGTGTCTGTCGCAGAGCAAGTGGCCAAAGCATTGCATAGACGACCCCATAGTCGGACGACTTTAGTGCAACTTATAAAACCATTAAAAATGACAGAAATTGCATTAGAACCAACAGTTTAGAGCGTACGTGTGTTTGTGACCGAGCATCCTTTGCCCACACACACACGTACACTGAGCGACAGGCAATGCAAGCCACAGGCTAAGCACCTGGCCGCGTGCCACACATGTCTTTCATATATACATACATATATATATATATATACATATAGCGATGTATTTGTATCTGTGCGTAAATGTAACATGATGCGCCTTGTTATCCAAGGCATTAAACTGTTTGAACACACATACACGGAGTCACCCACTCACACATACACGCCATAAAAGCTTAGCCTGCAGCTATGAGCCAGCCCATTCAGTTGATAACAATGAGCAAAACGTCAACAGGACTCGGATACTTAAAATGCCACGCCCATTTAGCTGCCGTCGAAAGGTGAGCAACACAGTCAAGGTGCAAGGTTTAATATTTAATGACGCTTTAGTTGTGCCTAAAAATTCGTAAGCTTAAATGCCTGCAGGCGAAGCTTAAAATTATGCTAAACTAAGACCCAAATGGTAGCGTATTAGAATAATTTTATATGCATTTCAATTATCTTTAATTGATATCTAGTATCGTTAGCCACATCATTTCATGTTTAAGCTAGATTAAGGCGATTGGCAAAGGTATAAGGAACTTTTGTAAACCAAATATTTTATTTGTTGCAATATTTTTTTTTCCAGAAATAAATTTATATTTATATCTGACTTATAAAAATATATTTTTAAAATAAATTTTAAAATAACAAATAATCTGATTTTCTGTTGTTATAAAAATAATGAATATAGAAATATTTCAGATGGAATAAGAAAGCATATATAGTAAGCATTTATATAATATAAAAATAATTCTAAAATAAAATAAATAATACTACATAAAAATATATTAGAAATGAGCAATATTTTAATAAAAAATAAAAAAAAATTTTTAATAATGTTTAATAAAATTATAAATTTTATAAAAATATATCGGTTGAAATAAAAAACCATTTATATATTATATAAAAATAATTCTAAAAAAAAAAAATAAATAATACTACATAAAAATATATTAGAATTGACCAATATTTTAATAAAAAATAATAAAAAAAATTTAATAATGTTAAATAAAATTATAAATTTTATAAAAATATATCGGATGAAATAAAAAACCATTTATATATTATATAAAAAAAATTCTAAAAAAAAAATAAATAATACTACATAAAAATATATTAAAAATGATATATTTTGATAGGAAAAACAATAAAATATATTAATAATGTTTAATAAAATTATAAATTTTAATATTCATTTTAGTAATTTCATTTTATATTTAATTTTTTTCCAGAAGCTTTTAAAAATGAGAACAAATATAAATAATATTATTTAAAATATTTATTCTTTTATTGTTTTTTTTTTTTAAGTTACCATTTTATGTTCAACTTTATAAGAAACTAAATAATAATATATTTTTTAATGTATCTCTTTTAATTCTTTTCATGAATTTTATTTTTTAATTTATTTAAGAGCAAAACGAATACACCCCACAGCAATCCCATGAACAGCGCATAAAAATGTAAATAAATTTATTATCAGCGTTGATAAAGTGTTCTACGAAAAATATGAACTCAAGCGAATAACTGCTCTGAAATACTTTTGATACATCATTTAAATAACTGCAGATGGCAACCCAACATGGCTACAACACACTCGCACATTAACTTCAAAGTACTTGATTTTTTGGCAGCAGAGAGAACTCAAGCTGAAACATTTGACAAGAAGGTGTGTGCCGTACAGTTGAAATTTGTTGAAGCAAGAAACATTTTATTACCCCTATAAATCAGATTTATGTGGCGAACAATATAAAAAAAAAAAAAATATTAATAAATCAAAAGCAGCAACAGAAATAAACAATAAATACAAAAATGTTGTGTGAGGCAATGCTAAGGTATCCTGGAGGATTACCTTTATTAAGTTAAAGTTGTATTATTTTTAAAAGAAAAATTTGTTATCTGCTTATTTATTTAGATTAAAGATTAATTTTATATAATTTAATAATTATTTTATTAAATAATTTCAATATTCAATATTAGGCTTCTATAAAGTGCAAAATTTATTTGTCAGGCTCCAAAGTCAACCTGACAAATGTTCATCGCAATTTCATTTGATATCTAATGACATATTATCAATATATGCATGCTATATTTTCACATATTTGTCGAGAGTTCTTCGTGGATGCTGTATTGATTGTAGAGTACTTAGTTTGTGGTTTGCTTAACGATAATAAAACCAAAAAATTCGATTTAACCTAATCGAATTTGTGAAACCGTGGGGTATAATTTAATTCAAGCAGCTAGACACTTTCGTCAATATGTCGCTTCGCTCAGACTGGCACTGGAATAACAACAACTACTTCAATAACAACAAGAGCAGGCAACAACGAGGCAACAACAAAAGTAAGGACAAACGACAGCAAAAGCGAAAGCAATGCTAAATTGAAAGGTAAATGTGAAAATCGTGTTTTAAATGTTTTGGATGTCAGGCGCAGCCAACCCTGGAACAAAAAACAGTCCAAAGCCAGAAGCCAGAAAGCTGAAGGCTGCAGGCAATACCCTCCAAAAAAGGGGGCACGAAGGGCGGCAATGGCAAGTAACGGGAACGATGCCCCATTTGCTGTGTGGTGGGGTGTGGCATTAAGAGCAACTGGCAACTGGCTGGCACTTTGGCATTTATCAAGTCTATGCAGTTGACAACTATTAAAATTTTGTTAGACCAGCTAATTGAAATATTTGCACCGTTCAACGTGGCGAATGCGCATTCTGAAAATGTCATGGCTGCCAAAAGACCAAAGAGAAAGACGGCAGAGAGAGAGAGAGAGAGAGAGAGAGAGATAGTCAGAGAGAGAGCAAGCACAGAACTTTTTGAATTCATGTGTGCATACCTTATTAGCTGCATTTGAATGTCAAGTTTAGTGAACTAAAACTAATAGGAATTAATCAATTTTAACTAATTTAAATAAACTTATATATAGTAATTAATTAATATTAATCAATAAACATATATATGTATGTTATAGCATATATACTTATTTATTGTAACTGCTTCATATAAATTCATATATCATAATGAATATTTATTAATTAATATATACCTGTATCTGTACTATGTATACTTTTATTTATTGTACTCTATGATTTTTTTTAATGTATATTTATACACCACTTATAAATCTAAATGGAATTTAATTATTTGAAAATTATTATTACACGAATTTTCTAAATTAAAACAAATATTGATATTGATATATAGATTTATTTTATATTTATAGCTTTTCTTTTATATATATTTTTTATATTATTAAAGAATTATACAGATGTATTTGTTATATATTATATAATAATTAAATAAAAAATAAAGAGATATTAAAAATTGTATTTTTTGTTTATTTAAGATTTTTTCTAATTTGTTTTTCCTTTTTTTTTTTTTAATAATTAGTATAACAAGAAACATGATTAAAATATACAAATTTTCAAAGCACTTGTTTACAAATATAATTTAAATAATTATGAATTATCGATAAGACAGATATTCATAATTAAATATTTTTAAAAAATTTATAATAAATATTAGTATATTAATAAATATATTTTAAATATACATTTTATACCGCTTTTGAATACAAATTTAGTTTATATATATTTTTTATATCTGCAATGCGCAACACAAAAGATTCATAAATCTACGCTATTTTAATAGAAATAATATTTTTGAACAAATATTTTTTTACGGTACTGTAAGTCCTAAAATTAATCTAGACTTTAATTTAAAAAATGCTATAATTGATATAATTATAAGAATCACTATTTTTTTGTGGTTATTTTCTTTTTATTTTCTATAATTTATTTTCATTCTAATTGCTAAGCATTTGTTAATCATACACTTGTTAATCTGTAATGCAAACCCTAACTTAATTATCCAATGCCTCTTCAGATCTATCTTCTATATACATATTGCTGCTGGTTCACCAATGTTTGAGGCTGGTGTTGCAAGTGTTGCACAAATTTGCTGCTCATGAGTGTGGAAATGTGTTTAAATGCAAATGTGCACCCGCGACCCTAAGCCGAAACCCACAAGCCCAAGCAAGAGCAACAAGAACAGCAGCAAGAGCAAGAACAAGAGCATCAGCAGTTCTCGAGTACCCCCTACATATTGCGGTACTGCACTTGCCTATAAATTATGCATAGGTCTGGGGACCTGGACCTGGACCTGGGTATCATCATCGGCATCGTCATCATTGTTCGGCTTGTGGCTGACCGTCGCTCTTTATCTTTGTTTGGGTAACAAAGTCTGCGAACAGGAGAGGAGAGAGAGAGAGAGAGAGAGAGAGAGAGGGGCTATGGTTGCTGACTGGCAGCAGGTGGCACTGGAATGCTTTGTTGATGTTGGCGCTGCTGGCGAAGTGTTTGTTATTGTTTTCCTAATAGCTGAAAGCGTTGACTTTTGTTTATGTAGAGGGGCTTGCCATTATAATATGTACCGCACACCCATACACACACACAGAAAGGGCTAAAAACGAGATGCCAACTGCACGTAAGGATGCGCCAGATGCCACAACTTGCATTTGCATGTCAAAAAACATGACAGGGCTTTGAGCCGGCCAAGGTGGACCCACAAAAGAGAAAATGTTCAGACATGACAAAGAAATATTCTTATGCTATTAAAAATATATAAATACATGTATCTATAAATACATGTATAGAGAATTTTTTGAAATTTTCTAAATATTTATTGAGATAGTTTTAGTTAAATTATTCAAGAGTTAGCTTTAAGTGCTATGTGGATTAAACCACTGCTCTGCAACTATGTAAATGCAGCGGTAGCATCCAACGATTTCTTATTCAAATTTATGTTAATAGAGCCGTCATGAAGCCCCGCTGAGACCACTGTGCAACGGGCTCGACGACCAAAATGTATGCAACGACATTTGCTGTGCGACAATTAGCGTGATTTTTAGCGGGCACAGAAAACATGAAGGGAACTCCGATATGGCAGAGAGCCGAAGATGAAATACCCTACAATACATAGAGAGCAAGCGAACATGCATATAATTAAACTTAACTGATTTTCTTTGATATATTTGTACTTATACTTGTACTTATATTTAAACTTATATTTATACTTATACTCCACGATAAATTGCATATATCCGAAGAGAGAGTAGCTAACGAAACCTCAACGAGCAAGTCAACGTCAGCGCCAGTTGGTTCGCAATTTGTATGCACTGCACAAAAAATACACCAATTCAATTTGTCTCGAGACACGGCACAAGTCGAAGCCGACGGGGCAAAGTGCTGGGAAAACGGAGGGGGCAAAAATACAACCGGAACTGGTTGCAGGGGCATTTTGACAAGTCCCGATAGAAACTCAGCAGATCACGTAGCATGCGAATGAGGCCACATCATGTGCATTCAGCATGCACTAGATGACACCCGACATTGTTGTTACCCAATCCCAGGTATATATCAGTCAACCTGTCTGAGTCCGACTCTGAGCTTGAGTCTGACGCGAACGCCACACGCATCGGGAACGAGCTGGAAGGCAGCAAAACTTTTCATGGCCAAAGTTTTATACGCACGATTTGACAAGTCAAGACAAGCTTCTCTTTCAACCTCCCTTTCTCTCTATATCTCTGCGTATGTCTATATACCTCGTAGTTGCAATAGGTAGCATGTTAAGAGTGCATGACTGTCTGTTACTCTTCGATATTAAATGTTGCAGAATGAGAACATGTTCGAGAAGTGAGAGTGCCATTTATATTCAAATAACTTATTGGAATTTTCTAATTATTTTATTAGCCTCTCTCTCAAATGTGGCACAAATAATTAATTCTATACAAAGTTGAGTTTAAAGAAGCACAAAGAACAGAAAATCCACAAGCTAAAACAATAAGCAAATGCTTGCAGAGACAGCTTGACAGCTTCTTTCTAGGTATTTAATGATCTTTTAGTTTCGTTAAAAAAAAAACTCCTATTTGTTTTCCTTATTGGAAAACAAATTCTCAGTGATTTCAGGGCATCTGTAAGGCTGTCAATTTTTATAGATTTCAATTGAAGTGGGTTTTAAAGTAGATTTTCAGTCTAACAATCCTCACCATGAATTGTATTGGTTGTAACAGAGTCTAGGATATATTTATGTCAGGAAATTTTTGTAGAAGCGATATGCGGGATATGGCTCAACCTAAGCACAGACTGTAAATATACAGAGGTTATATAAGACAATTTGTACTTTCAATAGAGCCAAGTATAGGTTCTATTTGTTTACAGGGTATCTTAAAGTCGCGCAACAGCAGCTGTTGCATTCTGACATGATTTTGCAGATGTTGCGTGCGGTTACAAAAACGCGACAAAACCGGAAGTTAAACGACGCCCTATATGAAAGTGCATATGCGTGTGTGTGTATAAGTATGAGTGTATAGTTGTATGTGTGTGTCGTGTGTGGGTAATGGAATGCCAAGCTCGCAACTCTGCGCTGTCTGTGTGCTCCCATTGAGTGTAATGAGTGTGAAAAGTTCATTAAAATTGCACGTGCGAAATTACATGAATATATACAAATACATACCGACACACATACATACATACATACATGTATACATATTTAATGACATATACATATATAAATCAGTATATGTGTAGAAGTAATTTTAAGTGCATGACTTGTCTGTTAAAATCCCGATTAAAACTCTTTTAATTTCTCTTCTGTCTTCTTTCCTTTTTCTGTATTTCTGCGGAGTCTTTGTACACCGTTAATGGCTGGCAACGTCATTAGTCATTAATTTCTCATTAGCTTATGCATTATGCATTATCACATTCCTTTCAGCTGAACAATTTTAAGAGAGAATTTTATGAGCTGTTGAGCTTGAATAGAAAAATTAGGATTAAATTAAATAAAATGAAAATTAATTAAAATAAAAAAATAATAATTATAATCAAAAATAAATAAAATAAAAAACAAAATAAATTTAAAAATAATATAATAATAACAATATTTTAAAAAAAATTTAAATAAATACATAAATACGATTATAATTTTTATAATCAATAATTTTATTTATAAGCTAGCTCTAAGTAAATAATAATAATAATTTAAAAATTAAAAAAAATGTAAATAAATACATAAATACGATTATAATTTTTATAATCAATAATTTTATTTATAAGCTAGCTCTAAGTAAATAATAATAAAATAAATAAACAAAATTAAGAAATAATAAATATCTTTTGATTTTAAAGAAAAATTATTTTAAATTGGTAAAATTGATTTTTATAATAGAAATAAAAAATAATTATTACAAATCAGTTATATAAAAATCAAATAATTACTTTTATTTTAAATTTTCATTATAAAAATCAATAATAAGAATTATGCTTTAATTTTATTTTTATTTTATTTTTTTTAATAAAATTCCTATTTTAAATTCTATTTTGACAATTTTCTTGCTTAATATTGCAAATATATTGAATTGATAATATTAATGAAATATATAACAATATTAGCGCCTGATACTTGATTTTCTTCCAAAAATACTAGCGAAGACAGAAATAGTTTAAATGAATAAATCTTGAGAGTTCATTTACAAACTTTCAGCGGATATTTTATAGATAACCTAGTACATAAATATATATACATCGAAATATAATTCATTTATGAAGTCCGCAGTCTCAAGCCTCTTTCATAACATACTGAGTCAAATGGCAAAAAGTTTAACAGAAATAAAATTTGTTTAGCATCAAGATGCTTTGTATTTTATGAAGAAGCGACTCATGTTATTCTAAAAGCTGTATCACGCACGCAACTCTGCTTGAATAAAGCTGCAACTCATGGCATCTTCACACTGTTTTATCGCAAAATATGAACGACGGAGCATAACGAGAATGCACGTAAGCGCTATAGTATGCTCTTGCATGAGTACTTATTGCACTGAGGTTCTCCTCTTAAATGCAGTGCAGTAATTTAAATGCTTTAACAGGCAGCTTTGCCTCTGCTGAGAGCGCTGCAATAATCGGTTTCAATTCTAAATAACTCAATTTCTCTCAAATGTACGCTTCGAGCTCTAACAATGAGCTGTGAGAGTGTCATGTGGCATAAGCAAACGATTTGACACTGAGAGAAGAGTGGAATGAGAGCTTATCGTGCGCTAACTATATGCATAGCTTTCACACAATGGCGATAATATTGATGATGGTCTGAAGTCCGTTTATCTCGGCTGCACAACCTTTTTAATTACATCAATTATTACATTTTAAATCTCAACACAATTTTTTATTATTTTAGCAGAAATAATGCTAGAATTTATAGCATTTACGTTGTAAACAAGAATTGTTAAGATCTCAGCAAATCAGTTGAGAACACACTATAGTATATAGTTTTTTTTTTTTTTTTTTTGTTGGGCTGAGGTAGGTAAAAATGCTTTCAGACAGGTTGTCACTCTGCTGGTGTGTCGGACTGCATGACTGCTTACCGACTAAAAAAACCTCCTCTTCTAGGGCTAAATAGTATATAGTAGTATATCTATACTCCACACAAATAAATATAAATCATTGCACACATCAAGTATAAAGATTAAGCAGTCAGAAACAAAATGGAATAGAGAGAGGTATGACTGCATTGAAATTTGATTTAATTTATTTAATTTTTTTTATTATTAATTTAATTTATTAATTTAATTTATTATTTTAATTAATTTATTATTATTAATATATTTTTTGTTTATATTTTTACTTTTAAAATTATTATTCTCTAATTTAATTTATTCCTTTTATTTTATATAATTTTTTAAAGCTTCATTTACGCAATTATAGTTACTTTTAATGTTTTCTATTAATTAATATATTTTTTATATATTTTTACTTTTGAAATTATTATTCACACATCAAGTATAAAGATTAAGCAGCCAGAAACAAAATGGAATAGAGAGAGGTATGACTGCATTGAAATTTGATTTAATTTATTTCATGTTTTTTTTTTTTTTTTTATTATTAATATATTTTTTATATATTTTTACTTTTAAAATTATTATTCTTTAAATTATTTTTTAATTTATTCCTTTCATTTTATATAATTTTTTAAAGCTTCATTTACGCAATTATAGTTACTTTTAATATTTTCTATTAATTAATATATTTTTTGTATATATTTTTACTTTTAAAATTATTATTCTTTAATTTAATTTATTCCATTCATTTTATTTAATTTTTTTAAGCTTCCTTTACGCAATTTTAGTTACTTTTAATATTTTCTATTAATTAATATATTTTTTGTATATATTTTTACTTTTAAAATTACTATTCTTTAAATTATTTTTTAATTTATTCCTTTCATTTTGTATAATTTTTTAAAGCTTCCTTTACGCAATTTTAGTTACTTTTAATATTTTCTAACAAATTAAAATAATTCTTCATCGGTGCACACTTTCACCTTGATAAACATGGACAACATGTAATACTAAGATTATACTATACGAAGATTTTTAGCTTCAATTTACTATTATATTTTTTATTTACTTTTATTTTATTAGTTTTATACAAGTTCATAAAAAGTTTTCTTCATTAATATGCCCTTTTTAGCTTTTTTTTAGTGAGCATGAAAAACTGAAACATCCGAACGTTATCAACTATTCATAATGAAAACGATGCAGCCAACATTTTTCAATTTGTTCTCCATTATTTATAATCTTTACAGTTGTACATGTCACATCCTTCGATATTTGTTATTTATTTCCATGGCAATGCATCTGACAAATTTTGATTGATTTTTCTAAGCGACTGATTTCAATTACAGCCAAACCTAAAGCCACGCACACCTACAGACTTATATATATATACACATATATCTCTTCAACTGTAGCAATTATGGTAATAAATACGTTAACATCCCCAGTTAAATGTCCCGTTGTGCTGCACGTCGCATTCGCAGTGACACAAAAAGTCACGCGGTGTTAGCTTATCGCATACCGATTCGTATCTTCCTCTCCAACCACACCTACCCCCGCCCACCCATTGATTGTCCTGGTCATCAGGCTTAGCTAAACTTGTTGCTCTTCCAAATCAACTGGGGATTTTCGGTTCACTGGACAAAATGCCAATAAAAATGTGAGAAACTCGAAAAAAAAGAAGATAAAGACGCAGAAAAACGAATAAAAAGGAAGAAGACGAAGAAGCAGATAGGTGACATCTACTAAACTGTCATTGACACTTACAAATTGAATTCTCATTGGCAACAGGCAGGAAACAGCCGGGGGGACGAGCAGATGCGGCTCTTTCTTACCCACAATTATCGCCGCTGACAATGATAATGTTCGGTAGGCAACAGCAATGTTTTAAAGGGGGATCTCTGATAAATAATGCGGCATGTAAATAACAACAAATCAATTTTTAAATAGACAGACAGCCTAGACAGCAGAGCTCGAACCCAATGTCAAGCGGCGACAACAATGAACCCTATTCAAATGCCACTCACACAATCTATACAGGTTTCTCTCTCTGTGTGTGGGTGTGTGTGTGGGTGTGGGTGTGGGTGGTTGGGTGTGTAATTGGGAGTGTGAACTCAGAGTCGTAGACCTATTAGCTGTCAGTTAGCAAAGCCTTAAATTGAAGTCAACAGTTTGAGTCAGGTAACAAGATAGCAGATAACATGGCCAGAAAATTGTTGGCATCAGGTAATTGGCTTTCGTCCTGCATCCAATTGATTAATAGCGGTTAATGTTATGTTAATTTGTTGCCACTTTGCAGGTGGACAGTCTAGGCCATAAATAAGTTGAAATAGATGGAGGTCATTTGTAGAGCTAGAGATGTAGATAGGGGAACCAAAAATAAGATACAGAATATAGAAGATACAGATACAGATGCAGATACTGATGCAGATACAGATGCAGATGCAGATACAGATATACATACAGATTTTAATATTTTTAGATTAATATTCATATTTTCATTCAGATTTTAAATGTATTTTGCATCATTTCCATTTGAAGTGATTTTCTACATTAATAAATTCGTTTGTCATCGCTCAAACGTCATTTTAATTCTTTAAAATATATAAGAAATAGCACAGACTAAAGTTTCTAAAATCATATCAAAAGAAACAATACTAAACTACAACTATCAAGAGATTCAAGAAAGAAATAAATACAGATATTAAATGGAGACGCTGTCCGTCTCTATTGTTGGCCTGCTGCAGCTGCTGGGCTACTCGTATTTTATAAGTCAGCCGAAGGATCGCTGCTCGCCATCTCCGTGCCTGGGTAGCTGGCTCTTTCTGTTGGCCACGCTCTGTTTTCTGTGGGACATGAGCATATATCCGCGACGATTCTTGCATATGGCCTGGGAATGGCAGCTGCTAGTCGAGATTGTGGCTGGCTTATTTCTGACCGAGATTGCGACGTTGCGCATTTGGTGTGGACTCGAACGAATTATCTATTGGCTGACTGAGCAGTTAATTCATACGCTGCGCCTGAAGAGCTGCCGTTATGGACTGTACAAGTACTGTCTGCACGGCTTGACCAGCGTGGCGGTGAGCTTTGCTATTTTGTGGTTTATAATCAGAGCAACCAATGTACTCCATTATCTGCACTGCTCCGTGCAAAAGATGAAGCGCAACGGGCAGAATTTGATACGCATCCTTGGCTGCATTGGTCGCATGAGCAGCGGCGATAGACGACGCGCTCTGAGAGCCTGCAGGCGGGCCATGTTTTCAAGATACGTGGAGTCTACTAGTTCAGAGGGGGAGGAAGATGGTGACGGGGATGGGGTTGACGAAGAGAATGATGATAATGTGAATGGGTATAGAAATAGGAATAGATTTGGGAATGGCGATGGATTTGAGGATGAGGATGAGGACGAGGATGAGGATGGCGATGACAATGAGTCTAATGATGAAGCTGAGAGTGAGTACAACGAGGGGACTGAAGCTGAGGATGAAGATGAAGATGAATAGCGATTGAGAGCCAAACCAATGTCCTTGGCTGCGTGTCTAACCCACTAAACAAATCATGTTCCCGCATTCGCTAGCCCGCATTGCTTTCCATCTATTTGGAATTTATATTGCGATTGCTGCATATCTCGACACGATTTCGGTGCCACACGCAACGGAAATTTACTTTTCCTCACATTTCGCCCCCAACAACCATTACGTTTTTCTTCTTCAGTTTTTTTTTGGCTATCTGTAACAATAAATTTTGTTGCACGAACGCACGCAGAGGCGGCAAATAAAGAGAATTTGCGTTTGCTGTAAAGTTCGACTTTGACTTTTGTCTGCCTGTTGTAGACCCTAAATGACTAGGCTGGCCTTCAACTGTTGAATGGAAACTCCAACCCAAATGTGAGCTAATCACTGAGCTATATAACTGTTGAATGCCAATTATTTATAGGGACGAGAGAAAGCTGTCTATGGCACGTAGAGCTGCCGTGTATCCTTAACGATTGTGGTCATTGTTGCCTGACAGTTTTTCCATGAAATTGTGTGAACTGCTGTATAATTGCATGTTACTCCGATGGATAAGGTGACTAATTGCTTAAAATACTTTACAATTGAAAGATTAATGTCTAAGCTATAGCAGCACGTGAAATGCTTCATATCTTCAGTCATTAATAGCATTAAAATGGTAATAGTTGTCGATTTAGTACTCTGTGCTGTGAAAACCTTTTTCTCTTCATTATTTTCTACACCTTATTTCATTTTCCTTTACTTATTTCATCATTGAGTACTTAATATTTTGTAAAAATTTCCTTTACTAAATATAATTAAATGCATTTTGCCTATTCACATGCTTTTCTCTAGATAATTTAGTTGGACAGGCCGTCTGTCATGGGGTTGGCCAAAAACTTTTGAAAGGCAGCTGCAACTGGCGGTGATTTTATTGCCATTGTGGTCTTTGTTGCCACTGTAACTTTCAATCATCGTCAATCATCGTTAGATGGGCAAAAAAAGCGAATGAAAACAATCGCAAAACAAGTATAAACAAAACAAGAACAACAAAAAAAGGAGCGAATCATTCACAGATCGTATTGCATTTCCAAGCAGGCCAGGGACACAAACAGGTCACAGCTGCTAGCTTTGATTACTCGACTGGCAAAAAAAAACGAAAGAAATAAAATAACATTTGAGTGGCTTAGCCAGGAGAACTGATGCCAAAATGGATATTTGTTTAAGGATTTATTAAGTCGAATTTAATATAACAAATATACATATATGTAGATATATTTATACGCAGACATTGATTATGCACGATTATTATTGATATGGTAAATAATTTTTATAGGCATTTGGTTTTTTTTTCCAGAAAATTTTGATCTAAACTGGAAAAAAAAAAAACATTTTATCAAATATAAGAAAACTTGTTTGTGACACGTTAAATTTGCAAAGAGAACCTTTAAAAAGATTTTTCCATTTTTTTATTTTATTTTTGTTTAGATAACGTCTAGCCAGCGCTCATTTGTTAACCGAATTTCTACTTATTTTCGTGCATAGCCATACCATATTGGCCATGAAATACTGAGCGACCGAGCTTGAAGATATTTTGGTAAACATATGCGAATGGGGCTCAAAGTGAATTATGCTATATAATTTGTCGGCAGGCAGGTGCTGCTCATTAATCTTGTGCTTGCTTTAGAGCTGCCTCTCTCGGCGCTTCTCATGCCCCGCTTAGTTTAGCACACTCTAGGGGCGTACACTCTCGCACACATAGGCACTCGCTTATGCACAAGCATTTTACGTAGATAAGCTTCTCACTTTTCGTTTCAGCTTTTTTCTCCTCTCTTTTTTTTCCTTCTCCTACCTGCCTGGCGGTTTTATGCCTAATGGATTTGCGCTTTGATGTGCAAACGGTTTAGACCGTATTACGCCTACGTTGGTGTGCGTGTGTGTGCGTGCGTATGCGTGTGTGTGTTGTTGAGTGACGTTGCGTTTGTGTGCGTGTGTATTTAAGTGTCGACATTAGAGACCATCACTTGCAGCCCTCAGTGCTATTTTTTCCATAGCCCTCTCTCGCCTCTCTCACTCTCTCCCTCTCTTCGGTCTAGCTATGCGGCGCACATAAATTTGTTTCAGAATGGCCGTATGAGGGCTATGTGGCCATAATTTTAAGCCTCAGCTGATACGTTGTTAATAGCCAAATGGTGGCTGCTGCGTTTGCCTTTAAAATTAACAAGAAATAGGGGCTATAGATATGCAAAAGATTAGATACCCTTTAAATGCATAATTTATATAGTTGATTTGGCTTCGAATGTTGGGCTCAAATTTAACGAATAAATTTGTGTGTTTAAAAATATGAGTTTATTTAATGAAATTTTTGTTAGTAAATTTGAGGAAATCTCAAGTCTTATGTGACATCTATGCCTTGGATGTTTATATTCATCATAGCCTATTTCATAAGTTTTCTTATTTTATTATTATTTATTTAATAATTATTATTTTTTTTTTAATGATGTTTCTTTAATATAACTTACCTCTAACAGCTCTACCGAAAATTTTAAAAGAAACATTGCCGTTAATATTAACATTGGACTTATCATAAACTATATCGCCACCATATTAATCTTACCTTTATAAATTTAAAGCTTTTAGTACCAATTTTGCCATTAAATATGCCATTCAACTTACCATTTGGCTTACTTAAATACACCGTCAACAAATAAGCTTACCTTTAGTATGAAATTTGTTATTAATTAATTGATTAATTAATTGAGTTTCCATTCATTATACCAACCACCATATTTAACTTAAATTGCCATGAATTTTGCCATGAATTTTGACATTGAGTTTGCCATTGAATATACGATTAACATTTCTGTCAATAATTTTATCATTAAAATACCCTTTACTATTGGGAAATACTAATAAAAAATTGCAGTTATTTTGCAATAAATTTTGCCAATAAATTATCTTAAACTTACTTTTATGCTTTGCCAATATATGTTCAATTACCAATCCTACCTTTCTCATGTACTTCAAAAATATAAAGAGAATAATTATCAGCTTATTATTCTCTTAATTTCTATAACCTTAAAGTTGCTGACAATTTTCATTGTAAAATCAAAATCAAATCTAGCATTAAAATGAATACTTGAAATGAACTTTAGCATTAACTTTAGAATCAACTACGTCATTCATCTGACAATTACATCCATGATAAATTTTAGCAAGAGCTTTGGATTTACCTAAAAATTTTTTTCAACTTATTCAGACATTTGCTTTTAATAAAACTTTTACTTTAGCTATTGACCTTATCAAAAGTTCACTAAATTTATCAAAAAGCCAAATACATTGTGCCAGGGTATTGACACGTTGTTGCCTTTACCTTTGTGTGCTGAAAAAAAAAAGAGAAACAAGCATAGAATTACTTTATTCCCTCGTGAAAAAATTACCATATGTATGGCTGTACGTGTTCTTTTTTTTTTTTTTTTGGGTAGACCGCTGATGAAATTTCGTTGCCATACTTGACTTTGTATGTATATTCAAAGAAATTGTATTTTTTATTTTTAAAATTGGAAATTTTTTGCTGTCGCACATACACCACAAATTGTTTTTTTATACTTTGTTTTTTAGTTTGTTTAAATGTAAATTGTGTTACTGTTAACATTTAAAAATTTGCTCAAATTGTTGGGCTCTTTTGTAAACAATCTATATATATATCAATCTATATATATATAATATAATAGTATTTTTATTACAATTTGGTATTTGGCATTTTGTTTTATGGAAATACAGTTTCAGCTTATCCGTGTGCAATCAATTAATGCAAATTGTTGTGTTTAAATATTCATTTTTTTTTTTTTAGATAATTTACAAACAGTTTTTAATTCAAAGTTATTTATTCATCTGCAAAGAGCAGATGTCATTTTTTTATTTTTTTAATTTTTGTAATTATAGAAATAGTTGAACTGTATTTCCGCAAGCCATAATTCGCATAGTTTGCCCATTTTTCCTTTTTTTAGATTTAATCAAATTAAATTTTTGCTATGCAATAACGTAATTAATTTCTTTTTAGTTTTTTTTTTATCATAACTTTAAATACAATGTACAATAACAAAACTTTAATGAAATCTGTTTAACTATATATATTTTTTTTAATATATATTTAATTTCAATTCATTTCTATAATATGTGAGTTTCAGGGAGATTTGTTTAAATTTTCTTAAATTAGCAAATAGATTTTGGGTTATTTAGAACAAACTATCACTGCGGCTGTTGAAAAGGCTTTAAATCATATATTGGAACATCAGTATAAACTATTAAACCACTCAATAATTAATAAAAACAACTATTATTATTCATATTATAATATGCATTTTTTCTTCAAAAATTTCATTTTGTTTTTAAAATGGATTTCATTAAATGTTGTTAGTTAGTTAATAATTAAAATTTACTTTCTTTACTTTAAACGAGTTCTTGAGCCTTTCTAATCATTTATTTACTTAGCTACTTACTATATTTCCTATGATGCATCATTTGAATTCAGTTTACATTTATCTAGAATTTTCTGCTTCTTCACTATTCGCTATTTTTTTTTTCTTTTTATTTTAGGTGTTTCAGTTTCATTCCATATTAAATGTTTTTGCAAATTCTTCAATTTTCGTTTTATTTTCAATTTCACATCAAAAAACTATAAGTATTGGACCAAAAATTACGTTTGAACCTCAGATAAGTTTGAATGGACATGCGCTATATAAGTTCTGTACTTTTCTTGATACCTTGCCCTAAAAACCTAAACGAATATTTACAAAAACTTTTCTTTTCTTTAGACACTTTCCATTTTACATTTAGATAAACCACATAAATCGAGTTAAATGTTAAATGGTCAAAAACTGTTGACCAAGGATATATGTTTTCTGTTATATATAGGTATATGTATAATATATACATCTATATGTTTGTATAGGATTTGCAGCCATGTCGTTGTCTGTGCAAAAATGCAAGGAAATGCAGAGGGAATAAAAGAAAAACGAATGGAATTAAGTTTGGCGCCATTATACTTTTAGCAATGGTCGCCATTGTGTCGACATTATTGTTGATACCCTGTAAGGACTCATGGCAGTCAAAGAGAGTATGGGTGTGAAAAGAATACGAGATATTACTTATGAAATAAATATGGAAACTGAAATTAATGAAAATGAAAAGAACACTGAAGAATAGTCAATGGTAATGATCTTGATAATAATAAGGCAATGTTAATATTAATTATTATTATGATAATCGTAGAGCTATAGAAATTATTCTTAAAATTAATATAATAACTAAAATAATAATAAATTTATATTACACATTAAATAAATACTAAAATAAATGTATACATAAATTATATAATAATTTTAATTAATTTTACTTATAATAAAAAGTTTTTGAATAAAATTAAATTTATTATTATTATATAGATACAGAAAATATTTTTACAATAATAAATAAAGTAGTATTAAATTAAGATTAAAATAAATAAAAATGTAAAAAAAAATAATATAAAATAAATTAATAAATTTAATTATTCTTATTAGTATTATTTTAATTAATTTTACTTATAATAAAAAGTTTTTGAATAAAATTAAATTTATTATTATTATGATAATTATATAGATACAGAAAATATTTTTACAATAATAAATAAAATAGTATTAAATTAAGATTAAAAATTAAATAAATAAAAATGTAAAAAAAAAATAATATAAAATAAATTTGATTATTTTTATTTGAAAAAAAAAAAAAATAAAATAAAATGAAAAATAAATAAATAAACAAGTAAATGGTTTTTGAAAAAAAAAAAAAAACATCATTACATTATATATATTATACATTATACCCCATAAAATTGCCTAACCGTTTCTAGGATATTTTATCAAGCTAAATATTCTTTTTTTTTTAGTGCAATCTTTGCTGCTACACTTCTCAGTTCATTGAAATGCATCGACAAACATTCCGTGTGATGCTTTTTATTTGGAATTTACAGATGAAGAGAGGGACAAAGGATTGAAATAGATGAAGCTTACTCGGGTGTTACAATTTATAGTTGCATGTTTACAGACAGCCAAGATTTATATAATAAACACCTTGGCAAGTGTCTGCTGCCACAGACAGAGGCACTGGAGAGCAACTTAAGCCATAGAGCGGCAGCGGCAGAGCAATAACAACTCACACTGCTTGACCCATACAATCTATCCCCGCTGATTTCCCCCAACCCATCATGCAGACTTGTAAGTGGACACGTTTATTTGGATGATATGTTTGCCTTTGTGCACAGTCTGGCTTCGTGTTTGTCTTGGCATGAAAATAGTCTGTCGGGTCCAGTTCAGTATCGCCATTGCCACCGCCACCAACAACGCCCTCCTTTGCCGGATGCATGGCTACATATATCTCTGTCAATGACAGTTGTCAACATGACAGTTATAGGGACAACAGAAATGTAACGGAAGTTCGCCTCCATGCTCGAGACATGCTTAGCTCTGGAACAAGTCTGGGGCATGTCTTGAGAAAAACTTTGATTTACAACAGAGTGATGTCGGGAAGCAAAGAGCATTTGTTATTACGAATACTCTGCTAAATTGCTGCCAAGAATTATTGTTGATTATTAGATGAGAAGAGGAAAAGTTAACGGAATTTCAAATATGATTTCTTTGAAACTACAATAATCTAAACCAAGCCAATATGCTTAGGAAATAGGAACAACATACTATAGAAATATGATTTAAATGTTTTTCTTAAGGAAATTCTGGAAAAATAGACAAATAGAATGAATGAATCATAAGCCATGATAGGGGAAAACCATTATTTATTTGAGATAATATTGGAGTTATGGATTTCTTTTGAAGCTACAAATTTATATAAAAATCATAGTTTTACCATATAGGCGTAAAGTGCCAAACTGTGCCGGAATATTGAAGCATTTTGTATTTTATTTATTTTTTTTTTTTTTCAAATTCGACAGGTGTAAAAAGAATTTAAATAGAATGACATTTCTCATTAATCCTTCAATAGCTGAATGTATCTTGAATGCTCCTGCGTATCGCAATACTAAGTCAAAAAAAAAAAAGTAAATTCATAAACAAATTGAGAAAAATTAAATTCAATCTCATACCCACTAAGGTTTAAAAAAATAAATACATTTGTTTAAATCAAATATTGTTTTAAAGAATAATCCTTTTCCATGAACAAATATATATTTTTCGACAAAGAAATATATATTTTTTTAAATCTTGAACATAATTTAATGAAGTCAAAATGATATTACTCTTCAAAAAAGTGAATAATTAAAAAAAAATTTTTTATATAATTACAATTTCTTGAAAATTTATATCAAGCAATATTTTCATATTCAAATAATTTTAGGAAATATATTTTCAAAAACTTTGTAAAAATTCGAGAGAAAAACGAAATAATTGAAATGTCAGAAAAAATGTAATTATCCAAAAAATATTTTTTGAAATAACATATCACAAAGAAATATATTATATAAAATTTTTATTAATTTGAAGAAAATAAAAAACAAAATAATTTAATTCTAAAAAAAAACTTGAACAATTGAAACAAATATTTTATGAAATCACAATATTTCACACAGAAAATATTATAAAATTTATGAATTAAATACTTATTTATATATTCCAAAAAAAAGGTAATAATAAGATATTTTCAAAAATCAATTAGTAAAGTCAGCATTTTACAGGGTATAACCTAATGACATGACAAATATTGTTTGCTGTCAACTCGAGGCATGACCATAGCAAAGATCTTTTATACAAACAAAATATAGATGTACATACCTCTACTAGCATGGAAATTCCCATTTGATGGCCAATAATCAATGCTTGGGACCGACATAAATGCCACCAGAGCTATCGCCACTATCCTCAGCTGTGGCGCTCTCCTCCTCCTCCGGTTCGATTGGCCGATTGCCGCAAGAGCCACCATTATTATTGCTGGTCTCATACGTATCGCTGTCATCCACCAGACAGCATTCGGCACAGTCGTCTGTCGAAGAGTTGATCTCATCACTCAGATCATCCAGCAGCGTCACTTTGGGCGCCATGCTCGGGACTTGCTCGTCGGCGGCACAGGCGGGGCCCGTCGCACCAGCCACAGAGATTTTGATATTGCAATTATTCGACGTGGACGATGACTCCAAGTGCTTATAGTGTTGCGGTATGGGCTGCTGTATGGGCGCATGCGTATGCATGTGTGCCGCTCGATAGCTGAGATTCGGTGTGCGTTGACCCATGCTGGCCATGCCCGGCGGCATTTGAGTGTGCGTCATGCTGATGGTGGGCGGCACACTCAGCACGGTGCCCACTTTGGGGCTGTGGCCATGGCTGCCATACAGCTGTTGCGTATCAGAGGCCAAATTCTGGGCGGTCAGCTGTAGAGGATGCTGATCCTTGCGTTCTGTAAGCGACAAAAAAAAGTGTTGGGGTTGAGCGGCGTAAATGAAACGCAGTCAGGCAGTGTCAGTGTCGGAAACGGAAGTGTAAGCGCATGTCAGCGCATTGTGCTATCAGCCGGGCACATTGTGTGCTCGCTTTATGCCAATATTGAACCGAAACTGTTATCAGTGCAAACTTGTCGCTGCAGCTGCTGTTGCCACACGACGCTTGTGCTCGTGCAAACAATGGCCAATTCGTAGCCAAGGTCAACAATGTGGCCCCGGCAGCTAACACAATTATCTGTTGGAAAGTTATGCGGCCTTTAGTCTAATCATCGACTCACCCAGCGGCGCTGCAACTTTTGGCTGCAGAGGCAGCATAAAGTCGTGTCCAGTTGTTGCCGCCCTCGGCTGCAGGCTCTGCACAGCGGGCACACTTAAGTAGTCCGCTAAAATGCCAAAAGCAGTTGAATTATTTTATTTTATTTAATTTTTTTTTAATGTGCTTCAGCCCAGATGTAAACAATGTTAACAAAAAGTTTAACCAACAAAGAAAAAAAAAGTGAGAAAAAAATTCAAATACAAATAAAGAGAAGAGAAATTGCAAACAATCACAAATCCTTCGTGGCCATGCGAAAAACTTTAAAAAGGCACGCAGCAAATTTCTCAACTTTTTTTTTACAGTTTCTTGTGAAATATTTTGATAAAAGTTTCAGTAAAAAAAAAAGTTTCTTTAAAAAAATCTTAAAAAAGTTATGAAATCAAATTTAGTTTTTTCTCATTTTTTTGTTCAGATAAGGAAATAAAAATAAAGTTTGAGCTAGTGAAAATGTGCATAATTTCTGGTAATAAGTACGCAAATCTCAAATTATTATATGCATGTTTCAAGAGCATAATATAACAAATATATAGTTATATAAATATACATGTATTAAAGTCTTACACTGCTAAGCATTTACCTTAAGTCATGCAAACTTAATACAAAAATTTAAGCTAGCAATTTAGAGTAAACATGCCATGATTAAATTTAATAATCTTGAGGCCAAATATATACTTTAAACATGCAGATGTTAACTCTAAAGCCGAATATGATATTTGTAGGAAAATCTCAAAAGATCTTAAATACAAGATCAAGATAGTTTTTATTCAAAATTTATCTATCCATTGCTCATCTGCAAAGACTTCTTAACATTTGAATAACATTTTTCTCAGTGTAGACATTTCTTGAGCTAAACTATGATTTCAGCTCACTCAGCCTCACTCACACACTCACACTGATTTACCCGCTCTCTCGCTCTCTCAATTAAGATAACAAGAGCTGTATTCTTGTTCTGCAGAATACGTATTATTTTTTATTTATTTTATTTTTTTTTACTTTTTACATAATTTATTTATGTTTTATTTTATTAAAAAAAAATTATTTTTTTTTCTAATTTAGTTTTATATAATAAATAAATTATTTTTTTATATTCGTATATTGAATATAATACACAATATTTAACAATTAAACCTATTCTTTATTATATTTCACGAGTGCTCTAATAGAAATATATATTTTTAATTAAAATATTATGTCACATTCTTGTTTTATTTTATTTATTTATTTTTATTTATTTTTTAATATTATTATTATTATTATTTATTTATTTTATTTTATTTTATTTTATTTTTTATTTATTTATTTATTTATTTTTTATTTTTTTGTAAATACTTATTTTTTGTTTATTTAGTGATTTATTTTACTTTTTATTATATTTATTTTATTTAGGTTTAAGCTAAATATAATTTATTATTTTTTTTTCGAAGTATTATTTTTATTTTTATTGATTGTATAATTATATTTATTTATTTATTATTATTATTATTATTTTTTTTTTTTTGCATTTCTTACTTATTAATAATTTTGTACTTTTTTTTAATAAGTTATAACTAAAAGAAATAAACATTTTATTTTCATTAACAGGTTGATTAATTGAGTCCAAAAACCAGACTTCACTTAATTCATAATAAAATATAAATATTTTTTTAATATTTTTTATTGCAAATACTCTTTGCTTTTTCCATTCAAATGGAATTTTATATATATCTTTAGCTTAGCATATTTTATTTCCCCTTTTGCTATAACATTTAAATACGTGCCCATTATATATCCCATTACCGACAAAATTTTCTTTTCAATTTTGCGCAGTTTTGCCATTTTCCGACGCCGGCTCTTAGCGGCTTCTCGCTAGCCATTAAAAATGCAAACGTTGGAAAACATGCGCCCAGCAGAAGCGCGCAAAACTCGTCCAACAAGAAGTATGTGAAAATATTTGTACTTTTGCAGTTCTTTCTCTCTCTCTCTCCCTGGCACTTTTATCTAGTGAACGCAACAATTTTAAGTAAAAAAAAAATTGAATCGATAAGTCGACTATTTAATATGCTTTACAAAATGACAAAGAGCAAGCGATTAGGAATTTTTGGTAAAGTTTAAAACTTTATAGCTTCTGGTATTAAATTAAGCATGTGAAGAATTGACTTATAATGGTATAAGGACTCTCTCTCTCTTCTGTGTTAGGGTATACAAATTAATTTACACTACAGCTGCCAGGCAACACGCACCAAATGGAGCAGCCGACACGCCCAACAGATGGGCGTCAAAATAAATAGGGCCATGAAATGTGAGCACTCCACAGCAGCAGCAGCATCGCCTACCTTCCGTCTCCATCCATTCGCATCGTCACTTCGCCCCGAGGTGTTTTCAATGTTGGCTGACGAAATTGCATTTAATGTTGCAGACCCATGCACCACTGTGCACACCACTGTGCACACATAAATTGCTGCAACGTCCAACCATTTGCGTGGCGGTATGTTGCCCATTTTAATGACCACTAGAAGTCGACACAGAGAGCAACCTTGTCACACTTTCACGCCCACCAACTATGCCTGCTAATGATTTACTTGCTATTTTTATGCTCTTTGTAGCATGCTACTGGCCTGGCCGAAATGGGTCAGGGTTCGCTGCGAACTCTGCCTAAAGTCTGGCAGTCACCTAAGTGAATGCCCAAGAAATGTGTTGAAAAAAAAAAAACAAACTTGTGCCAAATACTTTTGACTGCAACACGTACTACGACATTTTCCGGTCCAAAGAGAAATCCAATTTTTCACAGCATTCGCAACACGACTTAACACTTGCCCAGGAAGTGCGCCAAAGAGCAAAGGAAGTGGGCGTGGCGTGTAGGCTTGACGTTGTTTAAATATTATAATTAAATTAGGGTTAAGTTTTAGTTAAAATGTTGAACAGATTTTGCTTGGATATAATACCAAATATCAATATGAAATATTATATATATAAATAAATATATTTGTATTCATATGTACTATGTGTTAATGCACATACATAGCAAGATTTGGAACGATTTTATTTATTTATTTATTTATTTTTTTTTTTTCATTTTTTATTTTTTTTTATATTTGATTTTAATTCGATTGTAGTTGATTTTGATTAAAATTTATATATTATAAATATAAGTCAATACAATACATTGAATACATTTAAATTAATTTGCAGAAAAACGATATAAATCGATGTATTAAAGAAGGGTATTTATTACTGAGTGAATAATTTCAAAGTTGTGAAAAATATGTGTGCCTAATAACAATAAAATTATGTTCGATATACCAGCTCAAAAAAAAAAAAAAAAAAAAAAAAAAAAAAAAAGCAGTATAAATTTTATATTTTTTGTTTTCTCCATATATATTCATTGGCTTAAAAAAAAAAAAATGCTCATATTTCGAGAAGAACATTTATATATACATATATGCACATTATTTTATACGCAATAAAATGCCAGAAATTTTTATATAAATAGCGATAAGAACTGAGCTTCAAATAAAATACAAAAAAAATATAATGAATAGCCGAGATATATTTTTAATTCAAGAGCACAGTTGATTCTTTCTATATAGTATTTGCCGCCAGTCAATTCATTCATAATTTGATCAACTTCTCAGTAATAAACTGAGAAGAGGAAGAAGAGAGTGGGCAGTTTTATCTACCCTTTTGCCACTCGTCAAGTTAATCAGAGACAGCGTGAAATGGCCCGAAGGACCAGCCGGCCAGCTAGAGAAGTTTCGGAAAGCACTTTGCGCTTGACTTGCTCGCTGCAGTCCTTAAGTCCTTTAATTAAAATGCACATCGAGCGAGCTGTGTGAAGCTGAAATTTTTGGACACGTTTTTACATTGGATGGACGTACAAATTTTTGCTGCTCCCTTTATTATTTTTTCTCCCATTTTTTCTCTTTTTTTCCAGTTTTTTTTGGGGAAATTTTCCACAGCTTTACCGAACGAAGCAAATGGAAAAAGTTTTTCAATTTGTTTGACGGTAAATGAACTTTTCTATGCTGCCAAGCTTTTGCCTCAGTGTGTCTCTCTCCTCTCTCTCTGCCTCTCTGAGTGTGTGTGAGTAAAGACGAAGCTGGGCATTTGAAATATGGCATAAAAGAGGCATTCTGCTATCATAATAAAATTGTAATTAAAATTAAATATAAAATTGGGTAAAAGGGCTGTGTGCAGCGAGCAAATGCTGAAAATACGGGCCAAATACGGCAAATGCTTTCAAAATGCTAACGAAACATAAAACAAAATAAAAGAAAAGTTTTGTGCTTATTTTTATTGACTCTGAATGCTCAAGTGACAAAATTATAGCACTCAAATTTATAGCATGCGATAAATTTTAACAAGCCCAGCATGACCAGCTAATTGCGAAAGTGAGAGTGAGAGAGAGAGAAGAGAGAGCGAACGCGTCGAGGCATCATAAAAGTTTTTGCAAAGCCATTAAATGAAATTTCGTTGTGTCTTTGCGAAAAAAGAACAGAAAACAAAACAACAAAGAGAACTGATCAAACATTTCAATCCCGTTGCAGGCATGCAGGCGCTTCTCTAGGTGCGAGTGGGACAACAAGTGTGTCTGTGAGTGTGATAGGAAAGTTGAAAGCAAAGACATGGGGCGACAAGACAACACTTACAACTGATGTACGAGGGGCCGGCAGCGGCGGCAGCAGCAGCAGCTGCAGCAGAAGCAGCGGCCGACAGCGGCAGCGACGTCGTCATAGTCGTTGTTGTTATTGTTGCCGTTGCCGTTACTGTGTAGCAGCCGTTCAACGGCGTCGTCAGCGTCATCGACAGCGTCGTCGGCGTCAGCGTCGTCTGTGAACAATGGCCATGACTCGCAGCTTGGCCATGACTGTGGGCGTATGCCGGCGTATGGGCGTGGCAGTTGGCCGCGCAGGTCGCTGGCGGCGCCCTGTGCAGATGCAGGCCAATGACATTCACACCGTTCACATTGCCTAAACATTGGCCGCGCACACATACAGACACGAGCGCCATCACACATACACGCACACACACACATACATTTGTAGTTACAGTTACGAGTTACAGTTACAATTTTACGAGTTACATTTAGAGTTAAAGTTACGATTTGCAGTTACATGACAGCACACACACACACACGCATATGTACGTAAATGTATGCATGTAATTTAGGATGAAAGCGGGAGGAAGCCAACAAACAAACAAACAAATACACAGAAAACAACATCGAAAAGATTGCGAGGATATGCAAAAGATTCAATATAACGTATTAACACAAACACACACACGCAAATCATAAAGCAAACACACACACGCTCTTGGGTATAATTGATTAGTGTGAGTGTATTGCATATTGTACTTTGCGTACGTGTTTTGAATGAAAAATTTTTATTGAAAAATAATATTTGCATTTAGCAATAAAAATAATCAAAGTGATTCTATCACTTTAATTCAAAGAGAAAATTAAAGAGAAATAATAAATTAGAAATAAATAAAAAAGTTTGAAATTTAATTTAATTTTGATTTTAAAATAAAACAAAAATATGGAGAAGTAAGAATAAATTAAAATAAAGTTTGAGGCAAACATACAAATTTATTGAAAAATAAAATTTAAAAAAATTTAAATAAAATAAAAATTGAATTAAAGTAAAATATTAAATTGTGTATATATAAGACTTTGTTCTGTTTAAAGTAACAAAAATTCTTATAAGTAATAAGAAAATATTTAGCTATAATAATATTAAATAAATATAAAAGTGAATACAAATAAAGAAAAATAATAAAAAAATAAATACATAAATTAAAAAAAAAAATATATATACATAAATTAAATTAAATTTTAAATAAAAAATGAATAAGATATTTAAATTGAGAAGAAAACACAGCTAAGAAAGTCCCAGATTATTAAAAAATAATATTATAAGACATCAAGGGAAAAATCATAGAATAAATAATATCAATCGTAAGAAACATTAAAACGAAAATATTAAAAGAATTAATAAATAAGATTTACTTGCATATATATTTGAGCAAAAATTATAATGATAAATAAAACTTTTACTTATGCGGCATAAAAACAAAACATATGAAAATATAATTAAATAAGATACTTTAAAAATGATTAAATAAAAAACAAAAACCAGGGCAATTTTTATTTATTTTTTATTTCTTATTTTTATAATATTTAAATTCACAAAATAGCTTACAATTTATTTATTTATTTATTTTTTTTTTTTATTTATTTATTTATTTATTTTTTTTTTTGAATGATGAATATTAAAATTCAATTGCTAATAAAATATTTAATAATAAAAGCAAAAAGAGTTAAAAATGCGTATGGCGCGAAAAGAAAATGCAAGAAAACAGAAAACTCTGGTGCGAAATGCCTCTGACTCAACTTTAATTGGAGTCTGGCTTGAAGCCAACAAAACACTCAGGATTAATAACTAGCAAGCTAAGCCACACATACGCAGCTGCTTTTGAGTAATAGTTGGAGCATAGTTTGCATAGTTCGGGCATAAAAGACGCCCCAGGGAGGCGCCAGCAACACAGTCCAAATGGGGACGATGCACTGAGCCACTGAAGGGTGAATAAATAATAAAAATAATTAAACAATAAATTGAATGAAATTTGTTTTCGTCGCTTGAGTGAGCTCAGCTGGCTTTCATGTGGGTGTGTGAGTGTGTGTGTGTGCGTGTGTGTAGAGCAAATTAAGTTGAGCCTGTTCTGTTGTCTGTTTATGTTTTGGTTGTAGAGAGTTGTTGCCGAGTTGGCTTTTTGGCTAAACACACGAACGAAAAAGCAAAAATGCAACATCAAAAAATATACAAAAAAAAAAGAAGAGAAAGAAGAAAAAACAACAAGAAATTATAAACAACTTTTAAGCAACAACTACAATAACAGCTGGGCATGTGAAAATGGGATAGGCAATTGCGCGAAAAAGAAAGAGATAGAGAGGGACAGAGAGATAGAGAGAAAGTTTGTCTGGCACTTACCAATTTTGGCGCTGCCAAATGCATCTTTAAACATGGGCGCCGGCGTTTGTAGCGTGGAATGTGCGCCACCAACCCCAACGCCCCCCACCGTGGGCGTTGTCTGTTTGATGGCATTCGTGCGGCCACGATGTGGCGCCGGCGGCTCACGTTTGCGACGCGGCTGCTCCACAGGCAAAACACGGCGTCGTTTCTTCGGCAGCTTCGAGCGGGCCTGTTGAAAGAGAGAAAGAGAGAGTTTTAACAATTATTAAGTGCTCTTACAATTTGCCCCATTCCCATCGCTTTCACTCACCTGCGTGTGCGAATAGAACATGGAGAAGTTGCTAACGATAACAGGTACGGGTAGTGCTATGGTCAATACGCCAGCCAGAGCGCACAGTGCGCCAACGAACATGCCCGGATAGGTTTTGGGCGCCACATCGCCATAGCCCACTGTGGTCATCGTGACGATAGCCCACCATAAGCCCAGCGGTATGCTCTTGAATTGATTATCTGGATTGTCCTGCAGACCAAAAGAAATTGAAGAAAAATAACAAATGAGATGGGAGAAGGGAAATTTGTATGTTTAAGCTGAAATACCCTAGCATAAATATTTATTATTGTGAAAGACTGAGCCGAAAGCCCTAAGAAAGTAAAGTCTAATTTCAATTATTATTAACTAATAGAAATAAATAAATATTATTTAATGTATATTTATATTATTTCATTCGATTTCTGCTATAAACCCTTAATGAATGATATAGACATAATAGCTAATCAGAATAAATAACAGAGTTATAATTGTGTGTTTGGCAGCTGATATACCCTAGCCTAAGGAAATTGTAAGTTTATATTTGAACAGTAGAAGCCTTTACTGCCTAATATTAGATGTTTGTTTGCTGCTGTTTTTCTAGAGTATCTCAAGTCAATCAATCTATTGTTAGTAAAAAAAAAAACTTTACAATTTGAATTCTGAAGCTATCAAGCCCTAGCTCATAAATTTACAAAAATTATTTTATTTAACATTTGTATACTGTTAGTATGTTATGTTAGTTTAACATATTGTTAAGCTTTTAATTTATATTTTATTTGTATTTTTATTTATTTATTTTTTTATTTTATTTATTTATTTTTTTATTTTATTTATTTATTTTATTTATTTATTTTATTTATTTATTTTATTTATTTATTTATTTTTTTTTAACTTTTGTAAATAAATGCTATTTTAAATAAAACAAATAACTCAAAAAAATTTTTCTACTTTTATCTTAAAAATAAAAATATTTTTTTTAAATATTTAAAATGTATTAAAAATTTATTATTATATTTGTTAACTATCTATATATATATATATTATATTATCTACGTTATGAATTCTATGAATCTACAACTGCTAAAGAACTTTGTTTGTATTTAAATGTCTGATTAGGGTATTTCATTAGTCAGTCTAGCCTAGTCTAGCCATCTTAAACTACTTTAGGGTATAGCCATAGTCAGTTAGCCACAGTCAATCTAGTTAACAAGCTAGGGAAATAAAAACCGCAGAGCATATGTTCCAACATAATTGCGTAGTATACATTTGGGAGGCATTGTAAAACAACAATAGAACACGACAATGGAAAAGAAATCCTTAAAGTAACTGAACAACGAGATAAATGCAATGAATATTTATATATTAAAGTTATATGTGAAGATTAAATTTCAACAAATTTTTAAAATTCTATCTATTTGTTTGCCAAAAATAAAAAGTTCATAGTCAAATGGCTAAACTTATAGCACACTTCAGCAACTGCATTTAATCAATAGCTTAAACAGCTGCAGAAATATAATTATTCAAAATACTATTACTCTCTTGGGTTACCCTCTAAAAATAGCTAATTTAGCTTTATACACCAATTTACCTGCAATTTTTCGGCATAGTAGGCCAGGCTGGCAAAGAAGACAATGCCCAGAACGAGGAAGAACACAAGCAGCGTCAATTCCTTGGCCGAGGCCTTGAATGTGTGTATGAGTATACGTAATCCGGGCGAGTGACGTGTTAGCTTGAAAAGGCGCATAATGCGCACAATGGAGAAGGCCTCCAACAGGCCCGTATACTCGCCCATGCGTTGCATAACATCCGTATAAAAGCTGAGCGTGGCCGTAAAATCAATTATGTTCACCGGTGATTTAATGAACTGCCACAAGTTGGGCGACACCTGAGTTAGAAAATATAAGATATAAGAAATATAAGAAATGATATGAGAAATATGATAAATAGATATAAGAGATATGTTTGTATATTTTCTATATTATTTGAGCAAAAGTTCTGCAAGTTCTTTTGTGTATTAGACTCTGCATAATGTTTTTTAAATAAATAATAAAATTTACCCAATTTTATCGGCTTAACAAATATTTTTTCAATTTGTTGAAAAAAGACTCACAAAAAAAGTCTACTAAAAATTTGCAATTTTGAATATCCAATTCTATTTGACAACCAGACCTAAAATTATTTATAATTTCTTTAATCCTCTTTAAAAAAATTTTAAAATTAAAAATATTTAAAATATCTTTGACCTCCAGAGTTAATAACATTTTTGCATCTCTTTAATCCTTAAAAAAAATATATATATATATATTACTCTGGGAAGATATTTAGTATTATCTTTAAAGCAAAAATCATAGAATATACTAATATTAATTGTATTAATACTATTATTATTATTTATATTATTTTTTATAAATTAATATTATTATTATTTTTATTAATATTTTAAAATATTATTATTATCAATTTTCTAGGAAATCTCGTATTTTAATATATTCAACAATTTTTCGTTCTACTGATGATTTTTCATATTTAATATAATAAATATATGAACTTACAATTAGTCGAATGACCACCTCGATAAAGAACCAGACATTGCAAACGAGCTCCACATAGAAAAACGCCTTATGTGGCTGGCCATAGGTCTCGATCCAGCCATGTTGTCGTCGCCCATTGTGACCCAAAAGTTTCTGCTCGAGAAACTCATTGAAACTGCTGGTCATATTGAGATCACGTTTCAGACGCTGGCGCCCCTTCATGCTGGCTATGGGCGTGGCTTGGGCAGCGCTCAGATTGCCGCTGCTATAGCTCGTATAGTTCGTGACACGAAATGTGGGACCAATGCTGCCGCTAGGTGGCGTTATACTGTGCTGATGATATTGATGTTGTTGCTGCTGCTGTTGATGCAGCTGCGATTGTTGCTGAGGTATGGGCGACGCAAGCGGATCATGGCCAGCGGAACCGCTGTAGCTGGTGGGCAGGTCCACGCGAAAACCAGGATGCGTTTTCAGGCAGAATGATATCACAGAAACAAATATAAAGAATACCGACATGCCAGCAACAAACTGAATAAAGAAATATAAGCAATTAATATATCTTATCTTATCTTATCTTATCTGTCTTAGCCTTACCTTAGCGCCCGTTGAGCTAGAAGGCTCATCGAACATGGCCCAGATCTTGGGCTTGAGACGTTGCCAGCAGTTAAGCTCGCCGTTGCTTAAAGCCTCCTCGAAGCCAAATAGACGCGCTATTTGCTCCTCCGTGGGTTTCTCATTTTCAATATCTAGTTTATCTAATATAGCTAAGGTGTTCTATAAGGAAATTCTTATTATACTCTGAAAGTTTTTTATTTGTTTAGTTATTGTTACTCACTTGCGTATCGCGATGTATGCTATAAGTTGACCAGCAGCATGGTTCTACCTGATTCGAATCGAGTCCCCAGAACTCTAGTTCCTCCTCAAACAGCGGACCGCAAACATCTGTGGGATAATGCAATTTGCCAGTTCTGAAATAAAATAACAAAAAAAAAATTTGTTTAATATATACTTATGTTACATTATATATTATAAAAAATAAAAAATAAATAAAATAAAATATTCGTTTGTATAGCTAAAACATAGATTTATAAATATATATATTTTTATATTTATATTTATGTCATTTTAATTTTTGTCTATTTTTTGTCTTTTTTTGTGTCTTTTTGTCTTTTTTTGTCTTTATCAAATTAAATTTTTTATTTTTTTTTTTTTTTTTTGTATTCTTTATAAAATTAAAATAATTATATTTACTTTTTATTTTATTTTAATTTATATTTCTGCATTCCATATAAAATCAAATTTATTATACTTATTATTCTTTAAAATTTATTTATTAAATTATTAAACTTTCAGTAGGAAAAAATATATTCACATATATATGCGAAACTTAATAAAAATATATATTTTAAACAAAATTTATCATAGAAGATAAACATAGTTTATTTTTAGAAATCGCTTCAGAATTCTTATCTTCTCTTCAGATATTTTTAATCATAATAAATAATATAAAATGACTTCGTTTGCTCTTGTAATCCTTATACCTATATAAATTATTTATTTTTTTAGTTTTGATTCATAAAGTTTTTTATTTTAGTTACTATACTCTTGGCAATGATTAATCATATTTAATTTAAGTACTTAATCATTATGTGACTATTATTAATGACTATTAATTCAATAATTCTTATTGTAGTTAATATTAATAAAATGATTTATTATCAGTAGAATTTTCTCATCTCTACTTTATTTTCTTAATTATTCAAATATTCTTCACACACAACGCAGCACGATTGACGACGAGTAGGCGAGGGTGCCGACTAGAGAAATGCCGAAGCTGGCTCGTTAATATAGGCAGCGAAACTCCGACTCGGAAGAGAGCTCGAGTCTATGCTTTTTTTTTTTTTTTTTTTTTTTGAGTTAATTTTATAATTGATTATTAGATAACAAAAATAAATGAGAGTGCTAGCAATTTCTACTATTTAAATTTTGAGAGTAAAAAAAAAAACAATATATAAAAAAAATATATAAATTTATAATTACATAAAACGAAGATTTGTAGAATATAATATATATATATTTTAATACTTATAAAGAAAATGAAAACAAAAGTGACCAAAAATTAATAGGGGTGTTCCAGTAGAGAGTGCTCGAAGGAGAGATACCCTGAGCTGCTATCCAATATACGCTTCTATGCATGATTTTTACGGACATACAGACCGGGATAGAACAACTCCGCTCATAATTGAAAAAAAAATAAAATAATTTAAAATTTAAGAAAAAAATTCAATTGCAAATCAAATAATAATAAATATAAAAATTTGTTAACATAATCAATTTAAGAGCAGCTGTAGTGCTAAAGAGATGGCATGCTTGCAATTCACAATGCCACAATATATATCACATGCATATGCATTCGGGCATATTCATTGCTAAGATACACCTCACATACATATAAACACCCACGCCAGCACCGCCTGTGTCTATTGTTTTATTATGACCTCTGCAGGTGAAAAAAAGCAGAGTGAAAAAAGAGGAAGCTGAAATGCGGCTTGTTTTTCATGTGGTGCAAATTGCTGCAAATGGTTGCACGTGCGTGAAGCATGTTGCCTGATGGGCGGAGGCTGGAGGTTTTTTTTCTTTTTTTTGGCTAACCAAGGACATGGACCTGTCCGCAGCAACTGGCCAAGTTGTAATACCATATCAGCTACTGGACAGCCGTTGTCTCTTTGTGGCAGCGGCAGCTATGCGAAATAAAAGTAATCGCATCTCTCGACTGGCTTCTATACATATATATTTTTCTTTTCATATATGTTTTCTCCTCTTTTTTTTTATTTGGGATGTCCTGGCTGGCTGGCTGATGGCCATATGCGGCATATGCATCCTGGGCTGGTTCCTTTTTGTGCATATTTTATGCAACTTTTCTTTGGCAGCTTTTGTTGCGCTGCTTTTCGTGTGTGCCAGCTCCCAAATCATTTCGTGCTCCGAATGTTGAAAATAAAAAAAAATAAAAACAAGAAATAAAAACCCATAAAGTGGGAGTGAAAAAAATATATGAAATTAAGCTAAGACTCGTGCCATGAGACCCAAAACGAATGCTCAAGGCCATTATGAATGTGGGTGGACATGTGAATTGCGGCTTTTATTATGCGCGCGGCGCACCAGCCCACTGTCACGCCTACTTTACATACACACACACACATAAGCCTCCGCGGCAGCCCAATCCATTTGATCTGTCCAACTGCAGTGCAGCGTTACTTTTAAATTAAATTGATAGCGCAATTAAGACGGCATTTCAATACTATCGAAAGGTATTTATATTGAAGGATTATTTTTAGCGGAGAATATAGACTTGGGGTTTATGTGATGGCAGGTGTCGAAAGAATAACAGCACATGAATATTTGAATACAAAATTGAGCAACTTATAAATGTAGTTATAGGAAAATATATACAATTTCATAGTATGAGAATTGCATAGAAAGGTAGCAAATGCTCTGTTGAAAATACAGAATACAGATTAATTTGTAAAATTTTTTTTTTACTTATTATACAATATTTTGTACTTACAAATTTAATAATTAATAATATTTAAACGTTAATAATCACATATAATTTTTACTATTTACAATATTTAATTTTTTATTACTTATTTTGCTTTTTTATCTATAACTTTAATATTTCAAAATTAATAATTCAAATTATAATAAAATAAGCTAAATATTTATTATTTAATAATTTCAATAATTAATAATATTTTTAATAATAGTAATTAAAATATTAATTAATTTTTAATTTATATATTATAATTATTGTTTCTAAATTAAATTATTTATATTTATTTTTTATTTTATTTATTAAATTAAATTAAATTATTTATTTGCTGAAGCTTTAAAAACTTATTTTATTATTGCGTCCATACAACATAAATAATATATTTCGATAAAATATATAAATCAAAATATGTTGCCCATATGGAATTTATTATAATTGGTTTAAGCTTCAAATATTAAATTTTTCTTTAAAGAGAGAAATCTCTTCATATATTAGAGGTTTCTTTAAAGTTTCTCTCATTCAACAGCATTCGAAGCTCATTTTTAAATTGCATAAAATTTATAATTGAAAATCGCATAGAAAAGCAAATATAACCCAAGGCGTGAATGAAAACATAAATTTGATTTCCAATTGGATTCAATTCAAATCGAATTTTAACTGTATTTCACAATTATATATAAAGTGGTAGATTTGTATTTGAATATATACATATATGAGTATATAAATACATATAATATTTTTATATTCAATATTCATATCTAATCACTATTCTGTTTTTGTGTATCCATGCCCAATTTTTGGGTCATAAATATGGAATTCTGGTGGAAGCAAGCAAAAATACGTAAATTGCTTTAGCAATTGCAAAATGCTTCTGGCGTATACATAATTCGATTGTGCAACCGCCATGCAGTACAGATATATGTACATATAAACATACATGTATACTTATATGTATATATCTATAGTTAAATAAAGTGTTTTGGTGTGGGTTAGCTTGCTTATATTTTCGCAAAGCATGGTAACTGCTTTGCTTTGATATTCTTTTGCCAATTGCGAGTTAATTGAGTTGGAAAAACTGTTTGCCAGCGCCGCTGGCTATAAGAGGGTTCCACTAATCAATAGTGCAGATAACCCTTAGATCTATATATATGTGTATATATGTATGTTTGTACGTGATATGTGATGCATGTGTAGAGCAACAGCATGTGAATAATTACACTGCTTAACAGAATTTGTATTGAAAAAGCGTTATACTTAAAGAGTAAATTTCCAAAGAATTGTATTTATGGATTTACATCTAAAGCACTAGAAAATACAATAAAAATATAACCCTAAAGGTAAAAGGCTTTATTAATTTATTAGAGCTTTGAACAACAGAGCCACACTCTTTATACATTATTTTACTTATATATTTTATATATATATATATACTGATTTCTCTATTCTGATTTCAGGTTGATTCATTAATAATTATAATTCTTATCAGTATTAAAAGTAAAAGTATTCATATGAATTATTTGGGAGGATTTAAAGCTCAGTAACATTAATACTCCTGAAGCCCTTCTTAACTGACATCATGGGGATATTCTTCTGCTGTTCATTTCTCAATGCAAATAAATGTCTTTTACTCACACTAAAAAAAAAGTAAGAGAACAAAATATAGTCGATTCTTCAATGAGTTCGTTTTCGATCTACTTTTTTATGAAGAAAAAAGTTTCTTAAATATATATTGATACATATGTATTTATGCGAGGTTTGTACTCGCTAAGCACATCAAGAGCGTAGCTTAATTGAGGGTTGCGTGGATGGCATGAGAATATGAAGGTCGTTGGCATTTAATCAGTATTTTCTTGAGTATTTGCTCACATACTGAGACTCATTGTGCGCTCGTAAATTATATCGCTCCCTAAATGAAGTTCGTTAAAAGAGTTGGTCACGAATAGTTCAACATAAGACGCTTAAACGAAAAGCAAAACGAAAAGAAACGAAGTTTCCAGTCGGAGAGCGAATTCGACTGAGTACGAACTTTTTTTCGCTTGATCTCGCGAAGAGCGTACATAATAAAAAAAATTAACTTTAATCTACGATCTATTATACTCTCATTTTTTCTAGTAAACCAATAGCGCTTTTCTGATTTAAGGTTAAGAGAAAACTTTGGCTAAACTATTTTACTTAATTATTGAATCCTGTTGGCCTGTGTAAGCGGCATCCAAGTTGATTTCAACAAGTTTTCGCTGGATAAAAGGGGAAAAAATCGTGTCATTAATCTTGCAGTAACTTAAGTTATCGAAGAGTGAAAAACTCGCTCACCCACGTCTAAGCACCAGCCGCCCCCACCCAAGCCTTCGGCCCCTCCAACTATCTAACAATTTATCTTTGCCAACTAATGAGCGTTGGACTTTTGTAGCGAAAGCCAAGCCCAAGAATTTTGATAAACTTTGCAGCCAAAAAAGTTGAGATTTATGACTGCTTCTATTTAGCTTGAGGTGCATAATTAAAATATAAGCTTACGCTTCGTCTTCTTATTTTCCTTATTTTTTTTTTTTAATTTTATTTTATTTTATTTTGCTTGCTTTCAAGTCAAGGTAAATGCGCTGGAGTCGCCAAGGATTAATTACCCCGGTGAATATACTAATTAAATTGCTCCCAAAGTGGCCATAGTGATGGAGATGTCATCATCTGTTCTTCAACAAAGTTGCGAAACTTGGCCCAACTTTGGGATACTTGTATGCAAAGTTAAAAAGGTTTTGATGTAATTCGTGTGATAATGACTGCAACTAAATATATTATTAGTGCTTATGGCGCAGGCTTTGAAGCAGAAAATTGCTTTTGTGTTTTTCATAAGAAATCAATAAAAAAAATTGTAATTTTGTTTTTATAAAAATAAAAGACAATTTGAGGCAATTATAAATAAAAATATAACATAAATACACTAATAAGCAAAATTATTAAATTAATAAAATGAAAATTGTTTTGAAATTATTCAGAAATTCAAATAAACAATTTAAAATAAATTAAATGTAAGATATTCTAGTAATATGAAGACCACCAAGAACTTTCTAAAAACATTTTTTATATTTTGTAAAAAATTTCAAAAAGTATTTTTTATTTATATTTATTTTATTATTTATATATATATATATCGACTTTTTCTTAAAACTAAATGAAAATTAAATGAAAAAAAAAATAATAATAATAATAATAAGTAAAACATAAATACGTTTTTGTTTTTTAATTATGCTGAGATTTTATAAAATAATAAAATAATAAAAAAATTTCAAAAATATTTTTTATTTATATTTATTTTATTATTTATATATACATCGACTTTTTCTTAAAACTAAATGAAAATTAAATGAAAAAAAAATTAATAATAATAATAATAAGTAAAATATAAATACGTTTTTGTTTTTTAATTATGCTGAGATTTTATAAAATAATATAAATACGTTTTTGTATTTATAATAATATAATATCAAATATATAATAAATAATATATTATAAAATTAAAAAAAAAAAGTCTATAATTTTTATTTATTTTATTTTTATTTATTTATTTTTTTACATACATAGCTCGCAAAAATCTGTTGATAGTTTCTCGATGTCTGCAATTGAAAAAAACTCTTTGTGTGCATGCATGGGTCGTGTTCGCTGCACAAATCAATAAACTACGAAAGTGTGAATGTATGGATATGTGAATATGTATGTAAATGTGAAGATCATTTGCCTAGACTCTTTGAATTATCAGCTCACTTACCGAACCTCATTGTGCAATCGTCAATTGCAGCGCTCCCTATATGATATTCGTGCGTTCACACGAATAGCTCAACTCAAGGCGCTCACCCGAAAGCTAAAACGAACTGAACCGAAGTACTCAGAGAGCGAGCGCGAGTGACTATGATCAGCTATTATTTGCGAGCTTTGGTTATAATGAAATTAAAGAGCTTCCAATGGAATAGCATTGCAGAGGCTTATTCTCTCGTCGCATCGGCTTCATTATGTTTAGCTGACGCTAGAGTGAGAGCAGGAAAATCTTACGATCGTTTGAGTTATGAAGATGCTTGTGCCTCGACAGCTTTGCAAATATGTCTAGAGTGAACATATTGACATGAACATAGTATATGCAAACCGGTAGCTAAAGTCACTTGCTTGCGCAAATTGTGTAAATACCAAAAATAAATATGACAAACAGTATCTTAAAATAATTAATAATAAACTCGAAAAATATCTGTAACCAAAAATAAATTTTATTCTATAATATAAATATATATAATATAATGTATAAAAATCTATAATATATATTTTAATAAATAAAATATATTTTATAAAAACCTAAAGCTAAAATATTCCCTCTATTAAAAAAATCCCATTATATTATATCACATTTCATCACGCAAAGCCAAATTAAATACCAAATTAACTCACCTGTAATAATTAAGTATTTGCGTAAAGACGCCCGGATGACGATCGAAGAAGTATTCATTGAGCACTGGATCATAATTAGCCAAGGCTTCGGTCAGGCGTGAGAGTCGTGTTGCAGGTATTTTCTTGAGCGTTGCCTTATATGTTTCATATCTGCAATAAAGGAGCAAAGCGAACCAATAAATTCAACTGGATTTACATGCAAATTAACTGCAGTACGCATACGCCCCGCTGGCCCAATATAACTTTACAAATTACCATTGCCATAACTCTATCTACCCCTCTCACACTCTCTCTCTCTCTCTCTTTTCTCTCTTTGTGCGCAGTCTTGACCCTTTCGCATTGGCCATTAAATCAAGCCACAAAAAATTGTACGTAACACAATTCGCTTCGGTCGAAATCTTACTACCAAAAAGTGAGTGATAAAAAATCCTGTCGGAGAGGGATGAGAGCGTGGAAGGACAAGGCTAAGTGTAAGTAAAGCCAGCCATAAGCCATTTGCATACATTTCGGCATTTGTGCTGACCTTTTTTTTTGCTCTTTTGGCCATCATAGATGTTTCCTCTTTCTCGTTTTTCTATTATTTTTTTGGTATTTTCGCCATATTTATATATAATGCATAGATTCGTGCAATGCGCACACATTAACCCTTTGCTTAGATTGGCTTTTGGCCCTCAAAAGCGATGATTTTGCATTAATGTTTTCATGCTGAGTAAATAAAAGTTGTGCATTGGCTTTATAATAAAAATATACGTTCATATTAGGAATTATAAATATGTATATTTTTATGTTTGTAATTTAAGTATTAAGTAAGTATTTTGAGTTTCTCTTTTTTTTAGAAATTTAAATTGGTTGACAAAGTATAATTTTGTTGAATCATAAATATATAATACAAAAGCAATAAAAATCAAGCGAATGTAAAAATTGAATAAACTTAAATATTAAATCTCATATAAATAAAATCATATTATAGTTTAAAAATAATTAAATAATAATTTAAAAAAAGAATTAATCAAATAAACTTAATAAATAGTAATTAAATAAATAAATAATAAATATCTTTAAAAAAAAATAATTTTAGAATGAATAAATAAATACTTAACATTAAATAAAGAAATAAATAAAAAGCAAATCTGAGTCTTACAACTACATTTTCTCTTTAAAGGTTTCGTATTATTATTAAAATATATTTATATTTAAAATACGCTTCAAATGACATAAGCAAATTACTTAAGCATTCAATAATGATTTGAAAATTGAAATTGAATAATAATAATATAAAATAAACTTAATAAATATACATTATTAAAACAAATAATAATACCTTTAAAAAATATTGTTACATAATAATTTCGAAAATTTAATAAAATAATAAAATAAAATTTTTAATTTTAAAATTTTAAATTCAAGTATTTTTTTTTACGCTACCTTAAAATATAAATATATGATTTTTTATTTATTTATTTTTTATTTATTTTCACAGTTATTTGATCATTCATATTTTCAAAACTAAAACATATATATTTGTTTTTTTGATTATTTATTTTATTTTTACAAGGCATCAATTGCAATCTATATATTTTCCTCTAAAGTTAAATTCTTCAACCGCAAATGCTCTGCATAAAATTATAAATTTATTTCTTTTAACTTTCAACTGTAGTTAACTGTAATAAATCAATTTTTCAGCGTATTTATTGTAAAACTTTATTGAAAACTCAATTGCAGTTCTTTCGCCTATATATGTATGTAAGTATCTTTATAATTATTTACAATAATACCTTATTCACAGGAAAAATATCATACAGTTGAATACCCTAAATTTAAAGATATTTCATTTGTTAATGTTCAAATTTTCGCTTGTAATTTTAATAGTTTTAAAAAATACTAGATTTAATAATAATAATAATAATACTTCCAATAAACTATCCTTACATATTTTCATTTATATAAATACAAAATTATTTATAATTCTCTTTAAGTTTTTTCAAGGGTTTTCACAGCTAAACTTCTTCCATTCTTCCATTGAAGCAAACAAATTTTATTTAAAAACTTTTTATCTTTTGTGCAAACCTTTGTAGACTTTAAATACCCTACCCTTCCCCCAGCAGCTATATTGATATATATATTTTTTAAGCTGTCGATAAACTTCCACCTGTGCTAACCGATGCCACATTGTTGCTCACGAACGAATTGTATTTCCGACTTTCGCAAGATATAATTACATTCAATTAACTTAATTTCCAGCAATTTATTTTAAATTTAATTTCGCATTTATAACACGGGCCACGGCCTCAATATCAGCGTTGACATCCTGCATTTGGGGAAGGCAATTCATATGCGTTTCGTGTTATATTGTCAAATTGTTTGTATGGGATAAATTAAATATTTCATGCGACTGTTAAGAGCAGCCGGCAACAGCAACAGCAATGTCAATGGCAACGGCAATAAGCAGGCGGCAACACAAATGGCAACCGACGCACAACAATTGCCATTAACATTTATTAAGGCCGTTTGATTATGGTAATTGACCCTGGCAGCTACAGGCGGCTATCGATAAGTGGACAGGGATACACAACAACAACTAAACTTTCTTTCATTCATTCATTTTGCCAGCGAATTAGATTTTCTGATTGGAATTTGAGCGACGTTGCGTATGCGTGATAAATACTTACAAATAAACAATACAAATATTTCATTATATATATACATTTCTTCAATTTCCTAAATCTTAATATATTTTCATAAATAAATAAATTTCACACAACTAATCTTTCAATCATTCAAATTAATAAATCACAAACAATTTATATTCAATAATTCTCTAGAGTACGCTTTCCATGTTATTTATTCTTTTCCATTTATTTTGTTATTTGTTTAGCGCTTGCATTCCCCCACGCTCAATCTGTAAAGAGCTCTATTTAGCATTCCCCTCTTAAGAGAAACAGTCACTAATAGTCTGTCTTGCTCACACACACACACACACACACTGGCATTGCTTTTGACATCGCACCCTCTTCTTCCAACGTACTTGAAGTTTGCAAACAGCTTTATTATCCCAGTTGATAAATTATTTGAAAGCTTTTTTGTTGTTGGCAATCTTAAAGAGCAAGCAATAGAATGGCACATGCATGTAAGAGGATAATCACACACATACATAACATCAATTTAACTTGAGTGTTACTTTAATACATTTCATTTGCTTCAATTCTCTTTATATGCTGAAGAGTAAATTGCCGATCAGCCACTGCTTAAATTGCTCTTATGCTCTCGCTCTCACAAACTGATAAGCAGAGGTGTAGTTGAATGTTTGTATGTATTCGAGAGTTAGCGGCATTGCCGTCTCCTTAGTTTTCGCCTTTAGTTTCGCAGCAACAGTTGCTCAGTTGCTAGTTGACTGCTGCATGACTCGCACGCGTTTCTTTAATTAGATTTGTGCTAAATTTTGCATATTGTGCTCTATACATTAAAGTAATAAAAATTATAATATATTCACAATGTTGCGTATTTTGAGGACCAGTGGATTCCTGCGTGCGGAATGCAAAAATATTGCTGCTGCTGCTGCGTACTCGGCTATGCCGCAGCCACAAACAACTCCAGATGTGCTATACACTGGCGTAAGTACATTTATTCTATATATAGATACATATGTATGTATGTACATATATATAACACTTCTAATGTTATCTTGATAACGGCAATATAATGTACACATACATACATACACACATATGCCTATTTATGGGATTTGTAAACTGATTATTTACTAAGTAAAATTGCAAGTTTTTTCGCCGTCTGAATTGCTTGACCTTGACAAAGCGCAGCTGCCCTTTTTTTCCGCATTTGCCGCTATTCAACCACAGACACAAACAAAATCTGTGCAATAGCAAAGAAAGAGAGCGTGAGAGAGCGTAGCGAACGCACTCTTTAAACATGTTTAGTTGAATTTTATAATTAATGCAAATTCCAGGCTTACATGCAGAAAACAGGCGTTCCCATGTCGCATTAGATAAACATTTGCCTGCCTCTACATACATACATATATACATACGTACATCTTTGTTTGCGACTTCTAAGCATTGGAAAATAACCAGACAAGAAAAGTGAAACACACATGCAAACCGGCGAATAGGCAGAGGCAGAAGCAAAGCAAACAAAAAATATATCGTGCTATTTACTGCCGGCTGTTGTTGATATTGTTGTTGCTTGCTGACGCTCTCGTTATATCACAGCCGCCGCTCTCTTTGCTGTTCACATTGACAGAGCAACGCGCTGCTCTCTTTATTATTTTAAATGCTTTTGCTTTAAGCGCATTATAGAATTTTTTTTGACATTTTAAGCTGCTACTGTTTAATGAAAAGAGCGGCTCTATTTTATGCATCATTTGATAAGAGTAAAATATTTTGCGTGAGCATGACCTTCGAATGTTCATATATGGAACTACCACCATACATTTTTTTTTTGGTTTTATTATTTTGTTGTCAATTAATGAACTGCTGTCAATATGTTTTTATATGCATATAAAAAAAAGAGCTACTGATAAGCGCCTTTTAATATGTGTATTGCGATTAAATATGAATATGAATATTTATTTTACCTGTCAATTGAATCTGAGAGGGAGATTGATGTTATCATTTAATAAAGTCATATACAAAGTATATTAAAATATAATAAAAAGAAAATAAATATAAAATTTTTTTAAATATAAAAAAAAATTTAAAGGTTTATATTTAAATTCATCTATCTAATAAATAAAACATAATTATTAAAAATGTAAATATAATATAATAAATTAATAATGAATTTAATTTAATTGAAATTATAAAATTTAATAATTATGAAAATAATTAAAACTAAAATTTAAAAAATTAAGATCAATTTAAATTCATTATTTGTAATTAAAATTTTAATTAAATTATAAATTTAAATATATTCAAATACAAAAAATATTAAAATAATATAAATATTTAAGTGTTCAAGCAAAAAGTATTGTATGTATGTACATATATATATATAGATTAAAAAAATCGATGTTTTAATATATATTAAATATACATTATATATTTTTTGTTAATTCAGATTCATATCTAGAAACATTCTATACACCATTTTTTTATATTTTATATTTACATATTTTATCAGCAATAATTTCCGTATATACATACATATGTATATATCTCTAAACCTGAAATAACATTATTATTTTTAGCTACTCCCAAATATTTTCGGCTATACCGCTAACTAGCTTATCTAGGGCTTTGCCTAGTCATCGACCACACACGTGTTGCTTTAGAATTTTTTTTTTGTCTGGCGGAAAGTTTTGTTTCGATATTTCACAATTTACTTCGTCATGCTGAGATTGATTATAAACCACTTGGGGAACCTGAGAATCATTTAAATGTATTTACATATACATACATATACACATATATACAAATATATATTATGCCTGGCCAGCTGTGTAAACAGCATAGTTTTAATCGAAGCCAACCAATTAGAGAACAGCTTGATTACACCAGAACAGTTAATTAATCTTATTGATTAGCTTTGTTCCGGCAATAATAGAGAAGCTTAACTCAAATTGTTTATCAAATTGTGTACACGATTGATATACCCAATCACAAAGCGTAAACGATTACGAAGGGGACTAATAAGTAACGATTAGAGGATATACTTTAAACGGCTTAGCATAGCATATTGTTGAGAATTGATCAGAACTGTGTAATAAAAGATAAATTAATAAAATAATATAAAAACATATATAAAATAGAAATAAAAAATAGAACAAATAAACAAAAAATTCGAAATAAAGAAACAAAATGTTATAAATATTAAAAAATAAATAAATAAAAATAAGTAAAACAAAGAAAAAGGTTTTACATATAAATAAGTAAAAAAATAAATTAAAAACATTTTAATTAAAAAAAAAAAGCAATTAAATAAATAAAAGAATTATACAATTAAATAATAAAAACAAGGAAAACATTTATGAACAAAAATTAAATAAATTAAAACAAAATTTAAAATTAAAAAAAAAAAAAAAAAAAAAAAACACTTTATAAGTAAAAATCATTAAAAAAAAAAATCAGAAAAAAAGTGATGAAAATTTATTTAAAAAATATATATATAAATATAAATAAAAAATAAACTTTTGGATTTAAAATTTGTTTAAAATTAAAAGTGATAACATCAATAAATAAAAAATCATAATACAAAAAAAAAAAAAGATTGAACTATGTCTGATCACTGGTCATTTCAGGCAAAAGCTAGAAACATTTTGGAATAATTATCACATACAGATTTAATTATCAAACACTATCCTCCTTCATAGCTTCATGCCTAACCAGTATAGAATTTTACTAAATCAATTTTACTTTATCTCTATTTCAATTCATCTCTTCCAGATCTTCATCAACAATGAGTGGCACAAGAGCAAGTCGGGCAAGACCTTTACCACCATCAACCCAACCACCGAACAGGCTATTGCCGAAATTCAGGGTGGTGGCAAGGAAGATATCGACATTGCCGTGAAGGCAGCGCGTCAGGCATTCAAGTAAGATAAATATAATTAAAAAATTGAGATATAATATGAAGTTTTACCCTATATCACTTTTAAAGATTGGGTTCACCCTGGCGTCGCATGGATGCATCGGATCGTGGGCGCTTGCTCTATCGCCTGGCTGATCTGATGGAACGTGATCAGGTCTATTTGGCTGTAAGTTGTGCATGTTTCACTATAAATTGGCACTGCTAAGCAATCACTTTTCTCTTATCATCTAGAGCTTGGAAACGCTGGACAATGGCAAGCCCTACAGCATGTCCTACAATGTGGATTTGCCCACTGCCATTAAGAATCTGCGTTATTTTGCCGGCTGGGCCGACAAGAATCATGGCAAGACCATTCCCATGGATGGTGATTTCTTCACCTACACACGCCACGAGCCCGTGGGTGTTTGTGGTCAGATTATTCCCTGGAATTTCCCCATTCTAATGATGGCCTGGAAACTGGGACCTGCCTTGGCCACCGGCAACACCATCATTCTGAAGCCCGCCGAACAAACCAGTCTGACTGCCCTTTACATTGCACAACTGGTCAAGGAAGCAGGCTTCCCCGAGGGCGTGGTCAATGTGGTACCTGGCTTTGGTGAGGCTGGCGCTGCTTTGGCTAATCACAGCGATGTCGATAAGGTTGCCTTCACGGGCTCCACTGAGGTGGGCAAACTAATTCAGTTGGCGTCGGGCAATACGAATCTGAAGCGTGTCACTTTGGAATTGGGTGGCAAATCGCCCAACATTATTCTCTCCGATTCGGATCTCGACTATGCAGTAGAGACAGCTCACTTCGGACTCTTCTTCAACATGGGCCAGTGCTGCTGTGCCGGCTCACGCACTTTTGTCGAGGATAAGATCTACGATGAGTTTGTGGAGCGCAGCGCAGAGCGTGCCAAGAAGCGCACCGTTGGCAACCCCTTCGACCTGAACACCGAACAGGGACCTCAGGTCAATGAGGAGCAAATGGAAAAGATTTTGGGTCTCATACAGACGGGCAAGCAACAGGGCGCCAAGCTCGTTGCCGGTGGCAGTCGCCCTCAAGGTCTGCCCGGTTACTTTGTCCAGCCCACGGTCTTTGCTGATGTCCAGGACAACATGACCATTGCACGTGAAGAGATTTTCGGTCCGGTGCAACAGCTCATACGCTTCAAGAAGCTTGATGAGGTAATCGAACGTGCCAATAACTCAGATTACGGCCTGGCTGCCGCCGTCTTCACCAAGGATCTGGATAAGGCTAACTATATTGTGGGCGGTCTACGTGCCGGCACCGTCTGGGTGAATACCTACAATGCCCTGGCTGCGCAAGCACCCTTCGGTGGCTATAAAATGTCTGGCCATGGTCGCGAGAACGGCGAATATGCTCTCTCCAACTATACAGAGGTGAAGAGCGTCATTGTCAAGGTGCCACAGAAGAACTCCTAAGCGCAGCAGCATCGAATGTGAAATCTAATTTGCGGCTTTGGCAAATTCGAATTGAATTTTCTATTTTAGCATTACGCACACATTAACTCGTCAATGGCATTGCTGTGTATTTTCCATTTGATTTAATTTTAGTGAACAAAACAAACTCTGAAATATATTTGAAATTATTTTTTTACAATATATTTGCTAACTGATTTTAATTCGGATAGAAAATTAGAGAAAATAGAATATATTAAGGATTGTTGTACATTCAAGCAATTTAAAGTGGGAAATCAGGATATAATATTTTGTTAAGTATATAATAATATAATACTGGAAAATATCTATTTTTATAATAATTTTTTCAATATTATTCATTATGTACAATATTTTTTATATCTAGACAATTTGCATAAAGTTCTGTGCAATCTATAAAGGCAGACATTAGTCATAGATATAATTTGTCTGTTCTATGAGATTTTCTATTGAGCGACTTTCATTGCCCCAAGATAGAGATAGAGAGAGAGGGTGTGAGAGTAGGAGAGCACATGAAAAACATGAAACAGAGCACAGAAACAGCCAAGTTTCAAGTCCGCTAGAAATCTAGCATACAAAATAAAACCGAATGCAAAACAATTTCTGAATTTACATATTTATTCATGATGTCTAAAATACCCATCTACCAGCAGTGTACTATATACAGGGTAGCACAGGCTTAAATGTTTTATATTTATTGTAATTTTCTATATATATGTATGTGAGCTGCTTTGTTTAGTCGCTTTTAGCCGCATAGCAGCCATACAACAGCAGCAGGAGCAGCACGAAGCAGGAATCGAAGCAGTGACAGGAGACGGACGAGGAGCCGCCTTGCATCCTTTCTATGCACAAAAGTTGTTGCATTTATATTGGACAGCAGCTGAGCGTGTCAAGTGTTTTGTGGTCACTGCAAAGTTGCAGCTTATTTTGTTTGCCTCATTGTTGTTGTTGCTGTTGAAATTGAATCAAAGCATTTGTTAGCAATTTATTTGGAAATTTGTCTTTTTCCCTTTTATATATATATATGTATATAAACAACAGTAAATTGCATTTGGCTCTGGTCTGGACTACAATTTATTTGCCATGGCAAAGTGCTTTTCGAGTCATTTGATTTATTTACAAGAGATAAGTTGCAGGTGCTTGAAAAGTTGACTGAATTTTAAGTGAGTTTTTCTTTGAAATATTATGTAAAAAGTAAAATGTAATAATTGAAAAAAACCAGCCAGAGAGACAGCGAGAGAGAGAGAGAGAGAGAGGGAGGGATTTGCTCGAGCTTTGACTTGAATGTTTATTGTTTTTTCTTTAAGCTGAACAAATATAAATAAGGTTTAACAATGAAAAATATATACCCTGCGCATATAGCAGAGAGAAAATAGAAATAACATTGAATACATTTTTTTAGGTCAGATATAAAGCATATGAAGCGCAATAGCACAGTAAAATAAATATATATGTATAAAATATGTTTCAACTTTTATAAATTTTTTGTTTATATTTTTGATGCATTTTTTAAACAATATTATTATATTTTTTTTTTTTAACATAACTGTATAAGAACTGAAAACTAGAAAACATAAAAAATTGTTTATACAATTTATATTATTTATTTTGTTAAAATTCTTCAGAGTGAATAAATAAATTAAAAGTTATGTATAAATTTAAATATTTAGTTTATTTTATATTTTACGATTTATTCTCATGTTTATTATATATTATGCGTTATTTTATATTTATTTCTATTAAAAATAAAAAATAAAATATAAAAAATCAATTTTTCTGCTATCTGTATCTTTTGATATCTTTATAAATTTTTTATATTTATATTTTACATTTATTTTATTTTTTTTTAAATATTTTATATGTATATATTTAATTTTTTTTTAATCTTAATACATTTCATTTTTACTAACCAAAATATATTTATTTTTTATAGTTTATTTTTCATACATTTATATGAGGATTTAAAGAATACCGGATTTAAAGCTTAAAATCAATCAAATTATCTATTTTATATACATCTATATGTATATAGTTTGATTTCAAATATATATTTTTTTTAAATAATTTTTGTAGTTCATATTAAACAATTTCCTATAACTTCTCCAACACTTTACAGGGTATCAGTGAGTCAAGTGTAGCAACCTTTATATTTTCAATTTTTCTTTCCACTTCAGTAGTTTTTACGCTATTTGCACATTGGCAACCCTTAATACCCTGCCAATGCAAAATGCAACATATATATGTATACATATAAATTTCTTTTTTTTCAATAATCAAACACCCAAAAACCAGCTCCAACTGCTGCCAGGGCACACATGTTGTATACGATATTATTTTCATTGCATTCGCATTCTCTTTTTCCAAATTGATTTTCACAATGCCAATTTCATGCATATTCAAATATGAAACACACCGACAAATATCTTCTACACAATGTATACGAACCAATTGTAAATGATTCCAAATGCCGGGCTATAAAGGGGCGTTTGTGGGCGTGCCTGAAGAGGAGCAGAGCAGGCTTGGAGGAGCTGCCAAAAGCGCAGCCGTGCGCAATGAGCCGAATGCACAGGTACGACAGAGCGTTACGAATGGCCCATGCCCAGCAAAAAACAAAAAAAAAAAAAAGAAACAAGAAGCTGACTCTGAAGCACGAAACATAATTGAAAATCATTTTTCCTCAGAATAAAAAAAAATTGCAAGTAAAAAAAACAACGCTTAATGCACACTAAATGTGTCAAATCCGTTGGCAAGTACAAAGTGGAAAAACAGGACGACGGTGATTGAGTGCCTGACTAAAAGATACCCCCACATTACAGGGTGTATACAAAAAATGCACTTTATTAGAATGACTTAGTAATTTATGACTTTATGGCATTTAGAATTGATGAGATTGAAACCGTTTTTATTCCAATAAATATAAAATATTTTGAAATATAATTTATAGATATGCTTTAAAGCTGGAAAGGCATTAAATTAAGTGTATGTATTAAAAAAATAAATAATAAAAAATTTCAATGATAAGAAATATATATGAAAAACTAATATAAAAAAAAAAAATAAAAATAAAAAAAAAATATATATATATATATATACAAAAATATATTTATAAAAATATATTAATTATAACATAAAATAAATTGAATAAAATATAACAAATTAATTCAAAAATTGTAAGGAATATATAACATTTTGAAAAGTACATAATAAAATATAACATATATTAAATAAATTATAAAAATATATATTAAATTTATCAATAAATTATTTACTTACTTTTATATATTTCAAATCAATTCTATTTTCATTTTCTATATTTTTAAATTTACAAGTTCAAAATGTAAGAAAATAATTAATTATACAAAAATAATACATATTATGATAATTATTATAGAAATAAATTATGGCTTTAATTTATCATATTGACCGAAAATACTTATATATATTTTTATATTTATATTTTATATTTTTTTCGATGACAATTTTTTAAATTTTTATAAATTTTTTATTGTTTTACATTTATCATAAATTTTTCTTTTCTTCATTTATTTCATAGTGCTATATCAAATTGGATGCCTTTTTATAATTAAAAAAAATACATAGTCAAATCTTATTAGAATACTAATATACCCTTTTTCACTTAAGCCGTTAGCAAGTCAGCATTAATTTTCATGACTAAAGCCGATTGGGCGCTATACTATTTCAGTTGCGCAAACCACGAACTTATTCCGACTACATTTTGAGCCAATTACAATTATGATGCCTATGGACCACAACTATATTTTAGCATTTGGCACTTCATTAAAAGGCTAGCGGAACGTGGCGTAGCGACACGGGCAGCCAAAGCCTGAGTGGGAAAAAAATCGCCAAGTTGGCCAATTTACCGGCACATTTTTTTGTTGTTTCGCTCTTGCCTTTTGGACTGACATTGAGTGCGGCAGCAATTCGACTTTATCGCATTGTATACACTCGATTACATTGTTATGGCACTGGCAAAAGGTCTAAATGAGCCAATGGCGCGCACCTAACTTAGATGAGGCAAGCGGAGAACAAAAAAGAGGAATATATAGAATTTTAGCTATTCGCTGCCATCAACTGCTGCCACCTGCCTAGCCAAAGCAAAAGAGCTAAAGTAAATTGGCAATGTTGCAGGACGGGTATAAAAGCATGCATAATACTCGTTCATAATAATTGCTACAAATAAAGAAATGATATTTAAAATAATATAAAATAATATTTAAAATAATATTTTTATACTTTTAAATTTTTAGGACAATTTATTATTAATATTATATTTTTTCTCTAATTTGCATGGCTCAAAATATAAAATAAAATTTTGTTTTTTACAATTTTCATAAATATTTATTATTATTTTGTTGTTAATTTTATGTGCTTAACTTTATTTTATAAATTAAAAATTATTTAAATATCTTGTATTATAATTTTTTATTTAAAAATATTTAGTTATAAATCTGTAATTCATTTTATTTCTTTATATTTAGTTCATATTTCAAAATTTCTAGACCCAAATTTTAAATCAAATTATAATTAATTTAAAAATGTAATTAATCCAGATTCATAAAAACAAATCCTTTTATAATTACAAATCGTATTCAAAACAAATATGCTTTTAATAATTTTCTAATAAACCGAGTTGAGTTTTCAACTTAAACCAATATACTCGCATCAAGTCTATGAAAAAGCCATGAAATAAAAGTGAAAAAAAAAAAAAAAATAATAGGGGCGAAATACCCTGACTTTGATCATTAGCCATCAAATAGCTAGGGACGCGTTGCGCTGCGCTGCAGATAAAGAAGAATACAAACACAAAGAGCACGAAGCGATAGCCGAATGGAATAGCTTGTCTTAACAAAGGCTTAGACATCAGCCCAGCAGGAAACGCCACCCACGGGGATTAGCTGTGTAAGTAAGGCAGATCAAGACATTTGCGCCATCATCCACGACTCTGACATCTTAAGTCGCATCAACATTTTCTTTCTAATGCCTTCACTGCCACCTTTCTTTTTATACGCATATACATTTATGCGTAATACTTTGCTCAAGTTTTATTTTACTGAAAGGTTTTTTTTTATGAATAAGGAAATTCATATATATTTAAATTCCAAATGAAATTTAAATAGATAATGTATTAGACTTAAATTGTAATTGTGTTGCTAAAAAAGCTTTCAATTTCTTGAAAAGAAAATGTGGCCTTTGACAATAAAAAACTGGAGAATGAGACAACAATAGAAGTATTAGAAAATAGCTCACAAAATATTATTGCGTTCAGTATGGAATTTTTAAATCTTTACCTATGCTTCTATTAATGGAATGGCCTCATTCAATTTTTCGCTTTAGCTTTGCTGTCAGAGTCTAAAAATTCTCATGTGATTTTAGGAATATCCTCTAGAAATTAAATTTATGAGGTGCTGTCTCTAAGTCTTCAAATTTATTTTCTGTCTTCAGTTTCGGTATAAATTTGTTAAAGCAAATGTGCGGTATTTTTTATTATAAATATTAAAATTTATGATTTTATATGAGGAATAATATATTTTTATAAATAATACAGTTTCGAATCAAATGGCAAAGCCTATTTAAGCAACTAAAAATTGCTAATAATTGCCTAATAAGCAGCTTAATAATCATTAACGAAAATTTTGTTTATTAAATTAAAATTTTATTTAGTTATTTAATTTTTTTTATAGTTTAAATATTTTTAGATATTTTTGTGAGTTTTGTAATTGTTTCTATTTATATTATATTATATATTGTAAATGTATTTTTTTAGACTTTTTTATTTAATGTAATAAAATGTATATAACAAAAATAAAAAAAAATTTTTTTTTTCCTTTTTAAAAAGGCAATCAAATATTTTAGATATCTTATATATAAAGTTCGACTTGATATATTTTTATTTATTGTAAACATTAATGCAAATAATAAAAAAATTTGCATATTTAATTTAATAATGGATTACAAATTATTTTAAAATTCTGTTTTTGTCAATAGAAATGCGATTTATTTGCCATTTATTCATATTTATTTGTTGTTTGGGCTTTTGCGTGTTTTGGTTGACCTAAAAATGCGCACCAAAATGCGGTTCAAGTGCGCATTAGTGGGCATTTTAGACATAAACACACACACACATGCACACATGCACACACTCACACATACATGCACACACTCTTACACATATATTTACAAAATAAGTGCATCGCACTTAACCCAATATATTTGAAGTGCCTATCAATGCGACTCAGACAGCTGTATGTCAGCATTAGGCGTTCAATACTCTCTGCGCCACTTCTACTTGGCTAACAAGCCACAGCACTCGGCTCTAACCACAGCCAAATAGTTTACAGCTAATGCGCAATTTTCTAACCTCATTTTGATCAATGGAATCAAAAATTTATGCGACACATAGACCATAAAATTGGTCACATTCAATTATGTGTAAACATCAGAAACATCAATATATTGATAGAAAAAAAAAATACAAATATTTACTAAAACTCTGATGAGATATTACATATTTAAAAAAATTATCTTTAAATATAAATTAAAGAAATGTTTATTAAAAATCTGATGAGATAATAAATTTTAAAAAATAATATTTAAATATAAATTATTTAAAATTATATAATTTCTAAATTATAAAAATATGATATATATAATATAATCTAATAATAATATACAAATAAAATATAAAATAGACGTCTCACTGTCTCTTGATTAACATCAGCATCATCGAACATTGCTTCAAATAAGAGCTTCGAATCAAAGCATTTACTCTGAAGAAATCTTTTAGTTATTAGTTTTACTTGAGAGCGGCAATCGCTAATTGATATCAAGAGATTTGCGATCATTTGCGCCCTTTTCTCTCCTCATGCGCTCATTGCTCATTTCTTTGCTCAACGCTTCGGCTTTGGCGTTCGTAGTTTGAGCATAACTCCAATAGTATTGGTTGGGGGAGGGAAGCTACGCTTACGTCGACAGCTCTGAAAGTTGTCTACACATGCATATACATATAGGGAGCACAAGCATGGTTACTTGCTTGCGCTGAAAAAGTACAAAAAGTGGTTTGAGCTAATTTACATTCATAATTTTCTAGTTAATTAATTTCAAAGAATTATGAAAAGACAGAGGTAATAACGGAGGGAATATGGCTAGATAATCAACTGATAAGAATGAAAGCAAGAGAATAATTACAAAAACTTTCTTCTCTATGCGAAGAAAATAAAATGATAATAGAAATGATAAAGACTTTTCTCAAGGGCATATATTTTAGGAAAAGAAAAAGACTATATTATCATTTCATTTTCTTCATATATTAAACTAACAAAAAAAAAATATATATATTTTTAAAAATTCTGTCGTCATGTTATAAGTATATATTTTCGCTCTATTTCATGTTTTAGCTTTTACATCTTTATGTCAATTTAAGCAATATCGATTTACGCTAAATTCGCAAGGAATGCACTTGGTTTTTTGCTAAGCAGTGAAATAAGAAACGACTAAACGTAGATGACGATGTGAAGCTGATGAATTTTGATGCCATTGAGAAATGTGAACGCAGAATGCAGCGATGCAGTCTTTGAGTTTTTCTTATTCCATTTTTTTTTTTCCTTTTTTTTCGAACACCCGCACTTTGTTGTTGCAGTTTTTGCAGGCTTTGTAGATGTTTACACATGTCGCAAATGCACGCAGAGCACAGAGCAGATATATGTATGTGTGTATGTGCTACGATAGTGACGTTTGATGGGTGGCGGTGATGAGTGCACCAGCAATTGCTTGGGGGCGGCGCTGCAGGGCCGACAGGCTAGACGCCCAGCCGAGGCCTGATGCTGTTGGGCTTGGCTCTTGGCTATTAACTGTAGCAAATATTTACATAGGCAGCCGCGCAGCACCAGACACTGGCAAACAGCAAACAACACAAAAGCAAACACAAGACAAACAAATGCGGCGGCATGCAATAGCAGCAGCCGCAGCAGCAGCAGCAACAGCAGCAACCAGGCAACGTGCAATGTGCAACAACAGAAACAAAAGCAGCAACTGTAGCAACAGCAGCAACATGACTCTATATGAGAAGCACTCAAGGCACACGTAGTATTAACCATCTTTTTGAATTCAGACACTTAGCAATATGAACAAGAGAGCGAAAAAGCTCCGAAGCTGAAGAGTATGCGACGGAAAGATATCCTGTATGTTAGTAACCATAAATAAAAATATGTATATATAATATATATAATTTAAATAAAAATTTGAATATAAATTTCATGTTAGAATTTTTTTTTATTTATAAAAAAATAATGAACTATTAAATAATTAGTTTTGTAAATAAATTTTTATTTTCAATATTTCTAACATTTTTATATATCCATACCCATAGTTAATAATCGATTTATTTAAATTAAAATTTCATTTTATTTTTATAAAAACAAATTAATATAAAACACATTTTCAATCATGGAATTTTAGAGTTTGAAAATTAAGAAAACAAAATAAAGTAGTCAACAAGATTTTTGTTTCTATTAAATAATCCAATTTTAAACATCTCATATTTTAAAATTAATTTATTCTAATTTTTTTTTAATAAATTTGTATTACAATTTTTTGTTTTGTTTTTCTTTTATTTTTTAACTCTCTCTAAATAACAATACGAAAAAAAATTTATATTTATATATTTTTTTATCTTAAAGGTAAGAGAGTTTTAAAATAAAAATTTGAAAAAATCTCTAAAATGTAAATTATTATTATTTAATTATATTTTAATAAATTAAATTTTACTAATAAGTAATTATAAGCAATTTTAAAGTTGTATTCATTTGATAATAGAAATAGTTTTTTTATATATAAATTTTGTTTTTTTCATATTATTTTTTTGCAGCTCCGAAACACACTTTATGCTTTAAACTCATGCCATTCCCTATTGTGCTAGCCTTGCTTACAGGGTATCAGGAAAAATACACTGTACTGTATACAGGCTGCCAACAGGTAATAAACTTGACTGCACAACGAATGAAATATGATGATGGGACCTAGTCTTGTATGGCAGCTGTTCCATTCCTCTTCACATACTTATTTTTCCTCCTTTTCCTACTTTTTTAATTTAGCTATTCTGTTTGATTTCCAAAAGAAAAAAAAAACTCAACAAGCGCCCAATATGCTTCTACATATACGTTATGAGATTATTCAAAGCTTTTTAGATAAGTACTGGAAGCAAATTATTAATGTTTAACTACAGTTCGGAGAATACTGCTTTTATTACTTCACAAAAGCAGAACTAATTTCTGGCTGATTTTATTTATAGTCTGCTTCGAAGCTTTGTAGTTGCCAAATAAATACAAAAAATTATGTAAATTTCTATTAATGAAGCGCAAAGCTTATAGAATAAAAAATATTTTGGTTTTGGTTTTTTGATTTCAATAAAAAACATTTAAATTTGAAACCAATAATTTTAATTTAAAATTTTTATTAAAAAAACTAATTATATTAAAATTTATAATAATATTTAATATATATTCAACATAAATAAAAAGTGAAAGTAAATATATCAAAAGTAATAAAAAAAAAGATTTAGTTATCTTTTTTATATTTATGCACATATACATAAATATAACATAATAAATATATAATAAAGTATATAATTTAAAATTTAAATAATTATTCTAGAAAAATATTAATATTCTATAAAAATTATAATCAACACCTTATATATCTTAATTTCAAATCACATTGTCACAAATATATACAATGTAATCAGTGCTTGACAATTATGGCTGTTGCCTTCTGACACGTAAGCTTCATGCAGCAGTTGTTAGTCGAGCTGTGATTTCTTACATAAAGGCCCATTGTAATGTCAGTGAAGATACATACATACTCAGGTATATGTGTGTACAAGGAGAAGTTCCCATGTGGGAACCCTTTTTAATTAACTGCGCGAACAGCAACAAAAAATCATCAAATATAACAGCAAACGGGCCAAAAAGTACATTTTATAAGCCATTTTATTTGGCTGTTGGCATGGTTAAAAAAAAGCTGCCCTCAGCGCTACCAGCCCCTAAAGATTCTGCAAAAATTTCTTCGGAATTTATTTTTTTTTTGCTTTTCTTCTTTTTTTGTTGGGCTCTTGCATGTTTTTTTTTTTTTTTTTTTTTGCTTTGCTTTACAAATTGTATTTCAACGGTTTTGCGCTTCATTAAAATTGCTGTTAAAATAACACACGCACAACACACCGAAGGGGGTCGGCCTGAAAGAGTCGTGGGTGTGGCCATATGGCATTGAGGCACACAACTTGCGGAATGTTGCTCTGTTCTTCTCTACTTGGCACAAGGCCGTTGGAGACATGGAGACATGTGAGTGCGCCAGCTGACAAGGCTTACAACATGATTTTGTGGCTGTGTATCCTTTGTTATTTGCCTTTGTGCGTGCAACAGCAACGAAAATAAATAAAAGGAAACAACAACAAAAACAGCAACAACAAAAAAATGGGAAACATGGCCAACTCAACAGCCACGCCCGCTAGCAATCTAAAAAAAAAGCGAAAGAAAAAACGTTACCAACAATACGCCTGTTAACCCAAAGTATTGTATAACGGAAGCTGTCGCACGTATGTGTTCATATATGTATTTATATAAATACATACAGATTTTTTTTTTCAGAGTGCATCAAAAGAAAAAAAAATAGAAAGTAACAATTCCAAGCTTTTTTGTTTATTTTTTTTTTTTTTAATCTAAAAATATGTGTTTATGTGCTTTAATATTTTACATTCTCAACTTTTTTCATGTTGGAAAATTTAAAAAGCTTTAGGTAAATTTATACATTTTATATATATTTTAATATTATAATTAAAAGTAGTACCTAATATGCTAAATTGAAATTTTAAGAATAATAAATATTAAATACAAAATAAATCAATAATAAATAACTTATATATTTTGATTAAATACAAATTTATAATATATTCTTTACTATTAAAATTTGTTTTTATTTTTTTATAATTTTTTAATTCATTAAATTTCAATTTCTAATTCTTTTTTTTTTCTTATCTTCGTACTTATTTTCTTTTAAATTATAATTGATTTTTCTTTTAAACACATGCATATACATTTTAAATTATTATTTTATTTGTTTCATACTTTCTTTATTTTTCATATTTCTTTTTATTATTATTTTTGTTTATTTATTGAAATACAAAAGCTTTTTTTTTTTGTGTATTGAATTTAAATGTAATTATTTTAGTTAATTCTTTAAAAAAAATATATAAATAAATATTACACTAAAGTTTCATTAAAATTATAACACAGCCAAAGAGTTGCTTATACCAAAGGATATTAAAGCACTTTATTATTGTTGTAAAACCCTTTTTTCTCGTAACCATTTGCTGGCCAACTTAGTTTTTCATTTTCTTTTTTCAATTTCCTCCACAAATATTTTATCATAGACCCTAAACTCATCTATGTATACTACCCGCAGGACTTTTGGCATTTAAGGAACCTTTGATAGACTGACAACAGGCCGGAAAATACGCAACGGAAATTCGAAAGGAAAGTGTATTAAATAACAAGAAGTTAATGAAGCGTGGAGCCAAACACATTGACAGCCACACAGGATGACATGGGAGCGGAGGCGGTGAGGCCGAGTAGCCCATTGTAAACAGTTAGTAAGCTAAAAAGGAAACCACAATAAAGCAAAGCCCTAGAAGAGAATAAAAAACAATTCAAGTAGCAGCCAAGTTATTTATTACTCATATTCGCGCCTACACTTTGCTTTTGTTTCATTTTAAAATACCCTGTAACTAAGGAGGTTTGCACAGAGGGCATACTGGAACTATTTTATTTTGAGGTATTTCAATGCTCTGTTTGACTTATATTTAATATATTTTTAAATGAATACTTCACATTGTTGTTTTGTGTTGATTTAATTTATTATATATGTATAAATAGCAAGGAATTATATTTTTTTTAAATATTTTTTTATTAAAAATGAAAATCATATAACAATTATACAAAATTTGTATTACGACTATTTGAAATTGAGTTTCTTCGAAAGTTTTATTTTTTTTTTAAATACACAAAGTGATATTTTTTTATTACTTTAATTTATTTTATTTTTTGCAATATTTTTTTATATATTTATATATATATTTTTTTAATATTTTATAACATTTTTTTAACCATAATTAAATTTCTTTTATTTATTCTTTACTTTTGTCTGCCATATTCATGAAATGCTCCACTACAGAGCATAAATTGTTTAATTAATGCAGGGTATTCTGCAATTCTATCAACATTCTCATCATTATATTTAGCTCCTTTCTATTGTTACACTTTTGTAGAATGAAATGCACAGCTGTTGTTTTTAAATTGTGCTCCTTGTTGCCTGCGGTTTTGTCAGCTCGTTGTGCCTGTTCCTGTTACCGACGTGGTCCTGTAACTTGCCTCCCCCTAATAAAGAACCTCTTTGTTGTTGCAATTGTTGCTTTTGTTGGTTGTTGGTTTTTGGGCATTGTCTTTGGAGCCATTGTTCCTGACACTTGGCTCTAAGCGACTGCTTCAGCGCTTAAAACGCCACGAACTTTCTGTCTTCTTCATATTTGATTTTTTTTTTCTTTTTCTTTCTATTGCTACAGCGGTTTTTTACCGCAAGATCCTTGTCAGCAGTTTTTCTCGCCGTTTTGTTAAAAGACCAAACTTGATAGGGTAATTGGAGTAAGTGTATTATGTGACTTGGTTGGTTAAGGCACGAAATAAATTTAAAAAATAATTTAATTAAAAAAATAAATAAAAAATGAAGCAATATATATTTCTTAAAACTATACATATTAAATGAAAAAAATGTATATTTAAAAATATATTGGTTAAATCACGAAATAAATTTAAATTAATAAAATTCAATAAATTTAAAAATATTTAATTATGAAAAGCAACATTAGAGCATTTGTCTAAAATATAAAAAATAGTAAAACAAAAACATTTTATTAATAAATCTATCATAAAAAAATAAATAAATTTATACAAAATATATTTTTTATTCAGTTTAAAAACATTGTTTTTAATTTCAAAGTATGTTAAGATAGCTGAAGCTAACAAAAATATTGTTTTTTTTATTTATTATAAATCAATGGAAATACATCTGTGATTTATCTTAAATATGTGAACAAAGTTAAGTCAATAACTACAATGTTTAATTATTCAATAATATTTTTTATTTATTCAAATTAAAATAACATGAATTAAAATTTAGCTCAATAAATAACCAATACAATGTACGCAAAATTTATATTAACATTAACAGCAAAAAAAATAAAATAAAATAAAATAAAATAAAGAATTTTAAAGAAATATTCATTGAAAAATTTCATATGAAATATGAAAAGCAATTATATTTTCATAAAAATTAAACTTTGAATAAACATAACATGAAATAAATACAAATTAAATTGAACAAGAATTTAAAATATGCAAATGAATTTAACGAATGAGAAAAAAGTGTGAAAAGAATTTAGTTGAATTGCATACAAATTGAATTTAATTGCAAAACTAGGCTTGAAATTGAATACGAATTGAATTCGTGTGGAAAGTCAACAGTTAGAAAAGGGAAAAGTAAACGCACAATCCTGTATATACATATAGACATATATATATATATATATAAACGTATGTATGTATGTATGTTATATATATATGTATATATATTTTAAGGCTATAGACAACTGTCTGTGGTCGCCCACTTTGTACAATCCGTGATTGCTCCCTCTTTTATTTATTGACTGTTAAACTTTTCATTAGCCATTTCGTTTAATTCACACACAATATCAAAGATTCAAAGGCAAAGCCATGACTGGCAGCAGCCAGCCAGAGTCAAAGCCACAGCTAGAATAGCAAAGGCGAAACGAAACCAAAAAGAAAAACAGCAACGAAAACAACAACAACGAAAATGGCAATGGCGACAACGAATGGCACAGCAAAGGCAGCAACAACAACAACAGCAACAGCAACAACTAACGGCACTAAGTATAATGTATTTGTGTTGAAAGCAACCACAGCAGAAACTTTATTGCCTGCATGTGTGTGTGTGTGTGTGTATGTCTGCTGTATCACAGATACAATCAGAGCGCAATTGTCTGCGTTGATGAGCGAAGCAATGGAGCGCCCATCATGTATGCCTTTTCAACCTTCTACCAACACCCAACCACCTCTGCCCCGCCCGCTTCCACTCGCACTCCCACTCCAATGCACGCCCACAAAGCAACCGCCCATTGACTGTGCGCTTTTTTTTTTATTTTATGACAAAGAGAGCAGCACGTAATCACAATGATAAGAATCACGCATCCCAACACTGAGACTTACTGACAGCCACATTCCGAATGACAAAAACCAGAATTATTTTTGTATGACAAAAAAAGAAAAAAAATTACTGAGAGTGGAAAAGAAGGAAAAGAATTATTTTCGTATAATGATTAAGTGAAAGTTTGCAGACAAACCATAAAATATAAAAAAAAGCTTGATTATACGCTGTTACTGCCCATAGCTAAGCGATTAAGTGCTCTGAACTGAAACAAGGTCTATGGCAGCTTGGTAAATGCTTATAATGAAGCTGTAAAGAAAAATACAAATTATAATAAATATATATGAATATAAATATTTATAAATACAAGTAAAGAGAAGAGACAAAATAAATATATGTAAATATAAATACAAGTAAATGGAAAAGTTTAAGTCAAGGACAACTGACTTGGATCTCAGAACTGACATAAATTAAACTACATTTATAGCAATAAAGGCATTTAGCCACCCCAATAGCTAAGGTATACTTATAAATGCGCTGTAGAGTTTAAGACAAAAGCTGCAATAAAAAAAAAAAAAAAAAAAAAAAAAAAAAAAGCGAAAGCTAAATAAATGTAATAAATTATTTTATTTTACTGTCAAACTTTTATATACAATTTTATTTATTTATGTAATTTATTATTTATTTAATGTTCTTAATTAAGTGTAATAAATCATTTATAATAAATTTTCTTCAACTTTTATATAAAATGAATACAATTAATTATTCTTATTAAATTGTAGCTAATATTCATTTATAATAATAATATTCATTTTATTCATAGTTTCTTGGGATAATTTTAAAATATTTTTGTTTTACCAAAATATAATTTTTTTTTTTTTAATTTTTAACATTTTTTTTTAATAATTCATAATGTTTACTTTATAATTGTTGTATTTTTAAATATATTTTATAAATAATATTTCATATATTATATTTTATATATAATATATTTTAAAAATTATAATAATTAATTAATTAATGCTTAATTAATGTGCTTTATTTTGTATAATATTTTTAAATAAAAAACAAATAGTTTGCTTATTAATTTTTGAAGAAAAAAATGTGTTTGCTTTCACTAAATTTTGTTATTTCAATATTAGCCAACCAAAATTTTCTTCATGTTATGTATAGTTTACAACACAACTGTCTCTAGCTTTGCCATTGCTAATGCAATTTCATGATTGACCCAACGAGAAAGCAATAGGAAAATCCGCCCTTTTATGAACAAATGTGTGCAGCTATGTTTCAGAAGCTGCTAAAGTAACGATATCAGATTTCAGAGTGTCACCAACAGCAGAAGCACGTCAGAAATTCAAAACGAAATAAATATACCATTTTTATAAGAGCATGATGAGCACACACATACATATATACACAAGCAGCCAAAGCAGTTGTGACTGCCCTTGCGTTTAGTTTAAAGCGAAAACTTTTATTCAATGTGAAAGTTTAACAAATATCAAACAACATTTAGCGAAAAATATACACACAAAAGAACTAGCTCGGCCATGTAACTGAGTCGCTTTGTACACGTGTGAGTGAGTGTGCGTATGTGTGTGTGTGTGTGCTTGTATTTGTGCTAAAAACATCTGTGATGTGACAGCATGATGCCATGTAGCTCAGGCAAAAGAGTCGGGCAGCTCTGACCCGCATAAGTATGCTACAAAAAGCATGCGGCTCACCTCCCACCCTTATGTCACGGTGTAACAGCCAGAAGTCCCAGACACGTATACACACACACACACACACACACACACTTATACTTACACAAATAGATTCTCTCCCTATGCAGTCGCAAAGTTCTGCACAATGCTTGAACAAACATTCGAGTAGTGTGACATATACATATTGCAGCACTTACCCCCTCTACTCACACACACACACAGAGTACTTAGTACTCTTCGCAGCGTGTTCCACTTGGGCCGGAAAAAAGAAACGCAACGTGAAGCGATTTTCATGTGTAAATCAATATTGCAATAAAAATAAAAACTATACATATATATGTCTGTATTTATATATTATATTTGAGAGCTGAGTTGAGTTGAGTTGAGCCATTTTCAGATGAAGCCTAAGCTAAAGCATTTTTAGCCTGAGCATAGCTGAAGGGGTTTTCAGGCTCGGGCAAAACTTTATAAGATAAAATTTTATGCTCTTCTTGTGTTTGTGGAAATGCGAGTATATTGTTTATCTTATTCTAGTGACTTATCTTAATCTTGGTATATATGTATTTTATGTATACTTTGATGTACTCATATTTTTATTTTGAGCTACAAACTGGAATTTACTTTAATTAACTTTTTTTTATATCTAAAGATATAAATAGATAGAAACAATAAATAAAAAATAAATAAATAAAAGTATAATAAATACATAATATTTTTGTATTCGCAAAGATTTTTAGAAATAAAATTATTTGTTATATAATTATTTGTCAACAATATATTGAATTAAAAAGATTTTACTTTAATTCAATAAAATATTGAACAAACTATATGTTGGGCCCAGCAATCAGCGCTTTATAAGAACTAAGAGCGGCAGTTCGCCAAACCTATTAGCATCTAAGAGAATTTTGTAAAGAGATTGCGCTCTCCTTTTTTAACGTTCATTCGTTCCCCCACGCAACGGCTCAGTCTGATCGGCCGGCTCGCGTAGATCGAATGTGTGCATATTTACTTTCGCTTGTCAACAAGAAACATAATTGCGGACAGCACGACGGCCAAAGTCGCTTGCTCGCATCTAATAAACAATTAAGACTTGCTAATCAAACTGTGGTTTTTAATCTAAAGCTATACGAAAAATCTCGATAGCTCAACACTATATTTAAAAATAAGAATTTTAAAATGTAAATATTTTATGTAAAGCTATGTCTTTAACCGTTGATGTCATTTTTCATTTAAATTTATTTATTATACATTTACATTTATTATTTTAACAAGAAATGTATATTTAAATTATTATAAAAAAAAATTATAATTTAAAACTTTATTTTGTTAATTTGATCACCCACAGACATATACAAAAAATTCTATAAATATTTTTCGCAATATTTATTTCTTAAAAGACCTGGCTAATATATTGTATATTCAAATGAGAAATTTAAAATTTAACATAAATAATTTAAGAGACAAATATATAGGTAAAAACTAAACACAATGAGTATAAAAATAGATAAATTAGAATTAGAATTAAATTGGACAAGCAAAGTTTTCTATACTCGTTGGCAAATGTAAATTGTAAACACATTTATATATGCATTTATAAAAAAAATATATATATATATTTCTGCTCTAATGACTCCGCAATCCGATTTACACATCCCACTTAATTTTTTGTAACAATTTGTGGTTTGTTGTTTTCTCAGCTGAACATAAAAAATAAAAAAAAATAAAATAAAAAAATGCAGATATGCGCAAAATCAATGTAGTTAATTTTACAATGCGGTCAGCAGAAAATAAAAAACATGCACCAAGTATATTGGTAGCAATAAAAATTAATATGCTTTACGTAACCGCATTGCGAAAATTAGCAGAAAAGTTTGTACCAGTTTAATGTATGTATATCTTTCTCGTTCTCTCTCTATTTAGAGGTAAATTAAATATAGTTTATATAGATTGATAAATCATGGCTAAAAATTGTAATTGATAATATTTGCTGACAATTGGAAGTAAAGAATGAGAAGAATAAGGCAGAAGAATAAGAAAGAAGAGACTTAAATTTCATATATTTTTTTACAAATTCCTTAAAGCATTTGCCTAAAATATAATATATTCAAATTATAGTTATAATACACTCACCTAATGCCGCCCACATTTAATATAATCCGATTTTCGCCATCCATGTTGCGTGCAACAGTTGTGGTAACAGCAGCAGCATACCCAAAATTATGAACACTTGACCAAACACTATTTAAGGAGTTGAATTCACAAATCCCTTAATCGTTTAACACGCACATATGAAACACATAAACACATTGTTGAATTAATGTTAATTCGTTATTAAAATTTATTTTTTATCTATATATATATTTTTATTACTATTTTCAATTCAAAGACACAAACGCGAAATGCTTTTTAATTAGAGTTAAGTCCCCTAAAGCCCGCTGGCTGCAGCTGCTTCACGTCCTTTTGGTGTGCTTTGCATATCCTTTGACTGCAAAAAAGAGGGAATAAATGTGAAATGCTGCATTAGTTGTGGTTTTTTTTTCTCCATTTTTGTTAAGTAATGCGCAAACCCAAATTGGGGTTTAGCCTAGAGTGATATGTGTGTGTGCTAAGAGATATGAGTGCAATGCATAAAATATGTGGGTCAAGAGCTCTTACTATACTCTTGCAATGGATAATATCATTTATGTGCTTAAATTGTTAAGCTCAGCATAAAATTTTACTATGTCAACGCAACTTTATGTGATACAGGTTCACAATTTGATATTAATTTGGGCTTTAGCAAATATAGTAAGAGTAAATGTATTTTTGAAAAACTAAATAATTATGTAAAAAAATGTTTTATTTAACATTTAAACATTTTTAACACTCTGTAACAGCGGATGGTTCCCATGGTATTGTTGGTACGTTAAAAACCCTAAGCTTACTTATAATATTTTGAAATTCTGACTATGATTGAAAAGTGTTCTCATTCGTATTAAACACAAAACCTTATTTAAGATTCATATCGTATCGTAGTCAGATTATATCGAATATTGTATTAGTTTTTGCAGCATACTTTTTGGAGCTTTGAGAATAAATGAAAACTTTTTTTTTTTTTTTTGGTAAAAAGGTTTATTTTATTTTATTTAAACATGCTTTCTACTGCCTAGTTGGCAGCTTAACAAGTTGAACATAAAGGTACAATTATTTACAGTAGAACACTACAGATATTTCAATAACAATTTACATAAACAACAATCACAATTTGGTTAATTAATCACACAATAATCACATTCACTTTTACATTAAACATTATTTTTATAGGAACCTCGCAGGGAGGTCCTAAAATACCAACATAATATAAACATTTTTCCTGTAAGAGTATTAAGTAATGCATACTGATATGGATGATTATTTTTTCATCTATATATTATGAGAATCTAATTTGTGTAAGTGCATATTCTAAAGTCGTAAAAATTATGTTCCTGTTAAAAAAAAAATATAAAAAGTTTTTGATTTTTGAATTGATAAATATTTTTAAATGAATGAAAAGTTACATGCATTAAAAATAATAAAAAAAAATATTAAAAAAAAATTGATTAATAAAAAAAATATAAAAATGTAATAAAAATAAGATTTTAAAAATAATATTAATGCTAATTATACACAAAATATTCGAAATAAATTCAAAGTAAATTATAATATACAAAATTTATTGAAAATGCAAAATTTTCTTGATTCAATATTTTACTCAACTTGTTATACAATATGTCGTTTTCAACACTCGTGCTCTGCAATTTATATTTAAATTCGATTTGAAAATTCAATTCATGTCGCGGTCTATCAAGGTCTTTTGGGATGCCACAGCTTTTGGCAACAACTGTCGAGCCGAGTGTGAGATGTCATAGATTCAATAAACGGCAACGTAAAGTCACATAAACGGCTTCAACTTCCCACATCGACATTCCATTAATTTAATATATACAAGAGAGGGCATTGTCAGTATCAAATGCCAAATAATGTGAGAGGCACCACAGATATGTAAATATGACAGCTGCTTCGACAGCTACGTCCCATGTTCTTTGGCCTGAATTTGAAAGAAATTCCACAGTCAGCCCACATTAAACATGAGCGAATGTTTATTGCTTACAGAAAACTTGGGCTCAAGAGAGACGCTGGTACGAGGCGGAGGGCAAAAACTTTTGTTGTCTTAGATTGTGCTGATTGATAGTCAGTGAAACATGAGCAAAAGTTGTGGTACAAATAAATGGCAGTCAGCCATAGATGCGAAGCTGACAAATGGTTCTTTGAAGAACAAAAAGAGAAAAATGCTTTTCACTTTCTATTGTCAGAGTTTTAGATTTTCGCGTAATTTGAAATAATAAATAGTTGCGAAAGAAATAATTTATGTGTTTTGACTGTGATGGACAAATATATTCAAATTAATCTCCGAGAGTTTCTATTGTCAATGATAAAAATATTTTTTTGGGGAAAATATAAGAAATATGTAGCGAAAAATATAGCTATAGCAAGAGAGATGGAATTATAGAGATATTGAAAAAAATGAAATAGACAAAGTGAGTGATGAATAGAGAAAGATACAGGAGGAATAGAGAGAGATATACAGATGAAAAGAGACAAATTATGAGAGACTTGAAAACGCGTTGGCGTAGAATACGAGGGCGAGCGAGAGATATAGATAATATCGCGAGGAGTAGAAGGAAAAAAGAGTCAAAGAGAAAGAAGAAGAAAGAGAGTGAGGGAGAGAAAGAGAGAGAGAGAAAAGTACAGAGATGATACAGAAAAGAGTAGAGTAAATAGGAACAAAAATAATAATAATGTACAAGAGAAAACAAATTGCTTGAGAAGTCCCAAGAGACCTAGAGAAATAGTTGCTTTAGAAGAGAGAAAATCCAATGCAATTTCTACTTAAATTAGATAAATTGCAGCTCCCAGCTTCACTTTTGCTGCATGACAATAAAATTGCCTAAGCACTAGGTCAATCTGGCTGAAAATTACAAAACCAAGAGAATTAATTTGGAAGAAATTGCTCGAGTAAAAATAAAATATATATGTATATATATAAAAGAAAGTACAAGACAAATGCCACGCTGGAGGAAAAGCTTTCAGCAGAGGCAGCCAAACATACAGACACACGCACACACACACACATATATATATATATAGATATAAATATGTATATAATCAGGAGAGTATATATCACGTCGTTGAGGCATTTTTATGGCCAACAGTCGAATGGGCATCGTTGCCACTTGCAGCGCCTTTAACGATGAACATTTTCGTTGGTTGCTTTTATTCCCTTCATTTTTATTATTTTTTATTTTTTGTCAACCACTTTGCTTGGTATGCAAATTTTTTACTTGGCCGCACTTGTGCACATTCCGGTAATAACATTCAAGCCAACTTGGCCAACTTGGCCAACTCACTGGCCATGTGCTCGATGTCAAAATAACAAAATGCTGGTTAAGTGCGATGCACTGAGCACAAAGTCTGGAGAAAAGGCCATTCAGCTGCTGATGGTTAATCAACTCGCAAGCACTGAAGCACTTACACCGGCCATATATATCTGACTAGTCAGACTATCTGAATATATAAACGAGTACGCCAGTACGAGAGCGAGTAGAAGTAATCGAATCTAGGCAGCAGCTGCAGCTGGACCTGAAGCTGAAGCTGAAGCTGAAGCTGATGCTCGTGGCATCGTTTCAAGTGCGTCATCAATCTCTGCTGCGTAGGAAATTTTCATTCATTGACTTGAGAAGAGTCTGGGCTTCAACATCGTGACCGGGACACAGACAGACGATTGACGACGAGCAGAGAGTGCAGGGGAATTGTGCTTGAGTGCCGAGTGCTTTCCATTGGCGCTTTGTCTTAGCCGCATTGTGCACCGCCTGTCGCTGGCACTTTTGGTCTCAACATTCAGTCAATCAACAGCTCGTTGAGGCTTTCATGGATTGCCACTTGAAGGACTGAATAATTTTCACTTGAACATCCATTTAATACGAGTCTTATTCACATGTGATCCTTCTGAATAACCAAGAGTTCACAAAAGCTAAATACGTGATATTCAAATCAAAAACGAGTTTCAAGGGTTCTCAATCTGTGAAATATGCTACATGGGCTATAAGTAAAAAAAAGAACCAAAAAAAAAAAAAAAAGATCGCTTTAAAGCGGCAGAAAAGCTGAAACCAAAAAAAAATGTTTTTTATATAACATTTTCTATTTATTTTTTACTTTATTATTTTTTTATTTATTTTTTTTTTCGTATTATGATTTATATATTTTTTATTTTATTTTACTTTTTGTGTTATAATTTATTTTATTATTTATTTATTTTTTTTTTGTATTATTTATTTATTTTATGATTTTTTAAAATTTTTTATTTTTAATATAATACTATCCGCATAAGGTATACGAAATCAAATATAATATGCGATTATGAAATGCAGTTCATTTCAATCAACGAGTCTTTATTTGTTAGTATTTTATTAGGTGATTTTTTTATAATAATAAGTATATATATATGATAATATTGAAAATATTTCAGAAATATATTGTATTAATAAAATTATAATGTAAGAATACAAAATATATAATTGGGAAATATTTATTGATAAAATTGAAATGAAGCTAGGATAGAAGAACAATTCTTCTAATTAGAATTCATAATATATTTATATTAAGAAGGCAGAGATACTTATCGATTGCGTGGCTAAGTGAATTTTTAAATGTTCTAAAAGCTCCACTCAGAATTGTATACTATATTTATTTCAAAAATTCTCTAATTTCTTAAGCTTTACGCTTACTCAAAATGCCCATAAAAACTCCCTACACTAGTGTCTAGTTATTTTTGATAAGTTCTTCCTTTCATTTCATTTTGCGTAAAGAAAACTTGAATAAGAAAAAATAAAATAAAATATGCCAGCAAAATTGTTCATATAAAGTTCTGTTAAACCAATGCTTTAGCTTGAGGCTAGCAAAATCAAGAAAATTGCTGCTGCTGCTGTTGTTGCTGACAGTAAATAAGTAACTGAGTAACTATGCAACTGACTATCTATTCAAATAGATACATACATATACAAATATCTTAATATTCATGTTGTGTGTGTATTATTTGCCTTCTGGCAGCAAATGAAAAAAGAACATTTGGCAAAACAATGCAGCAAACGCCAGATGCCTGGCTAAAAGTTTGGCATTACGCAAAAAACTAAAAAGCATTGTACAACAAGTTAAACAAGAAACTAAAAAGAAACAACAAATATCCAAAGCAACACAAACAAAGCTAAATAATGGCAGAAGCGGAAAAATGGAAAGCGGAGAGGGGAAAGTGGAAAGGGGAAAGCGGAATAGTGGAAAGGGCAGCTTGCACTGGCAACTGATCAGACTGAACAGACATAAGTATACGAGTTTGTATCTCGCACTGTTTGGCTACCAAATTAAAGCCAAAATCAATGGCAAGTTTTAGTTGTTGCTGCTGTGTGTCAGTAAGCAGCAACTGTAGAACAAGGTCAAAACGTCATTATTCGCAACAGAGACATTTAGCCACAACCAAAAAGCAAATCAGTTTTATCTGTCTTTATCAAAGGAATAGAAAAAAAAAAAAAAAATAATTTTGTCAAGGCTTAACAAGGTATTACTAACTTTTTATATAAGCTAAATATATGAATTTTAAGAAATGCTTTTAATTATATTTGACTCGCATAATTGACAAAAGTCTAATTTAATCTCTGTTGAAAAGCATTTTATCCATGCACAAATTGACTTTATTTCTTGCTTACATAACTTTGTTAGAGCTAAATGTATTTTATGTTGAACAATAATTACTTGATGACTTCTTAATAAATTGATTGATTTCTCAATCTTGTCTATCAAAATTTACATGAAAAGTAAAAATTAATATGATTCTTTTTATGCAATTTTCATGTTACGCTAAGTCCCTAGAGTTTTTTTTCCAAGCTTATATATTTAATAAAAGCAAAAAATATTTTATGATATATGGATTTGATTTCTAGCTATATATAAAACTTTTACAGACTCGTCTGGTGTCTTTTAACTGAAAGTATTACCAAGTTGAGGTAAATTTTATTTATTATTATAAAAAAAAAATAAATAACTAAAATAAAATAAAATAAAATAATAAATAATTTAAAAATCAAAAAAAAAATAAAAATCTATAACCAAATTTTTCAATTTTGTAAAAAATTTTTTTATAATTTTTAATATTTACTGTAAAATGAATATATAAATGCTTTAACTAGGTATGCTCCTTTCTCTTTTTCTCAAATATGTATACACTGTCTCTCTCCCACAATATTTGCCTACAAATTCAAACTAACTTTCATCAAGTATATTTATATAAATACTTGCAAAACTTACTAAAAACACAGACAAAAAAAAAATAAAGATGACAACAATAAGCTCTGTCAAAAGCGTCGCACAACAAACTTTTCCACTGCCCTCAAATCTCAAGAGGAAAAACATTTTAGCCATGATAATGGCAGGAAATCCATAATTCATGTCCCTGTCCTCTTTTAAGAAGGGGAAAAAAATGAATAAAATAAAAAAGAAGCAGCACAGATATTGATGTAGTTCATCACTGTGGCACTCTGGCCATCTACTAAGCAAATGCCACGCCTAAGCAATGGAATCAAAAAATCTAATTATGAATACAATGCAAAGGACAATTCAACTGCTCAACTGGCAGATACCCTTGATAAGCTGCTTTAGAAAAGTATTTAAGAAAGAGAAACCAAAAGTTTAGGTATTTTTAAAAAATACCTTTACATATTCATTTTTCGATAATATTTCTTTGATATATTTAAAATCTCAAAATATATCAAAATAAAAAAAAAAAAAAAATCTATGGATTTTTGTTTATATTTGTTCTTTTTTCATTAACTTGCATAATATTTTTTTAGAATTCTAAGCAAAACTAATATATCCAAAATTCAAATTTTTCAACACAGAAAAAAAGTATCTAATGCTCTGAAAAATCATTGGACGTTGCCAAAATGTGATTATGTATATAGGTATTTATAAGTATTGTATTATAGAGGCTGTATTTTCTCTTGCTTCTATCTTTTTTCATTTCTGCTTCCTGCCTCTGATTACTGCTTGGCAGCTGTTGCAACTTTATGGCTATGGGCGTCTCCCTCAGTGCTGGGCATAAAATTAGGAGCATCAGAAATCGAATTGTGTTTTATGCTAGGCATTCGCATAAATATGTCTTCAATATATGAATAATAGCCGATAAGCTGATGAATTATGTTTATGTGTGGCATACATAATAGAGCCTAAATATGTGCAATTTGATTGAAGAACATTTGAATATCATAAATCTTGTACGTAAAATGTAATTCAGTCGGTGAATAGATGAGTCTAATTTGAGGAAAATGAATAGCGAATATTATTTATGATTTTATTGCTAGAGAGAATTGAGATTTATTATTAGAACTTAACTATTTTTATTTCTATGTTTAAAAGATAATACTAAATTTAGCTTTAAGGACTATAAATCTTTCATAAACAAATGTGTATCATATTTCTTATATAAATTTTAAAACTATTATTTCAAAATCTCAATTTTGTTAAAAATATTATTGTATATTAGGGTACATATTTTTTTAAATTAAAATAATTAAATATATAATTCGATATTTACTGTTTTTTTTTTTTTTGTTTTTTTTTTTCAAAATGATCAAATATTTATTGAAATATATATAATCCTAAATTTAAATTTATATTATTATAATATATAATTAAATTTAAAATAAATAATAAAACAAAAATAAAAAAATAAAAAATATAATAAACTAAATCTTTAAAATAATATTTTTTTTAAATGTATATCTTATATATCTTTAAAATAATGTTTTAAAAAATATGTTATATCTAAAATGCTTTTTAATTTATAAAAAAATGAAGCGGATATTTGTTAATATGGCAATTCTATCTCATACATGTCAATGCTATCTGCACTCTATTTCCACTCGCCAACAATATTATAGAACGATTTTTCTTCAAAATTAGAGATTCATGAAGCACAACAATAAGCTGCTTTAGTCTTCAAAGCCTGAATCTATGATTTCCTCATCCCTGATATTCCCATAATCCTATGCTTCTTTTATACATACATGACAAACACGCATACACGAACATACACTCATACATTCACACCCAACTGCATTCACTCTGTTAACTGCACAGGTTTATGCAACGATTACGCTTGTGCTTTGCTGCATTTTGGGTTTTACCATCGGAATTTCATTATTGAATACCTTTTCTTCTAGATAGAATTTCTTAATCAACTTTTCAACTGTGTGCATTGACCACAGTCAAAATGTCTGCTATTTGAAACGAATATTTTCATTTTGAGAACGTGGAATGGGTTGAAAGTATTTGAAATTGGAAATATTTTTCACAGGATAACATATTGTGATGATATATTAAATTGATTAAATAAATGAATTGATTATTATTGATATTAAAAAATGGAATGAATAAAAAAAATAATTAATAATGAAAATATATAAATCAATAATAATAATAATAATATTAATATTAAACTCGCATTGTGTTTAGTTTCTAGGAAGCAATTTTCATTTTCACATAGATTCACATAAGGATTATAAATATAAATTTTGGAAAAGCATTAGTTTTTAATTTTTATTCCCACAAACCAAATTTAAAAAAACTATGTAACAAACCAACCTTAAGTTAAACTGTAAAATAAATATTTAAAAAAATTTAAAAAAAAAAAATTTTAAGCATTTTAAATAAAAAGAAAAGTATTTATAGACCATCATAGCTGCCTTTTCACTAAAAAAAATAAATATTCACTAAACCCAAATTTGTTTTGCACTTAGATTACAGCATTTCGCCTCGAAGGCGAAGTTTCCAACTCAGTTTATCTTTAATATATTCTGCTGCGTACTCTCAGCAAATTTCGTTGTTGTTGGCCTGTATTATCAACATTTGTCTTTGGCATACAGCACAGCTCATACCAATATGCAAGCATATTAAAATGTTTACTACATCTCAAACCCATATTTAACTGCTTGTTAACTTTAACAGGCAGCCATAACTAATTATGTTTAAAATGAAAACAAGTGAAGCGTAAGTTTTATGCTCACAACTCTTGGTCTATGGAAAATTTTAACGCTTCTATAAACTAGTTAAGCCTGATGTAGCATGGCATGTTAGCTATATATTATCCACTATAAAACGTACATGAAAATTATGTAAACAAATTTGTTGTAAATTTAGAAGAACAGCAACAACTAGATGAAGAACAAACAATATATTAGAAAATTGACGGTTAGCTCGAATGCTTCATCAGGTAAACATTTTGAAGCCACGCCTCCCCCCTTTGCCATACGCCCTCGCATCGAAACTAAGCAAACATTTTGTGGTCGGGAAGGTGGTTTTTGACTAACGTAAAACCTGGCCATGAAATGTTTGTGTGGTTTTGCTAACTTAAAAGCAAATATATTTGCTTTTAATTAAAATCCCCTGCGAGGTATATTAAACGGCGTGGCGTTGCCCAACTTCCAAACATGACATCAACTACAGCAGCAAATGCAACTGGAACTGCAATAGCAAATATACAAATATTTCGATTGCTGTACGCATATGAAACTAAATTAGATAGTTTCCAATATGCACAACATACCCAGAGGCCATCCATAGGTGTTTGCATATACCATATTGATGGAACAAACATAAATAATCAATTAGGCGGAAATTTGTTTGCAACTGAACGACAGCAAGAAGATATGAAAGTTGGTCTACCATGTGAGATATGGAAAGGTATTTACATATAGTATATATGTACATATATTGATGCATTCATGGAAATACTAGTTGTGCATCTGACCTATAAATATTGAACGAACAAATTTAGTGAGAAATAATATATATTTTAAAGAATATTTAAAAATTTATATTCATTTAAAATATATTTTAAATTATATTTTATATTATTAATATTAAAATGAAATTAATTTATATTTATTAAAATATTATTATATATTATTGTATATTATTAATATTAATTTTTTGTAAATTTAAATATTGAAAAATATGAGAGCGAGAGGGCTATGTCCTTCGCACAGAGTTGCTACGATATTGATAAACGAGAACATGCAACCAAGAGGCAGTTTAGACAGAGGAGCTGAATAAGGCAGTCAATAAGAGTTGGTTGAGAAAGAAAGACGTTTGGTGATAGAAGCGGGCGACTCCGAGAATTCGCTAGATAACAAGCTTATGATGGAAGGCCAGAATAATAATTCAAACGCTACGACATATAGAACTTTTGTTCACGAAAATATACTAACAAATAAAAAATAAAAAAACTATTCAACATTTAGTCCAACTTCATGATAATTCTTTATAGCCACTTAAGATTAATTCAGTTAAAAAATTTTGTTTTGTAAATTTTCATTGACTGTTGCTTGTAATTTATATTTATAAATGTATTTTTTATCATCTTAGTATGAATATGCATACATTTAAGAGCGCAATGCGAACTATACTGTGAGAGCCCATGAAGAAGTCGAAAATGCTAAGCTCTAAAGCGTGGAATGAGACACTAAGGGAACTGCGTAAATAGTAAGTTGAATGCTCTAGGAATGGTTAGTATGATTACATAAATTTCTCTTCAATCGTATACATTTACGATGGCCCTTCCATCGTATCCCACAGACTTGATTCGCTAGTCACGAAATGGAAAAGGCTCATGAAAAAGATGACACTAAGCTACGATTGAGCAGATAAAGAGGACATCGAAAGAGCAATTGAACACTAACACTTAAAGTGACTTATTTAAATTATTTTGAGAATTGGCAAAATTGTTGGCATAGGCGTATAAAATGAAGGTAGTCATAAAAAAAAATTATAAAAAAATTCAATTAAAAAATAAAATAAAATAAATAAATAAAAAATATAACTAAATAGAACTTGAATAATTTTTTGTTATCATACTTATTAAATAGACCCCATATGTTTAAATATAATTTATACAAGTTTAACTTAAGCTCGATAGATCCATTATGATACGTAGTTATTTATTAATATAATTACTCAATTTTTTTTTTTTTTTTTTTTGTGAGTATACCATATTTTATTTAAGTATATGTGGTCTACTGATAAAACACATGGAAACAAATGTGCATATTTCATTATAAAAGTAAAATCTATTGTCAATAAATTTTATGTATGTAAAAAATCAGACTCTCTTCCAATACATAGCAAAATGAGCATATGAATAACTTTTTTTATGGATATTTGAGAGCTGAACAAAAGTACAAAACGCGCAACCAAAAAAGAATTTTCTACTTGCCATATATTATGCAGGCATTTTAAGTGTATATGCAATTATATGTATATACAAATATATTCATATATATTTAAATATATATATATGTATGTATACTTTCTATTATATGTCATAAGTGCTTGTCGGCAATGCCTTTGCTGTGGGAAATGAAAAGAAAATAGTTTCTTAGACTGGCTGCCCTGGCTTGGCCTGGTCTGGCAATGCCAAAAAGCAAATACCTACACTCACTTTATATCCCGTCGTTCTTCTGCTCTCACTCTCACTTAAACCAGCCCACTTTGCCGCCCATATAGTTCAAATAAGTTTTTTTTTTTCCTATTTTCATGACAAATGTTGAGAAAAATTTTCCACCAGACGCAGCGCAGAGAGGCGTGGCAGGGATTGAGCTGGCAGTGAGTAAAGCAATTTCTGATTTATGTTGCATTTGAGGGAAGAGAGAACTAGCTGAATAAGTTATATAAGTAGTTGTATGTATGTTAAGTATGTATGTATATATATGTATGTAAATTTCTATGTCTATTGCAGTAAAATGTGCTCTTCGACCCGCCCACTCGCATTTCAAGCGATTTTGCAACTGTAAAATATGAGAATGTGATGGATAGCTATAGATATATATGTCGGATCGATATTTTTTATTTCTTTACTATTTTATTATTTTGTTATTGTGTACCACCGATAACTTTGTACTTAATAAATCTTTTATCATCTCTGACGTCATGTATCATCTCTAGTAAAGAAAACGAAAGAGAACCAAAATATTGTTTTACCGTTATTGATTTCTATCCCTTTCCCTCATGTGTGTCTGTCTTACAAAATCATGCGAGCCCAACAGATCTTTCTGTTTTGCGTAGTCTCTGCCGACAATGCAACAGAGCGAGATAAGAATAGTTTATGGCAAATTGTATTTGTATTGAGCGTGGGATGTGTCCACTTTGAATGAGTAAAGAGGAAGAGAAGTGACGCGCATTAAAAAGGCGCGCATTAATATTGAGAACGGCAAAGAAAAAGGTTGCATTATGTCCGGGCAGAGAAAACGCAAGGCACGCGCTGCTGAGGAACCAATAATGGAATTGGATGGAGATGAAACTCCGACATCAGAAGTGGGATCTCCTCCACACCAATCAACAGGAGAAGATCGTTTCACTGCATTGCTGGAAATCCAACATCAGCATTTCATGGATGCTATAAATGCGTTCAAAGAAGCGCAATCAACGTCGGGCAAACAAAAAACAATTATATTGCCAAAATTCAAGCCCGATTCCACGGATGATAATGCAGCTGCATGGTGTTCTACGGTGGACCTCATCCTGGCAGAAAATCCCTTGGATGGTAGCGCTTTACTCATTGCGCTTAGTAAATCACTTGAAGGTGACGCTTCGAGCTGGCTGTCACAAATTTGTTTTCATGGCATGACGTGGAGCGACTTCAAGGAATTGTTTTTACAACAGTTCCAAGGAAATGAAACGCCAGCAGCTACGGTTTTTAACGCATTAAGTTGCAGACCAAATGAAGGCGAATCCATATCTCTCTTCGCGAGCCGTTTAATAACCAAGCTCATGGCAAAATGGAAATCCCTGACGCATGAACAAATTGCCATGTCAGTTGTGTTGGCGCATGCTGCTCATGTCGATAGCAGACTACAGCGCACCGTTTATACGGCCAACGTAAAAACTCGTAACGAGTTTCAGAACGAGCTGAGATCTTTTGATTTTTTCAAAAAGAAAGATCGTTCAGCTGAGGAAAACTCGACCAATAAGAGACAGCGATTGCATACTCCCATTAAATGCCCCTTCTGCGGAAAACTGGGACACAAATTTGTTGACTGTCGATCAAGGAAGAGCAACGTCAAACCTCTGCAAGGATCCAATTCCAGTTCGGATGTGAAGAGTAAGGCTATTACATGCTTCAAGTGTGGAACCCCTGGCCATATTGCATCGGCTTGTACTGGACAAAAGGAATAAATTCATTGATCATATCTCAATTAAAGCAGACGAGAAATGGGTAAACTTGTGTCAATTGGCCGATATAATCGATAATCTGGTGAGTCATACCCATTCTTTTTTTTTTATTCTGGATCTGAGTGCTCACTAGTAAAGGAATCTGTGGCGTAGTGACTTTCTGGCATATGAAACAATAATGTTGTTGCCTTATGGGGATCGGAGTGCAATAATCAGCACTTTACAAATTTTGTCAAAAGTAATTATTAATAAATATTCTCTTGACGTTCTTTTCACGTAGTCCTTAATAGCTATATTAATTACGACATAATAACTGGCTGAAAAATTCTAACCCATAACTTTGGTATTAAAATAACCAATACTTTAAGACAACACTTTAAGACAGAATCTTCCGTGACAGTTTATCGATACAGAGTTGTGCGGTACAGATAAGACGCGTCTTGAAAATCTTGAGCGAGTTTTCACAAGCATTCATAGATGGGTTCCCAAGACAACAGGTTAGTACAGGTGAGATGTAAATTAATTTCATTGATTCTTATAAGACTGTGCATCGGAGGTCATATCGTCTTAGTATTGCGGCGAAAGAAATTGTTAAGAGGAGAAATTAACATAAAAATATGATTTGACAAAAGTGGGCATTTACAATTGAATGAGATGAAGAAGCCACACTATATCGTATCAATAGAAATGTGTATTTGGCTGCAGTTTATACAAAAACAAACTCAAGGTCGTCTTTTTCTTTTTCTTAATTTGCTCTCATTTGAAAGTTTTCGTCTCAATTAGCACATCTCTAAGGCGAATGACGAGCAAAAAGCAATTTGCTGATGAAATGAAATGGCAAGCACAAACACACGCATAAACACACGCAAGGCATACACAAATGTAGATTGAGCATATTCCTGAAATTTCTGTTAGTGTGTGTGTGTGTTTGTGTGTGCTCATTTCATATTATTTACTCTAAGCAGTTATTCTTGCAAAAAGTGTGAGAGTGAGTGTGAGTTGGCTTTATCAGTATTTGTAAGAGCATTGACATGCATTTTGATAAAAAAAAAAAAAAATAAAATAAAAAAAAATAAAATAACATAAAATAAATGAAAGAAAATAAAATGCGATATACAAATGATAAGAAATGATCCGACAAGATTAAATCTAAATTTAACACATTCAAAATTGGCGATTATGTCTTGCTTAGAAATGAAGAAGGGTGGTCTGGTGACAAAATTAGATCAAAGATTTAAAGGCCCATTCCTGGTGACAGAGGTATTAGATGGAGATCGATATACTTTAAAATCCTTAGTAAAAAAAGCGAATTTATAAGTATCCGCATGAAGCCTTGAGAAGCATGCCAGAAGAAGAGATTCCCAGAGAGTTAAACGTGTACAGTGGGGATGAAAGTGAAGACGTTGAAAGAGACGTCATGAGATAGTTGGTGGATTCCAACTAAGACGTTGAAAGAGACGTCATGAGAAAGTTGGTGGATTCCAACTAAGACGTTGAAAGAGACGTCATGAGAAAGTTGGTGGACTCCAACTAAGACGTTGAAAGAGACGTCATGGGATAGTTGGTGGATTCCAACTAAGACGTTGAAAGAGACGTCGTGAGATAGTTGGTGGATTCCAACTAGGACGCTGAAAAAGTTGGTGGATTCCAACTGGGACGTTGAAAGAGACGTCATAGACGAATTGTAGTAACATTGATGGACTTCAATGTGAAGATCCGTACATTCAGCTTCGGTAACGCCGTAGTGTAGGGTTGCCAGTGCTGGTAGGTACACGAGTTAATGTGTTGACTTGCGAGATGTCTGGTGGCATCACTATGGTAAAATCCGTCATGTTGGATGTACTGGATGTAACTTGGGAATGGGAATGGATGCTGAAAGGTTGTTGATTATTTCCGTCACCAGTGAGATCATATTAAAAAGAAAATTTTCTAATTAAATTGACCTATGAATATTGATTTGTTAATTGACCCTATTGCTTTCATAATTAAGCTTGACATGATCTGTTGAAAAAAGAATAAATAAATAAAATAATATAAATAAATAAAAGTTTTTAACACACGAGGACGTGTGAAGGTCAGGATGGCCGTGTCGGATCGATATTTTTTATTTCTTTACTATTTTATTATTTTGTTATTGTGTACCACCGATAACTTTGTACTTAATAAATCTTTTATCATCTCTGACGTCATGTATCATCTCTAGTAAAGAAAACGAAAGAGAACCAAAATATTGTTTTACCGTTATTGATTTCTATCCCTTTCCCTCATGTGTGTCTGTCTTACAAAATCATGCGAGCCCAACAGATCTTTCTGTTTTGCGTAGTCTCTGCCGACAATGCAACAGAGCGAGATAAGAATAGTTTATGGCAAATTGTATTTGTATTGAGCGTGGGATGTGTCCACTTTGAATGAGTAAAGAGGAAGAGAAGTGACGCGCATTAAAAAGGCGCGCATTAATATTGAGAACGGCAAAGAAAAAGGTTGCATTATGTCCGGGCAGAGAAAACGCAAGGCACGCGCTGCTGAGGAACCAATAATGGAATTGGATGGAGATGAAACTCCGACATATACTTATGTATATATAAATATATGTTGTTGAAGAGACCGCATAACTGTCAATGAATGTTGGCAAAATGTCAGTTTGATATTGGTTTAAGCAGTCCATCATGCTGACAGTTTTGGCCACAATGAAAGAGGAATTGAATTGTTTCATGAATTTAGACAGAATCGAGACATTTATAACAGTTTTCCCAGTAATAGCTATCAGCTGATAAATAATTCCTCTTTTCGATTCGAATTTCAATTGCCTTGTCTTTTTTGTTTGCTATCGAATACTTGGAACTTTTTTACTCAATTCCTCTTTTGATAATAAACTTGCGCAGAGATAAATTTCAACTGAGTTAGTTCAAAATATCTTCGTACTTTAAACGCCGAACTCAAACACCTGAGAAAAAGTTAATTTGGTCGCCCGCAGACTTTATCGATGCGTTAATATCGAGTCGTCAAAGTAATTATCAGGCAACATCGACAAACCATCAATCACAATATCAACAAACGGTGAAACAATGTTTGGATTTACTATGTATGATCGACAGCCAGATACCCTAGAAGTCTAAGTATTTGAACATTATATATTTCATTTTTATATTAAGGTACTTCACGCTTTTGTATAAAACTGATATATAAATTTTTCAAAATTGTATTTATATTTAATTTTTTTTATATATATTTACATATTTACATTTTATGGCTTCTCAATATTTTGAAGTCAAATATATTAAATAAAAAATAATTCAAATATTTTAAAATAATTTACATTTAAATAATAATAAATTAAATACATATTCGTTTTTTTTTTTTTTCTAAAATAAAATTAAATTATATATTTTATTTGAAAGTTATTGTTTAATTATTATTATAATTTTATTTATTTTATGTAGCCTCAAAATACAAAATATTTTTAGTCAAAAATATTTATATACAAATTAATTTGATTAATTTTTTTTAATAAATAACTTAGTTTTATTTATACTTTTTTTACAACTTTGTTATTTATTATTTATTTATTTATTTATTTATTTATTTATTTATTTATTATTATTATTTTTTTTTTTTTTATATATACTAATTAATTTGATTAATTTTTTTTTCTTTCTAATAAATAACTTAGTTTTATTTATATTTTTTTTTTACAACTTTGTTTGTCATTTATTATTATTTTTATTTATTTAGTTATTATTATTATTATTATTTTTTTTTTTTTGACTTAAAAAAAGTATTTTCTTCTATTGATAATAATAATTAAAAAGAGTCAATTATTTAATAATAATATTTTTCTAATACTTAATGGCAAATGATAAATGACTTCAATATATTAATATCGAGCAGCTAAATTAAACCGAAAACTTTTAACATAGAAAACAAAAATATAATTACCTGCCACATCTCAATTGTCAGCAGCTCATAATGATATGACTGATTGATTAAACTTTTGCCCAAAAAGAGAAATTGAGAGGTATAACAAGCTGTAATCAAGGGCTGCCCATATGGAGAACATATCAATTGATGGCCGTGGGCCATGTGGGATGCTGACGTCAATAGGGCAAGAGCTGCGAGCTGCGAGCAACGCAGCTTGTTTAATTAAATTTGCAAAGTATTTTTCTTGCAGTTAATTCTGTCAACAGCAATGCAGCAGCAGAGGCGCTGACGCGAAGGGAGCACAAGCAGAGAGACGAGTGAAGCTGAGGCACAGCTCGAGGCAAGTCTAGGGTTGAGATAGGGGCACTACTGCTGCTGAGGCAAGTCTAGCAAATGAGGATGTGAAAGAGTATGAGCAAGACGCGGGCAAGATGAGTTGCAGCAGCGAGCGACAACTCAGGACATGGCCATCAGCGCAGTTTCCGCACGCTTGGTGCCAGGTACTTGGTGCCGCGGGCGCCGGAAAGTAGGCTACACGGGAGTCAGTAGGTCACACAGCAGCGGCAGCGGCAGCGACAGCGGCAGCGGCAGCAGTAAATGCTGTCAATGGCTATATGCCTGCCAGGTAGCTCCAGGTGGCTTCAACTGCAGTCAGCATAGCGGAACAGTCCCGCATCCGCAGCACTCACTACACCCACGAGAATGTGTGCTCTAGTCAAGCCTGTTGCCCCAGGCAGTCGCTTGTTGTTGTTATTATTATTAATATATTTTTTTTAATGCTTGTGTTTTTCTTGGAATTTTCATAATTTGGTTGGCTTTTACCAGTATTTTTTTTTTTTATAAACATTTTGTTTTATCTTTGAGCACAAAGTTTTGCAACAAAACTTTTTTAGACAACTTTATTAATTATAATTAATTTGCAGAGCTAAAAGGATTCCTGAACATATTTTTTATTTATTTATTTCTTTTTTTTTTCAACTGATTGATGGCAGACTCTAATGGAAATCTATAGAGCTTACTTCCTTGTTGATTTCAACTTGGGCAATCCATTGAAATCTAATCTATAACATTTTAAGTTCACTTGGGTTAAACTAAAGTGAGGTCAGATTAAGTTAAAGTGGGGTCAGGTTAAGTTAAAGCGAAGTTAGCTCAACTTAAACTTTTGTCTAAGGAGGGGTAAAAGTTAAGTTAAGGTTAAGCAAAGTTGGGTCTGTTACGCTAGAATAAGGTTCATAGAAGTTGACATGGATTGGCATGCACGAAATTTCATCAAATTTGAATAAACAAAGCTGGGAAAACTTTATTAACTATTATTTTATAAAGGTAAATATATGTGAACCTAAAAGCTATGCAAAACAATGGAATATAATGTGAGCTTAGGCATAATTAACTCAGGCAAGTTTGGCTTGGGCCAAAGTCGGAGAATTTTATACGAATAGACTGGAATTAATAAAATTATAAATAAAAAAAATAATGTAAAAATTCATGAATATTTTTACAATTATTAAAAAAAATATATATATATTAAAATTTAATAATAATAATTAAACATTGCATGAAGATTGATACAATTTAAAAAATATATATATATTATAATTCAATAATTAAAAAAAATTTGTTAAGTCCACGAAGCTTAGTACAATTTTAAAAAAATATATTATACTTTAACTGAACCCATCTAGCCAGCTGTTTCAGATAGTTCTAGATAGAAAAGATTAAAAACAACTTAAAAGTACATTAAGTTTATTACAATTTAAAAAATATATATATGCATATATTATTCTTCAATTGAACTCATCCGGCCAACTGTTTCCGATAGTTCAAAAAGTTCATGCACACTCCACCACACCGAGAAGCTCTAACAATTGCCCGTCCATATGCTTCAAGTGTCAGCTGCATTTGCTTTATTAAAATTGTCGCGCAAATGATGTATGCAATGATGTGATTATAATTCAACGATTGCCGACAGATTGTAGTTCAGCTGTGTTCAGCTCCGTTCAGTTCTTTGCGAAATTATGAGATAAAATATTCATATTGCGTATACGCCTCGTTGCACCAGCGAAACGCATTTTGATTACCAATTCCAGCAAATGCTTAACTATGCGCTCTATTAGAAATTTCTTTCTTTTAGCTTTTTTCTGCTTTTGCTTTTGCTTTTGCTTTTTATGAAATTACACACCACAACGACGAGCTGAGCAAATTACAGACGCACACACACAGTTGCAGCACAATCGAGCCCCATTAGTGACATCTAGCCCAATCCACATGCATATGTGCCTTGGGTTTCTTTTTCTTCTGGGTTCTGGGTCGTAAACCTCAGGACGTGCACAATTGTAGTTTATGCTTTAATTCCTGTTGGCCAACATTGGCGCCAAAGTTAACTGTTGGCTCTTGGCTCTTTCTCTGTTTTATGGGGCGGGCCACACCACACACACACACACACACACACTCACACACGCACGTTGTGGCAACGAAGCGAAACCTTAATTACATTGCTCGTTTCAATCAGTCCGCAATGCCCACAGACACTCAATGTGACAGCAAAAGTGCAGCATTTGGTGTGTCTGGGGCCGTTTAACTTATGCCCGGGCATTTTCGTCTCCTTTGGAGATGCACGCTCTCACGCTCGTAACTCAATTACTGAATAGCAGTGCAAAACGGATTTCGGCAAAAGGAAAGCCCAAAAACCAAAAATACAAAAAAAAAAAAGAAATCTAAAAAAAAAACAGCCTTCACAAATCGCGCACGCGTCAACCGTAAAAGAAATTTTTTTTTTATAAATGCATAAGAACTTGCACCGCCCCGCACCCCCGCACATATCCTTTCATGTCGAGTGTCCTTTGCAGTTGGCACTCTTGACTATGTTGTGTTTATATGTCTCAGTGTCGCGCATAAAAAGCTAACAAAAGTTGACAACACCAAAAAAGTTTCTAGTCCCACTGGGTTAGGCCAGAATGAATGGTTAGGCAACTCCCCGGCCAATCTACGCTCCCATAAATTAAACCTTTTTTTTTTTTCTTTATTTGTTCTTTGTTTGTTGCTATCCGCCATAAAGCTACACACAATATATATCAACGCATTAAAAACAAACTAACAACTTTTCGTTTCATTCTATTCGTTTTTTGTTTGTGATCAAACGGCAAACTAATAAAAAACATTGCCAAACCATATAAATACGAAGTAAAACTACGCTTCTCAGACCTTAAATAACTTTGTCTACGCAACTTCAATTTAGATTGAAAAAAGAAAAAATTAAATTAAATAAATAAAAGAAAACAAAGTACAGAACAAAAAGGCTTAGCATATCTTATGTGAAGTGTGTCAAGCGTAGTTTACGGACAAACTTCTTAAACTCTTAAAGAAATGTAAAAAATAATGCTATAAAAATATTTAAGTAAAATATTAAATTTGTTTGAGAGCAAACTATAGGATTAAATATAATGCTGAAAAAAAAATTTAAATCATATAAATATTTTTCATATTACTTAAATTGAAAAAATTGAAATAATATAATAAATATATATTTAAATGTATAAAATATAAGGTGAAATATGGATAAAGTAATAAAATAAAAAATAACAATAATACAATAACAATTTTAAAATTAAGAAGGAAAACTATTTAAATATATCATTTAATTTATAAAATATTGCATTAAGTAAATAATTAACAATTATGATATATTTTATTTATCAACTAATACAATTTAGTTTCAAATATAATTTTACATTTTTGCATTGCTGAAAATTATTTTTTAAATTTTAATTTTACAATTTTTGTATGTAAATTTAACTAAAAAAAAACTTTGTATTTTATTTTAAAGTATTTGTAAATCAATTATTTTTTAATTATATGCACTATATATTTAGTATAACTCATTAACTAATTTATTTATTGAAAAATATATATATATTTTCATATATTATTTAAGCTATTTTATATTTTATTTTATTTATATTTTCCAACATATATAATATACTTAAATATAGAAACACACGAGCGCGTCCAAGAATGTTCTAGTCAATTCTAAAATCAGAATATCCTTTATAGCCATTTAATTTTACGACAGATATTTTAAAATTGGCACTTTTTGCCCTCCCTTAAAACACTTTTTTTGTTTTTAATTTTTTAAATTTTCAGTATGCGGAATATTTACTTTTAGATAAAACAGAAATATATTAAATATTGTTTAATTAAGGGAAATTCAGCAGAAATTAATATTATGCTCAAAATTGTATAAAAGATTTACAAAATCGTAATAAATATTATTTATATTTAACAAAAAAAATAAATAAATAAATTTGAATTTGGAATGAAATTTTGAATTTTAAAATCTACTTTAATTGTGTAAAATTCCTTTGATTTTATAGAAAATAATTAAAGAAATTACACTTAAATATAATTTGTATAAAAATTATATTGTTTGCTTCAGTTACGAATAGCATTTTTTATAATTAAAATAATAGCATAATAACTCCTATTAAACAAATTTTCTTGAAACTCAAATTATATTCATTCATTATTTGGCTGGAATTTCTCATATGAAATTTCCCCATGAAAACAGATAACATTTATTACTATTAATGTTGGTAAATAATAAAGATAAAAAGTAGCAGCAACCATTGGCAGCCCCAGAAAACAAAAGCGCCCAAATAGTTGAATCATTAATATCCTTAAAAGCCATTTCAGGCCATATGTTATCTTGGTCGGAACCAATTCAGAGTAACATTTTCTTGAGTCCGGTTATAAAGGGCATCGGAAGCCCCATATAAATTGATGCTGACATAGGGGAGGACTAGATACCGTTGAGCTGGTTTATTTTATAGCTCCCTTGGCGGAACACGCTCTCACACACATACACACACAGCAAAAACAAAAGAAAAACAGTTAGCCACATTAAAGTTTGGCCGAAACATAACACAAACAACAACAGCAACATCAATCCACAAAGCATGCCACAAAATGAAGTTACAAAAGTTTGGCCAAACATAAGTAAAGCTAGAGCTGCGTTACCTCGTCCAACTACTGCTCCGGATGCTTTAATCCTTTAAGCAATGTTTCGCTGGCTGCGTGAAGCACTTGTAAGTATTTCGTAAATAATATGTTGTTGCTCACACATTAACACTCACTCACACACACACACACAGAAGGAGAGACACACTGTCGTCCAGTTGTCCAAGCCTCTTTGGCACCTGAACGTATTTCGCGCACAACACGGCCACAGCCAATGCGACATTCGCTGGCTTATTAACACTCTTCTTGTAGGCAATTGGCCACTGTGAGAGGGTTTAGCTTTGTGCTGCAAAACCCTCAAGTGGCGAGTTGTTCCTGCCGCACGCACGTCTTAACACGAACTGAACGCAGCCTGCCAAAAGGACATGCCATCAACAATTATCGCTGCTGGCGCTATGCTCTGTCGCTGTCGCTGCCGCTGTTGCTGTTGCTGTTGCTGTTTGCTCTTGCTGCCTCTGTCGCTGGCTCCGTCGTCGCATTACTCCAGCCGAATAACGGGATGCTGCAACTTCACGTCGCTCATACGTGTGCGAGAGCCACACAGAGAGCGTGCGAAAGTAAGCGCGAGAGTGAATGCGACAGAGCGAAAGCTTTCAGCATCTGTATGCGTGCGTGTGTGGTGAATAACGACTCATTCTACACTGAGCATTATTTGGAGTAGATTTCAAATAAGATTCAATGTGAATGTCCATTAAATTATATTTGTAGAATATTTTTAATATTTAAAATACTTAAATTATATTTGTAGAATGTTTATAACTATATAATATATAATTAAGTGGAAGCCCAGCAAAAATTTTAATTAACGATAATAACAAATTCTATCCAAGAAATATTCAGTTTTAAAGAGCTTGATTGGTAATTGAAAAAAAAATAAATCAAAAAATTTTAATTTACAATTAAACATAATTAAAAACTAAAATTTAACGAAAAATAGTAAAAGCAGAAGGCATGACAAAATTTCAATAAAATTCCAATTTAAAATGTATTACTCATTCCATGTCAAGCAAATGAAAGACAATTATAAAATTCATCATCAAATGAATCTGTGCTGAAAAACATGAGCAAATATGTAACAAAATGTGGAAAGGAAATGGCAGTTATGTAAACAAGCAAGCGTACTTTACATAGAGCTGTAAAAGCAAAACCAATCAGAAAAGAACAGCGCATACATGTGATATGCAACCAGGTTTTGTTAGCAATGCGACAAGTTTTAATAAATGCGAACAAACGGAGCAGACATCAGCAATCCACACACACGCACACACCCACACACACATACAAACTCATGTACACAAACTATGCGATTGCAATCAAATATGTTAGCACGGAAGCGTTACGTTGCGTTGCTTCGGCGGCGTTTCACAAGATGTTTAACATAGTGCCAATCAGAATAGATAAACAGAGCTCTGTTAAGCGTTAACAGTGCACGCTGGCCAACAAGTGCATGTAATTAAAGCAACAGACCAGTTGGAACGTAACAGATCCAAGCAACGTTCGCTCTCACGAACGTTTGCTCAACCCGCTCGCGCTCTCTCGGGCAATGGAGCGACGATCGTCGAGGCGTCGTAACTTGAACTGTTATCAGCAGCAGCAACAGCGACGTCGACGGCGGCAGAGAGTGCGAACGCTATAATAAAAAAAGGCTAAAAAGTAAATTTTAGTTTTAGCGCGTTTTGGAATCTTCAAAAACGCCTTTGTTGCATTCAAATTGAGTTAGTTGCGATTTTAACGGCGACTCGCGCGCATATAACGCGGTTTTGGTAGTGAAGTTCAAGTGATAAACGATATTATTGGAGCTCCTTGATAACTGCTCGCCAGCCAGTGCTTCTCAAACTATATTGCCATAATTATAACATAGCAGTATAAGCGCTAATCCATTTAATGTGATTAAACCGTTACGAAATATTCATATTTATATAATTATTATTACTTACAACTTTTTTGTACGCGATAATTAAAACCTGTATAATTCGTATAGTATGTGCATAATATATTTTATCTGTGAATTGGAGATTTTTTTCTTATTTACTCAAGAGAAACAAGTAAGCATATTTTTAACAAAGATTTTTATAAAAACTGAAATATGACTAGAAATTGTTTTGGTGTGATATTCCCTTAAAGTTTTTAGCGATTCGTCTGAATGACTTGGGGTACTGACTCTCTCCATATCTGTTAAGTTTTTATTATCTTATTGTCGTAATAATAATAAAAATTACCTGATTATCAGGTAACAAAGCAAACAAATAAAAATCAGCTGAAATCGTCTTGCATTTGTATAAAAAAAAAAAAAAAAAAAAATTATTTCATCATTTTTTAAAGATTTTTTATAAGTATCTGACTCTATTCAGAATGTTTTAAAAATATTTGTATTCGCATTTTTATAGTTCTCAATATATGCAAAAATTCATAATGCAATTTGAATAAATAAACAAAACTCTAATTAAAATAATAATAAAAACACAGGTATTAAAAAAAAATTATTGGCTACCTGCAGCTTGGCACGTCGTAACTTGTCTTACAATTTATCGGCCTTCAGCATAAGCTTCGAATTGTTATTTATTTTTTATTTTTCTTGTTTTTGTTTTGATCTTGAATTTTCGTTTGTCGAGTCGTAAGAGTCTTAAGAGCTAGCTAGTCCTCCTCTATAATTGTGACGTTTGTTGTGTAACCGGATTTGTGGAACGGTGTTTCCCCCGCACAGCGTGAACGAAATGAACTAGCTCCATTAATTGGTCACTGATCCAATGCGAATTTCGCAAGAATAAACACGATATTTATATATAGAACAGGTGCAGGATATTCGACTAACAGATACCCTGTTAAAGAGTGAGCTGAATATAGAAATTTAATGGATAAATGAATGGAAATGTTTTTAAAATATTTATTAATGATAATATTAAATAAAACAAAACAAGGCTAGATGATGCCCTGTAATAAATTTTAAAAATCATAATGTATAATAATAAAAAAAAATAATTTATTGTTATAAATGATGTTGAAAGGCATTGTTTAAAGAAGACACAAAAATATATAAAAAAAATAGATAAATTACTAATGTGAATAATGCCAAACTATATGATGCCCTATAATAAATGTTAAATCATAATTTATAAATATTTATGGAATGAATTTTTTAAAGAAGACTTTCAAATATTTAAAAAAATATATATATAAAATACTGAAGTATACGAAGGTAAAAAAATACCTATATTATATATATATTTAAATAAATGCCAAAGTAGATTATACCCCGCGACAAATATTAATTTTAAATATACAAAGTTCTATAAGACTATATTTAACTTTAAACTATTTCAAATACATTCTGGATTTAGATCCAGAGCCAATTACAACTAATTTCAATTGGACTCAACTTCCATAAATCAAGTCTAATTCAGAGAAAATTGTATTCTCTTTAAAGTTCGCTGACAGATAAAATGCATTTAAATAGATCTGATGACATGGCTGTCGCTTATCTCTAAATAATTAATATGCAAGTCATTAAAAACGACTCTTAACAGATAGAATGCGTAAGCTTTTATGGGACTTTCCCAACGGCCAAGCCGGACCAAGCGACCAACTCCTAAAAATAGTCAACTTTACATGCATTTAAACAGACACAAAACCTATTTATAAATACTACTATATATATATATATATATCACATCGTTAAGCAGCTTAAAATCTTCCACTCTTCGAGTCTTTATTTCTCAACAAGAAATGCGGCCAAAAGTGACGTATCTGAATAATTGAAATGCCATCTTGTACAAGTTAACGAACCAAAAAAATAGATAATAATAAAAAAAGTAGTAAAAATAAATAAAAATACGTCAATAAATCAAAAGTAAAACTGCAATCAACCCACAAACACACAGACAATAAACACTTAATGACATGTCAACAAATAGATGATATATAACATCTATAGAAAATTGTGATAAATGTGAAGCTCAAAGATGCTGACAAATTGTGTTATGCAAGTTGATTCGATTATAAATGGTATACCGGGAAGTGAAGTAGCTACATTCAAATTAACATAAGCTTTTGTCATTTAAAGACTCAACGAAAATAAAACAAGAAGAAATTCGTTAGCTATTTTCAATGCAACGACGCTTAAAGACCTGGTCAAACTTATGCGAAGCAAAAAAGAAAACAACAACAAATAAACAAAGAGACTTAAAGTTGAAATGTTTGTCTAGTGTATGAGAATACTATTTATATGTAGTTAAAAATTATGCCACAAAAATATATATATATTTGTTTTATTTTATCTTTTTTTTTTTTTTTTAGTTTGTTTTATGTATTTTTACGTTAGTCTTCTTAGCTTTAATTAATTTGTTTTTATTTTATTTTATATAATTTTTCTTTTTTTTTTTTTTAAATGTATTTTTTGATTTACTATTTTTTTTATAAAATTACTATCTCTAACGCAATTTAAAAATGTGTCAACTTTAAGAAAACAATTATTTTCTTGCCAAGCAAAAAAAATGTTAAAAGACGTAGCTAATTGAGATAATAACACACTTCACGCTTTCTAGAGCAATAATCACCAAGTATTACAGCTATTTTACAGTTGATTTTATCGCATATCCATTATCTATATATATCAATATAAATATATATATAAAAAATTTAGTAGTTACTATATTACTTAATATAAGGTTTAACTCTAATGAGTAGTTGCCAGCAGCTATACATTTATAGTTTATAGAGAGCTGAACAAATATTTTTAGCTAATTATAGAGTTTATAAATAATATTTTTTAAGTGTAGAATTCAAAGTTTTAGAAAATTGAAAAATATATATAATAAGAAGAAATTAAGTATAAAAACTTTTTGCTTATGCACAAAGATCATTATCTATGTGGAAAATACAGTCGAAAGTAAACGGACTTCTTAAAAATATATTATCTCTTGTATTTTTAACAGACTTCTAGAAGAGATATAATTGATATATCTTTTCTTATATCCACAGCACTTCTTGAAGAGATATCATCTCTTATATCTCTATAGCACATCTAGAAGAGATATCATCTCTTATATCTTTTGAGGACTTCTAGAAGAGATATCATCTTTTATATATCTAAAATATTTCCGGAAGAGATGTAATTTCTAATAAACCTTTTATCTGCTATAGAAAATCATAAATATAATTTTAAGGGATACAAGTTGAAGCTGTAAAGACTTCTATATCTGTCCCGAAACATATGCAATTTTAGCTTCAATTAATATCTAAATAAAAAAACATTAAATATTTAAAGATGCTAACTTAAAAGAGCACAACAAATTTATTCACATTTATTAAATATTATGTAATATTTATTAAATATGCTAAGTATACTCTGCAAAAATTCTATTTTTATTCTGGATTTATCTCTAGCTCTCTCATAGACAAGAAAGCTCTCTAAACAAAAGAAAGAATTTCACGTGTCTGTCTCGGACTGCCACAGACTTCTTTCAGTCAATTCACTAAGCGCGCAAATATTTTAACACATAATTAGCGTGGCAATATCTGCTCTGTCAGTGAACGCATTCCCAACCACAGGTGAATTAATTTTTTTCCCCCATTTAACCTTGAGCTGCGTCATTTCATATTAATTAGAAGGGAATTTTCACATGTGCGGTCAGCCGAAACATCATCCAAATAGTTGATAGAGCTCCATCAATTCTTATTGGGGATTTTGTGATTTCCAAAATGTAATTTAGCACAGACGGATGAGTAGGTGTGAACTGCACGTGAAATGCCCATATTGAATATTAATTTTATTTTTACCCTATAATTTTTTGTTGTTTGTTTTCTTTGTTTATTTTCGTCTAATATTAATTGGAAACTCAGTCATCGACGTGACTTTTAAGGTACATTTTTTTTCCCTTGAACGCATAGCAAATGGTTATTAAATTGATTAACTGTCACTTCAATTAACAATTGAAAGTGCTTAATTATGCGTTTAGTCATGGTTGAAGGGAAAAAAATCACATTCACAGTTCACAGAGATGAACACAGATAATCGATTACAAGCGTGTTTGTAAGAGAGGCACTTTAAATACCCTGTACTAAGTGAAAGGAAAGAGGAAATTTATTAGATGATATATGATAATATATATGTATATTGATTATTTTACCTTCACACAAAAGACATCGTATTATTTCTTATATCTACTTTTTTTTCTCTCTATTTTATATACCCTTTCCTTCTCTTCGCTTTGCCCTATATAAACCCGAACTTTCTCTTTCATACACCTGCATCCTCTTTTCATATATTTTCTTCTCTATTATTTTTTCTTCAGCAATTTCATTCTCTTCTCATCACGTTTTTCTTCACATATATACCCTGTTCTATTTCCATCTCGTTACTTGCATTTTCTCTTCGTAACATATACCCTCTCCCATTATTTTTCTTCTCTTTCCTCTTCATTATATAGGATATATATATTTCCCCCTCGCTTCATAAACTCTTTACTACAGAGTATCTATCGTTTATTCATCCTTCGCTTCTCCCACTTCAGTTCCCTTAGAATAATAAATGAATGTTCAACATTTTGATGTCTCTGTCAACACTTGGAGTCTCGTTTATAATGTTCTAGTTCCGGGTATTACACGAAGACAACAAATCGTTTACTTAATTTATTACTCGATGTCATTAAAGGCAGCTGTAATAGTACTTTTAGAACAGTTTCTAGCAAAGCTTTTCGCTTATAATTGAATCTGGCTTTATAAATTCCATCTGTGTCAATAGGTGAACTGCTTAATGCCCAAACAGCCAATCGCAATATCATTTGAGAGTCTACATGGTTCGACTGATATTTAATTACCATTAATTACTTTTAATAATCTAGACGCTCACTCATCCAATGGAAAAAGGAAAAAAAAAACTCATTAAATAAAATATCTAAACAGAAATTGAATTTTAGTTTCAGTTCATTTTTATTTACAACAAATTTGCATCATATTTCAAGGCATTAATTAACAAAATAAATTATTTTTACACGTTCATTAATATGCCTGAATATTCACTCAATTCAGCAGACATTCTAACAATAATTTGCATTTTAGAAGAATTGTTTTTTGAAATATGTAAATAGTAATATCGCATAAATTGGCAATGAAACATATTTTTTATGTTTTTAAGTTGCCCCAAATCGAAAATAAAATAAGGCAGAATGTGGCAATGGAGCCTTAACGGCTTTTTAATACTTGTTCACGGCTGGAAAATAATTTAGCCTTTTTGGTAAAGGAGTCAGAAAAAAGGAGGCAGATTTACTTATTCCGGTTGCCTATAATGTAATATTATTAAATTTTTCATATATTTTTTTTGTAATTAATAACGGAATTTAGTAATTAATTACTAATTTAAATTAATATTAAATTTTTCATATATATTTTTTTGTAATTAATAAAGGAATTAAGTAATTAATATTTAATTTAAAATTTACATTAATAAAGGAATTTAGTAATTAATTATTCATTTAAAACCTAAATTAATCTGTACCTCAATAATTCTTTTCGGAATAAACATAATAATTGTAAAATAAAAAATAATAATAAAAAATTAAGAACATTTTTCTTTTTAATTTAAAACAATTTTAAAAAAAATCTTTTTACGATTAACCACGTCCACAGTAGGCATGGACAATAGATAGACATATATTTACAAGTTTTCTAATTCTAAAACTTAACGTTATTTCGAAATAGAAATTAGAAGAAATAGAATAACAGAAATTTAACAGTAACTCCAGTACGGACAGACGGACAAAGGGAAGGTCGGTTGGACGGAAGGACGAAATAATGAACAGATGGACGCACAGCAAGACGAATATAATTAAATAAAATAAAATATAAAATAAAATAAAAATAATAATAAAAATAGAAAATAAAATAAATCAAGTGATAAATCAAGTGATTTATTTTATTTTCTATTTTTATTATTATTTTTATTTTATTTTATATTTTATTTTATTTTATTACGCTTCTTAATTTGTAAACGAGTAAAATTTATTTTATTTTATATTTTATTTTATTTTATTACGCTTCTTAATTTGTAAACGAGTATAATTATGAATAAAAGCAAAAATATGCCGCATACCCTGATCATTATTAGCTAAAATGGGGAGTTAGGGTAGTTGGAGCCTTTATGCAAGTGAGGGAAAATAGAAGATTTGAAACCACTATAAACCAGCCTCTTGATCAAACCAAATGCCTCAATTAAGTTGACTCTTTGAGCATAGCTCTTGAGCTGCTCTACAGTTTGAGTGAGATTTTGTCATCATCAATCAAAGAATCAAAAATTAATTAGCTCTAGCTCCCATGTTTCATGTTTCATTTCATTGATTCCCAATGACCAGCCTCCATCTACGGCACTTAAGCTACTCTAAAACAAAGCTAAATCGATTTATATCAAAGCGCAATAATTCGGTTGACTGTCTTATAAAATTTGATAAGAATGTTCATAAATACATTAAGTGCGTTCCCTTTCGGGCTTAAATGAAGTGCCACTTAATTGCTAATTAACGGAAGTGCGTTAGCAGTGCAGACAGCCGCCGTCGAGCCTCAGCTTGGGGCATAAATCTTTAAGTAGCTTTAAGTCCAGACTAAACTATGTGACCCACGAAGGAAAACAGGATAAAAAAAATAAAAAAAAGAGAAGAAGAAAAGAGAAGAAAATTCTTATCCAATTTTTATGTTTACTCCACGTCGCTTCCTTTTCATTCATTCCTTTATTGCTGCTGTTGTTGTTGTTGTTGTTGTTGCTGTTGTCTGTTTTCCTTTTCATAATTTATGCGCAGTTTTCTTGATATGCTTTGTGTGCTTCCAGCTGGAGGCTGGGGGCATCATCTAGTGCTTCGTTCGCCACCAGTTGCCATTTGCAGCTCCATCTTTGGTCTTATAGACGTACGTGACTGTTCCGATGTGTGTGTGAGGACTTGTTTATATATATATATATATATGTTTGTGTGTGTGTGTGTTTTGAAGAACAGAGTGCTAATTAATTAAATTTGTACGTGCACTGCGTGTGGGCCAACTTGGCTTGCTGACCAAATGCTGATAGAGCCTACAATTGCCTAGCGTCTAGCTGAGCTGGACCAACTGGCCGCACACATACATATACATATTTGCACATATATATTCGCATTAACTGCCAACCGTAAATCATACTTAAATAAAAATACAATCTATGTCTGTTTCGGCTAAGGCGCACACCCAACTCAGTCAATATTAAATATTTGATCAAATGTCTTTAATCGCATGCGGCTGGCTCAGAAAACAAATTCTCACAAGGCCAACACTCAAGTGAGAATTCACATTTTGTGAAACTTGCTTGATAATAATTTCTGTGTTATTATCATAAATGCCATTTATGTTGAGGCCTTGAAGTTAAACTACTCCATAAATGTATAACCATTATCTACTTATTAAAGCATACAAAATTATCTTAGAAAAAGATTTTTATTACATTTTTTTTCTTGTTCAATCTTTAAAAGTTAAGCTGAATTAACTATAAAAAAAATGTTAAGAATGAAAATTAATGTAGTTTTTGAATAATTATTGAGTTAAATTATTAAATAAATTATAAAATAATATTATTGATCTACAAATAATTTGTAATAATTTAATTTAATAATTATTCTACATTAAAAACATTTTATTTGAATTCTTAATAAAAATACAAATTATGTTTAATATATCAGTTTTGTTTTAACTTTTAAACAAGACTTAAAAATTTGATTTGCTAAAAAGTATTAAACATAAAACATATTTGTAAAAACAATTATGATTCTATAAATTTCATTAAAATAATTAACTCTCATGGAATTAAAATTTTAAAAATATAATTTGTAATTTATGCTCGAATATATATATATATTTTTTTTTTTAATATTAAGCTACATTTATTTAGTTTATTCCTCAAGCTTGTTTTTTTTTTTTTTTTTATTCATATTGACTTATAATTTTAAAGCATTAATGTTAACAAAATAAATGTAATATTTATTCTACTTAAACATAAGAAAGACTTGGAGTCAAGGAATTTTTAAATATATAGCAAAATTCATGAATAATTATAGAATTCCGTATGTTAACTAATTTTAGTAATTTCAATTACTAAATCACAGTTTATAATATTTCCTAAATAATTATGATACTACATAATTATAAAAAAAAATATATGTATGATTAAAATTCTACCAAGTAATTTATTTATCGACTTTAATTATGTTTATATTTATCAATAATTATTTCTAAAATTGTTTATCTATTTTTCAGTAAATTGGAATTCAAAGAAAAACAGCGAAAAAATCAACTGCCAAAGCTACAATTTCCGCAACAATTTAAAGTACATAATAAACAGCGGCATCAAAGCACACCAAAATAACAAGCAAAGCACAAAAACAAAATCAAGAGCAACAACCGCAAGCGAAATAAACGTACATCATAATTATGACAAAATGAGCGCAACAACAACGTGCAGACAAAATAACTTTATGAAGAGCTATTACAGTAAGAGCAACACAATGCGCTGTAACAGACGCCAGACATTAACAGCCCAACTGCTGTTGGCTTGTGGACTGCTGTTATTGGCAGGCGGCATGAGTGAAGCTGCCAGCAGTTTGAAAACTGTTAAAGAGACTGGGGGTGAGTTGTTGTTTATATTGAAATTTTAAGCATAATGTTAATTGTTGTGCTGCCAAAGAGCAGCGGGCTATAAATAAATGCAAGCGTAAGAGTCGCTGTAAGGAAACGGCAAATGTTGTTGTTTTATTTTCTGAGCATTAGCAGGTAGACTCTTCTTCTGCATCTAAACTAGTAATTTGTAACAGTGGCTTTAAAACTTTAAGAGTTGAATTGTAGGTTTTTATGATAATAAAAGAAAGAGATAAAATTTTTAAAAATATATTAAAACAAAAATAAATAAAATAAAATATATAAAATAAACAATAAATAAAATTAAATTGAATAGTAATTTATTTAATTAAGTAACATTTATAAAAAATATATTATTATTTTTTTCGATATCTTACAAAAGAAAATTATAAAACTAGAAGTAGAGACTGCCAATTCTAAATCGTAATCCTAAATTGTAACTGCAACAAAGCAGATGCTATATTGTGATATCAACTTAAAGTGCAGCTGCGGCTTAGCAACCTGTTGCTCTTAAAACACGGTCCAAATATACAACAATGGCTTGAAAACTGTATAAGAAGCAAAGCTGTTACTGTTAATGCAGCTCGAATATTAACAGCGGCTTAAGAAGCAATCTCATTAGCTCTTCGACTGTTAAAATGCAAAAGCTGAATTGGATAACACAGACTGTTAACTCTACAGCCGTTGCTCTTCATACGGACTGTATATGCTTATAATATAGCTCAAATATAAGCAGTTACTTTCAAACTGTATAAGAAGTAGAACGGTTACATTACATGGCAATATCCATAGTGGAGTTTCAACATAACAGCGCGACTGCTGTTAACTCTGCAACCTGTTGCTTCTACAATAAGAAATCAATGCTCACATTTACTAGCAAACTCTATAAGAAGCAACAGCTGATTTTGTTATCTATAGAAATATTTAATTAACATCTCAATTATAAGCTAAACAAATATACATACATAGATAAAATGCTCATCGTGTGAAAATAGCTAAATAGCAACAAATAATTAACAGTTTTTAGCCACAACTTCTGCTGCCATTGCTGACCTTGGCCAATATTGAGGGACTTAGCATTAATGTAAATGGCAAACAATGCAAAATAATGTTTAGCTGGCAGACAAAGAGGCGATGGGGTTTCTCGGGGGAGCCATGCAAATTTGCGTAAGTACTTCCACGCTTACATATCAAACACACAAAGTGTTAAAGCTCATCATAATAATGGCCATAACGAGCCAATGAATGTGTTAACATGGCCAGTCAATAAACGGCGGACAGCTAAGAGAATAATGCGGTAATAATCGCATTTATATTAATGCCTATAAATGTACATATATGTAAGTGTAGTTAATTTATATAGCAAACATTGTGAATAATATTGTTACTTAATATTTCACATGTTTGTAGAGAAACTTGGAGAAATTGATTTCAATTAGTCTGGCTGAAACGTTTTTCTGACCGGCAACACTCATATATGTACATACATATATGCAAACAGATTCTAATTTACACAAAATAACAATTAAAAGTCAACAAATTTAATTTAAGAATAATATACATTAATTATAAATAAAAAAAAGTATTTCTGGTTTATACAAGCAGATACCCTACAGTTACATAATAAATAAAATATTTGTATAATTAAATTTTTTTAAATTAATTAATATAAAACATAAAAAAAACAACAATGCTAATTTAATAATAATATATATTATACAAAAGATTTAAATGCCAAGGAGCCTGTATAAAAAAATAAATAAAGAAATAAAGATATGAAAAACGAATTTTTATTTTTTTAATTTAATAATAATTTTAATAATAATTATAATCATTTTAATTTAATATACTGTAAGAAAATACAATAAAAAACAGTTAACTATATTAATAATTTTAATTTAATATACTGTGAAAAGATATAAAGAATATTTGTAAATTATTTTACAAATATTGTACATTAATTCTCATTACAAAAGAATGTTTTAAATAACATAATCAAATAATTAAACTATAATAAAATAAAACTTCCAATAGCAAATCCAAAGTTCTGAAATTTCATGTGATTTGCCAAAAAAAAAAAAAAAACTTGCCTAATCAATAGCACGTACTTCTGTTTGTTCCACACATTTCATATGAGCCCATAAAAATCTATACAATGCCTACACATTCTGACAAACAATTCTGCTTTACAATGCCCCAAATCAACTGCAAGTTAAAGAGGATTTGGTCTATCAAGTGCTTGCTTATCAAATTGTGAATTATTAAATCCTGATATCATACGTATGTGTATACACAGTCATAAACTTAACGATGCATTAATGTATAAATATTTTTATAGCGTCGCATGTTGCGAAATTGATTTTCCAATTAACAGATTACTTTCTGTGCAAGACGACAACATATACGACGGCCAAATGCTCTATGGACACGGATTGAAATATAAATGAAGAATGAATTTAATATTCATGCATTACAGGGTATACCAAAGTCAAAAATACTATTTGCACTTCGAGTAGTCAACTACTACTTAATTTTTTTTGTTTGTTTGCTTAAATTAAGTCATTTTTATAGCTTGGCTTTTATTTGCTTAGCTGCGGCTTCTTTGTGAAATTCATGCGACAAAACCTACTTTTCCACCAGACACAGAACTAACAAAAGCGAAAAATCTACAAGAGCAGTTGGAAAATTTCATTCATATATAGCGAATTAATGGAATATTCCCTATATTCATTAAAACAAAAAGAAACGAGCATAAATTACATTATAAAAGTTGATAATAAGAAATATAAATGCTAAGAACGTGGATTTTCTTAAGTATAGAATTAATATAGAAAGCAAATTATCTTTCAAACACAACTTAATAAATTATTTAGCTGATCACATAGTTATTTAACTGAATTAATAATGCTCAGATTTTTTACAAAACTGAAACTGAAAACAAAACGGAACTGAACAAAAAATACATTAATTTAATTAATTTTAAATATTAAACAAAAAAATATATATAAAAATTATTTAAAATGCAAACAAATATAATTAAATATTTTAAAAATTTGGAAACTTAAACATATAATTTCTTATAAATAATATATATAAACTAATAATATTATTTAAAATGTAGGCATTTGAAAACAAGTAAGAAGGCTCTAGTCGAGACGGCTCGACTACGAGATACCCTGAACCCTGCAAAAAAGTGATACTCTTCTTCTTTACGCACGTATAAGCACGCGCTCTGCTAACCGCGCAGTTGCTCTTGTATCTTCGAAAATCAAATAGAAAAGAATAAATAATAATAAAAAAGAAAGAAATAATAAAAAAAATAAAAATAAAAATAATAAATTATGAAGGGCTTAGGCGAGGCTAGAACCTCCGACACCCTAACATTCGTTGCATCTGTCTAGCCATCTACACCACGGCTCACTTAAACGGCAGAGTAGCGAAAACGAATGAAATTCGCCATATACGAAAGAAACACTAAAACAGTGGCTGACAATACAAATACAATTCAAAGACAATTCTAACGGAATTCAAAAACAATTGTGATTCTTAGAATATACACGCATAGCAACATAGAAAACAGCCCAAGACTTTTTGTGTGTATACATACATACATACATATGTGCACACGCATACGAAAATTGATTTGCATTACTCAACGTTGCTTGCATTTCCATTGTTATTTTAATTGTTTTAAAATTTTTAAATATATTATGGAATGTAATGAGAGTTCAGCATATGATCTACATATTCTATTTAACATTTTAGGTTTTTTCTTTAGAAATCATAACTCTTTTACAATTAGCTTTACATGCACAAATATGTACACATGTACATATGTATGATTGCAGCCACACGCTGATCTACGCTTGCACACATATACATACATACATACATATGTATGTATGTATGTATGTATGTATGTGCGCCCGCAATGCGTCTTGCTGTATCGCTGCCTTGCTTGCTGCGCCACATGGGTTTTGAATAGAAAACTTTATGGACTAGTAATTCTGTTTCTAGATGGACAATCATATTGATATGTTCAGATTAAGATTATGATATTCATATCTACATATATGCCAAACCAAACTGTATGTCTCTAGTATTTGAAATGCATTTTTTACACATTTGGGGGTGATGGCGCTAATTGGGGACCGGAATCCAAAATCTAACAAAAACCGAAATTGTATTAAATTAGTATCTATATATATGCAGAAGACTTGGAGACTCTAACTCTAAAGATGAATTAGCTAGAATTTTATAACTGGTTCCCGATAAATTCGTTTATCGATAACTTTCCAAATATACAAGTTATCGAATTTCTGAAACAAACTCGTACTGCGCGTGCAATATACGGACCTAACACAAAAAGAATGAACTCTCTAGCTTTTGTATCTTCGGAAATCGACGCGTTCATACATACGGACGGACGGACGGACGGACGGACGGACGGACGGACGGACGGACGGACGGACGGACAGACGGACATGGCTATATCAACTTTTCTCGTCACCCTGATCAAGAATATATATACTTTATGGGGTCTGCCACGCCTCCTTCTGCCTGTTACATACATTTAACAAAACCATTATACCCTGATTTCCCATTTTCAATGGGCTCAGGGTATAATTAATGTACCTGGGTGCACTTATGAATTCATTTAAATTGTTGGGTTAAAAAATAAATAAATAAAAATAATACAAATAAAAAAAATTATTTTTGTTATTTTTTAATTAACAATGTTTTTAATTGAAATAAAAATAAAGTTGGTTATTTATATAAAATGTTAAAGTATATATTTATATAATTATATATTTATTTTAACCTAAACAACAAAAATATTTTTTAAATGCAGCTTAGTATTTTCTTTAAAAAGAATAGATCAATAACTTTAATTAACATTTTTTAAAGCAAATAATAGCAACAGTATAATATTACCTATATTTTAACCTATTTAATTACAGGGTATTTATGAAATTAAAAAAAATAAATAAAACGCATTATTCGCAGCAAATTACAGGTGCAAATTACGTTTCGGTTCAAAAACCTAAGCTAATAATAATTCGCATTAAGTAATATGTAATAAAATACGTACATGGAAAATTACATTTAAAGAGATATCTAACTACATATAGTATATATATTATTTTATATAAAAATATGAATTACAAACAACAACAAAACGTATGCGCGTGATTTGAACAGCAAAAAGTAGCGCAAACAACACAAAACGATTTTTTGTTGTTTTTATTTTATTTGCGCAATTTTTTTATTTTTTATTTTTGTGTTTTGCTGTATACTCAGTTTTATCAAACATTTATTGTCGTACGATAAACAAATAAGCAATTCATGCACAAAACGTGCACAGACAGTGCCCAGACAGATAGCTAAATGATATGAATCGCTAAATGAAGTTGGCTGTGATTTAAATATTAAAACTGATACTGGAACGAAGAAACGTATTTTTAAATTATAAATATATTATAATTATAAATGATATATTATTATATATTTTTATTAATATTATTTATATACATTTTGTCATATATATGATTTGAGTATGAATGATATCTAAATTATTTATATTTTTAAATTTAACTCTCTTTAGAGGACTTCAAACTGATATTAAGAACTAAAAAAAATATATTAAAAATTAAGCAAATATTAAAAGTAATATGATTTAAAAATAAAATAATTAAGTACAACAAAAAGAACAATAATTAAATCAATTTTTTTCAAAACTACGTAAAATAAATATTATGACTAAATATTTAACTATTATGAGAATTTATTTATTATTTATTTATTGTCATAATGAACAATGAGTAAAGTTTAAGTTACTAAAGTTCAATTTAGGCTTCAAAGTGGTTGTCAGTTGTTCCAGCCAAATCTGACATTAGATTGAAGGTAGAGAATAAGATTTATTTTATATTTAATTTTGTATTGTATTGGAGTTTCAATCATATTATAATGTAGAGGATTTAATAAAAGATAAAATAATAAACTGTGATTTGAAACGTTAATCCACGCCTCGTTGCTTCTTTCATTATATTTGATTGTTTACATTTTGCTTTGTTTTTATTTATATTAATTTATTTTTCCAACGTCCCTTTTATTTGCAGCAAGCACCTACTGTGAGTACAAGGAATACAATGTAACCCACCAGAAGGAACAAGGCGCTGTCTGGTTTGATGCGCAAAACAATTGCCTGGTTTACACGTGCGCCGCAGGTGTTGGCCCTGAGCCGCAGGCACACATTGTCGTCACCCAAATTGATTGTAATGAGTTTTACTGTGATGTGGTTAGTATTTAATTATATTTATTTTTAATATATGGTTTAATACATCAACATTCTAATTTAAATTTAACAAAAGGTGTTTATAAAGTGAATTGTATTAAAAAATTTTAATTAGATTGAAAATAAGGAAAATCATGAATGAAGAAGATTGAAATATGAACATTAGATTGAAGATTGAAATTAAAAATCATATTTTGATTTTTGACAGTCAAGTTGATGATAAGTTAAACGTTTCGTTCAACGCATTAACAGTAAGTTCCAGAGATTTTCGTTATCTTTAATTTTTCTGTGATTCTTTAATGAAAAAAAAAAAAAATAGAAAATGGGATATATTTTTGGATAATCTTAAGCAACAGATATTCCTTAACATTAAAGATTAAAATTTAATTTAATTCTATAATAAAAACATAGAAAATACGTTATATATATTTTAGACAATATTAAACAGATAAAAAAATAAAAAATAAATGATTAAAACTATATATATTATTACTTAAAAAATATATATAAAAACGCGAAATTTATTTTTAGACAATCTTAAACAAGAGATATTAAAATAAAAAATAACAAGAAATCTTTTTTTTTCAACTTTAAAATTAACTTTTATTAATAAATAAATAAATAATAAAAATATAAAAAAATTGTCCATAATGTTTGGTGGGGATTAATTGAGATAAACAGTTAAATACAAAATCTAAAAACTTGTATAAAGATTTCTCTGAATTTCTTAAATAATAATACCTAAGTAATTAATATTAAATAATTTAGAAATAGAATTTAGAAATAATGCTAAATAATATATAAAATAAATATATTAATATATTCTATTTTATTATGTTTTTATATTAAAATATTATAATATTATTAATATATTAGATATATAGACATTCACATGAATTTATGCTTCTCTTTTCGCAGGGCACTGAGCTACGAAAGACGTCGAGCAGCTGCTGTGGCGAGTGTGTGCGCACACACTGCCAGCACAACAATACCCTGTACGCGGTGGGTGAATCGTGGCATAATGATGCCGACTGCACGCTGCTCGAGTGTGCGCGTCGGGATAATGGCGAGATAGCAATCAATAGCTATAGACGCACCTGCCCTCCAATCGATGCTAGCTGTCCGCCAGAGCGCATCTATAGGAATAGCTGTTGCTTTGTCTGCCGCCCGCTGGCCACGTCGCGTATTGAGCAGCTGGACGATATAGAGATAACAGAAGATATCTGGACACCTGAATGGTATCGCCAACATCCCTGCGCACGCGATTGTCAAGCGGATGCGCCGCCCATGACGTGCCACTATACATTTGTTGTCGAATGGTATCAGACCTTCTCGAAGGCCTGCTTCGATTGTCCACTCAATCTGACCGATTGCTCGCGGCCGCACTGCATCATGGGCGACGGACTGCAGCGCAGCATCACTGTGGTGAATCGCATGATGCCAGGTCCATCGATTGAGGTATGCGAGGGCGATCAGATTGTCGTCGACGTCAAGAATAATTTACTGGGCGAGAGCACCACGATCCATTGGCATGGATTGCATCAGAAGAAGACGCCCTATATGGATGGCGTGCCGCATATAACCCAGTGCCCCATCTCACCACATGCCACGTTCCGCTACACCTTTCCGGCGGATAATTCCGGCACACATTTCTGGCACTCACATACGGGCATGCAGCGTGGCGACGGTGTCTTCGGGCCTCTGATTATACGCAGGCCCAAGCAAGCGGAGCCACATGGCAGCCTCTACGACTTTGATCTCAGCGAACATGTGCTGGTGGTGCAGGATTGGATACATGATACGGGCGCCAGCATTTTTGCCTTTCATCATCATTCCAGTGGCGATAATAAGCCACATAATATACTCATCAATGGGCGTGGCAGGTACTACAATCGCATCTGGGCGAACATGAAGCGACAGCATCGTATGGCTGCAGAAGCAGCGCCGACAGAGAAGGCAGGCAATGGAAGAGATGAAGCTAGAGCTTCGGCTTCGGCTTCGGCTTCGAGTGCGGCTTCTTCTCCCTCTCCAACTTCAGTTCCAGCTTCAGCTTCGGCTTCGGATTTAGCTGAGGCTTCGGCTTCTCTCTCTCCAACTTCAGCGCCAGCTTCAGCTCCAGCTTCTGCTTCGGCTTCGGCTTCGGCTTCGGAGACCTCTCCAACTTCAGCTTCGTCTCCAGTTGCTGCTCCCTCTCACACTCTAGCTTCGGCTTCGGTTCCAGCTTCTGCTTCAGTTCCACCTTCGGCTTCAATTTTGCGTTCGACTTCGACTTCAGCTCCCGCTCCAGCTCAGCCTCGTCCCAACTCAGCTCGCTTGAACGTAAAGTCTCTTGAGTCAGTCAATAATGAAGAGATGTCAAGGCAAGATTTAGTGAACCAAGGTATGTAGCTAATCGGTTGCTTATAAAACTCAAAAACTGGCAAAAAAACAAAAAAAAGAATTTATATAGAATTCATAATAAAAATAATAATAAATCCATTCCATAATTCCTCCGTCTAATATTCTCTCTTCTTCTTCTCTTCCTCCTCAAATCCTCAGCAACATCAACAACTTCTTCAGCAGCAACGCCACCAAATCTCATCCAATTGCTCTCCAGTGAGTCGTTGCAGCTGTCGAGCAATAGCAGCGAGCCACTAGCCTCAACAGTTGTTCATTCGCGTCAACGTCGTGGAAATCTGCAAGAGATTCCATTGGAGCAGATACCGCATCAGGTGTACCATGTGAAGCGTGGCTTTCGATATCGTTTTCGCATTGTGAACGCCGAGTACTTGAACTGCCCGATTGTGGTGTCTATCGATAATCATATGCTGACTGCCATCAATTCAGATGGCTATGATATCGAAGCCATGGATGTGGGCTCCATTGTCACCTATTCGGGCGAACGCTTCGACTTTGTGCTGAATGCCAATCAACCGGTGAACAACTATTGGCTGCGTCTCAAGGGTCTGATGGATTGCAGCGAACGATTCACATCCGCTTTTCAGGTGGCCATATTACGTTATGAAGGAGCGCCCGAGATGGAGCCAAGCGCCGAGCTGCGCTACGATCACAATGCAACGGGCATTGAGTTGAATACGATGAATCGTGGCCCAGGCTATCCGGACACCAAGACGGTGGCCGAGATGCGAGCATTGCCCATATACGACAAAGTCTCGGGCATCGATGATGATACGCTGCAGCCGGAGGCTGATTATAAATTCTTTATCTACTACGATTTCTATCGCAAAGATAATCCAGAATTCCATCATGGCAACTACTATGGCATGGACGCCAATGTGACCAAAGAGAATATGTTGTATACGCCTCAATTGAATCATATTTCGCTCAAGTTTCCATCGGTGGCTCTGCTGCCGCAGCGACATCAACTGAGCGACGAGCTCTTCTGCAATGAGACAACGCTCGCACAGCAGGGCATCGATTGTCGTGAGCAGTTCTGCAAATGCCATCATGTGCTGCAGGTGCCGCTGAATGCGGTCGTCGAGCTGATCATTGTGGACGAAGGTTTCACCTTCTATGCCAATCATCCGTTCCATCTGCATGGCAATGCGTTTCGGGTCATCGGGTTGGAGCGTCTGGGCGAGAATGTGACAATTGAAATGGTGAGTAAATAATCAAAACAAACTTCCAAATATCAAAATCAAATTTTACCCAACTCAACCCATTGCAGATCAAGCAATTGGATCAGTTTAAGCTGCTCAAGCGTAATCTGGTTAATCCTCCGGTTAAGGATACTGTAACCGTGCCCGATGGCGGCTATACGATCATACGCTTCGAGGCCTACAATCCGGGCTATTGGCTCTTCCATTGTCATATAGAGTTCCATGCGGAAATCGGCATGGCTCTGGTCCTCAAAGTGGGTGACGATGATAAAATGGTTCCGGTGCCACATAATTTTCCCACCTGCGGTGATTATATGCCCGATGGTCGGGACGAGACATCATCCACCGTAGATACAACCGAAAGCCCACCGACTCGAGTGCCACCAACAAAGGACATCTCGGCTAGGCATTTTTTGGCAACGGGTCTTCCTCTACTTGCTCTCATTACATCATATATCAACTACAGCTGAATATCTTTCATTAACCCAATGCTATCATGACACTGATTCTGTTTTTTAAGCCACTTTAAATCATATTTCAGAGCAATATTAATTGCCTGTTAAAGCTAACAGCCAGTTAACATTTACTTGAGGAACGTAACAATTTCATATTTTTTATATTCTAACTTCAGGTTAGATTATATTTCTGAACAGCAAATGTAAATCAAATTTACTTTTAAATTTAACAGTCATTTAACATTGATTTTATCTACAAGCCAGTATTTCTAATTTATTATATTTTTTACAACAGAATAGACTATATTCTTAAACTGTAGATGAATATTAATTTCTGGTTAAATTTAACAGTCATTTAACATTTAACATTTTATCTGCCTAACAGAATTTTATATTTATTATATTTTAACTACAGAATAGATTTTCTTCTACCCTGTTTAACTTAACAGTCATTTAACATTCACTTTTCCTACATCTTAAAATTTCATTAAATTTGTTGTATTTTATCTAGTATATTTGTTTTATATATATTATATTTCCATCTCATCTATCATTCTCTGGACTACTATTAACTTAACTCCATGCAAAATGAAATTTTGATTTGATGTGACTCAAGAGATTTACTTGGTTTCATTTTAATATAAACATCTGTGATTGTCTAAAACATTTCATTAGCTCATAAGCGTAAACACGAGAATGTTCAACATTTTGTAAATAAATTATTAAAATTATTATATTTAATTAAAGATTTCTTGTTTTTGTTTAAAGGAACATTTTTAATGACTTTTGAGATAGTATGTGCAGTCTCGAGCAGTCTCGACTACAGCTTTCTTACTTGTTACATTATATGTTCATAGTCGACTTATATATATAAATATATATTTGTATTGACCCTCTATAATGTATGAATACTTTCCACTTATTTGCATACGAGTTAAAGTTATTTCTATTAAAATTCCATTGCGTATTCGCGCGAGAATTTATTTAATTTTTAATAACACATTTTTTTTAATAATACATTTTGATCAATGCCTCGCTTTTGTCTGGCGCCAGCTCTCCGACAGCTATATTCTTTCCGCACTAAGTAGCCGTTGGGCCTATTGTCCTTCCTTTCCCATATAGTCGGATTCTGTATTTTTCCCGGCACTAGACGCCAAGGGTAATGGATTTGCCGACCGATATGCAGCCTCCGAGCGTAATGCAGGCTCTGATTACATGCTTGGAGCATACTCTCCGCTTGCTCATTACTTTCCACGAAAGAAATGAGCAGGCGGAGAGTAGGCTTGCCGTGGCACGTTTTTTTTCGGATCCGTTGGTCGATCTTCACCACAAACGAACATCTGACAGATGTAGCTCTCTATTATGTTGGGCAAATCAACGACCTTAGCTTGCATCAGTTCCCCGTTCACCCACACCTGTCCGTTTCGCATATTGTCGTCTAGCTGAATGGCTAATATTTGATCGATGGTTCCATTTTCAACGGCTCTGTGTACCGCTTCTGCCTTGTCCTGACATCAAATACATATACAAAGTATTGCTAAAATCTGTTTTAAATATTTTCAGTTATATGTGGTTATTGCCTCTGGAAACCGTAGAATGAACTGACTCTCTAAGTCCTGTTCATCCTCGAGCAGTTCATTCTGATTTTGATTATTTTTCTCCGACATTTTTTTTGTATAATTGGTTTTCACAATTTTCACTTAGAGCAACTGTCAAATTGGCGAAAATTTAGTCACAACACTAATAGTGTTAGTTAACGTCAGTTATCTATCGTTTACAAATGTTACATATGCGATATGACAATATTTGATTTGCTTTGACAGCGCGATGCGGAAGTATAAAGTATGCCAAGTCTATTTAGATATGCCTATAGTTATGATTATATGTATCTAACTCTTTATCTCTAGTTAAAAATATATATCTGTCCCTTATCTCCTTTTTATACCCTGAACCCATTGAAAATGGGTATTCAGGGTATAATGGATTTGTGAAAATGCATGTGAGAAGCAGAAGGAGACGTCGCAGACCCCTCAAAGTATATATGTATATTCTTGCGTAACTTTTGAAACGTAATTAAACTTTTAAAAACTAGATTGTATATTTATATAATAAATATATATATATAGTTAAATTATTCATGATGCAAATTGTTTTTATATTACATAATCTCAAAAATAAATTGTTAGAAAATAATAGGTAGAAGATTTATGCATTTCTAAGCTGCGCAACAGCGAAATAAATCAAAAAATACTTCTCTTACGGACTTTGATAAGGAATAAACAAAAATAAACAGACTACAAAAAAAGTCATCAAACCCTGCAATTTCAGCTTATCTGAGGTGTTGTCGAAAAGCAAACATCTGGTCGCATGACCAATGCAGCTGACCCCTGACCGTACACCCCATGCAGGTTAATCAGCATTATAATAATATATATAGACATATATTCGAGATATTTGAGCAGACGAGTAGCCTATAAAAGACATAGGTTCGGCATTGCTTACTGCATAGAAATCAAACAAACAGACAAGATGTACGACTGGTCGAACAAGAATGTGGTTTACTGCGGTGGCTTCACGGGCATTGGATTCCAGATGATGCATCAGCTGATGCAAAAGCAAAAGATAAAAATGCTTGGCATAATGCATCGCATGGAGAACGTGGAGATGATGAAGAAATTGCAAGCGGAAAATCCCAGCGTTAAGGTCGTCTTCATGCAGGTGAATCTTATGGACAAATCATCCATTGATCAAGCGATGCAGAAAATGGGACAAATGATGGGCAACATCGATGTGCTGCTGAACTGTGAGGATGTGCTGCTCGACAAGGATGTAGAGACAACGATGGGTGTCAATTTGGTAAGCAAAGAGATTAACTAACTAAAATATGAATATATAGACTAACTCTCTATCTCTCTCTGCAGATGGGCATGATTCACATGACCATGAAGGCCATGCCCTATATGGATAAGACGCAAATGGGCAACGGCGGCATGGTGGTCAACATGTCCTCGGTCTATGGTCTGGAACCGGCACCAGCTTTTGCCGTCTATGCTGCAGCCAAGCATGGCGTCATTGGTTTCACCCGTTCAATGGGCGATAAGCGTATCTATCAAATGACCGGAGTTATGTTTATGGCCATGTGCCCGGGTCTAACCAGCACCGAGATGATGATGAATCTGCGCGAGAATGTCACCTGGAGTCATTCCGAATCGATGGTGGAGGCTATCGAGAGTGCCAAGCACCAGACGCCCGAACAGGCGGCCACTCAAATAATGAAGGCCATCGATATGATGAAAAATGGTAGCATGTGGATCGTCAGCATGGGACAGCTGAAGGAGGTGAATCCACAAATGTACTGGCAAATGTAAAGCGAACTTTGCACACAAATCATAAAAAGGAAGCGCATTCGTTTTTGATTTTTTTTTTTTGTTTTTGGCAACAAATATAGATATGAGATGAGCCGAGCTACGGATCAGTAAATTATTCAAGATTTTTTACTGTCAGAGAATTAAGAATTTTAATTCGAACATTAAATTTTTAAGGCGTTAGCATTTTCAATGGGTTCAGGTATACACTAAAAGGAGATAGAGGGACGAACAGATATATATTTTTAACTAGAGATGAAGAGTCAGATATATAATAATCATAACTATAGGTATATATTGGCATACGCATGTCATTTCTAAAATGACATTGACATTGATCGAGCTGTCAAAGCAAATCAAATATTGTCATATCGCATATGCAACATTTGTAATCGATAGATAACTGACGTTAACTAACACTATGAGTGTTGTGACTAAATTTTCGCCAATTTGACAGTTGCTCTAAGTGAAAATTGTGAAAATCAATTATAAAAAAAAAATGTCGGAGAAAAGTAACCAAAATCGGAAAGAACTGCTCGAGGATGAAGAGGAGTTAGAGAGTCAGTTCATTCTACGGTTTCCGGAGGTAATAACCACATATAATTGAAAATAATTAAAACAGATTTTAGCAATACTTTGTATATGTATTTGATGTCAGGACAAAGCCGAAGCGGTACACAGAGCCGTTGAAAATGGAACCATCGATCAAATATTAGCCATTAGGCTAGACGACAATATGCGAAACGGACAGGTGTGGGTGAACGGTGAAATGATGCAAGCTAAGGTCGTTGATTTGCCCAACATAATAGAGAGCTACATCTGTCAGATGCTCGTTTGTGGGGAAGATCGTCCAAAGGATGCAAAAAAAAACGTGCCACGGCAAGTCAACTGAAAGACGAAATCAGAGCAGGTGCTGGCCCTGATGGGATTCCCCAGAAGAAAACTGGAGGACGTGGCGACATGCAGCCTCGGAATGCAGGCTCCGGGCGGAATACAGACTCTGATTATTTGTGTGGAGCCTAGTCTCCGCTTGCTCATTACTTTCCACGAAAGAAATGAGCAGGCGGAGAGTAGGCTCCAAGCATGTAATGAGAGTCTGCATTCCGCCCGGAGCCTGCATTACGCTCGGAGGCTGCATGTCGGTCGGCAAATCCATTACCCTTGGCGTCTAGTGCCGGGAAAAATACAGAATCCGACTATATGGGAAAGGAAGGGCAATAGGCCCAACGGCTCCTTAGTGCGGAAAGAATATAGCTGTCGGAGAGCTGGCGCCAGACAAAAGCGAGGCATTGATCAAAATGTATTATTAAAAAAAAATGTGTTATTAAAAATTGAATAAATTCTCGCGCGAATACGCAATGGAATTTTAATAGAAATAACTTCAACTCTAACCAACGCGTAAGAAACTATACATGCAAAAACTCACGCTGATCTACGTTTCCACTCCTGTATGTGTGTAAGCATTGCAGGAGGCTTGCTGTCTCGCTGCCTTTGTTGCTGGGCCGCGTGGGTTTTGCTTCTTCTTCTTACTTCTTTGATTAATAATTGTGTTTCTAGACGGACAATCGTGTTCATCTCTTCAGATTATAAATATGATATTCATATCTATATGATAAACCAAACTATTATTTAAAATGAATTTTTTACACATTTGGATAAATTTGTCTATGCTCTTTATAATTACCGATTGAACTGTTGCTGCTTCTGATATTGTCGCTATACTAAAATCACGTACGCACAGCTTTCATGCTTGTGCCTATGTATTCTCTCTTTCTCTTTACCTAGCAACATCAATCGCGCCACATTCGGCTGTGGCATCTATCTCGCTCTCGAGCCTCGTTCTTGGCATAGAATTTACCGCTAATCCGTATTCCTCTTTTGTCTTTGCTTCTTACATAGCAGCGACACAGCCACGCTACTATGAAGTTTGACAACATCGCAAAGAAGCAATGTTGCATTGCAACATTGTGACTAACAAACAACATCACTGTTAAAAGACTCTGTAGGTTACGCAAAGAGCAGCTCCGTTACTTTTGATGTTAACTAACAGACACGGTCCTAAGTGTGCTCTGTTATTCAATTGGATACTTCGCGGGAACTGATGCAGAGATTCTCCTAGTGCTCATAAGCAGGCAAAATAAGTTGTTTTGCAACGAATTCGAATAGTATGCATGCTTATAAAAAAAAACCATGTCTAAATATATTTTATCACCTATAAAGCCACAAGCCTAAAAAAAGAGATTTTAAATAGTTATTTTTAAATACAAATTTTAAATAAAAAATGTTAAATAAAAATTTTAAATATAAACATAAATTTGAAATACACATTTTAAAATATAAAATACACATTTTAAAATATAAGTAAGTAATAAAGAATTTTCAATAATATTAACATATTAATTTCAAATCAAAATTTTAATATATACATTTTAAATACAAATTTTAGCATATCAATTTAAAAATAAAATTACAAATATTAAATAAAGCATGTAAAAAATAATTTCAATATAAAAATTATAAAACAAATTAAACAGAATTAAAAATATAACTTTTAAATTTATATATTTTTATATTGTATGTACATATATTGGCTTTCAAGACAATACTTAATACATAGTATATGGAATGTTGTATGTGTGTATGATGATCATAATAATGTATAGATGAATTGTATAAAGCTAATTATAAAGGTACTTTGGTATTTTATAGTATCCATATATATATATATATATATATATATCATTAGGCACAACAGGTGTTTTTCGTCATTTAAAATATGTTTAGCTGCAAACCGATATATACACAGATTGTGTACAATATGTATATATAGCTTGCACTAGAATCAGGTCAGTTAACTACTATACTTTGTAGTACATATTGCTTATAAAATTACATATAAAGGTAGTTCAGTTGTTTCTTTGTCTTTTTCTAATTGCACAGATCTTGTTGCACCATTCGCTCGAGTTGTTTTTCAAACTCTGCCGCCGTATAGGCGCGATTCTTTTGAAAGAATGTGTCCAGCAGCTGTGCCTGACAGCGACCCACATTCATCATGGAACGCCAATCGCTAGCGTATTTAGGTTCCTTGTTCTTCCCCAGTGGCGCATAGGCCGGAGGCAGTGGACAGCTATAATGACGTCCATCGGCCCATTGCGTTCTTGGCATGGCAGTGATATATTCGCACATAAGGCACTCGAATCTATGAAATAGCGACAGCTCCTCCACCTGTTGACCACGCGCAACCTGATATCGACGCGTTAGCAGATGATGTAAGAGCTTCTTATTTTCAATTGGTGTTGATCGATTCAACTTGTGGCTACGATACGAATCGTAAGCCGTTGCATTCTGATCCAAATAATTCAGATGCGCAGCTAGCGCAGAGGCATTGGCAAAATCAGACACATAGATGGCCGAATTGTTATACGGTTCCCAGTCCTGAAAAATACAGAATTTCTATAGAGTCTACAGACAATTATGGAATTTTTATGGGCTACGGCAACATACGCGTATACTGGGCGAACCAAAGTAAATGGGTATAATGCCAGCGATGAGTGGACGCCAATATTTCTCCGTAATGTAATCCTCGCAAACACCATTCTCGATGGCAATCATGAATTTATAGGGCGACAGAAATTGCAGCAATTCATCCGAATACAAATTATTTAAATAGTCATGTTGTAGGCTGCAATATATATATAAAATATATAATGGATTAATTATATAATAAATTTCAATAACTTCTTCTCACTTGTCGGGCAAATCTCGATTGCGCAAGCAGCCGCCATAGGAGTCAACATTGATATAGTGCATTAGCTCCTGCACATAATCCTCTCGGCCGGACATCGTATTGCAATCGGTTTGCAGAAAGACCACGGAAGCGAGTTTCCTATTAAACTGTATCACAGCCTTAGCCTCGTACGAATGAAATAAATCCTGCATACCCAAATCGCTGGCATAGGGCAGATATTGTGTGGTCAGAGGTAAATTGCTATATCTGCTAAAGGTGGAGGTATAATTAAAATGCTGCAGGAATTCAGTGTAGGGCACAAAGGGCACATTGCGTGGCGATTCCTCGTGCAACAGGCCCCAATGATGGCGCTGTTCACGTGGCAGTGGAAAATCAGAAGTCTTCAAATTGGAACCATAGAAGAGAAGGCCCTGTAAAATGAATGAGATAAAATTTAAGAATAATAAAATGAATTATTTATACATAAGAAAACGAAAATAAAATTTAAAGTGCTCTAATAGGGACTGCTCGACTGGCAGATACCCTAAACCTGATATTCCAATAATTTATGGGCGGTATGCAAAAAATAAAACAAATTCAAAATTTTATAAAATATTCAATAAGTTAAATGCAAAACTTTGAGGCTTTGGATCTTAAGATGCTGGAGTTATCGACAGTTTTAACAAAATTATATATTTATCCATGTTAAATATAATACAAATTTGTTCTTTTATGTTCTGAAATCGACACCTTCACTCATACGGACAGACTCACGGACGGATAATCAGACAGACCGGCGGACAGGTTTAAATAGACCCAGATCAAGAGCCCAGATCTATAATATATATAATCTTTATGTCCATGTTTACCATGTCTGCCCATTTGAACAAAACCATTATACCCTAATTTCTTATTTTAAATGTACAAAAATCGGCATTCAAATTTATAATTATCAGCTAAAAGCCGGATGCCAAGATATAGCCTCGCTCGCCCTCTCTCTCTCTCACACTCTCTGTATCTCACTCACTGCTCTCATTCACTCCCACTCCCTCTCATTCTCACCCGAGCTTCTAGCAGTCTATTGCGATTGTTCGTGATGTGACATCTTCGCGTTCCACACTTTCGCAACTCGTTGTATGACCAGGTCATGTCGTTCGTCCACCAGAGCAGCAGTGGAACATCATCTTTAATGTTGTCCTTTTCGCCGGTGACAATATACCAATAGATGAGAGCCACGCTGCAGAGCCAGAGGCAACAGAGGATTAGTAGGGCTTGCCAACGTTTTCGCCACAGTCGCATTTTGCATTCATTCAGATAATTTGTATTGGACATCTGCGGGTGGCATGCCACCAATTTAAAGAACGCGCGCACGACGAACTCTCGAAAATTTTGCACAGCTTTGTCTTCTTATTGTAACTGTTTCGTGCAGTGCTGCAAAACGTTTTGAAGCAGTGGCAGCACGATATACATAGGTGCGAGATATGCACATTGACACAAAAAGCAGTGCTAACCATGTTTAATTTTATATAAATGTTTGATCCTCAAGCTGTTAAATATTATTCTATTGAATTTATTATTCGCTTCAAGATACTCTTTAGATTACTCCAATGGGAGTTTCGATAAATTCACGTGAGCTTAGTTCTCTTTTGTATTGTCACATTTTCGACTTTTCATACACCATACATATGTGACGTCATACTTTCAAGTTAACATACAGCTGTTAACTCAACCTAACTTACATAGCCTACTTTTACTCAATGGATGTCAGCTGTTTTGTGCAATACTGTCAAACACTGTTGGAAAGTCGCAGTCGTGGCACGTTACGACATGGCTTGATGTGCACATTGAATGATAAAAATATGACAACTAAGCAAAAAATTCATTAATATACATTTTTAATTTTTAAGCTGATTATTATTCGCTACAATATAAAAATTTAGCATGCCCAATGCAAGAGTTTAATTGTAAGAAATATTTGAATATGAATTAACTTTATTTTTTAATGAATGTAATAATTAAAAACATAATCAAAATAAATTGTAGATTTGTTTCAGATATAATATTTATAATATAAATTTTATTCATTTATAAATATCAATATATTATTGTTAGTATATTATTTGGTCATATAATTCTTTATATATGTATATATATTATGTATTTTTATGAATTATAATTATAAATCATTTTTGGCAATAATTGTATTTTAAAAGCTCTACAATATTCGTTATAGTCGCTTAATATGAGAATATTTACCCTAATCAAGAGTATCATGCACTCTCTGCCATCATACACGCCTGAACGTGCATGGCAGTCAGCCGCAACTTGAACGCTGACCAACACTGGATCACGTCATCATATTATTGTTCCATTATACCTTTTAAAGCCCAAAGAAATCAACACAGTTCTTTTAAACCACAGAAACTATGCTGGTAGCAGCTTTTTAAATAGGACGTTAAACCACAACCCATGGCAAATAGACAAAATGCAACGTAAACCGCTGAACGCTGGACGGAACGACAAACGAAAACAAACATTGACATAACACGTCAACGCTTGCGGCGAGATTTCGGCAATAAAAAGGGAAAAAAGGAAATAAAAATAAATATATATTGATATATATGTTTATAAATATAGTAATTATTTAAATTGGGTCCAAGCAGCAATAAGCATGTGTTATGGCCACAGCTCAGTACAATACAACAACAACAACAACGACGGCAGCAGCTGCAGCGGCAACAACAACAACAACAGCAGCGGCTGAACGTGTTGAACGCAAACACTCTGTAGCCTCAAATTCGAACTCGAATGCGAATGCGAATTCGAATTTCAATTTGAATAGCTTAAATGCGCCCAGCTGGCAGAATTGTTATTATTGCACACGGGAGCATTTCAAGAGCGTGGCAGAGTTTGTCAAGTGAGTGAAACTGAAATATTCTTTATACTACTCTCTCATTTGCACTCGCTCTCTCTCTCTCTCTCTCCTTTAGCCACTTGCGTACTCGCCATTGTACGCGCGAAGGCGGTTCCTTTGTCTGCCGTTATGGCTTCAATGGCGTCTGTGCCTCTCTACCACTAGATGGCGTCTCGGATCGTGACTATGATGCTCATGTGGCTAAATATCATGTGAATCAGCAGACGCGTGAGCTGCCGCCCGAATGGGGCGTCTATTCGGCGGCACAGAATCTGCCAGCTGTTCTGAACGATCCGCAGCGCGGCAAGCAGAGCAATTTGTTTACCAAAAAGTGGGGCGAACAGTTTGTGGAACGTGTCCAAATACCCGGCAATCCTCGGCTGCCAGATATTACGCACGCAGACTTTGCAGTCTACTTGGGCAGCATTGGTAAACGCTATCGCTGGCACGAGCGGCGCCAACAGCAGCAGCAGCAGCAGCAATTACCTCAATTGCCTTCCTCGACGACTGCGTCGCCGGAGCATCTGGGCACTGTGCCCGTGCCGGAGATATTTCTGAAATCCCAGCTGCAGCTGCATCATGCTGCCACTTTTGCTCAGGTCTTTCCCGGCTATATGCAGAGTAATGTAGACACCGGTAGCGGCACGCCCGTGGAACGCCAGCAGCTGGGCCGTCAGCTGCAGGAGAAGCTCTCTCATTACCTGGACATTGTGGAGGTGCGCATTGCACAGCAGGTGGCCCAGAAATCGGCTGCATTCTTTCATGCCATGACCACACAGCATGCGATCCTTGCTGAAATGCAACAGGCGGCAGAGCAAGTACGTCAATTGCGTGCGGCGCTTTCGCAGCTCCATGGCAGCGCTGTCACGGATAGCTTCCGCGTGATGCGCTATGCGCAGCGCCGGCAACACTATCAGGCGACGCTGGACAAGCTGCGGCTCATGGCCACCGTGCACAAGACACAACCCATGCTGCAGTTGCTCCTGGGCACACAGGATTATGTGGCTGCACTGGATTTGATTAGCACCACGCAGGAGATCCTAGCAGCCGAGCTACTGGGCGTCCACTGCTTCAAGCATCTGCCCATGCAGCTGGGCGAGATGGAGAAACTAATTGATAAAATGTTGACGACGGAATTCGAGCGTTATGCTGCCACGGATCTGAATCGTCCGCTCTCGGATGCGGATCTAGAGTCGGATAGTGTTTGCGCCGAGGAGGATAAACTGGTGGCCATCGTCATGGGACTGCTGCGCAAGCAGAACTTTAGCTTCGTGCAGAGCTATCAGCAGGAGGCGATAGCCACGATTAGAGCCATCATCAAGCAACTGCTTATTGAGCTGCTTTCTCGAGGGGATCACGAGCTGTGCCTGACGGGCGCTGGCGAGCAGGCACTGGACTTGACCCTAACCGAATGGCTGGCCATGCTGCAGCGCGCAAGCCATGCTCTGATCGCTGTGCTGGAGCGGATTAAGGCGGTTGTCTCGATTATGCAACAGACAGCCGATGCCGCTGCCGGTGGCCTTAATCCGCACGAGCATGCGGTCAATCTCATCGATTCCGAAGCCTTTCTGAGTGCCTCACACCATGAGCAGCTCAGCTCGCAGCTCCAGCAACTGCTCCAGGCCGTCTGTCACTATTGCCACGAGCGTTGCGCGAATATTGTCTCACCCCAAAGCCTCGAGCGCTGTGCGGCAACGGAACAGGAGCTGCTGCAGTTGTCCCAGGTGGTGCAGGAGTTTAGCGATGCGACGCAGAGCATTTGTGGCGCGGCAAGTGTGCCGCTCCAGCTGGCCCTGAAGGTGCAAGCCTCGCGCTATGCCCAACGCTTCCATGCGGAACGCAAGCAAAAGTTGGCTCTGCTGCTGGATCAGGAGCGCTGGCGTCAGGTGGATATACCACATGAATTCCAGCGCATTATTGAACGCATGTCTGGAGGAGATTACTCCAAGCAGGCACCGCTGGACGGCAACAGTCTCAACACGGGCGGCATCGTGGCCGGTAATCCGGTGCTTCTAGTGGAGGGCAAACAACCCTATGCCCTGGTCAGCGTGGCTTTGCTCCTCATCCAGATGCTGTACGAGTATGGCGGGAGTGCTCAGCGTTTACCCCTGCTCGCCGGCTATCATGCCCGGAATGTGATCGATCTGCTGCGCTGTTTCAATTCGCGCAGCTGTCAGCTAATCATTGGCGCCGGAGCGATGCGTGTGGCCGGTCTGAAGACCATAACGAGCACAAATCTTGCGCTGGTCTCGCGAGCGCTTCAGCTGGTGCTCTATTTACTGCCGCGACTGCGGGAGCACTTCGAGAGCATGAGTGGTTATGAGACGATCGAACGGGACTATCAGGGTCATATCAAGGAGATCGAACTTAAGATTCATGGCATCGTATCCGAACGGATTGCGGCACAGCTGGAGGCATGGGATGCTCGACCGCCGATTCCATCGCAAACATTTCGTCATATTTCCAGGCATTTGGTCAAGCTGCACGAGGCAATTGCCGGAGTGCTGCCCGAGGCACAAATCCATGAGATCTACGGTGTGGTGCATCGCAATTTCAAGGATAAGCTGCGGGAGCAGCTGCTCAAGCTGAATGTCTACAATAATGGAGGGCCACAGCATGGCGTTGTTACCTCGGAGCTGACCTTCTACATGGAGACGTTGCGTACGCTCAAGGCGCTGCCCGCCGATCAGCTGGATAACGGAATATTGGAGCAAATCTGGCTATACTAAGCATTGCTAACGGATTTATAAAATCTATAGCACTGATCGTTCGCTGGATCCAACGTTCCATTCGTTAGTCTCTAATTTATTATCTGTCCTGTTTTGTTGTCTAATCGTCCTTTGTTTTTTATTCATATAAGCATTTAACATCTCTTGTATATTTACAGTATCTGAAATTTATTTTTGTATTTTTGCAAGTGTATATTTATGCAAGTCCTTAAGTTAAAAACAAATATATATACATTAATGAATTCCCTCTTAATTAATTCATTAAGCCAAGTTTTGTTTGCTGATTTAAGCAAAATCCATGAGCCTAAGCAAATACAAATTATATAAATAATATGAGAACTTTTTGTTTTAATTGAAATGATATATTGGATGATCAAAATGGAAGTCGGATAAGGAATATGAAACATATTTCTATTGATATTTATCTGCTAGATAAATAATATATATTATATTAAAATTAATAATGATGATTTCAAAAATGTTTCATTTAAAATTTAAGTTACAAATTCATTCTTATTGATAATGGAAACATAATACGACAATACAATAAAAATTTTTAATTATGAATACCTAAATATATATATATATAGGGCAGACAGCCTTACATCTTAGAAAACAAATGCTCTACGACAAATAACAAACGTTCGACTTTTTCCTAGCTTAAATATATGGAAATTTTGAATGATTCTTCTGCTAAAGCTCCAGCTCGAAGTCTGTAAAACATAAATTTGGTGGCAGCGGAAGATCGAATATATCGTCTAAGGGTTTTTCGATTTCATGCGATTTATATGTTATTGACGGAAAGTCTATATCGCCAGCATCCAAATTGGGATGATTAGGAGGATTATCTTCGGCAATTTCCTCATCCATTTCCATTGTGTTGTTCAGTAATTTAGATATGAGCTCCTCATTGAGCATGGGTTCGAAATTCTTGAATGTGATGTCTGAGAGATGAGAGAAACGATATGAGATGAGAAGGAAGAATATAATGAAAGGAGAAAAGGCGAAGAATAAAGAGTATGGGATAAATAGTAAAAGGGAAGAGCAACAAAGGAAAGACAGGAGAGAATGAGATGAGAAGGGAAATAGGAATGAATCGAGAAGAGGTAAGTAGATATGAACAAAAGAGAAGAGTAGCGATGGGAAGCGAAGAGAGTTGAAAGGAAAAGAATATATTAGACGAGTGAAAAAGAGAATATAAGGAATAAAATATAGGAGAGAATGTAAAAAGAAAGCATTTAAGAAGGGGAAATGATACACAAAAGAAGAACAGAAGATAAAGCAAGGTCAGAAATAAAAAAGAAAAATTTTAGATAAAGAGAAAGGCAGAGAAAGGTAAAAAATAGACAAAAAAAATTCAATTAAATTTAAAGAAAAATAATAAAGAGACCAAAAAAAATAAAATAACAAAAAGAGAGGGAAAATCACAAGGAAGACAAAAGAAGGAATACAGAAAAAAGGAACAAAATAGCAATGATATTATTTAATTTAAATTAATTAACTTACGTTTCTGGCAATTTTCCAAGCATTTCGCTGAGGGAAAATCCATAAAGTCAAATAAATCAAAATCGTTTGCAACTTCAGCGCTTTTGGTATAAAGATCGTTGGCCGCATGTGTCGTTGGCGTCGACTGTGGCGCCTTGAAGTGCGGCTCCAGCAGCAGCTGAGATGCCGTTGCCTTTGGCGGCAGCTGCCGATGTTGTTTCTGTAGCGTTTCCTTGCAAAGGGAAATTTTTGGCGCGCAGCTCGAGGGAAATTTCGTGTTGGCGCCTTTGAAGGGCGTCACATGCGATTTATTGTACTGCATATTATCTAATTTGCCGAGCACGCTCTTCTTGGCCGACTGCTGCAATGCATTGTCGCCCATGGCTTTGCGAGCGGAACGCGGCAGCACTAGGAAAATATACATTTAAAAATTATACAATGAAAGCGTAGCAAACAAAAATCTGAAGTTCTCGCAGATGTAATTTCTCCTTCACTCACCGTGTGCACCCGCATTTTCGTTGTCCATCCAAATTTGTGCCATTTCGTATATAGTTTACGCTAATGTTTACATAAATAAGTTGGGCCTTTTGTTTATTTCTGTTATCAAATATTTAAAACGACGCCAAGATGCTCAAATTTTTTTTCATATGAGAACAGAGTTGCTCGCCAGATGCTGTGTGACCGTAACTAGCTATATAAAGAAATACCACAATGTAAAATACAAAACATTCCGCCAATTGTTGTGTAAATGATGGTAAATGTTACACAGTTAGGTAAAAGTACACTTAATAAAGTATATTTTCAAAAATAATATAATAATAAATAACTTGTTAATTAAATTTTTCATTAAAACAAAACAACAGCTTTATTGTTTATCTCTTTGACAAATGTTTATTAACATTGGAGCGAACTAAACTGCTGTTATACTCAAAAAGGCAAAATTGTATTAACATTGAAAGAGGGTAAACGGTTTATGTTCTGACCGCGCTCTTGAGTTCAAAAAAGACCATTGGACGGGTAGGTCGTGCGTCGGGTGCGTAGTAAAATCTCGGTAAAAACCGTTGGTGATTCGTCGTTGCTTCGCGCGTGTTTCTGTGTTTGTGCGTGTTTTTGGATTGATTAAATTTAATGCAAAATCTAAATACAAATCCAATAACATGAATGTGCGGCGGCTATTGTAGCAATTCGTATGCTTGCCAATAAAATAATACACAAAATCGCAACAGTCGAACGTGTGTGTGAGAGTGCCAATTGCAAGACAAAATGGCTGCATTTCAACGCATTTAATGCGCGCACAAAAACAACAACACCAGAGAACAACATACACAAAGCATAAGCAAACATGTAAGTATGCTCGCCTCTGTGTGTGTGTGTGTGTGTACAAATATGACTGAATGAGTGAGTGAATGAGTGAATGTATATGCGTGTGTGTGTGTAACAGGCAATGAGTAACGCGGCATAATAATATTTAATTAGCATCACAAAACTGTGAAATGTAAATCTTACTTAGAATAATGCAAATATCTAAAATCACACCCAAACGTGTGAAAACAAAAACAAAAAATGTTTGTTTATAGCGGCTGCTGTTTTGAGTTATCATTTTGTTTGTGCCGCAACCAAAAATAGCAAATCAGACAAATTAACATGAAATGTTAACGCTTTTCATTTAGTATTCGTTTTCGCATATTTTTTATTTATTTATTTTTTTTTTTTTCTCCATATATGTGCCTTTGATTATTCGATGTGCTATTTGTTTATGCCGCAGCAACAATAACAAAATAAACGCGCACAATCAACAATAACATAAAAATTCTATGCAATTGCATTGAGTGTGCGCTCTCTCTTGACTAACTGCACTCTCTAACCTCTCTCTTGTTGCCGTCTCTCTTTTATGCGCGTACTCAATTGGTGCTGTTGAGTGAGTTTTGTTTTGAGTTATGTTTGTGAGTGATTTATTTTCAAGTTTATGTGTTTAGAATTTTAGCATAGACCAGGGACGAAGTTTGGAGTGGCTATTATTTATTTATTATTTATGTGCTACACAAAATATAAAACCATTCTATCAGTGGCAATAAAATGTAAACATAAATACATAGATTAAACTCTGTATACGTATATGTGTCTTTTTCTGTGTTAGTTATGCACTCAATACTTATGTTGTCTATCTCTCTTACGCCAACGACTTGAGACCGCAAAGAACTCGAAAGACACTCACGCAAGCAACAGCTGCTGCATTCACATTGCTCCCCACTTACTCTTTCTTATCTTCTTATTTTACAGCTCTGCTACAATAACCGCAAAAAAAAAACATCACCACCAACAACAACAACAACAGAATTTAAAACTGTAAATTTCGATTTGAACGCGCTGCGTTGTTTTTTTCTTCTCTCGGTTTTTCGTTTTCTTTTCAATTAAAAATAAAAAAGAAAGAAAATATAATAATAATAGCAAAAAAGTGAAAAGTGATGCAAAAAATCATAAATCATTACACATATAAAATTTGCAGTGTACGTGACGGGTGTTAAAATAAGATCGCATTAAATAAAGAATCATAAAATCAAAATAGAAAAAATAAAAATAATAAGAAAACGTGGTGCGTGCAAAAAGTGGTGTAAAATTTTATGGTGCTGGTATGTGTGTGTGTACAAGTGTGTGAAAATAGTAAATCTTAAATGAAATAAAATTTGAAGTTGAAATTTGTTGCAGTTAGTTGAAATTAGATTAAAAAAAAAAAAAAACATTTAAAAAAAATCAAATTAAACTACTGCGAAAAAAAGTGAATAATAAAAAAAATTAAAATTAACAAATTAAGAAAACTTAAGGATTTCACATCTTTCGACACGTTGGATACCATTTGCATATAATGTCATCAACATGTGGATTAAATATGGTTTTCATGTCGATCATTTTCATTATCATCGTAAATGGTAAGTTACAAGAAATGTAAAAAATATAATATAATTAATGATATATATATTAATTATATATAAAAAATATAATAAATATGTATAAATGTAATATATATAAAAATGTTTATAAATATTAAATTAAATAATTCATTATTATTAAAATACTTCTTATTCTCTATAAAGAGTATTTCTATATTTTTATTAAATATTTATCCTATAGAGTTTAGATATATTTCTGATTTAGTGATTTTTTAAGAAGTTATGAAATTTTAATCAAGTAATTTCCATATGAAACAATAATTTGTGTAAAAGTTATTTTTATTGAATTGTATTTAACGTTATTTTTACGCTCTCAAATCGAGAAGAATTATACGTGATCCATATATATTCAGTTTCGTTAATGATTTCCGTATATATAACTTTCGTATGACTCAATTCGAGCGTTATTTAACAGCAGCTTTGTTCGAATTTCAGTTTCACACAGTATAGACGTTAATATATGCCGGAATGTATAGATATATATGGTTGTATATATATCTGTATATAGGTATATAGGTAGATAGTTATATCTCCATGAGACAACTGGCTGCTATTGTCAAGACCTTGACACCTGCGGGCCGAGCAAAGCGTATCTATTGTTTCACCTGTAAAGACGGCTGCTGTCATGGTAGCTGCTGCTGCCCCAGTCTCTGCCGCTGCCTCTGCCTCTGCTCTGCCTTTGCTGTTGCTAAAACCTTGATTGTGAGGCACGTTTTGTAGAAGCTGTAAAATTTTGTAGCTGTAACAAAGTTCTATGGCCTTAAAAGTAAAGTGTTTCGCTTTTATTTTGTTGAAAGTTTACAAAGAATATTGTTAAGAGGTCTTAGAACATGACGCACAAACGAACCTGGAATAAAAATAGTATTTTTTTGGTATTAAATTTAACTGAAATATGAAGAGGAATGCTGAAACGGAACAAAATAAAATGCAATACAAATTAATAGGGATATCAAGGAATGAAAAGCTAGCATTAAAAAAATAAAATAAATAAATAAATAAAATAAATAAATAAATAAAATAATTAAATAAATAAAATAAATAAATAAATAAATTATGAATTACATATAAGTTCAATAAATAATATTAATAATATTTATATAGTACAAAATATTGAATATTTAAAGTAATATTAATAAAAAATAATTTGCATAAATATTTAAATTCTCAAAAACAAAAAAAAAAAAAAAAAAAAAAAACAAAAATAATAATAATAATAATTTGCATATTTTTTATTTATAAATATTTAAATTCACACTTTTTTTTATACATTTTTGTAGCACTCTATATAAATTTATTTTAAAAAAAATTATATATTTTAAAATGTGCAGTAAAAAATGTAATATTTTTCCTATAATTATTTGTTTGTTTTTAATTTTTAAAATTAATACTATCTATATTACATGTAATATATAATATTAATATTTTTTTATTTTATATTTAAATTGCCATAATTTTCTATTTTAATATGAAAAGAAAACTTTTCAATGCCTAAAGTATATTTTTAGGCATTCTTTTTAATAACAAAAACAAACAAAAATACAAAATATAAATGTAATCAATGCAAATGTAGAAAATATCCTCTTGAGCTTAATATATTACAACATAAAATAAGAAATAAACTCTCAAATTAGAAGGCAAATTAAATTCAATAGAATTCTGCTGAAAATAAACCATTTGAGCAAAGCTAACAATAAATTTCATCTACACACACACTCATAGCATGCGCACATAAATAAGGAAAGCGATTAAATGCAGTCGTCGTTTGTGAAATAAGAGTACAAAGAACACTGCCAAGTAATTAGGAAAGTGGGTACTAAAATTATAAGAGTACAAAAAAGAAGCGTACAGAAAACCAACCCCGTTCTACAGGCACCCCCAACCCCACTCACCCACAGCGTAATTATTTGTGTGCTTTTATGAAAATGTTAACTTAATTTCTGCATGATTGAGCATTTATTTCAATGTTATTGTCTATGGGTCTTGGGCATTCGGAACGCCTTCTCTACTCCACACAATTCTCTCTCTCTCTCTCTCGGTCGCCCCTCACCAAGTTCTATCTGTATTATTGTGGCTTTTGTATGACTCTAATTATTGTTGTGTGGGTTGTGTGCACAGTCAAGTGCTATTTGGGTGCAGGGTTTATTAGACAAGTGTATGTATATAAATGTGTATGTATATATACATTTTATGTATGCTCAAAGACTCGATGTTTAATGTTCGTTTTAATTAAAAATTATTTTTGTGCAGCGCTTAATATGTTAATAAAAATTGTTATTTGTTTTTGCCATCAATAAGTTTTTGTTTGTCTGGTCTTGATTGTTTTTCTTTTTGCTAAAAAATACCTTTAAAGAATGCGTAAAAAAATTAATTTAATTAAATAATACTGCTAAAAACGTTTAATGTAAAATGCTTGGTTACAAAAAAAAAGCTTACATAAAAATATAAATCAAATGCTGAAACTCATAAATACATATGCATTGACGCAAATTAATCAAATAAATCATAGAAAGAATAAATAACATTCAAAATGTGTTTTTTATATAAGTTTTTATTATAATTTTTTAAAGAACAATTTAATACAAATTAATACAAATGATAAATATATTTATGTAACTTAAAAAATTAATTTGCATTGTTCAAAATAAAATTGATTTATTATATAATAAATGTAGAATATTGTAATTTTTGCTTAACAATTATAGAGACAATAGAACAAAATCATTTATATTATTTTTAACAATAATTAAATTCTATAAATTGAAAAATGATTTATATAGCTAACAAAATATATAAAGAGAATCAAAAATAGATTTAGATTTAGACGTTTACTAAACACGCCTAATATGAATATTAATGATTAATATCAAAGTCCAAGCTTCATCTAAAATTAACACACAAACAATAAATAATGTAGTATTAGCAATTAGAAGCCACTTGCCTTAATTTGCTGGTCAAGCATTACAAAATACGGGCGGTCAGCTCTCAAAGCAAACAGACAAACAGCAACAACAACTACTCAGCTAATTAGCTGTGTGAAGCAACCAAAAACAAACAGCAACAAAGACGACAACAGAGACAGCAATAAACCAAGTAAAAACCGGTTAATCCACTCGTTTTTGCCGGCTAATCTAAAAAAAAAAAAAAAATGAAATGAAATGAGAAAAGAAAAGAAAACGACAAAGCGGCCGAAAGAAAATTTCGCATTGAGTACGAAATGTTATTCGTACGTATCGAACGTAAGGGTCAACGTCTTGTATATTGAATGATAAACAAATATAAAATATATATAGCACTGATAATAAATGTGACTGCAGATATAGACACTTATAAAAATATTCAGGTACATTTAAATAGATAAAGATACATATAAATAGATACAGATATATTTAAATATTTGAAAGATACATATAAATGGATACAGATACATTTAAATAGATAGAAAAAGATACATATAAGCAAACAAAGTTCCAGATACAGATACAAATAAATAGTTATAGATACAGATAAATATTAATAAATACAGATACACATAAATAAATTCGGATATAAATTCGGAAATAAAAAATAGATTAATATACATATAAATGGATACAGATACAGATATATAGCTAAAGATACATATTCAAATACATTGAGTCTGGTTGCTTTGGCTCACACGGTAGCAACTGCCTTTGGCTTTGCCTTTGACTTTTATCTTCGTCTTCTGCTTCCTCTTAGTCTGTGGTTTTTTGCCCCACCCTCTGCATCACGCATCGCTCGCTCACTCGCTCGGTTGACCAAGTGACCAGCCACAGCGGAAGCGCAACAACTACAACACATAAATACAGCAAGAGCAACAGTTTCAGATACAGATACTGATACAGATACAGCTTCAGACTGGCAGCAACTACTAAGCACAAATACTCTTTTTACTTATCTACTTAGGTGGCACTTATTGCTTGGCGCTTTATATCGTTTTCTCCTTCTCATATGTCTCTCCACTTTTGTTTATGTTATTCGACGAGAGTTAGTCGTTGGGAGAATTTGACAAATGTTCTAGCATGAATCATTGTTGTTTACTGATCGCATTTGATAATGAAAGATAAGCATAGAAATTAAAAAAAAAATAATAATTTTCTTAAATGAGATATAACAGATATTTGAACATATGAATAATAAATCATGTCATGCATTAAGTCAAAAATCCTTATATTTAAGGAATTTTCTGCTAAATATTTCGCAGTGAAACCTTGGAAAAAAACTTGCAATGTGTACAAGCTATGATATTTGTTTATTTATTTATTTATTTTTTTTTTTTTTTTAATTTCATCCTTTGTCTGTAATATTGTAAACATTTTATCATATTCCACTCACATTCATTATTTTTAGGTCAGAATAAAAATAATTTGCCAGCAAGAGAAACTTAAAGATAACTGTCTCGCCTTTGTAATTTATTAATTGCAAGAGCAGACACATACAAAAAAATTGAATAAAAATAAAGATTTATTTGACTCTGTTAAATAAAGAAAATCTAATAATATAATTTAATTTAAATACTAATCCTTAACTATGCAAGGGTTAAAAAAATAGTACATAAAAATAGTCAGGTATTCCTACAGTCGTTAACATTAACATTTAATTATTCAATCAGAATAAAAAGAAAAACAGAAAAATGCATTGCTCTCTTATTTACATAAAGTGTGCAAACAAATAGATGTGCACGATTGCATTTATTAATAACAAAAACCGCATTTCTTTTTGCTAATTACAATTACATACAAATAATACAAAGCAAAGCAAACAAAACAAGAAAAAATGAGCATATTTGAAAAATGTTGTTGTAATCAAACGCCTGAATACATAATAAATTATATATTCATTTATTTTATTTTTGTTAAATCACATATATAAAGAGTAAATAAATAACAAACAAAACATTTTCTGTTATATTTAATCCGTTTTTTTTTTTTTGTCATTAAATACTTTTGGGAAATCAAACTGGAAATTCAAAATGTAAAAATAGAATTAAATTTATCTGAATTCGGATCAAAGTTGACTGACTAATTGAATAAGGTAGTTAGTATGATGATGCAGCAAAATAAATTATATAAAACTAATATATTTAATAAATATACTAAAAAAAAAGTCAACATATTTTTGTATTAAATAATTATAGTTTGTAAAGTATTAAATTTAGAAGAAATTATTGCTCTTAAATATTTTCCATTATATATTTCATTTATTATAAAATATTAGAATTTGTCTTTAAGTTTACAAAGAATAGGTATTTTCTAATCTTGGATAATCCAAAATAAAGTTAATAATAATCAATAAAAAAATTAAATAAATAATAAATAATGAAAAACTTAATGAAATAAAAGACAAATAAAAAATATATAAATAACATATTTGTGCAATTTACAAATGAAAATATTTACAAAACATTTTGTAATGTAAACAAATGTTTTGTTTTTAATTTATTTTATTTACAGGCAAAATTTTCCCCCGTTCACATTTTGCCTAGCTTGCATACTGGGCTTAAAGCTAAAATTGAATCAATAATAATAATAATAAAATTTGATAAACCTCAACCTCAACCTCAGTTCAGAAGTTTAGAATGAATTGACAATGCGTCATGCAACCGCATATGAAGCTTATATACTAATTGCCATAAGTCTATGCACAATCAGAAATACATTAACATATACATACATACATATACATGCACACATTCAATTCACAATTATCAGTGCGCTGCCGTTTTAAAATGTGGCAAGCCGCAAGGGAAATCTCAAAGCGCAGCTGCCGTTTCGTACATACTTTATATAAATATTTCATTTGATAAGCAGCTGCTGACTGCCGTTTAAAAAAATGTTATATATATGTATATAGATGGTATATATATGTGTTTTATTTCCGATATGGCAAAGGCGTTTGCAATTTTTCATAGTTTCAAGTTAGATCGAAGATATCTAAGACATATAACTAACTTACGTGTATGTATTTACTGGGGTTTATAGTCTTAGATGTAGCTCTTGACTTTTAGAATAATTTTCCAAGTAAAGAAAATGTTCTTAACAATTTTCAAAAATATATAAAAAACATAATCAATATATTAATAATATAAATATACCGAAAAAAATAATAATAATATAATTTTAATATAAAATGCAAAAAATATATATAAAATAAAATGTAAAAAATATATATAAAATAAAATGTAAAAAATATATATAAAATAAAATATAAAAAATAAATATAAAAAATCAATGAATATGCAAAAATATATTTAAAAAATAATATAAATAGAAATACATAAAATATTAATTCTCAAAAAAAAAATAAAAAATAAAAAATAAAAAAAATAATAATAATAATAATAAAGTAAAAAGGAAGGAATATCTTTTATTTATTAGTAAAAAATCATATAATATATATTTTAATGTTTAATACTATAAAGCATTAAAATAAAAAAGAATAAGATAAATGATATATATTAATATTAAAATAAATAAATCAATGTTGAAGAGCCTTTGAAAAATTAATTAGGGCTTTTTAAAAATTAATGTATTTAGAACTTACTAATTCAATATATTTATAAAGAAAAATACGATACAAAATATTCTTTAAAAATAAATTTAAAAAATAGTATTATAAATCAAATAATGTCTCTACTATGAAAGAGTATTAAAAATTCGAATTCGTCAAAGTTGATACGAAACTTATTTATTTGTGGTACGTGTCAAGTGCAATAGGCAAACAAAAAGAAGATATATATACAGCCATCACCCATGACCTATCAACCACCAGCCCACCGACAAACCACCCAATCACCCAATCCCGCCCACTGTCACACATGCCCATTTCTAGCTGCTGTTGTGTTCTGGCCCCACATTTCCTCAATTCGTTTTAGGTGTCCTCTCTTTTTTCGATTTCCCACATATGATTGACTGCTGGCCCAATATATCTGCAGCTATTTGTTTTGTATCTGACAGATACATGCGGTAGCTATGCTGCAAATGTGTTACAGTCAGCACTCGAGATGCAATGCAATGCCAGATGACATTTATTGTCACGCACATATTACATAGCAATACATATATGCACCTTTGTATATATATAATATATATATACATATGAATACTTTGCTGATAAATCCTTTAAGCTGGCTGCATATGTCAAGCGCTTTGGGTGCTGCTTCAAAATTGATGAGTGGCTTTAATAAAAGGGCGTGACTTGCCAAACGCCTGACAAGCCTTGAATGCGAACGAAGCTGGTCTGGGTAAAAGGGTGTGCAGCACACCAAACACGTGTGCGTCGTTACCTGTGACAAGTAACAGGATAAAACCAGCGACTCACAATTGCAACATTCTGTGATCCCCTAAAAAAAAGCAAAAAAAAAGTAAATAAATAAATAAAAACGAAACAGAAATTTGATATTTTCTTTTTCGTTTTCGTTTTTTTTAATGGTATGTGTGTTGCTTTGCCAATTGGATTTGAATTAAGTGTCGCAGGATGCGTAAATGCGGTTACTAAGTCAACGACAGCGATGCCAAAAAGCAAATAAACATATATTAATATCAAGACGCTTTCAAATCCAGGCATAAATCCCATATAAGTCTGTCTGAATCACAGCTGGATATATATTTTGTATTTCTGACATTAACAAAAGACTTTAACATGTGAAATAAAATGGAATTTTCACATAAAATAGTAAATGCTGGATTTATAATTGACGTTAAAGATTTTGCAATTACATTGTACGACATTTTGTGTGCATTTAAATGATATTAAATAGAAAATTCTGATTGAAGCTAGAAATATTTTTAAATATATCAATAAATACAATATTTAATGCTTTTTTGTCTTATTGAGAAATCTATAACAGATATTTTAACATAGCATGCTAAAAGAATATTAAAATATAAAATATGAAACTATTATTCTGGTTTATGCTTACACAATTTAATCATTTTATATATTTTAGTTTTTATTTTTATTATTTATTTATTAAATATTTGTCTTAATTTTATTCCATTTTTTTTTTTCAATTCTAAGTATTTCAATTAAATGATAAAGAAAAAATAACAAATTGAAAATATTAAAAAATTAAAAATTAAAATTGATCAACAAGAAAAAGAAATAAAAAAAAAAAAAAAAAAAAATATAAATATAAAATAAAAATATACAGAAAAAATATAAATATACAAATTAAAAAATATACTTATAAAAAAGATAAAATTAAAAAATATATGCACAAAAAAAAAATACATGAATGAAATAAATAAAAATAAGTATGTATAAATGGTTCACCATGCACAAATAATGTATTCAATCAATACTTCAAACATTTTAAAGTAAAACCTTAAATAAAGCTTTAACGCATATCGCTTCCCTCTTGTTTGGTTCACATCATTTGATAAGCTCCAGCATTCCGAATAAAAACATTAACGAGCTGGCAATTAGCATAGGCTTATATTTGCAGAAATATATTTCCCATGAAATCTAACTTTATGTGAATAGCATTAAATATTTCCCTAGCATCTAAAGATTCTAAAAGCAGAAAGCTTTCTATTTTATTAAATATTCTACCGATAGCATTTAAAGAGAAATATAAATAGAATTCAGATATTCGCTTTTCTCTGGCAACTCAAATCGCGGCCTTTCAATCTCGAATCGATTATTAAGACCCATTTGCATTTTGCGAACTCGATGTTTTGGCATTTGGTTAGCTCAAGGCGTGAAATAAATTATTTCAGATACTGATTGCCTTGAAAAGCCAGACAGACGCCAGGTGTTTGTGTGATGGGATATCTGAAAGCCTCCAGCACTGTTTTGCTATATTTGAATATTACTCAATTCGCCCAGGGAACTATGACAAAGGTTTTAGCTAACCCTGCGAGGGCACTTTAAAAGTATTGCAGCATGAGTATATATATGTGTGTGAGTCTGCGTATGTAACTGTGTTAACGCAATGTAATTCAATAAGGAAGCTGCCAACTAAAAATGCGCCTAAATTAGCTTTTATGTGCAAATTATGCCGCCTCATTATGCCAAATGGCCGAAATAACAATCAAAGTGCCTCACATAGAGAATGCGGTAGCATGAAAAAATTTAATTAAATTATTAAAGCAATGCGGTAAGCCACATACCAGCCAGATAAACAAATAAACAAGCAGACAGCAGCGACAAAGGGAAAACAAAAATAAAAAATAAATAAAAAAGAAAAGAAACGGTAAGAGAGAGAAGAAAAGTTTGCCCGCTGGCGTAAAGGGAACGGCCTAAGGGAGTAAATAATGAAAGTCAAGTCAAGTTACGAGCGAGAAAAACACAAACAAACATTGGACATTGCGCAGATACAGATACATTATGCACAGACTCTCAACCATAGATACGAATGCGAAATGTGACTGAGAACAACCAAAAAAAAAAAAGGCCAAACACCAAAAACAGAAAGAAGAAAATCATTCATGGCCTTGGGCTGCACGACTAATAGATGCGCTCCATTTATGTGTAAATTAATTAAAATACATGACAAATCTTAAAAATATATATAATAAAGAAAAATTTGTAAAAAAGAAAAAAGAAAACAAATAACGGAAAGACAAAAAAAAAAAAAAATACATATAAAAAAAAATATAAATAAAATAAAAACTACATTTAGCATAAAATTTAAATATACAAAAGAAAAAAAAAATAATCAAAGTAAAATATATGAAAAAATAAATATATAAAAAAATATTTTTTTTTTTTTTAATATTTACATAGAAAATAAATATAATAAAAAAATAAAATAATGAAGAAAGTACTTAAAAAATTAGGAAATAAAAAATATATATTAAAATGTTAAGGATAAAATTAGAAATATAAATTAAACAAGAATAAGCAAATACCAAATAAAAAAATAAGTATACAAAAGAAAAAAAAAAAAAATAATCAAAATAAAATATATGAAAAAATAAATATATACAAAAATATTTTTTTGTTTTAATATTTACATAGAAAATAAATATAATATAAAAATAAAATAATGAAGAAAGTACTTAAAAAATTAGGAAATAAAAAATATATATTAAAATGTTAAGGATAAAATTAGAAATATAAAATAAACAAGAATAAGCAAATACCAAATAAATAATTAATAGCTAAATAAGTATAAATAACAATAAGAATTTTTAAAAATAATTCTTTACGGCAATTTAATTATTTGTATTTTTACTTGTGTTTAAGAATTTTCGAATATTATGAAAATAAATATTTTTGTTTTGTAAATGAAATCAATTGAGTTTTAATTCTGATTCAAGCTTACTTCGTCTCTTATTTCCTATATATTGTAAACATAGTTAATTCCCTAGAGAATTTACAGGGTATAAAACTAGAATTTGGAAGCTAGAAGTCACATTATCACAACTCTCACAGCATCTGAGTGCAGACAGCTGTTTAGCGACTTTCGTTTAACACACGCCAAATTATGTGCATCTATTTTGTTTTTGTCTATTTGTTATCCACACACACTCACACGCACGCAGATACATTTTGTTGGCCCTAAAGCAGAGATAGGACCAGGTAAGGTGCGCACAGCCAGGCTGTTGGCTGTACCTTTTGTTTCTTTCGCCATTTCTTAGGTGTTTCTCGTTTCGGGATGGCACATTAATAAATGTATTTCATTTTCATTTTAAGTAAACTGGCGCCAAATAGTTTCACGTGGAGTCAGCAAAACTTTTGCCCCATCAACCAAATGCGAACAACAACAAAAATTACTTTTCAATGTATCTTCTGCTGTTCGTCTTCTCTGTGTATTTCTTTAGCTTTACGCCAAGGCTTTTAGCTTGAAATGCTCTCTTTTTAAGGGAAGATATTTCGGGTTTGTGGTGGATTTTGATGATGATGTGGCATTATTTATTATCAATTTTATGTAGCAGAAAGTTGAGAAGTCTTAAATTATAAATTTATTATTTTTCGAGATGCACTTAGAAAATTTGCCAGATTGAAAAAAAAAAGTATAATGAAAAGTGAAAATTTGATTTTTATTAAATTCACTTAAAACAATTTATTAACAATGTTTAAAATGCTTAGCTTTATACAAGTTTGTAAAAGAAAACAATGGTAAATTTTTCACAAAAAATAAATGAAAATAAAAATAAATAAATAAAAAAAAAATAAATAAAAAAAAATAAATAAAAAAAATAAATAAAAAAATAAATAAAAAAAATAAATACAAAAAATAAATAAAAAAATAATTATACAAAAATAAAAATAAATAATGCAAAAATAAAAATAAATATAATATGTAAATAAAAATAAAAATAAATATAATATGTAAATAAAAAAATAAAAGCAAACAAATATTTTAATTTATGATAAATAAAAATTTTTGAATTCTCAAATTATAATTTACTTTGAGAAGTCTGCTGCGAGAAGTAATAATGAAAGATATAAAAATAATTTAATGTAACAATATTAATATATAAACAGATTTTTGTTTATGTTAAATTTAACCAAATATTTTAATAAATTAATTTAAAAAATATACTAATAATTTAATATCATAATATATTAATAAAAAAAATATACTAATTATTGAAAATAACAATATTAATACCTAAATAGATTTTTGTTTTAGGTAATATAATAAAGCATTGACTTTTATCAGATTATTTAAAGCTAACTACACTGAAATGTTTGTAATTTGTTTGCAGTTGAAGTTAATTTTTCTTAGTCAAAACTTTTATTTTAAAAGAATATAATTTCTAATAATATATTATATTTTTTAACTGAAATAAATTAAACTAAACAAATTATTTAAATATTTACAAATTTAATTATTGACCCATTTTTTAATGATTGTGGATTTTTATTTATTATTAAATGTTAATATTGAATATTATCTTATATATTATTATTATTATTTAAAAAAATGTTATATATACTTATTTATTATTTTATTTATATATTTATTTATATATTTATATATATATTTATTTATATATTTATTTATTTAATATTAATTATTATTATTATTATTTATGTTGTCAAGTCTTCACTTTATACAATTTCCCTCATTTAGAGGGCATCATGGAATCGTATATCTATAACTTGCCCAATTTGTTTGCTGTTGTTGTCTGCCTGGCACTTCATTGTTCTGGCTGCCGCCTTCGTCTTTATGCGTTTTTCCCATTTCAGTTTGTCTCGCAATTTTCTTATTCTTGGGGTTATGCCTTCTGTGGCCATATATATACATATATCTTAAGAGAGGGAGAGAGAGAGAGAGAGAGTGTGAGAGATAGAGATAGAGAGAGAGAGAAGAAAGGTATTGGGGTTGCTTTTATTTTTATTGTGTCTGCTGCTGTTGCTACTTCTGCTTCGGCTGCTGCTGAGGACTCGTTGAGTTTTTGTGCTGCGCGCTTTTTTGGGCAACGGCTTGAACTGCTTCAGCTGCTGCTGCTGTTGTTGCTGTTGCTGCGTTGTCTGCAGCTGCTGTGTGGCAAAGTTTATTTTCATTAGTTTTAATGCTGCTCATTATGCTCATAGCCAGCGTCTCGGATGTCTGCCGATGTGGAGGTACTGTTTGTAACTGTAGCTATGTATATCTGTAGCTGTCTCTCTATCTGTGTTTGAATCGGTGTCTGTATCTGTATCTGTATCGGTGTCTGACTGTCGCTTCTTATGCCTTATGCCTGTGGGGCATACATTGTGTACATAGCACGGCACAACTGATTGTTGTTAATAATAATTGTTGTTGTTGTTGTTGTTGTTGTTGTTCTTGCTGCGGTTGTGGCTGTTGTGTCAAAGTCAAACTCAGACCCAGACCCAAATTCAAACACAAACCCAGAGCGAAACCCATAAACAGACTTCATTGTGAATTGTGGCAAAATATATATTTTGGAATGTTTGGCCCCATCGATAACGAAATTTATGTTGCCCATGCAAAGTTCCAGGTATTTTCCAGTCAAAAAGGTAAAAGCATGCTCATTTCGTAGTCATAGTCATGGGATAAGGTTGTCTGTTGCAACCCTTTCATTCATTCATTTAGAACTAAATATATTTTCCTTAATAAATTGTTGTTATTTCTCAACATTGAATTTATATACTTTTTATTTTATATGCTGGCTTATCAATCAATCAGCTGTGGAAAGTTCGTTTTGCTTTTCATTCGCTTCCGCTTAATTTTGGCTAAATAATTTCCCATTAGCAAGGCGAGCAGCCCCATAAGAAAAAACGTTTTAACCCATCGAAAAATGTTTCATTTGATTTGCATAAAATTGATTAACGAGCAGCAATCAACCAAAGGCCAGAGACCATAAAAAGGGTTCAAGTGAGGGAAATTTATTAAGTTTCGTGTTCCTTTGAAAAATATTTATAACGAAATTCCATGGATTTTGTTCACTGTGCGCTGCTGAAAGGGTTGTTTGAATTTGTCAGCCGGAATGTTGAAAATGAAATGAATGTAATTATGTGAATGTATGTGAAATGTTTGTAATCAGAGACAGAGTCATTTTGAGTTTATATAGAAGTGAGCTAATCTTTTAATAGAAATTCTTTTCAATTACGTGACTTGAAAGATAATTTTCATTATATATTATTATATTAGGTGTTACACATATGAATTTATTTAATTAATTAGTTATTAGTGAAAGAAAACAAATTAATTTGAGCTAACGAACTATATAATAATTTCCAAAAAAGAAATAATTCAATGCTAACTCAGAGATCTTTATTATTATTAAATAATAATTAAAAATTTTATTATGATATTTTCAAATTGTATTTTATTTATTTAAATGATGTTTGTATTTAAAAAAATATTAATTCATATATTTATTTTTTTTTTAATTATTTTATTAAATATTACTTCATATATATTTATTTATTTTCTTAAAAAGATTACTTCATCAAATATTATTTCATATATCTATATATTTTTAATTAAAATATATTTTATATTTCTATTAATTTTTTTTTATATTTCTTATTAAATAAAAATAATATATTATATTGATATATATTATATTATATATTATATATTATATATTATATATTATATATTATATATTATATATTATATATTATATATTATATATTTTTATTTTATTCAATTAATATATATGAAATAATATTATTCATATATTATATAATTTCTACACAAGTATGATAAAGCAATAGAACATAAATATTCTGCCTCTAAAAAAATCGCATCAAAAGCGTGTCGAAACTTCGTTAATTTCACACAAAAAGTCAAACTATTCTATTTGGGTTTTATTTTCATTTTCTAACTGATTTAATCAGCTGTTCCAGCAAATTGAACACGAGACCGAGACAACGTCTAAAATTTCATTCTTATGAAATTACGCTTGGTTGGCAATTCGCGCTGACCAAGTTATAATAAATTTTTGTTGGTGTTGAGAATTGTAATTCGAGAGAGCGACGTTGGATCGCATGTGTCTTGAGGCGGTCTCGTGTGAGTGTGGCTTAAATGGCTTGGCTCAGTGCGAACGCACGTGTTTGCCCATGGCTGGCAAGGCCATGGTGGAAACGCGCTGCTTAACACAATTTTTGCTACCCTTCGCAGCAAGGTTTTTTTTTTTCAATTTCATTTTTTCTTTTTCATATACATATATTTATGTGCTGCGTTTTGAATTTCCGGTTTTTGTGGAAAATCCAAGTCAATGACAGCGATGCGGCACAGTTGACGCACAGGCAATTAGTGGCGTACAGTGGCTGCGATAAATGCACAAACGGCAGAAATTTATTTGAGTTCTTTGTTTGCTATCAAAAATACCAAATAGAAAATGCTTTTATGCTATTTCTGTTTGAGAGGATTTCAGTAAGGATTTTGATTTTCCCATTTTTCACATATATAAATATATGTGATATTTATTTTGTACCATAAACAAACGTAGATGCAGTTATTTGCAGACATGTATGCATATGCATATATGTATATGTTTAAATTTATGTAGATTTTTTTCATGCTTTTCCAATAGCTTTTGGCACTCGTATTTGTATATTGTATTTGCCAACGGATTAAAACCAAATGCTACAACCTGGCAGCAACTATTTGTTTACGCAGTGCAAAGCACACAAAATGTATTAAAAATATTACAAAAAATATATTTAAAAATATTACAAAAAATATATTTAAAAAATATAAAAATATATTTTATATATATAAAAAATATAAAAATATATTTTAAAAATAAAGAAGAAATAAATATAAATAAAAAAAATATATATATATACAAAAATATATGAACATGATTTAACAGAAAAATATATAAAATAAAAATATATAAATAAACTTCAAGTTTATTAATAAAAATAAACTTTTTACTCCTCTTTGCTAAATATATATATATATATATATATATATATATATAAACATTTGATATAGTAAGCTAAAACTATATCATGAAAGTTTTTCGTGCTTTAACATACTAATATCTCTGCCAACAAATAACTAAAGAAAAAATAATATATATATATATATATATATATATTGTTTTATGCCTTTTTTGAAAGTCCTTAGGGATTTTGGTTGACTTGCCAAAGTCGACATTTAAATGTAAATCCGTTAAAAGCGGATTTCAGCTTTATGCTGTTCAATCTCAATTTCTCTCTTTTGTCGCTCGTTGCTAGCGCGTTTTTATTTGAGCTGGGCAAACAGTCCTTTATTAAAAAAAAAGGGAAGAGAAAAGGAAAAGAGTCGAAATTGAATTAAATAGGCGTAGGAACAAAAAGGAAAAAGAGAGAAAAGCGGAATAAACAATGGCATAAAAAGCAAGCACTCGCTCAATTGCAGCCGGTAAAGCATTTTACTTGATTTTTACCCTTTTTTATTTGAAATTTATATATCTATATAATATTTGGTCAAAACAATTACCAAACAATTGTTGTTGCGGGCCGCAGAGACAGCGCCAGGCAGCCAAACGCACGCTTCAGTTCATTTGAATGTGATTTATGCACAGCGACCCAAACGAAACGCTGTTGTTGTCCCAAACGGACGGACGGACTGACTTACTTGACTGACATTTCCTCTGAAAATGAGTGGCATCATTATTTTAAAACATTAATTTACTTTTTTACATTAGCAACAAATTGCAAAAGAATCAAGATTAATGCAAAGCCAGCTAGCAAAAGAAAAATAAAAAAATGTTGGGTAAGGTTAAGAAACTTATTTTGTAATAGACCTCAGTTCGAGTTTCGCAATTACAGCTGTCTTAATATAGTCTATAACAACTCATATATGAGAATATGGTTTTGTAAAAAAAATATCTTTTTGAGAGGAAGTTGTACTGTCTGAAACTTATGATTGACTGCTTCAGTTTATGCTTGGGGAATTTTTTGAAAGTATCTTTGAGCTCTTGTTTAAATTTATCATAAATTAGAGCACTGTCATGTATTTTCTATTAGAGTGAAACTTTACTCGAGATTTAATATTCTACTAAATAAAGTGAAACTTGATATTAACTAAAAATCTGAAACTGAGAAAAGTAAATTATTTCAAATTGTATTCAATCGAATAAATATAATGATATATATATTTTTTTATTATTTAATATTAGTTAATTAGTGATGAATCTAAATATTTATATTTTGCTTTTATTTATTTAATCGTAAATTACTTAATTTAATAAAAAAAAAAAAAAAATCAAATCAAAATAAAATATTATAAAAATTTTATTTTATAATTAAAATAAAATTTATATTTTATATATTAATGTAAAATATTTATATATATTTTATTATTATTTACTATATATATTCTTTTTATTTTATATCTATTTATTATTATTATTATTATTATTTTTTTTTTAAATTATTTGATTTGATATTGTTTTTTGATACATTTATTTTTATTTTTTTATGCTATTTTATTTTTGTTTTATTTAAATATGAATATTTAATAAAATAGAAATAAAGTTAAGTATTTAGTTTAGGCAAACATACCTCAAATAATTATATTATATAATCTCACATAGAATTTTATTAAAAATATAAAAACTACTAAACATTCTTAACAATTTGATTTAACTATGCTCAGTTTAATTGAGGTTACATGAATTTCATCAGTATATGAGAGAATAAATAAAAATCCAAACGAAATTGAATTAAAAGTTATTTTTGCTTAAATGAAAAACAAATATTTATTTATTTCAGCATAGCTAAAATTTCTATTAGAAATTTTCATTTCCAGTTTCCGTGGGCAGATGTGGGTCAATCTTTTTGAGAGTTTCGGTCAAGGGGTTTAATTTTTTGTTTCCATTATAAACTTTTACATAGTTCATGACCCACAATGTAAGTCAAGCCTAAACAAATGATTATAAATCTGAATTATGATTTCATTTTTCGCTCTGGTCGAGCGCCCGCCTATGAGCTGAACAAATAATTAAAACTATCGTTTTGTTTGCCATTAAACGTAGTTTCTTCTTATTCTCTTCATTTTTGCATTATAAAGCAATTGTTTTGTGTGGTACTCGGCGTGGCCTGAGTCTGATGGTAATACTTAATTGAATTATGCTTTTGTTTTATGAGACTCAACGAGACCCAAGCTGAAACGTTGAAGTGCTCTCCAAAAATTGTTTCACTGTGCCAGTCATGCTCTGGGCTGCTGCTGCTGCTGCGGCTGCTGGTGGGGCACATTTACATTACAAGAGGGCTGTTATTAATATATTATTTATGTGGTCTACTTAGGGGTTAAATTGGTAGGGTAGATTGCCTGCCCTACCACGCTCCCTCTTTCTCTCTCTTTACATCTCTCTTGGTCTCTGGTGACGGGTTTCATACTCTCAAAGGGGTTGCAATTGATTTATAATCCATTTCTCTGCGGTCTCAAATTTCGCCAAAAGCAACAAAATTGCTGAAAACGAATGCCACAATAGAGATTTGAAACCGCAGCAAACGATTAGCTATGCATGTGACTAGCAATAATTTAGTTGCTTTCATGTTTGTTTCATAGTTTAACTAAATTTTATGTTAATTAGCTTAAATATATATATTTTTTATTATTCAATTTATATCACAGAAAATCTTATTTAATTATTAAAAAATATAAATATAGAAATACTTGGACAAATAATAAACTAAATACAATATGGATTTGGTATTAATATTATTTTTCTTATTTACCTAAATTATTTACTGAATTTTTATTTAAATAAAAGTTACTTTACAAAATTATTTTATTTTATTTATTCTTGTTTTAATTAATTTTTTTTTATATTTAATTTGTATTAAAAATTGAATAATTATTTTTGACATATATTTATCATATTATTTGTTTATTATTATCATAAAAATGTTGAACAGATAAATGTATATTTAATTCAATGTACTATTATTTTTTTTATGGACATTTTTTGTTATTAAATTTTTTGTTTATTTATTTTTTTTTTTATTTATTTTTTTTTATTTATTTATTTTTATTTATTTATTTTTATTTATTTTTTTTTATTCATTTTTTTTATTATTTATTATTATTACCATATATTATTTAATTTTACAACAAATTTTTGACCCTCTTTTGTAATACTTCTATTAATATTTCAAATCATAAATAGTCTGAATTAAATATGCATGAATCTGATTAAATTTCTATTTAAAAATGCACGTACAAATGCGCGTACGTTGATAAATAAAAAAAAATTGTAATAAATGTACATAACGATTTGATATCCAAGCGAAAAGTTCAAATTTAAAGCTAAAAGCAACTCTTGAGAGGCTGCGTGCGTACACAATAGAAAATATTCTCCATTTTCTGCTCTACAGCTGCTCGACATGGACTTCAACAAAGCCAAATTGTTGCCTTGGCCCTAATAGCCTTAAGCTAAACGCCTTGAGCAGCTTGCAAAGAGATTGCACAGTGATTGCGATAGATTATATTATATGCAAAAATAAATATACATATATATAATGTTTTTTAATTATATAAAAAAAATAAAAAAAAAAACTAATAGAAAAAAAAAACAACAAATAAAAACTTGCCAAATAAAATAATTACCTAATAAAATAAAATAAATAAATAATAACAAAATATCTAACTTATAAAATAAAATAATTAACTAATAAAATAAGTTATTTAAAATATAGATAAGTTTTGCAATAACTTATTTACTTCTTATTAATTACTTTGCTAATTGTTGTTCTTTCTATACATTATAGATTTTGTCATTAACACTTAAAGATAAGATTAAAAAAGTCATTATGTGTCTATCAATTATTTTCAATTTAGGCAAAATCAGTTGAATCAAATATACTTATCACAAACTATAAAACTGATAAGGCAAAGCACAAAGCCGTTGGTAAATAAATAAAATTGATATGTATTATAAAGCAAGTAAATATTGGTAGACATGTTATAGATATATAGTCAATTGATTATCGTTGAATCATTTAATAGGAATGTTTAAAAATATATATTAAATCAGGATGAAACGCATATACAACTCACCTTATTTAATTTGCCCCACTGTGGTGCAGCGTTAGGGCAAAGGAACAGCTGCAGCTGCAGCAGCTTTTCATCTTCCTCCCCCGGCAACTCAATAAACATTAACATTGCACAATGCACAAGCTTTAAACATTTATTACTTAATACAATTTAATTTCCACACCATTTGTGCAATGTGCAGGCGGTTGCCATTGTGGCAGCGATGACAACAACAACAACAATGGCAACAGAAACTACAACAACAATAATAATTGCAATGGGAACAACAATAACATATAACATGTAAAGGCAAGCTACAACACACACAGCTGCAGCGTAGACGATATGCAGCGACCACAACAGGGCGACAGCAGCAAATTTTTTTTTTCGCTTATATTTTTGATACCCTATATACGTTTGTGGTGTGTAAAGTGGAATGTGTTGAAAATGTGCTATAAGTTGGCTAATATTCTATTTTTATAATAACATAACATATACTTGTCAACATGATTCGATTTTATATAATATCATTAATAGATTGTTGACCTTGCTAGATATTTAGCAAGAGTTAAAACTGGGAAAATGCGAGTATAAATACATATACATATATTTAATTGTACAGGGCATCTCCCGTCCTATTGCTTAAGTCATGACACCTCGGCTGTTAGACAAACGATTTTTTACATAAAAAATATAAATATTTAAATAACAATCTAAGTATTTGAAAATTGTAATATTTATAATACTATACTGTGTAACTTACGGTCGATCTAGCTTGACACGTATGAGAATAAATTTTGAACCTGAAAAAGAAGGATGAAATAATGGAGAATTTGAAAAAAAAAAAAAAAAACACACACACACTATTATATAGGGTAACTTCTGGTCCATCAATTATCATTCTATAGAATTATCTCGAAACCTATTCCAATTTAAATTTCGTACCTAAAAGGCAAAGTTCTAAATATATTAGAATTTAAACATTTTTTATTAGAATTAAATTTCTTTATTTATTTATTTTTTTTTTAGTAAACAAAGTTTTTTCACTTTTCTCCAAGTCCAAGCAAAAACCTTTGATTAATTCAAATTCTGCATGGAAAAATTTAAAATTTAACATAAGCTATTTATTTACCAAGCAATATACAGGGTAACTCTTAGTCGCTCACTTCTGTCTCGATCTATTCAGCTCGAAAATGCGATCGATTTTCAAACAAAGCATTTCAAACAGAAATTTAATATTTTTTTAGCTAGCAATTATGCAGGGTATCGGGTAATCGCGCATTTTCATCTCAATTACAATGGATTTTATTTTATTTTATTTTATAATTTTCACAGCGTTTGCTATACGGATTTTTGCTGGCAGTAAATGTAGCCAGGCCAAAGCTGACCAAATGGCCTGACTGAAAAGCCACCAAATGCCCCATACTCCACCTCTCGCTCGCTGTGCGCCCCTCTGTGTATAATAATTATTATACATGATTATGGAATTTCAACAATTATTATTAATGAAGAACTGAACTGCATGCTACTGCCAATTCACACACACACAGGGGCAGAAACATATTCCATATATTTCCTTGTAAATTGTAATTAAACCAACAACAGCTTTCACAGCGCATGTTGCGTATACGCAATGGTGTAGCAAGGCTCATGCATACAGTATATATTACATATATACATATGCACATACATATATGTATATGCATGTGGGGATTGCCACACTATCTTTTCGCTTGCCATGCACGATTAGTCAAATTGCATTGGAAATTATGTTGGCAGCTGTTGAACTTTTGCATCTCGTCTTCTTCTAATTTAAATATGCGCAACGAAGCCTGAAAGTTGCCGAGAGAAAATAGTGAAATGATGTAGGAAATTGTTTGCTAAATGAAAAGATTATGCAATTTTTGTTAGCTAGTATTTGGGAACAATTTATAGTTCGTGTTGCACTGCAAAGTAAACCTAATTGTGATAGGGCTAAAATAAATACTTCCATAATTGCAGTTTAGCGAATTTTACTCATTAAGTTGAAAATTGTGTGAAATATGCTGTTAATTAAAAATTGAATTTGATAAAAATTGCGATTACATGTAATTTAATTAATTATATTATTTAATGACTTTAAATGCAATGTATAATAAGAGATTAAATTAATAGAATATTAACATAAGTTTTTATTTTTATTAAATTTTATTTTATGTATTTTATTATTATTTTTGTATTAGTTTATTTAATTATTAAATTTTGTCTACAATATTTTTTTATTTTCTTTTTATTTATTTTTATTGAATTTTATTTTATTTATTTATTTTATTATTATTTTTGTATTAGTTTATTTCTTTATTAAATTTTGTCTAGAATATTTTTTATTTTCTTTTTATTTATTTTTATTAAATTTTATTTTATGTATTTTATTATTATTTTTGTATTAGATTATTTATTTAGTATATTTTTACTAGAATATTTTTTATTTTATTATTATTTATTTTTATTAAATTTTATTTTATTTATTTTATTATTATTTTTGTATTAGTGTATTTATTTATTAGATTTTGTCTAGAATATTTTTTTATTTTCTTTTACTTTAATATTTATTTATTAATTTGTTTCTAGATTATTTATTATTATTTTTTTGACAGACATAGGCATAGAATTTCCATACTTTTACGATAGATCTACTTTTAGTTGAAAGAGCGTATGCTTGAAAATGCTTTGGCGATGCTCTAAATAACAATTAATTCGAGAAATGTTTGTCGTTTCAAAATGAGCTTTGTTTTCATTATAGTCGCAATTGTCACATAACTCTTTTGAAGTTACTCCGTTTTTATTTTTTCACTTTTTCTTTGGAGAAACTTGATTCAATTACTTAGCTACTGTCAGTGGAAATAAATGGTAGCTTGAGTGCACACGCTGGATTTACTAGTAATTTACTGCGCACACACACGAGAGCACACGCATACATATATATGAATATATATATAAATATATATGTATATATGTGTAGATATATGTCTATAATAAAACGTAACCATGGCAGCTTTTGCATACCACTTTGACATTCTACTGCAGCTTTTGTATGCAGTTTGTCGTCATCGTTTTTTTTTTCTTCAGTGTTATGGGTGGAAGAGAGAGAGAGAGAGGCAGAGTGAGAGCGAGAGCGAGAGTGAGGGGTAGATGAGCTGAGAGTTGTTGGCATTGCCCGCAGCTAAAATGCCATCAAGACTGTGTGAGACAAAAGAGTGTCGCTCTCCTGGCCGCAGCTATTAAAAAAAAAAAAAAAAAAAAAAAAACGAATACTGAAAGCACAAAAAAAAAAAAAAATAATAATAAAATAAAATAAAATAAAATAAAAATCTAATGAATTAAAATCTGAAAGGAATTAGTTTTTCAGCTACAGATTTTATGGCCTTTGGCAGTCTGTGCGATGGAGAGGGAAAGAGGCAGAAACAGAGACAGCGAGAAAGAGAAAGATAGAGAATGTGTGCTGGAAAGGAAGAACATTAATGATGAGTAAAACTGACATTGTGCTGTGTGTAGTCAAAGGATCAAAGAAAATGCACATGTGAAAGGCAAATGCTTGAGAGGAAAAATATAAATACATACATATATTATAGTACATATTTTATTATTAAATAAACATCTGAAAAATTGAAAAAAAAAAAAAATAAATAAATAAATAAATAACAATAATAATAATAAAAAATAAATAAAATAAAATAAAAAAAACATAAAAATAGAAAACAACAAAAATTTATTAAACGAGGTTTTATATTTATTAAAAAAGTAGTAGTCGTAGTAATTAGTAAAAAAAAAACAATAATAACAAGTAAGAAAGCTGTAGTCGAGACTGCTCGACTACGAAATCTCCTGAGCCCTTCTTCGAACGAATAATATTCCAAGAATTATTCGATTCGTTTCTACACGCATGCAAAACCACACGCATGCAAAACCACACGCACACATAGACACTGATCTACATGTGTATGCATGTATGTGTGTATGCATGTGTGTAAGCATTGCAAGCGTCTTGCTGGATTTTGATGAGAAAACTTTGATGATTAATAATTCGGTTTCTAGATGGACAATCGTATTGATATCTTTAGATTATGATTATGATATTCATATCTACATGCTAAACCAAACTGCATGTCTCTAGTATTTGAAATGCATTTTTTTCACATTTGGGGGTGGTGGGGCGAAGTGGGGACCGGAATCCAAAATCTGACAAAAACCGAAATTGTATTAAATTAGTATCTATATATATGCAGAAGACTTGGAGACTCTAATTCTAAAGATGAATTAGCTAGAATTTTATAACTGGTTCCCGATAAATTCGTTTATCGATAACTTTCCCAATATACAAGTTATCGAATTTCTGAAACAAACTCGTACTGCGCGTGCAATATACGAATCTAACATAAAAAGAATGAACTCTCTAGCTTTTGTATCTTCGGAAATCGACGCGTTCATACATACGGACGGACGGACGGACGGACGGACGGACGGACGGACAGACGGACATGGCTATATCAACTTTTCTCAACACCCTGATCAAGAATATATATACTTTGTGGGGTCTGCCACGCCTCCTTCTGCCTGTTACATACTTTTAACAAAACCATTATACCCTGATTTCCCATTTTCAATGGGCTCAGGGTATAAAAACTACAAATTTATTAAACGAGGTCTTATATCTAATGAAAAATTAATTACTAAAATAATTATTATTCAATTCATATATATTATTATCTATTAACTTCAAAGTCACATGATATATTTTTAGTAAAATTATTCTTGCTTATGCTGTAAGTTTTTTCTTCCTATTTTTATGTTCAATAAATAAGCAAAAATTCAGGATTTACCAAAATATACGGCAAAGCAAAATTATAAAAAATTATTTGAGCATTTGCTGAATTCATACGCCATAAGAAAGAGACATGAATTATGAGAGAAATAAAAAATAATAAAATTATATATATAATTGAATTGTGCAATTTTTTCCCTTTAATATTATTTTTAAAATAATATTCATATACTGAAATTTACAATTCATTTGCTAAAAATAGATATTCCTCTCAGTTACTAACTATTGATGACATCTTAACAATGCATAGATTATAATTAACAACAAATAGCATTTTAGTCATTTTGCACACTCGTAAATTGCAATTTAGCAAAATTTATAATTGCCAAACGGTGGCTGGCTATAAAATATTTCAACTCAATTAAAGTGCAATGCATTTAATTGCGCGTGTATGCGTGTACGTGTGTGAGTGATTGTGTGAATGATTGTGTGCATGAATCACGCCTAGCCAAATAAATTATCATAAGCCATGCACACACACACAGATACACATTTGTATAATAACTAATAATTATAAATAATATGTAATGTGCATTTTGCAGCACGCACAGTTAACAAATAATCCAGCTCAGTGGCAATTTGTAGAGTACGCCCATGACTTCGCACTCCGCCACAGCCAACCAAATATTCTGTAAAACAAATTCTTCTCTTTTTTTTTTTTTTTTTTGCCGTTTTGCAATTAACGCGAAATTGCATTCTGATTCTCTATTGTGCAATCTATGTTAATGCAAATGTCAATTTAGCGTTAATTAGATGTGCAGAAAATAAAAAGAGTTAAAAAGCTGAAAAGAAACTAAATGAAATAAAAATAAATATCTATATAAATATGATTGTAGAATATCTAAAGCTCGTGCAACAATAATTCAAAATAAATAAATGAATTGAAAAAGGATATAAATTATTAAAATTGGACATTAGCGTTTAGCAGACAAACATTAAAATCGAATAAAAAAATTGAGAACTAAAATATACAAAATTAGGTTGAAATAAATAAAATGAAAAGGTTTTATATATGAATACAATATAAAAACATATAAAGCTAATAAATATGAACATTTTAATATAAATAAAATTTTAAAAATCTTAAAATAAATCACTTTTGGTATAAATAATAATTTAAAAATAATAAAAAAAATTTTTAATCAGACTTTAATTACAAATTTAATTAAGAAAAAATCAATTTAAAATTAAAACAAAATTTAAATAAAATATAAAAATATGAAATATAAAAATATAAAATCTAAATAAATTAAGAAATACATATACTTAAATATATAATACAAAAATTAAATAAAAATGTATTTTCTATGTAAATATATTGTAATTAATCAATAACAAAATAATATAAGTAATACTTATTATAACTATTATTTATATATGCTAGAAGATAAATGAAATATGAAACAAAAGTAAAAATAAATAAAATGTCAAGTACTACATATTAATTAATATGAATAAATGATTTTTTTTTAATTATTTGAACAATAAAATAAATAAAAGATCAATCTAAGGTAGCACATACATTTAAAAAGAAATAATAAAAACCCCCAAATATTTATCCAAATTGTAGCATTTAAGTATTTAAAATTCTAAACACAATAGTTAGTATTTTTTATTTTAAATCAGCACGATCCCAATACATCATCCAATCATATCGTGGCTTATATGTTTTGTCTTTGATATAAGGACTTTCATCCATTTTACTTGTAAAGCGAAAGACATATCCTTCTTGATGCAATGGATATTTAGGTATCAGATATTCCATGCGTTGATTACGCAACAATGTGCACTCTAAATACGGTCTCCATGTCTTTAAATCGGTTATATGACATTCTTCTGATTTGCCCACGGTGTAAATATAAAATCTCAGATCATACCAGACGGGACGGACATTTACTAGTGTGCCCACAGTTTCATACGTTACATTGGTATACATATTACGAGGAAGCCAATCCTTCACTTTGGGCACATTATATATTGTTGATTTCGATGCACATACTTCAGAAAGTTCTGCACTATAAATGGAGTTGGAAAAAATAAATGTATATATGAAAAAGTGAAGAATTTGTAATTGAATACAAACCGGGAATAATAGTTTCTAACGCCACGAGGCTTAATTTTGAAGTTTTCACTGATGTGACTACGCACTCTGAGTGGTATATATGATGTAACTTGAGCTTTATTTGTTTTTAATTTATTTTGAGATTCTTGTGATAGCCAAGAATACACTGAAGTCGGTCGAAACGTTGTGGTTGCATCGATTCGCTCGCTTTTAGTCAATGTACTCCATTCAGACTCTTGCCAATGTTGATTCATTTGATTTGTTGTTCTTGCCAAGAAATCTTTCTCCATTTGAACAAAATTTGATTTTTGCAATGCACCCGTTCTCTGCTCCCATGATAGCTGAATGAACTGTAGTTTTTCTTATTAATCAATTAATTTATTAATTTATATTACTAATTAAACTTACGCTAATTATGCCAAAAACAATGGCTGACAATTTTGTTTTTACCATTAATACAAAATTATACAATTACAAATCTGTGTAAATTGTTTGAAGTGTAAATGAAAACTAGTGTGAAAACAAAAATTAAAAAAATTATATTTTATTTTAAATAAACTTTTTTATCTTGCATTGATTTATGTTTACTTATTTGACGATGGCACAATAATTCCTCGAAGTTTAAAATTGATGTGGAAAAAAATTAGAAAATTTATACATAATTTTATTTAATATATTTATTTATCATAAATGGATTTATGTTTATGCTGAAACAGACTTTAACTAATTGTAGCAAAATTATGTGGCTGAATTTTTTCTTTAATGAATAATGCTTGAATTTTCTTGTAGTTAGGGCTATGATATTTTATATCTATGCTTTAGATACCTTCAGCTTTTAGACTTCAACCTTTTTAACATTTAATATTTTAGTTTAAACTTAAACAAAATAAAGAATAATCTTAAATTCTAATGTGTTATATTATAAATGTGTTTAAAATACTTCGTATGTCAATGACCTCTTTCTCTCCGAGCCTTTTAGCAGACTACAAAACATGATAAATTAAATTTAAATTATAAAATAAAATATACCCTAAAATACTCAGTTGACTTAAATATAAAAAATAAATAAATAAAACAGAGAGCGTAGGAACGTTAGTTGGATGCTTCAGGTCTGCCAACTCTTGACTGTGTTCATTTAAAGTTTCAGAGTTGGGTCTGAATTCTTAACTTAGGGTGCGACCTGTTGTTTTATTTATTTTCTTAGTATTTTTAGCTCCAGCAGGAGGAAATATTTTTGCCTGCTGCACTTTGCGTACTCAAGTAGTTTTTAATTTGAATACTTTGCGCACTCTTGAACCCTGTCGGTCGTACAAGGTGAAGTCTTTTGGACCCTTTTTTTTTTACAGACTTCCCTCCTTTTTTCTCTTTTATTTTGAGTGATTTGCATATTTGTGTGTGTGTGTTAAATATATTAAGAAATACCAGAATTATTATTATACCCTGAGCCCATTGAAAATGGGAAATCAGGGTATAATGGTTTTGTTAAAAGTATGTAACAGGCAGAAGGAGGCGTGGCAGACCCCACAAAGTATATATATTCTTGATCAGGGTGACGAGAAAAGTTGATATAGCCATGTCCGTCTGTCCGTCCGTCCGTCCGTCCGTCCGTCCGTCCGTCCGTCCGTCCGTATGTATGAACGCGTCGATTTCCGAAGATACAAAAGCTAGAGAGTTCATTCTTTTTGTGTTAGGTTCGTATATTGCACGCGCAGTACGAGTTTGTTTCAGAAATTCGATAACTTGTATATTTGAGGAGTTATCGATAAACGAATTTATCGGGAGCCAGTTATAAAATTCTAGCTAATTCATCTTAAGAGTTGGAGTCTCCAAGTCTTCTGCATATATATAGATACTAATTTAATACAATTTCGGTTTTTGTCAGATTTTGGATTCCGGTCCCCACTTCGCCCCACCACCCCCAAATATGAAAAAAATGAATTTCAAATACTAGAGACATGCAGTTTGGTTTAACATATAGATATTAATATCATAATCATAATCTGAAGATATCAATAGGATTGTCCATCTAGAAACAGAATTATTAATCATCAAAGTTTTCTCATCAAAATCCATGCGGCGCAGCGACAAAGGCAGAGAGAGACAGCAAGACGCTTGCAATGCTTACACACATGCATACACACATACATGCATACAACCGTAGATCAGTGTCTATGTGTGCGCGTAGTTTTCCATGCGTGCAGAAACGAATCGAATAATTCTTGGAATATTATTCGTTCGAAGAAGGGCTCAGGGGATTTCGTAGTCGAGCAGTCTCGACTACAGCTTTCTTACTTGTTTTTATATTTAATTTTATTCTTTTTACTTGCAGGTTACGCAAAAGATATTTCCAGAGTTGAAAGAGGTAAGCAAAATTACTTTTAAATAAATTAAAATTATATTAAATAGAAATTATTTATATCTTTATTAAATATATTTAAAAAATGTGAAACTGAGAGAATATAAATTTAATTGTGATAATTTGTGAATATCCTAACGACTTCCTAACGTCAGCATTTAAAATAATTTAACTAATTAAAAATACAATAACTTTTCCGCAATTCAACTAGCATCACTCCCATTTAAAAATTCATTTGCCTTGTGTCAAATTTCATCAAAATATAAATTTATAAACAATTTTATAAATTGCCTCGAACTCTTATTTAAATTAACATAATTCACATCAGAAACAACAAAAAGTCTAGTCGTAATATATAAAAATAAAAAATAATAAAAACATGGAAAATAGATACACATTTCCTAATGTCTGCCAAAAACTGCACAACAACAAGTTTTGTGTGTGTTGCGTTTGGATCATAAACTAGCAGAAAAAAAAGGCATAAAAAAGTCGAAAGACCGCCAAATGTTAGCCGGAAAAAACTCCATGTGCAGCTTTTTACTGCGCTCTTGGACCATTCACACGCCGGCACTTCTCTAACCAAAACTACGAGTGCTCCCCATTGTGCAATTTATTACGCGTATGTGCCGAACAAAATTTGAGACAACAAAAATTGAGCACAGTGGAACGATTAAGAAACATAAGATATTTAAAATGAAAACTATGCTTATTTTGAAAGATAGTTTTAAAAAGTTTTATTATTATTTAATTTTGATGCAATTTATTTTAGTTGTAATTTAAGAATATATTATGTGGATTTTATTAGCAAAAGATAAGAAATTATTAAAAAAAAAAAAAAAAAAACTAAATGAAAAATAATTATTGGTTTTTTTAAATTATTTTCATTTCAATTGGTAATTATTTTTTATTTTTAATTATATGTTTTTATTAGTTTTTTTTTTTTCAAAAGTAATTTTTTTATTTTTATTTTTTTTTTCATTAGTAATTTTTTTATTTTTTCATTAGTTATTTTTATTCATTTTTTTATTATTATAATTTTTGCTTATTAATAATAATTTCTTATTTTTTGTGTTTTTTTATCTAAATAGTATTTTTAAATATTTATTTATTTTTTATTTATATTAATTGTTAATAGATATAATTATTTTTTCATTATTTGTTTTTATTCTAATATTTTTTAAAATATTTTTTTTTTTATTTTATATTATTTTTTATTTTATATTATTTTTTATTTTATATTATTTTTATTTTTTATTATTTTTTATTTTATATTATTTTTATTTTTTATTATTTTTATTTTTTATTATTTTTTATTTTATATTATTTTGTATTTTATATTATTTTTTATTTTATATTATTTTTTATTTTATATTATTTTTTATCTGATTGTTTTTTGTACCTCCTATTAAATTACAACAAAAAATTATGGTTTTGACTCCACTGTGCTTGTGTTAGGGCCAACTTTGCAATCGTCTGAGTCGGTTTGAAGTCCCGCTAGTCCATGCAGGTTGCGCTGTCGACTTGTTGTCTGTCTGCTGTCTGCTGTCTGGCTGACTGCAATGGAATGGATTAAAGGAGTTGCTGGCGCGCATGCAAATGCTGGGCGTGGCATACACGTACACTTACACTAATCTACACAAGTGTGGGTTTTTGGCTGAGTGTTTGTTTTTAATACTTTTTTGTTCTTTTCTCTCGTGCCATTTTATGATTTGGTGTCGCGTCGTCTGTTCGCCAGACTTCGAGTGGCTGGCGAAATCAATGAAGCTGTTAGCTGTAGAAACAGTCTCTGTCTGCCTAACCGCCCTGGCTTGGCTGCATATTGTCATTATTTATTGAAAATATAGTTTGATGAGTTTTTACTTGGCTCAGAGTGAACTAGCTGAACACAGCCCACAGGCCACAGCCCTCAACTCTTAACTTCAGCTTCGGTTACAATGCCAGCAGCAGCTGCTGTTCGTTTGGTATTTGTTGTTCCTGCCCCGTTGCGGTCAATGTAATGGTTTTTGTGGGTTGCTACTGCTGAAAATTGGTTAAATCGGTAAACTTTTTGGCCACCCACTTGTTTAACTCAGCAAAACTATGTGGGCATTGCCCCAGCGGGTTCAACGAAATTGCCAGCATTTGCCTAAGTCGGTTTAGTTTCTTTCTAGTTCTTAAAGTTTATAAGATTTTATCAAGTTTTCTGTTTTCTTTAGATTTAAAGAAAAATATTTACATTATTTATTATTAAAATAATGAAATAAACTAATAAAGTACATAAAGTACATAGTACAATAAATATCATCAGATAATTTAAAAGAAATATAAAATCGAATAATATATTTGAAAAAATAAAAAATAAAATAAAATAATAATATATAAAGCACATAAAATAAATATAATTAAAAAAATATAAAAGAAGTATATAAAATTTAAAAATATATTAAAAATAAAAATAGGAAGAGAAAAAGATATATTTTTTATAAAAATAATTACAAATTATATAAAAATTTAAGAAAAATAAATAATAATAATTTTTATAAATAAATAAATAATTTTAATAATTAAATATAATATAATAAATATTCTAATAAAGTAAATAAAATATTTAATAAAAATAAAACAAATTAATGAGCAAATAAACGAAAAAAAAAAATTGTTTCTGTTTTTAATACATAATTTGAATATAGTCTGCAGCTCCCAATTCGTAAGATCATTATTGCATAAGCACTTTTGGCCATTTTATTTGAATAGTCTTAGCATATGAGATAGCAGCGAACCGTAAATTTGTTTCTGAACCTTTCCATTATTTTGCCGTGTTATACCTCTAAAAGAAAAATTGAAAAAAGTAGCTCGAACGACTGCCATGTATATGTTGCAGAGTTGAGGCTGAAAGTGGTTTTGCCCTTTGGCAGCATCACAACAAGTTGGCCAACTGCAGCATAACCATGTCTCGCTGTGTTTATGTCTTCTTGTTGCTTTCCTTTTGCATGGGGCGAAAAGTATCTCGACAAACGTAAAAAATGTTTCCACTGATTGCGTGGGCGTAGACGGGCAATGCTATTAACTGGTCGCGGTATCATAGGCCCCGCCCCCTTTCGCCCACCACCAACTTCGAGTACCAATAGTCTGCACTTTACTCTTTTCATTCTGTTTCATTTTTTTTTTTTATGTTCATTTTCTCTCTGTTTTATGGTACATATATCAGTGCTTGCACCGCTTCAGGGCATACGAATTCACTTCATACTCTTCCTCATTTTTTTTTTTTTTTTATTATTTATTTTCTTTTTTTGCCGTCTCTCGCCTATAATCGCATCAGCTGTAGATTTGTAATATGAAGCGGAAGAAATGGTTGCGGCCCTGTGACAGCCCACAGATTAATGAAAGCCATTGAGATGCGATTGCCAGAGCAATTTATTGGTAAGAAGCGATGTTAAAGCAACCCTAACATAGACTGTTGAGGGAGGTTATATGCATTAAAAGTATCGAGTGTCCTAGACAGCATAAAAGTCGCTTTTCAAGTATTTACTTAATATACGTAAGTTGAAGCAATAGAAGGAAGTGAGATTTTAAAATAAATATTAATTATAGAGAGATGGAAATAAAAATAAAAATAGAACATGGATAAAGAGAGAAATGAAAGAAATGAAAGAAAGAGATAAAGCGCAAGTAACAGAGAAAGTGAGGAAACGATAACGAAATAGAATGAAACAGCAAAAAAGCAAAAAAGATAGAGAAAGAGAGGAATAAATGAAGGAAGTGGACATGAGATCATGTGAAGGAAAGATAGAAAATGACAATGATGGACAAAGAGAGTAATAAATGAAGCACAATTGTAAAGGGAGATTTAGAAAATATAGAAAAAATAGAATATGAAGACAGAAGTTTTAAAAAAGAATATGAGAGAGTGATGGAAAGAGAAAGAGAGATAAACAAAATTTGGAATAGTGAGAGTGATTGGAAGGGAGAGGGAGAGAGAAAGAAAATGCAAACTCAATGACAAGTCATAGAAAGAGAGATCAATAAAATGATGGTCACAGAGTGGGAAAGAAACAGAGGGGGAGAGAGATAAATAAAATGACGAAAAGTCATACAGAGACGATATGAAATTAAAACAGTGACGAAATGAGTGAGCGGAACAGAGGATATGAGAAGAACGGAAAACGGAACGAGATGCAATAATAATTAGAGAGAGTGCAGGAACAAAGTGAAAGTGAAGAATTAGGCGAGCAGAAGAGAGAGATAGGGATAGTGAAGATAATAGACGGAGCGATGCAGATGAAGAGCGTTGAATGGAAAGAGAGACGAAGAGAGGCAAACAATGATTGGTTTAGAGATTGAAGAAAATTGAGTAATATAGAGAGGCTGAACTGGAGAGAGAATGAGATAAAGACTGATTATGAGAGAGGGAATACGAGAGTGAGGCGTGCTAAAAAATGTAAATTAAAAATAAATAAATAAATACAAAAAGAGAGAGAGACAGAGAGAGAGAAAGAGCGAGAATACATTAGTAATAAATATGAAGCCTATTAGAGCAGCAATGCAAAAAAGAAACTCACCAGAAACTCATTGTACAGTAGACTAAGGGAAGAATGTTTTCAAAAATGTCATTCGATTTCGTCTAAAATATTTATGTATTTAAATGTGAAATGTGACAAATGAGTGTGCAAGAAAAAATACGAGATTTGCGAGTTTATTAAAAACCTGAAAAGGGTTGTTCAGATACTTTGTTAAACCCACAGCTTATAGAGTATTTTTTTTATGCACTTACATTCTATGTTATCGAAAGATGAGCTTAGAGCAAGCTTGAACAGCATATTCTATGCAAATTGTTAAAATCTAATGTCACGCTGGAGTTTTGAGTTTGAGTTTGAGTTTTGTAGACTGTGCCAAAGAACATCATCATTGCATCAATGTTTGTCATTATGATGCAGCAGAAATGGCAAAGCAACAGCTGGGAGAAAAACTTTGCGCAGCTCTAAACTGTGCTGTGGGTGCATGGGTATATCTCTCTCTCTCTCTATGTGTGTGTGTGTGTGTGTGTGTGTGTGTCTGTGGGTGGGTGTTTATAGGTTAGAGTTTGTACTTTTAACGCCCAAACAGATTTGCCCGTATCAGTGGCAGAGCAGACGCTGTGGCTAACATGAATTGGTCGATATGAGGGGGCGGCGACAACGATATGAAGAGCTGCCATTTAGCCACGTTTTGTTTGTCTTTTAAGCGCATCTTGTGCTTTGCTTTTGTCTGTATAGCTAGCTATATATGTATATATGTATTTGAAGCAATTTCCATGCACATTCTACGCTCATTTATGCTGTCTGATAGCCTTGGGGCATATTCATATTCGTTGTCTTTTTAGCTAACTGCAACAAGGACTTGAATTTGAAAATTATGCAGCATGCACTTTGTTTGCTGATCAACTTGATTATGCTACGAACCAGAGTCCTGCCAAAGACTCTGTTCTGTTTATCCATGTCTAGGGAAGATAAAGCAAAGTCTGTGGTCTAGGTATCTCTATAAATATGTATATAATTTTGCGGTTAGTGGAATTTTGCATTTGACTTGCGTTTGGCCCTTTTGTGCCATTGATTGCCGCTTAGAAGCTTTGTCCTTTTTTTATGGTCTGGCATCGCACCTAAATGGTTTTCCATTGAAATACTTTTGCTTCCTTTTCCCGAGTTTTTATTACGTTTTATTGTCGTTCACAATCCATTCTTATATTTACTAATTGTTTGGCTCTTTTATTGCTCTCTCTCCCACTGTCTTTTCATTTTTCTAAAATTTATTAAGCCTGGCAAATGACTTCGATTGTTTAAAATTTGTATTGTGGCAATAAATTTTAATACTGAAACGAAAAGTCTGAAAAATGTTTTCTTTACTTAAAAATTTTAAAAACTTTTAGCCATCAATGAAAATATGCAAATAATAAATAATATTTAATAAAAATATATTTAAAATATTTTTCACATTAAGTAAATTTCATGACAAAAAATTTTTTTTTTAAATTTCTCTCAATTCTGCTTTTGCACTTTTCGCTTGCCAATCTCTGTCCGAATTTATCTTAAAGTTTTCTTTCCCAATTATGCATTGTCATCCGGGGTTAATAACATGCAACGTAGTGCAACGAACATTGAACGCTTCAGCGGACAACGCGAACATCGCGAACACGAGAAATAGACATAAAACTAAATGTAAACCTATTAAAAAAAAAAAAAAAAGAAATTTATTAATGATTTGCATTTAATTTATTTTTAATTATATGTGCCTATAAATTCCACTAAATTAATAATAAAATGGCATCAAACTAAATTAAAAATTAAATAAAAAGTAAAGAAATTAAAAAATAAAATATATAAAATAAAATAATATATTAAATATCAATAAAAAAAAAAAATTAAAATTAAATAAAAATAAAAAAATAAATAAATGGAAAAAAAATAGAAATAAATAAAAAAATAGAAATAAATATGAAAAAAATATAATAAAAATAAAATAATTAAATAAAAAATAAATAAAGAAAAATAAAAAAAAAAAAAAAAAAAAAATAAAGAAAAATAAAAAAAAAAAAAAAAAAAAAATAAAGAAAAATAAAAATAAAAATAAAAAAAAAATTAAAAAAAAATAAAAATAAAAAAATAAAAATAAATAAATTTAAAACAATTTAAAAAATCCAATAAAAGAATAAAACAACTCATATATAAATATTTAAGAAATAATTATTAGCATAATATAAAGAAAACACATTTACATATCCTAAGCGTACTCTAACAAATAATTTATTTACTTATTTATTTTTTTGTTTTATTTGGCTTTTGTACGAGTTTTTCTTAGATAATTAAGTTGTGTTGCTTAAGTTTTGCGTGCGAGCGTTGCCTTTTCTATTGTGCGTGTTGTGTGTGTGTATGGGCGTGGCTATTGCTCGTAATGTTTATATTAGCAGCTTGTGTGATAATGCTTAGTGGCAGACAGGGTCATGCATGCCCCATGTTCCAACTTCGAGCCACCCTCTCCGATATGAGATCTTGTGTAATGAAAGCAACATAATTAGCCAAGCTCAGCAATATCTTTGCTTGTCTAGATGTTGAATTGTGCGTGAAATGAGTTTGCATTTAGAGCTGGACGTGAGTCGTGAAGTTATATTTACCAAATAAAATAAGAAATATTAAATGTTGTCCGTACGCTTTAAATATATTGAGAATGTATTTTTAAATTAATTAATTTTTGTAATTGACTTATTTTTTAAATTAATTAATTTTTTTAAATTGATCTTTTCAATGTCTATATATTTTTTAATCGATTTCTTTTGTTTTTTTTTTCTACAATTATTTTTTATTTTATTTTTTTTTCTACCATTATTTTTTATTTTATTTTATTTTTTTCTACCATTATTTTTTATTTTATTTTTTTTTTCTACTATTATTTTTTATTTTATTTTATTTTTTTTTTTATAAATAATTTTTAATATTTTTATTTTGAAATTGATTTTTTTATATACTGATTTTTCTTTTTTAAATTTTGTTAGTAATAAATTATATATTTTTTCTATTTTATAATTAAATAAATAAATATTTTCTTTTATTAATTCTCTTGATTATTCATATTCACTGAATTCTTCATTTATTTATTGCTATATTCGCATTATCATTTTGTTTTCAATTGTTTTTATTATACATTTACATTAAATTATATTACATTTATATTTTTATTATTATTATTATTTTTTAAATACATTTATTGTGTTTTCCAAATTGGTTTCCAATTATTTGCTTATTTAATTTTTTGTTCGCTTGTGCATTGCATTGTACCAGCAACTAATTGATTTATTTAATTTAGATTTTATTGTATATTCGGCTTTACTCTAATTTAATGCAGTTTTTTGTTAGTCAATGCAATTTGTCTTGCTAAGCCAATTGAAATTTGAAATGAAAACGCCAAACGAAAACACCCACAAAAGTCACGTTAATACCTTGGCGATTTCCAATTTGCGCTTCGTAGTTGTAGAATTCAATTGTTTTTATCGCTCTTCTTTTCTTTTTTTATTTGTTTGTATTTTTGGTTTTTTATTTTGCCTGACAACGAGCGCGAAATGTTTTCGCCAAATGCAATCAAAAGCTAAAAATCTATTATTCAAGACACCCTCCATTGTTTATTCTGATGTGTATACATATATAGGTTTATTGATATAGATACATAGAGTTTCACTACCTTCAAACATTGAAACATCAAATATTTACAGAAATATGTATGTCAATATTGATATTTCTGAAAATCACAAATATCTAAATACACAGTTTTAGTCAACATGCAAAACAGAATAAAATATTTTATATATGTTTACTGAAAATATTTATTAAAAAATGAGTAATATATGGCATAAAATAAATACAAATAATGAAGAAAAAACCTATTGATTGTGAGCTGATGCAAATAAAGTATTTGCAAAGCAATATATGCGCTTTTAGATTAGTAATAAGCAAAATATGAGCTTATCAAATTTAATAAATATGTAAATAAATATAAATGTTAAGCAATTATTGATTCAGCGGTATTCCAGATAATAGTGGTGCGTTTGAGCAACAAAATGTGATGAACATGATAAAAACTTCTGCACTGAAAGCGTCTTGAAATTAATGTTAGAATTAACCTAGTCGATTATTCATATTGTAAATTTAGTATTCTTTATGTTGTTTGCGGAACAAAGTAGTTTGGATTTGAAAAATAAAAATAAATGAATAAAAAAAAAATATATATAAAAAAATATATATAAAAAAAATAAAAAATAAAAAAATAAAAATAAAATAACAAAGAAAAATAAATAAATAAATAAAAATAAATAAATAAATAAAAATAAATAAATAAATAAAAATAAATAAATAAATAAAAATAAATAAATAAATAAATATAAATAAATACATATAAATATATAAAATAAAAATAAAATTTTTTTTTTTTAATTAAAAAAATAATGAAAAAAATAAATAAATAAAGAACAATAAATAAAGAATAATAAATAAAGAAAAATAAATTAATTAAAATAAAAAAAAATTTATTTATACTAACAATTATTCCAAAAATTTTATTCAAAAGAGTATATTAATCTAATCTATTAAGATTACGTTTAACATGCTTTTGGTATCTTTTTGGTATAACTAATACCAAAAGTAATATATTTAAAGTTCGGCAATAATGAACGAGAGTAATAAACTGTATGCCAGCTTAAAAAGAAATGAAAAATAAAATAAAATATATATGTATAATAAAATAATATGTGTACATATGTATATTAGTCTGTATTATAAGCGTTGTAGTTGAATCTATAAGACCGAGCTGAAGTTTTCTTGTAGAGCACAACGCAACAAATTTCTCAACGCCTTTGTAAGTTGCAAAAGTGTTGCTGCCGTTGCGGTAGAGTTGGGGCGGGCGGAGCTGGGCCAGGGCTGGGGCTCTGTGAGAAGGGGTCAGAATACTCAAAGTGTCAGATGTAGAAGTCAAGGATTTCTTTTTAAATGCGCGCTCACAAATTGAAAAAGAGTATATTGGCTACAGTCGTGAAAAAGTAAAAAACAAAATAATAATAATACTGAGTATTTTTTTTCTATAGACTTTATATCTCTTTCACCTCTATGCGTTTCTTCAGCTGTGACTCAACTTTGAACGAGTATGAATCAGTCAATATGACATATTTTTGCTATATATTTATTTTCTTTTTCAATACTTTTCGCTTAGCGTGCTTGTTGTAGCTTCGCTCTTTGTCATTTCTCGACGACGACAAAGACGACGGGTATGAATCGTTTGCTGCCAGTTGTGACAACAGCTGAAATTGGAAAAAAGCGAACGAAATGAAGTCTGAAACATGAAATAAAGATGAAGCGACTGTGTCGAACAGTTGAATCAGCCAAGTCGCCACCAGAATTGAGACATGACAGAGATGTTAGAGGAGCAGTGGCATTGGGGGGTTCCTTCTGTTTTTCTCCATCTTTTCTTTTCAGTAAGCGTATAGCAGAAATTAAAATTTGTTTGTCTGTTTGAATTGGAAGTTTTCGATATGCGGATTTTTGTTTCGTCATATGCACAGCTAAGCAATTGCACTGTGCGAAAATCGATGTGTGTAGCAGAAGGGAAAGACATGTTATGAAATTGAATAAATATTATATAAAATATGTTAGCTAAATAATATTATTTGCAACAAATGAGAAATGTGATACAAGTATGTTAAATAAATATATAATTATAAATTATTTTGATTTTGGAATAATGGTTTCTTTTTTCTTTAGTTTTATTGAGTTGAATAATTATTGTTGTTGTTTAAACTCATTTTCTTTCATATTTAAATTTGTCTAAGAATTTATAATTTCTTAATGTATAAGTTATTATTATTATTTATATATTTTTAAATTTTGCTACAAATTAACAATAGTTTTGATTAATTACTATTATTTATAAGCTATTATTCTAATTATTTATTTTCATTTTTTGTTTATTTTAATTTTTTATTTATTTTAATTTTTTATTTATTTTCATTTTTTATTTATTTTCATTTTTTTATTTATTTATTTTTTTTTTTCATTTAAAATGTTTGTATTTTGTTTTTGTATTTTTATTTATTTTTTTTTTTATTTATTTTTATTTTTTTTATTTAAAATGTTTGTTTTTTGTTTTTGTATTTTTATTTATTTTTTTTTTTTGTATTTTTTTTTTGTATTTTTATTTTATATTTTTATATATATTAGTATTATTATAACTATTAATTCTAAAATTAAATTTGATATCAGTATTTATTATTTTTATTATTTAATTTTAAATGTATTTTACTCATTTAGAAGTATTTTAATTCATTAAAAAAAATTTAATTTTAATTAAAATTTATTTAAATTGTTTTGTTTTCATTTATATTATTTTATTAATGTTTGTACTATTTTATTAATATTTATTTTTTAAGGATACGAGTTTTTGTTATTATTATTAAAGTATTATTTTTTAAAAATCCAACTAAAATTATTTTGATAATAAATATAGTTTTTTTAAATTAAATCTTAACTAATTTGTATGCCTACAATATTTATTTTCAATTTCTTTAGTTGCTTGCAGTGCAATGCAGACGTTTTTATGACATCTCCTGCTGTGCTGTGCCCGTTGTCTTTAGCTTGTCTGCTGCCAGCGGCCTACTGTTGCTGTTGCAGTCGACTATTTGTCTCCTTCAATTCGTAATCATTTAAATTGATTTTTCTTGTCTTTGACGTCGTTCAACCTTCCAATCAACTCAAAGCCATTGAGCCAGGCTCTCACTCGCTCAATCTCTCGCTCTTTCTTTCGCTCTCTCCTTCTCTGCATCGTCTTAATTGATGAATTTCTAACTGTCGACTGCTGCAGCTGGCTGATAGCTATCTCAGCCAATCTATTTACGCTCGCCCACACAGCAGCAGCAGCAGCAGCAGCAGGCTCAGCCTCGTAGGGAGGCTACGTTTCATGCTGGTTCGATTTCTAAAATTTCGTATCTGTATTTTTGCTTCATCGTTATTCTTTTGTTTTTATTTCTTCCCTTCCTATTTTTATTAGCAATTGACCCAAACTTGTCCTTCAGTTTGTGGCCATTGAACTTTGACTTGGCCAAGTCGAGGCGAGTCAAGTCAAGGATGCAAATACATGCTGCGTAGCTCACCTGCAGAAAATTGCCAGAATTCAAAGCAATTACCTAAATAAAAATCATTATTAGTATTGCATATCACACAAGGCAAAGTGATGAGAGACTAGAGTGAGGAGAAGGGTATTTGTCTGGCCAGATTGCCCCCGAGCCCTCTATAATTGAGATTGATGCAATTGCATATAAAATTCATATGAATTAATTGAGACTTTGGTCTCCCAGAGAGTGCTTCGCATAACGCACACACATGCACACACTCACAGACAGCTGCGAGCTGTGTTTGCATTTTCGGTTAACCCTAACCGGTTTGTGCCGTTGCAATTGAGCCCAAATGACTCATAAACAGACTGAAGCAGGCCAACACTTTGAGTAAAGTAATCATAGGGTGGACCATGTCCCTTGAACTTGAGACTTTTTGTTTACACTGTGAATAACATATTTACATTCTCTTATATTAAAAATTGTTCAAATTTAGAGTTCAAAATTTAAAAATGTTTGTGAATTATAATTATATAATAAAAACAAAACATGAAATTGAATGAAATTATTATTAATAATTAAATATTAAATTACAATGGGAATAAATTGTTTAAAATAATAATTTTCAAAGGGATTTAATATTTATTTTTAAGATAATATTATTATTTTTAAAGAATTATTACGAAGTTAATTTCGATTCATTAAAATTGAGAAATTAAAATAAAAATAAAATTTTAATTATTGTTAAATTGAATCTTATGATTATTAATAATTTAGTAAACAATTACAATGGGAATAAGTTCTACAAATAATGAATATATTTTTAAATAATACTTTTTTTAAATTTTTAGTTTTAGGGTTTTTTTTTTTTTTTTTTTAGAAATTATTAAATTCAATTGAATAATTAAATTAAATTACATTATTAAATTGAATCAACCCATTGAATTGAATTTCTTGATTTTCCGTTAAATAATAACAAGGTCCACTCTAAAATGGAAGCTGCATTGGGCTCGGCTACAGTTCAAACAACGTCAGCTGCACTTGATTAGAGGCAGCAATATATGTATATTCTGGACGCTCACACATGCATACGCATGGGTGTAAATATAGAATGAGTGTGTGTATATATATAGAAAAATGCATGATATTTATGTATGGCAAAACGACATTTGAAACATGTGTCAAGTTCCACTGCACTTGCCTAAGGTTCAGTCCCAACTCGACTATCACATGCATATGTATGGCATATGTCTTATATATGAGAGCGTGGCCGTGAGTGTGAGAGAGAGTATTGTGAAATTGCGGACTTGAAATTTGCTGCTGTATGTGTGTGTGTGTGTGATTGTGTTTGCTGTCGCATGGCCAGCATTTGGCTTCCTTTTGGCAGTTGAGCGCAGCTGAGGCAACTCATGAAACGTGTTTGTTGATAAACACGACCAGGAATCATTTCGCCCACTCCCCTCTTCCTAGAATCCGCAGCTCTTCAATGTTTTTGTTTCGCTTGATTTGCATATACATATGTATGCATGTATGTATACGTATATGTTTGATTGTATGTTTGTATGAATGTTTGTGTTCTACACTACTTTGCTTACTGTCGTGTTTCTTCTTGTTGCTCTTTATACCCTGAACCCATTGAAAATGGGAATTCAGGGTATAATGGTTTTGTGAAAATGTATGTAACAGGCAGAAGGAGACGTCGCAGACCCCATAAAGTATATATATTCTTGATCAGCATAAAAAAATAAGTTGATTGAGCCCTGTCCGTCTGTCCGTCCGTCCGTCCGTCCGTCCGTCCGTCCGTCCGTCCGTCCGTCCGTCCGTCCGTCCGTCCGTCCGTCCGTCCGTCCGTCCGTCCGTCCGTATGAACGTCGAGATTTCGGAAACTACAAGAGCTAGAGAGCTGAAATTTCACATGAACACTCATATGTTAGCTACGCAGTACGAGTTTATTTTGTTTTTTCGATAACTCATCCCATTTCCAAATTATCGATAAAAAATCGAAAATTCGTTTCAATTTTTTATGTTTTTTGAGCATAACTTCTACACCGTTTTAGCTAAAGACTTCGAATTTGTATATTTAGATAGATATTATGAATACGCAGATTATGTAATTTTTGGATTTTGGATGCCACGCCCCCTTCGCCCACAATTTGCAAAAAACGCATTTCAAATACTAGAGACTTGAAATTTGGCACATAGATACATTTAGATATTCTTAATCTACTCTGAAAATTTCATCAAGATCATGCATCTAGAAATTGAGATATAAGCGTTCAAATTATAGCCCAACCCACCCCCAAGCCACGGCAGCAACTGCGCGGTTAGCAGAGCTCGCGCTCATGCGATCGTAAAGAAGAAGAGTATCACTTTTTTTGCAGGGTTCAGGGGATCTCGTAGTCGAGCCGTCTCGACTAGAGCCTTCTTACTTGTTTTATGATTTGTTTGTGATTTTCACGCCTCGTTTGCGCCTGTTCGCTTTTGAGCTTTGCTTCACTGAAGCACACACACACACACACACACCAACGCACATGCACTTGTTCTCTCTCTAATTTGTGCTCATGCCATACGCTCTCAGCTCGTCGCTCATGCTCTCACTTAAGCTGTTACTCACACTCTTAAATTATTACTCACACTCCCACTCCCATTCCCACACGCTTCTTACTCACGCGCTTACTCTCGCCCTCTCTTATGCTTTCTCTTCCATTTCTTGTTGTTTTTTGTTTTTTTTTTTTTTTTGTTTTACATGCTTTGTACTATGGCTTGTTGCTTGTCCACTCAATTTGCCTACACGTTCTATCACAAGCAATTTTTGTTCTTGTTGGCACCGTTAGGCCAGCTGCGGTTCTTGTTGCTGCTGTTGTTACTCGGACCAGGCCCAGCGGCATGTTTTGCTGATAAACACGCATGAAATTCATAAATTCATGGCGCTTGGATTTAGTGTGCATGTTTTGTCTTCGTCTCCTCTTCAACTTCTTGTTCTTTAAGCAGTTGAAATATATTACCATTTTGGGGGGCACATTTGTTGAATGCCAAATGAATCGGAAATGTTGCGAAATACATACATACATATGTATGTATGTATCTTAAAATAGTTGTACGCACTCCACAAAAATTTAAAGACACACAAGTTTTGTTTATAAGCTGCTGCAGTTTTATATTCTACTAAATTTCGATTGAAATTCTAATTCTCATCATTGAAGATTTTGTGTGCAATAAAATCAAACTTGACATGCAGATTTGCACGTTACAACTTACTGTTTTACATTTTTTAATGGCATTTTATCAAATGCAATTAATCGTAATTGCTCGTTTTCCAAATCACCCACACAAACATTCGTCCATATGTTAAGTGTAAGTAGAAATAAAATGCACACACACACATACCTACACATGCACATATTCGCAGCTCCCTTCCATTTACGCCCGAATATATTCCGTGCGTCTCTTTTGCTCTTTCTCTCTCTTCACATAGCAGCGCACTTAAAGCGACCCCAGCGGAAAAAGAATAAGTTGTCGCTCGTCTGGCACATTAACATTTTACAATTTCACGTACAAAGCAACGTGACAAATGTCTAAAAAAAAAAAGTTACAAAATTACACTTAAATGGGAGAAGCAAAAAACGAAAAAAAAAATCTGAAAAAAAAGGACAAAAAATGCAGATGGCTGCAGGGAATATAAAATACCCTATCGAATAATATATGTTAATAAAATAAAAATGTAATGCAACATAATAATAAAAAAAGAATGTAATAAGGAATATGTAAAGAAGAATAATTAATTAATTGATTATATAATGTTGATCTTTACTATTTCTGCATATCGCAATAATAGTTTTTCTTAAATACATAATTCACAGCATAATTCTAGTGCTAATAGTTAGGGTATACATAAGTATCAGAAACGTTAAACGCCTACACAGAACAACACGCAACTGAAGAGAATAATAGAAGAAAGAGAGAATGTGCAAGGGGGAATTGGAACGGCAACGGACTTGCTCGCACATCAAATAATATATGTATGAAAAGTAAAAATTGTTGCATCCCTCTGCCCACTCATTCCTCTCTTTCACTCATTCTCTTGCGCTTTACTGTGTGCGTGTGTGTGCGGCGAGTGTGTTTGTGCTTTATGAGGTCAATTACCTGTCATTTGCATGAGTGACAGTCGCACAGGGCGTTTGGTTTGTGGCTGCAGCTAGAGGTACACGGGTGGGTGGTCTTGTTTGATAGGGTGTCAGTTACCAGTTACCTGGTCTTTGCTACTCTTCTTCTTCTACTCTGTTTTTCAGTGCTTTCTTTCACACGCCCTCTCCCTGCTCTGTTGCATAAATCGCAGCCGGCACTGAACCTTAAACGAAGGTCATCAACGTCAACTTCATTTGGATTGCTTTTTTTGCATTACCTTTTGATCTTGTTGTTGTTGTTTTTCTGTGTGTATGTGTGTTTCTTATTTTGTAATTTTTTACCTTTTGCCTGACAAGCTTTCTGTGTTGGTCAGGCAATGAACTCGATTAATTACGGCCTTTGACATGTGATTTTAGTTTGCGTCTTCTTCGTCGTTTTAGGTGTTTAATCAGTTCAAATGTCAAACTGCAAACTGATACGAATTTAAGATTTTCTTTAAAAAAATGTTTGCCTAACTGCAAAGTGAATGAAAGTCATCTGCAGAGTGATATCACATAATCATAAGATAAATTTACTTAATTAGCTGTCTAGCCTGTTATCAAAAAGTCTTTTTTCAAATCATACAGAGATAAAAATGTATTTTCTATTTATAGACGGCACAACTAAGCAGTGCTATAAACCTTGTGTTTAATTTTATCTTAACAAATAAAAGATGTACATACATAAATATATATTAACTATATTTAACTTATACAAAATTTTTGTTTTTAATTTTTTTTTTTTTATAGAATAAATTTTTTTATTTATATATTATTTTCAATTTTTTTTGTGTATATTTTTTCATTTTTATTTTTTATTTATTTTTGTTGATAATCTTTTATTTTTAATTTAAATATTTATTTAAATCTTATATTTATATATATGTATATAATTTTTTATATTTTATTTATATATTTATAAAAATTATTTAATTTGTTGTAATATAAAGTTTTGTTTAATAATTAATAATTCAAATTTAATATATATTTTTATTTATTCTTATTTTTTTTAAGTTATTTATTTATTTGTTATTTATTTAAAAGTTTAATTTAATAATTTTGTTTACAAATTGTTCCACTTGGTTCTGTAATTAGATTCTGATTTCATAGCAGCAAAAGCCAGACGCTTTTATTTTATTGATATCAGCACAAACGCATACATGCACAGACTCTCAGACATAGACACACGCATACATGCACAGACTCTCTGAGACATGCACACAAGCATAAATGCACATTCTCTCAGGCGCATACATATACATTTTCTTGCACGTCTCTCGGAGCTCATAAAATTGATAAGAAATCCCTATGCAGCAACCAATAGCTAATGAAATTTCTTTTAGAAGTTATGAAAAAAATATTAAAGAAAAAATTTTTAAGATGTTATCTATGTATATATCTGTGTATTTATATGCTATGATCGAATCTGGGATACCCTTAAAAAAAATGAATTCAATTGATGAATTCAAAGCAAATAAATTAGTTTTTCATCCAGGTTTTAAATATTAAGAAAAGTTCAAAAATGATTTTTTATTATATAATATTAAAACTTAATAGACAATAAATTAAATAAATAAAAAAATAAAATAAATAAATGAATGTAATAAAAATATTTATAAAATAAAATCATATTTTTCTTTATTTAACTTTATAAGCTTCTTATGAAATCTACATCTATATAAATATCTTCATATGTATGTATGTATCTTTTTACTAGATAAAGTTATATTATAAAAAACTATTGATACATAGATACACATACATATGTATATGTACAATATATTTGTTGCTATAATACACATACAGAAAAATAGCTTTTCATATATGTATGTATATTTATATATGTATATCGAAAAACTAATAATTTTTTTTTCAAAATTATTAACGAATGTCAAAAGTAGAAATACCCATAAGCCTGCAAAATCCACAAGTCCATGGAATCTATTCTATATTTTATGCGATAGCCTCGGCCTCGGTATCAACCTGTCACACACACACAGAGAGAGAATAATACAAAACGAAAATGAACAAAAACCCCTAAAAGTCGGATAGAGAAAAAAATTAGACGGTTATACAGAAAAACAAGAGCAACGGCCAAGGCAAAAGCAATAAAATCAAATAGAAATGGCAGCAGAAGAGAAAAAAATTAAAAAAAAAAAAAAAGGAATGAAACAAAATAAAATGAAATAAAAGCAGAGCGAAGCAAAGCGCAGCAGACAGAGCGAAGAATGCAAAATGAACTTTTGAGAAAAGCGAAATGGCAATGGAACAGAGCTGTGTGAGTGCGATGCGAGACTCTATGCAACTTGACTGGACTCGACTCGACTCGCCTTGACTGCCCTCACCACGCCACGCCTCTACTGGACCGACCAATTTTGGACGCTGCACGTAGCAGAATTACTCCTCATCTCTCTCTCCCACTAAAAAACTTCACATACTCAACTGCGATCCCATACTCCCAGCATTCCGTAATTCTCCCACTCAGCCCACTAATGGAAGTCAAGCGGCTGTGGGGGATTCCATGCTGGACGCTCTGGCACATTAACATGTTGAGCAGGTTGTCGGATTGCTCAGTGTATATATATTTTATAATGTATGTGTATATGTGTGTGTGTAGATATGCATATACATATACGTACGTGCACACCGGAAGTTGAGTACAGCAGCTGTCCAGCGCACAGTGTGTATCGAGATTTATATCTACGCAAACTCTAGGTATCATTATATGAATATTAAGATTTTTATTTGTTGAATGAAAATATCGTAAAATTTAATAAAAAAAAAGAGGAGAAGAATAAATAGTATTATCATAAAAGTAACTAAAAGAATGTACAAAATTGTACTTGTAGACTTAAAAAATAATAATAAATCAAAAAATTTATTTATTCATTTAATTTTTTTTTTAATACTTGAAAAATTTGATGCATTATATAAACAAAATATTATATACTGAAATATATTTGTTTAAATCATTAATTATTATTAATATTTATTAATTTTTGACTTTTAAATGTAAAAAAATAAATTTTAGCATTTTTTTTTTATATTTCTAATTGATTCATAGTCAAATTTGTGAAAATAAAATTTTTGTTTATAGACATACATATATATAAAAATTTTCGTTTCTTGTGCATTATTATTTTCACCCTTTTACTTAATATAAAAATTTTAAAATTAATCGTTTTAAAAACCATTGCTAAAAATTAAAATTCGTATTCCTTATTATATTTATTATTTATTTTATTTATTAAATTTCTATCTGTTGCTGCTAATAATTAAAAAAAAATTTGCATTACGCCAAGATTTTGTATTTTGAATTTAAATATATTTTTTAAAAATATCTATCTATCGCTGTTAATAATTTGAACAAGTTTGCATTATTCCATTATTGTTTTATTTTATTTTATTTTATTTTTATTAATTATTAAGTTTGTTATAGAAATGTCGGATACAAAATTTGAATTGAAAACATTTACAGGCTATTGATTTCTCTCTAAATTTCTCTTGTGCATATTCTAGCACCACTGTGCGTACACAGCAGCTATAAGCTTGAGCGTTGGACGGCTGTGCGTCGTACGTTCTTTGAATGTCCTGTGCTTCGCTAATGCACACGCACAATGCACAATTCACAATGCGCGTGCACAATTCACAATTCACAATTCACAATTCACAATGCACAATGCGGAATGCAGTTGCAATCGCCATGGCCATGGCCAATGCTAGTATTCCCGTTGCAGTTGCAGTTGCATTTACTGCCGTTGCAGTAGCCATTGCCATTGCCGTTGTCATTGCAGTAGTAAATAAAATGCAGCAGCAACGTCGCCATTTTGTTGGAGCCGTGGCACAGCTTGTGCCGTGGTCCGGTTATGGCCACGTACCGCAATCAGCAGCTGCAGCTCCCAATGGCAGCTCCCAACGCCAGCGTTAACTAGCACACATACACACACATATACACACACTCAAACACTCTACACTCACACTCACATATTGCTGGAGTTTTGAGTTTAGTTGAGCTGGTTAGGTTAGCGGGGACAGCTAAGCTGGCAACTGCTGGCACGTCCTTGTACCTAGTCCTGTTCCGCTTTGGCTCCTGCTGACTGCTGTTAGCTGCTGGCAGCTAACTGACATTTGCGGTCGCGCATGGCTTTAATTACCAGGTTGATGCAACATTTGGTTAAATGGTCGCTGCTGCCCAAGACACGCATATGATTGCACCTGTACAGCTACGTGAGCGTGACTGTTGGTCAGTTGGGGTTGGGTGGATGTATGGGTTTGTTGGGTTGGCTGGTTTAACTAGGCTGTGTGACAGCTGCCTGCAAATGGCATTTCTAAAAAAAAGAAAACATCGCTACAGTCAACTTTTTTGCATGTGCTGACAATCTGCCTTGCTCTTTTACAAATCGATTTTCGAAACAGAAATTTAGTCAATGTGTGCTTAAATGTTTACTTGGAGCGTAAAAAATATATATTTTTTTGTTTGCGTATTTATTTATGAAGTTTAAATTTATAAATTCATATATATAAAAAAAAAAAATAGTTATAATTTTAAATTAAATTTAATTATACATATTTTTATTTTTTTTATGATAATTATATTTTTATTTTTTTATGATAATTATATTTTTATTTTTTTATGATAATTATATTTTTATTTTTTTATGATAAGTAAATTTGCTTTTAATTTTAATTTTAATTTAATTTTTTTTACATTTTACTACTATTATTTTGTTCATTTAATTATTCTTTTTAAATATACGTAACAATTTTTAATAGAAAATTAAATTTTCTTTTATTTTTGTATGAGGATTTTTAATTAAATTGTATTATAAATTTTAGGTTTTTTTTTTTTTTTTTATTACATTTTATTATGAATATATAATTTATTCTATGACATTTATATTCGCTTTTAATTATAAATTTTTATTTTTTATTTTACTTCATTTTTTGTTTTATTTTAAATATACGTTAAAATTAAAAAAATTGTATTTTCTTTTGCAAATAAATAAAGAAAAATAAAAAATAATCCCTTGAATTAGTTTATGTTTGGGCATTTCCATTTTTTGTTTTATTTTGTTTGCAATTTTTGAAAATTATATTTTAATCTCATATATAAAAATTTAATTTTTATTTTATTTTATTTTTTTTTTTTTTTGCAAATTTATCCATTAAGTTAATATTAATACAAATAGTTTTAATTTTTACATTGAATAAATAATTAATTAAATAATAGATAAATAATAAATAGTTTGAATTATTACATTAAATAACAACTTTTTAGATATGAATTCTATTAAATTAAATATTTCGTATATAAATATGTTTATATTATTATTATATTTCAATATATTAAATGTTGCTGTCCACGTGCTTGCACATTGATTAAATATTTCAACAATTACATAAATTTAATGCATTAAATAAGAATTATGTGAAATGCAAATTAAAGGGATTTATTTAATTGCATAATGGCACTAAATATAAATTTTTTTCCATTTAATTTAATTCAAATAAAATGTAAATTTAACACTTCTCTTTCTCTTTATTATATATTCTTATGCAATATATATATATCTGTTACGATCTCATGCAATGTATCTCAATTTCTGGTTTATTATTCATGTTAAATTTCGAAGCGGGCTTGCTTAATTTGTTGTGGCACCAATTTCTCATTTGTTATGCTAATCCATGATCCAGGCATCACAATTTAAGCCACTTACACAATCAGCGAACGCAGACTTGACACCATATAGTAGTTAGTTTGGGCTAAGGGCTATTATAACGCATTGCTGGCACCGCTAATACACATTGCTTCAATTATTTTAAACTTATTACAAGCAGATTTAGCGCAGATTACAAGCAGTGTAAGATGTTGGAGGGGGGCTGGAGTGGGCAGGGAGATTTGTTGGTAAGGGTGTTCTCGCTTGACGGTGACTTGAGGGGCGCTAATTTATGCAACTGCAACAACAAAGCCACACTATATTATCCAAGCTGTGTGGGCTAATTTGTTTATAATTTTCATAATTCAACGTGTGCGAGGGGCGTAACTTCCTTTCCTTCCTGTGCCTGGGCTAACTGCTCTCTGTGTGTGTGTGTTTTGCCCACTGGCAACAGCTCGCACAACCACGCATTCACTGTATGTGTTTGAGTGTGTTGAAAACTTGGCTCGGGCATGGTCCAACACTTGGCAACGTGACACAAATAGATTTAGCTAGCCTTGGCAACACACATATATATTTAATACATGAGCTCAACATAAAATCGCCCATGAATATTGCAACTAAGGGAAGTGAAGTGGACAAAAAAAATATGTTTTTGCGTTATGTTAAATACTTTTGCAGTTTTATATTGAATATGTTGGGTACAAGTTTTATCTAAAATATCTATGTGTTATAGCAATGCGATTAATTTAATAAATAAGAGTGCAGTCGTAGAGTGTTGCTTGACTAAGAGATAAATGAGAGTTGCTGCAATGGAATTGCTTTGAACATTTTAGCGTTTATTTAAAATAGTTTAGAAATGATTAAAGTTATTCTGAAATTAAAACACATTTTGGTGTATTTTGCTATATAAATGAGTATGTTTTTAAATAGTTATTTATTGAGTTTAACACATTCATGATCGATGTAAACTTCAATTCAAATCGGTTTGCTTCTGCAGAGACATGAACCAAACTTCTAGCTTTTATAGCTTAAAGATCGAACGTTTCATATAACTATATTTGATACAAATATTATCTCTATCTTATATAAAAGTTTTTAAGTTGAATGGAATGTAAAAATATCTTGTAAGAATATTTTAATACGAAATAAAATTTATTTTTACATATTGAAAGATTTATTTATATATTTTTTTACATATTTAAATTTATTTATATATTTTTTGACATATTTAAATTTATTTATATTTCTTACATATTTACATATTATTATTTATGTATTAGTTTTTAAATATTTTTATTTATTTATTTTTTTAAATATTTTTTTGCATATTTATATTTGTTTATAGTTTTATATGTTATTTATGTATTTTTTACATTTTTATATTTATGTATTTTTTTTACATTTTTATATTTTATTATTTATTTTACATATTATTACTTACATATGTATTTTTAAAATTTTTATATTTATGTATTTTTTTTTAAATTTTTAATTATTTATATTTTTACACATTATTGTTTATTATTACATATTACATAATAATATATTTATAATATTTATAATAATTATTATAATATTAATAAGTATCACTAGTTAGCATTTAAAACTTCAAATATATTTATACCAAATTTTTTCACTTTATAAAAATATATTTGCTTGTCAGATAAACATTGAAAAAAAAATATAATCTAGCTTAATTAATTTGTGGCAATATTTTTGTAGTCATATATCATATAAGTTCAAATATTCCGCCCCATATCAGCTGCTACCTCATTACAATTTGTAGTCATCTAGTGGAGTCTCCAGTTTGGTTTTTTCTTGAGGGCCTATAGGATGCAAACAGTTTTCAATTATTTATAGTACGTTAATTGCCATTTCCTGAGCCCCTGGTTGCCAGTCACTGGCTGGCAGACAATGGGCCCAGACAACATAAAACCTTAATCAAATATACTTAACTGCCTATTCTAATGTTTGTTTTCTGCTACATTTTCTCTTTACAGGTGAGTTGTCATCATTTTACCAACCCACACGCCACCCATCCACACCGTCGACTGGCTATGGATAAAAATGAACTCGTATTTTATACATAAAAAAGAAAGAAGCAAACAAAATGGTAGTAGAAGATAGGAGAATTATGAGCCTGAATGTTTGGTAGAGTCGACGTTAAAATTTTGCTATTATCAAGGACAACACAGGCGACTGTCAGCCTGGACTGTGAGACTGGGCCAGGGCTGGTCGGGGTTGGTCGGGGCTAGTCTGCTCTGGTCTGGGCTGCACGTCTGCTCTCAGAGTGTCTTCCCGGTTTTGGATACATAAATAATCATGCAATTGTGGGTACGCCTCGCTCTTGTTGTCTCTCCCTCTCTTCAGCTCCTTTATTTTATGTTTTCTGTTTTCTTTTATAATTTCAAATTAAATGATGCATTTTGCATTTAATGATGTTAAATTAAATTATTCAGGTAGCATAATAAAACGCAAGCCGACATTTTTCTCCGAATCTATTCGCATATTCGCATGCCTAAAGCTCTTTTGGGCTCGCTCCCATTTGGATCCACTTGACCTTTTGCGTTTGGCTTTTCCATATGAAACACAAAAAAAAAAAAAACTTAGCGTTAATTTGCCAACCTCAAAGGATAATTGGGAAATTTGTTGTTTTTTTTTTTGTGGGTATATTTTTGTATTTGGGGCTTTCCCTGACATTTAATGAGCAATTATCATAAACCCAACGAATCTAATTGCACACTTGAAGGCGTTCGTTACTCGCATAATAATATAAAGGGAAAACCGTTTTCGGTAAGCGCAAATTAAATACCAAATTTTATTTGTAACCTTTTGCAATGGCTAAAGTGAGAAAATTTCATAAGAAGTGAAAACAATTATCCCTGTCTGAGATACACTTAAGTGGGCTAAAAATAAATTATTTATTGTGCGCTGAAACTGAAATTATCAGTAAAGGAATTTAAAATGAAAAAAAAAAAAATAAAAAAATAAATAAATAAATAAAAAAATAAATAAATAAATAAATAAAAAAATAAATAAATAAATAAATAAATAAATAAATAAATAATAATAATAATAATCATAAAATATATATATTAATAATAAAAATATTTATACATTGAAAACTTTTTAATGAATTTTTAATACTCAAATATAAATTCAACTATTTTTAATTTATTATTTGCCTCAATCTCTGACGGAGTAAGATTTAATTGTAAAATTAAAATTTTATAAATCTATATTTTTTTATCATAACCACAAATATCAAGTTTATTATTTTTAAAGAATAATTTCTTTAACTCAAAAGTTCTACGATTTTTAATTAATTTTTGTTAAATATATTTATTTCTACTCATATACATAAACAAACTATTATAGTTGGCTTTTGTAATCACTTCTATAGTTCGTTAAAGCCAGATAAGCTGCACAAAATTTTTTTTTTTTTTTAAATTCCCTTTGATGGAATTGCGGAAGACGAGCGCCATCTGTTGTGCGCACTACAAAACATACTTCAAATGCTTAACCCATTGAGTGCCCACGAATTATGATATATCAAATTCGTTTTTTTTTTCTGTTTGGCCTTTTTTTCCATTTCTATTCGGCGTTGTCAGTTTTGCATGCATTTTCGTGCGAAATGTTGAAAAAATATGACAACATGACATCCATATCCGGTAACAGGATATATCACACACAGACACACACATACACAAGCAAACTCGCGCACACAAATATTTCGCTATCATACACAGACGCTCTCACACACACACATATATACACGTACACTCATGCTAGTTGGGTTTTTGCTGGAGCTATTTGAAAGATATTTATATCGTCGTTTTCCCTTTTGGAGGAAAGGCATTTCCATTTAACATTTCTTTGCAAATGGCAAAAATATTTGAAACCAGGTAAAATACGGCAAATACTTTTTGTGTCAGCTATGAAAGTCACAAAATTTCATATGAACATACGCATATACGTATATACACATGTTTGTATGCGTATGATAAAAGGGCTTCATAGCAGCTAGTTGGATTTAGTTTGAGTTTGGAAAACTTGAACATTAAATTATAAGTAGTGAATTTCGGAAATATCATAATTTAATTATTATAAAATGGCAAAATAAATATATATTTAGGTATTATTTGAATGTAATTGTGAAACTGACAGAATGCTAATTTACAGCTGTTTTACTTTTTCTAAAATTATATGTAGCAATTGAAAATTAATTAACATTTACAATATTACAATATTTGAATTAATTATCAGTTTTTTTTAAAATATTTTATTTACTTATTTTTAATTTTTTTTTAATTTTAACAAGCATAACATAATGTTACTGTACAGCTGTAAAGTAGGAAAAGCTCTTACTTTTTCTAAATTTAATTAAAATATAAAAGATTTCATTATAAGATAGTTTTTAGTTTATTTTATTTATTAATTAAATTTTAATTTTAACAAAAATAATTGTAATTAGCTGCAAGCAAGAGGATTTTATTTTGCATATATTTTTAATTATTATTTTTTAAATAAATAAATATTTTATTTCTTCAAATTTAATTACTTACTTTTATATAGGTATATATTACCTTCTCTTACTTGTTCTTCCCTTTTTTATTTTTTATTGCAAATATTTTATGTATTGTGTTTCAAAAAAAAAAAAAAGTTCGACACGCTTTCGTTTGTTTTCATGTGTTTAAAGTTTTACTAGCTGGAATAAGCCACTCTCTTGCTTGTAAATCCTGTAAGTGTGTGCCAGTGTTGGTTAATAATACAAATTTAAGCAAGTTTTATAACAATACGAAAATCGAACAAAAAGAGAGAGTCAAATAAGAAATACCTTATAAAGAATAGAATGTATAATTTTTATTTATTTATTTGAATTTGAACATTTTTAGATTGAAGTATACAATTTTCAGTCTTGTCACACTTCAAATATTCATTTATTGAATGAAGCGCTGCCATCGCTTTAGCCATTTTGTGGGCTTCCAGGATATTACAAAATAAGAGAGCTTGAAAAATGCTAAGCTCGTACGCGGCCCGTTTGGCTGTTAGTTCTTTTATTACTGCCAGTTTCATAGCGAAAATTTAATAATTCATATTTTTGCAACGTGTAATTTCCGCTCATTTGAAATATCAACGACTGGCGGACGGCTGATTTAAGTTTTCCTTTCTTTTTTTTTTCCTACATCAGTTTTATATCCCGCTATATACCCTGTAGGGATATGAAATGTAGAGGAGGTATACAAAAATATATCGTTTATTTCTCTCTATTAAAAAAAAATTGTGTGTGTTTTTTTAAATATTGATATTTTATCATTTACTTCAACTGTATTTTTTTTTTTTTTTTTTTTTATTTTTTATTTATTCTCTTTATTAGTAAAAATAAATAATTAAAAAATATTTTTACTGATGTATTTTATTTACATGTTATTTTAATTTAAAAATATATATTTGAATAATTGCGAAGTATTTATACGAAAAATGTAACCATAACGAAAATATTAAAACAATATATACAAAATATAATCATAATATAAGTATTTGATTAATATGTATTTACAAATATTTAAAAATATATTTCTTTTTTAAATATATAAATGTATTAAAAATAAATATAAATAAATAGATATATAATATAAAAAATATAAATAAAAAAATATAAAAAATTAATAACAGTAATTGGCAATGATAATATAATATAAAAAATTAAAAATATTAATAAATAATTGAATGCTCAAAAATATATACAAATATTATATCAAAATTGATATAAAAAAAATTAAAAAATATATAGAAAAAGTTTTAAAATATTAAAAATATATACAAAATAAATGTATATAATAATATTAAATATTATGACGATGATTTGATGATTAAATATGATTTTATTTACCATATTATTTTATAGTTAAAATAAAATAAATTTCTTCATTGCATGCGTATAGGCTGCTGCCATTTCGCGCTTATTGCAGGGTATCTCATCGTCTGTCTAAGGCATTTCTGCGGCCACCCTCTAACAAATGCAAACACAAGCAATGCTTCGGCATACGTGCCTGTTTCTATGTTCCGCTATTTATGCCAGTGTGCGTTCGTGTGTGTTAGCGGGTATCTGTGTGCGTGTGTGCATTTTTTTATTTGAATTGAAACGAAATAATATTTACTACTCAGTCGCTGAAGAGTGAAGTGCAACAGCAGCAGCAGCAGCAGAACGGCCAAAACATGCAATGCGCGCTTGACGCTTCACAAATAATCCAAGCTCCCATCACCCACTTCCCCTGCACCGCTCAGCCCATGCCCCTTGTACGCCCGCTGCCAGTCACAGTGGCTGCAAATCAAAAAGGATAAACTGTGCTTTAGCTAACATGGCAAATGGCATAGCCTGTATCTGCATCTGTATCTGTGTGTGTGTATGTGAAACGGGAGGAGCTATTGAGGTGGAGATGTGGGCGTGTAGCTGGCTGGATTTTTAGCCAGTGCGATTCAACATGATTATGAATTCGTTGCGAAAATGCAAACTTCCGCCATTGAGTTGTGAGTTTGCCAGCAGACCCGTTGCCGTTTGCGCTTTGATTTCCAGTTTTGCGAATAGTCCGGATACTACTCGTATAGGGTCTGTGTTCTGTGCAGTTATGGCGAGAGAGGTGGAGAGAGGGAGAGGGAGAGAGCGGGTATAGTGAGTGTATGGGTAGTTGGGACTCTGTTGATATTGGACCAGCCCTGAATGCGTTGAACTTTTGTGCAAAGTGCAATTGCATTTTATTTCATGTGCCTCGGCTGTACTCTATGCTTTTTATTTCCAATTTTATATGCGCCAATTTTTTTTTACTCTCTCCTTTTATTTTTTGTTTTGCATAGTGCAAACCAAGCGAATGCCCTTTGCCCATATTTGAGGGCTGAGCGTGTGCTACGACTCAATTGAGGCATATAAACTATGTTAAGGGGCTTGCGCTACTTGAAATTCGCAATAAAACTAAAGAGTTTCTTAATTGAGAGAAACTGAAGAAAACTGAAAGTACTAACAATTTAAAGTAAATTTTAATTTGTGTTTTTAAAATTAAAATGAAAGGAAATTATAAGTATATTTATGAAATATTGTTGGAACTTATACTTAAATAGATCAAGTTAATAAGTGTATATGTTTAAACAATTTTAATTTAAAAAATTTCTTGCTAAAATATAAATTAAAAAAAAAAAAAAAAAAAAACACTTAATTAAAATGATTTCTTGTTAAAATATAAATTTAAATTACTATTTTTTAAATAGCCAAAAACAAAATTTTTTTTTTTAAATTTATTTATTTTTACTTTTTTAATTTGTATTTAATCAATTAATTTTTGGGTTTAATCCTTTTATTTTAAATAAAAATATAATGAATAAAAGTAAAGCAAAACAATAAAACATTTTAAATAATCTCTCTTGTATAAACATATATTTATATATATTTAAATTAATTTTTCTAGTTATTATATATTTTTTATTTATTATATATTTTATATTTGTTATATAATTTATTATATATATTTTATTTATTGTTATATAATTTGTTATATATATTTTATTTATTGTTATATATATTTTTTTATTTGTTTGTTTTTTTTTTTTTTTTTTTTTTTTTTTTTTTTTTTATAAATTATATTTTGTTTAGTCTTATTAACTTTTGGAGTTCGCTCATCATTATTATTAATATTATTCTTATTAATAACAACAAATTGAAATATTTATATTTTTATTTATTTATTTTATTTTATTTTAGTATATATATATATATAGTTTTTTTTTTTAAATATTAAAAAATAAAATAATTGAAATTATTCTTATAATTTAAATAAAAAAGATTAAAATCCTCCTAAAAATGTATTACAAATATTTAAATTCTTGAGAAAGTGTAATACATGTTCGTCATGTTTAATTATATTTAAGCTGTTCATATATTTTTGTTGTTGCTGCACTAATGAAAAGGACTCGTTTAGAATGTTAAGCAAATAGAACGTGAGTAGCAGTAAAATACATGAACGGGCCAGAGCCCAGCCTTTGCGTTTGGCTGGTTAGACTCATTCGCATAAATACAGATCTATGTGCGTGTGCAGTATAATCCTGTTAAATACGAGCATTGCCAGATATATTTATGCATATATATATATATATATGTATGTATATATGTATATATATCTACAGAGCCACGTCCCTGGCACTGCCATTGCATTTTCATTTTTCGCATACTGTTTTTCCCGCAGCATTTTAATGCTCATTATGCATTTTTGTTGCCGTTTGCCGTGGGCATTACTGATGCCAACATTTTCACTCCAGCCATAAGCCTCATCTTCATCCGGCTCCTGCTACTGCTCCACCTCCTGCTTCAACTCCACAGCGTCCGCCACCTTCTCGATTCATTCTCTGGCTCGTTACTGGCGCGCACACTCTTGTTTATTATGTTTATTACTATTAAATAATTTGTATGCAATTAATTTAGTAACCGACACAGGCCCGCCCAACGAGTGAGACAGAGCGAGAGAGAGAGCCTGAAAGAGAGAAAAAGCATGATTACGAGCATAATGCCAGCCGTGTTTCATTTCTCATTAGTAATGAGAGCCATGCAAGCGGCTTTAATCAAACTACAAATTGCATCCAATTAAAGCGAATGGTCAAAGCGAAAATTGTCTATTTTCAACAGCTTTCCATATTCAGTTACCTAAAGAATTTTATATATTCAAATTTCAACAATTTTCTTCTTTTATGCATAAAATAAGTAAGGCAGGGCAGTCAGGCAACTGCATAATATTTGTAAAATATTTCAAAGATTATTATTTTCCAACTTTATCTGATGATGAGAAGTTTATATAGTTCAGCTAATGAGATTCACATTTAGATGGATTTAAAAAAAAAAAATGTAGGTTAAAATAGAAAAGTTTTAATTATATAATTTTTTATGATTATTTTTTTAAATTTATATATTATTAAATTAATATAATCTATAAAATTGTATATATACATTTTTTATTATTATTTTTTTTTTTAATTTATTTATTTATTCATAAATATTTTAATCCTACAAAGTAATCCAGTATTTGAATTATTAAATCCATCATATAAAGAATATATAAGAATTTCGTGCAGATTTTTGTACAATTTTTGTTTACCCAAATAATTTAGCTAGCGGAATTTTTAATTGAAAAATCAACTAACTTATGTGAATAGAGTATGCGGAGTTTATTTATTTATTTTTTTATTTTACTAATTAATATATTTTCTTTTCCAGCTTTAATTATGCTCAGGGTATTTTGCTAGTCGCAATCATGATTTTTTGTATTTAAATAATTATTTCTTTGGCTTTTGTTTGCTCGCGTTTAATTAGCGGCTTTGAGTCTAAGTTAGATATGTATATATAAATATACTTATATATATATATATATATATATATGCACTACATTTTGTAGCTAATTAAACAAGTGACCTGTTTTCGGAGGCTCTAAACAAATATATCGCAAGCGTGAGCTTATGGCAAAGCATCTATTTAGTTCAGCTGGCAAAGGCTTATGGCGCAACTTGGCAAATTGTTTAGCTTTGCGCTGGGCGCACTCAAAACACACACAAACACACTTGCGACCTTTGACCCTTGAGCCAATTACATAGAGGCAGCTGCCATGACAACAGAGCAATGACAAGTCGAGCTATATGACATCAAATTGAGCTTTCCTGCCCCCATTGATTGGCCTCTCTTTTGCAATATATATACGAATATATATTATCAGATGGCTATTTATATATATATATATATGTTAATAATATATCGACTGCTCGTTCCGTCACATATCGGCTTTTGTTTTGTTACCTTGAACTTGACGCATGCCTTCGTAAGGCCATAAAGAATGCTGAAAGGGCCTAATGCTTTGGCATTTTAATGGCCAGCGATTGTCAATATATTCTGTGCCATGCTTTTCCTTTTCCTCCAATTCAAACTGACTTTCTCCATCTATGTGTGTGTGCGGGCGATACACAAACAAAATAAGACAAATAGACCTATTGTCTATAAAGATATATGTATGCGCCTTTATCTACGTCTCTCTCTCACTCACTCACTCTCTTTCTTTCTCTCTCTCTGGTGTGTTATTTGCGCTTTTGCCTAAATTATGGCAACATGCCGAAATTTGTTTTCCTTTTGGTCCGGCCTGAATTCTGATTATACTCTAGACATTTGTGAAGCGGGCATATTAGTTTTTTTTATACAATTATCGTAATGACAATGGTAATTATATGAAAATGATTATAATAATTATAATGATTTTTTTTTTAAATAATTATAATGAAATATTATATGAGCTCATTTGATGATTAATTACAGTCAGAGTATTTTCAAGTCGAATACGCTCAACTTCATACCACTTAGTTTTAGTTCCTTTATCTTTTTCTCTCTCGGTTTTTATGGCTTTTATGGAGCAAGTACTTTGGTTCTTTGTTTTCCAATTTGGTTATTGTTATTGTATTGTTTTGCTTGATTTTAATTTAAAGCACAAATTACTCTAGCGCTTTATTGTTTTTTATTAAATGTGCCCATTTATTTTTTAATTAAAAAGTAAAGAGCAAATCATAAGTTAAGTTCAATCAGGGCACATATAGAATGAGATATACTGAGCATACATATATATATATATATATATATATATACATATAATATATACATATATATATATATTAGTGAAATCACATTTAAGCTGTGATCTCTTTAGTTTTATTAAAAGTGTAAATTAATTAACATATTGCTGCTAACTAATTGCTTATTAAATGTTTGAACTCTACTGAACCTTATGCTGATAATAGAAATCTGAATTAAATTGATGTATACACATATGTATATATACAAATATGTCTTTGCTTTTATATTTGGACAAGTATGCTTTATTGACTGATTTTTATTTGATTGATATGTCAACATTTTTTGTCAAAGCTGTACGTCATTTATATTGATTGATTGCGAAATGTCAGTTTGATTCTGTCTATTTTTTTTTTTAAATACAAAAATATAATTTTGCAAAAATTTACATAGATCAATAATTTTGTCGGCATATGCAATTTGATTTCAATTTCATTTGAATTTGATTCTTCACTTCAAAAAATAATATAAATTAATGTGAAATAAAAAAATATTATATATATTTAATTTTCACTTCAAAAATAATAGAAATAAATGTTTAAATGAAAAATAAAAACTATTAAAAAAATTCTAGCAATTTTGATACTGAGCTAAAAAGTTATTGCCTCGAGCGCTCATATTTAGTTTTTGAATAATTAATATTTAGTGCGGTTGAATGCTTTTTGCCTGCCAGCCCGGAAAATGTGCGTGAAATTTTGTTTTTGTTGAAAATGTATTTTCTTGCTTTAAGAATTTTTTTTATTTATTTGTTTTGAATAATTAAAATTTATTTGTTTAAAAAAAAAAGTGTTTGAAATTATTAGAAAAATTATTAAAAACAAATATAAATCTGAATATCTTATTTTATTTGTTTATTTTATTTTTTTTTAAATATTTATATACGCTTTGTTTCTAGATACTTAAAACTTTTTATATTTGTATTTATAGTTATGCTTTTTATTTTGTATATTCTATTTATTTATCGATATAAGCGCTTTTTCTTTCATATTTCTAATGTCATATTTATTTATTTTGTCATTAAATTTATTTATTTTGATGCTCTATTTTTTTATTTATGCGTTTTTTCTTACATATTCCTAAATTTTATATTTATTTATTTTAATATTAAAATATTTATTTATTTTAATAATAAAATATTTATTTATTCTAACTTTTATATTTATTTATGTTGTCATACATTTTTATTTTATTTTATTTTTTAAAATTGTAAATGGAATATATATATTTAAAAAAAATTTATATTATATATATATATATTTTTTTTTTTTATTGTATATAATGTATTTATTTTTTATATAATCACACTTTTCCTCACTTTTTTTTTTTTTTTTTTTTTTTTTTTAACATATAGGTTTTATTATTTTATTAAAATTTTCTGTATTTTTTATTTCTGCATAAACTTTATTTTATATTTATATTATTTATTTTCTATTTATATTTATATTTTTTTATTTAAATTCTTTAAATATACATAGTACTTTGTTTTGTTCTATTAATCTAAATTTAGTTTACTTTTATGTTGGCAACATTACCAAAACCAATTTCTTTATAATAACTATATAAACTTATTTTGCAAGGTCTTGCGGGTGGCATCTTGTTTAGTTTTTTAATGGCTTAGGTCTTTGGCAGTGGCTGAGCTCTTGGCGTTTCACTTTTCACTCCCAAGCCGGCTACACTCACGTGTTGGTTTGTGCGTGTGTTTATGTTGTGTGTCAGTTGCATACGCACATGAGTGTTCAACACCTAACAACGCAGCTTTGGCCGTTGTCATGATGTTTATAATGACAATAATAATAAACAGACAACCAGGCACTAGAGAATATAACAACAAGAATAGCAACAGCAGCAGCAGCAGCATCAACAGGAAACGGTCCAAGCCCAAGAGGACACAACCAACACAGGCAACGTTGATGAGGATGACGAGGATGACGATGGCGTTGACAATCGCACAACAATAATAAAGGAGCATGATGAGAAATTCTCAGTATGTTGTGTGGAGCTGTGAAGCGAAGTGCGTGTGTGTTGTATAAGTGCTGTTGTTGTTGTTGTTATTATTATTGTAGCTGTGTTGTCGTTGACTCAACATATTGTCGTTGTCATTGTTGGTTGTCACAGTTTATATAATCAAATCTCATGCTTCGTTAATTCGAAATGTCGTTACGTGTTACATGACAAGCTGCCCAAGCTCTAGCGCACCGACTACTATTGTTACAGGCGCGCTGCGAAAAGCATAAGAAATGCTCTCATTCATCTATCTAGCTCGCACAACTACTCTCTGTCTCTCTCTCTCTCTCACAAGCTCTCTTTTTCTCTGTGTCTGTTGACAATTCATAACTGTAGCTAGTGAAACGTAAATAATATTGAGGCTCTAAACGAATCGAATTGAAACCGTCAACTGTTCTTCTTGTATCTTGTCATTGTTAGTGCTCCCTATCGAGCCCCTTTCAGGCGCCCGCATGCTTGCCACGCACACAGACAGAAAGAATGATAGGGAGAGTGCGAGAGAAAGAGAGACGAGAGAAGTAGATACTAAGAGAGAGAAACCGACAGACACTTGCTGGATAAACAAGTTGGCAGCCCCATTGATTGCATTGCACGTACATTAGCGTACTTCCTTTTAAAACCATTTTTTTTTTTATTCTGCTACGAGCTGTTTTTCCAAGACTTAAATTCATTTTTATATACCCTGTAATTTTGGAGCAACAGTAGTTTATCTGCATACAGATTGTATTCATAATCTAGTTGGAATAGGAAAAGAATGTACTTTTTTTTTTTTTTTTTGAATGAAATTCAAACATGATATTATTAACATGTTTATTCTTTTTTAATTATTAATATTTATTATGAATTTGTATTTTGTTGAGTATTTTATTATAATTTTTAATTTCTTTCTATTCATTTAATGGTAATTTTTTTTTTTAATATATTTTTATTTTTTAGTAGACTCATTATAGAACTTAGAATTTTATTCCTTTATATTTTTTAAATTTTATATTTATATTTATTTTTTATTAAATAATATTATTTTATTATTGATTTATTTTAATTTTAAAATATGTGTTTATTATTATTATTTATTGTTATTTTTTAGTATAATTATTATTATTATTTATTTTAGTTAATCGTTTTTTAAATATGTCTCTTGATACCAAATTTATTTTATTTATTTAAGTTTTTAAAATGTTATATTATATTTATTTTCTATTATATAATATTATTAATTTTTTTATTTGTTAAATGTTTAAAAATAATTTTTTTAAATTTTTTTTTTTTTTGTAATTATTTAAATTTGTATTATTATTTATTTTATTTAATCATTTTTGAAGCATTTATCGTCGAGTAAAACTTATATATTTATATAAAATAAAAAATAGGTTTTTATGTATATTTTTACTGAGCTCAATTTACAAAAAAAAAAAAAAAAAAAAAATAATAATAATAATAATAAAATAAATTATTAATATATAAACTTAATAAGAAATAATTTTCTCATCTATTATTTCCATTCTTGTTCAATTTATTTGAAGAGTATCTAAAGTCTTCATATATTCACACATTTTGTCTTCGTTATTTGTGTCAGATTGCCTTGGCAAAGCCTGCGGTATTTGCAGTATGTCAAAAACAGCAACAGCCGGCTGAACGATGATGAGTCCTGAATCTGTAGTCTGTTGTTGTTTTTGTCTGAGGTCCTTTTAAAGCGGTTCGACAATGGATATTCGCATTGTCCGGCGGCCATACGATGAGACAGTTTATAACCCAGCAATGCTGCTGTTGCTACTCGCTGTTGTTGTTGTTTTTGTTGTTTCGTCTCTTGTTCTTGTTGGCTAAAATGGGCTATATAATCTATAGTTGTTGTCGTCCCTGTGCGGCTACTCTAGTTGCCTGGTGTCAGCTCTGTTGCCTGTTTAGCGCTCCCATAAACATTATTTGCGTTTATTGTTATTGGCATTGTCTGTGCTCATTTTATGCCACCTATAAATTTGTGCTTGGGTTCTGTAACCCAACGACAGCGCATCAACAACAGTAACAACAACATCAGGCATATATGTATATATCGTATACGTATATCTACTCTATTTATTTTTGTAATTTGATGTTAATGCTCTTTCACAGTAGTTACAAACGCCCAGCACTATGTGAGCTGAATCTTATTTTGCCTTCTGGGTATATATAAAGCATAAAGTTTTTTTCTCTTTTACTTTCATCTTAACTCCTTGCCAATTAACTTGATGACACTTTAAAATGCTGTCGTCCTCTTCGTCTCTCTCCTTTCTCTTTCTCTCTCTCTCTCTCTCTCTCTCTCATTTGCCTTATGTAAGTACGCGCGTGTAATATCCATTTTGATTTATGCCCTAGATGTGCAAATAGCTGGCGCATAAAATGAATGAAGCCCACTTGCCAAAAACTTTAACAGAAAACTGCGAAAAACGGTGCCAAAAATTTGCACAAAATGCGCAGACTTTTCGGACATTTTAAGTGCGAGGGTTGATCAACGCATAATGGAAATGTATATGAAGTTTTAAGTAGAATTATTATAATAATAAATATAAAATTAATACAATTAATCTAATAAAAATGGAATTATAAAATATAAAAATTTAAACGTTTAAAAATAAATTTAAAAAAAATATTGTAAATCAATATATTTTATTTATTTTATAATTGTTAAAAGAAAAATTGAAAACACATAATTTATTGTAAAATATTAAATTACAATATTAATTTAGAAAGAATTAGTAAAATATAAGAAAAACATATTTTTTTTATTTTTATTTTTTATAAATAAATTTAAAAATGTATAGAAGCATAATTGTTTGCATTTCTTTTTTTAATTTCCTTATTTATATAAAACGGAAAAAGTAAGCAAGAAATTTAACAAAATCATTTATTAACATTTATTTCAATTCCAAAATTTATAATTTTCCACACAAAAAAAAATAAAATAAAAAAAATAAACAATTAAAATTCTGCGAATGTTTATTTACTAAACTGCTTTAGTTAACTATACAAAATAAAATAAATAAAAATTCGTTCATTTAATTCGCTCATTTAGCAAAGTTTTTTGCTCAACCCATGCCAGTTTTCTGTTTTTTTTTTTTTTAAGCATTATAAATAATAACTGCAGCTCAATTTCAATTTTAAATTAAGAAAATTTCGTCGCCAAGTAAAAGACTTTGTTGTAATCTTCGAAGGGGAAGAGAAGTGGAAATTATATGAAACGAAGCGACACGTAGCAGACCCAACAAAAGGCGTCCAAGACGACTTCAGATGAGACTCGAACTAATTTTTCACAGTTTTTTGGCACTTGTGCTACGTTTGGCTGAACATTTGATACGCTTACTAAGGGTATGACAATTATGTCATGAAATGCGTAACGTGGTGAATATAATAATTAGAGAATTAGTTAGAAATATATATAAATTAAAAATTAAAAATTAAATATATAACTTAATTTATAACTTAATTAGATTCTAGAAAATTTTCTAAAAAGTATTCTCTTTATTATTTACTTCAACAAACGAAATCTCCGCTAAAGAGCATTGAAATTTCGTTAAGGAATACAATTTTCAATATTTTTTTTTTCTCTTTTTGATTTTCATTTTTGGCAAACAATCGACAACAATTGAGGCTGGCTCTCAGCCTCTGTGTTGGCCAACATTTTTCATTTAATTTTTCCCGTGTTAGCCTGTTTCCAATTAACGGACAAAAAATGAAAAGAAAAAAAAAGAGAAAGAATAATACAAACGCTGCCTAATGAGGAACTGTGATGTCTGGACTCTTGTGTATCTTTTGCTAACCGCAAATTAATTGCCGCACTCACAATTAATTTTATAATTGTGAAATTAATAAGTTTCATGATTCGTTGGCTAAAGTGTCTCTCTGTGTGTGTGTGTGTAGGAGTGTAGTGTGTGTGGTGTGTGTGTTTCGCCTGCAGCGTAATGAACAAATTTTTAATTGCTGGCATCGTCACCAAAAACTTCCAACATTCCAACTCTATTGCCAACTTGCAGACGACTACGGCAACGACAGCAACAGCGACAGCGACAGCGACAATTCCGACTGCGTACTCATAGTTCTCAACTTTTAGACGGCGTCATGGAGCAGTGCTCGTAATACCTGTAGCATGGGCCATGCTAAAGCCATCAGCATAATGAAAAGTTTTCAACTGTTTGCCACGAACAATGGGCAGCAAACGAATTATTCTTGTCAAATGTAGTGTGCTGCATTTCCATTTGGTCGCATTTGATATCTGTGAGTAAGCTCGAATACATATTCAAATTGAGTTCATCGACAATAGAAGAAAACATAAGTTTTCGATTGATAGAACTTAGTAAAAAAATAAAAAAATAGAAACAGTTAACATATTTGTAAATATAAATTTATAAAAATAAATTTTTTCCTATAACTTAAAATTAATAAAATAAAAAAACCTTAAAAAGACCCAAATATCATTAAAAATAAAATTAAAACCCCCAAATATTATTAAGACATTTAAGATTAATAAAATAATACAAAAATACAAGAATTAATTTTAAAAAATTAAAAAAAAATTGTTTTTAAGTAAAACGATTTTTTATAAAAATATATATAATATAAAAATATTTATATACAATTTTGTATATTTTATTATTTTTATTTTTATTTATTTTTGTTTTTAAATAAATATTTGCGAAAATCTTTGTGCAATATTAGAAAAACACAGATCGCAAATAAAACATGATTTAAATAAAAATGAGAACAATTTAACAATAAACATTTTTAAATAAAAGTTTTTATAGAGATTTGCTTGTATTCATAAATAAAAAATGCTTCCATATAAAATTAATTTCTGTTTGTATACAAAAATCTTTTCCATATTTTTTTTAACTGTTAGAGAGAAAGTAAAATTATACACACATATTTTAATTAAAATACAATTCATTTATAGAAAGTAATTTATGGAAAGTCGCTCAAATAAAATCGATTAAAATTAAATAAAAAATAATGAAATGTATTCAAAAAATATTCATATTCTTTAATTGAAAATATATATTTTACTAAAAGAAATGACTTAAATGGACGAAGCTTCGATAACATATAATTAAAAAATACAGAAAACAAAGCGGAGCAGACGAGTTTTGGAATTTCACAACTGAAGCGTATTAAATCATTAAATCATATATTCAATAAATTTAAAAATAAGTAAATAAAAATAATTAAATATTCAGAAATATGTAAAAAAAAGGAAGACAATAAACAAATTAATTGAATTTCAAACAGAAATATGTTGCTGAATTTTACAATCACATTTAAAAAAATAAATAATAAATAATATTAAAGAAAAGGTATATTTATATATTATATTTATATATTATATTTATATATTATATTTATATTTACAATACAAAAAAATAAATAATTTGTTGGTCTGCTGTCAATAAACACATATAAATTAATAATAAATTAATTCAAATTATTAATGTAAAAAATAATTTATGTTCATTTAAATATATATATGTAGTAAAATAGTATTTAAAAATATGATTTTATTATATGGATTTGTACTTTTTGGTTAAAGTTTATAATATTTCCACTGTTTTTTTCATATTTGAGCAGCTCGTGCTCATTTCCTCTTCTATTTTACTTTGGCAATATGCTCATTATAAATGTGCTTTGTGTGCGGCAGAGTTTTTCTACACTGTTCGGCAGCGGCAGCACCTGCCCCAACTTCAATATGTAAAACATTTTACTGAAGTCAGTCGCTCGCAAAAAGAACACAAAACTTTTCTCTTTTTTTTCGTATTTTTTATTCTCTCTTTAGCGTCTTGTTCAGCTTCTTTTTTTTTTTTTTGGTCGATGCCTCACGCGCATTGTCTATTTGTGCTGTTGTTACGGATATGCTGTGGATTTGTTGAACAAACTTGAAGATAGGCATGGGTATGCATAGTTTGCCAGCCGAGTTGCTGCTGGTGCTATATTAACACCGCCATTTGATAATGGATTTCTTATTTGTGTATGAGTGTGTGGTGAGTGCGTCTTAAGAGTCTTGAAGCATTTTGATGCGCTCAGCCAAGCGCTGGAAACGTGCTAAACGCTCAGCCTCATTAACAATTTAAAGTGAATTCGTGTTACAAGAAGAATAAAACAAAACGAACGAAAAGAAAATGAAATTTTCTAAATTAAAAATCTCAATAACAAGAATAGAGAAATTTTAATTATTAGTGTAATTTTTTTGTTTATAGAGAGACTTCTAGGACTGCTCTTAAAGTGTATCTATATTATTATATTAAAATTTATTTATTATTATATATTAATTAATTATTATTATATATTAATTTATTATTATAATTTTTTCTCAGTATGAATCTGATTAAAAACAAAAACAAAAAAATGTTGCTAAAATTTTAATTAGCTTAATATATTATATACATTTATACATTTCTATTAATAAATTAATAACAAATTTAATTATTAATTTTGGTCAAAAATAATATAAAAAGGAAATAAAATAAAAAATGAAATAAATAAATAATAATATAAATAAATAATAATATAAATAAATAAAAAAATAAATAAATACAAAAATAAATAAATACAAAATAAATACAAAAATTAAAAAATAAATTAATAAATAAAATAAAATAAAGTAACTAAATAATAAACATGTCTAATCCATAATTATAAGTCCAAAAATGTAATGGAATTAACATATATTTTAATACAATATATATAGATAAATATTTGATGTATATAATTTATTTTATTTTTTGCTTTTATTTTTTATTTTTATTTATTTTATTTTTATTCTTATTAATGAGGCATTTGAGTCATGCAAATCAACAAGAGTCAAAGCATTCTATGTCTGTCTATCAAATGATGCATTTAAAACACTATTAATCACACACACACACACAACACACCTACCGGCACACACTGTGGCACAACCATTTGCAAAAATGTCACTTGCTTTTAGGCTTATGTCAACACTGAGTCGTTCAAGAACCAACAATAAGAACAACTAGCTCAACTAATTGCCAAACTGCATTAGTCGCAACAACGTTTTGTTGCCAACTTCCTGCAATTAGCATTTAGTTCTATGACATTCGCTTAAATACAACAAGCTTTAAATTCGAATGCCCAATGCGCTGTGAGCTCATGTTGCCAAGTTGTTTGGTTGCATGTTTGTTCGTTCGTTGGTTCGGTTGCCTGCTCTCTAGTGCAGTAAATGACATTATTAACCCAGTTTCCCACTGCTTTAAACTAAGAGTACACAGAAGCCCACACACACACACACGCACACATATGCACACGTAACGCCCTGGCACGCCCCTTACTTAGCCATGTTGCGCTTCGACACCCACGCTGAAAAACTCAACAACGTAACAATAGCAGCAACAACATGAAATTAGAACTTGGCTCACAATATTTCTTTTCAATGCAACGACGTGTGAATGCGCTGATATTTAACTAGTTCAAGAATTTTCATTTAACTTTAATCAATTACTTTTTGTTTTGTGATATTCATTTCATTTCGAGCTGTGTGAAAATTTGTTTGTACTTATTTTTTTGCTTAACAGCAGCTGCTGAGTGCTCTTTGGGAAATATAATAATGCTGTATGTAAATGGAATTTGTTTCAAATGATAAATTTAGCTGAAATCTGGTCTAAAGTAATTTTTAAATTAATTTTCATTTTATTTCTTATTTAACTTAAATTTTTAAATTTTTAAAATTTTATTTAAACTTAATTTTTTATTTCATTTTGTTTTATATTTTATTCTTAAATTTTGTTCTTATTTTATTATAATTTTAATCTTAATATTTTAATTTTATTTCAATTTACTTTTATTTTATGCAATGGAATGTTGTTTTTTTTTTTTTCACTTTGAGGAAAAAACTCAGAGTGCAATCGGTTCTTTAACGACTTCGCTCGCAATCGAACAGAAGAACTCTTTTTCGCTTCGGGATTTCTACGAACAATTTGAGCAAGCAAAAAGTCTTCTGTGTATGTATTGGTGTGTGCGAGAGCAGTCTTCGCTAAACAATTCGATTCGATTCGTACATAAAATTTAATCTCATTATACGATCGTCAATCGTATTGCTCCCTAAACGATGTTCGGAAAAAGAGCTACACACGAATAGTTCTACTGAAGTCGCTCAACCGAAAAACGAAGAGAAACGAAGTCTTCTGCATAGAGCGAGAGCGAATGAATATGATTTTTTTCGTTCCATATTTATGTAGATCAAGTAAGAACCTTAGATTAATAAAACTTAGCCAGAGCATCAAATGATCTACTTACGTTCTTCACAGTTGATAAGAGATCTAAAAACTTACACAGTTGAATTAAAGTAACGTATTTTTTGTTGTTCTGAGCACGAGAATTTATTTATTATTCATTCTTATTTGGCATTAGCTTGTGAGATGATGAGTCAATAGATTTAATAGATCAAGCTTTAACTGCTCTTATGTGTTTCTATGACATTCACTGTACTATACTCTACTCAGAGTTACAACGATCTGCTCCGAAGGCATCGTCGTTACGCTCTCTCAGAGTATTAAGTGGGCGATGCTCAATGCTGTTCGAAAATCCAGATCAAATGAAGATGAAATAAAGAGATGTGCATAATTGCTGCGGACCATTGCACCGAAGGTCGACCTCTCTTATTTAAAATTCCTATTTAAAGTCTCTTTGTAAATCGTATATTCATTCTAGATGGCATAGATAGTTTTCTGTTGTTCCTAAACTCAATCGTTTCATGAATTGGTACGTTCGAAATGCTTGAATAAATTTTATTAAATATAGATTTGTTATTTTAAGTATAAACAAATATTATAAGGCTTATATATAATAGCGCAGTAGTTTGTCAGGCCTTTTGAGAAATTTAAAAGCAAAAAAAAAAAATAATACTTTGTAAAATAAATCACAAAAAAAAAGTAAAATAAACAAAAATATAAAAAAAATAGTATTAATATTAACAATAAAAATTAATAATATAAAATCAATAATAATAATAAAAATGATTGTAATATTTAAAAGTTAATAATTATTAATTACATTTTAAGAATTTAAAAAAAAAAAAAATTAAATACAAATTTTAATAATCATTTTTAAATAAATTACAATAAAAAATAAATAATAATAATAAAAAAAAATTATTATATTTATAAATTAATAATTTTTACATTACAAAGAATATATAAATTATTTATTAATAATTATGTTTTCAAACTCCACCTTCTTTGCAAAACCCCACGAAAAAATTCCAGCTCATTAACAGTATTTACTTTACTTTAAGCCATTATTCCGCTGCCAACTAATGTCAAATAATAATAATAAAAAATTATCATGTTATCATGTTGTATATATCTGCTCTGTAGTAGCTGCTTCCACTCGTGTCACTCGCTATAAAAGAAAGTGTATAACAAGAGCTGTTCCTTGTTGCGATCTTTAGTTGTTTGTTTTTCGCTTCACATGCTACTTATTATGCTGCTATTGCTTGTTGTTGTTGTTGTAGTTGCTGGTGCTAAGCTGGCAACAACAGCAGCAGTTAGACAAGCCACCTAAGTGGAAAAGAAGCACACTCACACACACGCACACATCCATAAAAATACACGCACACACATACAGCAGCCAGCCCCTAGACTCACAAGAAAGAATGCTGCTTCCAGAGCACTTGAACAGTCAACGCCTTGTGCTGTACTCAAACAATATTAACAAAAAATAAGAAAAGAAATCTTAAATAAAATATAATAATAATAATAATGTATAAAAAAAATAATAGAATCTCTGCTGCAGAGCTAGCTTAATATTTGACGTCAGAGCCTGAGTAAAAATCTCGTTTGAATATTTATTAACATTTATCTAAGCGTTACACTTTACGCATTGTTTATACGCGCAACAATCTTTTGTTTATAGTGTTATTTACTTTGCTCGATAAGCATTATGCGTGCTTCATAAATTTGTGTTTTAAACGCTGACAGCTCAAAAGTTTTATCTACATATAAGAAAAATGTTTTTATTTCTAGTTGCTTTTGTTTTTAATCTTGCACAGAGTAAAGTGCAAATTTTACTTGAAATTGAAAGTGAAGAGGAAAGATTTTAAATATAAATATTAGTGTGTATTTTTCAAATTTGTAGATGAAGTATTTATGTTTATAAATGATGCAGAATATAAAAAAAAAATTGATATATAAATAAATATACAAAATATATTATTAAATGTAAATAATGATTAAACTGAGGATATATTATAGCCAGAATAAATTTGTTTATCTATAATTAAAATTTATTTATATATGTATTATATGATTATAAAATTTAAAAAATAAAAAATGTATTAGTAAATTTATACAGAATAAGATAAATTAAATTAAATAATATTAAATTGAAATAAAAATATATAATATATAAATAAATGAATAATATTAAATATAGAAAGTATATTATTAAATATAAACACTGATAAAACTATGGATAATTATATTTATATATAATTATAATCTAATCTAAGCACTTGTTTGCCAAATTAAATACATAAAACTATTATTATTTATTTATTTGTTAACTTTAACTGGCGCCTTATATTTGTGACTTGTAATACATTTTAAATTATTTTATAGTGTATTAAAAGTTAAATTATCTAGGAAAATATTTATTTAAAAATATTTATTATTAATTGACTGAAAGTCTTGCCATCATTCCCTTAGTTTTTCCAAGACTCTTTTTATATCAGCCTCTTTCTATATGTCCCTATACATGTCTCGTTCTTTATCTTTTATTTTCTGTTATGTATGCTTAAACGAAAGTCGGAAATCAAGTCAAGATGTTTGTTTCTTTCAATAAACTTGAAAGAATATTTCGATTTATAGAGATATACTTTCACTTATTCATTCATAATTCGAATTTTGAAATTTTATTGATCGTTCTTAAAGAGTTTCTGTTATCAAACGAGACAGCTATGGAAAAGCAATCTATTGAAAACTCTTTGAAAGAAAGAGAGTGAGAAGGAGAGATGCATAATTCAATTCACCTTTGTGAATGGTGGCAATATCTTATGCATTTTTATGGGAAATTTTCTCAGTTACTATATGACACTTAGTTTTGACTTTTTCATTCTTTTCATTTACTCATGTAAATATCGCCTTTCTTTGCGATTTCCATGACAACAATTTACTCAATTTATCTTCAACTTTGATGCGTACATCTATTTATTTTATACGTATACAAACATTAACTTGATTAAAAATCTATATACAACCTTTATTTATTCCATAATTGTCTTACTTTCCATAGACCAGCAGCAACATTGAGCAACCGTAACAAAGTCCACTTTCATTAGATCGAATGCCATTACTCGAACAATGTCAAAGCTTTATTAAATAAATAAAGTAAATGCCCCAGTGATTAATTTGCTACAAACTGATGTTGCAGTCGTGCTGAGAGAAGTGACCACAGCAGCTGCTCAAGCATCGTATCTCCCTTAGAGCCATTTCCTATGCTTGCATCGCATGCATTTCTTCCTTCTTCCTCCATTTTTGTTTTCTACCTTTTGCAGCATTTCCGTTTCCATCGTCGTCGTCGTCGTCGTCGTCGACGACGATGAGAATGACAATTTCTGTGCTGGCAGCGGGACCATTAAACGAGTAGCTTCGACTATCGTCGAACAGCAACTACTTACGATACCCTCGCCCAGAGCTGGCTTATGTAGATGGATGGTCTGGTCCGGCAGCTGAGTTCGTTTAGTTGCTTTGTTCCATGTTGTCTTTTGTTCCGCCTGCTCATAAATCCAATTATAAGTTGCAAAGCGATGCGCTCCTGCACTCCATGAAATATATACCTTAGTTTGTGTGGGTGTAGGTAGAGAGGTGGCTCTAGTTCGAAGTAGTGACTCAATGGCGGGTCAACAATAACAAAGTGAAAGCAATATTCAGCCTTAAATGGCAAGGAAATGCTTATGCTAGTTTAAAGAATTTTAAAAATTTTTAAGCTGAAAATATAAATAAATATATGGAGTGAGAGAACATGGACAATATATATATATATTTATTAAATATATAAATATTATATTTCTGAGGGCGCTATTTTCTTGCCTTAAAAATGTTTTAAAAATATATAATAAATGTATTCTTTATCAAATATTTTAATGTTCAATATTTAAAATTAAATACTATTTTTTTTCGCAGTTTTTTATTATTATTATTTTATTTTTTATTCTTGCCAAAAAATACTCACAATATTATCTCATTAATTATCTTCTTTTAATAAAAGTTTTTATCTTATTAATCAGTTTATTTTATTTAATTTACTTATATTTATTTTTTTTTACTATTAATTATTCAAAATATCTTATTAATGATTTTATTCCAATAACAGTTTTTATTTTATTAATAGTTTCATGTTTATGAATTGTTTTATTTTCTTATTAATTGTTTTAATAATATTTTCGACTAGATTTTGTATATGTCTTCTGTACTTTAATATTTCACAATATTTCTCATAAAATTATACATTTTATTAATGCTTTTCTTTCATTTTTTCTTTACAGGTAATTTATTCAATATATTTCACAAATTCTGGATTCGGTAAAATTAAGATTGATCAGACATAGTATAAACATTAATTTAAAAAATTATATATTTAAACTAAATGAAATGAAATTAAATGTTTAAAGTAATTTAAAATGAAATTGTTTAATATGCTACCGAAAAGTAGAAGCATGCCAGATTCTTTACTGAATATTTGTATATATTAATATATATTAATATATTAAAGTATATAATATATATAATTCAGATCAATTTGCCAATACAATGAAGAGCATTCAAGTTGCTTGTGTGCGTAAAGATAAATCTCTGTTGTTTTCGGACAACAAGAGTATTCAAAAATGCTTCTTGAAGCAGAGAGCACTCTCTGAGCAATGCTCAGAAATAGGACTAGAATTTGAACCGGAATTTGGCTGTCTATATATGGGGAGCCAGCTGCAGCTCGTTTTCAGTCCAGTTTCAATTCCGAGTTCCTAGAAAGCAAGTAATGTGCTTGTCTTCTTCTTCTTTTTTGTATGTTGTCAACATTATATAATAATATATTAATAATTTATAATAATTATTGTATAATTTGTATTTATCAATACTTAAAATAAATTTTAAAAAATAATCATGCAAAAAATGGCTTAATAGTTTTTATTAAAACTATATGAATCATAAAAAAAAAATGTATTTGAAAATAATTTGAATAGATATATTTTTATAATTTCTTTTTATCAATATTTTAATTAAATAATTGTTAAGCATAAAACACAAAAAATTAGTTAAAATTAATATTAAATAAACATGAAAAACATTTAAAATTAAGATGAATTTTAAATTATTTTCCTTAACTTTTTCATTTGATGAAAAATAATAAATAAATTAAATAAAACATTAAAAAACAAATATACTCTCAAAATTGTTAAACCAAACAGTTCGTAGGCAGGAAAATGTTTGCTAAATTTGATTCCGTCCCTTCGATTTATTTATATTTTTCACTCAGATGTTAGTTTCCTGTTCAAAGCACATCTTGTCTTGTTACTTAGTTACCAAACTGTATTACATTTTGTTGGTCTGTGTAAAAGGAAGCGCCATAAAATATACAAAATGTAGCTGCTATAAACGTGTCTTTAACGTAAAGAGGTGAGCAGACCCTGCAGTTGAGTTGTGTCAACGGCAACTTGACTTCTTGGGGAATTTTTAGATTTTCTTTGCTGTTGATGGCACTCGAGATTATCTGTGCGAAAATGTTTTGCTTTAAAAATTAATTAAAAACCAATTTGTATATTATGTTGGCGGTGTCTGTTTGCCTTGGGCAGCTTCCACAAGTACTTTAAAGTTGGCCTGATTTGCCAAGAGGGAGAGAGAGAGAGAAAGGGCAGCTTGTTGCCACTTTTTGTGGCAAAGTTGTTGAGCTCAAAGTATAAAAAAATGGAAATTTTGTGTGATTAGCTCAAGTGGGCTTTGCAGTCTTAAATCAGACAAACTGCTGCTGCAACAGAAGTTTATAACGAATTTTTTTTTCTTTGAGCTCGCAAAGGATTTTGCACGAGTTTTAATTACAAATCTACGCTCAAATTGCGGCTGCCACAACTGGCAGCAATTTATGCTTGCAATTGAGCACTGCATAAAGTTTTCAAGTGTTGCCAGGCAATTTTGCACTTGGCTTCATCTGCGGTCCCTCTCTGAGGTCAAAAAGTGTGCGTTGCCTGCAGAGTTGGTATGTCTGTGTGTGTGCTTGTGTATGTGTTAACGTAGGTAAGCAAGCTTGGCTCAAAACGAGTTTGTGAAGATTTGGCAAAAGTAATAGAACAATCTTTGCAACAGTTTGAAGAGATTCATTAAAGAAAAAAAAAAAAAAAACCTGCAGCTTTGGCTTCGCTTTGATTACAAAACTCTGCTGAAAAAAAAAAAAAACAACAAATTAATAGAAAGTGCTTCAAACTAGTATTATAAATTACATTAAAACTTGATTGAAATTAAAAAGTGCTAATGAAATAAAAAACGAGCAAAAAAAAAGTTAATCGAAAGATAATTTTTTATATTGTTTAAGTAAAAATAAATAATAAATTATATTTATTAATACATGAACATATTTAAGAAATGAAAAAAAAAAAAAAATAATAGTAATACAGAAAATATATATTTTTAATAAAAATATATAAATAATAAAAAATCTATATTTTAATATAATTAAAAAATATATATATAAATATTTTGATGTATATTTTATATTTTCTTTACTTCAATATTATTTATTGTATTATTTATTATATATGTTACATAAAAATTTATATATATATATATACAAACCATTTTATATATATTTTTTTTTAGTTGTTTATTATTATATAAATAAATTTATTTATTTATTTAATTATTAAATTATTAAATTATGTAATATACAAATTTTGTTTTCTATAAGCCAATAAAAAAAGAAAATAGATTTAATATAATATAATTTAACAGAATTAAATTGAACTTCTGTAATATTTTTAAATAAATAATAAGGAAATTTAGTTCAATAATATTTCAACAAATAAATAATTAAATATAATATTAAGCTTCGTATAAAATATTTCTGATATATATTTATATATATGTAATATATTAAATATGTAATATATTAAAAAAAAAATAATAAAAATTAAAATTTTTTGGAAAGTAATAACAAAAATAATTTAAAAAAAAATATACATATCTTAAAAAAAAATAATAATACATTTATTTTAATTAATTTTATCAAAATATTTATTTTAAATATCATAAAAATAATTCTTATTAAATTATTTTTATTTATTATATTATTCTTATTTATTATATTATTCTTATTTATTATATTATTCTTATTTATTATTCATTCGTAAGATATATCAAGCAACCAATGCTAAAACCTAAAATTCGATTTGCTATTTTTGTTTGTAATTGAAATTGAAGTTTCACTCGCTGCTATCAATTAGTTTTCAACCAGGCTCGTTGTTGGACTTGAAACTTTTGCATAATTAGTCTATAAGCGTCGAGTTGAAATAAATTTATGCAGGCTCGTTCATGGAGCTGGCGTTGCGAGTTGATTAAATTTATATTTTAATAAATTTGCAACTATTTTGTTTGCTGCTGGCTGAAAAAGCACAGTTGCTGATGTCATTGTCAGAACTTTGGGCCATTAGCCCCTGTTTTCTTGTTTGGGCGATGGTCTGTGCGGTCTTTATGATATTTCCAAAGCTTATTAGTTTTGAGCAAAAGTTTTGTTTTCTATAGCGCCGACTGCACTATCGTCGAACTCAAGCCATGTTTTTCTCGGAAATAGATATACATACAAATATACTATATATATACATATATAAGAATATTTGTATATATATTGTTATGGCCGACAGCCATCGAGGAGTCAGTAATCATTATTGTTGTCTCGTCAACAGTCAGTCGCCTTGCTTTGCTTTACAAGGACAAAGTTTTGATCCTCCCCAGCCCGTATATTCATTCAAATTGTTTTGTATTTCGTGGGCGCGTCGAGTTCATGTTTTTGTTTGCCAGTGCCAAAAGGTGGCGGCAATATGTTGAAACTATGTTTGCCAACAGTGGAGCAACAAAACTTTTTATCAACATTCATTCAACCCAAACCAAAATATTCCTACCATATCCCTTTCTCTCTCTTTTCTCTCTTAGACTCTCTTGCTCTCTCCATCTTGACTGGTACAAGCCAAACCTCACACACAATTGTTCTGAAAGCCAGCCGTGTTAGTTTTTGGCCAAGTTGATGAAGTTTGCGCTGCAATGAAACGAGCTCATGGCCCAAGTTTTGTAGATGAGTTACTAATATGATAATAATATTTGGCCTGAATTGTGCGCATGTTTTATTAACAGCCACGAATACCAGTTGCAAATAAAATCAAATTGATTGCAAACTTGAAGCGGTAAAAGTTTGCCAATTGACAAAACTCCAAAACCCTCAAACCAGTTGCCAATTAAAATGCAAAAAAAAAAATCTTTGATAACTGCACCTTTTGTGAATGCGCTCAAACTTCTAATTAGACATTTTTCTGCAACATTTTGTGCGAATGAGTTTTATGGTCTGTGTGTAAATGACAACAACAATTCTTTCGCCATTCAACGAAAGAAAAAATATGAAAAAAAAAAAATTCAAAAGAAAATATAAAAATGAAAAAAAAAAAAAAATTAATAAAAATTTATGCTTAAATGACTTTTTTTTTTATATTTTCCATTTGTAATGGAGTTTATTTTATTAGTTGTTTTGCATGTTGGTACTAATTACGAAGTTTATAGACAAGAATTATTTTTAATTATTTAAACTTGTGGAGAGAACTTGAGAATTGAAGATTTTTGTTTATATTATATTTATAATTGATGATTATATAAATATTATATCTATTAGTTGAAAATTACTTTTTGTAGTGTTTTAATAATTGAAATTAATTTATTTTAAATACAATAATTATATTATTCATAATATAGACTTGTTGGAAATTTAAACATTTTTATTTATAGAATTTTTAATTATTTATTTATTTTATTTTTTTCAATTTTTATCTATTAAAAGTCACTTATTAGTTATTATTTAAAAAGAAAAAAAAAAAAAAAACAGATTAATTAATTATATTTCATGAGAGTACGATATACTTTATCAAATTAAATTTCATATATTCATAGTTTTTATATTATATTATTCAGAAAATGTAAGGTACAAGCCAAAAAAATTACAAACTGTTGCTGTGAAAATGCTTAATTAAATTAATAAAAAGGCAGAGCTATACGAATTTCTAATTATCACAATACATATATATATTAAAGGGAATGATTATAAATAAAATAATTAGCTGAAGTTAACAGACAAATAAATATGCAGTTTAATTTTTCTAAAAAAAATAAACGGAATATTTAATTATACTTTTTTTTAATTTTTTTTTTTTATTTTTTAATTTTTTTTATTTATTTTTTTTTTTTGTAAAGGAATTTTGTGAGTAAATGAATTGACTTGAAATTATTTATGTTGTATTTAATAGAATAATTTTTCAGTTTTCTAGCTTATATATATATTTTTTTTTATGCGTTTTGCAAAATAACATTATTAAAAAATGAATATACTCAAATGAGTATTATTCCAATTCATCGTCAAATGTGCTGCGAATCGTGAGAAAGAACCTACTTTATGTCTTAAAAAGCAAACGTTAACTTTTAGGCATAATTTATACCATATAAAAAAAAAATTGTTGTCTAACATGTCTATATTTCAATATATTTATTTTGCTCAAAATGGATTTCATTTCAATCTTAGCTTAACAGCGAGATTGAATATTTTCAATTTAAATAAATTGCACTTTAAATTATTTTCACACCTTCAAAATTCGCTTTATGTACTTATCTCTGTTTCTTTTTATTTTATTCTATTTTCTGCCTGCTCTGATTTTGTGTATAAAGCTGGCTTTTGTATAATTTATTAGATTTTTTGTTGGCAAATATTTTGTGAGCGGCATTTTGTGTGTGCCAGACAGGCTAGAAAATTTGCCATCTATATACATATATATTCCATATATATATATAAGTATAGCTGTTCTATCTTAAGCAGACGACTGTTTATGATGTAATATTTTCATAAAATTGCGCCTTGGTCTGGTCCTCTCACTTCCTTTTTGGTACTCTCGTTGGTATTTCTTCTATATTTATGGTAGCAACTTTGGCTGAAAGCTTTCGCTGGCGTCTTTTGAGCTGCGTTTTTGGCCATTGTTTTCGTTGTTTGAACAGCGCTTTTGCCATGCGGCTGACAGCTGCCTGCCAATAGTTGATTTTCACAATATACGTTTTCCACTTGATTTTCCCCATGGTTGGCTCAACTTTACCAAACTCCACCAAAAATGGCGTCGACTGACTGCCTTTGTGCGAAAATTCCGTATTCCTTTGCAATCCCGCCGGCAACTCCTTTGCCTATCCATTCATCCTTTGTTTGGCTGGTCTGTTTGCCAGAGACAGAGACGGAGTCTGCCAGTGCTTGGCTTGTTGGCTGGGCCAAAAATCAAACCAAATTTAATGTGTGCCAAAGTAACTGCATTTGCTTGATGGCATCGTATCCCAGCCAAGGCTTTGGCTCCATTGCAGCAGCAGCAGTTAAGGCAATTACATCATTGATAGTTAAAGCTCGCAGACATTTCAACTTTTGGCACTCACTTATACTACGCTTTTATTGGAGCGTATTGTCAGACAACTGACTGCTCAATTAATTAAATATTTATCAATTGCAACTCGTGTTGCAGCAATCACAGAAAGGCAGAGATATACCGAAAGAGAGATACACACACACACACAAAGAGAGAGAGATTAATGCCAATCATAATAAATAAATAAACAGACTTCCTTCACTGCTAGTCATAAATATAGTCTGATTGCCTGCAAGCTACAATTGTTTTCATGCTGAAATCGACTATAAATCTTGTAAAATATATATGGAATTTATAAATTAAAATGAAAAACACGCGTTATTTATTTTGAATGTGAACAAATATTTTGTATTGTTATTTATTTAATTAATTTATTTTGTATTTGTTTGAAATTTATTTTCAAACTATAATAAAATTAATTCAATTAATTCAATATAGAAAACAAAATAAAATAAATAAATAAAAACAAAATTATAATTAATACAATAAATTAAAATATATTATTGTAAATTATATTTAAATTACATAATATTTAAAATAAAAAAATACTAAATATATTTTTTGTAGTTCAAAATTAAAAATAAAAAACCCATATAAGCATTTCTTATTCAATATGAATAGAAAATTTTTTTTAATTCTTGAATATCTTTTTTTTTTTTTTTTTGGTATATATAAATATGTGCCATATTTTTACTTTAATTAATTAAAAAAATTAAAATAATTTTTTATTTTAGTTTATTATTTCAAAACATAAATTCTAAAATAAAATCTAAAATAATTTTGTATTTTAGTTGCTTATTTCAAATAAAAAATTCTACAAATTTATGCTACAAATTTATGGTTTTTAAATTTATTTAAACTTTTTAATTGATATTGATAAATTAAATTTAAAAAATTATAATAAAAAATAAATATTTATTATTAATGGAAAATTTAAAAAATCCCAAAATTATTTATAAAAAAAAAATTATAAATATAATTATTGGCGATCAAAAATATTTAAAAAGTTTTTCAGAATTGATTACATCAGATAAGTTTGTCTAGTAGTAAATGCTCTTCAATTTTTAAATTATCTGACTTTTTGCACTCCACGGCAAATATAGTTCTCAAATTACTTTACATGTATTCGTGTTACAGGTGTCTGCATATATTTTTGCACTGCATTGCTTAAGTTTGTATTTTATTTGTAATTTTGTAAAGAAATTTTATTTGTTCGCCCTTCTATGCAATTCTCAGATGTCGTCTGCCTTCAACTAATTCGATTGTTGGGTAATAAAATATGTTTCTTTAAATGCCATATGCATGATATTTTGCTCAAGTGGCAACTCAATATAAGACATATGTATATATGTGTGTGTATGTGTATGTGTGTGTGCTTGTGTATTTGTGCTTTTGGTATTGCCTGCCAATAGCTAAACTTTTGTCTTACATTTTCATTTTTAGCACATATATGTATATACATATATATGTATTTCGCTTGGAAAAAGTTGTGTGTAAATATTGATTACGCGCATATCACGTACGCTACTTGAGCGCTAAGATTTTCGCATTGGTCCCGCCCTCCACAACATACTAACACACACACACACACACGCACACAAATGCTGTGTTGAGGAAAGAAGTACGGCCAAAGTGCTTTGAGAGTATGAGTGTTTCTACCTAGATGGCAACTTGAGCTTTGCTTGCTTGCGTGTGTATGGCTTAAGCTATATATGTATGTATATATATCGAGTATATATATGTGTGTATGTGTATGTGTGGCACACGTCCTTGTGCTAGTTTCCAGAGTTGCCTGCTTGCTGCTGCTGTGGCTGCGGCTGCCTTCGGTTGCCTTTTCGCTGACGACTGCCTTTTTGGCTGCCTGCCTGGGAAATTGAAAGTCGCTTTTGCAGAGTGCGAGAAAGCGTGAGAGAGCGAGAGAGTGCGAGCGAGCGCTTGGTATTGAAGCTTCAGTGTTTTTTGTTTTCGGTGGGTTGAGTTTGGTGGGTTAGACTTTTGTGAAAACATTTAACGTTCAGTTGAAGCTTCAGAACACGTGCTGCAACCATCAATTGAGCTGTTGTTTGCCATTTATTTACCTAGGCTGTCTCTGTCATGTGTTAAGTGCTAATTGGGTTAGCAGTGCGCTAGGTACTTCAAGCTAACCTGCCTGCCCCCCTGCACTTCACTTCTCCTATCCACCTAAATGTCATTGTGTACTGCCTACTGTCTTAATTTGGCCAATAATTGGCACCACAATGTGTCGCTTGGCCGACTCTGGCTGCTTGATTAATTTTTAAAATTACTTAATGGCTAATGCCGCTAATTATATCAAAGTGTATCCACGTAATGCTCGCATGTGGCAAGGCTCTTCGTCGTTGCCTATTTTTTGCGCTCATTTCTGAATTTTTTTTTACTCTGGCTAATTAAAGTTTTAAGTACTTAGCCATAGCAACAGAAGCCAGCAGCTGTTTCTCCAGTACAAAAAAAAAGTGGTATGTTAGCATGCTACGTAAATGTGTTTGCTGAAGATTTTAACTAATTAGTTTTAGCTGAGTAAAAGAAGAGAAAAAAGAAAAAATGTAGCTTAAGGCACGATTCTTTTTCGGGGGTTTTGTCAACATGCGCTGAGAGAGCTCCACATAAAATTGCTTTTTATGGAAAGAAGTTTGCAAAGAAAAACTTTTCAATTTCAATATGTACGAAAAGAATTGTTTTCTTAAATTAAATTTTCATGTTAAAGACGTAAAATTTTAAATCAATAAAGTTTGTTGGTTTTTGCTTGAAATAAATTTTAAATATTAAATTAAAGCTCCTTTGCTATTTTTTAGTGTTTGCATTTTTAAATTTGTTGCTTTTGCACTTTTTATATAATATTATCTGATATTTGTTTATCCATTTTACATATATATATATATATATATTTAAAAATTTTATATATATTCGTATATTTGAATTATTGCAATAAAATTTTTTTTGGTCTAAAAACTTAAAATAAATAAAATAAGTATTAAATTGTAATTTATAAAACGGGTTGATTTAATTGTAAAACGGGTTTAAATCTTATATTATTTTTGTTTCTTAATGTTCTCTGGATTTTTCTTTACTTTTAAATTATTTTCAATATTATTTCAAATTTATTAAAGCTCTTTTATTTTAAAATATAATTATTTCATTGAAAAAAAAAAAAAAAGAAATTAAATAAATAAACAAAAAAAAAAGTATAAATTAATCAAAATATAAAAATATATAGATTTATTTATATAAAACATGTATATGGTATAATATATAATATATACATAAGTGTGAAATATGAATTATAAAAATAACTAAAAATATAAATACAAATAAACAAGTTAATGATGTAATATACAAATACAAAAATATACAAATTTTAATTATTACTAAATATTATATAAATAATTTAGAAATATTAAATTATATTTATATAAATGTTAACAAAGATGAAAACATTAAAAATACATGAGTATTAAAAAAAAAGTATTTAGATAAATATAATATAATAAATAAATAGATAAATAAATAAATATTATTTAAAAATTATATAAATATTTTAAAAAGCATATTTTTATATGCTTATTGTTTTTTTTTAATTTTTTTTAAAAGCAATGTATTATTGTTAAGAATATTTAATATACTGTTTCCAATTGAACTGCTTTAAATATTTATTTGAAATTTAATTTCCTGACATTTTTAGAATTTGTATTCTCACGCCTGAGAGACGCATACTGAGCCATAAAATATCTGCCCATTGGGACACAGCATATCCAGAAATGTTAATTCTTGAGCAAATTTTATTGGTCCGAGGGTCCGAGGGTGAATGTACTATATATATTTGTACATATATATATTTATATGTACACATGCATATGTTACGAATCTAATCTTATCGAAATAACAGAAACAAGTCAGCTTACACTTATCAAAGCTGTGCGTCGCAAAGCCAACAAGTTGGCTAAGCATTCGATTTATACACATTAATTCCATTGCTAACAAGTAAAAGCCAAAACTAAAAGCCTTTCACACACACGCAACACGCACACACACTCACTCATACGCGCTCCATGGCTGCTGTGTGGATAAAGAAGCTGCTTAGTCAACAAATTTTCTACAGAGAGTTCACTTGCAGTTGAGCTGGCATTAAACTATTGCCATAGTATATTCATATTGTTGGTTTTGTTGGCTTTTCAAGACAAGTTGAGGCCTCTCGCTCTCCCTCTCCCGCTCTCTCTTTAGGCAGCCATTTGGCTTTTGGCCAGGCAGGCGCGCTGAATGCGCGTTGGCCTTTATCTGCCTTGCATATCAAATGTGTCGCTGCTGACGACAGGCTATCCGCAGCAGCAAGGACTAGTGACAGGACACCACTTTATGGCATTTCTTTGGCAACATCTTGATAATGACCAGTGACCCCAATATGAGAAACGTGCAACACATGCGCGTCCTCCAACACACTTTCACTTCCTGCCGGTTAGGCGAGACGCCTAACGCCATCACGAGCCAGCAGCAGGAGGCGGAGGAGCAACATTCTCTTGGCAACACTTTCTCTAAGAGCTGTATGCTTGTGGCATGTTGTTTGGGTTCCATTTCCTACTTTTTTTTTCTCGTACTTTGCTTTTAATGCACATTTTTTCACACTAAACACGTGCATAAATCATGAGAGCTGCTTTTTTATTTATTTTTTTTTTTATTTTTTATTTTGCTCAAGGCTAAGTGTGCGCTAGCCTGCAGATTTGCTTTGCGACTGCTCCATAATGTCAGCTGGGGCATTGAGAGCGAACAGCTCGACTTTACCTTCTATGCAAAATGCATCAAATAATAATGCATTATGCAGCAGAGCAGCAGCTGCTGCTGCAGCAGGACACTTGTCCTGATTATGGCTTGTGCCACTGTGTAAAGTGTCGACCAAATGAAACCAGAGTCGCCTTGTTGGTGGTTGCAGCAGCAACAGCAGCAACATAAGCAGCAGCAGCTGTTGCCATGTTGCAGCTGCATTTGCATTTCACTCAACCCTCTCCCTGCCTCTTTCTCTCTTACTGCATCACTCTCTGTCTCTGTTCTTCTTGTCTGTTTGTTTTGACTGCTGCGACACGGGAGCCAACGGGTCGGCTCAAATGGCCAAACACCAAGCGCTTTGGCATTAAAATTTATGTTGAGCCTGAGACATTAAATTTTCTCATAGATTTTGTCAGCCTCACACAGGCAGAGAGAGAGAAAGAGAGAAGAACCTCTGTCTCACTCGCTCAGCCTCCGTTGCTGATGTGTTTATCATTTTATTTATGCGCAAATGTTGTTGTTAATTAGCTTAGAGTTTATGCAACTGCATTGAGCTTTTTGGCTATGGGGCAGGGAGTCTATTAAATGGGCTTTACAAAATTAGATATACAATTTATGGCCCGATTGTTGTGCTAAAACATCCCATAGCATTTCTATAGTAGTCGCTCGAGGCGCACAACGTTTCATTTGAATTTTAATGATTTTCTGTTGAAGGTAAAATGAAGAATAAAATGTAAATTGATGTAATTTGTATTTTTGAAAATTTATCATATTTATAACAGCAAATATAAGGAAAAATTTTAAATACACACACAAATAAATATAAATGAAAATAAATGTTATATATAATTCTTATATATTTATGAATTTTTAACTAATTTTGATTTTCTTTTTATGTTCTATTATAATTGTATATGAAATATAAATATCAAATTATATAATAAATATGTGAATGTATTATAATAAACTATATATTATATAATAAATATATGAATGTATTATTTGTTTTTATTTATTTTATTAATTTTTATTTTTAATTTTCGATTACTTGTTTAATTTAATTCAATTAAAAATTAAATATAATAAATAAATACGAATATATTATTAATATATAATTAAATTAAATGTTTCTGTTGGTAGAGAAGCTTGTCGTACAAGGCGACTAACCTACCACACGGCGCTTTTTGAAGATCGGCCCACTGGATTGCGATTGGTCAGCTGACCAATCGTTAACTATGGGGGCAGCGACTTCAGGAAAAAAAAAAAGAAAGATTGAACTTACCAGAGGGAAATCTTCGACCGACCACGGACTATGAAAAAATATACTATTTTGGAAATGTTTGCACCTGGGCTGACAGGAGTAGCATTTTAGGACCTCAGTAAGCAAGAGTGACATCTTGCGGAAATGGCTTCTAGGATAATGCTGCTGCTGCCTCCGTCCCGTTAAAACCGTGGCAGGCCTCCAAGTACGTTCGAAGCTCGTCGCCAATCTAATTTTTGGTGGTACAGGTTTAAGTTGATATATATCCTTAATCTGCACAAGATCTTGGCTCTGAACGCTGGCTCCCATAAGGTCCAGCGTCAACCCTCGCATGGCCTCCCTGCTCTGCATAGACAACCATGAGGATCGTCTGAGTGACTGTACATCCGAGCTGAGATAGCGGCTTGGAGTTGGGACCCAAAAAACAAAAATGAACAACAACCACAACAACAACAAGAAGACCGACGAAACACCACAAATGGAAAGTGACTATCGCTTCACTGACCCAAAGTTGGGCTTTGGTAAAAGCTCAAAGATACAGCGAAGCCCGGTAGCATCTGCACCAAAAAGCGTGGAGGAAACTCCAAAAACATTTTATACATTGAGTTTTTTATGTTTTTCATTTATATATATTTATTTTTTATTTCTAATTATATCCATTTATGTAATTCGTTTGGAATTTTTAGAATTTTTTTTTTATTAATAATGTATCCAATATTTTACTGCATTTTTCGTAAAATCTGGCATGGTTCATTTTGCTCTTTAGCTTTAATTAGTTTGTTTATTTAGAATCTTTTAACAATTTCAGATTTCTTAATTTTTATTTATTTCACTATAAATTTAATTAAATTGTTTTCTTTCATTTATTTACTCTACCCTAACTTGTATATTTTTAAATTATTAAAATCTTCAATTAGCGTGAGTTTGCTTTGTCAAAGCTTGTTTAATTTTAATCTTTGTTTCTCTGAAGAGTATTAAGAATTCAATAAATTAAGAAATTCCTCCACTCTTTCTTCGTTTATTTATTTAGTCTCAAGAATTTCTCTTAAATTAGGCTCTCTAGTTGACAAAACGCGTCTCTAATTACAGAGTGCTCACTGTATTCATGTAGTTAGCCTTTGTCGCCTTTGATCCCTGTGACATTCCCCTTGAGCTGGCATTTAAATCATTCTGCCAATTGACTTATTTGGTACCGTTAGATGCTTGTTTGAGAATTGGTGGGTGGACATTGAGCTCTGTGCTGTTGCTGGCGTTGCTCCTGTTGCCTGGCCATTGCTGCCAAGCGCCCAGCTTAAGGCATAACTCTTGCCACAACTGGCAGCTGGCAGCAGCAGCAGCAGCAGAAGAAGCTTCTTCTCACTGCTGCTCACACATTTACGCCCCAAAAAGCTGGCAATAAAATGCGCCCAGCGCCAAAGGAGCCCACACGGGAGTGAGAGAGAGAACTGCCTTTCAATTTCAGTTGGAAAAACACATACGCACACATACACACACACAAACATTTTTGCATGGCAAGGCGCAAAGCAATAAGAAACGGAAGGCGGGTGGGCGGAAGGCGTGTCGTAGGTTTGAGAATTGCAAATGGAATGGAGCACTGCAATGACGACAGTCTGCAATTGTTTGCACTTGCTCCATATTCGCTATGCATGCCCTAACAACAAGCATTACAGCTAGGTGCTAGAAAATGCATGAATATATCTTATTAAATAAAATTAAATTAAATAAATAATATATATAATAAATAAATATAATTAAATAAATAGATATATAATAAATAAAAAAATTAAATAATATAAATAATAAATAAATATAATTAAATAAATACATATGTAATAAATAAATATATATTAATTAATAAAATTTATTTAATAATAAAATAATATAAATAATAAATAAATATAATTAAATAAATACATATGTAATAAATAAATATATATTAATTAATAAAATTTATTATAAAAAAAATTTGTATTTATTTTTATTTTATTTTTTACTTTATTAATTATAAATTTAAAAAAATGACAAAACTTTGAATAGAGTATTTAAGTTTCGGCTTACATGCATAAATATTTTGCTTCTTCCATTTTTTTTTTCTTTTTTTTTTTTTTGTATTTTTGAGTTGGCCTTTTGTGCCTTTGGGATGCAACTGCTGCAATTTGCGCGTTCGGCCTTTGTCCCACACGAGGAACAGAAAAAAAAATTGAAAATTGTGCACAACTCACCTATTTGGGTGAGGGGGCGTGAAAAGCCGTGGAGGGTGGCTGGGGGCGTATACCTTGCTTTGTGGTGCATTTAGTGCACAAATTTGCAGTCTTCTTTAGGCAAAGGCTCATATATTACTTATTTACACCACGGACTGGCCTTTAAACAAATTGCATAAACATTTGTTACCCGACTAAAGCAGCTTTTATGCTGCCTTCACATAAACATATACATATGTGTTTCTGTGTGTGTGTGTGTGTGTGTTTCTGTGTGTGTGTGTCTGTGTGTGCTGGGTTGAGCGGTGAAAAATTGCATTTTTATAGCCGTCGCGCTCTGCTTTTACGTTCTTAAGTCCATTTTATACCTGTTGTTTATTTATGGCCTTCTTTTTCGTCTAGCAAAAGGGAGAGAGAGAAAAAATAAGGTAAAGAAAATCCTATCCGTTGGCCTTTCTCTTGTTGTTGTTGTTGTTCTTTTCCCTTTGTGGCGGCAAATGAATATTTGAAAACGAAAAACCTGCTCTGCGGCTACTCTTTTTTTTATGCTCTTTGGGCATTTTAGGATTGGCCTAGATAAGAGGCTGGATACGTCGGTTTTTTTTTAAATAACTATTTGAGTTTGTAGCTTCTGGAAGGAAGCGAAACTATAACAAAGCTTGTATAAAATAAATAAAAATTTAAAGAAATAGGTTGGGAAATATATGCTTTATTATGTAGGTTGACAACAAAATTAAAAATAATATAATTTTGTTGAAAATATTTAACTTACGCAAAAAATAAAATATAAAAAAAAAATGTTAAATAATATATAAATAAATTCTATATAAAATATTATAATATAAATCAATAAAATCATTATATAAAATGTAACATATATCAATATTATTATTTTTATTTAATAATAGGTTTTCATTATTAATTAATTATTTGTTCATATTCATATTGTTAAAGGAAGCTTTCCTTGTGGTTTTTATATGCATGAATATTATGATATAAAATATAATTTATTACACATCATATTAGCAATAAATTAATAAATAGTAAAAAATATTAGTCTCGAATAATTGCCATAAGCAATCTTGGCGAAATATAACTTGAATGTTCTTTAATATTATTTATTGAAGTAAAATCCGAAAACAAATCTTAGAAAAAAAATCTTATATATTGCAATATATAAAAAGTATTCTAAAATATATATTTTTTCTTACTTTTCTTTATAGGTAAGCTGTTGATAGCGTGGAGGCTCAACTAAATCTTATATAATGTATAAGTATATCGTATGGTGAATTGTAAAAGATACAAAATAAATGCATTTATAAATATAAGAGAAATTGATGGATTTAGCTAGCTTAAAATTCTATTTATTGCATATCAAAAAGCTAAAAGTTCAACGATTAACATTTAACTTTGTCAACTTTTATTTAAATTTTGTTGATTGTAATTTTTAGATTTTATTGCTTTAGTTGACAAAGTTCTTAATATGCATAGTTTAAATTTCAATTTGAACTAACATAAGCTCACAACAGTTAAGGGTTCCCTTGGGAATAATGAATGCAAAATGAAATGAGTAACAAATTAAAGCAACAACAAGATTGTGGTCTGATCGATGGCCAAACTCCATTCATTTAAAGGATATCATAATCAAGCTGCGAAAGACAAACGAGCGGGCAAACAGAAAACTGTCAGAATATATATATACATTGTAGATGATATATATGTGTATATATCTGTGTCTGTATATGCTGGCAAAAATTATTTATTAATTACTCACACTCGCTTTTGCAGATGCTGTGCGGCAATTAAATCAATATAAAGAGCTACAAAATGAATGCATAAATAATTGATTTCATTTGCCATGTTCGCCTCAAAGCCACAGTCGAATGCCGGCTGAGTTTTGGGTTACGCTTCGATATTATTCATTATATACGTATTTTGCCATGTTTTTTAACTCTTGACTTGCGCTGAAAAAGAGAAAAGTTGTGCTATCTGCATTTGAGTAATTAAAGCCAGAAAAACGAAATAAATAATAACAAAAATTGTCAATATTTAATATAAACGTAGCCTATCTATGACAGTTGTAATCCATTTGAATTCGGCGGAAAAGTTTTAGTTTGTTTTGTATATGAATGCGAAGAGTCCATGGATACGACTATTAATCATGATCGAGGGGTTTATATCCTATGACGAGAGAGTTATTTTTGGCAGTACTTTAGAGCTATATAATGCTAAATATTTTTTATATTTTGTTCTATTTAAAATGGATGAAATAAATTTGGAACAATATTTATTATTGAGAGTTGAGTGTATTCAAATATTTTTATACATTTTAATTTATTTGAAATTGTTTTAATTAAAATAAAATAATAATATGTCTTTCATAGTTGACTAAAAAAATTTTGATTTTATTTTTTCATTTAAAATGAATTTACCTAAAATAATATTTATTATAGCAATATAGATGCATAAACAATAATAAATTTATTCATTTAATAATATTATTTATTTAAATAATAATTTTTATGTGTTCATAAATGTTAATTGGAGTCGTTTCAAATATTATAATTATATATTCAAGAAGTTCATAATAATATTTTATTATATATTTTTTTGTATATATTTTTTTTTATTTTATTCATATATATTTATAGTTAAAAAAAAATTTGTTATATATTTTTCTATATTTGTAATTATCTGAATTAATTAAATTCAATATATATTATTTAATTTTAAAGCTGAGTTGCTTCCAAAAGTTTTTTATATATATTTAAAATAAATATATTTATTATTATTATTTTTTTAATTTTTTTTTTTTAATTTATACCTATTTATTGATTATTATTTTTTTAATGTACATTTTCTAGTAGAAACTCAAATATGATTTCGACAAAAATACATCATTATTTCATTTTTTATTTATTTTACAAGTGAATAGCAATTAAATAAATATATAATTGAAATGATTGATTTTTTAAACAGAAATTTATTAAAAAGTTGTGCTCACTTTTAAAATGTTTATAATTATATTTGATTGTTTTTAATAAACTTTTTACTTACATTTGCGCTCACATTGAGCTCGTTCTGTGGCGCTGTCCCCAGAGAGCACAAATGCTGCAAATATATATATATAAATTATAAATTTATGTGTTAAATTTCGACGCGGCTTTGTCGCTGCCAGCGGCATCCATTTTGACATTATGAATTTATGCAAAGTCTGGAAAAAAATAAAAATAAATATATATATGCTATGTATGCGACTATATATATATATATATATAGTCGCTTGTGTACTTGTATATTTTATGGCATATTTTCAGGGCAGTTGTGCCCTCAAAAACTGTGTTTGTATATATATGTGTGTGTTTGTGGCATATATTGCAAATAGATGCATGAGACGGCATGTGATCCAATATGAAATATACTCGCACTTACACAGACACAGAGCGCTCTGACAGTTGCACGCTCTGTCGCTGTGTCTAACTGACTTATGCGTCATTCGTCGCAAAAAAAAAAGGCAAATGGGCTGGGACTTGAGCTGGGGCTGAGGTTGAGGCCGTCATGCACCCTGCTGTTGCTTGTTTGTCTGTCACACAGTTTGACACTTGCAACTAGCAAAAAGCTACGATGGGATTTTTTTATGGGCAAATGTGATAAAATATAATATAAAAAATATTATATATGTATTATTTTTTTATTTATTAAAATTACTTTTTCTTGTTTTATTTGAATAATGCATATGAAATATGAATTTAATTATATATAGGTCGTATCATCATTTGTGCAAATTTAATTGGTTTCATTTGACAGCTGCTCCACACTATGCCCGTTATATCAGCGTCAACTTCATTCGATTCATATACGCCATTCAGATTGCTGTCAAAATAGAAGCAGTTGAATGCATTTTTTATTTTTTTATTGGCAAAGGAGAGAAAACACAGCACTCACCTGTCCATGCAGTTGTGAAACCACCAGCCCGATTTGTAGGCCTTGGCGCACTCAGCATTCGTATCAGGTGCCGAGAATGTGGCATTAATGTGTGTGCTTAACGAATCGCCCGCATTGCCCGAATATGTACCGAGCACATTTAATGCATACGCTGCTGCCTCATTATCGATTTGAAATTCACTATATTTTGCATGTCGCACCTCGTTGTTCACATCCTTTAGATATATAATTAGTTCGTGCCTATGCCATTTGGTCATGTGATGTAGTTTATCGAGTCCAATGAAAAACTCAGTGCTCAGATCACCAAATCCTCGGCGATAATCTGCCCAGTTTCTATTGAAATTAACGCTGCCATCCAGACGTCGCAATACGACAGTCCAGCCGCTATCACCCAAAATCGAATCACAGAAGACCGGAAATTCCAGAAGGCCAGGCACTTTGATCTCCTGTATATAGCTGCCCGTATTCGCCAAGCAGCTCGAAGCAATAACTTGGCTACCTTTAATCATTCTGTATGTGACTTCGATATCATTTACAGGCGTATTCTCTTGCATAATTTGATTTATTTTTATATCTATAGCATTGCCATCGTGCAGTAAAGGTTCTATGTTATCTGCAAAGTATTTCGACCATTTCATTTCCATGTGATTAACAAATTTTTCCGTTTGCTGATTTGTATTTTCATCAATTTCTTTTTTGAGATTTATTAAATCGCTTTTAAATAATATGCCCACTATTAATATAGCAATAATTATTTGCTCAGACATTATAAGGCACAGGTTACGATTCACACTCCGCTAAGTTCAATAATAAACTGATTCGCTCTAAGCTCGAAAGCTTCTTTTTACACATTTCAGTATATATGTATATATAGAGTTATATAAGCAGTTTCTTATCAGCTGTTAGAAACTCAGTTGAACATTTGTTTAGATGGTATTGTATACGAGGGTAGACACATTTGTTTACATATTTCATTTGAGTTATAAACAGAGATTTGAAGCAAAAGATGCATACAATGCATTTTTTATGCTATATCTCTTCTTGTTTTGAGCAAAAAATAATTATAATAATAATAGATACAAAAATAATAATAATAATAAAAAAAGATAAAAATAAAATATAAATATAATTTTTATATCTATTTATATTCAAGAAAAAAATTTATAATTATACATCGCATAAATCATACAATATTTTTAACAATATTAACAATTTTAATTTATTATTCTATTTTTATTTTTATTTTGTATTCTAATAAATTTTAATGAGCACTTATACATTTTTACTTTAAATAAACCAAATATAAATAATAAATAATAAATATTATTATTGTATTAATATACACATTTCGTCGTATTTTATTAAAATATTTCATTTATTATTTCATAGTTTGGTCGAATTTAAGTAGAATATTTTCTGTTACGTTTTGATCCCACTGTCTCGCGTCCCCTCTTTGGCATTTTCTTTATTTGTTTACTCAACTTGTGTGACGGTAGCAACAAATAGCCAAGATGCTAACCGACAATTACAATCCCAGCGCAATTTATTCATGTTTTGCAACCTTTCTTTGGGCATTAGAGGAGGATGACGACGACGACGACGACGATGGCAGCTATTGTTTACAGTGGGGCGACAATGGCGTCGGCTCATTGAGTCTGACGACTTGAGTCAGTCCTGTCTGTTCGTTGTTCCGTCAGTCAGTTGAGTCTGAATCATTCATATACATATATGGGATCTTGCTTTTGGTCTGCTTGACAACCGCATAGACACGGCTCCGGCGACTTCCATTTTCATCATAATAAAGCCTGTTGAAAGGAAATCGATATGCTGGTAACTTAATCATGAAATGAAGTCGACGTCAAGTTCTCTTTTATTTATTGTATTATTCGTTTTCATTCTTTTAATGCACTTTCCATGGGGTATATAGAATTCATTTCAGAAATTTATATTTTCATAAAATAAATTCGAATTTCATTAAATTTTTTTTTTTTAATACTTTAAATTTTGATTTGAAAAATAAAAATAAAATAAATAAATAAATATATAAATAAAGAAAATAAAATAAAATGGAAAAAATTATTTAAATTGAATTAATTAATTTAAATTAATTTTTTTTTAATAATTTGCTTTTGATTAAAGTTGTATTTAAATTATTAAACATTATTTGAAATAAAAAAATATACAATTTTTAGTTTTAATTATATAATTAAATATAATAAAAAAAAGATAATTAAAAAAACAAAAATATATATATATATATATTTGAGGTTGATTATTAAAGAAAAATGAAAAAATTGGATACAAATAAAATGAATACCATAAATACATATTCTGGTATATTGGTATTCATTTTTTTAGCAAGCAATTTTATATTAGATTAATGAAATTAATACAGATACATAGAAATATTTATATATACAAACATAAATTTAAAAAATATATATATTAAACAAAAAGTATAATAATAAAAATATATTTTAAAAATAAAAAACATTTTTTTTATATATTTTATAAATTAAATTTTAACTCAACTTTCAAAAATTCATAGAATATTTTTCTATTCTTGCTAATTTTTAAAAAAATAATTTATATAAGTATTAATTACTGATTTTGTTTATGCAAGATAAATTTTATTTATTCATTCAATGTACATATATTCAAGTTGTTCGATGTATTCTTGTCGACGATATATGTATATAGGTTTCACCTGAAGGGTATTTACTTATGTGTATTGGTGTGGCATATGTTGTTCTTGTTGTTGGTGCTGTTCTTGGTGTGGCATCGTCTTGATGTGGGCGCTGCTGTTCGTGCGTAGCCAACTACTTTTCCACTTGGAGCTTTGTTTACCTTATGAGCGGTGGCCGTGCGAGTGGCCAAAACTTGTTCCTTGCCATTTGCTTTGCTTCTGTTCGTGTCTAAAATGGCTTGAATAAAGAAAGAGGGAGAGAAAAAGTATGGGTAGAGAGCAGAAATAAAATCAAACTCTTTTTAGCTTTACGCTTTGGCTGACTTCAATCACTTTGCCCAAGTTTCTTTACTATTTTCCCTTAGCTGCAACTAATTTTGTTGCTTTGCCGTGTAGTTTCTACTATTTGTGCATTTATATATCGAATGCAGGTCAGCGCGCTGCATTTTTGTATTAATTTTATGGATGTGGGCTTGAAGCCCACTGAAGTTGGCAAACTCTAAGCGGGCAGGTTTCCTTATACCGAAGTTATCAGCAAAAAGTTTCTCACAGAATATCGGTCAAATAACCTAGGTAACTTCATGTTAATACTACTTCAAGCAGTGAGAATGTTATGACAGCTTGATCAATTATTCAGTTTAGAATTTTATTAACTCATTAAGTTTTAAAACGTTTGCTTAATATTTCTTTATTTTGTTTACTCCATTTATTTATTTTTGGATTAGGATAAAGCTGTTGAAAGCGTCAATATTTTTTTTTTAAGTCCTGCTACGTAATGTGAATCTAGTTTTTGAATATTTATAAATTTATGTGAAACAGATTTTAATTTAATTTTTAATTGAATTATTATTAATTTGATATTATTATTAAGCACTTCACTCTTGTCTGACGTTTTGCTGCATTGAAAAAAGAAAACTAGCTGTAAAATAAATAAATAAATTTTAAATATTTATTTTTTACATTTTAAATATTTGATAAAAGTATATATCATATATTTTTTTAAATCAGGTGTTGGTAATTTGCAATCTTTCATAGTGTTTTTTAATGTTCAATAAATTTTCGTTTTGTTTTGTAGCTGCAAAAATATTTGAAGTCCATATTTATTTTTTTTAAATGTATTTATTTTTAGAATTAAATGAATATGAAATCAGAAACTCCTATAATTGATCAAACACGTGAAATTCAGCAGAAAATATTAAAAATTTCATATTCTCAATTATTATATATTTCTTTTACAACCTAAATTCGGCTTCAAATTATAATCCAATAACTAACTATAATCAAATATACATTTCACATTAATCAACACAATTGAAAATGAATTTATGTAGCGTACTTTTTTTAACTTCGCTGTCAAGCAGCGAGAAATTGTCTGATTTTTTTGTCCAGTCCATCTCATATAACAGCAGCAGCACGTGACCTACATTGAATGTCATTTGGTAGCTAAAATAGCATAAAACAAAAAATACAAAAAAACAGAGAAAGAAAAACGAGATTTGTCCTTCAATTATTTGCTACAGGACTCAGCGTTGAGATTTATTTATTTTACGTTTTTTTTTTTCCAACTGCGCTCGGACAAGGTAAAATTGGTGCGGGAAACTGGAGAGATTGTAATAAATATTTGATGTTATTTAAAGTTCATTAAAAATGAATGCCAAGCGTAAAAGGCAAATGACAGACAGCGAGCACAGCTTTTATATAACTTCAGCTTCAGCTTCAACTTTGATTTCCTATGATTTTATTTTTATTTTTTTATTACGTTATTTACCAATTTATTTATGCGTTTGCTAGCCGCAAAGTCGCTCCATATAGCAATTAGCAAAAGTTTTACAGTTCAATTGTGCGACAGATTTTTGCTATCGTTTTGACAGTTGGTTCGAATTGTCATCAGACGGCCACACAGAAAACTCCCTATTGGCCAACAACAGTAACAGCAACAACAAATAAATTAACTTTTAGTGTACAGCTGTTGATATTTTTTTGATTGCTATCACTGCACAAAATTGGGAGTCGCTTTGCAAATAATAACGACTGTTGGAAATGCACATACGTCATGTGCGCAAATATTTATGCATACACACATGCATATACATTTATATATACATATTTATATATACATTTTGATATATATACATTTATACGTATATATATTTTGCATATTTTATGCACTTGACAACTCTATGGCAGACAATAGATACGACTAGCGACAACAATTCCTTCAATGCGGTTGACAACTTTTCTCATTTTCCAACTGTATGCAGTGCTTTTGATGAGTGCGAATGTGTGCGTGTGTCTTTCCCTCCATGTATTTGTTTGTGTGTGACTTTTCCTCTTGCTTATTTGTGTTTAGTGAGGGTTCTAGGGTTCTAGTTTCTTAAGTTATTTAACATTTTCAATTGAAATGCCAAGTATAATAAAATTGTATACAGCAATCGAATTTTCTAGCTAAATTGTAAATACTTATAGCAGCTACTGTAATGTAATATATATCGCAGCGACAGCTGTGGAAGTTAATCAGTTAATCAACTATAGTTAAGAACAGTGACTAATAAAAGTTCGAGAAATTAAAATACATACGTATACAGTACAGCAATATATACAATGTGCATATATACATACAGTAACATAAACAGTCACAGTAACAGTAACAGTAACAGTCAAATTAACAGAAGAAGCAACGGTAACAGTAGACGGAACAATAACAGTAAGAGTAACAGTATCAGTAACAGTAACTTAACAGTAACAGTAACAATAACAGTAACAGTAACAGTAACAGTAACAGAAACAGTAACAGTAACAGTAACAGTAACAGTAACAGTAACAGTAACAGTAACAGTAACAGTAACAGTAACAGTAACAGTAACAGTAACAGTAACAGTAACAGTAACAGTAACAGTAACAGTAACAGTAACAATAACAGTAACAGTAACAGTAACATTTTTCGAATTATGATTTTCTGAATTCCGAATCAACATAATTTATTTATATTTAAATCCATATAAATGTCTTTAAAAGACTAAAACGCTATCTAAACCTCTATAATCTCTGTTCCAAATCTATGCCAAATATACATTTTTATTTACTTTACATATAATATGAACTCTGCATTTAAAACTCATGTGCATATATGTAGTTTCAGTTAAGCCAACAAAAATTGCAAATAATTTCTAGTTTAATTGAAGTATTTGCCAACACTGACAAACATTGCATATTTGTTTGATCCCTATGGTATTTATGCAACGCGCCCTTTTGTTGCCCGACGCCCGTCGGTCCCACATTTCATGATGGAACTATTTTAATTACTATTTATATAGAGACAGCAAGAACAACAATAGCAACAACAGCAACATGATGTGGACAATTTGTGTTGTAGTTAGACGACCCAGTTTTTTCTGCATAACTGAACGTTGTTCAACACTGTCCCGCAACAACTATGCTGAAAGTTAGAGCGTAGAGCGGGTGTAGTGAGATGGTTTATATATATATTTATTTTTAGTTTTTGGGCAATATCAAGCGGAGTCTATATAAAAAAATACAAAAAATAAAATGCAAACATTGCGCACGATAGTTAAGTAAAATAAACAAAAACTTTACGCCTGTTCGGGCACATTTCAAACTTTATTCATGTGCATCATGTGCTACTGTAGCTATTGTTGGTATTGTTGTTGTAGCTGTTGCCATTTTATTATGCATTTCACAAAATAAAAAAAATAAAAGACGAGTAAGAGAGTGCTTTGAACCAAAGTATTCGACTGGCAAATATCTTCTTGACTAGCAAAGCTGCTGTTTTACAATTTTTCTTAGTTTCTTTTATATGGAATGCACTTTGAGCTGCATGTTTCAGAATTGCCTCTTAATCGATTTGATAATGACAGTCCATTTAATTTTCTTGCAAAAGTCAAATTGTATATTATATGAATAATTAAATAATTGAATTAATGTAATAAATTTTAATATTATTTTTCAATATTTTTGGTTTTCCGAAACTAAGTGTGATTATTTGAATTCTGAGTACTAATATCAAGAATGCACAAATATAATTATTTAAATTTCCATATGTTCAAGGTTAGGCTCTGAAACAGACAAAAATGTATATATATCGATAATTATCGATAATACTAAAATAGGTATGATTAGTCAAGAAAAATATAAATAATATATAAATAGAAAAAATAGAAATAAATTAACTGATGTACAATTTCTAACTGTCGTACGAAGAGACAGCTTTACCGATGAATATCAATAAATCGATAGATCAGCTAGTTACACAAATCAAGTATATATGCCTACCACATGCATATGCACATTAATAGAGATACCCATTATACACATTTCAAAGCGGTATATAGAAAATAACAAATAAAACTGAGAAGAAAAAAATTTGTTGCTATTTTCCTGTTTCTAGCTGAGTTTTAGTAGCTTGTTTGCTGCTGAGTGAATATTTGAGTTATTTTTTAATATATATATATATACATTTTTTTTTTTTGTTAGTAGATATTTGTCTGAACCTTCTTCACTATTTTCACTATTTCCAATTGTCGGAATGTTGCAGCTGCAGCTCCTTTTTGGCATAGTTTACATGCCTTGTGAGAGCGTCTGTGATTGAAAGGCATTTTTTAGTCATTTTTTTAGCTCGTATTTCGTTCGGAGGTTTTCTTCTTTTTTTTGTCAGATGTGATTTTTGCCCTGAACATTTGTTGCATGTCACATGTTGCTATGTGCAACATAGTTTGCAGCAAAGTAGTTCATGCTGCCGTCTCGGCTTACAAATGTTGCAACGTGCAACTATTAAATAGTTTTCCAGTGTCAACAGCAGCAGTGGAAGCGCAGCTGCAGCCTGCAGCTGCCATTGCCATCCACAGAAGCTGCCACAAGAACTTTTGCGCTTTTGTGCCACTTGAATGTAACCCCTTAAAACATTTTCAAGATTTCAAATAACTTTTTGCCCTTTGCCCGGCTTTTTGGTTTTTTGTTCTTTTTTTTTTTTTTTTTTATTTATTTTTTTGTTTTCCATTTTAAAACAAAAGCCAATTGTTTGTTGTTGATTTGAATTTTACAACTCGAACAGAGAAAACTAATCAAAACTATTCAAAGATTTTTCGTTTGCCGCACAACTTTGCATCAGTTTAGGAGGCCAATATTTACTGTGGGTAAAAAATAATATAAATCCTATTGAAGTTTGATTAAATTTTTGATATGTGAAATTCCGGTTTATTGATTTTATTAAAGTGAAAAGGCTTTAACTAAGCTCAGTTTATGCTTCTCGCAAATTTTGATTTAGTAACTTCATATATATATTTTATATTTTCTATTCTGCTATGCTTTCATTACCAGACAAAACATGCCTTGGCTCTGACATATTTGATTTGCAGAAGCTTTTTGACGGCTTTCGTTTTGCCACAATTTCAGAAACGATAGGTTGCATGAAATTCTATAGAATTGTTTACATAAATTCTTCTCTTTTTTTTTACTTGAAACTTATGCAAGGTTCTCAATTTTATACTCTTACTTGATATGCTCAATATGTGAATAACTCAAATTTTTATACCCTGAACCCATTGAAAATGGGAATTCAGGGTATAATGGTTTTGTGAAAATGTATGTAACAGGCAGAAGGAGACGTCGCAGACCCCATAAAGTATATATATTCTTGATCAGCATAAAAAAATAAGTTGATTGAGCCCTGTCCGTCTGTCCGTCCGTCCGTCCGTCCGTCCGTCCGTCCGTCCGTATGAACGTCGAGATTTCGGAAACTACAAGAGCTAGAGAGCTGAAATTTCACATGAACACTCATATGTTAGCTACGCAGTACGAGTTTATTTTGTTTTTTCGATAACTCATCCCATTTCCAAATTATCGATAAAAAATCGAAAATTCGTTTCAATTTTTTACGTTTTTTGGGAATAACTTCTACATTGTTTTAGCTAGAGACTTCAAATTTGTATATTTAGATAGATATTATGAATACGCAGATTATGTAATTTTTGGATTTTGGATGCCACGCCCCCTTCGCCCACAATTTGCAAAAAACGCATTTTAAATACTAGAGACTTGAAATTTGGCACATAGATACATTTAGATATTCTTAATCTACTCTGAAAATTTCATCAAGATCATGCATCTAGAAATGGAGTTATAAGTGCTCAAAGTATAGCCCAACCCACCCCCAAGCCACGGCAGCAACTGCGCGGTTAGCAGAGGGCGCTGCCTATAGTGCGTAAAGAAGAAGAGTATCACTTTTTTTGCAGGGTTCAGGGGATCTCGTAGTCGAGCCGTCTCGACTAGAGCCTTCTTACTTGTTGATACTACTTTTCTTTCATGACTTTTCATTTGTCTGAGAGGCTTGAATATTAAAATAAAAAACCTCTCCATATGTTGCATAGCTCAAAATGTGATCAAGTAATAGAATGCTATTGCTATTTATATAAAATTGTTAATAATCAATATTTATATTGATATATAAAATTGTTAATAATCGATATTGATATTGAAACGATATCAAACGAAGAAAAGATCTTACTCTCGAGCTCTCACTCTGAGCAAGAGGCTTCGCTTCTTTTCGGTTTTGTCTTCGGTTGAGCGCCTTCAGTTGAAATATTCGTGTGACGCTCTTTCAACGAACATCATTTAGGGAGCAATACGATTGACGTTCGCACAATGAGATTCCAGTAAGAGAGCAGATAACTCTATGAGTGCATGCAAACAGTTTTCACTTACACATACAGCCCTTGCATACATACACATAAGACTTCTTGATTCGTAAAACTCTTTTTCTTTTCTTTTTTTATTTTTATTAAAAAGTTTTATTTTATTTGAATATGTTTTCTACTACCTAATTGGCAGCTTATAATTCGTAAACCTCAACAAAAAGAAAGAAATAAATAAATAAAATCACAAATAAATAATAATAAATAAAATCACAAATAAATAATAATAAATAAAAAAAAATAAATAAAAACAAACTAAATATATATAAATAAGTAAATAAATAAAATATAAAAAAATATATATAAATAAAAATAAAAAAATATAAATTAATAAATTTAAATAAAATAAAATGAAATTTTATTTAAATGAAATTAAATTAAATTAAAAAAAAATATAATAAATAAATTTTAACAAAAATTTAATTAAAAAAAAATAAGTAAATGAAAAAAGTGTTCTGTCCGATCGCTAACAAACACTGAAATCTCTGCAATCGATTGCTCTTATTATTTGCACACATTGAGAAGCAGTCGACGTATACTTGTGAGCTGCTTTATAATAGAAGAAAATATAAATATAAATCTCAATGTTCACTCAAATTTCACTCTTCTCACTTGCCTCAAAAACAATTTCAATTAAATTTAATATTATGTCCCATAATAATTTTAATATTCATATCAATATATGTAGTAAAATAATAATTAACACTTAAATTCATATTGCTGTCACATTGATTTAATTATTTAATATTCGCTTTGTTACGCTTTGAAGTCGCAAATAATTGAAAATCATTTCAGTTCAGCATCTCATTAAATTGCACATTGCTTGAAAACAATTAACTTCAATCAGCAAAATATTCGAAAATATAAATTCCTTGTTCTCTCTCCTCCAAAGGCGGCTATAAAAATATGGCGTTTGTTTCAAGTTTCTCTTATAGATGAGTATGAAATTAATTATGGTTTATTAATTTACCTCTTCAATTGATCAAGCACCCAGACACTGTATTATATTAGAGCACTACACATGCTCGACACGATATCTATGCAGATGTTATTAATAAACAATCAAGATAGATAAACATGTAGTATATTTGCCTTAAGCACTCCAGCTAGGCTCGACAATAATCTAACCAACTAACTAACTATCTATTCATCTAACTGTCGAACTGTATATTATAATTAACAGACATCGTAATGATTTTGTTGACCCAAGAGCTTTTGTTGTTTTGAGCCTCTGTCATTGTCTTGGGTTTGGCATCGATTTTGCTTGATTCTGCAGCTCATTAGATGCATGTTTGAACAGTCAGGTGTACGAGTATATATAGATACGTAAGTATATATTTTAGACAATAATCCTATCAATTTGCTTGTGCGAATGCTTAACATCAGTTGGAACAATATATTCGTAATTAATTATTGTTTGGGCATTAGACGAAATTGACTATCGAAACGTGATAATTTATTGATTGCTATTTTGATTGAATAGCAGGCAAAGGTGTCTATATATACGCATTGATTTGATAGATCTTTAGCTTCTTTTAGAGATAATTACAAAGTACAGAATCTTCTTGATATCAAAGAATTGAAGACTCTTTTGCACATACTTTAAAATATTACAGAAAATTTATTCAGTTTACTTTTTCTTAGAAATTTCTAATTCAAGAATGTTATAACAAGAAGCTGGAACCTCAAGCAACATGGCGCATAATTAACGTTAAGCAACTACAAATTGCGACAAATTAAAAGTGCCCAAGCAAAATGTTTTGAGCCTATAAAGGAAAATAGCAAAAACAAAAAGAAATATATATATATAAATAAAATGCAGTTGAAAAGTGCCCAAGCAAATCGGCGTATTATAAACTAAATGAAGGCAGCTATAAAGTAATTTAAGTGTCGACGAGCGAGCTGACTCGAGCAGAGGCTCAAAAAAAAAAGGGAAAAAAAGAAAAGAAAAGTCAGAAAAAAGGGACGTTTTACACACATTTAATGAGCCGGCCGGGCACAGTGAGAAAAACTCGTTAACAGCACGGCGCACAAAAGAAACTTAACATAGGAGAGCATAGAAAGAGAGAGAGACTGAATAGAAGAATAAAGTAAAAGGTAGCAAAGTTGAATGAAAAGCTCAGCGTGCGGCGCCATATAAAAGTGGTTAGAGAGCACCGCTGAAAAGTGCACGACGAGCAGATATGCATTAAAAAAATAATATAATAATATACTCAAAAATATTTGTATTTATTTTATTATTAAAAAGTGAACTACTTAACTACTTAAAAAAAAAATCAATCACAAAATAAACAAAAATAGCAGGTAAAATATTTAATAATATACTTTTGATTTAATTTATATTTTTATATATAATTATATATATTAATATTTAATTTATTATTGAAAAGTGCTATGCATTAATAAAAAATGAAATAAAAAATAAATGAATAAAAAAATATCATGTACAAGATTTAATAATATAAAAATAAATAATAAAAAAAATATATAAAAAATACAAAATTACCACGCCACTAAAATACCCTAAATGCTCATAATTGAATGACTGCAGGGTATTCAGAAAAAAAGGGGACAATTTTCATTTGCGCCACCCACACGTCGGGCAGTCGATCAATGTGTAGCATTGTGCGCGGGCTGTCAACGTTGGATGCTGGGCGAAACGCCAATCATTCAACTGATTAGTTTGATTTTAGCGTTACGCTATTTCCGTAATCAATGGAGCTGCTGCAATCGAATGGACAGAGCTGCGTTGCGGGCGTTGGGCTACCTCTTATTTTTTTCGTAACATCCTACTAGACAATGGACTTTTGCCGAGAGAGAGAGAGAGAGACAGTAAAATAGAGAAAGAGAGCGAGCGAAAGAGAGAGAGAGATACGAGAATACCAACTGGTGTGGCAGTAATTGGGCATTGAGTAGTTTCGGTAGCGTGGGGGCGTGCCGGATGTGGCCGAAGCGTAACAATTATGGACACGGTATCCACCCTAAAAATGTAACGTAACCAGCACTAATTGCTTGACTAGTTAGCATTCGGTTGCAGAACTTTCCCCCCATTTTTCCCAATTTCCTTTTATGCCCGACGTCCCAGTTTTCCTTTGTTTTTTTTTTTTTTTGTTGCCGAATTGAAATATTGATTGAGTTATTTTTGGGTGGCGGCAAAATTGTAAAACGGAAAGCGGCAAAAATTCATTAAGCATTAAGGTCGATTGTCCGCAGTGATTAAAGATTCAATGTTTAGATTTTTAACGAAATGTTTGAAACTTTTTTTTTTTACTGGATATTGAAAAAGAATGACAAAGTTTTGATGTGCTCCATTGAGAAAATGGTGTAATGCAAATTTGGGAATATTTTAAATTCATTTGGCAAATTTTATGTTATTTAATGTTATTTATTATTATTAATTCTGTGTAATAATTTCTTAGTATTGTTGTTTTATTTTGAACCGATTGTATGTTTTTTATTTTAGAAGCTAAAATGTTAATTAAAAAAATATTATTTTTATTTTTAAAACAAATTAACTTAAAAAATTATACTTTCAGAATAAAATCAAGCGAAATAAATAAAATTAAAAAATATATATATATTTTAAATACAATCGTTCATTTCTTGATATATAAAATATAAATGATATAAGCTTTAGTAAAAAAAAAAATAAATAAAAATATATTTTAAAAATATGTTTATATATTCTCTTTTTTTTAAATTTATTTATTTATTTATTTTTTTAAATTTATTTATTAATTTTATTTTATTTTACTTTTTTTTTATTATTATAAATCTTATTTTTAATTTTATGCGTCAGTTACATGTATTTATTTTTTTTCCTTGTATTTATTTACTTGTAATTAGGTAGTTTGAATTAGGTTGATTTATTTATTATTATTTTATTTATTTTTTCCGTTATTTATTTACTTTATATATTTGTATTTATTTTATATCTTATATTCATTGTTCAAACCTTTATTTAAACCTTTTTCATAACTCAAAAAAATGCTTTAAATGAAATCAAGAAAGTTAATCACAGAATTTGTATATTTTTATTTTGAAAATGAATTTATTAAATTGTATATTTTGGGTTCAAAAGTAGTAGCTGCCCTTAACCGCAAAAGCCACACACAAGTACACACTCATACACATACACACTCACAACATGCTTGTATGCTAATACCATTTAGTATTTTGCTTGCGGGTCTTTTAGAAGATGCCGTTGTTTCTGACGCCCAAATGTAGGCAAATGTTTTGTTTTTCTGTTATCTCAACATTTTGCACGAGTCACGCCCATAATCCATAAGTTAAACTCACAGCTCTGAAGTGGGTGTACGTGGTGTGTGTGTGTGCTTGTATTTTGTTTGTATATGAGGTCGCTAACTGTGTCTGTTTAACCCGCATGAAGGCGCGCCCCAACGCCCATTCATGTCCCGCTGCGGTTTGTTTGGCCAGCAAATAAACAAAGTGCATGGTTGGTACCAAAAAAAAAAATCTGAACCAGAACCGAAAACCAGCAACAGAAGCAGAACCAGAACCAGAACCAGAAACCCAAATCGCACGCTTCACTCTAAAGGGTTAAAGTGGCTTTAAACGACGGCCTGGAGATTGGGCGACCGGCTGCCATGTGGCGTGCAAACGTGTATCTATGGTAAAGAGAGAGACAGAGTGAGTGAGAGAGAAAAAATAGAGGCGTGCATTTTGTTAACAATTTATGATTATTTTTACTTGCGCCTCCTTACTGTGTTGCTATGCACCTTTTCACTACCCCTGCTTGGCCAACTACTGACCCGCATTCAAATAGGAAAAAAAAAAATGGTCCCAAGCAAAAAGGTTAAAGGTCCTTTCGGGGTCTGAGACTGTCGAAATATATTTTTGCATAAATAGAAATTTTTCGTTTAGCCGCATTCGGGCAGACGCCATTTGCCTCTGATGATGTGCTAATCCTGACGCACAAAAATGTGTGTGTATGTGCTTATATATGTGTGGCCTTCTTTTAGCGAGGCGCAAAGACAGGTCAAGTGGGCGCCGCAGCCACATAATCATTTCGATTGAATGTGTTTTTTATGATGACTTTGTTTGCAACATTTTACGATTCGTCTGAGGTGCTTAAGAAAACATTGTGGTCGCATCTTAAAGAGCGATAGCAATTTTTGAAAAGGGAAATTTTACTCATATGAAACTCAGTAAAGCTATATAAAGCTGAGGAAATGAGTATTTGCTGTAATGCAAATGAAAATAAAATGCATAAAATATTCATATGAGATAATGTGTCTATATTGAGACATGAATAAATATTTCGGTGTATATATAGAGAGATTTTTGTTTATAAAATAAAATGTAAAAATATATCATTTACTTTGTTGTGCACAAACACAAAAATATACCGATTATTTTAGAACATATAAAATATAAAGTATAAAATTTAAAATATAAATGTGAGAATTTTCCGAAGAAAATTAAAATATATATTTAAATAAAAATAAAAATTAATATTAAAAGTAAATTAATATAATAGAATAATATTAATATATTAAAATAAAAAAATATAATATATAATATATAAAATATATTAAAAAATAAAAATATAAAATTAAAAAAAAATATATAAAATATAAAAAATAATAAAAAATATAAAATATAATAAAAAATAAAAAATATAAATATATTAAAAAATAAAAAATATAAAATATATTAGATAAAATATATTAAAAAATATAAAATATAATATATAAAATGCGAAATGTAAATATTGTCTGAAAGAAAATTAAAATATTTATTTAAATTATAATTGAAATTGAAAATTAAAAATAAATAAATATAATAGTAATAATAATAATAATAATATATTTAAAAATATATAAAAAAATAAAAAATATGAAATGTAAAAATATTCAGAAGGAAAATACAAATATTTATTTAAATAATAATAAAAAAAAAATATTATATTAAAATTTAAAAAGCTAATTAAAATAAAAGAAATCAATAAATAAAAAAAAATATTATATTAAAATTTAAAAAGCTAATTAAAATAAAAGAAATCAATAAATAAAAAAAAATATTATATTAAAATTTAAAAAGCTAATTAAAATAAAAGAAATCAATATTTAAAAAAAAAATATTATATTAAAATTTAAATAGCTAATTAAAATAAAAGAAATCAATAAATAAATAGATTTGATTTTTTCTTGAGGTTTCAAACTTACTCTAATGTATAAAAATATATACATTTGATGTGTCTAATTTATGTTACAATTTCTGTAAAAAATAAAGTACAATTTTTTCTTAAAATAACATAAAATTTGAATGTATATATAACATGTATTACATATAACTTTTTATTTAAATTTATTTAATATGTAAATATGCATAAATTGTCTAAAACAAAAACCAATTAATTTCGCAATAAAAGTCAACGAGCATTTACATTTATTTGAAATTTCAGATTTTACATTTTAGTCAAATGTGAAATTAAACTAATTAAGTTTCAAGTTAAATTCTTTGAGTGTGCATTCGAGTTGATGCATGTCAGAGACTTTGTCATATAATTTAATTTATTTCATGCTGCTGCATTTAAACCGAAATGTGTGCCACAACAAAGTGGGCAGGCAATTGGTACATAAGTCATGTCAAATGCTTAAATGTAATAACAGTTTGTGAATATAATTTATTTAGATATGCAATTTATTTCAATTTACGATTTGAAAATATCACAAGGCAGGAAAAATTTAATTAATATCAACATGTGGATGGAGACAAAAATATCTCAGCACTAATTTGTAAAGTGTTTTTGGGCCAGGCCAGAGAAACGGTTAGCTGAGCCAGCCAGGCAATTGCTTTTGTTGTTGTTGCTACTGCTCTGTTGATTATGTCTAATAATTTTTGATTGCTTTCCAGCAGGAAGAAATTCATTAAATATTGATTAGAGATATGCCATACACACATAGCCAGGCCATTGCCTGCAGGCTGGCCAAATTATATAAATACCAAGCGAGAATGCAGGATGCATGATAATATCAAACATTCTGTAGTTCATATTGGATTTGCTAAACACTGCTGTTAATTGCAATTTAAGCTTTTAGCATTTGCAACATTTTCAAATAGAAATACCTATTTGAATATATACATACAGAATGTAATATATTTATATATATGTATATGCTAGTTGTCCTTGTTGTCCTTATCATATTTGCATTTGCCATTTTCACAGCTGCCATTGCAATTGCAATTTGCAGTTGCCTTCCAAACTATTTTCAGGCTGTTTGTTCTTTTTTTTTTATCTTCTCCTTCGGCTGCTGCCATTGCCTCGGCTGCTGTCTAAGACCGTGTCAATTACTTGTTAGATAAATTCCTGAAATTGCTGCTAAATGAAATGCAATGCTGTTATTTGCGTTTATTTGCTTGAGATTTCCGCAAATACATATAACTCTTAGACCCTCTCTCTCTCCCTCTCTCTCTCGCTCTCTCTCTCTTTCTCTGTGTGTGTTTGTTTTTTGATTTTATTTGTGTAATTTTGCATTTGATCAGCTAAGGGCATCTTAGCAAAATTCCTTAGCTCTCTAGTCTCTGCTGATAGTCGTCTTAAGCCATTTGATGGGATTTGTTTTAAATGTCTTTTGGCTGCTTGTACAACAACGTCTTAGATTTATTTTAATTTTTGTTTTTGCTTTGACTCGAACTGAAAACGCTCAGTTTGCATCCGTCATGACATTTATTATATTGCGCTGTCGTCTAAAGCTTATTTGCAAATAAATTAAACATTGATAAATTCCCAATGTTTTTTTTTTTTTTTTGGTCAATTTAGCTGCTTGTCGAGAGCTTAAATTGTGTTTAATTTTGTATTTCCTTAACAGTTTATTATTGAGAATAATGTCAAGATGTAAATGAAAGCGATTAGCTATTAGAAATTCTTGTCTGTAATTTTTGTATTATTATTTAATTATTTAATTAATATTGTTTAGGATGTTGTGAGGATTTAACAGCTTAATATTTATATAATTCGCAAATGAAATCTATATAAAGCAAACGAACAGCTGTTTACTTTGGCTATTAAATATTTATCTATTTAATACTTATGCTAGAAGAGCTCTTAATTACTTTAATATATTTGTTATTAATTTGCTATTAATCGTGTTTGCTATTAATCTTTGAGCATAGATCACTTATGTTAATGATATTCTGTAAAACTCTGCAAACGGCTGTAAGATATAAATTCCAATCGATTTTACGTTGAAGAAAAAGATTTTAAAAATCTAAAAATGAGTTTTAAGAGACTGTGTACAATTTTGAGTCTACTATTTGTATAACCATTGAGATCGCGGCATACGCCAAACATACATGCTGAAAGAAAAATATAAATGCTTGGCAGCTGCCAAGCTTCGTCGGCCACTCTGGCTCCAATCATTTATGAAGGCACAAATAAAAGAATATACGATTTAATTTAGCATATTATTTATTAATTTAATGCCGATTCCGTGGTATTTGTTTAAGCAAAGTTAATTATATGCAAAAAAGATAAGATAGGTGTTGCGCGCTTGCAGACAATTTTCGTATAGAATTAGAGAATATAAAAAATCGCAGTTACAAGTATAAGCAAGTAAAAAGAAGTCGAAAGTTACATATGTATGTGTGTTATGCTTTCTTATGTGCATGAGTTCAGTAACTGTGAATGAGAATGACATAGAGAACAGACTAACTTAAGAGAAGCTTATTTAAGAACAATTATTAACTGCTGCGCCGAACACCTATTATCATAAAACAGTTTAAGCTGAATTCGAATAAAAAATAAAAATATTCACTCTAAAAAAAAAAAAAAGAAAAGATTTTTAAATTAAATATACCATTTAAATTTTAAATAAAAATTTGATTTTGTTAATTAAAATTTTAATTTTAATTAAAGTTTAATTTTTAAAATTTTATAAATTTAATTTTAAACTAAAAACTTGATAGTTTAAACTGTTTTTGTTAAATATAATAATTTTAAAATTAAAATTTTTGTTTTAAAATAAGATTTGTTGTATTATTTATATTTTATAAAATTCTTAAATAATTTATAATTCAGGCATATTTTAATTTTAATTTTAAATAATATTTACATATACAGAACACTAACATAATAGCAAACTGTTAATTTCCTTTCACTGTTAATTGTCTAACATTAATATTTCATAAACATTTACATAACATAATGCCAAACTGTTAATATAAGCATTTTACTGTCAGCTGTCTAACATTCTGTAAGTAAGGCTAAGCAATTAGTGAGGTTGACATTTGGAATGAAATCTGTGCCTGCCATTGTATTCCATTGCTGTAGCATTTTCTGCTCGTTTTCATTGTTTTTTTTTTTTGGTAACAACTGTTGTTCATATGCATGCAAATTGAAAAATCTCGGTCAATAAGCATGATAATACGCTGGCTGCGTAGCCAAAATCAGTTGGGGTAAAAAGGACAAAGCGTTGACAAACCAAATACGCACTTAAAACAAAATACTGAATCACACACACACACACACACACACATACACACACAGTGAAACCACGTACTGCAACAGTCGCCATTTTCATTCTCATTCTCATTTCATAGCATGCCATGCCATGCTAACTGCTCTGAGTTTGGAGCTGCGTGGGCTTGGGGATTTCTGTTGCGGGTGGCTGTTTGGGTTTTTGGTGCTTGTCATTTGGTTAGCCGAAACGTCGCTTGCATACAAAGCACAACATAAATTCAATATAATAAACATGTGAAGTCCAACAAGAGGAGAGGTGGCGAGGGGGAGAGAAGAAACTTCCACCCGCAACGCCATCAAAAATGCTTAACAATTGCAATTGGCTAAACAATAACATGGCAAGCCTTCCTTCTCATCCTGTCGCCGCTGACCCAGTTTAGCTCTCTTTTTTTTTCCCAGCACTCTATATGTTGTTTACTTGTTTTTAGTTTATTGTAATACACACACATATATATATATCATATATATGTATATATAGTTCGCCCTGCTGATAGATGTGGCGTTGATTCTTCGCATTGCTTTAAACTTAAGTTTTTAGCTCCAAAGTTGAGTTGGTTTATGTCTATCTCTCTCTCTATCTTTCTCTCTCTTTCTCTCTGCATGTGGCTCTTCGAAGTGAAATTGCTTGTAATGCATTACAAGGCAAAAAACTTTTCTATTGCCTGCTTTTGAGCAATGCGCCCACTCTTGCCAACCATTTGTCTGTCCATCCTGGCTGTCTGTCCTGTGTCGCATTTACTTATTTTGAAACGGCTTTGTCGCCAGCCAAGCCAGCCGCCAGCCAAGCAAGCAACTCTTGCCTGCAGTTCGCCTATAGTTTTGCTCTGCTTGCGAGCAAACCAATTTTGGTTTCGAGCTTCAAGTTTAGTTCTGTCAGATTATTGGCTGGTTTATGCCAAGCTCGCCCCTTTGGCGTTGTCTCTTGTCTGCCCTTGTGGCGTTATCTCTCGATATGCAGCATTCGACTTTGTCTATTTCGCCTTCTTCTGCTGCTACTTCTACTACTTCTTTTTTTTTCGAGTTTGTTGGTCAACTTTGTCTTGATTATTTTGTGCCGTCAATGCTGGACAAAGTTTTGCCGCTCAGCTCTGTGCGAATTTAATATGGTAATTATTTGTGACCGAAGCGAATGAGCTAACAGTGTATTGCAGTCTGCATTAAGACTGCAATTTGTTGGTTTTTAAGTCAATTGGCTATTAAGGGACACGACCTAACACAGACTAATGACCCATGACGTCAGTGTGCATGTGTGTGTGTGTGTGTGTGTGTGTGTAAATACACCCATTTAGACAGCAGAGCAATGAGCTGCTTTCATTTATTTAAAACTTCGTTTAGACTGAAACTTGCTTGGATTACGTTTCATTAATTTGCGGTTTTTTTATGCTCATTTAGGAATATTTATTGAATGTCATAAATTTCAACATTCAAGAAAAATTTAATTTAATTTTATCATTTAAGAATATTTATTAAATTTCATAAATTTAAATTTCCAAATAAATATAAAATCTTATCTATGAAAATATTTTAGTAGTTAATATTTTCCTTTTTATTCATATAAACCAAATATTATTTCTTATATTTTATGAAAAATATTAACAATGTTATTAAACTAAATAAATATCATTCAATAAAAAAGTATTCGTTATTAAAACAGTTATTAAAAACGAACATTTATCTATTTATAGGTGTTTATTAAGTTTAATAATTTTCATTTTTATTAAATTTAAATTTAAATTTAAAAAAAAATGTATCTACGACTATATTATTATTTATTTTTTATTATTCTTATTTAATATATTTTTCTTTTTTCACACAATATGAAAAATACAAAAATATATATATTTTTTATATAATAATAAATATAATATAGTAGTAAATAATTATCTTAATAAAAATGTATTAGTATATAATTACATTAATAAAAATTAATGAATCAAATTTTTGTTTAAATTTAAATATACCAAGAAAAATTAAATTGTAATTCATCATTAGTATATAAAATTAATTTTTTGTTTTTTTTTTTTTTTTTAATTTTATTGTTTTTATTAATACAATTATTAATTATTAAAACTTTTCTTTTATAAAATATTTTTGTGGCTGCGGAAGCCTACTTATTTCATTTTAACATTTTTATTATTTTTATTTTTATTTATTAAATATTTGTGTGGTATCTGAAGTTGTTTTATTTGATTTATTTATTTATTTTATACTATTATTATCTTTACATATTTCTTACATATGTTAAATTTTATAATTTGTATATTGTATACTAGACTTGATTGGCTGGAATAATTTGATTTTTTTTCTTATAAAATATAGTCAAATAATGTAGTTAAATATGCAGGTACATGATTTTTTGAAGTTTAATGTAAAATATTCAAGTATATTATTTTTTGAAGTTTGTAATTATATATTTATTTTTAAAATAGATTTTTTTGCATAAGTAGGTAAATTATTTATAAACATATATTTTAAGAAACAAAAATATTATTTAAATAAAAAAAGGAAACTTCATTTAAATAATTAACTTTTAATTCACATACAATATGCAAATCATTTTCTCTTACGTATTTCTTAGCTAATCCCTAACCAGTTCAATTCAATTATGGCCTCAATAGATATAATCCTCAAATTTAATGAAATTTATTTCTAATATAATATTTGAGCATTCACTTAACTGCGACGTGCTTCGTTTAACATTCATTTTGATCACTGCGCGCAATCGATTATTTTCATTACTTATCTTCCTATTTTATTTTATTTGTTTTTCTTTTTTCTGATGGAATATTATGTGAACTTGTGTGGGCCGTGTCAGTTGTTAATAAGTAAATTGAAGCAAGTTGGCAACGTTTCAGTCATGTTTATGCAAATTGACAGGCAGAGCGCCTAATGGCAAAATGCTCTCAACCAACCAGCCAGCGAGTCGGGCTGGCAGGCAGTCAGCTAGCCAGCCAGCCAGCCAGGCAGGCAGGCTCTAACCAGAAAAGCCCCGGCACAGTCTGTTGCGCAGGCACCCCACGTCTAATTTGCATGTTGGCCCGCAATGTGCCACGCCTACCAAGCCAAACCAAGCGCCAACCCCATCAAAATCTCGTGCCACTCCATCAGGCAACCCAATTTTCAAAATTTCACACACTTAGCCAGGCAACACTTGAGCGGCTTATTAACTAAGCTCAGCGTTAACCGAAAAATGCTTTTAAATGTTTCGCTGGCATATACGTGATGTAATGTGTTGTTGGGTGCCAGCAAAATATAACGCATACGCCTCGATACCCCAGCAGAACTCATTACTCATTACGCATACGCCTACGCATAATTCGCTGATTGCTCTGCTCAGCGTGCCGCTGTCATATATACATATATCAATACATATATATTTATATATACTATATACATATATATTTGTTTTTTTCATTTTTCTGTTCTTATGCACTTTGGCAAAGTTTTTGATGCTGACATCTAATTTTGTTATCAAAATTTTCAACATGTGGTAAACAGAAAATGAAGAAAAAGGCGAAAGAAAAAATATATATATATGTGTGGCTGGCACTCAGTTGAGAGCCCTGAAAAACACATTATCGAAATGAATTTTTGGGCTAAAACAGCGGCAGCCCAAAACAAGAAGCATAAACAAGTCTTAAACATTGTTTGGTATGGGCGTGTTGTGCGGTCTAACAGCCCCTCATCAGCTGCCATAAATACTAGAAATATGTTGGCTGACAAGCACACAAACAGGACGCACACAGACAAACAGGCACAGAGAGGGAGAAAGGGAGACAGACACACATCTAAAATCCAAAAGGGATTACACTCGTGCTGTACAAGTACTTTTCAGCTTTAATTCCAATGCGGCTAACATAAAAAACTACAATGCAGTTAAATAAAATGCTGTCAAAAGACCAAAAGAAGGGAGTTGTATAAAAGGGACAACAATTTGTAGAGAATATTGAATAGCGGAGCGAGTAAAGAACATTTTGAAGCAATTCAGATTTCATTTTTGTTTAAATATATAACAAATTAAATAAATTAAGATAAATATTAAAATATTATATATAAAAATTGATCGTACATGTTAAAAAAAATATATAAATAAATAAAAAAAAAAAAAATTTATGAAAAAATAATAATATTAAATAAATAAATAAATAAAATTATTATAAAAAAAATACAAGACAAAAAATAAAATAAAAATATAATTTGTATAATAGTAATAAAAAATATTTTATATATAATTCAACAAAATTGCAATATATAAACAATTATTTTTGAAAAATGGTTGAAATTAAATTATGAGTGAGCAACATTATTTTTTGAAGTTCTTGAAAATTTTATTATTTTTTTTATTTATTTATTTTTTTATTTTTCTATACAGAGAAATAAAAAATTCATAGTCAGTGATTTTTATCAATTTAATTTGATATATTTTATTTATTATTATTATATTATTATTACTATTATTATTATTATTATTATTATTATTAATATTATTATTATATTATTATTATTATTATTATTATTATTATTATTATTATTATTATTATATTATTATTATTACTAATATTATTTTATTTTGTTTATTTATTTATTTTTTTATACCCTGAACCCATTGAAAATGGGAATTCAGGGTATAATGGTTTTGTGAAAATGTATGTAACAGGCAGAAGGAGACGTCGCAGACCCCATAAAGTATATATATTCTTGATCAGCATAAAAAAATAAGTTGAATGAGCCCTGTCCGTCTGTCCGTCCGTCCGTCCGTCCGTCCGTCCGTCCGTCCGTCCGTCCGTCCGTCCGTCCGTATGAACGTCGAGATTTCGGAAACTACAAAAGCTAGAGAGCTGAAATTTCACATGAACACTCGTATGTTAGCTACGCAGTACGAGTTTATTTTGTTTTTTCGATAACTCATCCCATTTCCAAATTATCGATAAAAAATCGAAAATTCGTTTCAATTTTTTTGGTTTTTTGAGCATAGCTTCTACACCGTTTTAGCTAAAGACTTCGAATTTGTATATTTAGATAGATATTATGAATACGCAGATTATGTGATTTTTGGATTTTGGATGCCACGCCCCCTTCGCCCACAATTTGCAAAAAACGCATTTCAAATACTAGAGACTTGAAATTTGGCACATAGATACATTTAGATATTCTTAATCTACTCTGAAAATTTCATCAAGATCATGCATCTAGAAATGGAGTTATAAGTGTTCAAAGTATAGCCCAACCCAACCCCAAGCCACGGCAGCAACTGCGCGGTTAGCAGAGCGCGCGCCTATACGTGCGTAAAGAAGAAGAGTATCACTTTTTTGCAGGGTTCAGGGGATCTCGTAGTCGAGCCGTCTCGACTAGAGCCTTCTTACTTGTTTTTTTTTTAATTTCAAAAAATTTGATTTTTTCCAGCTAAGTATCTCACAGTCGTGTTCTTTCATATTCTCTTTCCGTACATTTGTTGGCGTTTGCTCCTTTTTTTTTATTGTTGGTTGTTTTTTTGCATTCTTGCCTACATATAGCTTTAATTCCTTTGTTGTTTTTCATTTAAGCTGATTTACTTTGCACGGCAGCGGAAAAATTGTGTGCTTTGTTTGTTCATTCGCTTCTGTTTTTGTCTGGCTGCGCAAAATTGCTGTAATTGAGTTGTGAAAATGTTTCTCATTTACAATTTATTTACAGTTAATTTATTCAAAATGACAAAAAGGTAAACAAACCCGTATATGTATATACATATATATTGTATATACATATACATATATATTTAAGCATATTTTTAATTACGTCAACTAATTAATAAAGAAATCAGAAATTACAAATGATGTCAATAAATCTCATAGAATAGCAAACAAAAATATCTTTGGACAGGCAAATAATTAAAATTAAACAAAGAAATAAATGTTATGTAATGTTATATATGAACATATGTGTGATTCAAGATTTTAACATTTTAATGGGCAAAATTCGTATAAATAATAAAATAATAAAAAAAATTATAAATAATAAAATAATAAAAAAAAATTATAAATAATAAAATAATAAAAAAAAATTATAAATAATAAAATAGTACAAAAATTATAAATAATAAAATAGTACAAAAATTTAAATTTAAAAATACCCAATTAAATTTGATTGTTTATTTTTTATTATTTATTTTTATTTTTATATAATTATTATTTATTTTTATTTTTATATAATTATTATTTTCTTTTAAATATAAAAGTTGTTTTGTATTTAATATATAAAAATTGAATATTTAATGTTTATAAAAAAAAATTCCATCGTTCAAAAGTATAACATAAATAAATAATAATATGATTAATTAAATAAATAATGTGAATAAGACTTAAATAATAATATGAATACATAATAATATAAATAAACGAATAAAAATATAAATATGTGAATTGTAGAATTTTTAATAAGAATTTTTGTAAGGAATGAAAATACAGCAATAAAATTTAAAGCTCAAATAAAAGATAAAATATTGTTCTAAATATTTTAACTAAAGCAATTTATTATAATTGCTAATTATTATTTAAAATATTTTTTCTATTGCTTAAATTGAATAATTATTTTTAACACTTTCTAGAAATATATATTTTAAAATAGTTTTCTCTTGGCTTAAAACTGAATCGATTTACCGTTTTTTTTGTTCTGTTTTTTTTTTGGCTTGCGACTAACTTGTTTACTTTACAACTGTACAAACTTTTGCACAGCAAGTTAACAATTAATTAACTTGGCTAATATGGCGCCTTAAAGGTTTTCGGCCAAGTGAACTGAGCGTCGCTGCTCTATAAGCCCCAGGCTTGGAGTGTGTAGGACACATGTGTATATGTATGTGTATGGAGAGAGAGAGAAGCAGAAGCACGGCAGCTGTGCAGCAGAGCTTAGGCATTTGCCATTGGATTTTATATTTAAGCTGCGTACAAATTGGGCAGCTAAAAGCAGCAAAACCCCGCCTTCAAAACACACACACACACACACACATAGGCACATATGTGGACATGTGTGAGGCAGCTTGATGTTGCATTAGTTTGGGGTTATCTCGCAGGCAGGCCGAGCTGAGCCGTGTTGGCTATACGCCCACAATAGAAGCAGCAGCAGCTGCTAATGTGTCTTTGTCTATGGCTTTGTGTCCATGTGTGTATATATTTATATACATAAATATATACATATATGTATGCATAAGTGTGTGTGTGTGTGTGTGTGTTTGGCTATGTATATGCAATGCTTTTGCTGTTGTAATTGCTGCTATTACAGCAGCCGGTTTGTTTGTGTTGCTTGTATTGTTGCTGTTGCCTTTAAGCTAAAGACTTAATGCGCTTTGCCCGCAAGTGAAAGAGAAAGAGAGATGCAGAGAGAGAGAGAGATAGAGACAGCTTGTGCAAAAATGAGACAAAAAGCGAAAATAAAAGTTAAATCAGTGCAAGTACTAGCTGTTGCTGATGAGCTCGAAAGCACATTGCTGTGAAAGTGGAAAGAAACATTTACATAAAAAAATATATACAGGAAAAAAAAACACACACACACACACATACATGTATGTATGTCTCTCTGCTTTGAGTTTATAAAAATGTTTTGTCAGTTGCTTACATATTTTGGTCCTTGCTGACTTTGCAATTTGCATGCTTTCTAAGAAGGTTTTTCAAATTATGCACCTTACACACGCAGCCACACCCGCATCTACCTTGATTCGCTTGTGTGAACTTGTATATTGTATGCAGCTTACGTTGAAGTGCAAACAATGTCAACATCCAATTTTTACCTGCACGCAATTTGCCAGTTTACGGCAAGGACACATTAAAAATTGAAAATCCTTGTGACAACAACAACAACAGCAACAGAATAACAACATCAAGAACAACAACATGTTCGCACAGCATTTTTCAAGTGTTGTGCAATGTCATTTTGACAGCGAGCATCATTGGCATAGAGAGCGGAACGACCTGGCATAAGTTTAGGTACTCATATTTATTATAATTTATGTCTCAAGTGGCATAAATATGCGTACGATGTGGCATAGATATAATGATAATGGAATTCAAAGTGGAATCAAATGAAATAGATACACAAATTAGTTGCAAATGAAACTAAATGTGGAATAATTTTGAATGGGCAAAAAGAAAAAAAAAAAAAAAACAAACAAATTTGTGCATTAATAAAAAAATGATTTGTCAATAACCAAAAAAAATGTTCCTTACTACAGAAACTCCAATAAATTTTTATAAATATTTCTTAGCTTAATAAACCTGTTAATAATTGAAAAATAAAAAAAAATAAATAAAAAAAAATGTTTTCGTTATTAACAAATTTTTTTTTTCATTAATGCACAAATTTGTTTTTTTTTTTTTTTTTTTTTTTAAATTGTAAGGAAACAGAGTAAGAGTTTTATTAAATAAATGAAAATTAAAATAATCATAATAAATAAATTGAAATATAATAATAAAAGTAGAACGAACTAGAATTTACTGAAGGAAGTTCCTTCTGATGCTTCATACTTACTACGGCTTGAACCAATTTCAAGCAATGCACATCGAAATTCATGTAGGAAGCAGCAGAATTAAATGATTAGTAGTAGAATGATTTAGTATGAAATATTGTAGAGGAATTTTATGGAATTAGTACACTGACTATTAAAATATATGCATACATAAATGTTAGCAATAAATAATATATAATGTTATACACAATAATATATAATATTTAATGTAATATAATTATATATAAAACAATATTATAAAATAATAATTTTTATTAACAATTTTGATTAGCTTTTATTTTATTATGCTCAACGAAATTAAAGTGGAGCAACATAGAATTGAAATGAGTTAAAATAATATGTATTTGCTTTGTAGAATAAAACTATTTTATTTTTATTCAATTTCCTATATTTATTTCTCTGAAATTTGATAATAAATAAATTGTAATTTAAAATAAAAAAACAATATGTAGTGAGTTAAAAATAATATTTTCATAAAACCCAATGATATGAAACCCATTTCAATTTCATATCATTTTTGTGAGCAGTGAAACGCATGGAATTTAGTTACCCATTTCCATCTATCTCACTCTCCCTCTCTCTCTCTCTTTCTGCTCTTTTCTGCATTTGTAAATTTATTAATTCCTTACAAAAAGGCGCCTCATCATAAATCACCGAATGAGTACCCTTTATTTATTTAAAAGTTTTCCTTCCAATTCAATTCAAATTCGCTTCTTTAGCTCACGCTCAAAAGTCTTTCTCGAAATGTACTTCAATTATTGGGCGCGTGCGTAAGGTTGGCAGCTTCATCAATTTACATGTAAATCGACTAAAGTCGAAGAGGAAAAGAGAACTTGAAAATAAATATAAGAATACAAAAGTAGAGCGCAGAAATCAATTGATTCATTTGCAGTGCACGAAATGCTGAACTTGAAGCAACATTTTCAACTGATTGGATGTGTTTTCATTTTCCATCTACATCTCTGCTGGAACGAGAAAAAAGCAAAGAAAAGTTAAGTCGAAACGAAATCAAAAATAAACCGCAATTGAAATGGCTGAGGAAACGGAAACGGAAAAACGAGAACAGATGGAAAGCAAATTATAAGCCAAATGCTAGCGAAATTATTTTTTAATGAAAATGGAAATTCGGCAAGAGAGAATGAAAATGAAAACACAGCGAATGCTAAAACGTTTTAAAGCTTCTCCAAATTGTTGGCAAATAAAAACAAATTTGTATTTTTGTTTAATTTCAATTTAAGCTGGATTTCTTTTCTGCTTCATTTCTTATTCAGCTAGGGTTCATTTTTGCTCTTCTTTTTTAGTTTTGGTTTATTTTTATTTAAAGTTTTGACGCTGATGAAATGATTGCAGTGGAACGTGATTTATTGCACTTTTCTTAGATTTTATTTGACAAGCTTTCGTGCGGTCTTTTTTCCCTGCGCTGCTGACGACTTTGCTGCGGCTGCGGTCAATCCACCCAACACAATCGCATTCTCTCACTCTCAACCACACTGCCTCTCTCTCTCTCTCTCTCTCTCTCTCACTCTCTCTCTTGCAAAGTTTACGAACTTGCGTATGAAACTCTCTTGTTGTATTTACGTTAGGGGCTCGTCTAGTTGAGCTGACGCCCTGTCTAAATAGCGACTGCAAAATTCGTAATAAAATGTTGAAGAAAATCTTTTGTGCAAAAAAAAGAAACTTTTTAAATTAAGTTCTCAGCTATATTAAATATTTAAAAACAAACTCCTTTATTGGATTTCTCTCTATTGCTTGTCTAGTTAATTAAAGAAATTCTTCAATATTTCTAATAGAACATAAAATAAAATGAAATCCATCGAAACAATTTCTAAATACTTTATTGACTATTCAACAAACAACATAAAAGCCTCGCACATAACTTTTGAGAACTGTAAGCATATTAGAAACACATCAAAAATTGATAAACCACAAACAAACCAGCAAATAGAAAAACCGTTTTAAATTGCTAAAAGAGAGGCTGGCCCAAAAAAGCGCAGCAGCCCAATGCCCACATCATCCATCAACTTCAGACTGTAAAAGGGCAAGCAAAAACTGAAACTCAATGCAATGTCGGATGCTGGAATGATGATTTTCTGATGTCAGAGCTGGGGGCTGAGTAGGAGAAGGAGCAGAGGCTGAGTAGGAGGAGCAGGAGGCGGCAAGTCTTATCTAAAACGTGGCGTACTGGAAAAGTGCAGCAGCAAAGCAGGCAGCGCTCAAAGCGAAATCAGCTTAACGAGATTGCACAGACACATACACACAGGCACCCATACACATACACATATACTGACAGCTTTAAGCCTATCAATCAAAATGAGCATATAACCACCCAAAACGCTGACCAAAAGCTTAAAATATTCAAGTTGATCGCATTTGAGCCCATATTTTGAGCGAGCTACTGCAACCAAATTGAATCATCATTTTAGTATGCCAGCAAGCAGTTGTTGCCCAAAAAATTGTGAATTCTCTGCATGTGACACATATATCCTCCTCCACACACACTCACACACTGCCACACACACACACACATGCAGCTAAAAACTGTTTAAGCGCGTGATACGGTCAAAATTTGAACGTATTAAAAGCTCGTTCTGACAGACACCAGCAAGCAGCAAATGTGTTGGGCTCGTTCGGGGCCAAGCTACATCAAGAATTGCGGCTTAATGGAATTTCAATGAGAAGCCATTAGAATTGATGCTGCAGCCAAAATGCGCCATCGACGGCGCCGTATGTACATTATTTTTGCAGAGTTCATAGGTTTGGATGGGTCGCCTTTTCATAGCTGTGTTGCAATTACTTTATATGGAGAATGTGATTGAGTAGAACTTAAAAAATATGTTTTGAAACTATTTTATTAATTATTAATCATATTAAAAAAAAAAAAAAAGTTAAATGGAAAAATCTTATTTTAAACTATTTTATTAATTTTTATAAAAAATAATTTATAAAAAAATTTGAAAATATTAAGCCATTTTATGAATTATTATTAAAAATAATTTTAAAAAAAATAGGGAAATATTAAACGATTTTATTAATAATTATTAATAATAATTTTAGCAATTTTAAAATTTTTGTATTATTATAATTCAAATTATTTAAAATTAGAAATAATTATAAATAATTAAATTAAATTAAATTAAATTAAATTAAATAATTATTATTAAAAATAATATTTAAAAAAAATTAAATAGGTAATATGTATTACTATTTTATTATTTTCATTTTATTTTTGTTGTTTTTTTATTTCCCTTTAATAATATTTTTGAAACTAATAAAAGCAAGTGGAAATCTGGAAATTTAAAAAAAATCATAGCTCGCAAATATAAAAAATTTATTAATATTTCATTATTAACATTCACAATCTTAGCACGCAAATAAATAATTTTTTTTACAATTTATTATTTAAATATTTAATATTATTTATTTTTTGTAACATCAACCCAAAAACCATAGCTCTCAAATATCTGTTTGACCATTTCTCAGTGTCTGCAAATAAATGTCTTTACTCACACTCTGAGTAAAAACTCAGGAGAGCAACCGATTACATCGGTTCTTCAACAAGTTCGTTCGCGATCGTATAGAAACCTTTTTTTTGCTCTGATTTGTTCCCGAATGTCTTTCGAGTATGATTGATATGTATTCACTAAACACATCAAGAGCGTGTGGGAGAATAAATGTGTGCATGTGTGTGTGAAAGTGAAGAACGTTTGATTTGACTTCTTACTCACTAACTGGAACGTTAATCGTGTCTCCTCTCTAAATAATATTCGGTTAAAGTGCATCACACGAATAGTTCAACTCAAAGCGCTTAACCGAAAATAAATAAGAAGAGTCTCTTGCTTAAAGCGAGATTGAGTGAGAATGACTTTCAGTCGATTTAAGAACTTAAAGACTATTATCGAGTGAGTAACGCACTTCCGCCTTAGGCCAGAGTACAATCTTTCGCTTTCTCTCTCTCTCTCTCTCTCTCTCTCTCTCTCTCTCTCTCTATGTGTGTATGAACGGCCGTTTCAGCTGATTGAACATTTTTCAATCAACTGTGTGCAGCAGCCGGTGCCTCGAGCAGCTAATTTGAGTGCCAAAAAGAGCCGAAGAGAGCAGCAATTGAAGGCGTTTGCTCAACGAGATCTTTGCCAAACTGGTTTTCTACATAATAGTTTTTCTTTGCTATTGATGACTAAAAAGAACCAGCAACAAATGAAAGCAAGAAAAAGAAAGAGAGCGAGAGAGAGAGAGAATGTATAGAAATGGTAAGCAAAAAAAAGAAAAGTTGTTTGCCGTAAAAATCGGGCAATTGTCGAGCCATGGCTATTTTCAGTTGTTTTTCATTTGCTTGGCTCCGATGTTGGTCAAACGGTTTGCCATATTCAATTTTTTTTTCTTGTCTCATCTTTACGTATTTTTTCTACTTTTTTTTTTGCACTCGCAGCAGTTAATAGCGAAAGTCGTTTTCAGCCCGTTTCTTATGTGGGCCAAATGTGCAGCTGCTAGCTACAAGCTAGCCGAAAAACAGGAACAAAATGGGCCAACACGAAGAAAGAACTAGGCAACAGGCTAGCCTCAAACAGCAGCTGTGATAACATATATAAATATATATATATATATATATGTATGTATAGGTGTATATATAATATAAATTTGGGCCAGCTCCAAAGTTTGTTTGATAAATGGTTTCACTTGTGGCACTGACTGCGATATTTTGAACTTTTTGCATTGAATTGGGGTTCAGCTATAATTTATATTATATTAAATTGTTTGCAAAATCGTTATTTATTTGCATCATTTTTGGGTTTGACAAGAATATAAGCATAATATTGCTAAATAAATCATATTTAGTTTAATAATTTATTCTACTTATATTTCTTATTTTGTAAATAATATTTTTATTCGAATATTTAAAACAATAAATTAATAAATAAAAATAATATATAATATAAGAAAAAAGTAATATAATTATAAATAATAATATACAATATAAAAGATAAAATAATAATAAAAATAATATTAAAAAAAATGTATATAAATTATGATTTAATAATATATGAATTATCTAAAATATTTTCAAAAATTATAAATATTACTAAGAACAGTAAACCGAAAAATATATAATAAATTGAATAATTATTTTTAAAAAGAATGCTTCTTAAGTAACATAAAATTAAATACACACGCAAATATAAAATTATTAGAAATTGAAAAATATGAATAATCTAAATAAATACAGAATATAAATTGTAATAATTATATTAAAAATATGTTTACTTGTTAAAAATGATCTTACAATAAATTAAATATTATGAATATATACAAACAAGTTTTGATAATAAAAAAAAAAAATAATATATATAAATAATATATATTAATATACATGTAAATATTAAATTAAAATAAAAAAATAAAATAAAATAAAATGAATATTTTCAATAAGATAAGGATTACTTTAAAACATAATAAACAGAAAAATGTTTATAAAAACAAAAAATTATGTTTTTAAATGAAATTTTTAATAATACGAAATAAATGTAAAGAAAACAATTATAAAATGTAAATTATAATAATATATAAACTAACTTAAATAATATTATATTTAAAGCAGACTTTGCAGTTTGAACTAGCAAAAGAATATACCCTATGAAAATTGCATTAATATTTACAGGGTATACAAATTACAAATATATAGTTCTTGTGCTTGCTTAACCGTTCTGTTTAATTACCTCTCTCACTGTCTATCGCTCTTTCACTCTCTCTCTTACTCTCTCTCTCTGTCTCGCTCTATCACTCAAAAACAATTTGCAGTTTGCTTTAACTTGCTTCTCTTTTTTGCTCCACTGAGGGAATTAACTTCCATTTTGTTGGCATCCATTTGGAGTGCCCATCCCCATACCTCATCCCCATCACCAATACCAACATCAACCCCAACCCTTTTTTGCAGCCGCCCCCCTCTCGCAGTTTGTCTTTTTTTTTGCGTATTTTTCATGATTTTGGCGCATTTTAAGTAATTAAAATTCCTCAGTGATGGCAAATGCATATTTGCCAACTGTCTCTCTCACTATCGCCATCTCTGTCTCTTTCTATATGTATCTCGAACTGAATATACATTTGTCTATGTAACTTTGTCTATATCTGTGTGTGCATTTGTGGATATTTTGTATCTGTGTTTTGACCGCAGCTATTCTGACTTTATTCTCATTTTCCTATCGATTTTTGCGGTTTTTTGAACGCAATTAACCTTCTGGCTCTGAGCTCTGGGCTCTGGGCTCTTAGTTTACTCTGCATATTCTGAAACTTTTTGCTCAGATGAGCAAATTGTTGTACTGGTCGTCATCGTTGTTGCTGCTGCTCTGAATACTGTTTTACCCTTGGCTGAGTTTTTCCTATTGAATTTTGTGTCCGTCTGTCTAAACGTTGCCAGTGAAGTTTTCCCCAGCTGTCGACTTGTGTCAATTTTTCATTTGTATTTACATTTGCTAATCCTTGCCAATAATTTGAAGTGGTTCTTGGCTCGACAGACCCTGTTAAATTTGCTAACAAATATTTGCGGCATTTGGATTAGGCTCTCGGCACTCGACTCGAGTTGCTCTCAACAATTTCTCTAACGATTTTGGCTGCCATTTTTAGTGAATTTGCGGCAAGATAAAACAACAAAGTATTAATTAAATCGAAAACGTTTTTAACATCATTTGTTAGCAATTAATTTCTTTTGGGCAATCATCAAAGCCATGAAATCGAATTCAATTTAAGCAGCTTTTGATGTAGGAAATATATAGGAAATTAAAGAAAAGTAAGCTTCTTATCTGCTCAATGTTCTCGATATTTGAGAGAGAAGAAATTTGTTAAAAGTAAAGCTAGAGGTGAAGATTTAAATTAATTTAAATAAATTTTTTTATTCATTATGTTTTTTAGTTGAAATCAAATAAATAATTATATATCATAATTATTTTGTTATTAATTATAATTATTATTTTATTTATTTTTATTTTTTTAGTTTGTTATAAAAATAAATTATATAAAAATTATGTTAATCAATTTTAAATAATTTTAATATATAAAAATTATCTATATTGTATGTTCATCAATTTTAAATAATTTTTATATATAATAAACATTAAAAAAAATTGTTTGTAATTTTCTAATAAATAAATAAAAATTATTTATTTAAATTTAATTGACATATAATATATATTAATATTGAATAACATATAAGCTAGTTTTTAGTAATTGCTGTTATCGATATGATTTAAAAAACATATTTCTTTTTTCAGACGCTTAATATAATTGCTTAATTTATTATTTCGTATTTTATAAATGTCGATATGCGCCTATTTTTGAAATTTAAATCAGCATTATAATGCCTTTATTCTTATATACATACAGCATGCTTAGGTTATATTATATAAAAAATGTTCAGATATTCTCTTTCAAATATCTATTAAAAATAGTCGTTTTATCGATAGTCGTTTTATCGATAGATATATTATCAACGTAATAATGTCCATATTTTCATATACATAATTTAAGTGCGTTTCATATTAATAAGCTCTAACCATCCATTGATGTCGGTACTTTTAATATTAATAAAAAATCATACAGTAACTTGTGGCAATATTTATCGATAACATTGATAACTTGATGTCCTCCGAAGCTTTTGATAATTTCAAATTGTTTATTAAGCTAATAATCTGACTACCACTACAGCATTGCCATTACCCTTACTGCCTCTGTATGCGTAACACGTATATGTCCTGGTCTATAAGTATCGCATAACAATCAGGCACATTCAACGTACGTAAATCTTGGCGTAAACCCAATTCCGATTGCACAATCCCAACTCAAAATCGGCTAGCCGCAATTTCAAATTAATTGAAGGCCGGAAATTGAAATACAACGTTCAAATTGGATGCTGTGCCAGCCAATACCCAAAATGCTCATACCCCAGTACGCTTCAGTTGCGATCCCCATCCACCCCCTAGCTCCGCCCGCTCCTTTATGCCAAGCAACAATTTAAAAATCCATGACAAACGCAGTGGAAATTGCAACAAAACCAAACGACAATCGTCTGAAAAAGCCACAACTACAGCAAGAACAACAGCAGCTGGATTTCATTTCCATTTGAGCTGCTGTTTCGTATGCTATTATACTTTTAATACTTTTAACGTTTCATAGCATTTAATGGGCCTGAAATCAACTGTGCTCCGCTCCTGGGTGCCTGCTGCAGCACTTCAATGTTGCGCCTGTGTGTATGCAATGCATTTTCTTATAATGCAATTTACTTTTGCAGTTGCTGTTGCAGTTGCCATTGCAGTTGCCTCTCTTTCTCTCTCACTCTCTCACTCTGCAGTTCTCCCGTCCCTTGCTCAGTCACTACGTTCGGCGTGTGGCGCGTGGTGGGCGTGGCCTGTCGAACTTGAAGTGCAAGTGTAAAAGTGCCAAAGTGGAGCTTGTCCCTGGCACAAACACATATTTATTTTGGCAGATGGACTGGAAACCAAACCAGAAATGGCAGCAACCAAAGCAAACGAAACGAAACACGCACACACACACACGCATACACACACAGTCGTAGTCGCACACGCACACATATCTGCTTTGCCAACAGCTTGTGCAACATTTTTAATGCATTTACAAACACACTTAATGCACACGCACGCACACTCTCTCACACACTCCCTCACCCATACACACTCATAAATGCATTACTTGTGCGCATTTTGGTTCCCGCCTGTTGGTTGTTGCCCGAGCTCCCTTTGGCTTAAGTGTGGGCGTGCCCGATTGCCTAATGGACTGTTATGTCTTATACACACACACATCAATATAAATATGTGTGTGTTTGAGACTGCCATAGTCTGTTGAAAGCATATAAAATACTGATTGGTTGACTAATACCTTAACTGCTTGTAAAGCAATCAAGAATTGTTACAACAACAGACACAAAAAGAAAGATAGAAAATTGTCTGAGCTGCAGATATGACAAGTGGGATTGTGGGTTATGTAAAGCAAATGATGTCTTTGACTTACTTAAGACTGAATGTGTTTAATTTGAAATGTCAGCTGTGTGAATAGCTCGAATTAAAACAATATTATATTTCATTCATATTTAATTGCATTCATATTATTTGTTTGCACAGCTCAATTTGATGAATTTAAAGAAATTTTAAAGATTTATATAATATATAAATTTATATTATTTTAAAAATATTTTTCTACAACTAAAAATAATTAACTAGAAATAATTTCTCTTTAACAATTTAATTTATAATAAAATTAATATTTTATGTTATTTAGTATAAATAAAAAATATATTAAAATAATTCTAATTTTTATATATAATAAAATAAATTTTTATATATAAATTTATGTTATTTAGTATAAATAAAAAATATATTAAAATAATTCTAATTTGTATATATAATTTGTAATTGTTTACACAGCTCAAATTTATAAATTTATTTTTAAAGAATATATTTTACAAATTATTTAAAAAATATATACAGATATTTTTGAGAATAGTTTAAAAATTAGCAATAATACTACTTGAACAATTTAATTTAAAATTAAATTAATATTTATATAAAATGCATTCACGTCATTAAATTATAATTTTAATTTACTATGGAATCAAGCGCAAAATAATTACAATTCTCTTATAGTATTTATCAGAAATTTAACTTAAAAAAAATGTATATATTATTCCAACATTAAATATAAATAATAATAATACTTAAACATACATATATAATATTTTAATATGTATATAAACGTTATTTCAATGCATTATTTTAATATAAAATATTAATATCACAGCATAGCTCGCAAATAACTTTACGCTCTGTTCACGAGATCAGCCGAATAAAATTAGAACCACTCGCTTTTTGCTCTGAGCAAAAGACTTCGGTTCTCTTATTTTGGCACTCGTTTGAGCGCCTTTAGTTGAACTATTCGGGTGAAGCTCTTTTCCTGAACATCGTTTGGAGAGCGATACGATTGACGATCGCACAATGAAGCTCAGTAAATGAACAGCTTACTCAAAGAGTCTCAGCAAACGATCTTCATCTTGACATGCACATGTTCACATTCTCACTCACAGTCGCTATTGATTCATTTCTTGCAAACACCAACTAAGAGGTCGGAAAAAATTCAGAGCGAAAAAAATGTTTCTGTATGATCGAGAATGAAACGAGGCAATCGATTGATCTCTGAATATTTCTCAAAGTGTTAGTGTGTTTCACTTATTTGCTGATAGTGAAATAATTAATAATATTTTAATCAAATTTATTTTTAATGTAATAAATTTAAAAAAATTTTTTTTTATAATCATGAATCCGTTCAATTCTTCTTTCATTTCATTTTAATTAAATTTTTTATTTTTTTTTTTTATTTTTATTTTTATTTTTTTTTACGAGAGTATAAATAAATTAAATATAAAAATATTTCTAATCTGTATAATATAAATAAAAATAATAGTTTAAAGATTAAGAAATAATGATTGCAAAATAATTATTTAAAAAAAACATTTTATACATAAAATATATATTTATTATAATATACTTTTTTTATATTGCATAAATTCCGTTACTAATTATATAACTTTCTCAATTCTTTACAGGTCACAAACGTCTCAACGAATACATATCCCACTATGAAACACTTAACTATGATCATGAGCACATTAGAGCTAGTCACAATAGAGCGCGTCGATCGGTGACCAAAGATCATGTTGTATATATAAAATTTGCAGCACATGGAAAGGATTTCCATCTTAGATTAAAACGTGATTTAAATACATTTAGTGATAAGTTAGACGTGAGTATTACAGAGAAGCAACATTCGAAATTCTATATAATATTCTATTCTGAAATATGATCGTTCTTTTCAGTTTTATGATAGCAACGGCCCCATTGATGTCTCAACGGATCATATCTATGAGGGCGATGTGATAGGGGATCGTAATAGTTATGTATTTGGTTCCATACACAATGGGGTATTCGAGGGTAAAATTATAACGGAACGTGATGCCTATTATGTTGAACATGCCAAACATTATTTTCCCACAAATCGGACAGCGTCAACGACGACGACGACGTCGGCGCCAACGACAAAGACCACCGCAACAACATTAGCTCCAACAACAACGGGGTCCAATCTGAATAAAACTGCCATTGATAATAAGAGAGAAAAGTTGATAAATAAAATTGGTGAAACGACAACAACAACAACAACAACAACAACTGAAAACACATTCCCAATGTATGCAAACAACAGCAAACAGTCAGAAGCAACAACAATGCCAACAGAAACAACAACAACAACAACAACAACCACAACTGCTAAGAGAAATGAGGATGAACTTGATTTTCACTCCATTATCTATAAGGAGTCGCATGTTGAGGATGCCTACGAGAATGTGCGCGAAGGTAAGTCAAATAAGAAAAGTGAAAAATGTTCACGTTTATTATGGCAGTGCAGAGAGAGACCAGGTGAGGGCTGAGTCTGTTAAAAACTTTGTCATATGATTTATATGCTATGCCATCGTTTCGCTCTACCTCTCCATCTCTCTCAGCTGCACTCCATCTCATTCGTTCTTGTTTCACCCGCATCAACCTTGAAAATATGTTTGATAACATTTCAGTTCGGCTTTTATGACAGCTGAGCAGTGTCCGTCCCCCAAGTGTTTGCTAATAATTTTCTTGGTCCCAGCGTGTTCGCGGTCTCAACTTGTCAAAAAAGCAAAAGAAAAAAAAAATATATATATATATATAAATTGTCACCGAGTTTTTGGGTCGCGTTATGTAGCTTATATTTTTTCTCGCAAAGTTCTGCAAACTGAAGTTTGGCAACAGTGGCTTAAGAGCCATCAACAAATGTGCCTTAACGAGTGCTTAACGAGTTAAGCGTGCCTGAATCAAAAGAGATTTGAGTGCCTTTTTTTATAAATATTTTATAGAATGAAAGCTGAAACAGAAATCTTACAAAGCAAATAATATATACAAATATATAGAAATATAATAAATTTTATAAATAAAATTTAAGCAGACAAAAAAAAAAAAAAAAAATATATATATATATATATATATATATATATGTAGACAGATAGAGATATTTAAATATTAAAAAAATAAATAAATAAATAAATAAATAAATAAATATGTTGCCAAAATTAAATTAATTCTGCATATATTTATTTATTTATTTTTTTTAAATATGTGATAAAGTTAAAAAAAATAAAATAAAAAATAGTTTACAAATGTGTAATTTGAATTTTGGCTACACTGCATATAATATATATATATTTTTTTTTAATATTTGACAACACTACACTACACATTTTCTTCTTCACTCAAACAATGTCATGAGTAAAAGAAATTCTTGCACAAACATTGCAATTCGCTTCATTCCAGCGCAATGCAAGTCGACAGCACAACTGTGGCACATCTGAGTCACAGTCACAGTCGCAGTGCGCAGTCACAACAATGACAATGGCAATGAAACTAGCAGCTGCCACATGTGTGTTCATTGTGCATGCAACAATAGCAACAAATTTGTTGTTGTTGTGTAAGCAAAAAAAAAACAGGTATTTGTTGTTGCTGCAACAAAAGAGCTGCCGGCAGCAGAAAAATAAAAAAAATATATATATCAACAACAACATGAGCAAATCTAATGCATAACTAAACATCTGTAACATGCTAGGGGAATGTCCCTAATGCTCGCGGGGGAATTGTAGCAAAAATTTGTTGCATGCAATTTGATAGACAGACTGAGGAGACAGACAGGCGGAACAACAATAGACAACTTTTGTCGCGTATTTTATTAAGCTCTATGTTATTTTGGGGGCGTGTCGCGTGGGCGTGTGCACGTGTGTGTGCGTGTGCATTTGGGTGTAATCATTTTAATGAGCTTACACAAAAGCCACTTACATTTTAGCTGGCTTCCAAATTGTTTGTTCGTTTGTTGCATTTGATTGATGCACTTTACACTGATTCTAACTGATTGTTTAGTATTACTTGTATCTATCTCATTCTACATCGCTCACTCACTCAGTCTGTGCGTGGGAGAAATGTGCTAGATTTAATTAGATTCGTTTGGCTGCTATTGTTGGCGCTTCGCCTATTTAGCATATTTTGTGTGTGTTTATGTTTAGACACGAGTTTCGAGTATTTATGTCAAAATGTTTCAAAATGCTTGGCATAAATCAACCTAATTAAAAGTCTTGTCATTTCAATTGATATATTGAATTAATAATTGTAATAATTGGCCAACCGGGCAATGTAGTCTGTTTATGTTACCACTTGAGTGACAGCCAGTGAAGTGCGGCAACAGTGCTAGCTGAAGTGTAGTAATATTTAATGATGGTTATTAAAATAGAAATGGTAAATTTTGAGATAATAAATATAAAAAATTTGGATTAGCTTAGAAATGAACTAGGAAATTTCAACTCAAACAATTAAATGAATTAAATATAATTATTCGAAATCAAAATAAAAATAAAAAAATAAAAAATAAAAAAAAATTAAAAATAGATTAAAATTGTGCAGCGCTTCCACTTATGTAAATCATTAGCGTAGGCTAATAATAATATTAATTCATTCTTATGAATACTAATAATTGCTTTAAAAACAAAAATAAAAAATAGAAAATACCCAAAAAATAAATATGAACAGGCTGCTGAGAATAAAAAAAAAAATAAAATAAAACAAAAAAATAAATAAAATAAAATAAATATAAAAAAAATAATATTAATAAAAAAAAATAAAAATAAAAAAAAATTAAAATAATTATTATAATAATAAATAAGTACTGATAAATAATAATAATAATAATAAATAAATACTGATAAATAATAATAATAATAATAAATAAGTACTGATAAATAATAATAATAATAATAAATAAATACTGATAAATAATAATAATAATAATAAATAAATACTGATAAATAATAATAATAATAATAAATACTGATAAATAATAATAATAATAATAATAATAATAATAATAATAATAATAATAATAATAATAATAATAATAATAATAATAATAATAATAAATATTAACATTGCAAAAATAGTTTTTAGGATATAAAAATAATTTTAATTTATTAATTAAATAAATTATGACAGTTAAAAATAGTAAATAAAAATAAAAATAAAAATATGAAATATATAATATTTAACTCATAGAGACTAGCAAGAGATATACATATATTATAAAATACAATATAATAAAAAATATATTTTTGCCAGCTAAATAAATAGAAAATTGGAAGAAAAAATGTTCAACTAATCAACTGAAATCAGCAAATAAAGTTTGGCTACCACGTTTTAAGCATGTTCTAATTACATAAAATAAAACGCAAAAAAAATGTTGCAATTCTAATGGAATTTTAATTATGAAAAACTATCCAAAAAAATTTGTTTGCTAATGAAGTGTAGCAAAAATAAATAAATACAATGTTAGTAAAACTAACAATTGATTAGTAAAATTAATTAATTTCAAGGGAATGCAATTAAAATTGCTTTGCCAAAACGAAAATATAAATTGTGAGAATTGTTTGCTGACAAACTTGCAATTAGTTGGGATTTATTTTGTGCCGCCAGGCGAATTGAAATCAAACAATAAATAATTTCGCCAAATAAACTTGCATTGTCTGCACTTTGTAACTTTTTTACTACTTTTAAGAGGTTTCACTTTAAAGGTTTCTAATTTATTACCCAAAAAAAATTTTTTGGATGCCACAAAAAAGATGAAGAAGAAAAAAACAACTTAACTTAACTTAAGTAAACCGAAGTGCGTAAAAAGTTCATAGAACTTGGAACCAAAGAGCAGGGCATAAAGTTCGATTAGTGCAAAGTGCGCTGTTGCCATGCTTCACTTGTTGACACCAACACCAACAACAACAGCAATACACACACACACACTGACAGAAAGCGCAACTTTTTGTGCCCTCCCCGAGAGCTCCAAGAGCGAAGTCAACAGTAACTCACCCAGTTTTTAGTGCCTTTTATGGCTTAATTGCTGCCCAGCCATTCCGCCAGCGTCTTAAACTGTCCAACTTTATTAGCTACTCTCGCCAGGCACGCACGCAACAAAGTATGAAGAAGCCGAAGAAGAAGAAAATTGAGAAAAAAAAAATGAAGCAGTTAGGGTGACTGCAGTTGCAATTGATGACTGCAGAGTTACCCTATATGCAGCGCTGAGATTTTTAAAGAGATTTTATTGCAGATTAAAAGAAATTTTGTTTGGGAAGTATTAGAGATGAGAATGAAAATTAATATATATATTTCTCAATAATATTCTATGATTTTTATATAATACGAATTTGTTTGAAATATAAAAAATATATATTTTATATTGTGAACGATAATATATGCTATTGATAATTTTAATTTTGTTTTGATTTGAAATATATGAGATATTTTTAAGACTTCAATTAATGAAGCTATTCCATTTTAAGCATCCAATTTATTATGGCTAAACTGTAGCCTCATCTTTCATCTTTTATATATACTTTGATATATTAAACGATAATCATTCTATATGTGAGTCAAAGTCGATATGTGAGCAGAACAAAATTGGAAACGTATGGAATTTTAATGTGAAAACCAATTTCATGTAGATCAAACTTATTAAATATGCATATTAAAATAAATATCATATTGCAACTTTACTCCACTTGTAAAATATTCGATTAATGCATAATAGTTGCTATGGAACAAAAAGCTATCAATTTTCGTAATATTGGCATTGTATGGAATGAAAACCAATTATAATTAGTTTTTGTTTATACATATTCGTTAAAATACTTATCGGTATATATAATACTACAGTAATTTTTGGCAAGCATTCATTATAAAAAATTTACTTTAGTTTAATATTATAAATTGTTTTAAAAATTTAATATCATATCAATTTCTCAATATTCTTCTATAAACGATTCTATTATCGATTATCGATTATAATTACAATATAAAATTAAATTGAGTTTCATTTTGTAAATTGCTAAGAACAAATTGAATATTTTTATAAATATATCGGTATTCTTCTATAATCGATTATCGATTATAATAATAGTATAAAATTAAATTAAGTTTAATCTTGTAAATTGAGCAAGAATTTAAATATTTCTATGATTTTTCTATAAAGTTCTTAGTGATATCTGCAAAATTATCGAATATGATAAACTTTCAAATTAAATTTTCTTCATTCGTCAACTTTAATATCTATATGCAGCGTTATTTATCGATACACATAGTTCTCCTGTACCAATATATACAATGAAATGTGGTTCTACTATTGATAGGGCTGATAGACTATTATCTTCATTCTTATCTTACATTTATATGTTACAAATTTGAGTTGTCGATTAATGGATTAAATGAAATGGAGATCATTTGACTCTCGTTTGTTTAGATTACAATCTCTTTTAACTAGTTGCCTTCTGTTTCACACTAACTACGCTTCGATATTAAACTTCGATACTTATCGATTATCATGCAGTTTGACAGCTTTTAAGTCAACAACAACAAGTTCTTTGAAACTAATAAAGGACAAACTTTTCGCCAACAGCCTGGTTAAATACGTAAACAACTTTATTAATTGATACAGGGTATGGTATGGATAGAAAAAAGGAGAAGAAGAAGAAAAAAAAAAACCTTGTCGAGGTGTTTACGCTTGCGAAAGCTTATCAAATATGTAGTGCACTACTCTTGGCACCCTTTCGACCAGCCATTCGCTACCCCATTTAATGCCATTTAGCAGCATATTAAGCTTTGTGCTAGAAATGAGCAGTTGCCTGTCGGGAAGGGCAAGAGAGGTTGTAGGGTAGAGAGAGAGGGAGAGAGAAGGAGAGTGGAGTAGCTGCAGAATGAGGCATAGGGCTTATGGCGCCACTTGCGCTCCCACTTTGATTACATTGTTGGGCTGTGTGAATGCGTCTCAGTATGTGAGTGTGAGTGTGTGTGTATGTGAGTGCGTGTGCGTGTGTTAAAATCAACCAAGCGAAGACGCACGCATGTTGCAGGACTCTTGGGCTTGACACACTGCCAGTCAGTTGGCAAGTAGCGAAGCGTACACAAGACGTTCCCACACACAAGCACACACACAGACTGTAGGGGTTAATACACACACACACACACACACACACACACACACACACATGGCATACACACACTTCACACACTGACTCCATTAAGCGACTGCAGCACAGTCTCTGTTTTTGCCACTTGAATGCTGCATGGAAATCACAATTTATACACATTGTTGTAATATAATTTTTGCTCAGCCAAACAGAATGCAACTCAAGTGGCAGGCAATTCCATCCGTCCCGCTCGCGCCCTCTTTCTTACTCCCTCTCTCTCTCTCTGTCTCTACCATTCACCCTATCTCACTTTTTCATTGTGCGGCGCCTGCAGTGGCCCTAGTTTTACGACTCGAAGTGCATTGGCCGTGGCAGCTTTATGCAGTTGCCTGCAACTGCCATTAATGCAATGCGGCTCATTTTATTTATGACACTTTGTTTTATTGCACTTCTTTGGAGCGTTATTCATTTATACATACATATATACTTGTATATAGTATATATATATTTCGTATGTATATATATCCACATCGAGCTGAGTGTAGTCCACTTGTTGTGGAACGATTGGCGTATAAATGTCAACAACCGCTTAGCTATGCCACATTTGCTATTCCTGTTGCTATAGTTAAAGGAAATTAAAATTTAATTCTTTTTTTTTTTTAGTTGCAGTAAAAATTTTGTAATTAACTTCAATATTTCATATTTGCTATGAAAATGTTTAATTTAATCAATTTTATAGGTTTTTTACATACAAAAAAAAATATATAAGTGGATATGATGTAATATACTTCTCTTTTATTTTCTGTGTATATTTAAAAATATATTTTAGAATGAAAGAATGAAATAAAATTCAAATGTCAAAGTATTTGCATGAATATTTAAAGGTACAAAATAACCATAAAAAAAATCCATAAAAATCCATTTCAATTTTATTTTTTAATTTTAAATTAAAGAAAAATAAATATACATAATTTTCACATGTTTTATTTTTCTCTAAATTAAACATGTACATATATATAAATAATTTTTAAAAATATATTTTACTTCTTGAAATTAAAGTTAAAGTTAAAGAAAAGTATATGGATGACAATTTTTATAAATATATTTTAAGTTAAAAAATTGTATAAATATTTTTATATATACTATTTTTTATTTAAGTAAAGAAAAACATATAAATAATTGAAATATAGCTTACAACAAATATTTTAAAAATGTATGGAAAATTGAAAATTAATGTAAAAAGAAAACAATTCAAATTTATTTTAATTCTGATGTGATATATTTTTTAGTTTTTATAATCCATGAAAGAAATGCAAATTAAATGAATTTAATACAAATACTCAAATACAAATTCAATTTCCTGTTTATTATTTTTTATAACTATTTGACATAATATTGTTAAAATATAATTAATAATACACAGAACATAAATACATATATGAATATATAGAATATTAAAATAATTAAATAAATATTAAAATAAGAAATATATATATTTAATTATTTGAATATTTATTTAATTATTATTATTTTTTTTAATATTTAATTATTTTAATATTTACTTAATTATTTTAATAATCTATTTAATCGTACTTTTATGGAAAACAAAATTATTTTAATATTTTGTTCATATCTTTCTTACTCCGACATTTTATAAGGCACAGTAAAATAAATAAAATAAATTTATATGAATATAATTAAAATATGATAAGGAACATATTCTATTTACTTTTTTTTTCCTTTTCGATGATTTTTTGATATATTTCTTATACATTTATGAGACAATTTTATATAACTTTAAATTATGAATCGCTTCAGCGCAAATCAATTATATCACAATTAACAATTTATCGCAAGCTTGAAAAATCTTTGAACTTTTTCACATATTCATAATTGAATCAGCTGTATGGTTCGTCACGTTTTCTTTCGTCGTCATTCTGAAATTTCAACATGCTAAAAACGTTAATTAAATTCTGTAAAATACTTGACGCGTAAATTTGATTTGTGGAGCCATTGTAAAGTAAATGCGCTTAACAGAATTTCTGCTGGCTGCCATTTGCAAGCATGTTGTTAATCTAAAAGTGTTTTCCTTTTTTTTTAAACTTATTTTTTTTGTCGCTAAATCGCCTGACAAGCTGCACTCGCGGAGCTACTATATATATACAACTTTTACTTTGCATTGTGGCTGTGTCTTCCTCTCGCTACCTTTGCTCTTCTCGTGAATCGAGGAGTCGCGTAGAACTTCCATTTGTCTCGTTCTCCCTCGCTCTGTTGTTAATGCCTTGTGGCCAAGTCTCACTTTTAGTTCTACTGCAAAAATGCTGACCACCGCATGCCCGCTGGCAGCAAAAGCTGAAAGAGTGGGCGAGTGAGCTAAAGTGTGTGTGAGAGAGAGAGAGGGAGAGTGAGGCAGCGTGAGTGTGAGTGAGTGGGCGTATGCGCCGGGGTTGTGACTGGTGCGAGTTGAATGACCAGCGTTAACTTAATAGAAGTTGACACATGTCGCCACGCATGCAAAATGTATTCATCCAACCGCACAGCAGAGCGCGACGTTGACCGCTGCACACACGCACACACATATATGTATTTATTTATATATATATATGTATACATACTTGCTATATATAGTGTGCTCTCATATAGGGTTATTGTTGCTGTTCCAACGCACTTGATTTCAATTATGTGCGTGCTTCATGTCTGCCAATTAACGTGGCCATTGGCAGCAAGCCAGCCTGATTTCAATTCATATTAATAACACACACACACACACACACACACACACACACTCACACTTACATTTGTACATATAAAAAAAAGTAGACACTGTATTTCCGGCCGCTGCTTGTCAATTTGGACTCTTGTAATTTTCTCTCTCTCTCTTTTTTTATATATTTTTATTTTTGCTCTCTTTTTGCTGTTCCAACCCTCAGCTCGGCTTTGAACTTTCCGGTGAAACGTAGCATGAAATTTGTTTGTTTACAAACTGTTTGTATTGCATTTCTTGCTGCCGCTGCTGCCGCTCCTGCTGTTGTTGCTCTTGTTATTATTGTTATTGCTCCTGCTCTCATCGTTGTTGTTGTTGCTGTTGTTGTTATTATCAAATGCCGGAAATTATTGTACGCTATGGCATCAGCAGCATCGTGCTCGTTGTCCTCACATCGAAAAACAGCAGCGCGTCAACTTGTGTGTAAATCCTGTTTATATATATGTTTATAAGCGCGCCCCGACTTTTTGCTGAACGCTGATTTCATGCATCGTTGACTAATATCGAAAGCACTGTGCAGCAGTATCAAACGGCAAATATGCTGATTGCCAAACAACATGGCCAACAAACAGGAAAAAAAAAAAAAAAACAATAAAAAAAAACAGTAAAGCCGTCAGGATATCTTTCTCTCTGCGTCTGCCAAATGGAATATGGCTTAACGTATTTTTTTTATTTATTTATTTTCTTTATGCTTGCCATGCTCATGAATTTTCTTAATGATAATTGTAGAAGCTTGAGCTTAAAAATGTCGTGTGCAGAGACAATTGTGTCGAAAATAAGAGAAATGTGTTTCATCTTGAGCTTGGCCTTTGGCATTGACAGCGTATGGAATGTTGAGAATGAAATAGATAAGCAAATTTTATGAGTTTTGTAAACTATTTATTTATTGGTCATTTTTGATAAATATTCTCTTAATAAATATTCTGTTGTTATAGATGCTATTTATTTAATTGAAATAATAATAATTAATGAAAAAGCTGAGCAAATTTTATGTTTTTTTTTTATTTTGTTATTTATTTATTTATTGGCATTATTTGATAATTTTTTTGTATTGAAGATAAATAATTGTCTTAAATGAATTAATAAAAGGAATTAAATTAATAAAAGGAATTTTCTGCTTTCCTTATTTTTTTAATGATATTTAGATAATTCGTTGTTTGCATTAATTAATAAAATAAAGTATTTGAAGTTTAAGGTTTATTTTATTGATATTTGATGAATTTGCTTTAAAAATGAATTAATCAAAAATTTAAGGTTGTTATTTAAAGTTTCACATATTTTAATTGAGTATTTAAAGTTTAATATATTTTTCTATTGAGTTTTGAAAATTTATCTTTGAAATAAATTATGAAGAAATTCTTCTTCTTAATGTTATATAGAAAATTCGTTTATTGAATTAATTAATAATATAAAATATTTAAAGTTACATTTTTTGTTTGATATTTGAAAACTTGGCTATTAAATGAATTAATAAAACAAATTACTTTAAATTTGAATATTTTTTTATTCATAATATTTGAAAAAATAGCTATTTATATGAATTAATTAAGCAAAGAATTTTTTTAATATTTAAGTTTTAAGTTCAGTTAAAGTTTATATATTTTAAGTTATTTATTAAATTTGAATTTCCAATAAACTTGAATAGCCTGAAAACCTAGGCAATTACCATGGAAACAACAATATGAAAGCCAGATTTAAGCTTACGAAATTTCATGTGAACACAATGATAAGCTTAGCTGGCGGGGCATTATATTGTGGATGGAGAAGTTTAAAATCATATATTCGAGTAAAATCATATATTCGAGCCCATCAACAAATAATTCATAGTAATTGAATAAGGTTTAGTAATTGGATAAAAACGTATATAGACTTTTCTCTCTAGTCTCTATGAGTGACTAGAGAGGCTCAGACTCTGCAGCTCTGGTGTTGCTTGCAATGTGGCGAGAGCTGATAGAGAGAGAGGGAGAGAAAAAGACTGACGAAGGCATAGAGAGACGGCATGAAAGGAACGACGATGAGACAGATGACACTCAGCTAAACAGAAATAGTTAAATCGAATTGACTTTTAAGCTCAATCAATTTCAAGTACTTTAGACAATGGAGACAACGGTTCCAACTGCGTCTTCACAATCCCATTGCCAGCTCAATTGTACATTTTCCCTAAAAGTAAAAGAGACAAAAACTTCATAGATATGCAAGAACTCATATGACTAAAACAAAAAGTGTAAAATTAACAATAAATTGGGTCATCAGCAAAAATTTGAAATGCAGTTTCCAAAATTACACAGCAACAGTCGACAAAATCAAAGGGCACAGCAATTACAGCTGACAAATTGCAGAGAGAAGCACACTGAAAAAATGTAAATAAATTAAAATAAATTTTGAAAACTAAAACAGAAGCAATATGAGTTGTGCAGGTTATGAACTTTTTAAATATTTTTCTGGTATTTTTCACATTCTTTATTTATATATATTTTGTTGTAAAAACTTTTACAGAATAATTGCATTTGTTGTCCAAAATGTGATAAGCTTTAAAGCATTTGGCCAGTGTTGCCAGACAACACTATGCAAAATTGCGGTTAATTGAATTCAGTGAACAACATTTGTAGCTTGTGCTGGTCTCGTTGTCGGTGTTGTCATTCTTGTTGTTGTTGCTTGTCCAGCGGCAACATGGTTGAGCATTAATTGAAGTTTTGCCCTCCCTAATGGGGTTGACCGAACCGAACCGAACTGAACAAAATCGCGCATGACTAATTTTTCATGTTACTTTTTAAAGCGGTTGATATTAAAAAAAGAAGAAAACAAGAGCAAAGAGCAAAGAGAAAACAAAAAATGTTGTACACCCTACCTGAGGGTATTATTATTTTTTTGGCACGGAATATATATGAATATGAAGTAGGAATAGGTTAAAAATTTGTATGTATAAATATTCTATGCAGACTTAGCATATTTATATTAGTTTTCTTTTAATATGAAATATATTCTGCATTAAATTTATAGCAATATTTATCTGCTTTCTCTAAGCAGCGACACTCAAATCTCTTTAGCATTTATAACAAGTTTATTCTATTTTCATATTTTTATTGCAATTTATCTAGATTATTGTAATTAACGAGCTACTTTATATAAAATGATGTATTTTTTCCAATTACTAAATATTTAATTACTATATATTATCAAAAATTAAATTTATATATTTCCTTCACAAAAAAAGCTCAGAAACTCCTGATTCTTTTCAAGACTTCATTTGACATAATATATATATTTTTATATATATTTTAAAAAGTCAAGTTTAATATTTTTTAAACTGATATAGAAACAGTTCACTGAATTTTAAATTTATTTGCATTTATTAATTAACTAATTTACTAATTAATGTAGTTATTTATTTATTTTTATTTACACATATTTTTTTTTGTATTTCTTTAAACTATATGGCAACACATTTTTATCATGACTTCAATATGAATTATTTGTTTATTTATTTTATAATTTGTATACCCTGAACCCATTGAAAATGGGAAATCAGGGTATAATAGTTTAGTTATTTTTATAATTTATTTATAAGTTTTTTTTTTAAGCTTTCATTTCAAATTAATATGCAAGTTTGTTATTACTTTTACATGTTAATTACTTTCTTATTTTTACTTTTATTTATTATTATTTTTACTTTTAAAATATATTTAAATATATTTATATTGGCCAATACAATTTTCGTATTTGGAACTAACTTAAATGTATAGTAAGAGTATATTTAAGGTTGAGAACGGTAACAAGCAAACTACAGCAAGTTAGTCTGCCTTTTACACTATTTGCCGTTGCACATACATACACATGCTACATACGTTTATTTTTTGTTGTATGCTTCAGTTTTAATTGACAGCTGTACAGCTGATAATAAAATGCTGATATGAGCGTGTGTCAGATGCCAAATTGACAATTCCTTTCGTCATGCCCGCACGGTTTTCATGTTCATTGTCAGCTGCAAAACTTTTATAGCTGGGCTGTTGCGTGCATGTGTTGCATGTTGCATGATGTGTGTGGCAGGCGGCAATAGCAATAGCAGCAGCAATAGCAGCAGCTGTTCTCTCTTAGCTCTCTCTATATCGCTCTGTCAAACAGACAACATCAATAAAAGTCCGTAATGGAGAAGTGCATCAAATGACATTTCTCTATCTTCATTGGTATTCAAAGGCTGTGCGAAATGGCTAGAATGATAATAAACAGATACAATGTGCCACTGAAGGATATTTCTGCTGGTCTGAGCTGAAATTGTAAAATGCAAGCGAGAAAATTCTAGAGGAAAAATAAAAAATAAAATAATATAAATAGATGCATTGTATTTATTTTGGAAAAAAAAAAATTTTAAGTAGTTTTTAATGATTTTACATTATTAATCGGCTTAAATTAAAGCTCAAGTAATTTTAACTTAAATATCATATACTTCCAATTTGTCCGGAAACTATACATAATCTATATATAAATAAAAGGATTACAATTTAAAAAAATATAATATATATAAAATATAATAATAATATATAAAATATTATAATGATAATAAAAGGGTATTTATAAAAATAGGTAACTCAAATTCATTATTCATAAACATACATTTTTACAAATTCATAAAAAGTCTTTATAAAATTTAAATTCTATATAAATTGTAGTTTTTGTGAATATCCCTACTAAAATAAATAAATATAAATTTATAAATATTTTTTGTTAAATTGAATATTCATAAAAAAAAAGTTGTTTAAGTCATTGCATATACTTTTCTTACATATAATAATCATTTTAAAAGCAGGGAATACCCTTCTTCAATATTCTTGTGCGCATAAATCAATAGAGCATACGTATTTAGAAAATCGTATAAATATGTAAATTTTATGTAATTTTGTTTCGAATTCTTGGGTGCTTTAAATTTCCAGGACTACCCTTACTTTGCTTACAATTTGTATACATAACCTCAACTTGTGTAATCCCCACACGACAATTTAGTGCATAGCTGCGCATTTATTTTCTGATACACAGCCATAGACACCGACGATGGCAAATAGTTGCTATTGCTGTTGTTATTGTTTGGTTTTCGTATGCCAATTGCCACTGCCACTGCTGCTAATCCCCACAGAAAGCTTGTGGCGGCCCCAAAAAACTATGCAACAGAATGGAAAAGAAAAGCCGACCCAGAAAAAGAAAAAAAATAAATAAATTTACGCTCAGTGGCCAAAAAGCCAAAAACTGCATTTAAAATGTATATTCGAATCGGTGCTTGGCCTGAAATCCATTTGGCCAAAAACGTTGCCTGTTTATGCATGCAACTTGCAGTTGCTGCAATTTTCACTGGGCCGCTGTCAACGGCAATGCATAATTGCAATGCGAAATGCATTGCAGCTGCGACAAGGCGGCAAAGGCAAAAGGCCTTGAATATTAACTGCATACCAATCTGCCATAACTTTTGCGTCAGCTCGGTCTCGTCGAAAAAAAAAAACAAGAACAAAATCTTTTGCCAACGTGAACAGGCATATGTACAGGACACCTAAGTCCCGTGTGGAGTGTTCCATTTAACCCACAATCCACATGCAATAGTGAGTGAGACAGAGAGAGAGTGAGGGAGCGCGCTGTGTGGCAGCATCAACTCCCAACACTCGCTCAATAATCAATTCCATGCTGTTGCTTTTCGGTTCCATTCTGTTGCCGTTGACTCCTTCACATCGACAATGCCTTCGCTGTTCGTAGTTCTCCGTTCTGGCTATGCTTCGTTGTCGTCTCTTGATACCCCGCATAAAGTCGTTGAAGAGCAAACATGAATGATGACATTCCGTTGATGTAAACGTTCCAGGGGAATTATATCAAGAAAATAATAGAATATATCTCTCTTATATATGAATCTGCAGCAAATTAAGTAACTTATACATAAATTTTGTTAATTTTGTTCTTACGCTTTATATTTTCTGTAATATTCCCTAGAATTGTATTTTTTTTGCTGTAGTTAAATAATTTTAAGTATTAAATATGAATTTAATATGATTAAAAAACGTTTTTAAATAAAAATTTAAGAATATTATAAAATAATATGTTTAAAATTTTAATTTAATTGAATATATTAATATTTAATTAATATTAAATTTAAAATAATATTAATTAAATATTAATATTAAATTAAATTTAAATTTTAAACATATTATTTTTTTAACATATCAAATTATATGATAAATATATTATTTCTTAAATATATAAAATATTGTATATTCAAAAATCAAATTAAATTAAAAAATTTCACTTTGAATATAATTTTTTTTTCTATATTTAAAAAATAATTTATTTATAATTTTTGTAATCTTATTTTAATAATTGTACAAAATCGCTTCGCTTCCAGTTAATGTATAAAAAATTATATATTTAAAAAATTAACTACTTAAAACTTCATTTATTTTAATTTTTTTAATCGCATTAAATTCTCTTATTTTTTAATGTTTTAATTTGAGATTTTACAATTTTTTAAATATTTTCAAATCTTTTTACATATTATTAAACATTTTATATATTTAAAATTCTTTTAATTTATTTTTTACTCAATAATTTAAACAGGAAATATTTATTTGTAGTTTTCTATATTCCATTGACCAAATTTAATAATTCATTTAATTTTAACACTTTTTTTATAACAAGCTCTTTGACCTTTAAATATCTTTAAATAATTGTTTATAATTATTATTTTGCCTTGTATTATTTTTAAATTATTTTATTTATTATTTATTTACTGTTATCGAGATAAATTTATTTTAGACAGAGTTTATTGCTTTACTTACTGCAAGCATAATATCTCTTAGTCGAGCGCATTTACTTTTCACATATTCCCACTTGTTTTGTGTTACACTTGGCTTAGTTTTATACCCCTTTTGTTGTCATTGTCGTAGTCGTTGCCACCGTCGACAGCGTCTATGTCGCCGTGTGGCGTGAAAATTCAAATTAGGTTTTAAAATTTAATAAATGTTTGTGCAAATTAAAACGTGGCAAAGGCATCAGTTGCCCCAACGCCTCAGCTGAGTTCAACTCAATTGTGTTGCGCTCGAGACACCGTGAAAAAAAAAAAAAAAAAAAAATAGTACAACAAAAATAATCCAAGTTACTTTTAATGGTTTTTTCTGTCTAGTCCGAACACATACGTGCACTCACGAATACAAATGCATTTGAAATTGGCATTGTACTCTTTACTTCCATTTGCACTTAACTTTTTGGCTCGTAAAATATATTTCCATTTATTTTATATGAGTACGCAAATCGTATTCATAGCTTTGAGGGACATGCAACAATTGCATAAATTACAAAAAAGTTATTTCAATTTGTTTTTCTAGCTTATAGCTGTAAATTTGAAAGCAGCATTTTTTATATATTTTGGATTAAAACATGAACTGGTCAAATTGAATATAATGTAATTTCGTTAAAAAAAAGGATTATCTTTTTTGAAGATTTTTAATTTGATAAATCGAACACGAAAAAACGGATTACAACTTGATTAAATATATAAATCCGTTTTTTATCATTTATTAATTTTAAAATATTTACGGATGAATGAATAATGAATACATAGCTTAATATCAGAATATAATTTAACTTTTAATAAAAATATTAAAATTAATACTATAAAGATTTAATGCAACTTGGAAAAATAATATGATTTGTATTATTAAAAAAAGAAAAAAAAATATATAAGCAAAATAAATTCAATGAAAATATTGTTTGAATAACATTTATGTGATATAAAAGTTATATAATAAATTTAGATATATATTTTTTATTTTTTATATATTTTATTATATTTATTTAATTTTATTTATAATTTTTGCACTTAATTATCGTCGCTTGGGCCTTATCATCATCTGAACAAATCGCAATGAATTTTTATGCCAAGCAAACCAGTTGATGCCATATTGATTAGATATATTAGAAGTGAAATATTTTCCATTTAAATTGCTGCAAACAAGAAAATAATTAAAAAGAAATTTTAAATAATACATGCACATATTATAAATGTATAAGATATATTTTTAACTATGCCCTTACCAATAATAGCATTTGCGAAACCACCAGCCCGAACCAAAATCTTCAGCACAATTATTCTCCGCTTTATCATTGTCGCGATCGTGTGTTGAGAATTTCATATATCTTTGCGCTGAGAGCGCATCACCTGCTGTGCCATTGTAGTCGCCCAGCACATGCAAACGATAATTATCGCGTTCATTGTTTATTTGGAAATTGTTATAGTAGGCATAACGATGTTGATTATCGAAATCTTGTAGATATATGAAGAGTTCGTGGCGTCGTGATGATGTTATCAAATGTATATTCTCCAAGCCCATGAAAAATTCACCTCTTAAATCACCGAAACCCATTCGATAATCATTCCAATTGCGAAAAAAATTGACCGAACCATCGCGACGTCGCAATATTACAGTCCAGCCGGAACCGGCTAGATGCGAGTCACAGAACACTGGAAAGGCTTCGGCTCCGGGCACTTTAATTACATGTACATTCGTAGATTTGCCCAGGCAGCTCGACGAATGGCAATTCTGGATTTGTTTATCATATATAAATAATTTGTGAATCAATTGTTTCATCTTTAGATCGTCTTTGGCCATTTTGTTTCTCTGTTCCACAACAGTTTTTTCATTGAATTTAACATCGGCCTCCAGTTCTGCTATGCGGCGATCCTTCAATTCGAGCTTTATCATTTCACCCTCTGATACAGCATGATGTCTATTGATCAATGCCTTATTCGTTTCAATTAGAGCATCCTTAACTCTGCTGCTATTATTGCAGGACACGTTCAATTCCTTCAACTGTGTGAATTGTATATCCTTATTCCGCACACTTTCCTCACAGATACCAATGCGATTCTGTAGACTGGTCAATTGTAGCTCCAAATTCTTAAGATTTGCCTCCTGTGCATCATTCTTTCGCTGCAGTTCATTTAGTTGCGTGCTCTTTCGATTCATTTGTTCGCGCCACAGATTCTCTCGTATGGCCGTAGCATTCTCACAAACTCCCAGCTTTATTTGAATCGTATTTACCTGTTGTTCTGTTGCCTTTATTATGCCGCTTAGCTCTTTAATTTTGTCCTGCAATTCTGTGAAGTGATGCTGTTTCGTCTGCTGCAATATGGGCTTTACAATGTTCACGCAATACGCATTGCATTCTCCTTCCAAATCCTTGAACAAGGTCAGCGACTGAAATGCAAAAGAAAAGAAATTATTTTTCTTTGTTTGAGTTTAAGAAAAATTTGCAAACTCACCGGCTGTGATTTGCTATTCTTATCGAAGGCTACAAGGTCTTGGCTAGCAAAGGCGAAGAGCAATGATAATGTCCACAGATATCCATAATACTGCATTATCTTCAGGAGAATTGCGCTGCTGTCAATGACTTAATTCCTTTAAAATATTTTTGCAACTTTTTCAACTTTTTTTGCAGCTCTTTAAGCTTGAGCAATCACATTTAAACTAATGCATTCACTAAGTGCGCAAATTCCAATTCAGTTTGCATTGATTTATTGGAAGGCAATTGCATATTGTGTGCGTTATACAAATAACTGTAACAACAGATGTCTAATGCAGCTTATTGACAATAACTTCCAGTTTATTGACAATATCTGTGCCATTGTTTATATCTGGAAATTGTGCACATAGGCAAACAGCTGTGACTTTCATACGATAAGAGTATGTAGAGGAAAATATATAGAGAAGCTGTTGTGATAATAAAAAATATATATATATTATGTACAATTATTGAATGTAGGAATAAATGGTTTCATTAATGGTGTAGTAAGAAAAATGAAGATGGAACAGTATTATTGTGTAATAATATGGATGGGAATATGAATGAGAAGCTAAAGAACAATGAGAATGGGAATAAGGATGACAATAAGGATGACAATAACAATGATAATGACAATGACAATGACAATGATAAAGACAATGATAAAGACAATGATAAAGACAATGACAATGACAATGACATGATATAATAATATACAATAAAATTAATAAAAAAAATAAAATGATTAATAACGAAAATAATAATGATAATAAGGAGAAAACATAATATATATTAATAATAAATTTAAAAAAAAAAATTAAATTAAATTAAAAAATTAAATTAATTAATTAAAAACATAATTCATATATAAGACTAGTAAAATGAATTTATCTCTTTGTCATACTCTCACTTTCAGTGTTAAAAAAATAAATAAATAAATAAAATAAATAAAATTGTCATTTTAAAAACGAAAACAAGAGCAAAAACCCATTTGCTAAGCTTGCACCAAATAATAAAATCGTACTCATTTTATTAGCCATTTGAATAATTTAATTGCTAAATCATGCTCGAAAAAAGAAAATCGTTGACATGTTAAAGGATGCACAACCACAGACTGCCATTCGAAATATTTTAATATTTTGTGCTGAGAATCACGCAGCAGCAGCAGCAGCGGCAGTGGCAGCGTCAGTTGCACCCACTCAACCCACTTCTAAGCCGAACAGTTTTCAGCAATTTGCATTGTTGGCGCGCAGACAAAGGCGAACTGAGGCCATTTCACACACACTTAAACATTTGCATAAATTTTAATGTACACACACATAGGTAGACACACGCACACGCACACGCTGGCAGACACGTGAGAGCCACAACAAATGCTGGCCAGTTGCATGCACTAGATGGGGCGGGGGCGTCGTTGTGGGCGTGTGTGGGTGTGGGTGGTTGACGACAGGTTTAAATACATTTTGCACTTGGCAATGGGGGAAAACAGCAACAGCTTCCACACCAAATGGCAACAATTTTTGCCCAAATATGCACATATATATATATGCATATGCACATACATACATACATACATATGCATGCATGTATGCATGTCTGTGCACAGGTATGCTGCTGGTGGGTTTGCAGCCAGCTAGGCAGGCACCCGTAATAACGAGTTTTGCGGTAAATTGAATTGTTGGACATTCCGCACACACTAAAATCGTTTACGTTCGTTTCTCGCTGCGGTTGAGGTTTTTGGCGTTTGGGTCACATGTGAGCCGGAACGAACCGGACGAATCGGCGATCCTTAACCGATTGGGCTGGCCATATGGCCGTCTCGTCTTCCCCAAAAAGCAATTTTTTGACGAGCCTGTACGCAAATATTTATTGATATACACATGTGGGGCGGAGCAATTGTGTGTTGACCGTACGTTAACAACAGGACATGGCCCTTGGCATATGCGTAGACAGGAAAATTCATGCGGCAAGAAATTATGATGGTCATCAATTTCATTTCCGTTAGCTACACGATATGAGTGCTACGTACACGTAGCATACTTTTAAGGGCAGTCAAGGCTGCCACAGAAGCAATTTAATATATTAATTTGTGCAGAGAACAACTTTTGAGATTGTTGAGGATATTTTCTATAGCGAGAGAGTTTCTTTTTATAATTTTAACAATTAATAATCAAGAGAAAGAAAGATTACCTTTAAATAATTTTAATAAATAATTATTATTGAATTATTAAAAAAATAAATCTTTTTTTATATTGAGATGGCAATAATTTTTATTTTCGTTTACTCAGAACTCTTAGTGCTGGAAAAAAACAATAAATAAAATAAATAAATTTTTTTTTTTTTTTTTTTTTAAAGGTTTATTTTATTTTATTTAAACATTTTAAATAAATAAATAAAAAACAAAAAAGATTTTATACATCACTTTATTCATCTATATTACAATTTTGTGTATCTTATTAAATAAGATTTCTAATATCACAATTAAGAAATAAAAATATAATAATACATTTATTATTGTATAATTTAAATTTTTTTAAGATTATTGAGAGCATATTTAAAATACCAAAATATTTTTATTTTTTTAAATTTTTTATTATATATTAAAATGTATTTTTCTATTATTCAATTCATTTATTTAATTTAAAAAAGTATGATATAATTTTTTATTTATTCAAGTTTTTCTGATTTAATTGAAAAAAATTATAATATATTTTTAAATTTTCAATTTATTTATTTAATTTAAAAATGTTTATTATTCGCTTTTTTTTATTTTTTCATTAAACAATTTTTTTTAGATAATGTTTTTATTTTAATTTTGTTTTAATTCTTTTTTTTTTTATTTATTTTATATGTTTCTTATTTTTGTTTCTTATATTTAAATTTATTTTTTTTTTATTTTATTTATTTATTTATTTATTTATTTTTTTTTAATATACTTGAAAATAAATCTTTATATAAACATTTTTTTAATTTGTTATTTATTTATTTATTTATTGCAAGTAGTATTTATTTTTTGCATTCTCCGCTCGCATAATATTTAGCTAAAATTGCAAAGTATTTTTTTAAGAATTTTAAAATTAATTTTAATTAATAGTATTTTTTTTAAGAATTTTAAAATTAATTTATTTCACTTTGTATACCCTGTACTTATGTAAACAGCCATAGCATACCTCTTAGACAACACTTAAATATGAAATAGCATTTGCTAAGCAATTTTTCCAATTAGAAACACAAACACACACACACACACGCACACATATGTAAATGTGCATAAACAACAAGCCAGTTATGTAGATAGACAATGGTCAAGTCACATGGCCATGTGGTACATGGCGTATGCGTAATGTGGCCAATTGGATTTACACACGCACATATGCCAGTTTAGAAAGAGACAGATCTAGAGAGAGAAAGCGTGTTGAGGCAAAGATTTTAGCCAATGTCTTGCACCATAATTCAAATGGCTGCAGTTCATGTCCCTGTGACAGCTGCAGCTGCACTAGCTGCAACCAAGGACAATTTCCAACAAATTTTAAAATTTAGAGCACACATGCCACACTCGAGGGGAGGGCGGGCTGGCTGCGTTGCCAGGCAACAAACCAAACTCAACTGAACTCAACTCGAAGTCAGAAATTTGCTTGTCTTGCCTCAAAATATGCATAAATCTTGAGCTGGAAATTTATATTTACATTTTGCTCGTGCTATTTAACAACATTTGGTCAGACGACGAAGCAGCCTTGAGTGTGCTACTCGGCTGTTGAATATTTTGAGGTTTTTCAACCAACTCAGACCGGCTCAAACCAGGGCCCAAACACACATGCATGCATACATACATAGCTGGCCAAAAAACTCATGCGCCGTTATGTGGTTTTGTGCAGCGGCTTCAGAAAACTTTTGCATTTTACCACTTTGCACTTGTGCCATGCTGAGAGAGAGAGAGAGAGAGTGAGGGCGGGAGTGAGGCAGGCGTGGCTGCAAGTTGTTTGTTTTATTACAAGTGCCAAATAATTTAACTACTAAAATATTAAATTTCTGTTTGAATAGTTGTCAGAGAGTGTCCTTGTGGATGCCGCTCTATACACATACATACACATATATAGAGCTTCTGGCAATGGCCATAAATTGTTGGCTACCTAACATGCCCACCCACTCAATATATGTACATGTATGTGTGCATGCACACATATGTGAACTGTGGCAACTCAATGTGTGCTTAGGGAATCAACGGGTCATGTGTTTGAGTTTAATTAAAAAGGGGCATTAGGATAAAAACTTTTATAAACGTGCCCATATTCACTCGTATTTCTAAATGATGTATATGCCAAGTTTATGCTGGAACAATAGCAAGTGCGAGGGAGATAGACTGTGTGTGTGTGCGTGTGTGATAACTATTCTTGCAGTCTATACAGGTGTATTCGTTGGCCAAGTTGGGAGTTGAATGTCAGAGCAAAGCTGCTTTTTAACTACCCTCTTTTCTATTTTAGTGCTCAACTAGAGCTGCGCACATCAGTTTCAGTTAACAAAATTAAAGTTGATGAAACCAGAAATTAGAGTTTGAGCATTGAAATTAACTTGGATAAGATGGATGTAAGGGTTGAAATAAATTTGATAATGCAGAAAGTTTTAAACAAATTAGGGAGCTGGAAATTGAAAAAAATATAAAATATATAATAAAAATTTGTGAATATTTATTACAGTTTTCCTTTTTGAATATAATTATTATTTTTATTTATTTAAAATAATATATATGTTTTATTATCAAATTTATATTTTAAATGAATACAAATTTGTATATTAATTTTTATTCATTTATTTTGTTATTTATTTTTATTTTATTTATTTTTTATTAAAAAATCTGTATTGCTATTTATATTTTAAATGAATATTAATTCTATTTTATTTTTAATTATTTATTTTTATTTTTTTATTAATATATTTTTCCATTTTATTTCAAACATAATTTTTATTTATATTAATTAAAAAAATATTTTATTTATTATGCAAATTCATATTTAGACTGAATATAAATTTGTATTTCAATTTTAGTATTTATTTTTTTTTATTTTTTTAAATTTTTATTTATATTAATTTAAAAAATATTTTATTTATTATGCAAATTCATATTTAAAATGAATATAAATTGGTATTTCAATTTTAGTATTTATTTATTTTTTTTTTTTTTTTTTTTTTTAAATTTGTATTTATATTAATTACAAAATATTTTATTTATTATGCAAATTCGCATTTAAAATGAATAAAAAATTTGTATTTCAATTTTTGTATTTATTTTTTTATTTATTTTTTTTTTTTTAATTTTTATTTATAATTTTTTTTTTTTTTTTTTAATTTATTTATTATACAAATTCACATTTAAAATGAATTTTAGTATTTATTTTTTTATTTATTTATTTTTTTTAACTTTTTATTTATATTAATTTAAAAACTATTTTATTTATTTTACAAATTCATATTTGAAATGAATATAAATTGGTATTTCAATTTTAGTATTTATTTTTATTTATTTATTTTTTTTTTAAGTTCCATTTTATTATTATATTTTCTTTGATTTTGTTCATTTTTGTTACTAGCTTTAAACATAGATTTACATAAATGCAAATTGTATTCAATCTTCGCCATTCGTTTGTTTATAATCGAATATATATGTATATATATATGTGTATTTAGTGTTTTCAATGTATCTAAGCGGACTGACAATTGATCGTAAGAGTATATATCTGAGCTACAGGATACTTTTTAATAGAAATTCCGTCAATAACTGAGATAAAAACCGTTGTGGACAGCAAGTCGAGCAGCAGCAGTAGAGCAGCTGTCAAAAAGAATAACAAGCTGAAGAAGAAGAATCAACAAGAGAAGGAAAAACAACAAAAACAACAACAACAACAACTACTGCAATGAACACTTCATTCAGCAAGTTTAAATTGAACTGAAAATTGTGGTTTAGCTCGCACTTCAAATCCAAAAATGAACCATACACACAGAGATACACTAACACACACACACACTGCTAGCTTAGACTGCCATCGATTATGGCAGACGGCTTAAGAGCCAGTGCATGGGCGTTGGGTTGCGTGGGCGCATTTGAGACCCTCTGGCGGCTGTCATGTGGTCGATTTTAAGTGCTTCACTGTTGGTAATTTTCGGGCCAACGTTGGCACGGGTAGTGGGCGTGCACGGTGCAGAGTAGTGTCGGCCACTCGATAATGACTGCGATGACAACAGCAGCGAGTCGAAGCATTTTGGCAGCGTTGTCTTCAAAACAGAATTCGACTCGTATCGACAACGGCAACTGCAATTTACTGTGGCTACAGCAGCCACAAAAACAACAGCAATAGAAGCAACAGCAGCAACAACAATAATTACTACATCCACTACTGCAAGCACTTGAATATTTAGCAATTGCATTGGCAAACATTTCGCATTTTGTTTTGATAGCTATGATTTCTTAATCAGCGTAATGCATAGTTTATGCAATTTTTGAGCATTGTTTTAGAATAGCAACTGAATATATGTCAATTCATTAGATTAGAAGAAAGTTATTAATAATTAAAAAAGAAGATTTTTTTACCATTTGATAATGTAAAATAATAGAACGCAAAAAAATATATAAAAAAAAAGATATATAATAAATAAAATATAAATATAATACAAATTTATGAAAATTAAAATATGAAAAAAAAATATATATATATTGACTAAGTAAAAAAATTATTTAAATATATTAATAAATAATTTACTTATTATTTAAAAACTGTGAATTAATAGAGAAAAAATAAATATATTAAAATATGAATTTGAACAAAATAATTAAAAGAAATATATAAAAATAAATATATAAGAAATAAAATATATTAAAATATGAATTTAAACGAAATAATTATAAGAAATATATGAAAATAAATATATGTATAAGAAATATCAAAAATTAATTTATTTAATTTTTAATATAAATATTTAAAAAAAAATTATATATTTTATAATTATTATATAAAATTATAACAAATATAAATATAAGAAATATATAAAAATAAATATAAAGAAATAACAAAAATAATTTATTTTAATATAAATAATATTAAAAATTATACATTTTATAATTATTAAATATAATTATAAAAAATAAATTTGTGTTAAAACTGAAACATGAATAAACAAATATAATACACTCAATATAATACACTTAAAAAAATTAATTTTTTAATGTTTTATCTATAAAGAACATTTTTAATTATTAATGAATAAACTAAAATACTACAACAAACATAAATACATATATTCAAATATAAATATTAAAAATATATATATATATATAATTATAATAAATATATAATAATTTTATGAAAATGAAAATAAGCATAAAACAAAACCACAAAAAATTAAAAAAAATATTAAACTTCATAAATGTAGCTATTGTCTAATGTGACTAAACTAGGAAGCATTAAATAATTTAAATTTCAAATTTATATATATTTGCTTTAATTTAATGTGAATCTTAAGATTTCCAGAATCGAATTTCAAAGCCTCAAGCCGAAGCTGAAAGTAAATAATAGAAATTAGTCTTTTTTGAGAGAGAGAATATAGCTCTCTCTTATAAGAAATTTTAATTTGATTGATTGAAATTTGTAGGTTTTAACATAGACAGATTTTAAGGAACGCATGCTAATCAAGAATTATATACTTTATGAAGAAGTAGAAGTATTTTATGCTATCTGAACTAAATTATTTATTTAAATCTTAAATAAATTGAATTATATAAATTAAATTAATTAATGTTTGTTTGTGAAATATGGTATGGAAATACCATAAAATTCCTCACAAACTACCAGCTCTTACCTCAATTTTTGTTTGCTTGTTCAAGCCCTAGCCATTCGCAGCTATTCAGTTGATTTTGGACAAACTGAGAGCACATCAAAATACATATTCATTGAATTGAAATTCTTCAAATGATGATGAAGTATAATATATTCTACTCCTACTCACGTTTTGCTTATGCAAAATTCTTGTGTTTATTGAAGGATTTATTGTGCAAATTTCGAGTGTGTCTCAGCCTATTTGGCAAATGCCTCGTTAACGGCTTTAGATTATGTTTGAATGCTGGCAGACATAAACGTTACGTAAGCACCGTAGTCATAAACCACGTTTATCATGCCCAAACACGAAATCTTCTTCAGCTGCACTTCATTTGGTATCCTTTAGAGTCGTTTGGAGTCCATTCGAGTTCTGTCTGCCTGCCTGCCTGCCAGCTCATGCTGCCTGCTCCTACTGCCTGCTTGCCTGTCTGTTCTGGCTTTTATCTAATGTACTTGTCTGCTGGTCTGCCTTTTGCCCAGAAGGCAGTCCACTAACTAAGTATCCTTCATCAAAGTTGTACTCGCACCCGCACCATCAAAGCAACCAAACAACCCCCGACCAAAAATCTCTCCACAAAAAAATAACAACAACATGAACAACAACAACAACAACTACAACTCCGGACTCCAAGTAAATATTTCCACTTTTCGGCCACAAATGCAATTGGGCCTGATGATATTTGTTACTTCCGTTTTGGCCAGCAATGGAGGAAATGAAGTTCGTACTCTTGTTGCTGCTGCTGTTGTTAGTAATATTGTTGTTGTTGTACACTGCAACAAGCTGCGTTCGCACAATTCTCGTCAGATTTGTCAGCTTAGCAATTGTCTGGGCTATTCTTTAGTAATTCATGTTATTTTCTCAAATTTATTGTGCCATAAATAAAAATATTTTGTCAGATTTAGCTTGTTAAATTTTAAATTTATAATTTGTTTTTATTTCTTAAATAAATCTTAATGTGCGTAGAGCCAATTATATAGCAAGCTGAATATCTAAGTGGTCAAGAGACTTGTCAACTTTTAGCTTTATAATTTTAAAGAGATTTTGTACTTATGCAGATTATTTTATTTATATTTATTCAGTATTTTATTATTTGTTATTCTTTCTTAAATGTTATCAATCAAGTACTAAAGTCAGATAGTATATTTAATTTAATATAATATAAATTTATGTTTAATTAAATTCTTATGCATTTTTTATAAAAATAAAATAGTATATATATTTTATTTACATTTTTTTTATATATTTTTTTTATATATATACTACTTAATTATTTTAAATTTAATTTACTAATTTTTAAAAATATTTTATGGCTTTTGTAAACACAAAGTTTTAACAGGAATTTAAGAAATGAATTCATAAACATTTCTAAAATCACTTTTAAACATAGCTTGGAAATAACTATTAACTGTTTGAAACTTCACACTCTCTTCACGAGATCAACCGAACAAAAAAATCACACTCAGTCGCTCAGTCGCTCTCTCACTCAACAGACTTCGGTTCTTCTCGTTTTCGTTTTCGTGTGTTGCTCATTTAACGAACATCACCGAACATCTTTGCGATCGTTAATCAACGTGTTGAAGAAGCTGCCATCGCTTGCTCTTAGAATTTGTATTTATTTATTTATTTTTATTTTTTCAAAGTGTGAGTGAAAGACGTTTATTTGCAGGCATGGAGAAACGGTCAACAGATATTTGTCTGTCTGTTTTTATTAATATTTCAGAAACTAAATCTTTTTAATAATATGTATTTATTTATTTAAAAAATATTTTTGCATATAAATGTTATGTTTATAATTTTTAAAAATATGTTTAAGTTTACATAAATGAGAAATGTATTTAAATATATGAATATATATACAAATATTTTGTATTTTTTTATTTTTATGTATATAAATCTAATTTTTGTTATATATATAAATATATGTGTTTAAAAAGAAAAATGTTTTCAAACATGTATTTTTTGTACACAATATTTGTTTTTAAAAACGAAATATTATTATTTATTATTATATTTAATAATAGTTGTATAATGATTTAGTTTCTGAAATATCATTTAAAAATATTTTTATTATTATTTTAATTTATAATAATTATATTCCTATAAAATATTATTTATTAGTAATATTAAAATTATTTTAAAATTTAATTATAAATTAATGTTGCATTTGGTCGTAAATTATAGATTAAAATGTTTTTTATAGCAAATTTGAACTTGAACATTAAGCAAATGTTTCAATGCATTTATTAATATTTATTTGTTTTATTTTATTTATATATTTAATTAATTAATTATTTATTTATTTTATTTTATTATTATTATTTATTTTATTTTTTTGTGCTATTTCATATTTTTATGCATATAGATTTCCCTCACTTATAATAATGTCCATCCAATATTTCGCTCAGTGCTGCAGCAAACCACAAATTTCCTGTTGCTATTGTGTGTCTTGTATTTGTTGTTGTTGTTCTTCTTTTTTTCATTTGCTGGTGAATCCCAGCGAATAATCTGCGTAAACATCAATTTGAATGGTTCGGCCAGTCGCTTACAACTGGATAAGCCATTATTCACTATTCAACACACACACACACACACACACACACACACAACTCAGCTAGTCAACATTCACAATGGACTTGCCCATTCACCATGCTTTCTTCACTAACTGATGTATGATGTGCTTAGGTATGCGTAGGAAAAACCCAAAAAAAAAAAGGAAGAAAAGTGAATGAAAACCAAAATGAAACCGCAATGTTTCATTTGTTTTATGGTCGAATTGCATGCAATGGAAATTTGAATATATATATATATAGGTAGAGTGTTGTATATAGAAGTGTGTGTGTATGTGCGTGTGCATGGTTTAGTATATTGCCCTTTGAGCACATTTCTAGCCACTTTATCGCCTTTCCACATCTACTCATTGCTTTCTTATCTTGGAGCATTACCAGCGCCTGCATAGCAAATTCTCAGCCTATCTGTAGGCTATGTGTGTGTGTGTGTGCTTATATCTGTGTCCGCTTGTGTCCAATTCCAGGCACTTGTCCCATTGAAACTTTGTGCATTGTGTGACAAGTCGACATATACATATGTGCATTGCACTCACACTCGCCAACTCCCACTCTCTGTCTCATTCACTTGCACGAACTTTGTCTCCTGGTCTCGGGTCGCTTGTTGATATTGCACTTTGCCTTGCATGCAAAAATTTTTGGCAACTGATGCGCTGCCTGTGGCTGCAAGCTTAGGGGCCAAAAGCCAAACAGTTGCTTTGCCAAATGAACTTTTCTAATACTATGAACCAAGAGGCAATACCCGAGCAGCACACACCCCCGCCCCTGCCGCGCCTTCTTGGTATTTCTGCTTCTCTCTCGCTCTGCCTTAGCTTTAGGTTAGGCTTTTGTGCCCACGACACAGACTCTTAACAGGAGCTTTAGTTGTCCGTTGGTTTTGCAGACTCGTTTTCATTCATGGCATGGCAAATTATTCTGTCGTTAATTAGTGAACGATACACACACACACACACAAGCGCATACGCACATTCACGTGCAGTCGAAAGACTTGGCTTATTTCTACATCATTTGCACGCACTCAAAGTTGTGTATCTGAAACTTGGAACTGATGTCCTGTCATTTCATTGCTATATGAACATTTCTCTGCCTCCCTCCCTCACACACACACACACACACATACACCTACGCACACTTGTCATTATCCTGGCTGGACCGCAAATTGCTTTGGCTACCATTTTCATTTGCTTTTAGGCTCTAACTAACCATTCGGTCTTCGTCTTCTTCACAAATTCTTGTTTATCTTGGCTACGGCACTTGAATTGAGTGACAAGCAGCCTCGGCCATGGCCAAATAGCTTGCATGGGCACTCAAGCAGGCGGAGCACAGGTATCTAGAAATTTAATGGCCATAACAATTAGGCAGGGAAAATTGAGAAATTATTTATGATACGTAGCGATGCACTTAACTAAAGTAATGATAGATAAAATAGCTAGAACATTTTGTAATTATTTCAAAAATCGATAACAATATAATCGGTAATAGTGGCACTCCTGTTTGATCAATCTAGCACAATAATTTTATATAATAAATTAATAATAAACAATTTACAAAATATAAATCAAAAAATAATTAATCAATTATGAAATGAATTTAAGCTTGTTTTACGCATTAGCACTTCAAAATGAAATATTTGGAATATTTTATCGATATACAAATTATAAAATGTAGTTATTCAGGTAGTTATCGAAGTTAAACGCTCCCGGCCTTGAATGTCTGATGGGAGAATTCAGCTGATTGTCAAATCAATCTAAATATTCATATTGACCAAATAAAATGACAAAACTGTAAATTATCAGCATTTAACATGTTATCGATAACTTCAACAATTGCTAAAATATAGTTATCGATATGTGTATATTTACTAGTGAAAATAGTGGTTAATCTTTAAGTCATTCAAATGAATTTACAAGTCGAAATAAGTATTTAAACTATTAAAATGTTATCGATAGTTTAAAGCAAGAATTGCTTAAATGGATTTATCGATATAGTATCTTTGTTTATGAAATCTGTTGTATTTCCTGGACCAAAGGGGTTGGCAAATCTTAAATATGTAAATTAGTAAATTAAAATGTTATCGATAACTTTAGCATTCGTGCCGATTAACATTTTCATATGGTACTTCATGTGTATGTATAAAAATAAATAATTAATATTAATCGAAGCAACATTTAATCATTTAAAATGTTATCGATAACTTAATTGCTCAAACATAGCTATCAAATATTGTATCACCTTTGTTGGGTCAGCCTAATGCATTCCCATAAACAATTTCCAAGTAATCTCTTATTGTAATCAGCTTTGCTCTCGCATGGAAATCTAAGCCGAGCCAAGGCTGGGCTTACTTGAGCTTAACGCACTTACATAAAAACTAATGTAGCTCTCTAGGCATTTTAATATTAATATATATTTAAGCTGAAAGCGAACAAAACGATGGCGAAAAAAAAACCATTAACAAAAAGCAGATGTTCAAGTCGAGCAACAAGAACAAAACGCGTCTCAGTCTCAGTCGCAAAAACTAATTTGTATGCGAAAAGGCGAAGTTTGTGTTGTCGCCAGAATCAACCCACTGAGGGTCTGTTCGTCTTACTGTCTCTCTGACCACGTGTCAGTCGTATATTTGTTGGACGTTGCCAAAATGCGTAATATCACATTTGGGCGGAGATACACCCCCTTCTACCGCTCCCGCCACGGACTTGGCCAAGTGAGCAACTGGATTTGGCCTGGTGTCTGGCTTTATGCTGGAAGTGTTGAAGCGCAGGTGACGGCGACAGGAAGAGCTATAGCTGTTGGGCATCCACAGTGGCCTAGGCAACAGTTCTCTTACAAAATATACTACCCAAAAATAGCAATACATAGACGTTATTATATGACCACAGACACACAAGCGGCCAGACAGAGCGACAGAGGGACAAAGGGACAGACAAATAGACAAACTCAGACGGCTTTGGGCGTTGTGTAAATAAATTGAAGATTTGTTTTGACCAACCGAGTCTCTTTATGTTTGAGTGTGTGTGTCTATCGATACTTGAGGCCTTTCTGCCTTTCGAAACTGTCAACGTATGGAATAACACAATTTTTATTCAGCATGTTTATTCATGGGCAAACTAATTTTTGCCAAATTAAATATATATATATATTAAACAGCTGCCTGCAGTTTTTGCCTTTTTCCTTCCTATTGGCTATTTATTTCGAATGGCATTTTTATTGCTCGAAAATACTTGAGAAATTCCATTGCTTGAATTTTGGAAGATAAAATAAATGTTTATTGGACTTGATATGTGATTAAAGTTTATTTCAGATAGGAAAATGACTAAATTTGTTTCTTTTAAGGTTTATGGGTTTTAAATTTCTATTTAACTAGGAAATAGGAAATTTTTTATTAAAAAATGGAATCTAACAGTTTTAGAAATGAAATTTAAATTGAATTCGAATTAAATTTGAAATTGGAATTTCATTATGTAGTATATAAAATCTTTTGAAATTTTATATATTTTTTTTATTTTAAGTTTATTAAATTAAATAATTAAAATAATAATTTACCTTACGCAAAGCTTTATAAAAGTTAAATTTACTTTGTTTACTCGTTCGTAATATGGGAAAGTTTAATCATTTTTTATTTTAGGCTCGTGTTGCTGCTTTTTTCTCTCTCTCTCTCTCTCTCTACTTCGCTCTTACGTTCGCTGAATTACGCATTGAATTCAAAGCATTTGCCCTGAAATCTATGTCCTCATGATTTATAAAGTCATTGCAAGCATGAAGACTTATTCTAACTAACTAAATAATGAAACTTACAATTTTACTAAAATACAATATTAATATGTAAATAATCATATAATTAAAATATCTGAGCTCGCCATCTACAGCTATAGTTGACCTTTTTAATTATTTACGCACTGCTCGCGAGATCAATCGAAAGAAATCATGCTCATTTACGCTCTCGGCTAGAGTCTTCGGCTTTCTTCGGTTTGTTTGCCGATTGAGCACCGCGTTGAATTATTCGTATGACGCTCTCTTCGTTTGGAGAGTGATTCCATTGACTCTCACACAATGAATTTCAGTGAGCGAATAACTAGAGCCAATGAAAACAGTCTTCACATTCACATAGACACATATTGAGCTCGCTCTGGATGTTTTTAGCGAAGACAACCCTCGCATGCAAACTAATACACACACAAACAAGTTTTTGCTTTGCAGTGTACGCAAAAACTGCTCCGTAGCAGGAAGAGCAATAAAAATATGACTATGCTCTGGCTACCGCTCTCTTTTATGACGGGAGAGCAGAACGAAATAATGAATGAATTCTGCTCTGCTCTCGGAGTTTGTTGTGTTCAAATCTGTAGCACAAAACGAAATGAACGACTACGTTTTGAAAGAGCGGTAGCCGAAAAAGGAGAGCGAGATGAGAGCAGAGCAAACGCAATTGACTTTTTTACTACGGCTTGCAATGCTTGTAAAACGCAAGAAACGATCGGCAGAAAACGAGAGCGAAAAAAAGAGCTCTGGCCGATCGCGAATGAACTCGTTAAAAACCCGATGCCATCAATCGGTTGCTCTCTGACTTTTATCAAAGTGTGAGTGAAAAACACTGACATAAAAATAATCAAAAAACAAATGGACAATAGTTATGTGCAAGCTATGAAAAATATAAAAATAAAAATAATAATAATAATAATAATAATAAAAGAAAACAAACGGACAATAGTTATGGGCAAGCTATGAAAAATACCAAAATAAAAATTATAATAATGATGAAAAAAGAAAAGACGTTAAGATAAAAAAATTAATAAATAACGGAAAAATTATACAAATTTTGAAATTAAAGAAATGTGGAAAAAATGTTATTTGTTTGTATATCTTCTTTTTTTTTGGAGAATTTAATCCACATATAAAGTTACAATCATTAATTAATAAATATATTTATAAAATATAAAAATATAAATAAAAAATATATATATCGCATAAAATAAAAACAAGCAAATGAATTGAACTTAGATTAAATTTATTTTATTTATTTATTTTTTTATTAATTTTTAATTTAATTTATAATTTACAAAAACAGTCAACCCATTTTATTAATTATTATTAATTATGTAGTTATTAATTAAAATATATTTTCATTTAATTTAAAAAAATGCATATACATACATAGATTAATTTAGCTCTTTATTGCTTATAATATAACTATATATATTGTTGTAAATTTGCAGAATTTCCTTCAAATATTCTAGTAAAATTTTGACCCACATAAGTTGTATATTCCATCCACAACAACAATAGCTGTGCAAATTTCAACAATTTTGGAAACTTTAACGAATTTTAGCAGTAAGGTTTACGCTCTTCCATAGCTCACATAGTTCATAGAGAATTTCATTTAAATATTTGATACACAAATTTCAATAACAACTGCTGCTTAGGTCAACTTAAGTATCTCATATGAAATGGAATTGAGTTAAATCAAAGCCTTGCAATGAAATCATTAATGAGCTTTGCTAGTTGCTTTTGCTTGAAGAGCTGCTCAAGCCAACTGAATATTGCCATCGTTGCTGGCATTCTATAAGCTGCTTAAATTTGATCCTTTGAAGCATTAAAGGCTTTTGTGTGTGTGTGCTTACACACATGCGATGCCAGGCATAAATTATAACATTTTTTCATTTAATTAAAACAAATAATAATATAAATGCAAACAGAGAAAAAGTAAAGGAAAAACAATTGCAAAGTAAACAGTTTAAGGCAGTCAAATAAGGCTGACGTTGACGTTGACATTGCCGACAATAATGCGTATGCTAATGATGATGATGATCGTAATGATGATGTTGATGATGATTGCGATGGAAATGACGATGAAGTAAACAAAACTAAAGGAGCAACGAGAACAAAATAATCAAATCATTTGCAAAAATAAAATAAAATTACAATGAATTATATGTAATGTATTTACATACACACACACACCCATCCACAACCATTCGCACACACACACACATACAAATTATGCTGTGCATGCCACGCCCCGTTCATGTGCACGAAACGCCCCGTTGAACTTTTGCCTGCGGCATTTAGCAGCATGTGACGCCCTCTTGTATGCTATTAAATTTTTTATTATATACTTGTATAAATTCGAAGAAATGAAAAGAACAAACAGCTCAAGCAAGAGCAGCTTCAGCATCACAATTTATACTTGAACGTAATCGGGCAATACACATTTTGGATAAAAGATTGATTCAGTATGGGTATTTAGGGAATGCGAGTATAAGTGGAATATGTGTGTGCAGAGTAATAGCAGCTTATCAATTTCGAACGTGATACAAATTGTGAGGGACATACAGATAGTATATATAGATAGAGGAGAAAAGAGAGAATAGGAATAGGAACAAGAACTAGTGCAATAATAGCAGTATGAGTAAGAGTTTGAAAGAAAGAGAAGAGAAGAGAGGAAGGAAGTTATTTACATATTAAATTATTTTATTATAAAATTAATAAATTATTATATGAAATTATTAATTTATTAAATTTTTGTTTATTTTTTTTTTATTTATTTATATTTTTTTTAATATTAAATTATTTAATTATAAAATTAATAAATTATTATATGAAATTATTAATTTATTAAATTTTTGTTTATTTTTTTTTTTTATTGAGCTACGCAAAAAAATTAATCAATTAAAAAATTGTAAATTATAAAAATTAAATATAATCGAAACATAATCGAAACATAATGTGTTTATGAGAGAGAGGAAAATTAAGGATGATTAGCCTAAGAGAGAAAATGCGTGTAAAAGAGAGAGAGAGAGAGAGAGAGAGAGAGAGAGAGAGAGAGAGGAGGGAGACAAAGATAGGGAGATTTATAGTCAAAGAGAGAAAGTGAACCATAATGATATTGATAGAGAAAAAAGATTAATAAAAAAAATGAGACAGAAAAAAGTGAGTAAGGAGGAAGAGAAAGACGAAGAGATAGAGGTAGAGGTAGCGGTAGAGGTACAGGTAGAGGTAGAGGTAGAGGTAGAGGTAGAGGTAGAGGTAGAGGTAGAGGTAGAGGTAGAGGTAGAGGTAGAGGTAGCGTTAGAGATAGAGGTCGAGATAGATGAAGAGGAATAGGAAAAGGAAGAGAAAGAGGAAGATGTAGAGGAACATGAATTGGTAGAGGTAAAGGTAGAGGTAAAGGTCGTGGAAGAAGGAAGAGAAATACAGATCCAAGAGATAGGGAATGTAAGAAAAAACATGTACGTATAGAAACAGAGAGTAAGAGAGATACATTTAGAAAGTCAGATACCCGGAATGAAAGACAAAAACAAAAAACAAAAGAAAAAGAATAGAATGAAACAGAAAGAGAGAGAGGGGGAGAGAGAGTGCGGAATAATTGTAGAAAGGAAAAACCGATAAACAAATCTCCATCCCTGCTCTCTCGAGCATACTCTCTAAAAACCTGCATGTCTATGGAAGGAACAACTTTCTGAGACAACACAATCGTAAAATTACCCAAGCGATATTTATCGATAAATCACGTTACTGTCCACTACTTACAGATCTAATGGGTATTTAAGTCGTGTTGAATTCTGATTATGCCTCGCGCTGGCGCTGCATGTGCTTGGCTCCAACGTTCAAACGCGTTTTTTACATGTTTAAAGCGAACAAATTGTGAAAAACGTCTGTTGTTTCTCTCTCTCTCTCTCTCTCTCTCTCTCTCTCACTCGCTCTCTGTGAATTTTTTTTTTATTTTGTTGGCCTGCAGGGATTTTGTTGTTATATGGTATGCGGGTATTCCTTTCTGCTTGCTGCGCTGCTTTGTAGGGGCGAGTGTGTGTGGGTCTTTTTTTTTTTGCCCTCAATTTCATTTGCAATTGAATTTGGGATTATTTTTCATTTTTGCTGCGCATCTTGCAAAGGTCACAAGTGGCCCGAATTGGTGGCAAAGGAGACGGTCGAATGGCTCGAACCGAAAGCCTCGTCAAACCCCCGTCTCGCCCCTTTCCCGGCTCGCGCTATACAAAAGCCGCTTGCATGTCTGAGCGCCGTTTGTCTCTGACTGACGCTTGTTCTTCTTCTTGCTGCTGTTATTGTTGTTGTGCTGGAAATCCCCTTGGCAGTAGCATGTTAAGGAAGGAGGGAGAAACTCGGCAGCAACGGGAAGTTGTAAAATTCATAAGTCGAGCGCGTGGCTTTTGTGCAATTGGAGCAACAAGAAACAAGAAGAAAGCCAAAGGCAAAGAAAGTAGAAGAACAAAAAAATAGATATAGAAAAAATCTTGTACAAGTGCAAGTTGCTTCAATTTAAAGGGGGTGTGGGGACTGTATTGAATTGGGTGTCGAAGCGACTGCTGCTGGGAAAGATAACACCAAAGTGCACTTTAATCTCTGTGAAGAAATCTCAGAGCGTTGCGAGGCTGCAGCAAAAATATGATTGAAGTGTTGGCTGTGTGTGGTTAGCACAACCAGCAACTGCGTGTGTGTGTGTGTGTGTGTGTGTGTGTGTGTCAACCAAAATGGTACAAAAAAGCTAAAGCTTGAGTGGCAGCCAAAAGAGATAGACAGAAGAAGAGAGAGAGCGAGAGAGCAAGAGAGCAATGTAAAATGAAATGTGAAGTAAACTGCGCCAACAGCTGCTGATTGAAATGGCGCGACTGCTGAGAGGCCAAACACACACGCACACTCACACTCACACACACACAGAGATACAGAGATGTCACACACATACATGTGTGCAAAAGAAAATGTTAAGGTGAGGGTGGTAGAATTGAAGGAGCTGCCATCTCGAGTGCCACACTCAAAGGCAACAGCAGCAAGCGCACAGCAGCATAAAGACCGAAAATCAGACAACATCTTGGGCTAAAGAATCTCCAGCTGATGCCTGAAGACTGCCAGCGTCCAGGCAAACTCATCAGATAAGCACGATTGAATGCAGCCAGCAGCAGAGTGATGGACGGGCTGCAGATACAACAAAGCTGTCCTAAAAAGCAACCAAAAGAAAGTAAAGGCGCTGCAACAACAACAAAACAGCAACAAAAAAAGTGGCTGGCAAAAAAAAAGCGAAATAAAAAACGGGTCATTGGAGTAAGATGAGCGACCGCTCTTAAAACCAGAAAAAAAAGAAGAAAATCCAGCAGCAGCAGCGTCAGCAGCAGGAGCAGGGACAGCAATAGCTGCAACCTCAAGTCCGCCCCTTAAAATGGTAATGCCGCGGTGCACAAAGCGCAATACGATGAGCGAGCATACCGTTTTGCCCTAATCAAATCAGAATTCTAGGCGACTAGGCAAAAGTCCTGTAAAGGGGCGGTGCAGCTGACAGTAAAAGAGTTGTGCTTTATAGATTGTTCAGAATGTGTATATTGCGATAGTTTATGAAGAAATTTCTTAGCTAGAGTATTTCATTATAGAATGTAATAATAATTACTTTTATGCTCATTAGCATTGACATCATTTCTGCGATTTTCATTAGCATTATTCATATATTATTCTTATTGCTTAAAATTAGTATTACAAATTATTATTAATTATACAAAAAAAAAAACTTTTAAGTATTAGACAATAGGAAACATATATGAATGATAATCACAGCAATATATAGTAAAATATATAATAATAAAATATATAAATATTATTCATATTATATTATTTATATATTTTATTATTATATATTTCTGTGAGCAGCATAATCAATATATATATATATATATATTATTCTTATTCTTTAAAATTATTATTATTTATAAAATATAATAATAATATAATAAAATATAATATATAATTTTAAAAAATAATAATATTAAAAATAATTAATAAAAATAATTATAAAAGTTATTCATTTTTTTTATTTATTAAAAAATAGAGAAAATTATTAGTATTATTTTTATTTATATATTCAATATATATACTACTATATATATATATACTATACTATATAATTATTATTTTGGCACTTTCGTTATTTTCATTTTCATTACAATTATTCATATTCTCTTAAAATTGTCATGTCATTCCATAATTTTCATGGAATATCATAAGCAGTAATAATAATTTAATATGATTAATAATATTTATTGAAATATTATTGAAAATGAATAATAATATTTAATGAAATTGCTCATTACTCTTTTCATATTATTGTGAAAATGAATGAAAATGTCATTACCATATCATTATTTGCATTAGCGTTATCATTTTTATATTATTTATTTTTATATTATATTTTTTTATTTTTATATTCACTTTTTTTTATATAAACAACTCTTCCGCTTGTTTATTATTTTTTTAAATATATTATTATGTTATTATTCTCGTTCATTATTATTGAATTTTAATTTGTCTTGTCAAAATGATTATTATATTATTTATTATATTATTTTCATTAATAATCATTATCAATATTAATATAATTTTCATTAGTGTTTCGGGATATTCAATTTTTGCTGCTTTAATCAGAATTCCTAATTCTAACTAACAAGATAGAGGAACACCCTCAACAAAAATTGTAATTCACAATTTTCGCCAAGCAATTTGCTCAACTCTAATCCTAAAAAAAATAACTGAAATATCTTTATATTTTTTTTTCGCACATTAGCATTGTTTCTAATGGTATTCATGAAATGATTGCACAATAATTTTGCAGCTGAGTATACCCAGTGCAGCTGTAACGCTGATAGGGCATAAAGCGAAGAGACAGAGAATTAAGGGAAGGATGCCTTTGAAATGCAAATTACACCCAAGAGAGAGTTGTTGAGGGAGAGAGAGTTGGGATAGCATAGAATGGAATGGAATGGAATGGGATGGGTTGGGAGTGCGAGTGCGAGTGCCGAGATGCAGCGGAAAAGAAAATGCGGAAGCTGCGCGCTGTCGGATTCTTGGCTTGTCGAGTGTTATGTATTTAGTGGCTGCCGCTGCCACGACTGCTCCTCGAGCTCTTTAGCTCTTTAGCACCTGCCGTACAATTTGTGCTTTGGCATAGGTCGCGTTTTCATTGCTGTTGTTGTGGCAGTGGCGTTGCCACACCAGTCAAACCAGCTGAAATTTGGCAACGCCGTGAACTCGCCGCCCAAAGAAATAATAAAGACAAACAGTGTGCGTTGGCTTGCATAAAAAAAAACGTTGTAGAAGAAGCAGCCAGGTAAGGGAAAACTGTGTAAAAGCATAATGATAATGGCAGCAACAGCAGTCATAACTCCCTCCTACCTAAACTCCTGCTCTTCACACTTTTGCGTCCAACTTGACACAATAGCACGCGGCCAAATAAAAATTTATGGCACAGCTGAAAACTGCAATGTAGCCAGTGTGTACACTGTGGCCCCGAGTCCGAAATCCCCATTTCGAATTGCGTGCAAGCGAGAGGGAAAGAGTGAGAGTGTGGAAGGGAGTGAGGTCGTGGAAATCCGGAATGGGAATGGGAGCCGCACCGTAAAACTGGGTGGCCTGTTATGAGTTTTAACGGTTCGTTGAAGCCGGTCAGCAGCATTGGCGAGATGGAATTTAAGTAGAAACCAAAAATACAAACGAAAACAAAAAGTACAGAAATACAAACAAAAATAAAAAAGAATAAAAACTTTTAATGAAAAGTGCACTGAATTCTTAATACCCGTCCAGTCAAAAGCTCCTGCTATATATATATATATTTTTTTTATGACTATTTGCACTACGACGCACTTTCGATTATGCTCTTTAAAGTCAGGCGTATACTTTGGATTTAAGCACATACGAAATATATATGTACGCTATATACAATATAATATTTATATATGCCTGCTTGAGCATATCTGATGGGCTATTAAAGTTGCGTAAAGTGCTGTTTAAATATAATTCAAAGAGTGAAACGCTTAAAAATCATAATTATTAATTGCTATTGAGTACGCACAGGAAATCATTTTTTTTTTATTTAAGCTCATTTTATAATATGACACTTCAATAAAAATCATAAAATAATTTAATAAAAAGGATTTTTATTTTATTTATTTATTATTATTATTATTATTTTTTTTTTTTTTTAATTTATGCTTTTTTAAATCAATTTTATTTTTGACACACTTTGGCTACTGCTTTTCATGATTTGTAGATTTTTTTTAAATTTATATATTTAATAAAATTGTGTTAATAAATTTGTCTTCTTATAAAAAGAATAGAAATGAAATAAATACAATTCTTTATGCTCTTATCGCACTTTTAATAATTTAAATATTATAAGAAGACTGATAAGATCAAATATTTTTATCCAAGAAATGTTTATGTTTTCCAAGAAAAATATTTTTCTAAAGGTAAAGCATAAATTTATAAAACTAAAAAAATTATTTAATTTTAATACAGAAAAACAGCAATTCAAAATTAATACAATTTATTATCAAATAAAATAGAACAAAATAATAATAAAATAATAAAAACAATAAAAATTAACAAAATAATAATTTAAAAATATATTATAAATAATAATAAAATAATGAGAACAATAAAAATTAATCAAATAATAATTTAAAAATATATTATAAATAATAATAAAATAATAAGAACAATAAAAATTAATAAAATAATAATTTAAAAATCTATTATAAATAATAATAAAATAATAAGAACAATAAAAATTAATAAAACAATAATTTAAAAATATATTATAAATAATAATAAAATAATAAGAGCAATAAAAATTAATAAAAATAATAATTAAAAAATATATTAAAAACATAATCATACAATAATAATTTTAAAGTTTTTTTTTTTAAATTAAAAATTCCTTACAGCTAAAGAATTTTATATGTTGAGCACTCTAAGGCTCAAGGCGCCACAGAAAGCTAGTCTAGATTAAAAACTATTTCATTTTTATATATTATTTAATTTTCGTATTCTTAATTCACTTAAAGCGACTTTGGGCTTTGTCTTACTGCCCCAGAGCGAGCAGTGCGCCCATATTGCAGGCCAGATATGCAAAATGTATGTAAATGGCCAGAGCCATAAAAATGCGGGCAACTTTAAAAAACATAAAATAAAATGTAAAGAAAAAAGAAAAGATTCCTGAGTGCCTCCTCAGTTGACAATTGCTGCTGTGTGGAAAACGCGTCAAGATAAAAGAAAATTTTTCAGAAGCGGGCGGGGCGCTCGCAGAAAGTAAAAAAAAAAGTTAAAAAAAAGAAGGAACCGTGCACAGCGTTTAAACAATAAAACAATAAATTTTCATTACCGGACTCGTGGCTATTAACTGTTTCCGCTGGCCAAAAAAAAAGTAAATGCATTTAAACAGGCAGCAGTTTTAAATGTGTATAAAAATAAATAAAACACAAATTGTTATATATATATTTTTATAAATATATATGTATATATTTAATTTATATGTAGTTACATTACGTTTGAATTGCACTGAACGCTCGAAAGTATGCAACACTTTTGTAATTTATTTAATTTCTGTCGACTTTTTTTTCCCTCTCATTTCATACGTTTGACTTTGGCATTTCACATTATAAATTTTTATACTTTTTATACGTTTTTTCTGCATTTTTTTAAATATTTTACTTTTTTTCTTACCTTTTTTTGTTTCATTTGCCCGCACTTGGCATTTTCTCTGTGTCTGTGTGTTTTGCGCTTTAATTACATTTTCGTGGTTTTCATTTTGTGCACCATAAATAATTTCACCCATGCAATGCTGCGCGGCTGCTTCTGTTACCTTTTTTTATTATTCTACTTCTTTCTCTCTCTTTTTGCTATTTCCATTTTTCCCTTCGCATAAAATGATTTGGCCCACGTCCAGAGTAGGTGAACACAAAACTAAATGTTGTTGTTGCCTTCTGCGGCTGCATCAGCATTAATTTGCTTAAAATGTATACGTGCTTGAAAAGGAGATTTTCTATTTTCTTCAATACTTTAAAAAGTGAGCAACGAAAGTATATTGGTTTTACAATGGGAGATTGAGAGATTTTATTGAATGGGAGATTGACATTTTTGAGAATTTATATAAAATATTTTATTAAGGGTCTCTCTATTGAAAACTTACATAAAAAAAATTATTTATTATAAATATTATAACATATTATATAAAAAATATTTATTTATTATAAATACTATAAAAATATTTATATATCATAAATATAAAATATTTTCTAAAAATATTTATTTACTATAAAAAATTTTAATAAATAGTTGGATTACTTCTTTATGCCAATGTAAATTAGATTCGATAACACTTTGACCAATCATCGATACATAACTACCATGTTATCGATACTTAACTATTATATAATCGATAGTCAAGTAGAATGTTATTTGCAGAAGAAGTAGAAGAAAACTCGATTCGAATCCCAGCCGTCGGGCTTAGATTCGTGTAGATAATTTAAAAAACTCCTTTAAATTAAAATTTAAATAATAAAAATACTGTTTATTTAAATAATAAAAATACTGTTGCTCTTACACTTAAATTTAGAAATTTATTGAATAATACAAAAAAATAAATAAATAAATAAATAAATAAAATAAAATAATATATAAATAAAATATTCTAAAAAGAAAATCCCTAAAAATACTCAAAAAAATGATTTCCTAATCTAAAATTAAATAAATAAAATATTTATTTAGCTATTTTCTAGCTATAAACGGGCATGCGGCAGTCGATGACAATCATCTCGAATGTTGACCTGATTTGTCTCTTGTTTCTTTTTATTACTTTTTTTTTTTTAAAGAATTTTCCCTCTCGAAACTCAACCTGAACTCAGCGCATCAACTTGACTATAATTTTGTATTTCTGTTTTGTTCTTGCAGGTCACGTGGGCGGCTGTGGCATTACGGAGGCGGTCTCACAATGGATGGAGAATATACAAAATTCAGCGGTTGAGGAGCTGCCAGTGCCCATGTCAAAGGATGTCCAAAAGCTGCACCGGAAACAGCAGCACAAAAAGGCAACTGCTGCCCAGCAGCAACAACAGCAGCAACAACAACAGCAGCAACAACAACAATATCCACCGAAGAAATATGCCAGCGGCGATGATGATTTCAAATTTCCACATCAGAAATATTCAAAGGAAGCAAACTTGGGCGATAGCAACGGTGGATTCTATGATCCAGAGACCGGACGACGCTTGGGCACCACGGCCAATGTCGCCGAATGGCGTCAACTGGTCCATGAGCGTGTGCGACGCGCCAGTGGCAATGGCAACGGCGGTGCTGGTGCTGCTGGTGGTGGTAACAATGCCGCGGCTAACGGTTCATCTGGCGCCGGACGCGGACGTGAGGATAACAAAAATACCTGCTCGCTGTATATACAAACAGATCCATTGATTTGGCGTCATATACGCGAGGGTATTGCTGATGTAAGTCTGACTATCGTTGGGGTAGGGATGATGGGCGGGAATGGGTAGGGGTAGGGGGTAGGGTATGTGGTAAGGCTTGCTGCGTGGCAACTGTGGAGTGGTCTTGGCCTGTCAGCTCGTGCGCCAAATTAAAACCGAAGCAACATCAACAACAACAGCAGAAGCAGAAGCGGGAGCGGGAGCTGGAGCAGCATCAGCAGTTGGAGCTGACGGCAGCTACGGTTGCTGTGTGGCTTAAAGAACACAAAACAAAATCCATGAATTTTGCAATTTTTTACGAGCGAACGCTTCACTTTTTGGCTCTGTAGCATAAAACAAAAGGCCGACTTCGTTTTCATTCTCTTTTATTTTGGCCATTTTTTTTGTGAATGGTATGGGCAATGCTTGAGGGAGTGCAAGCGAGACAACTGTATGAGTTGGAGTACGCTGCGCGTAGTCAGTCCGACGCCATTTTTTGTTTTCACTGTTCGTTCAAAGAAATCGAGTGATGCGCTACGTTGTTCTTTAGTTAGCTGCTAGTTGATGAAAAGTTGTTTGATATTTTTGCGATTTTTTATGAAAAGTTAAGCAAAAGTTTCTTGTTAGTTGTCAAGACTAAGAAATCTTAATGAAGAAATTTTGATTTATTGAATCGGTATATTTTTTGTAGTTTCATATTAGCTGAGTTTATTGAGAAAAATATTGCGCTGCATTAGAACTATTTTCAAAATTAAAAATGCGAATATAATTTATTGTATTATTTTTTAATAATATTATATTTTTATAATATTTAGTTAATATAATATATACGACATCATAAAATATATTTTTATTAAATTCGTAAAGAAGCCAAAGTATATTGGACTCTTCGTAAATGTATTTTGCAGATCCAACAAATTTGTTTTTTATCTTATCGAAATAATTTTCCTAATTGAAATCCTTATTTAACATCATATCATAATCAAATATATTATACCCAGTTAGCTACTGCTTTTCAAATAGGTTTATATTTCTACTTAATAATTTCGTATATGTATAATAATCTCTGAAAATGTATTCATTATGCTTACGCAAATTATCCTTAAGCCTGCTCAAATCACTTCAAAATCAATTTCCATCAACTTTGCTTTCAAATAGATTTCGAGCTTGCTTAATTAAATTTTCATATACATAATTATTATCTTGAGCTAACAATAACCTCAAGTGTTTAGCATACACGAAATCATTTAGAGCATAATTCAAGCAGCTCTTAAGCACGGCCTCACTCACAAGCCCATATGGGGTGTTTTTTTTTTATGTTTTTTTTCGTTTTCTCTCCTTTCCTTTGCTGCCATTTCTTTGCTCGAATTTCGCCTTTGCTTGATGGCGTCTTCAAAGCAATCAACCAATCATCTGACCTGCTTCGATATCTGCAGCGCATGCAATCAACCGTTATAGCCTGCGTGCTTCCGCTCACTCTCTTTTGCCGCTCTCTATTGCTCTCTCACTCGCTCTGTTTTTTGTTCGACAATTCTTTTGCTCTACACTTGCTCGTTCGCAAGCAATTCTTTCTTTATGTTTGCTTTCTTGTTTTTCGTATTGTACGCGATGCTGTTGTTGTTGTTGTTGTCGACGTCGACGTCGACGTCGACGTCAACATCCTCGTCAGGTTCGCTCTGCAGCTCAACCGACCTCTTGCGATATGCTCAACCCGCTTCTGTCTTCACTTCTTCACTCACTCGCTCACTCACTCGCTCACTCACCCACACTCTCTCTGCCTCGCTCTCTTTACTGCTTTGTCTGTTTATTTGCAATGAGTTTTGCATAATTCGCGCATTTGTTTCGTTCGCCGTTGCGTTCGTGACGCGTTTTTATTGGCCTGTGTGTTTAAGTGAAAGGGGTATATTGATTAGTATTACTGTGTGTGTGTGTTAGGATAAGTAGGAGTTAATATTAAGCACTCATTATGCTATGCGTATTTTTTTTTAAGAGAAGAGGCTAGAAATATATTTTAATTTTGATTTTGTCAACCAAAAAATTTATTTATTACTTAATATTGATATTATTTTGTTTACATTACAATAACTAGTAATTTTTTGAATTCCGTATCCAAAGTAAATAAATTTCATATTTATATTTGAATGGTTTTGCTATATAAAAGTTTTGCATTCTATTAGATTCAAATAGTACAGGGTATTTCAGCGTCTATTATCTTTTCACTTGTTTTTTTCTATTCACTCGCTTTTTGTCACTGAGCCCAGCGGTATTTTGATTTTGGAACCAAAAACTGCCGTTAGCGGTGCGCTGATAGACCATGCCCCCACACGTGCCTCCCACCGCAACGGTTAAAAACCACGAAATCCCGCAAATCCACCCGCTCAACGCGCACGCGAATATAAAAGCGAATAAACTTCTGAAAAATATTCGACGGGTTTTTAGCTGAATTTGCATTTTTATACAAATATATGTATTTGAAGAGTGCTTGTTGTGTGAGTGCGTGTGTGGGTGGTTGGATAGGTTGGGAATGGGCTCATTTGTTTGTCTGGCTGCTTTGTTTGCCACGCCCCTTGTTTGCTCAAAATGTCAAGCGCAGCGCAATGCCGCGGTTAAGATTTTTATTACGAACGAGTAAAGCTCGCACGCTCGCGCCCAAAAGTCGACTTTATTGATTTTTATATTTTATTATATTTTTTTAAATATTTATGTATCTACATTTTTTTCTTGTATTTTTTTGTGGTAATTAATTTGGAAATTTTGGTGACTCCCTTTTCATGTTGCAGCATACTCAGCGCGATCATGGTCGCAAGTACGAGGTGGATGTGAAGACCCGTGAGGAAATCACATCGCTGATTGCACATCATGTGACGGCCGTTAATTACATTTACCGCAACACAAAGTTCGATGGACGGACGGAGCATCGCAACATACGCTTTGAGGTGAGTGAACAGCAACAGCAGCAGCAGGAGCTCAGCAGCGCCCCCTGTCGGTTGCCAATTGCCGAACAGAGCAGCGTTTGTTCGAATGGGCGGTGGCTCCACACAGCCCACAGTCCACAGCCCACAGCCAACAATGGGCACAGAACAAAGAGCGTGTCCCTGGACCAGGACCAGAAGCAGCAGCAGCAGCAGCAGCAGCAGCAATAGCAACAGTTCCAGTATGCCAGGACAACCTCATCAGGGTTGTAAAGAGAAACATTTAAGCGCAGACAGCCCCAATAATTATGCGTGAAACGAGTCGCGCTGACGCCAGCGTCGAGTTAAGATGGGTTTTAGTATACTAAACCTTAAAGTCAAGTGCCTTTAAGCTGAAAGGATTGGCAATGTTTGTTGTATGGTTGTAATATGCTTTTAATAGTGGAATGAAATGGAATTGCAATATCTTAAGGCTACTCAGCTGAGCTATATTGAGTTGAAATCTAACCTGTACAAAATTAATCTGACGAGAGATATTTAAATGTGTTAGTATAGTATGGTATGAACTGGAAATGAAATATCTAAAGGCTACGAGTTGAATTAGAATTTGTAATCATTCCTTGATTTTGAGTCATTTAAAGTTTAGCTTTATTTTGGTCTAGAATAGATAACATTAACATTTTCTCTAGTCGTAAGACAGCGGAACCAAAGTGGAAGAGCAACATAAGGCGTTTTTAAATAATAGCAAGAGATTTCCATAAATTATTTGAGTTGACTGGAGTCAGTGAGAATTCTCTATTCAATTACGTATTCGTTAAGAATAGGATTGGAATTGTGTCTAAAATGAATATTATTTTAATCATGGAACGAACTGAAGTTGCAATAACTTAAATCTTTTAGCCTAATATCTTTAGACTAAACTAGGTTTACTCAAAGTTGATCTTAGAAAAGAATAGAACTATCCGCTTGACAAGTGAAACGAAGTGGAAATGGCAGAAATTGAAAGTTTAAACATATTCTTACATTTCATTAACATATTTTTCAGTTTTATTAAGCAGCTATTTTTTATTTATATAGAAAAACTATAATTTCCCCTTCTTCTCTACAGGTGCAACGCATTAAGATCGACGACGATTCCGCCTGTCGCAATTCCTATAATGGGCCACATAATGCATTTTGTAACGAGCACATGGATGTCTCGAACTTCTTGAATCTCCACTCCTTAGAGGATCACTCAGACTTTTGTCTAGCCTATGTATTTACCTACAGGTGAGTTGGAAATTAAATAAATCAATTATATTATTTAATGTTGAAATTGAATCTTCAGAGATTTTACGGGCGGCACTTTGGGTCTGGCCTGGGTGGCCAGCGCATCGGGCGCTTCGGGCGGCATTTGTGAGAAGTACAAAACCTATACGGAAACTGTGGGCGGTCAATATCAGAGCACGAAACGCTCCTTGAACACGGGCATCATTACCTTTGTCAACTACAACAGTCGCGTGCCACCAAAAGTATCGCAGCTAACGCTTGCGCATGAGATTGGACACAATTTTGGATCACCGGTAAGTGAATGAAGCGAATGGGGAATGGGGATGAGGTAAGAGATGAATGAAATAGAAATGAAAAGTGTTATTTTGATTTTTTCAGTATTTTTATTTGTTAATTGTTGCTTTTCAGTTTAGAAATTTAAAAATTCTTTTCATTTTATACTCAAGATTTACTGTCATTTTTTTCGTAATTCGATTTGGTTAAAATAATAATTAATTAATTAGCTAAAAAAAATTTAAAATAAGAAAAATAATAATATTTAAAAAAAAAATTATATATATAATTTTAAAAATATATTTATTTATTTAATGCATTAATAATATTATTAATATTATTATTATTTTTCGTATTAATAATTTTTAAATTTTTTATAAAAAATATAGATATTCCATTTCATTGTTTTAACCAGTGTTTGCATTTGCTGCTACATAGCAGCAATTTCAATCAAAATATTGCTCTGCTCTCGCTATTGCTCTCATTTCGAGAGGCTACGTAGCGTAGCAGAGAGCACAAAAACAAAACGAACGCTCTTCTGCTCTGCTCCATAGCATAGAACATCGGAGCACAGAGCAATAGCAAGAGCAAAAAATTTGCGATCCGTTATTTGTAGTTGTAGCAATAGCACAAGCATTGAAAGCGAGATGAGAGCAGAGCAAAAGAAAAAAAGAAATATGTGCTACTGCTACGGAGCATTTGCATTGTTTTTGTCTTTTCCTTTTCTGTTGCTCTCGTAGCTGCTCTCGTAGTTGCTCTCGTAGTTGCTCTCGTAGTTGCTCTCGTAGTTGCTCCCATAGCAGCTCTGTACGAAATATTGCCGTTTAAGACGTTAGTTTCAAATCATATATAAAATATAAAATATATACGATTAAAGCATATAAAATTAAAAATAAAAAAAAAATTTTAAAATTAATTTTAAAAATTGAATTTCAAGCAAGCAGTAATTTGTAACTTTTAACAGATATTTTTGTATTTGCTTATTTTTATAAATTTCATTTATCATTTTTTTTTTTCACTTCAATTCCGCATTCCATTTCACTTTATACTCAAGATTTACCTTAATTTTACCTTATTTTATTATTTTAATACATTGATTAATATTAATTAATAATTAAAAAAAATAAACATCTTTGATAAATCATATTTGCTTTCATAATTTTATTGGGTTTGAAAGCATAATTAATGTTCCATTCCGACGTTCCACCTAATATTTAATGCCACATAACAACATGAATGATTATAACTTCACAATGTATATAAAGTATATGTTGAATTGAGTGTTTCATTCCACCATTCCTACTGATACTTATTTACTGACTTGATTCTCATCTCTTCCACAGCACGACTATCCACAAGAATGCCGTCCCAGTGGACCTAATGGCAACTTCATAATGTTTGCCAGCGCCACCTCTGGCGATCGTCCCAACAATTCGAAATTCTCACCCTGTTCCATACGCAACATTTCCAATGTACTGGATGTGCTGGTGGGCAATACGAAACGTGATTGCTTCAAGGCATCCGAGGGCGCTTTCTGCGGCAACAAGATCGTGGAGTCGGGCGAGGAATGTGACTGCGGCTTCAATGAGGAGGAATGCAAGGACAATTGTTGCTATCCGCGTCTGATTAGCGAACACGATCAGTCGGCCAACTCCAGTGCGAAGGGCTGTAAGCGTCGCGCCAACACACAATGCTCGCCGTCACAGGGTCCCTGCTGTGTGGCCAATACGTGTACGTTTGTGCCCACGTACTTCCATCAGAAGTGCAAGGAGGAGACGGAGTGCAGCTGGTCGAGCACCTGCAATGGCACCACAGCCGAGTGCCCGGAGCCGAGGCATCGCGACGACAAGACGATGTGCAACAATGGCACCGCCCTGTGCATACGCGGCGAGTGCAGTGGATCACCCTGTTTGCTCTGGAATATGACGAAATGCTTTCTCACCTCAACAACGTTGCCGCACGTGGACAAGCGCAAGCTATGCGAGCTGGCCTGCCAGGACGGCAACGATACGTCCACCTGTCGCAGCACCAGTGAATTTGCTGCCGAATATAATCTACAACCGGGTGGCATTAGCCTGCAACCTGGTTCGCCCTGTGACAATTTCCAGGGCTACTGCGATGTGTTCCTCAAGTGTCGCGCCGTCGATGCCGATGGACCGCTAGTGCGGCTCAAGAATCTGCTGCTCAATCGCGAAACGCTGCTCACTGTCACCGAGTGGGTCACCGGCAATTGGTATCTGGTGGTGCTCATTGGCGTTGGCTTCATTGTCGTCCTGGGCGCATTCATCAAATGCTGCGCCGTTCACACGCCCAGCTCCAATCCGAAGAAGCGACGAGCTCGACGCATCAGCGAAACGCTGCGTGCGCCAATGAATACGCTGCGTCGAATGGTAAGTTTAAATTGAATTTTAATTTTAGCTTTAAATATATTTATATAGAAATATGCTCGTTCAATGATAAGGGGTATATTGGTTAGGTAAGATATGGGTCTTGCTGTTTCATCATCTGTTAAACATTCGTCAGTTGATATGAGCTCAAATCAGCTCGATGCTATTCGGAATTTATCGAATATATATTCATCTAAAAAGTGAATTAATCTGTAGGTGTGAATATGCATAACTGATTAATCTAACTGTATAGTCATCTATCTGTCTGTCGATATATTTAATTATTTAAGTAAAATAAAAATAAATCTAAAATAAAAATAAAAAATAAAATAAAACAGATAAAAATAAAATAAATATAAAAATTAAATCAAAATTAAAATAAATATAAAATAAAAATAAAATAAAAAAAATAAAAGAAAATAAAAATAAAATAAATATAAATGTAAAATTAATATTAAATTAAATTAAAATAAAAATAAATATAAAATTAAAAAAAAAAAAATTAAAATTAAAAAATAAATAAAAATGAAATAAAACTAATATTAAAATAAAATAAAAATTTTTTAATTTAATACAAATAAAATAAATATAAAACTCATATTGAATTAAATTAAAATAAAAATAAATATAAAATAAAAATAAATTAAATAAAACAAATAAAAATAAAATAAATATAAAAATTAAATTAAAATTAAAATAAATATAAAATAAAAATAAAATAAAAAAAATAAAACAAAATAAAAATAAAATAAATATAAATATAAAATTAATATTAAATTAAATTAAAATAAAAATAAATATAAAATAAAAATAAATTAAATAAAACAAATAAAAATAAACTAAATATAAAAATTAAATTAAAATGAAAATAAATATAAAATAAAAATAAAATAAAAAATAAAAAATAAAAAATAAAACAAAATAAAAATAAAACAAATTTAAATATAAAATTAATTTAAAACTAAATTAAAATAAAAAAAAATATTAAAAAAAAATATAAAAAAAATATTTAAAAAAATAAAATTAAAATTAAAAAATAAATAGAAATGAAATAAAACTATTATTAAAATAAAATAAAAAATGTTTAATTTAATATAAAAAAACTCTTCTACAGTGCGTATTAAAAATGTTTGCTACATTCGTTCTACAGATGGTGCCATATAAATTATATGTTATTTATTATATACTACTCTCAATTAGCCAATTGATATATCATATCGAAAAAAAACAAAACTTAATTTAGAATATCTTGAACGAGTTATGCAGTCGGCTAATGCAGACTGAAATTTATTTACTACCTTTTTACTATACATTCTTAATCATTTATCCGCAGCAGCGTCATCCGAATCAACGTGGTGCTGGACCGCGCAGCATTCCACCGCCCGCCCACGAGGCGCAACATTATCCCAGAGGTGGCGGTGGCGGAGGGGCTGGTGGCCGTCATGGTGGCTCGCGTGGACACAGTCATCACAATGCGCATCCGCACGAATGGGATCGGCATCAGGGTGGTCATTCGATAGTTCCACTGCCCACAGGTGGCAGTCACTCCAGTCGCAATGCACCGGCGAATCAGGCGCGTCGCAGTGATGGGCGTGGCACACGGCCCAGCAGCAGTGGCAGGCCGCAGGCCAGCGGTGGCGGCGCTGGAGCAGCCGGACGATCTGGGTATGGAGCTGGTCAAACGGGCATGGGTGGTGCTATGGGTGGTGGTGTGCAGGCGGCCATTAGCAGCGGTGGTGTTGTGGCGCGTGCGCAGCTGCCGCTGCCATTGCCGCCCGCTAATGCACAGCAGCCGCAACAACAACAACAACAACAAGTACTCTCACCGCAACAACAACAACAACAACAACAACAACAACCACAAGCGTTCTATGCGCCGAAAGGTGCGTCTGCCACTCCAAAAGAGTGTTCTATGCCAGTAGTTCCCCAATGCCAGAGAGCTGCTGTTTAGAGTTTCTCTCCATTGTTTCACTGAAACAACTTATGTAAAACACACAATTTAATTTGTATTTTGACCATTTCTTTTCTTTTTCCATTTATGTTTTTTTGTGTCCACTTCTCCCAACTGAACCAAAATCATATCAAAATATATACATATATGAAATTCAGAATTACCACCACGCAATAAGTCCCGCTCGTCACGCACCACGGCCACGCCCTCGACAGTGGCTGGCGGCAGTAAGCAAGCCAAAAGTGCCAAAGCCAAAGACACACAACAACAACAACAGCAACACAACAACAAACACAACAACAGCAACCGCAGCCGCAGCAGCAGCAAAGACAAGGCAACAGCAGCCGCTGGCAAGATGCGTCGCAATATTGTTTACTAAATGTGGAACGCATGGAATTGGAACGCCTCAACACATGCCATATACAAAACACATATAATAAACATACATACATATGTATATATATATATCCACTATATATATACATGTATTTACATCAAACTTCCACGCTCTGCAAGCGCGTGCCATTTCCATCGTTCCACGTTCCAAAGGCTTTGCCCCCGTCCCACCCACACATACAAAACGAATTTGATCAGCAATTGGTATGAATAATTTTCACTAGCGTTTTACTTTTCATATCTCTCTCTCTCTCTCTCAATTGTAATATTTTGCTCGTCTGGAATTTTTTGATTTGTTTCTTTTCTGGTCATCGGCTCTACTCTAGTATTAATAGCACTTCGTATTCGTTTGATTATTTGTTTGTATTTTCCTTTGATTGTTTTGCTCCCTTTTCGTTTGGCATGTTTCGATATTGTTCCTATAATTTTTGTATTGTTGTTGTTTTTGTTATTGCATGAACACTAAAAAATATTGTGTACATAAATATTAAACACTAATTTTAATTACTAACTCAACTAACAAGCAATGAAAATCTTAGAAAGTCCATTTATATTTAAAAAATAATAATAAAAATAAATACAGAGAACAAATAAACAAATATAAGCTTGAAAAAAAAAAATAAATAAATAAATTAAAAAAAAAACTGAAATGAAATAAATAAAAATATAAAAAAGTAAAAATGATCAAAAAACAAGTCTTACAAAATTAATATGTGAATTAAATTTAAAAAATATTAATTATGCTTTATTTATTTTTATTTTCTCTTTTTTAGTAAACCTCTTCTTTTTTAAGAAATAAAGAATAAAAATAATAAATAACACAAAAAAATAAATTTGTATAGTGCAGTAGTTGGGAAAAAATATATAAAACTCACAAAATGTTTCCTTATATTATTTATTTACTTTTTTAAATTTCTTTTAAATATTTGATATTTTTATATTTATGATTTTCTATAAATTACAAAAAATATATATATAATAAACAAAAAATAATGGCAATTCCAGCACGTCAGAGATAATATTAAAATTTAATAAATCAAAAAATATATAATCCCAAATTTACATTTTGGTTCAATTTTCATTTATTTTATTTGAACATTAAAAAAAAAATTTTAATGGAACAACCTAAAATAATTCAATTATTTTATTTTTGATACTTTGTTCTTAGTCATGAAAACGCAAAAAAAAATTAGTTTTTTAATTTAAAATTAAAATAAAAAATTAAAAAATAAAATAGTTAAATTAATATTTTTAATTTAAAATAAATTATAGATCTATTAGTGGACTTACTTTTATATTTAAAAATAGTTGATTAAAAATTTGGTCAGCAAATTTTCTACTGGCTATTTAAAAATTTAATCTAAAAACAAATTTAAAACTTGATTTTATGTGAAATATATAATTCGTTATTTTTTCTTTGCCAATATTAAAACTTTGAACTGTGTTGGAATTTATGCAAGTTGTTTCCAAAGGCATTTCATTTGCATAGTTATAAAAACCGCAAAAAAAGAAAAGAAAACTACTAAAAAACTACTAAAACAAGTTTCAATGTATGCGTATATGTGTGTGTGTGTTGTGTCTGTGTGTGTGTGTGTTTTAATATAAATCGATAAGCTGCACATGGCCTAATTCAAGTAGTTGCCCAGAGGGGGGCTGGGCTAACTTCACTTGAACTGGCGCCACGAGCAACTAACAAGTCAAGAAACTAATACAACTTTTAATGTATATGTTTTCTCTCTTTCCATCTGTCTTTCTCTCTCTCTCTCTCTCCCTGCCTCTGGCTGCCTCATATATATATATATATATATATTTAATCTGGCTTAGGCGTCGCGCCCCCGCCGCCGCTACTAGTAAGCTATAGTCGACCGACATCGCTGCATGAGCAACAACAACAGCAACGGCAGACGTTAGAGGAGCTGCAGCAGCAGGAGCCGGAGCAGCATGCCTATGCTGATGCCTATGCGGCATTGGGGCGTGGTCACTATGAGTCGACGACGCGGGCGCCCAACAATAGTAAAGTTTGACAGCCAAAATTAATGTCGGAGCGCCATAAAAAACCAAAAGGAAAGCGACAAAAGCAACAGCAACAGCAACAGCAACTTAAACAACAGCAACAACAGCTAGCACAGCCACAACAACAACAACAACAACAACAAGAACAAAAATCAAATGAACTCAAATTAAATGTAAATGTAATTTTTATGCTAATTATTTTTATTTAAACAAAACGCAAAACAAATTGACGAACAATTTCTAAAGTACCAACATAATAAAGAAAAAAAAAAAGAAAAAAGAAAAGCTAAACAAAATCATGAACGATATTTTTGATTGAATTAATTGATATAAGAATGCAAATCATTATTATTATAAATAATTCAAAATGCAAATTGCATCAAATAAATAAATAAATATATATATATATAATAAACAGAAAACAAATATATATATATACATATATTTAATGATTGTGCGTACTTATTTACAAAGCAGCAGCAACAACATGAATAAAAATATATAAAAAGAAATATTTAAATGTACGCAAAACAAGCTAAAAATAAAATATAAATTGAAAACAAAAAAGAAACAAAAATATTTAAATGTCAAACATTTAGTGAAGAGCAAAAAGCAAGAAAAAAATATTAAAATTGCAAACAATTGTTTATGTAAAGAAAAAAAATTTAAAAAAAAAACATGACAAAAAAATGGCATTTAAATTATGTATGGAAAGCCAAAACATTTTCAAACAAAGCCGTCAAATTTTTTGCATTTGTAAACGTAATAGGAAGAGAAAAAATGATTAAATAACAAATTATTTCTTTTATTTAAAATTGTGAAAGAAAAATCAACTAAAATGCTGCTAAACATGTTTGGTTTATAAACAATTTTAATCAGCAATGAAATGAACGCAAATCGAATAATTAAAGCAATTTTTTAGTTTCGGTAAAAATAAAAAAATATTTGTAATTGATTTAGTATTGATTTCGTCATCTTGTATTAGGTTAAAAGCTTTATATTTAAATGTTTAATGAGCTGTTCTCATCATTTTTATTCAGCCCACAACTGATTATGTTAAATATGTTACTCAGCTCTATATTTATATGGCAAATATAAATAAATATATCTCTATATATATATTATTCACTTTAGTTAAACAAATTATTCAGATATTTGTTATAATTTTAATTAGATTTTCTAGTTTATGTTTTTTGTTTTTGTCTGTTAACTTATGCAATTTGAATCATTCTCAACCAGCTACGAAATCATCACATAGATCTTAAAAAATATATAAATATATATTTTACATTTAAAAATTTCCTTTTACTATGCTAGCCATAAGAAATATTTCAAGTACTGAGTCAGTTTTAATTTTAAAAAAGTATTTTACAGTTTTCAATGGCAATAATTTCCAACTTTTCTGCAAACTTTTTAATTTGTAATTTAAAAAAATTCAAATATATTTTTTCAAACATTTTTAAACTTCTTTCTACATTTTTTTCTTGGTCAAGAAAAAGAAAAACAAAACTTGTATATAGAAAGTCTATAAGAATAAACACAACAAAAATTAAGAAAATTATGCATTAATTAAGTAAAAGAAATAAATGTTTAACAAACAAAATAAGTTTAACAGTAATTACTTAAATTGAGATATATATACAAATATGTATTCATATATAAAATAATATGTATTTAAATTTAAATTGAAGAACAAAGGCAAACTATGCTATTAGTTTAAAGCAAGACAAAAACAGCAACAAGAACAACAGACAACCGAAATACAAAAACAAAAAACATTTAAACTATTAATTTAATTATATATACATATAATGAATTAATTAATTGACTTTAAGGCTAAAGAAAAAACACTGCTACAAAAACATAAAAAACAACACATAAAATAAGAATGAACATAAGAAATGATAATAATAAAACAAGAACAAAACTACTATTTTATAAAATAAACAAAAATTAAGTTTTTTTTTTTAATTGAGAAAATATAAGTAAATTGAGATATGAATTGAGAATATTTTATGCAGAAAGTAAGTATTAAATTAATCAAGGTAATTAAATTTATATCAATTTATTTATTAATATATTGCCAGATATACTTTTTAAATGCAGCAATTATTTAAAAAAAATTATTTATATATGTACATGTAATATATCTATTTTTTAAAAACATGTTTCTCAATTTTTATTTTTATTAGGCTTAAATATCTGGTATTCGTTTGTAACCAAATCCTAAATTAAAACCATTTTTATTTACCTGATTCTAAAATATTTTAAATTTAACCAGATATATAAATAAATCATTTTTGTATTCTATTATTTTTATTTATTTATTTTCTTTATTATTATTATTATTTTTTATTTATTATTATTTTTTTATTTACATTTCAAACAAATTATGAATGCAATTATGAAATGTAAAAAAAAAAAAAATGTATATATATTTTAAACTATTTTTTATTTTTGAATAAGAAAACAAGTTTATTTTTTTTTTTTAGAAAATATATTTTTCTATTTGAACATTATTTTTTATTCGCATTTGTTAGCAAACATTTGAGGCACTTGGACAAAATTAAATATTAATATTACAAAATACTTAAAAATTAGTATACAAGAAACATTTTTTTTTTTGGTTAAAAAGAGAAACAGAGACACACATTTAGCTGCGCTGGCAGTCAAACAATTACAACAAGTACAAGTATAGTAAAGCCTGCCTATGCGCGTATACGCGATGCCTTCTTGCTTTTGTCAGCCTTGGGCGGCGGCGGGCCGCTGCGTCCGCCCTGCATGTGGCGATTGTAGATGCTGAAAAGGAACAGAGAGGAGTTAGTTAATGGGATATATATAGATTCCAATATGCAAGCTCACATTTTGTAGGTTTCGGTCTTGAGATAGTCGATCACATGACTGATGCCCAACAGATATTGCTCCGCAATGGGATTCACCCAGGGATTCTCTTCCATTTTCATCACGGACTTGTTGCTGAGCAGATCGAGTTGGGCCACCTCCGGTGGCAGCACCTGCAGTCGATTGTTTTGTATGTGCAGCTCACGCAGTCGCGTCAGTTCACCGATCTCACGTGGCAACTCCAACAGATCGTTGTCGCGCAATCCCAAGATCTGCAAATTCTTCAGCTGGCCCAGCTCTTTGGGTATGTACTCGAAATCGTTGTCTCCGAGATATAGAGCGCGCAGCGTCTCCATGCCAAAGAAGTTGCCCGGCAGCACCTTTTCGCTCAGATTGTTGTACGACAGATCGAGCACCTCCAGCACGTGAAAGGCGCCAAAGCCCCGAGGCAGATTGTCCAATCGATTGATCGAACAGTTCAGAATGCGCAACTTTGGCATTGACGAGAGCGAAACGGGCAGCTCGGTGAGCAGATTATTAGCGAGATTCAATATCTCCAGATTCAGTAAATTCGCAATGCCAGGACTGATAACGGTGATCTTGTTGTGCGAGAGCGTCAGCCGTGTGATATAGGACATGTTGACTGGCGGGTAAAAGAAGAAGATATATTAGATATCATATATGAATAGGATAGGTGGGATGCTATAGATTAGTTAGTGTCTAACTGGAAATTTATAGTTATTAACAGTCTAATGGATATAAACAACATTATTTAAGATAAATTATAATAATAATAATATTAAATATTTTTTAAAATATCTCTTTAAAAAATAAGCCACACACTTGTAAGCAAAATTAATAAAATCTCTCGCACTTTTATCTAATTAATATTTCTAGTACTAAACATCTTGTGCAGTTTTACATTCACTGGACACAGCAAATTTCCTATAGCCCTTCAAACCGCTTCATAAACAACAGCTGTTTTAGACACACCGCAATCAACAGGCATTGGTGTGAGCGAGACAACATTATGTATGCGCTATAATGTTAACAGTGCCTATTTATAAGTGAAAAAATCAAACAAAATTTGGGCGTTTGCTGTCTGGCAATTAATTAAAAAGTTAGTGTATTTGCATAAACAATAACTGTTTGGTAAATATACACACACTGCAGTGCATGTTTGCATTTGAAAGCACTTAATTATTATTATTTGTTTATAGATGCTGGCGTCATCAAAGCGAATTCTGTTAACTGCACAACGATGGCGTCATAGCTATTCTTTCTTATTTTGTTTGAAATACAAAATATGTTTGCAATTACTTGCAGCACTTGTTGTGCCTGTCACTTACACAGTCCGGGCAGCTCCTCGAAGGAGACCAGGCCCTTGTCCACCAGATCCAATTCACGATTTTGGGTCTCGCGCGCCTCGTCCAATACCTTCTTTGCCTTCGACATTTTTGCGTTAACAGGCAGACATTGATTCATCGTGCAGCTTGTTTGCTGTTAAGCGTGCGCGCTGTTAACTCAGTTGATGCTGTTCAGAGTGCGGCGTTGCCACTTGCTGAAATGTTGTTGAAGGTGTGACGCCTTAGCGAAGTTTTACACCTTTTTCTAATGCTGCACAATGCTACTGCAACTGTAAGTATTTTGTTTTAGATTTTGTTTTGTATGCATTAATTTAAACTTTTGTAAAAACAATTTTAAAAATATTTTATTATTTAATATCACAGATAATAAATAATAATTCTGTTATGGATTGTTGTTGTTGTTTCACAGTGCTACTAAAACTGTAGTTATATCTTAATATAAAAACTTTTTATTTATTTTATTTTTATTTATTATTCATTCAAAACTATATTTTTGTAGTTATTTGGGCATTTGTTTTTATATTTCTAAAATTTTCCCACATTTTCCTCAATGCTCAATTCAAATTTATTGTTACACAGTGCTGCTAAAACTGTTGCTGCAGCTGCTTCTGATTTTTGTTTTTCTTTTCACTCTGTGTGTTTGCATCTGTTTTTCTTGTGGCAATTTTCACGGACTTTCCAGCACTTTAAATTGAGTTCAACCATTTGTATGCATACTGTGCGGCACAAACTATGCACTTGACCCAATTTACAATTGTAAAGAATTTTATTTTTACTTATTTTCTGTTTTTTTATTTTTTCAAGATTTTTTTTTCTGCACTTTCAACAGGTTCGCACGTAACTGAGCATTTGATGTGCTCTTTACATTTTTTTTTTCTAATTCTAATTTCAATAAAAACAAAACATAAAAATAGTACGAAAATAGTCTGCGTCACCTTTCGCTCGCCACGCGCTCTTCCCAACTGCCTGAGCAGATTTTTTTTACAACGTTCGATCCGATCCGATCCGATCGATTGATTCGTCTTGGAGCTGGTTTCTGTTAGCTGCCTTTGCCTTTTTTTTTCGCGATGTCGTCAAAATGCGCGTATGACTGCTCTAGTTGGGCGTGTTTGGCATAGAGATACCCTGTAATCAAATGTGAAATTGTGTTAGTGGGAAGCAAAATTCTGTTTCTGGTAACATTTATGTTAACAGACTTCTGTTAAGTTACAACTTTCTATTCGATTCTCAATATTTACACATTTTAGAAATGTTTAGAGACAGTGAGATTCCTTTATAACTCAATGAGAGAGAGGGAGAGGATGAAAGAAAAGGAATGTGAGAGATAGAGAGAGGGTAAGAAAATGATAGGAAGAAACGGCGTCTGATAGTGAGCAACATAGTTTATTGATATCGCAAAAAAATTAAGATTAAAAAATTGTTACAATCGGCGAAAACATTAACCTTTTTTAACAGCAAAAGAGAAGAGAGAAGAGTATGAGAGAAGAAAATTATATAAGTATTTACTTATTTAGAAATATTTGATCTCAGTATTAGTTTCCCATTGGTCAGCAACATTCGCAGCTCTCTATTAAACCCTTGTTGTTCTACTTAATAGAGTACAGGGTATAATGGGCAAACACACTACAAAGACATTGCCATTCTCGTAAAACTTGATACGAGTTTTGCCTTTGTCTTGGTTTTTGTTTATTTTTATTTTAGTTTTTGTTTTACTTATTTCGTTTTCCTTTTATGTTGAGCAACGCAAAACTCGTTTGGCAGCATTTTATTTATATTAACTTCTGTTGCATTTCTTTTATGTTATTTCTAAATATACTTGAAGCATAATATGTTTTGATATATTTTATTAAGGTATTGATTGATTTAAAATATTGTTTACTTGCTCAATTAAAAAAATATTCCTTATAAATAATAACATACTGGTACAGCAAATTACATATACCTACAACATATAAATACATATTATGATAAAAATTAAAATAATTAATTTAGTACATTTATATTTATTTTTTAAAGCGCAGCTAATTCAAATTACATAATTTTATAATTTATGAATATGACATTATTATAACATATTTATATATATATATTTTTAATACATTTGTTTACATTAAATACAAATTTTTGTTTTGAAAACAAAAAAAAAAAATAAATAATTTAAATTTGAATTTTATTTATTTTTTTTTTTTTTATTTTATTATATATTACATTTATAATATTTATATATGTATTTTATTTATTTATATATATTTTTAATACATTTGTTTACTTTAAATACAAATTAAAAAAAAAAAAATTAATTTCAATTTGAATTTTATTTTTCATAGTATTTTTTTTTTTATTTTATATTATATATTTATTTATGTATTTTTAATACATTTCTTATTAATTTTTTTATTTCCTTTATTGTGAATTAATGCATTACAAAATACGTAGAATATTCGTTTGCATTAATATTAAATTAGCATTTTTTTTAAGTTTCGATCAAAGTAAAATTAGAGCAAGAATTTATTATTGAATATCAATCCAATGTTCTTATGCATAAGTAATATTCTTATTTAAAATTTTTTTTATATTAGATATTAGTTATTTATATATATTAATTATTTCATTCTCTCTATATTTAATCCCTGAGCTCATATATTTTTCCTGGCGCCGTATCGCAGCAGGCTTGTCCAATATCGCAATCATCCGATTCGAGTTTATAGCGACAATGTCTCGCACAGTATCCAAGTTTTGTATTTATTATGGTCAGCGGGCCGCAGGCTATAAAAGAAAAGAATAAAATATAGACCAACTTAAACTTCGAATTTAAATAAAATACAAATGCGAAATATAATGAAAATATTTTATTTATATTATTTATTAAATATTAATATATTTTTTTAATAATCTAATTTCTGTACCTTTTTGACAGCTGCCCAACTGAAATATTATTAAGAATATTGAAATATGAAAGATGAAAAACAGCTTAGGTCTGAACATCTTGGGCAACAAGCTTCAACTAAAAACTAGTTTCTAATTTTATAAATAACTATTTAAATATATCTTAGTTGCAGCTTTACTAAAATAATTAACTACCGTTGATACAGCATGTGGAATAAAGAAAAAACATCTTATTCAATTTATTTTTCTGCTTTTTACGATAAGAATAAATTACAGTCACACTAAGGGCAAAAATAATTAGCACACAGCTAGCTTGTGTTTAGTAAGATTTAAAATATTTATTTTGTGTGTGTAATTTAAATAAATATTAAAGTAATAATAACTATATACATTATTTATTAACTTACATTCTTGCCAAAAATAATAGATACATCATATTTTGTACTAAAATAATTCAATAAAATTTTTTTACATCCTAAATGTTACTTTAATTAATGTGTAAATATTTATATGCATAATTAAAGAATCAAATTCAATGCATAAATAATAAATGTACAAACAGTTTAGATTTTCTAATCATAAAAAAATAATAGGTCATTTAATTTTTAAATTTATGTAAAAGATAATTAAATTTATTTACTTAAAAAAATAATATTACACTAATTTTATTCTATTTTTATATTTAATTTGTTTATAAGTAATTAAAATCTATAATTTTATATTTTCTCTTATTTAGAATTTATTTTTATGAAAACCTATTAAAAAATAAATTATTTCAAAAATATTTTGCTAGTATATCATAAAATTGTGCAAATTAATCTGAGCTCAATTAAATAATAAAGCATAAACGAAATGATTTAATATTTGATAAATTTGCTTATGCTTCATGGCAGCGGCTAGGCCTATAAATAATGACGAGAATATTGCAGAGAGACTGTTGGGCGGATAGTTGCAGAGTGGGCGGGGCGGGACGAGGCGAACTTCAGCTTCCGCTTAGATTGTTAGCTGAATTTTTAATTACTTTATTGTTGATGCGGTCATCAGGACTAAGGCGCGTGCTCTCTCTCTCTCCCCCTCTCTCTCTCTCTCTCTCTCTCTTCGCTCTGAAATGCACTGTAGTCTCACATATATATATAAAATTTTTTTTGTTTATGTTTTTTTTTTTCGTTTTCCTATTAATTTTCATTTCGCCTGTCGAATCTGCCAAAGCCAGTGAAAGTTTGTCTTTTGTGCCTTGTGTTGCATAATTTGCGTGTTGCATACTTTTCGAGCGCACTGTGGGACCAGCCAGCAGTATGAGTATGCGTGTGTGTGTGTGTGTTTGGCCGTATGCTGTGCGCAACATTTCCGCCATATAAAATATGCAAAACAATGCAAACTCTCGTTGGCTAACAAAAATGAAAATAAAAACTAAAAATAAATAAAAAAAACTAGCGTGGCTCTAAAAATTAATTTTGTTTTGCTATGAAATTTTCGTGCACTAGATTTTTAGTCGAAACTGAAACTTAAAAAAAAATTCGTTTCTTTCTATTTTTTTGCTGCTAATGTTGTGGCAACACTGGCAATAGTTTTTTGTTTTAATTAAGTTTTTTTAGTTTGTGTCCCATTTATTATTGTAAAGTTTGCAGCGCATTGCAAAGCTGCGCTAATTTTCATATGCAAAATACATTTTTAATTATTCATATTTAAGAATATTACAAAATGATATTCCTTGGGGAATTTGGCGTACATTCGTAAAAATATTTGACTATATTTTAATTTATGCAAATCCCAAAAAGAGCGAGGCTTTATTTTATTTATTTTTCTTTTTATTTTATATTAGTTTATATTTTATTGGGTATTAATTGGAAAGTTAGATTAGTAAATATTATATTATTAGAAAAATTACATCAAACTTTAATGCCAAACGAAATTTTCGTTCTTTTAATTTTGGATCATAACTGAGAGAGAAACTGAGAGCATGAGTGGATGATGATTAGAGCGTTTTCGTATTAGTTGAGCTGAGCTGCTCTACACACATCATACACACACACACATATGTACATATGTGTGTGCATACGCACGATTGACCTACTGAGTCTTTTAATAGTGAGGCCCCCATACACACTCGCACGTACTCATAACCAATGGCGCGCAGTCTGCAACCTAAATAGAGTGTAAGTAGGTTGGATCATAAGGGAGAGTGAGAGAAAGAGAGCAAGCGAAGCTAATCTGAGCGTTTTATAGCGACAATACTCATACTCAATAATACTCATACTCAATACAATACTCATAACCAATGGCGCGCAGTCTGCAACCTAAATAGAGTGTAAGTAGGTTGGATCATAAGGGAGAGTGAGAGAAAGAGAGCAAGCGAAGCTAATCTGAGCGTTTTCATTAGCTGAGCAGCTTCACACGTTCACACAGACACATATTCTCAGCCAATGTAGTGTTATGTGTGGATGGTAGTTTACAACTATGTTGATGAAAACAACAGCAGAGCACAGCTTGAATTTTAACTCAGAGAGCAGTAAATATTGTAACTGTACTACGCGCTTTCGTGATAGTTGAGTTGAGCGACTTCAAACCAACATACACTCACACTAACTCTCATTTAATTCGTGTGATGTGCAGACTTCAATTGTAAAGAGTGCAAACACATATAGAGTCCACAAGTGGCCGCTCAGAAGCACTAGAACGCAACTTGGATCTTAACAGTGAGAATTATTTCTTTTAGGGCAAATTTAAGTGTGCGTTTTTTCTCTTCATATTCGCACACGCACACATTTACATCCAATGGCGTGCACATATTGGATCGTAACTGAGCAAAGAATTGAGTCTCTTAGTTAAAGGTGTGAATGCTTTACAATTAGCTGTATTAGTGGCCTCACATATTCATTAATACATACACACATACATATGCCATGATTATATGGATGTGTGAAGGCAGCCCTGAAATATAGTGGATCACATTCTACATATGAATATCTAAACTAAAAGAAATGTAAAAAAAATGACAATAACACTAATAAGCTAAAATATGAAAAAAAATAAAATAAAATAAAATAAATAAATAAATAATATTTCAAGTGAAATTATTAGAGAGTGAGAGCACACAGAAGTAGTTGAAATTTTTATTTGATGGTGGATCAAATAGGCTGTGAGCCATTATATATTGAATCCACAAATGGCTGCATTGAGAGCGCAGCTTAGGTTGTAATTAAATGAAGACTGCAGTCTGCGACCTAAATTAAGAGTACAGAAGTATTAGAGAACAGGTCGGGTCGCAACAGAGAGAGTGGATACTAATTTGAGCGTCTGTATTATCAACCGTTGCCTTCATATGTATGTGTGAAGAGCACCCATGAATTGTTAAGAGTACTAGTATATACAGGATCCACAAATGAGCACACAAAAGAAATAGAGCGCTGCTGGGGCCATAACTGATAGAGCTGAGTGGGTGCTAATTTGAGCATAAAGTAGTCGCTTCACACATACAAACACACTTCTGCACCATTTAACGGATCTATGAAATCATGTCTCTCTCATATGTATTTTTTGTGAGAACAAGTACAGTTAATAATTTGCGTTAAAAAATATTGAGATTTTTCCACAATTGTATTCTCTTTGTATTTGAATTTGCGTGTCAATGATTAATATGAAATGGGCAATAATAATATTTATATATAAATTTGAATTAAAAACCAATTTGACTTCAACTTCATTTTCATTTGCAATTTCCACAGCAAACAAACCAAAAATTTTCAGTTCGTATTTTGACCCGCACGCAAAACCCTTTCTTGCCGAAAAGCCATATTATTTATGAAAATTTATTACCTATGCATTATTTATCTTGAATAAATGCCTGGCGAGCGTTGAGCGTTTGCCCCGACATTGACTTAAGTATCTTTTAAGTTGCCCGATTTGTATGCTAATGCGTTCACACCTACACACACATACACACACAAACATATATGTGTCTGTGTGTGTGAAGTATAATTCATTTTGTATTGCGTCTGTGATTGGTATTAACATAAATTATTCAGTGTCGAAACGTTTTGCGGTCTCATTTTAAATGAGCTGTAAAATATGCAGGTTAATTTGGTAAATCGTTGCCGACTGCAGCCATAAATTCGCATTAACTTGTACAATAATTTGCATCATTAACATGACCAACAATAACACGATATCTATTGTATATATATATCTACATATATGTATATATCTTTGATAAGGCCAAGTCCTTCTTTTCAGTTTAGTTTGATTTATGTCTGCACTAATTTTTGGCCATTTGCCTGTGCCGGGCTGGCTGGCCATTTACCGAAAAGCTGACCACAGCAAAGGAGTTCAGCTCAGTTCGTCCCTCCGTCCGGTTAAATGGGCTGATTGAATAACTCGGAGTGGCACTGAAATATAAATGACAGCTGCCTACGCCTCAGTGCCATGCCCCTAGGCAGCTGTCAGCACGGCTAAAGGGGAAAGCGAAGCGAGAGGCGGGGCTGCACATCCTTCTAACCAACACACACACTCACTCACTCACTCACTCACACACATACACTCTCTCTACTATCTCTCTATATTTCGGGCCATTTTTCAGTGCGCTTTGTTTACATTGGCCAAAGACCGGCAACAGCAGCAGCAGCAGGATGAGCTCTAATGCCACCCAAAGGCAGCGGGCAGGAGGCACCAATCACCAACAACTGTGGCAACCACAGCCTGTGTGCCTTTTGCTTGCTCCACTTGCTTATCCTGCAAGCGTTCTCCATCACTCGTCCGTTTGATTTACTTCAAACAATTGGCAACATCATACATCAACGACTTTTCGATTTTCTTTTATTTTTTGTGTTTCTGGTTATTTCGCACAAATCTCTATGCAAAGCGCTCTGTGCTTCAAATCTTTCAATCATGCTGCTTCCTCTCACTCTCTATGTCGCACCCTCTCTTCTCAGAACTAACTAAAAGCTAAAGCTTAGGCAGGTATTACTGGTTGTACGCCTTCACGATTGACAGCGATGAGAATTTCATCTGTGTATAAAGGCAGATATGAATGGAATGTCTGTAAAAATGTTGGTTAAAATTGTTTATGCTATATAAATTGCTGATTTTGTTATTAAAATTTATATTTACACCATAGTTACAATTTCCTTTGTGTATTTGACGATGAAACTTTGCTAATATATTAAACTAAATTAGTAAATAAATGAATCTTCATACAGGGTGCTATGCTCACAGGGTGTATTCCAATTTTCTGGCAAACGTGAGCATGATTTTGATTAAATAAATAAAATTTCTATAAAAGTTTTGTTTATTTTAGGTTCTACATTATAGTTGTTTTTTTTTTTTTCTTTTTTTTTAACTATTTAATTAAATATTAAAATAAAATGAAATAAAATAAAAATAATAAAAATAAAATTTCTATCAAAATTAATTGTGTTTATACGACATGAAATTATTAAAAATAATAATAAATTTATTAAAAATTTACAAAATAAAACTAAAATAAAAATTTAAAAAAAAGTCTAAAAACTTATTTATTTTTTGCATTCTCTACAATTTTATTGTGTTATACGACATACAAATATAAAAAAAAATATATATATAAAATTATTAAAAATTTAAAAAATAGAAAATATATATTTTGTAACAATTATTTTAAGTAACAAATTTTGTTTTTATTTCTTATTAATTTATTTGATTTCTTGTGAAAACTCGAACAATAGTTTAATTTAATTTATTATATATTAATTAATTATGTCTATGAAAATATTAGTGCTGCAATACTTTAAAACTAAACTTAATAGAAATTATATATTATTTTCCATTTGAAAAAAATCTTTAAAATGTAATTAAAGTAAATTAAAAAAAAATTACTTTATTTTCAGTTAAAGCTCACTTTATTTATTATTATTTTATTTAGCTGCATTAAAAATCGATCATTCATAGAAATAGAAGTTTACTTAAAAGAAAAAAAAATTAAATTATTATTAATAAAAAGAATTCCGGTTATCCAGCTGCTACATATTTTTTTTTTTTTTATCAATAAAGAATTCATTTCAATTAAATATATATAAGAAATTTTGCGCCTTCTCTAACTTTTGCCTTCAACTTTGTGTCTGCCACAACTTTGTGCAAATTAAAATTGATTTTCAACACGAAAACGTGGCAGAGGTAAGGAAAACTTTATATCAAAATCTGCCCTTGCAACAAACAGTTCATCTCAATACCCTTACCCATTTCCGCTGTTGCAGCAATTGCTCATATTTTTATGCATGCCAAACTCGGAACACAAATCGAAAATGTAAAAGAAGAGACAGAGAGAGAGAGAGAGAGAGAGAGAGTGTGTGAAGAGGAAAATGTTTAAGAAAACGTCGAAAATGTAAATCTTAAAATCCTTGTACTTGTGCACGTTGATTGCCCTGGGCAGAACCCCCCTGGGCTGCCCGCCTTGAGCTCTCCAGGTCTTCAGTCCACACTTCAGCTGCCTGCCCGCCCACGTCTATCGATCCACTTGCATTTGCAATTCCTTTCGATTTTCCTACAGCCACTTTATCAATTTCGCCAATAAAATTCAAACAGCAAGATTTTCTTTTATCTTATATTTTTTTCATTGCTTGTTTTTTGACTGCTGCTGCTCGCATAATAAATGCATCATTCATTTTGGCAACTGTTGGCTATTTGCTGCATTGGTTTTCCTATCTACTCTATCTGAGCGACCTGAGCTGCACTTGGGATGGGATTCTTCTTCTTGTTTTCCAATTGGTTTTTGGTTTTCTTCGATATTTTGATTAATTAGTTTTGATTAGTTTGATTGTAAATGTAAAAGCGAATTATTTAGTTATTAATTATTATTTAACTATTAGTTCATTGTAATAAAAAATTTAATTTATTTATTAATTATTTAATAAACATTTTCATTTTGTTATTTATTATTTATTTTGCTAGTCAATACAAATCGATCAAAAATGTGAAACAAGACACAAATTTGTTTAGATTCTGTCGAGTATTAAGTAAGCATGATATAGTTATATATTATCAAAAGATTTGTCAAATATATATGAAACAACTAGTACAATAATTGTCGATTACGTATATGAGACTTCTGAGACCTCTGGGACCTCTGGGACCTCTGAGATCTCTGGGTTCTCTGGAATCTCTGGGATCTCGGAGACCTCGGGGACTTCTGAGAGCTCTGATACCTCTGGTATCTTTGGAACCTGTGGGATCTCTAAGACATATTTAACCTCTTTCAGCAGACGCTCGATTCTCATATTAAGTCACAATAAATGCAATTATTGGTTTTACTTTCCTCTTCATTCACAATGCTCTTAAATATATTTATATGTAGGAAAGCAAACTAAAGAGCACAAAAATTGTTTCACAAAATATTCCATTTCATTCCATTTGAGAGTAGATCAATATGATGGATGGGTTGACTGCGCTCCATGCAATATTTTAAGAGGAATCTTTATATATCTGTGGCGCTCTGGCAACACTCTCATTAGTATCGATATATTCGATAGTATATAAGCTACTCTCTAATGTACATTATCACCATTATTTTAAATTTTATCATCACTAACTATTAACATAAGAAGCTTGGCGGATCGTCTTTCTTATCATAAGTGCGTGTAAAAATAATTAGTCAAAATAAACTAACAAAATAATATGGGTGATTAATGTCTTATACATTTCACATATATAAACGTTAATCCCCATATATATATGGAGAATTTTCGGTACTATATCATACATAGTTAATATAACATACATATACATAAAGATACATATATACATAAATGGGAGTGTGAGCTAGATGTATATGAAATGAGACTATGAACTTTAAAACATATTAATCTTTATGTAATTAGTAATTTTGTTGAATTTCCTAAAAAAAAAAAATAAATAAAAAGGGCAAATATTTAGATATTTACTAATATATATTTTATATAAAAAAAAAATTAAAACGTTAGAGAAATAAATATTGATAGAAATATGTATCAGCAAAGAGTCTAGTCTACCTCTTCTCTCCGTTTTCATGCATCTCCTCTATAAGCTAATAATAAGCTATTATATACATACATATTTATCACTCAGTGAGCGCGTCAATTCATATTGATTATTTGATTATTTGTGAAATGTGCTAATAGGTATGTAATTATGAAGTGTGAGCTAATGACAATGCGACATGTTGTTGCCTGTCAAATTTACTTGTCACATCAATGAACAAGGCGCCAAAAAGCAAGTTGCTTACCAATGTCCTGTCTGGGCTGGCCCTATACGAGTGTGTGTGTGAGTGTATGTATTTGTTGTGTGATGTGCCTGCCAAGTAGTCCTGTAGTCATTGTCGCCCCATTCGTAAAAAGTTTGGTTTTTTTTTTATTCTTTTCTTCGTCTTCTACTCTTTCGATTTCCCTTGTCAACGTATCGTGTACAACGAGTCGCATTTGACTGAGGTTGGGTGCGGGACGGGGGACGCATGTTGACCGACAGGTGGACGTGCTTTGTCTACCTTAATACTTGCAGTACTTTGATTTTGACAGTGGACAATGCTTTCTGTTTGAGCCAGTGCGACGTTTGGCCAGATGCCAGACAAATGATAATTGGTAAGAGTGAAGCAGCAACTGCAGGACAATCCATCGGTTTAATCATGAAGAAATCTGCTTGTCTATATGTGTGAGGTTTACTTTTGCTGCTGCTGTTTCTTCTTCTTCTTTTGGTTCTTTTTATTCGCATGATTGCGCAGGCATTCGATATGCTTGAGCAATCAGTGCGATGTGCTGACATTGAGTTGTTGGCAGTACTTATTTGTCATTCGATAAAAATAAAGAGAAGTGAATTTGTATAACAGTAGGGATTGAAGTAGTGCTTAACAGACTTTGCTTTGCTGCTAAAAATGCTGATCAAACTTGAATTGGGATAATGATGTGGGTGAGGAAATTGAAAAGTTTTTAGTTGAATTTCTAAAACTATTTCTTTAGTTCAATTGGAATTTTTAAAGATTTTTTTAAAGCTTTCTTTCAAAATCACTTATTCTGAAGCTGTATAAGCTTTAATATGCTTTCTTTATAAATAACTTTTTTAAAATGTTTGAAAGTATTCTTCTTAAAGCTTTATGTTTGACTGCAGTTAAACTTGCTGATAGTTTTCTCTCCTAGCTGAAACATGTATCCATCTAAAATTATTCTTAAAGCTTTTATGTAATATTTTATGTAATATTTGCTTCCTGACAGCTTCATATAAAAAAAATTAAAAAAAAAATTGATTTTAATAGAAAATTTCCTTGCTTCAGAATATTTTATTAAAATTATAAAATGCAAAACTTTCATATTTTGATTGTTATTATTATTATTATTATTATTTTTTTTTTACAAATTTCTATTTTCCGAATTAATTTTTGCTACAGCAAAAAATGTAATTGCGATAAAAAATATATATATATATTTATATCTCTTTCAAAAGAATATTCTAAAAATATAAAAATATGATATAATATTTAAAAAAAAATATATATATATAAATTTGTTGATTTTTAAATCAATTATTAATTTTAACTTATTCAGAAGTATATATGGTTTTTGTTTTAGAAAATATAATTTGTTAATTGTTATCTTTAGCTCTTTAATACGAATTTTTGAGCTATTGAAAATTGAGCTAACAAAATCCCTATAAGTCAGCGTCATCAAGTAGAGAATTATCTACAGATGTTTGATTTACGTAGAAGCAAGAAATAAATTTGATAAAAATAAATGATGCTTCAGCATTTTTTTGCTATTACCACGGCTAGAGGCCGTTCGTGACAGCCTATCAATGTCATCCTAATAAGTTGTCAAGAAAATAAGATGAAATTTCGATTAGGGATGAGGCGCAGTGTGAACTGAAGTCTTTTGGAGAGTCATGCAACAGTTAATGCTAAATAAATTACACACTAATGTGGATGGGTGTGGGCCGTGGGACAGTAAGTCACATTGATTAGAGCCGTGTGTGAGGTCTGAGACTGGCCTCGGGTCTAACAATTCTGTAGCAGAGCTACTGCTGCTGCTGCTGCTGCTGAAGAGGCCAGGAACCAGCGCTCTAACGAGTTCTAAAACATTTCGCCCAGCTAAACGAAGTTAAACGCATTGAATAACAAGTAGTTACACGCACACACACACACACACTCACAGACACACACACACACACAGGCACAGATACATGCACTAACACATACGCTGAAATTGTGGAATAGTGGGAGTCGGAGTTAACTTGAGACAGCGACACAAACTGAATCCTAATGAGGCACCTGACTCTGCGGTTGCATGCAGCGTATACGTAACGCTGATTTGGCCCACTCGCTACACAAATGTCCAGAAAGGGAGCTAGGAATCGAGAGCGAGAGCGTGGTAGCTGGGGTAAATGCATCCTGGGGACTGGGCCAACTAATGAGCAGTTAAATATATTTGTTGACAGCCAAATAGCTGGCTTAACGCTAATTAATCGCTTTGTAAACTGCTAAACGCATTTCGCTGTGGTTTTCAGCTCATTTTTGTTTTTTTTTTACAGCATTTGCATTTGCCTTTGTCTAGCTTATAATTTCATAATTGTCAACAAATTAATATAAATATTTTATTTATTTACAATGTGTGCATAATTATGATTTATGCATGCAACACAATTCCAATGACAACAACAATAACAACAACAGTTACAACAAAACAACCGCAACAAAAGCGCATTTAAATCCGTTTATACAACTTTATCTCTGTCTAACCTTTCCACTAAGTAATACTTTCATTTGTTGTGAGTTTTCATTATGTAAATTATTTCTACATTTTCCCACTCTCTCTCTCTGTCTCTCTGTCTCTGCCTGTATGTGGTTTAATCCCATTTTGAAAGTCGCTTTGAAATTAAACATTATTTACTTTAATTAAAATGGATTAGTTTTCATAATTTGTGTGCAACAATTAAATGCATTTTTTATGCATTGTTTTTACAAGCTATTTTTTATGTAGTTATTTTATTTAATTTAATTTTTTTTTTTGCTTTTAAGCATAGGTAAAATATTTTAAAGGTCAAATTTAAAGTTTTGTTGGTAATTGAATTTAAATTAATTTTATTTTAAATATTTAATTGAATCATCCTATGCTTTAAATATTCTTTTAAAACCTATAGTTCTTTTTTTTTTTAATAATTATTTTAATAATTTTTTATTTAAATATCGAATTGTATTCTGTTTAAATTCTTTTTAACCATTGAAAGTTTTTTTTTAATTACTGTTTATTAAAAATGTTACTTCTCTAAAAATTAAAAAAAAAATATATATAAAAAAATTTTTTCATTTTATGATTTATTTATTTATTTGATTTTTAAATTAATTTAAATAATTTATTAATATTTTCTTTAAATTTTTATATAATATAATTTATAATACATAAAATAAGTGAATTAATTAGTATATAAATACTATATATTATTATATATAAAAATTGAAAAATAAATATTACAAAGATTTATTAATTTATTATTTATTTGTATAATTATAGATTTATTTTAATACTTGTAAGCTTGTATATTGTTAGTATTTTTAAATACCTTTTTCTGTTTTTTATTATTGTGTTAATATATACATAAGTAGCATTCTATAAAGTATTTAATAAAGTAGATAGTTTTAGTAAGTGCATTTTTATAGAAGCAAATATTTTATTTCTTTTAAAAATATTTTTTTAAGTTGCAAAATATTCAAATACTTGATTTTTTATTAATGAACTGAATATTTTGATTTTTAAATAAAAATTTCTAAATCTATAGGAACGATTGTGCCCTTTTTTTCTAAAAATTGTCAGTTTAATTTAATTTTTTTCGAGTGTTATCTTTCTGTTTCCATTTCCATTCTACTTCTTCAAAGTGCAACATTCAGCAAAGACAAAGAAAATAGTAATACGTTAAGCTGCTGCTTTTCTTACATGGACGCTTTCCGTATGCGTAAGGAATCCCACCGATTAGGCCAAAAATCTCAAATGAAAATCTAAAAAAAAAAAATCATTTTTCTTTGTGTAGCTAAAAAGCACAAAATTGTGATTTAAGCCGTAGCTCAAAATTACCTTTGCTGATGGAGCTGCTGCTAGTGCTGCTGCTGCTTGAACGTAAAACCCAATTTCCAGAGGAAAATCTGCAAATAAAAGCCAGAGTGGAGAGCAGATCTGGGGATTTCACTTTAGACACTACGAAAGAGTTTTGATGCCCACATCTAATACGTAACATGCTCAATTTAAACTGTTCTGATTTGCCAGCAGGGCACACACACACACACGCACTGTATTTGTATATGTGTGTGTGTGGCTAACACGTTTGCCTTTTGTTTGGTCTGCGAATAGATGAGGCAACAATGCACACAGTTTTCCAACACTGGCGCAACGTGTAGGAAACGCAAAAAGTAGGAGAAAAATACAGCAAAATATTGTAGCATAATTTTCGGCACTAACAATACAAGTGCAGCAACAGGAGGCGAGGAGGCGAGGAGGCGTGCCAGGGCAGGCGGACACATGGCATATATCAGCACATGCATTCATAAATCATATTCTGCAGCTGGAGAGTGCAGCCAGGCAAGCAGCCGGCACGGGAGGCCAGGCAAACAGGAAGCGGCCGGCAGGAGCAGAGTCCTGTCTGTGTGTGTGTGTGCAAGTGTGCGTGGGTGTGTGTGTGTGTGTGTTTAGTTGCAGCAGCAGCAGACTCGGCTATTTTAAGAATATTTATACTGACAGCGGATTTTTGATGGAAAAACTTTTGTAAATTGCTTTTAGCAGTCCAAAAGTAGTCCCCCTGCCGAAAAAAACAGCCGCAAAATTATAACAAAAAAAAAAAAATGTGAAAAATATTTTGAAAAGGATATAATATTATGCCGCTTCTGTTGTCCGAGCTTTAATATAATTCTTAAAGCAATGCCAGAGCATTGCCCGGGCCTTATATCTAAGCATATTTCGCATCCTGCCACTGCGGCACATCCGTGAGCGCTAGATCTATTGGCTTTGTATATAAAATGCTATATATAGAGCAATATATATAAATATATTTATTCAGTTAGTAGCTTTGCCAGCACAGCATCTGCTAAAGAATTGCCCACGTATTTATTTTGCTTTGCTTTTAATATTTTTTATCGCTTTGTCCTTGTCTGTCTCCGTTTCTGTGTGTGTGTGTGTGTGTGTGTTGCCTTCGCTCTATTGTTGTGGCCAGCAAAAATATGTCATTGCGTATCTATCGAGTGAGCGAGAGACTAATGCTCATAAATTGCACTGCATTCAATTCAGTTCAGCTGAAGAAGAGCATTAAAATCGATTTTAATTGGAGCAACAATTGATAAATTTGATTTTATTTATTATAATTGAAAATATGATTGGAAAAGCATTACGAAAAATGCATGAGAACATTATTCATTTGATCAATTTTATATAGATATATATATCTTTCTTGTGTTTTCAACAGTTTAGTTCGTATTTTTATTAAAAATGTATTTATTATAATTTTTTTTAAATATGCATATAAAACTATACATATTTGTCAATCAGTTAAAAAAAAATTCAAAAATTAAATTAAATTATAAAATTAATTTAATTGAAATATTTAAACATTTTAGTTTCTTCAGTCAAATTAAACATAAGTATATCTAAATATTGAGAGTTAGTTGAGTATTTTATCCTCGACTTATCCTTGTTCAATTTCCGTACCTCTTACTTAATTAGTTTTCCCTTCCAAAATATTCCAACGGAAGCTTATGCAGAAATATTTTTTAATAAATAAATAACAAATTTATTTACGCATTTATTAAGCATACATTTAATTTATTTGCCTATTAAATTTCGTCAATTTTGATCTATCTAAAGTCACTAAATTATCTACAATGATATCAATAATTTATTATTTAAATAAAAACGAAAGTGTATATAATTTAAATTGTTTTCATAAGCTGCTTTATTAATTTGTTTGCCAACTCTTTAATTTTCACTTGATATATTTACACTTTTTTACAGCACATTTTAACACCATAATTAAGTTTTAATTAAACTTATTAAAATTCATTGGAATCGCTAATTTGCTGTTTTTTTATTTCTTACTTTTTTTTATCATTTTAAAGCTGCGTCAGCTTAAAAAAGTGAACACATGATAAAAAATATATTGCGCATTCGCTACATTTAAGCTACTCGGCTTTAATAATAATTTATTGATATATATATATATATGCACATAAATGCATATTTATTTATTTATTGTTGTATTAAATATATACCAAAAGCGTATTAAAAATATTAATTCGTTCATTATAGTTGCATACCATCCAACAGAAAAAATATGACAAATTAAAATATGTAAATCTGTGAATTAACAGATTTTCCTCTCATTATCTTGCACATTATTTACACAGTTTCGAATAACTAGGCCCTGAAGAAATATGAAATTCATTATAAAGTTTGTTATCTGTAATTTCGTTTTATCAGAATCTATTTAAATATGATTACATTTTTTGTAAGATCTAAACTAGCTATATTTTGAATTTATTTTGGTACATAGCTGCATAAGATACATAAGAAAGGAGTATCCTTTAGCCTGATATTCCCTACTACAACACTCATAATTGTTAAAATATTTTATATTTATTCGCTAGCTTTGCTTGTGCTCAACCAAACTAAATGCCACAAATATTTCACAGAATTTACCGTCATATAAATAAAATCAAAACAACGTTGCAAAAACATTTGTTTATAAAGAGCAGCAATCGTAGCGAAATATAATAAAACCGTAACTAAACGAATCAGCAAGCCACAAATAAAATTTATTTAAAAAAAATACCAAAGCTTGACAATTATTTTTTGAAAAATTTGTTTCGTTTCGTTCGCAGTTTGCAAATTAGTTGCAAATTTAATTATTTCATTATTCTTGAATTCAATATTTTACTTGTGTATGGCTCTATTTTCTAGTTTTGAGTGGTGAAATGAGCAATATACATATAGTATATATATATATAAAAAAAAATAATAAAATAAAAATGTGCAGTTGATGAGAAAATAATAAATATTAAGGTTAATTTTTTTAACATGCAGAAATAAATTTTAAAAAAATAAAAAATTAAAAAATATAAAATCTTTCACATTTAATAAGTTATTTTATTTTTTTTTTCTTATATAATATTTTTTTTTGTATAATATTTTTTTTTTATAAAATAATAAATAATATAGGTTTGTGAATCTTAGAAATTATTTAATCATTTATTTTGAATATATATATTTTTTCAGATTGTCTTTTGCAATTATTTTATCATTAATTTTTACTACATTTTATTATATTACTTTATATATATTATATTCTAAATTAAAGTTTTATTTATTTTTTTTTAATAGTAATTTTGTGATTCGCTTGCCTTTAATATTTTTATTGAAAAATATCTATTCTAAAAATCATAAATATTTGATAATTTCATACCACTGTGCGCGTTGTTCAACAACAAATAAGAGCGAGAAAAAAATCTGTGGCAAGCAAGCCGTGCAACGATTTCGCGTTTGTTGTGCAGCTGTTGGGCGAAAATGTTGCACAGCATGCATAAATAATAAACGACAAGCTCTCTCTCTCTCCCTCTACGGCACCCTCTCTCTCATACACACCTATACCGCGGCATTATGCACATTTTGCCGTTTTGCGAGGCGTTATGCAAGTGGGCGGACGTTTGGACTTTCTAAATTTATTTTATTAAGTCAAGCACATAGACAGCTCATGGGATGCGGCGTCTGCTGCTGCTGCTACTGCTGTTGTTGCTGCTGCTGCTGATGCAGTCTGCCTGCCTGCCTGCCTAACGGTATAAATAAAATAATTTACGGTAACTGCTGCCGCTCATCAGGCAGGGCAAAGGCAGCAACGAGGACGCCGTGTTGACAAAACCTGGCGCTGGATCATCAAGCGTTGGTGGCCGTCGACGCTTACAAAAACTGTAGCATACTTTTTAGCGCTACGCCTTTGTATGCAGCTGCATACGAAATTAATGCACACATGCAGGCAGCACTCTATAGGTGTGTGCGTGTATGTGGATGAGTTAAAATGCAGCTTGCTAAATATAGTTATAATTATGCGCACACATTTTTAATTAAGTTTTGCGCTGGGCCCACTGCCCGTTTTGGCTCTCTCTGGTTAAGCTAAATATTATGCATACGCCCTGTTAAATTGCATTAATATGAGATACACACTCTCGCCATTTTTGTTGTTTTTTCCATATTTTATATATTTTTTATACATATTTTTGCTTGCTGTCAAATTACATATGTTAAACATTCGCTCTAATTTATGCGGCTTCTTTTTTGTTTTTACATTTTCGCTGTGCCTTAGGGCGTTATTTGTGAATTGGGTTGAGAGAGGGCGGAGCGAGGCGAAGTGTGTGGAAGTATTCTTCCTTTGCTGCACCGTGCAACATGTAGTATATTTTAATTTTAATTAAATTTATATTTATATTTATATTTATATTTATATTTATATTTATATTTATATTTATATTTATATTTATATTTATATTTATATTTATATTTATATTTATATTTATATTTATATTTATATTTATATTTATATTTATATTTATATTTATATTTATATTTATATTTATATTTATATTTATATTTATATTTATATTTATATTTATATTTATATTTATATTTATATTTATATTTATATTTATATTTATATTTATATTTATATTTATATTTATATATCCTTCTCTTCATAAATAAGATCTTCCACTCCGCAAACTCTCAAATACTTTCCATATATATCCAGCTAAAAGAGAAAACTTTCTAAACTAAAAGAAAAATAAAACTATATCTCATTTTTCTTGTAGTTTTTTGCGGTTGCAGTTTATGAATGTTGATAAATATTTACAATTACCAATTTAAAAGTTCAGCTTGTTGGGCATTTCATTTGGCTTGTTTCGCTTGTTTGCGGAGTTTTCTTTTTTTCAACACGAAAGTTTTTTGTTTGGAATATGCGAAGCGAGTGGGAAGTTTTTGTTATGGCCACAAAGTTTTAAATATGATTTTATTTGTGCAGCAAGTTGCGGCTTCTTTTACATATTTGGCCAGCTTGCAGCCGATTTGTTTTGTGGCACAAAATAAAAAGGAGCAAGTTGCATTCGAAAGAAAACCCAGCTCAAATTTGAAATAATGTTATGCAGTTTCTTTTTTTTTTCTGATGAAATATTCCAAGCAGCCAACGAGATTAGATCGTTTAATAGCCTGACAGATGGAAATATTGCCAACGCTTTCTCTTCTTGGCTTTAAGAATTTTTGGTGCTAGTCCAGCTTCAGTTAAATGGCAAACTGCATAAACGTTTAAGCGGCCCTAAATCATGGCATGTCCTTTTCGCTGCTCTTTCTTTTTCTAGCAACATTTTCTGCTTAAATGCATTTGGCGTACTCCTGCTACACACAAATACTACTCCTGCTCCGCCTCCTTTGCCTCCTTGAGCGGGCAACGCTCCAGCTGTCTGCTGTCCTGCCTAACTATCCCTCTTGGCTCCACTCTAACCCATTTTAAAACGTGTCTGGCTCTGCAAACTTTCACCGTTTACTTTGCGCCGGCTCCTGCTGCTATTCCTGCTCTTGCTTCTGCTGCTGCCAGTCGCTATCTTCGTCCTTCGTCGCGTCCTGTTCAGCGCTTTATTTGAATTATTGTAATGATTTACACTGAAGTGGCTGCTGCAACATTTTCGGCATCTGGGCGCAAACTGACGCGGCTACGTAATGAGCTGCTCCACTCGCCGTGCTAAGCTGAAGGTTGCGTGTTTGATGGCGCATTGTCTGGCATTTAGTCCTTGCATCTCGTCCTTACACTCGACTGCCTTGGCCAGGCGAAACGTCCTTATGCTGATCACTTCTTTTTTTTTTTATTTTTGCTGTCTGTCACGGCTTGGCTTGATGGCTTCCATGGAATATGATGAACAAAATTTTAGTGCAAATGCTGCGATTTAAGGTGGCAAATATTTTCTTTTAGTAATGTGCGAAAGTAGATGAAAGTACTCCAATGATAATAATAATAATGAGGGATAATTATAATGATAATGAGAGGATAGAATGCACTAAGCGGACTTTTAAATTAAAGCATATATAATTTAATTTAAATATAATATATATTATTTTCTATTTATACCCAGAATTCCTATGAGAAATCCATTTAAATTGGAAATTTAATTTATATAATAATTTATTTAAAGCCTTGACTGTCCAGAATATTTTGAGCCCTATTTGTTTTTGTTTATTTTTTTATGTATATTTGTTATTCAATATTTACTCAATATTTAGTCTTGCGTATAATTTAATTTGAATATAATATATATGTTATTTTAGGTATACCCAGAAATCCTATGAGAAATTTAACTTTTAAATTTGAAATTTAATTTATATAATAATTTATTTAAAGCCGTCACGGTCCATAATCTTTTGAGCACTATATGTTTTTTCTTTTTCTTTTTTTTCCTTTTTTTATATTTGTTATTCAATATTTAGTCTGGTGTATATCTGTCCATCAGTTGATATAGACGTAAGTAAGAATGTATGAATATCATAGCTTATAAATAACAGTTTCCTCTTTTATTATAAAAAGTCTGCTCGCGAGATCGATCGTAAGAAATCACACTCACTCACTTGTACTCGCTCAGAGCGAGTTCGATTTCGTTTCATTTCGTTTTTGTTTTCTGTCTTGAGTTGAACTATTCGTGTGACACTCTCTTGACGAACATCATTTAAGGAGAGCTCGACTTTGTAAGTGTACAAATATTGATGTGTTTGGCTAACTAAGCGCTCTCAAACCTACACATAAGACTCTTTGCTTCATAAAATTCAACCAGAGCTGACAAAAAATCGAACAGAAGTCCGATCAAAAACGAACTCGTTGATGAAGCGATGCTCTCTGAGTTCTCGCTCAGAGTGTGTGTATGACTGAGAAGGCGTGTGCCTGAAGAGACCTAGCCCTAATTAAAGTAAATTTGAAAGAGTATAATGTAATATGCAAGTCAGTTCAAGAGTTAAAGTTATGCCATTCACTTCATTTTCGATAAGCCTAGAAGAAATAAATGTAAGGATTATGTTATATTTAATATAGGATTATTATATTAATTTAATATTTTTTAAATAGCCATTTACGTAACTCCAAACCGTAGAAATACTCAAGGAAAGAGAACTAATTTAGTCGAACAGAAAGACTAAGCCTATTATTGAGATAATAAAAGTCCTAAAATATAGAAAATTAATTTGATTTTCTCTAATAGAATAGAATTTTCAGCAAATCTCGTATTATACAAATTCCATTTTCAATTTGCCAACTTAAGCAATCAGATAATTTTAAACAATAGATAATATTATTCCAAATATATATTGTTCTACCCTTTGCATACACACTCGAATTTCATATTAATTTACTTAAGTATTTCATGGCAACTGACTTTGATGGAGATGCTTAATCAATTAATCGAACTATGCTTCATTAATAAAAGAGTGAATTCAATGTAAATTTCAAGTATATTTCGAGTAATTAAATGTAAACTTATGAGAGTTGGCCAAGTTTTGTAGTTGCGAAACAAAAGCGATTTTCAATTAACTCTTGAGCAAAAGATGCTTGAAATATGTTTTATGTATGTGCTATAGATGTCAGTAACAAAATACTTTGTGGTTAGCCAGTTGTTGTAGTTCTTGTTGTTGAGTGATATCAATAGTTGGACGAAGAGTTTTGATATATCTTGAAGACAATGGCACACTCAAACACACACACTCATACACACTTCATCTTTGCCACATTCAGGTGGCAATGTGCGTAAGTTGAAGTGGTTAAGCGGCAGCTGCACCTGCAGCCCAAAGTGATTTTATGTTTTATGAGAGCTGACATGTGGCAACAACAGTCACAGCAGCCGCAGTCACAGTCGAGCACTTGTCACATGACACACACAAAGAGAGGGAGAGAGAGAGAGAGAGAGGGCGAGAGAGACAACTCGTGTCAGTTTCATTGTTGACTGCCCCATCAAGTCTCTCTCTCTGTGTGTGTGTGTGTGTGTGTGGTTGCTGCTGCAACATGTTGTAAATTATTATAAACTCAAGTGGTTGCCAAGTAGCAGCCACCGTCTGTGGCAACAGTCTCTGCGGATCATCTGCAAATGAACTGAATGACCCGAATGAATGGTAAATTGTGAATTGTGAATTGCGAATTGCGAATTGTCTACCCTGGCTCAATACTCCATTGACAATAATTAGATATCCTTCAAGGCTACCAATAAATTCCAATTAAATGCTTATCGACTGACTTGCCACGCAGAATGTTGCATTGTGCCAGACTCTGATTGAGCTGCCAGCATCTCAGACGAAATCAATTTCAAATTGCATTGGCAGCATTTAAATGCCTCTTTTATCTGATAGCAAATCAATTTCATTTCCTTTTGAGGTTTGCTTGCCATTAATTGAATATCCTTAAAAGCCGTCTCTGTTCTATTTGATTTCAGTTGGAATTAAGATCATACTTTTTTCTTATAACTGTTTTGTTTTGCCAATAATTATTTATTTGTATTTATTAAAATTAAAGCAGTATTTGCATATATGTACATATATCCTCTTTAAGTACTATTTTAATTTGGTTAGATAATCGTTAAATATTATTTTATATTTTGTGAATATTAATATTTAAAAACTACGAAAATTCTATTGAAATTTATATTTTATTTATAAATTCTTTTATATATATTTTTTTCTCTATACATTTATTATTATTTTTTCATTAATTTTTTTTTTTTAGTGTGTATTATAGAAAATATGATATGATGAAATTATGATGGTCATGGTAAATAATTGATTGAAAAATAAAATAAAATTTTTAAAAATACTTAATTATAATTTACATAAATTAAAAATAATTAAATTAAATTAAATTAACAAAAAAAAAACTTAGACAATGTTGTTTTATAAATACTAACTAATAATAAAATCTATATAATAAAGTATTTATTTATAAAATATTTATTTTATAGTTGTATGTATAAAATTTCAATTCAATTAATTTTTTTACCTAAATAAATATAAATATAAAATATATATAAGTAGACGATTAAAATATATAATAATAAAAATGTAGATTTATGTATATTCAATATATATGCATTGTAAATAATATACAAAAATATAAAAATTATTAATTAAACAATCAAAAAAATTATAAATATGAATATAAGTACTGAAATATTCAATATAAATATTTAAAAAATCCCAACCATATCTAAAAGATGAATTAAAAAAATATATGCAATTAATAATAAAATTTTAAAAAATAATTTAAATAAAATGTAATTTAAAGAAAATATAATTTAAATAATTTAAACAAGTAAGAAGGCTCTAGTCGAGACGGCTCGACTACGAGATCCCCTGAACCCTGCAAAAAAAAGTGATACTCTTCTTCTTTACGATCGCATGAGCGCGAGCTCTGCTAACCGCGCGTTGCTGCCGTGGCTTGGGGGTGGGTTGGGCTATACTTTGAACGCTTATAACTCCATTTCTAGAAACATGATCTTGATGAAATTTTCAGAGTAGATTAAGAGTATCTATATGTATCTATGTGCCAAATTTCAAGTCTCTAGTATTTGAAATGCGTTTTTTGCAAATTGTGGGCGAAGGGGGCGTGGCATCCAAAATCCAAAAATTACATAATCTGCGTATTTATAATATCTATCTAAATATACAAATTCGAAGTCTTTAGCTAAAACGGTGTAGAAGCTATGCTCAAAAAACCAAAAAAATTGAAACGAATTTTCGATTTTTTATCGATAATTTGGAAATGGGATGAGTTATCGAAAAAACAAAATAAACTCGTACTGCGTAGCTAACATATGAGTGTTCATGTGAAATTTCAGCTCTCTAGCTCTTGTAGTTTCCGAAATCTCGACGTTCATACGGACGGACGGACGGACGGACGGACGGACGGACGGACGGACGGACGGACGGACGGACGGACGGACGGACGGACGGACGGACGGACGGACAGACGGACAGGGCTCATTCAACTTATTTTTTTATGCTGATCAAGAATATATATACTTTATGGGGTCTGCGACGTCTCCTTCTGCCTGTTACATACATTTTCACAAAACCATTATACCCTGAATTCCCATTTTCAATGGGTTCAGGGTATAAAAATAATGTAAACTTAACTTTGAAGATAAATAAAAATTTCTCTCGCTTCAGTTCATTCAATAGCTCTTGAAGGAGTTCCCTTTCCCTGCAACGTTTGGCATCTGCTGTTGGGCTATATTTTTATATATAGACAAATAATATTCTCTTTATACATATATAGCTCTTGAAATCTGGGCGCTTGGCTAACGCCTCCCTAATTTATGCCGGGCTGCTCGCTTAATTTGCAAAGCCATTTTTCTTGCCATGGCAGCGACAACAACCGGTGCCAGAGGCTTGCCTCTTCTACTCACTCCTGACTACTGCGAGGGCTCTGGCAAATATCCCCATGCGCTAACCACCCTGTGCCGATGGCATCCTGTGCCGTTCGCCTCTAGCAATAGCAAAGTGACAAACAACTAAGCGAAAATCGCGTGCGTGACGCGTGGCGGGCGCATAAAGTTTGTGACACGTTTCCACAGTTGCAGTTTTCTTCTTCATGTTGCTGCTGCTGCTGCTGTTGTTGCTGTTGTTGTTTTGGACCAAAGGCACAAAAAAGTTATGCACGTGGATTGTGAAAGGGGTGGCGCGGCACGGGTAGGAAAAGGGTGCCTGGCCGATGCTGATGGCGACACTTTAGAGCCCTCGTTGCATACTTTTGGGGCGACATGCAAGTCACGTTAATTTCGCCAGCGAACTGTGAAGCTGAAAACAAAACAACAAAAAGGAACAAAAATTAAAGCAACAACAAGTTGTTGTTGTTGTTGCATAACTTTGTTCATTTTCAAAGGGCTTAAAGGGGAACCTACATCCAGCTTACGGCACCTTCTACGCAAATCAAAGTTGATTGCAAAAAAGGAGATAAGGGAATTACTTGCCTAATGCCTAAGATGAGAGAGTATATAAGATTATATATTGTATTGTTGTTGTCTAATAAATAATTTATATATTTATTTGTAGTTATAAATTCTGAAGTTGATTTTAATAATACATTTAGTATGCAAAATTATTTTATAGTTATTTAAAAATATGTGTTTTTGAAGTCAGCATCAGAATATTTATTATAATAATAATAATAATAACATTTAAAAAAAATAATAATAATATATAGAATCATAATGTATAAAATAATAATTATTTTTTTAGTCAATTCTTATTTACATATTAAAGCTGAAAATTGCTTTTAGCATGTTTAAATATGTTATTTAAAATTATTTTAAAATTATTTTTATTATTTTTTTTTTCAAGGAAGCAATATATTTATTTATTTATTTATTTTTTTTTAATATTCTTTGTTATATATATTTTTATTTATTAATATGTCTTTTACGATTTACTGCAGTTTCTCGTTTATTCTAAAAAATATTCGTATATATAATTTATGTATCCATTTATTATTAAATTTTTTTAAATAATTCAAAAAGAACTTTTAATACATTTAATTTTTAAATATATACAATAATTATATGATTTTTAGTTAGTTCAATTTAAATATTAAAACTGAAAATTGCTTTTATCATTTTTCAACATTTTCAAATTATTTTCATGCATATTTTTTTTTTGTTATTTATTATTATTGTTCTCTAAATTAAAGTTTATTAATAAATTGTATTTTATTAAATATTTTTTATAGTTTCATTTATTATTTATTTATACAAAAAATATACTGTTTTTGTATCTCACACAAATCATGAAGAAAGTCTTTTTATTTTTAATTTTTTTAGTCTAATCTCTGTGATGCTCTTTTAACTATTTATCTTTATTTTATAGTTAAGTAAAGTATAAAATGTTTTATAAATTATCATTTGTCTTACTTTACATTATTATACTATTTTGCATTATATCTCAGCAGACAGCCCTAACAGCAATAGTATGACTTTACTTACTCGAATACAATTTTCCAGATATTACAGAGTATTTTAGCTATGCATACACGTATATATTAATGTTGTTAACAACTTATGTGGCCACGCCCACAGCCTCAATGGAGCCGCAGCCTCATTAAGCGTCTTTAGTGTGTTTATATAATATAAATTAGCTTAATTTGAAAACATTTTTTGATGCCAAAACTTTGGCACTTGCACGAGAGTGAGAGAGTAAGACACACAGAGATATGGAGACAGCAAGGCAGAGAGTGAGAGAGAGTGAGGACAGAGTGTAATAAGGATAGGAGCAGCTGCTTGGCAGTGTCTTTTGCTACCAGGCTGGCTAATTTATATGCCCGTTGGACATTCTCGAGTCGGCCAAAAAGTTACGGCAACTTTTTGCCAAGTCGGCTGCGGCATGTCTCCGATTCCTGTTGCGGGTTAATAAAACGACGACGACGACGACGACGACGAAGGCGGCCAACAAATTGCCAACATTACTCTTGCCAAAAAATGGGCGGGCAGACAGGCAGACTGAAGGGAAGCGCGATGCCTGCAAATAGACTTTTGAGTGTTGTACTTGGTTTGCTTGTTTTGTTGACTTTGAGCGGACTGCGCTGCTGGGACGTTGGCTGGATGATGGTGGGTCGCTTGGTCTTTGAAAGTGTCAAAAGCGCAGGCAATTAATTTGGCCTAATTAGACTCTTGGCTGACTCCTTGGCTGACGCTGCCATCCTCTCCATAGCCTGCTCGACTGAGAGTGCAATTTTTGTGGCTTGTCAAAGCGCCGTTAGCCAAGTTTAAAAACTCACCACGAACAATGGATTTTTGCATGTTGAGCGATTTATGGCTTAGCAAGTTTATTAGGGCTGCCCAAATCCCAAAAGATTTCTGACTAACTCCACAAAAGCCACAATTTCGAGTTGCATTTGAGTAATTTATGAATCTTAGCAGTTATTAAGGGATAATAATTACGAAAATAAAAAAAGTTTAATTGAGTAAGATCAACATTCAAGCAACAATTTCATTACGGTAGAATTATAGTTCAAATAAATCATTAAAAAAAAATATTATATACACATAAAAATATATACAAATAAAAATATAAAGATTTTAAAAATTTATATTATATGTAAAATTATGTGTAAAATCAAAGTTATGAAAAAATAATAAAAACAACCAAAACATTTATTAAATACGAAATATATCAAATTTAAATAAATAAAAATAATAAAATATACAAAAAAATAACAAAAAAATTGTTTAATTCTAAATAATTTATAAATTAAATCTATACAAATTATATATAAATACAAAATATATAAAACTAAATTAATAAAAATAATTTAAAAATGTAAATAAAATTTCCACAATTAAGAAAAATTAAAATTAAATATATATACAAAATTTAAATAAATTCCAAAAATAAAAAGAAAATTTTGCAATAAATTTCTTTATTTAAAAAAGAAATTTCTTTATTTTACATTAATAAATTCGTAAAAAAAAATGATTTAAATATTTTCATAAATATACAAGTTTAATATATTTTATTTTTGCAGAATCCTGATGCTGCTGATTAAAAAAAATAAATATATATTATATCTACAAGAAATCATGAGAAGGTAAGTTTTGTATATATTCTATATATTTAATATTGAATTATAATTATTTGATATTTGTATTATTGTATATCAAATCAACATGAAATCTAGCTTGGCATATTTATGATATATAAGTATATTAAAATTTAAGCATAATAATAACAAATGTTCCCAGTTCTTGACAGGTCTCTTCATTGTAATTCAAACAACTATAAGAAATCAATATAAAAATTCAATCCTACTACCGACTAGAAACTAAGCTGAAACTTGTTTAATGCCATTTGTTTAAGTTACCTGAGAGACTGCATTTTAAGGGGGGCTAGAACTTCAAATTTCTGTAAACAAGTATTCAATGCGAGAATGTACTTGAGTATATTATTTGATGCCTCCAGACTTTATAAATGTTTGCGGTTTTTTTTTACATTTAGTTTAAATAGATTTTTATTTGTTTTGAACCAATGAAATTATATATAAACTAACATTAGGCAAAATACAAAAATTTATATTTAAATTTAGATCAATATAATATATAATATATATATATATAATATATATATAATATAATATATATAATATATAACACTTTCAAAAAAAATAAATAAATAAATAAAAAATTTTTTAAATATCTGTATTTATTTTTTACTTTACCAAATTCAAGAAGAAAAACTCTAATATAACTATTATATGAACTTATGAAAACTTTTTACCAAGAAAATGGCAAATAAATATTATTTAAATGTCTCAACAACAACAATTTTCCTGGCACAAAGATGGAAAAAGTTTTGCATTTTGCACAGTTTTGTTGCCATTAAGAAAAGCCCATTTCGGCAGCTCTCAATGGCCAATGATAATTTTTTGGCCAACTGCATTCAACTGCGCTGCAAATGTGGTTTGGGCCAAGTCCGACATCTCGAAGCATAACGTAAGAGTTTCAGATATATTTTTCTGCAACTGTGTGTGTGTGTGTGTGTGCTGGTGTATGTGTGTGAGCCAGGGACCATAATTTGCTTAACAACTTTTTGGCCAATGCTTCTGCTTTGGTCGGCTTGGGGCCCGTTGGCACTGGGCCAAATTCCTTTTCTGCAGCCGTTCAACACTCTCCGCGCCATTTATATAATAATTTTGTGGCATAATTTATTGCCGGCCAAAAAGTTGTTGTGCGGCCTTCTGCCCAATTGCCACTATAATGTCGTCCCATGGCCAGAAAACTATGCACCGCAGCGTCATAAATTTGTTATTAAATGTTGCTACGCTTATCGAAGGCACATTCCTAAACTGGACCCTCGTTTAACTGGACGGCGAAGTCGGCGTCAAATTGATTTTAAATTGCACTCACAAGAAAAACTGAATTTGAGCTGAATGTGTTAAAGATATGCACGTTTATTTAGTAGAAATATTATAATATGTGATAAATATGCTTACGTTTCATATATTTCAAATTACAGATTATGAAAGTAATAGTAAAATAGATAGAGCTTTCTGAATAAATCAGAATTAAGGTGTCGTAAAGATACTCAAATATCTTAAATTATACTGTAATTAATGTATACTTAAAAAATGTTATAGATTCTAGTCAAGAAAAATTCTACAATTTGAGCTGAAAGTATATTAACCTGGGCATAAGCAAGTAATCAAAAGTTTTGTTGCCACAAGGTAAATAACATACGTTCAAATAACAGTTTATATATACAGCTTTAATTATTTATTTAAATTACGGCAAAGTCAAATTTATTGTTAAAGCTACAGCACTGCTTAAATTATAAAAATACGCTTGCCTCTTCTTAATGAGTGTTTGTCTACTTGAGCTTATTCACGTTTATTAGTATTTGTTGAGCTTCCCTTTGCTCGCATAAAGAAAAGACCGATAACCGATAGGCAGTTGAGGTGTGTTGAGCACAAATTACCCCAATACTCAACAATGCTGTAGACGCTTGTTGTTGATAAGCAATGCGACAGGCATTGTTTACTATTGTTGTTGTTCAATTTGAAATTGAAGCAGCGTGGCGAAGCTAATCGTGGGACAAACACGCGCACACACGCACACACACACACAAGCACCCACACTTGATTCAGCATGTGTACAAATACTCACGCTTAACAAGCTGCTCATTTTGCAAAATTTTCTACTCCAAAGATCTGCGAAGTGAGCAAACAAATGAATAAAAAGATAAAAATGATTATAAAAAGAAAGATACAGAGCGCGGGAGAAAGGGGCGATGAAACAACTAACTACAAATTGTGAGTCAGAGAGACATAAAGATTGCAGCAGTGCAGAACAGTGGGGCGAGAGAGATGGAGAAGGGGAGAGAGGGGAAGAGAGGCTAAGAGATACGGGCAGCGTCGGAACTTGTTTGGGCATACGAAAAGACGAAACAAAATGAAAAAAAAATCAACTTTAAAAAGCAAAAACTTGTCATGTGAGAAAAAACAACAAAAAGCAACAAGCTGAAACGGAAAACAAAAACATTAATGAATGAGCTGCCCAGAGAGCGCAGAGAGTGAGAGTGTGGGAGAGTAGACGAAAAGACAAAGCTCTAGCCGTAGCTACTGCTGCTGCTGCTGCTGTCGTTGTTGCTGCTGCCAACAGGTGAGCGCATCGCAAAGCTAAAGCCGCTCGCTAGCTCAGTTGAACGTTTGCAGTCAAAGCCAGAGGCGGCACGAGTGCGCTATAGAGCGCTTGTAGCGTGTGAGAGCGAAACATACATACATAAAGCAAAACGGTAAAAGGGCTTTGGCTGAGCTGAGCGCAAGCTGAGCGCAGCGAGCACGCCTTTGAGCCAAGCTAAGCTCGGCTTTTTGTCTTTGGGTGTGTGCCGAGGCAGTGTGACGAGAACGCGTGAGCGACCAACACGTAAACGACGCGCTGTGTGCGCTGCGCCAAAAAAAAAAAAAAAAATTAAAATAAAAAAAATACATCATTCAAATACAAAAAGAAGAAGCAAAACTCAGTTAATAATACACAAGCGGCAGCGCTGCGGCAACAACTCAAGTGTGAATTGTTATTGAGGTTATGTAAGCGGCAAATAGCGAACTAACAAAACGCTAAATACAAAGCGCATTCGCTCTGCCAGGCAAAACACGTTCAATTACAACAATTTCAGACACGCGTCAACATCGCGCATTCGCACATTCCTTAAAAAAACCCACAAATAAACCTAATGGAGCACGAAGCGAAGGCACAGGCGCAAACGTCGACAGCGACTGCGACTGCGACTGCGATGCCAGCGCATCCATTGCAGGATGTGCCGTTGAATGATAGTGGCAGCGATGCGACTGCAGCTGATGACGTACATCTGACGACCAAAAATTGGGTTAAATTCGACGACGACGCAGACGGCAGTGAAAAAAATAATAACAGTAACAGTAACAGTTACACTGGCGATGCCAGTGCCACACAACAACAACAACAGCAGCAAAACAAGTTAGCTCTGCCGCCACCGCCGCCGTCTGTGGTCAGCAGCAACAACAAGCGACGTGCGCGCTCGCGCAGTCCCAATGAGCTGGCCACAGCTGCAGCAACTCCAGCGCCTGTGCAGGTTAGTCGCTCTTTTGCTCTCTCTTACTCTCATTCATCCGCTCTCTGCTACGCTCTCTCTTGAGCTCCGCTCTCACGTGGCAACGCAACGCAACACGCATTCCAATGTATCGCACAGTTGATGTACTCGTATGTTTTCATTACTCTCTTCCCCTCTCCGCTCTGCAACAACCACCACCACCACCACCGTCACTTCGCTGTCTACGCATAGGGCGCTGTCAGCGCCTTATCGCTGCGTTTCTTTGGGTTGCCTCTGCCTAATGGAGTTGTTAGCAGCGATACATTACCTCCGCTGTTGCGTTCATTATGCTTTTGTGTCACGTTGCACACACACACGCTTGACAAATGAAGTTAGGTTAGGGTTGCTGCCTGCTACAGTGGCCAGTGAGGCCTATTTTGAGTGCAACATGCATTGATTACTCATCATCGTCAGGCGACACGTCATGCGCTCAGCTGCAAGGGGCTTGTTCATTAAGTTGAGGTGCACGCATGAATGGAACTAGAGTTTCCACTGCATTACTGTGTACAGTCAGAACGATTTATTTATATGAGTTTTACCAACTGCATTTGCATCAGATTCCCGCAGCTCTCATCTTTGTCTATATGTAAAAATATATATGCACTGCAGTAGTTACGTTTTATCAGTCAATTATACAGCTCTAGCAATTTTATTATAATGCCGGAAAATATACAAGTTATACAAATAGAACATGATGAAATGATACTTGCTGTTTTTGAAGCAGATTATTTGTAAAAATAACTAAAAATTAAAATATATATTGGCATAGTTATCGTGAAGTGCTGTGCAAATTAAAATATATAGAAAAATGAAAATAAATATATATATTTATATATTACATATATACAAATCCATCAACTGCCTCACTGCGCTTAATAAATAAATAAATATCATGTGCAAATAGCTATATAAACAATTCTGCCATGGCAATTCGCCTGTTGGCAGGTGTAGAACATTTTGTATTTGTTTTTCTTGCACATAACTTTATTTTTACCTCGATTGCCTTGCTCACTTATTGCCTTTTGCAAGTATTCAGTATCTGTTTGATCTGCTTCTTCTTACATTTTTCATATCAGCCCAGAGTGAGATAAAAAAAAATATTTACAAAATTTCTGCATTTGTTCAAATATTTCACCAGCTATATCTTATTTTGTTTACTATGTTTATTATTATAAAAGAGTCAATATTTAATTGTTGCTTATTTATTTAATTCGTCTTTTTTTATTTTGTTCATTGTGCAACGAGTCTTCGGGTTTTCGGTTAAAGTAAATTACAAAATCCACCCAGACATAGGCTGTCAACAGAGCCGGAGATAAATACGGGAAGGGGAAGAACAAGAATGCTTGAAATGTTTAATAAATTATTTTCAGAGAGGAAACTGTTTTCGATTAGATTACAATCTATTTGTTTAAAATTTGATATAAATATGATAAATTTACTCTATAAGCAGAGCAGGGTATACTATGGGTTATATTATTTTGGCTTTCTGTATTAGCACTTCCAATTTGCATTTAAGTGCAATATATACGGACTATTAAGAAAGAATGAGTAACATATAATTAAAATATACTATATATGTATGTTTAAACACATACTTAGATAAATATATATAGAACAGCCGCTTGTATAATTATTTAGAACCCATGTTAAAGCTATGTGTCGGATATATATTTATTTTTATTTATATTCAGCCCCTAAGTTCAAGTTCATTAACTATAAATCATATAAATGTGAATTGCTTTTATTTATATGAAATTAAGTACATATTTTTATTTATTTTTATTTATTGTTATTTTTATTTTATTTATTTATTTAATTTTTTTTTTAAATAATATATAAAAAACTTTAAATAAAAACTTTAAAGCCTACAACAATTTTTTTTTTAATAAATAAATTATGCTTAGTTAAATAAAGTATTAAAAAAAAATGAATTTATAAATAAAAGTAAAAAAAAATACCAAATATAAATCAAATTAATTTATAGGAATATTCATTTAATTAAAATAATAAAAAGTATCTAAAAACACATTAAAATATTTGATTACATTTCATCAAATTAAATAGATTATTTAAAAGATTAAATATTTCTTTAAGTTATAATAAATTCAAATATTTTATTTTTTTCATTTTAATTTCATTTCCTATTTTTCTTTATATTTAATATCAATTAGGTTTCGTCTTATAATGTATTTTACAGAGTATTTATTGAATATGCAACCTGAATCTAATACGTTTCTCTGTTTACATTCACTTATCAGATTAGCTGCAGCAGCACTAAATACCTAGCATATATAACATTTATATACAACATTAAATAAATATTCAAAGAATTTGTTTAGTTTGTTAATCAACAAGTAAAAAACGATATTAGATATGCACATATATATTCCTTGACCTTCAGAAAACTTGCGTTAGCTTTAGCCTAACGAACTTGAAATTAGATAATTATGGCAAACATTTTATAGCACGCTACAGATGAATTTTAGCAAAGCTCGACTATTACGCGACTATTTTGGTGTGTTTTTATTTCGTTCCTCTCTCTCTTTCTCTCTCGCTCTCTCTCCCTCTTCTTCCCCCTGCGATGAGTTGCCTTTTAGAGCACAGTACGCAGCTCTCCATATCCGCTGAGCTGCGTACGTGCAAAATGACAATTTTCAGTTTTATTTTCTATATTTTTTGTTGTTCTTTTTCCGTTGCCTTTTATAATTCCCGCTGCAAATCAATAAAATAGATTTTCTCTTGCATATTTGCATAATTCTCTCCCTCTCTCTCTCTCACTCGTTCGTTGTTGGGCTCTCTCTGCTTTTGTCTTGCCTTTTCTTTTAGCATTTACCATTTAGCATTTGCTTTGCTTTAAGGCCAAGAACATTAACCCATTGTTGTCATATTTTACAGCGCTCGGCAGTTTCCTCAACGACAGCTGGGTCGACGCCATTGCCGGACGTGACGCCGGCTGTTTTGACAACTGAGAGCACCCACGTTAATCTGAATGCATCCGGCAGTGGCAGTGGCAGTGGCAGTGGCAGCAGCAGCAGCAATCCGCCTCGCCACCCACAGCAGCTAATAAACCAAAAAGCAACTGCAGCCGCCTCATTGGCCGCAACAACTTTGGCCTCATCCTCGACTGCAGCAGCAGCAGCCACAGGAGGAGGAACGGCATCAGTGACCGCTACTCATCCAAATGGCAGTGGTGCCATCGGCAGCGGCAGCGGCAGCAGCAGCAACAATAACAACAACAACATCAACAGCAGCAGTGGCCGTGTCAATAGCAAAAGCGTCTCCATTCCAGTGGATCAAGCCTCCGGAATGCGCACAATTGAATTGTCAACGGGACGCATACGAGAGGGTTTCGGTAAGTAAAGCCCATATCTAAGACAATGGGATATAGCAATCATTAATTATAATGATAATTAGAATAGTTTTTTATTATAATTTTCAGACTCGATTTTACTTTCCTATTATCTGATTTATACTTTGCTAACTTGTATATATTTTAAAGTATTTATTAATATCTTTTTGAAAATCGTTGACGTAGAATGTCTGTAAGAGGGGAAATTATTGAATGGAAATATTATATACAATATAGATTCAATACTTATGAAACTATTGAACACATTAAATACATAAAATTGAAAAAAATATATAAATAAATAAGCTAAACAATATATACAAGTCAAATACAGAATAAACAAAAAAATAAAAATAAAAAGATAATAAAACAAAATAAAAAATAAAAGATAAATTAAATAAATTATGATAAAAAAAAAAACAACAATTAATATTTAAAAAAAGAAAACACTAATTAAAGAAAAATAAAATAATATAAAAAATAATTAAACAAAATATAAAAAATTAATACAAAAGAAGGAAAATAAAAGAAAAAAATTTAAAAATATTTAATTTAAAAAAAAAAATAATAATAAATATAAGTAAATACAAATATTACAAAAAAAAAATAAATAAATAAAAAATGATAATTATATAAACACTACAAATTAATCAAAAAGTAAATAAAAAATAATTCAATAAATACAAAAAAAAAATAAAAAAAAAATAAATAAAAATAAATAAAAATAAATAAATAAATAAAATATAATAGAATTTAACAAAAATAAATTAAATACTAAATTTTCAAAAATGAAATATATCCATTTAAAATTAAACATAAAAGAAAGAAAAAAGGTAAATTCAATAAAAAATATATATATAATAATTTTCAAAATTAAAATTAAAAAATATAATTTTCAAAAATAAAAATAAAAGAAAGAAAAAATAGAAATAAATAAATAAACATAATAATAATAAATATCATCAGATAATATTTATCATAAAAATTCATAATTCATATTTAAATAAATAAATAAACTAATTAATATAATAAATATATAATATATAATAAATACAAATAAATTAAATGAAATCTATTATAATTATCAGTAAAATTCAAAATTCATTAAAAAAAAAAACAATGAAATTAAATAAAATGAGAACATTTTAAATGAATATAAACAGTATTTTGTAAATTCTTTAGAAGTTACATAAATGTTTTTTTTTTTTTTCATATGGGAATAATAATTAAAAGACTCATAATAATTATTATAGCTAACTTAAAATAGTTATTTAAGCAAAAAATTCAATAACCTTAAGCATATTCTTCCACTTCGCTGCTTCGCCAACATCTATTCAGTTATGATTGCCAATTGTCGAAATTGAATTGAATTATCTAGAGAGTGTAGCGACAGCTGCTAATGCCACAATTCTCTTTCATTCACTCCCTCTCATTCTCTCTCCCTCTCTCTCTATCTTACAGCTAATGGCGATGTGATTGTCACTTTGCTGCCGGCCAACACGAAATGGCCATGGATAACGCCGGCCATATTTCGACCAGAGCTGGTGCCCGAAGAGCTGATGGCGCAGGGCTTGACGGTAAGCGAACAGTCAATCAATCAATCAATCAAGTCGTTGCTCCAGTTCTCTGTCTAACCTCCGCTCTCTTTGCAGCTGACTGTGGAGGACTATGTGAATGCCATGGAGACATTGGTGAACGACTATCGCTTTACGGTGTACAACATTTGCTATAAGCGCATTCTCGTCTGCTGGATACTGTTTGCGTTCGCAGTGCTGCTGGCGCTGCTCTTCTCTGGTCTGCAGGGCGTGGCACTGTTTGCCTTGGGCGTTGGCTGGCTATTCCTCAATGCGGCTGCCATATTTCTGTGCATGTGGCTGAAGTTGCGCCTATCGCGTGGCCTGGAGAAGTGTTTGGCGCGCGTGAATAAGCAATTGATGCGGCACAAGATATTGCTGGTGCTGGATGATCGGGGTCGCATCTCCTGTCACAAGGTCAACCTGTGCTTCATGTACTTCGATGCGACGCAGTGCGTCAGCTTTCTGAACGAATTCCTCGAGCATACCGAGCAGAATGGCGGCGAGGCCATCAAGGCGGGCTGGGAGGCCAAGCTGGACATCGATGTCAATGATATTGTTATACAGGGCACGCAGCCGGTGCGTCTGTCTCGCAAGCAGGTGAGTCGTCGGATCAGTTGCCTAGAATAATCTTTCATGTTGTAGTCATAGTAGTTGAGACTGATTCTACTCTTGCTTCTCTTTTACTCGCCGCTGCTTCACACCATCTCTCTCTCTCGCTCTCTCTGTACATTGATCATGCATCATGCTCACCACATTCTCTTTTTTGTCTCTCACGTGCACACACACACACACACACACTGAACAATTGCTCACAACTCTCTCTAGGCCTTTGCCCAGGAGCTGTTTCTCAGCTATCTGCAGCGCTGGGGCAAGGACTTTCTGCGCCGTCGACTCGATTGGACCGTACAGGAGGCGGGCGTCCATGAGACACCACGACATCTGCAATCATCGATATGCCCCTGCCAGTACGAGGAGGAGCTGCTGCGCAACAAGATCAAGATCAGTTTGCAGCATCGTCACTGCTGCGGCGTCAACTGCATGGGCTGCTGGCTGTAGACGATAACGATAAACGATAACGATCCCAACCACAACTTCCACTGCTGTTTGTGTTTTATACAATTATTTTTGTGCGATTAAAAAAAAATGAAACGCTGTTGAAAACAAAGCTGTAATATTTTTAATTTACATCAAAAGAGAGATTGCAATTTTTTATAGTATTTTTTGTTAGGTTTTTATTTGCAATTTTGTTTCAGCCAAAAAGTATGCAGCATAACTTTGATTAAAGTCTCTTCACACATTTATTACCCATACGCACTGTCTAACCAGCACTCTGCACTCTTCACACCTGAAACTCTTAACTTGACTAACTCTTGTCTCTAACCTTTACTATAGTTAGTTTTCTTTATATATATGTATAATTAATCTTCTTCTTAGGAGCGCGGTCTGCAGCTATTTCTGCGCTATGGCTCGCGCTGGGGCATGGAGGCGCTGCGTGGCCTGGTGGATGTGACGCCATTGGAGCCGGGCCGGCATTGTGGCCAATTTCAATGTCCTTGCCAGTATATCAAGGAGCATTTGCAGTGCAAACCGCGAGGCAAGTTCAAGTGTTGCAATTTTGTACATTGGGTGTTGGCATGTGAGCGCTACGATTACTAATAAAAAAAAAAATAAGAAAAAAAAAACAACAAAATGTAATATTTATCAATGTGTATATGTAAGCATGTTGTTTTTGTGTTTTTCATGAATTTAAATTAATTGTTGCGCAGGCATTTGATAAGCTAATTAATTTCAAGTCAGCTTTGTGTTATCCTTGCTAAATACCAAAAAAATACCAAACAATATTGCTTTGCTTTTTTAATGAAATGCTTTTCTCTTTACAAAACGGAATGTCGAAAAAAGAAATTATTCAACAATTTCTCTCGTTTCAGATGTTAGTCCATAAGTCAAGGTAATAATTTTGGTAGTTTTTGGTATTCCAACTACACATATATAAATTAATACATATATTAGCTAAACTCTATTCAACTGCTGCTACTACTACTAATACTACAACCCATTTTAATCTAGCTGCAATTTTGTTTTCTTAAATATATATATATGTATGTTATATATTTCTTTTTATGAAACAATTGAAAACACAGTTGCCATAAACAGCATGGGCCAGGTAGTTTGGACACGTTTTTCCCCCTTTGGCAATTTTGTATGATTTATGATATATACACATCTCCATATATAGACAATTACTAAGCCATTTCGATTTTATTACAATTGAAATTATATTTTAAAATTGTTCCAAACAAAGAATTTTGCTTATTGCTGCAATCTGTATTTAGACTTTTATGAATTTTAAACTGTAAATTGCATTTATTCTGGTGTCATTTATAATAAATTCTTTTCAATGTTTTTCTCATAATTGTTATTGTTATTGTTATTGTTGTTTTATGTTTCAGTTTCTTTGTATGTTTGACTCTGTCTTTTTTTTTATGTATTTTTGGGTGTTTTTTAACAAACGCCTTTTACAGGTTATCCATGTGCTTGCATTGTCTATGGTTCGGATCCCAGTTTCCAATATCGTTATTAGTATTAACAGTTGGCCAATATATATATATAAATATTTATATATGTATATTGCAATTCGTTTATCATTTAACTACATTATTTAATAACTCTGCAAACATTGTGCAATTCAGTTTCTGGAATGTGTTCAGCTCTTATTTTATTTAAATAAAATTTATAAAAATGTTTTTATGTAAATTATTCAAGATTTGTTTGATGTATTTTTATCAATTGGTGTTTAAAAAATTGGTGTTATAAATATATATATATATATATATATATATATAAATCATGTCTAATATATTTTTATACAATTTAAAGCAATCTTAGCTGAAGAGAGAATAATATTAAGTTACATACAAATATAAGAAAATATAATATATATATGTACATAAAAAAATAATATAATAAATATATATGATTATGAATAAATATATATACTTTTAAAAAAGAAATATATAAATTTAGTAGAAATATAAATATAAAATATAAAAAAATAAAAAAAAAATATAAAAAAAATAATATACACAAAGTCTAAAAAATATAAATAATATAATTATGTGCTACATACGTAATAAAAATAAAAACATAATTAAAAATCATTTCATAAAGATGACTCCAAATTAATTTAATAAAACTTGACTACCAATAATTAAAAGCTAAATCTGAATCTAAAATCCAAATAGTTCTTTCAAACAAAAGATTTTGATATATATTTACTTAATAATAGGTAATATAATATTAATACAAATATAAATATATTTATATTATGCCAATTCTTTAATTCTCGCAGCCAAATAGAACTCTTCTGTTTTTAGATTCATTTGCAGCACTTTAAAAGCTTCAGAAAAAGTATATTTTAATGCCCGAAAAGTGCTTCCTTAAATAGAAAATAAAATTTATAAAAAAAATAAAATAAAATATAAAATGAAATGTGCATTTGATAAATAAACAATTACGAATCCTGTGCATTTGGATAAAGTAAAAACAAACAAAGTTTGGCTAAAATGATATGTGCTTAAGTGTGTGTGTGTGTGTGCCATTTTCAGTTTTCCACAATTCGCCACAATTGTTGCATTATTTTTTATAGCATAATTCAACTTTACGTTTTGCCGCATTTAAGCCACGTTTCATGTTGGTAACAAATTTGTGAACAAGTTTGTTGGCCATTTTCGTATTCGTTTTCGTCATTTGTTGTTGCTGCTGCCACATTTGCCTCGTTTTGTGTTGCATGTGTAATGAGTCATTAACATGGTGCAGTGGAAAAGTTTCAGGTTTCATAAACAAAAAACAAAATAATAAGAGATGCAATTTAATTTAATTTATTTATTTTTCGTATTTTCATATTTCTGCATTCCAAATTAGGTGCCAGGCGATTTTATTTATGTTGAAAAGAGTTGAATAAAAAATGTAGGAAAAATGGAAACTAAATTTTTCAAGGAATTTTTAAGTTTATACATATATATTAGATTATATATATGTGCTTTTTGTTAATTATTGAAACAAAATTTCTAACAAAAAAAAATATAAATAAAAATACGTGTCATAATTCTAAAAGAACTTTCTTTAAGTCAAGCAATTATATATTTTAATATATCATAATATTAAAAAATATAAATTATGTTCGCTTTCAAATTTTAATTATAATTTAACCTTATAATTTTTTTTTTTTGATTATAAATTTTATACAATTGATTGTAAGTAATTTGTTTTTATTTTAGACCAACTTAATAGTAAAAAGTAAAATTAAAATATAGTTGATTATATAAAATTACTATTGATTTTTTAAAGAGAAACTTTGTTTTTATATTTTATAAAATAAAAAATATGTATGTCTTAATTTATTCTGAAAAATATATATGAATAATTTTTAAAAAGCAGACAAATTTTATTTTTATATTTTAGAAAATATTAAATATAAAAATATATATGAAAAATATTTGAAAGGGAGACAAATTTTATTTTTATATTTTATAAAACATAAAATATAAAAATATTGATTTCTTTGTTTGTTCTGAAAAATACATATAAAAAATATGCAAAAAGCGTAAAAATACAATTTTTTAATTTATAAAAGTACATATAAAATTAAAAAATGATATTTTTGAAAACTAAATTAATTATGCTTCATAATTTATAAATTTAATTTAATTTATAAACAATTATATCTTAGAGAAAGTAAAGTATGTCAATTGCAGTAAGTATTTAAAATTTGAATTAATTTCAATTTATTCTAATGAATAATTAGGCATTTACATCATTGATTCCAAAAATCCATTCAACTAAGAACTTTGTAAACAATAATCAAATAGAAAAAAAGTTGCTCCGCTGTTGAACAGCGTTTGATTGTTGTGCTCAACTATTTGCCAAAAAATAAAATGCGATTTTACGCTCTAATAAAATAAGCGCACAAAACTTTTGTGAGAGCGTGTAAAAAGAATGCACCATTAAATGTTGTTAAACTTCATTAAACTCGGGGCAAAAGCTTCGAGCGATTTGTTTTGCCAACTGCACTTCAAATAGCTCAGCCAAAAACAACAAAAATTGGACTAGAAAATAAGGGAAACTAGACACCAATACCACAACGTGTAAACTAATCTCAAACAAACAAAAGCACACACATACAGTGAGTGCCAAAAGTGAAGGCTCATCAAAGTTTTCGGCACTTTTCTCTTTTTGCATTGTTTGTTTTATTTTTTTTGCTTGTGGAAATGCAATTGAATTGCGCGATTTTCATTTGAATTACAGCAATCGACTGCGCTAACCTGCGGTTACGGCTAAGGGCTTGTGGGCGTGGCAAATGCCAAAGAACGAGCATGAGAAATTTCAGCGAAACACCTGCGCCCGTACTTATGCAGCTGGTTAACAATTTTCAATTAGATGAGGGTATGCGAAAAATGCATAAAATTAGTTTTAAGTGCATATTAGAGTGAAATAGCTACTGGAATTTAGAGAGATCTGAACGAGAGCTGTCGAGTGTGGGAAGGAAACGTTGAGTATATAATATATATAGATATAGTATATATATAAAATAAGAAGACTAAGGCTCAGAGCGTTTTACAACACTCTTATAGTAACACTGTTTAATATAAATGCTATTGTTGTTAAACTCTCTTGTATATATGTATATTTATTTATTTTATTTTTTTAATAAACTTTGCAACACTATTTGAATTTTTTATTTCATTTCTGTTTTACAATCAAATCTTTGTATTTAAACTTAATCTAAGCACCCTAATCTCTCTAATATATTCATGTATCTATATATTTGTTAGATATTAAATCTAATTGCTATACTATATCTACTTTTAAGGCAAACTAATAATGATTTTTATAGCCTTTCTAAAGATGGATTAGCTTAGATAAGTTAACAGTTATCTTCAGTATGCGTCTTTGCCCTCAAAATGTACTTGTACAAAGGGCATATAAATCTCTTCATTATTCGATTGTAAATTTGCAAATTTTGGTCACCTTTTTTTATTTTTGTTTTGTTCTTCTTTTTTGGGAAGGCCATATCATTGTTTCCATAGCTGTTGTTGACGCTGCTGCCATTGCCGTTGCCGTTGCCTTTGCCGCTGTTTTTGCATTTATTTTGCGGCTAAAACTTTAATTGAGTTTTAAACCATTTTGCTGGCTGTTTGGGGCCAGCGCCGCAACGGGAATTGTTTATACTGCGTGTTTGTTTATGTGTGTGTGCGAGAGAGAGTTTGTGTGTGTGTGTGTGTGTGTTAAAAAACTGGTTTATTGTTTGAGGGGATCTGCTGTTGCTTCAACTACAGCTGGCGCGCTCTTGTTGGACCTTGTGGGCCTTGCACTTACACCAATCCCAAGCACTGCGCTTGAGTGATGAGTTTTTTCGCCGAATTGACTTTTTTCTTGGTGGGGGGTGGTGGTGGTGCTGTTGGTGTGAGTGAGGGCAAAGGTTTCGCTGGTTTCGCTTTGACTGCACTTTAAACATTTTAAATGTGTTTTGTTTTACGCCCAAATAGCACAAATTTTTTTGTATTAAGTTGGAGTTTTTTTTTTGTATGTGCTGAGCAGCCATAAGCTTTTCCTGCTGCTGCTGCTGCTGCAGCAGGTAACGCATACGCTTCCCGTGCACCAAACAAATTACAGTCATTTAAGTGATTTTCGCTAATGTTATTTGGGGCGTTGGTGCAAAAAGTTGCATACTAAGCGCATTTCGTTGCCTTTGTTTGGTTTATTACAGCCCCGTGTGTGTGCCGAGAACTTTGTGTTTTTTACGTGAGTTTTCGTGCAGTTTCAGTGATATATGCACTAAATTATGTGCAAAAAGTTTCATCTCCATGGGCTGCGAAATAAAGTTATATTGTTAGTTAATTCAATCAGACAATTGAAAAGACAGGTGCTTGCGGCTACATTTAGGGTATTTTCCAGTCGGGCACGTACTGCAAAATTAGAATACACAAAATAATATAGCAACGGTTTTCAACTACAAAGAGTATTTACTCTTTGAGTATCAAAAACATACGTAAGATTGTGAGCTTTGTCAATCACAGACTCATATACAAAACATTACTTTACACTCAAAATGCAATACACCAATGAGCAGAAAGAATGCGTAAGCCATCACATTATGCAAACTCAGCTGCGCGCTTTCTAATAGCTGCGGAGAGGATCCACAGCTCACGCTCGCACACATGCACACAGAATAACATGCACAGCTGAGCACTAAGAACTGATCTGTGCGAAGTAGGTCGCAAGAGAATCCACATGTGCACACACACACGCACGCATTATTGCACCAATTACTGTACGCCCAGTGATTGGCGATAAAAAAAATTGAGAGCATGGAACCTATTTTAGGTAAGTGCAGAGTTGTTTTTGATGCTGTATTTAGTTGTTTTTGAACTGTCGCATTGAGCGCGGTTTATTAAGATTGTGATTAAATTGCTTACGCATTTATCTAATACAAGTTAGCAGACATCAATAGTATTTAATTACTAGCCTTAATAAATAAGTTTGAAATGGGAAATTTTTGTTTACGTGTGCATATGAAATAGTAAGAAAAGAAAAATTAGAAGGAGAAATTGTGACCATGCATTGAACACATCGACAGACATACATACATATACGTAAATACATATACATATGTACATTTGCCTGTGTGTGGAATGCATACAAGAAGTGTAAATTCACAATTGAGTGATATTGTGGCTTTTAACAGTACTGTAAGTCCAAACATAGCCACGATTGAGTAACAGTGAAACATAGCCACACATATGCACTCGATTTGTCACTCATTTGAATTTCACACACAGTCCACAGAAGGGCGCACAGAAATCGCCTTGTATGAGCTAAGTAGCTTAGTGGAAGCTGAACTGAGCGCACTTACGCGTCGTCTCTCATTTATGCGTCCTAACGGATCAATAGAGTAAGTAATATGTGTGAAGAGCAGCTTGTGAGCGTGGGAACTAATTGTATTTGTTGAGTGTTTTTTGAGTTGGTATTGCAATAGAGCAAACTTTGAGTGCTGCAGTTGGTTCTTCGTGCAGTTAGTTCTGAGTGAATATTGCAAATGTAAGTATTTACATACGCTTGCATATACATCAATACACACACATACATACATTTGTAAATATAAATTGAGGTGCGCACTAGTTATTTTTTGGTTCCTTTTACACTCTTATTCTCATAAAATATTTCATACCGTGCAGTAGAAAATAAATAAATGTCTAATTACGTAGAGTAAGCAAAGTAATTAACCTTATGTTAGCTAAATTACATGCATAAACATGCAGAAAATGTTTGAGTAATGAAATACAATTTACGGTTAGTTCTTATTTTATTTTTAAGCAATAAGGAGCTTGTTTATATACGATGGAATTATGGATGGAATACGAGGAATTGGAAATATTTGTAGTATTATTTGCAGCTACTAACTTCAGTCTTTGTATTTTAATCAGTGTTTTACCTGTTAATTCAAAAATAATTAAATAAACATTAATTAAAAACAACAAAAATATACAATAAAATGTTTTCTAATAAAAAAATATATTCTTAAATTATTTATTTAAAAATAAAAAATCAATATATATATTTTATAATAAACAAATTTGTATATAAAATATATATATATTTTTTTTCAAATAAAAAATAGGTATATATGTATATTTTTTTTTAAATAAAAAAGGATTTATTATTATTAATTTAAAATGCAATATATATTCAATTCTGGTATGTTTTAAAATAAAATAATATATTATTATAATTTTTTTTAACATTATTTTATTATTTCAAATATATGTATAATCTAAAAAATAGTATATATATATAACTTTTAGCAATGCATGCTCGAGTTATTGCCCCTGTTAAGCTTTGCACGATCATAAACAGGTAACAGGTAAAGGCCCTCATAATAAATATGGCCTTAAATCCTTTGCAGCGAGCCCAAGCGAGTGGCCAATGTGAAGTTTGAAAGTGCTGACCATATATCATCATAAATATATACCAGAGCGAGCAGAGCTGGGTGAAGCAGGGCAGACGCGGTTCCAGCTATAAAACATTAGTCAAAAAACATTAAACATGAAAAGGTGTGCAACAACTGGGTTTGGGCTTGGGGCCAGGTGTTGTCGTTGGTGTTCCCAGGACTACAATCAACATCATTAACGCGTGCTTTAAAAGCCATTTATTTAGACGCAGACATGAGAAGCCATGTTCAGAATGCCAGTCGCTGTGCGAGTATGGGAAAACTATAAATTTAACGCTTTTAGCATAATTGCAGGAGGAGCATAAGCAGCAGCAGCAGGAGCAGGAGTAGGAGCAGGAGGATCATTGTGTGCGTGTGGATAGCCATCAACGCGTAAGCGTTATGATAAGTGGCTAGGCAAGAGGATATCAGCGTCAACACGCACCAAGTTATTGCCCCATTGGCACATCCTATCGTCCAGCCCAGCCAACCCCATTCAGGATGGTCCTATTAGCTGTTAAGTGGCGCTGTCCTGCTCTGGCATCATATTACTTGGCCATCTAATTGCCGGCTCCGCTTTTGACCTTTATCAATGGCCCAACTGCAACTTAATATGCCACATGGAAGCGCAACCCTTCTCCTTGGGCTGGGCAAACACTTGACAGCCGAGGGGGCCGACTGGCCGAATGAGTTACATAAAGCGGAGCGGAGCCTATCGATTTCGAGCCAAGTCAAGCAGCGTCTTTGCCAACCATATATTTATCGCCTGTCTAATGGATACAAATTGGGGCAGCTAACTGGCTTAGATTTTGCTCGAGTCTGAGAGGCGCTCAAAATACTTTTATTTATGCCACAATGCACAAGCGAACGCAATGGGGCGTATGCGTAATTTATGCCTTTTGGCCACGTTTTAATTGCTGCAGCAATTTCTGTAGTGGCCATTTAAGCATATGAGTTGACTTGGCTTGAAGTCTGCCTTCAGGCGCAACAAACCAATTTTATTTATTATTATCCTTGAGTGCATTTGCCATGTGTTTTTGCTAAAATTAACTTATTTACTGTTCAATGATTATTTACAACAAATTGAAATTAATTTTTAGTATTTTGCATGTGCATTTGCCTTTAAGGACTTGCCAGAGTTTTGCTCAACTTTAAGGGAGCATTTTCAAGTGGAAGCTTTAAATAATTGCCAACTGCTCGTTACCAACTGTAAGTTAATTGTTTTCATTTGTTTGCTGACTATGCTAAATTCAATTTAACTTTTCAGTTACTCTTATCACACACAAAAAAAAAAAAAAAAGTAAACAATTGAAAAGTGTCAACTGCAGCTTGTCGAAAGGCAGCAACAACCACAACAACAACAGCAACAATGAGAGAAAACACAAACACATGAAGTATAAAAGAAATTTGATGCACTGACAGAGCACAGACAGAAAGAACTCTTGTCTCTCGGAATGTAATTGTAATTGAAAGTGAGCTAACAAATTGGATTAACTGAACGTGAGCGCTGCAAAAAGGACATTCGCACAAAGCACACAGATCAGAGATCAACTCTCGAGCCCTTAACGAAATGGATGCTTTACTTTGATATCTTTGACTTTTAAAGCCAAAGCTAAATACACAGCAACAACAACAGCAACAATAAGAGCAGCAGCAGCAGTGACAATATAGAAACTTTCGCTTACCTTGGCGGCTAAACAAAGCCAGTCATAAGGCTAACACACACTCACATACACACACACGCACAGCGCACTGGCAATGTCTGCGTCACTTTTCTGGCCAAGCTGTGCACAGCTCTGGCTCAAAAGTCAACAGCTAACAGCACTAGCAATTAGTCAGAATTGCGAGTGGCGCGACTAGGCAATGCCCTATATGAATCGTATATAAATATTATATAAATAGGCAATGCCCCATATATATGGCTTGCAGATACAAAAATTCATTTTATGATATGTTTTATAATGTATTTGTTTAATATAAAGCTATGTTAATATATAAAATATTAAATATTCCTTAATTTTTTTTTTTTTTATAATTTGATAAGTAGAGTAGAGATAGAGTTAGTTTAATAATTTATTTTATTTACTGTTTGTTATTATTTGATTTTAATTTCTATTCGATGATCAAATTTATTTTATGTTACATTTAATATTAATATAATATTAATATTTAATATTCATTAATATAATATTCATTTTGTATTTGAATTTTTATATATAAATTTCATTTTGTGTTTATTAGTATCTAATATCTATTAGTTGTGTATTTTTATAATGCTTATACTTTTTTGTGGTATATTTTATTTTTTATATATTAATATTTATGTTTAGATTATGTATATTATTAATAAATTTGTGCTTGCATTTTTGTATATTATATTTTACTAATTTTAATTTAATATTTATTACACTCAAATACCTTTGTTTGCAATTAAATTCTTTAACTTTACATTATAATTAATTTTCTGCGGAATTATGATTTATTATTTATCGTCTATTACTTAATATTTATTTTTATCTTACTTATAATTTATTGTTTTATTTCAGATTTCATTATTTTTGTTTTTAATATTTTATATTATTTTACATTTCATTATTCTATTTTACATTTGATGTATATTTATTAATTTTATTTTAAAATTTATCTCATACTTTTTTTTATATTATTTACATATTTTTTCCTTATATTTATTTGTCCTAAATTAAAATTTATTTGGTTTTTATTTTTCATATCTCACATTTTATATTTCTCAATTACATGCTTATATATTTTTTGTTGCATATATTAAATTATATTTTGTCTATATTTATTATTTTGATTTTAAAATTTATTTTATATAAAATATGAAATGCATTTTTATAAATTTTTTGTATACCTATATATTTTTATTTATTTTTTTTAATTTGATTATTTTATTTATTTATTTTATTTTTTTTATTTATTTATTTTATTTTATTTTTTATTTATTTAGTTTTTTTTCTTTCTTTATATTTCTTGAGTTAACTTACTTTTTTTTTTTAATATATTATTTATATTTTTTTCTTATATTTATTTAATTGATTATTTATTTGTTCTAAATTAATATTTATTTGGTTTTTATTTTTCATATTTTATATTTATCCATTTATATAAATTGTTGTTAATTTTATATAATTTATTATTTTTGTTTGTAATTTCTAGAGTTAATTTTATACTTATTATTTTATTTTTTGTTTTTGTTATTTTATATATTTTATTTATCAGTATATTTATATTTTTTCCGTTCGTTACATTTAAAAAAAATTGTATTAATTTTATTCTACTTTTTATACATTCTTAAAAATATATAAAACATTTGATAAATTCTTTTTTTCCGTTAAATTTCCTTTACAGAGCGCCGCTGACGCATATAACAGGGTATTTAAGCTTACATAACACATGCACACGTTTACAAAAAGGTATCATACCTACACGGCGACATATGTACATATATAAGTTTATTCCCTTTTGCATCCATTCACACAAACAAACACACACACATACTCTTACTCTCACACATTCATGCTCAACGCGCTCTTCGCAGGCCTCTCTTGCCTTGCGTTGATGATTTCCATTGCTGCCAACTGCATTCGCATTCGCATTCGCATTCGCATTCGCATTCGTCGCTTATGTTGACGTAGATTTAATTACAATGTTTGCGCCACTCGGGCGCTGCGTTTACGTTTACGTTTATGTGGCACTGTGGCACTTGTTTGTTGCATGTGTATGTCTATGTCTCTATGTCGATGCTGCAGCAACAGCTGTAAAGTGTGGCTCAAAGTCTGCATCTGGTTATGTCTGTCTTTTGTAGCTAGCTCACCAGGAGCTGGGCAGATATATATACATATATGTATATATTCTATATATTGTAGAGCTAACTGGGTTAGAGTGGCTGACGCTTTTGTTTAACAACAAACAGGCAACGCGTCGAGTTAAAAATCTCACACGTTCGTGTTGCATCCTCGCTCATCGGCAGCGCTGTCGTCCCTCACTTTTATGCACTTTGCAAATTGAATTTTCCACTCGCATACACGCCGGCGAGCTAACTTGCAACAGAGAAGACGAAGAAGGGGTTGAGTTGGCTTGGGCGAGACAAAGGTGCTGCCAAGAAATACAGCCAAGTGCCATTCTCGTTGGCCGGGCTTAGACAACTTTCGCTTCTGCCATTAGAGAGCTAGCTGCATGGAATCTCTTACAGGTGAATAAACATTTATTTGATTACAAATATCAAATGCCTGGATATAAGTCGCTTTCAATTACGAATGGATATTAACAAGCTGACAGCTGAGTTTGCAACAGTAAATAGCTAAATTCATTATTATAAATATTTAATATTTAATGATTTCAATTTAATTCATTTTAGTTAGGCCTGACGAAGCTATTGACTGTCACTATTTGTAAATATTTAATTTATCTCTTGTTACTATTTACTATTAATTTACAATTCTGTTAATAAATAATTTAAAGTTTTGTTGAAATGTAATGAAAAGTATGTATGAATGTCAGTTATAATGGTTCCCAGTTGACCCACATATGCTTGATAATATATCATATCACAGACATAGTCCTGGGGAACCTATAGAAGAACCTACAAAAAAGAAGTATGAACCATTGCCTTTTGTTACAGAAAATCTCTTTAACATGAGCGTAGCTTCACAGCTGCAGATCAGTTGAGCTAAATCTGCTCTTAAAAGTGTGCAAGAAGACCCACATTATCACTCAATCATTAACGATGCTAAGAGCACAGCTTGTCAGCTCTTAAAAGACTCAACTAATCGTAGCAGCTGTCTTAGGTAGCTGTGTGATCTCTTGAGTAACCCACGATTGAGTAATACAGTAATAGAGTCTTTTAACAGTGTGAGTAACCCAGCTAAAGTCACTCAATTAATATGCCCTACTCATTAATAGCCTACTTACGTTCCACACTTCTAGTTAACCCTTGTCACGCTCTTAATCATTTCTGCTCGCCTAGTATTTCTACCAGAGTTGCGTGATATATTCGACTGGAATCATTCGTTTAACATGCTCTGCTAATTAACAGTACCTTACGTTCCACTCTGTTCATTAACAGAGGCATGTTGATTTAGATTTGTCCTCCTACTAGTATTTTCTACTTCTGTTCGCCTGGTATTTCAGTCAAATTTCGATTAATCGACACTGTCTTTGCCGCATCAAAACACCCTTTAAAGTATGCAATGAAAATTTTATTTTGCTTATTTTTATGCAATTGAAATAATAAGACGATTTCTATTGATTTTTGTTGTGGTTTTTATTAAAATAATATTTTTATATTAAAATGAAATAAAGTACATAATATTATTTAATAAATATGAATATAATAATAATTTCCGATTTTATGAAGTTGTTTTATTTTTTCATAATTAAAAAATTTTTATGAAATCAGTTTCAACCTCAATCTCTCGACAGCTACAAGCATATGCGTATATATATATTTATATATGTAGGAAAATTTATTATACATACATATACTTTACAAAGATCTTGTTTGGAAACTATTATTTGAGACCTTATACAAAATGAACTTATATGTAAAATATATCTATCAAAATTTGGGATTTCTACTGATTGAAGTCTCGACTCAAGTGCGCTGACAGCTCTGTGTGCAGATACCTATAAAACAGAAGAGTTAAAAGGAGATTACTTATGAATATGACATACCTCAGTTATGATATCGCTTCCGATAGCAGCAAAGGAACTCTGTCGCATGTTGCTTGGTGTCTGAAATGTAAAATATAGATATGTTTATTATTTTCAGTTTTAATTAATGTTAGCAAATGCAAAATTATTGTAAATATAAAAATATATTGTAAATATAAATTTCTACATATATTTTAAATAATAATTTCTTACACGATTTACATCCACTACAATTTTAATCGTCTCCATTCCAAGGTCAAGTTTGTCCACTTTTCGCATAGACTGTACACACACACACACTTGCGCACACTTGGGTACATTTAGCCAGATGTAAATGGTGCCTTTTTATGCGTCGCCCTGTTAACCCAGTCGTTGGGCTTTGTTGTCCATTTGGCATGCGCTTTTCCAGCCACTAATTGCTTGGAAAATCTGCTCACTTCCACACGACAACATTTCAATGGCAGCCGCAACAATTTCCACTGAACGTTGGCTGTAAAAAGCTTAACAAACGAATGCCAGGCATGGGGCCAACATCTTTTGGCCCGATTTTAAATAAAGACGACGAGTTCTTGTTTTGCCAGCTATAGTGCTCATGTGTGTGTGTGTGTGTGAGCATGTGTTGGGTTTTTTGGGTAATTTGTGTGGTTTTTGCCAACAATTACGTGCTTGGCTGCAGTGTTTTGTTCTCCAAATACCCTGTAAACAGACAGAAGCAAAACTGTAATAATGAGGGAAAACTATGAAATTTAAATAGCAAAATTATTTTTTAGCAAATCTTTTACCTATATTTATACGTGATGATCATCTGCCCTAAGATAAAAGATGTATACAAAATTAAAAATAATTTACTACAATTAATTTCACAATTATTTAAATAAAGTATTCCTGCTAACTTCTTGCATTAATAGTATGTTAATTGTGGTAGACGAATGTATCTTATAGATGTATGCTTGAGGATTATTTAAAGTAAAATTACAAACAATTTACTTGCAGCATTTTTCTTTAATAAGTTTCAAGCTTTGATATTTCTTTTATGGTCAATTCAGCTTGATGCTCTGCATTCAGACACAACCTACGAAATTTAAAGAAAAAAAAAATCGTTTAAAGCAGTCTTTGTGATATCTGGTAAAAGATTTATTCTATAGCAAATTAAAATTTATTATATATTAATATTTATATATTTAAAATTTTTTTTTTATTCATTTATTATTTTATTTTAATTTTTTATTAATATTTTAATTTTTATTTATTTTTATATTTATATGAAATATTTCATATTCGAATTATTAAAATGTTTTAAAGACAATATTTTATAGCAAGTTGTGATTTGTGTTAAATATTGAAGCTCTGAAATAAGGTTAATTATAAAGCAAATATTTAATATTTATTAATTGTAATTTCAAGATACAGAAGAATTCTTGAATGAAATAACAATTATTTATAGTAAAACATTTTTTTAAATTATTAATTGCTTTACGTGAAATACCATAAAATTCTTCAGAATGCTTTGAGCTAAGATTTATTTAATCAAATTATTAAGTTGTAATTTTATTTATTTAGTAATTTTTTTAATATAGAAGAAATCTTCAGGAATTCTATGAAATTAGTTTTATGTATGTGTAGAAAATATAATATAGCATATTAATAAATAAAATAAATTTGAATTTTAGTATATTCACTTACTCTGTAGTTGATACTTTCTGTCATACCTCCTCTCAACATGACAGCTCGCAATAGCCATTGCCTTACCAAAGTTATAATAGATATATGCAAGTCGTTCACTGTGTTACCTTTTCTATATTTTGTTGCTATTGTTGCTTTTCGTTTCTTCTGGCAAATTGCACAATTGCTTTCTGGTCGGTTGCTTGCTTGTTACATATATACATACGTACATGCATGCACACACGTGCACGTGCTTCTCTCTGTCTCTTCATGCGACTCCCCCCTGCGCTGTGTGTCCTTGAAAGTATGTGTGTGTGTGTGTGTGTATTTGTTTTGGGCTGCAGTTACATAAAAAGTTTCTAGCCGACATAATACTTATGTATTAGTTTCACACACAAATTGTTGTCATTTTTATTTTTATTGTAAACTTTCTGCATACATTTACATATAAATTTATGTTACATAGATATGCCACAACTTATATTCACATAGAGCTCCATAATAAGTATGCTTATGAAATCATAATAACTAGCTATATATATATGTGTGTGTGTATGTATATGTAGTTGTATGCATGTGTAAACTAGACATACATTTACATACAAAACTGAGCTTCTTTATGCTTTTTACGTACGTCTTAAATATAAATTCATATACATCGATTTTTCATCAACAGCAATTATTGGATTATAATTTCTTTGAATTTTGTTTAAATGCTGATTGGGAATTTAGGTTCTACTTAATTAGCTTTAAATAGTTCATTCATATATATATATTTATATTTATATAATTTAAATTTGTTTCAACATTTCAACATACATTTTATCCGTCATCATTTAATACTTAATATTTATATTTACAATATTTTTAATGCATAGCAGAACTGTTGTAGTAAATATTTCAATTTAAACATTCATATAATTTTGGTTTATTTATTTATTTACAGCGCAGCTTTAAAAGAAATATTCGTGGAAGTAATGCAATTTCATTTTCAAATATTTACAGCAAAAATTATTATTATTGAATTTAATGCATGAAAACTATTTAAATGAAATCAGTTAAATCAAACAAATAATTTCAACATTTATACGCTAATTAGTTGATATAAACAATTTCATTTATAATAAATCAATAATTATATATTTATCTTTTATATATATATAAATCGTATCACTAGCTAATATCCGTCTAAATTTTTAACATATATATTTGCTGTATATATTTATTATATATAATTTTTTTCAAAGAACCTTTTTTTAGTTTTGATGCCAAATTTACTACGTAAATTCGCTATGTATGTATGTGTGTGTGTTCGTGTTTGCAAATACGTTCACCTAAATGCAAATTTGATTAACAGTGCTTTCTTTTTTTAGTTCCACATATTTCGCTTTGTTTTCATGTTGTTTAATATAATTAATTTATGTTCATTTAATTGGGCAAAGCTTTTGTTGTGTTTGCATTTTACATGCTGAGCCGCCTACTCGTGTCTCGCCCATTTAGAGACTCGGTTTTTGTTTATTTGCCTTATGCATATTTCATCAATTTATTTTGTGTATAAACATTTCCATCGCGCGCATATTCCACACTGATTTCGAATTTAATTGCAAGCAGAGGCATTAGCAAACAAACATTTTCGCTTTTAATTTTGTAAATATTTCAACAGCAATTGGCTTTTGGCAGTTGGCAAAATGTATGAAATTACATATATTATTTTTGTGTTGCTCAACATATAAATTATTTTTCACTTGCATGGCAAACGCAAATTATAATTGTAAAGTTGAATGGTTGAATAATTGTGCTGTTGGCGCACACAATTTAATTTAACTATGTCAAATTCCATGTTGAATTCAGGCTAACAAATTGAAATTAAATTGTGAACAAAATAATTTAATGTATTAATTTTTTTTTTATATATTGAAGAATTTTTTTACTAATAATATATTTTTTTTCAATTTTACATATTTAAAAAAAAATATTTTTAATCATATAAAAAATGTTTAATTTTATTTTTAATATGTTAAAAAATGTATTAAATTTGCATTATAAAACGTATTAAACGTAACTAATAAATTATAAATTAATTTAATTTTTACAATTTCATTTTTTTAAAATGCATTTTAAAATGAAATTCAAAATATATTTATTTTTATAGATTTTCAATTTATATTCAATTATGTTAAGTAAAAGCTTTAATTAAATTTTGTCTTTCTAATATTTCAATGCTTCAATTTATTTATTTAATTTATTTTCATTTTAAAAGAAAGTTTTAATACAAAATTTATAATTATAAATTATAAATTAATTTAATTTTTACAATTTCATTTTTTTAAAATGCATTTTAAAATGAGATTTAAAATATATTTATTTTTATTGATTTTCAATTTATTCTCAATTATGTTAGGTAAAAGTTTTAATTAAATTTTGTCTTTCTAATATTTCAATGCTTCAATTTATTTATTTAATTTATTTTCATTTTAAAAGAAAGTTTTAATACAAAATTTATAATTGAAACTTCTTTAAATATTTCAATTTTCAATCTTTATTTAATATTAGTCAAATAAAATTGGTTTTAATTGTTTTTATTTTTTTATTTTTAAAATGAGTATTATTTTGCATTATTAAAAAAATATATATAATCCATAATGCATTGTCTTATATATTTGTTTAATATATTTCTATATATTCCTATTGCAGAATCACTAACCATCAATACCAACATAAACAATAATGTATGTGTAAACTCAAACAAATTTCCAACATTCAAACAATATCAATATTGTGTTTTATTTGGAAGTAACAAAAAATTAACCACAAGTTATCAAACACTCAAAGAAAAAAAGCGAATCCACCGCAGATACACAATCAGAATCAGCAATAATATAAATAAAAAAAATAAATATATTGTCAGAGAAAACGATCCTCAATCAAAATCCTATCAAATTAGCACAGGCTAAATTTTTATAGAGTGGAAAATGTTAAATATAACAAACGCATATATATTAAATTACATACTCATACGCATTCTTTGCCCATCAAATTGTTGTTTATTATAAAATACTCCAAATGGGACACTGACATTTATGGCTTCTCATGAGCATATTGAATAACATAAACAATTATCAGTGATTGGGGTTGAAACTGTCAACGAAACAAAAATCCCAATATGCTGAAGTACACCAATAAATTTTGTTTTTCTCATGATCAACTTGAATACTTTTTCATAATGAACTCAATGAGCGCTGAATGCTGCGACGAGGCCTAGAGTACGTTCAATTTTACGACAGTTAGGAAACTTCACTAATTTTCCTCTCTCTATCCATGCTAATCGCTCTGCCATACTCTTACTCAAAACACAGTCGACTTCATAACAGCTCAAAGTCAAGTTTTGCTAAGCGTCTACAGAACTCTGCATAATTAATTGAAATATTAATATTTATTCAAGTACATACCTCGCCCTAAGCTCGAATTTGGTGATAAACATCCGCTATAAACAATTCAACACTTGTCAAAATATATCAAATGATCAGGCACAAACAACCCAAACACAAGTCTCACGCATAAGTAGAATATGTGTGTAAAATGCTTAATCAACATTATCCACAATTATCATCCCATTATGAAAGTCAGCAAAATTTTGTTATAAAGAGAAATTTGTTATATATATATATTGGCGCAGACGGTAGGATAAGTGACATATCAATTGCAAATATATATATATATTATTTGTAATTTAATAAACATTATAAATTAGTGAATTCAACCACATACAATTGACACTAATGCATACACAAAAGATCCTCAGCAAAGCTACATCGAAACTTGAAAAACTCCCCCATATGAATTCACACATTTGAACTATAAATAAGGTCAACAATTCAGTTCAATTTCAAGCATAGATTGAGTAGTTAACAGACAGAGTCTTAGCATGAAAAGGAGTAGAAAAGACCAGAAAGTGAAGACTTATCAGCATAATTCATATGATTGCAATTCACTCAAAGAAACTCAAACAATTGAATTCATTAAACGATTTTACAACATTCAATATATATACTGGAAACTTAGACAAGTACTGTAAGATTCAGTTTCCATAATATACGATAAGCTTGAGCTAGAAAACGATGTTTATATTAGAATATACGACAAACCTACAAAAAGTGTATCCACAAGGAGAAATGGTATTCCATGAGAAACAAAAATCAAATATTTTGCGTACATCAAAAGTACAAAGTAGCCAGCGACCGAAAATCAAGTTTAACAAATTCCCATCCAGCAAACTCCAGTTTAACAAAATGCAACAGTAGTACGATACTATCAAAGAAATATATTCAACAAAAGAACATTCAAAAATGAAAATTATAAAATATATATATATAACAATAATATATTATATATATGTGTAATGCCAAAGCAAACATGACCATTAAATCAAGGGCAATGGAAAAATACGCAAAGGTTAAATATCAAATCATTAACAACAAGAAAACGAAGAGAAGTATATTCCAGAGCAGACGAATATTCTCACACAAAAAAATAAACAACCCAAAGTGAAATCAGCAAATATGAACTTTTAATGACAAAAATGCAAATGCATTATCTTCAAACACAAATCGTAACTTCCTTAAGGCTAAAAATTGGATTCGAGCAGCAACCATAAAAATAGAATTACAACAAAATATGGCTAATAATAAGCCCTAAATAAAATGCAAAAGACAAAAATGGTTTTGTTAAAACAAAATTAGTTTTTCACTTTGAATTTTTGCAACAAAAAGAAGAAATATAATAAACACATTTGTTTTTAATGTAAACCATAAGTTGAAGTTCACATTTAATTTTAACACTTTTGCCATGATATATTTAATTTAGGCTTTTATGTATTAATTGTTTATATATTTGGTTATTGATACATACATTTGCGTATGCGTAATGGAATTATTAGAAACAAATAATTGTGTTTTGAATTATAGAATATTTAAGTTCAATAAATATTTAATGCAAATTTGTAGTCCAAAAATGAAAATTAATAAATAAATTTGTTTATATCTGTTAAGATTAACAGACATTAAACAATATTTTTGAGTCCAAAAATTTAAATAAAAAATAAAATTTTAGTTCAATTAACATTGAATACAAATGGTTGGTAAAAAATAAATAAATAAATAAAAAAATAAATAAATAAAAATAAATTTAAAAAAAATAAATAAATAAAAAAAAATAAAAAAAAGTAAAAAATAAATAAAATAAAATAAAAAATAAATAAAATAAAATAAAAAATGTATAAAATAATAATAATAGTAATAAAATAAAAATAAATAAATAAAATAAAATAAAAAAAATAAGAATAAGGAAATACTATAAAATAAAATAAAAAATAATTAAAAATGCATAAATAACATTTTGAGCCCAATAATTATAATGAATTAAAAAAAATTGGTTTGACATATTTTAGTTCAATAAACATTTAAAACAAAATGTTAGTAAATTAAATAATAATAATAATAACTAAATAAAATAATAATAATAATAATAATAATAATAATAAGTAAATAAAATAATAATAATAATAAACAAATTGTTCAGTTAAATAAACAAAATTGTTCAGTTAAAAAAATAAAAGTTTGCTTAATGTTATGTAAACAAATTTTTTTATATAAATATAAATTATTCATATTATTTTTCACATTTATAAAATAAATAATATAAGTAATAAATATTTATAAAAATAAATTTTACTTTGGCTTCTTCTTCTTCTTCCGTTTGCAGTCTGTTTAAGTTTGATTTGAAATTTATTTTCTATTTTGATTAGTGAAAGACGCTTAAATGCAATTTTAATTGAAATCAATTGCAATCATTTCAGCATTGATTGATACTTTAATTTATTGTTGTGAAGGCGTAATTGATCGAATTAGAAAATCTTTTTAGCTAAATGCTGTTAGAGCTCTTCAGCTGCTGCTGCTGCTGCCGATTGGCAATTAAAAAGTCAAAGTAAATGCCGCGCGCCAATTGCTGTTGCCATTTAACATGAGAATCATTTTACGATTATAGCTATACAATTTATATATATATGGAGTTTGAGTATATGTAGGATAACATACATATATATTTGTATATATGTATATCTTGTGCTGCTTATTTTGCACAAGTTTTATTCTTGTTTTTTTTGTTTTTTTTTTTTTGTTTTATACTTTTTACTTACTTGTCTAAGTTTGATTCTATTTTGCACGCTCATGGCGCGCTGTTTGTTCTGCTTGTTCATCTACTTCTATTTCTCTTTCTTCTTCTTCATCATCATCTACGTCATGTTGTTGTGCCCTAAATGAGTTTTTTGCAATTATTTGATTTCATCTTGAATGCCAGCGCTGGCAAAGCACACTAAATGTGTTTGGCTGGGTTGCTGCTGTTGCTACTCCTCCTCCTGCTGCTGCTGCTGCTGCTGCTGCTGCTACTCCTCCTGCTGTTGTATAAATTTGCGGCAACAATGCGGCAACCTTATTACCAACAGCCGAAAATGTTAACATTAAATGTTGCCTATGCGCCGCACTAATAGAAAATGCGATCCGGCTGCCGATAAAATGCAGCAACAGCAACATAAGCAACAACAACAACAACAACATGGGCATAACATCCGTGGCAACAACAGCAAAGCTCGCTGCCAATATTACTATGCAAATGAGTGTTGGCCAATCGCATTGCGTCACACGCGGCGTATGAGCTATGTGAAATATGCGCAGCTCACGCTGCCACGCCCATCGATTGCTGTTGCTGCTGTTGTTGTTGCTATTGTGGCTTGTCCTTTGGCAGATGCCCTCGCAGTTGCCACTGCCGCTGCCGCTGCCGCTGCTGCTGCTGTTTATGTTTGACTGCACGCTGACAGCAGTCTCCAGTGGCTGAGTGTGGGCTTGGCTTTTCATATTACTCATACGCCATCGACTCGTTGACGCTGGCAGCGACGTCAGCAGCGCCGCTGGCAAATAACTCGATAAACGTTTGAAAATCCCAAATGATTGCGTTTTAATGCCGCGCATTATTTTACCAAGTAGATTATGCTGTGCCAGTGAGCCTGCAGAATTGTGAAATGCTCCGGGCGGATTACGCACGGGCGTTTGATTGTTATCGCCAGTGTTGCCACCATGGTTGCCTGCGAATAAGAACAAGAAAACAGAGTCAATGAGAGTGAGCGAGCGAGAAGAGTTGGGGAGGGGGCATCATGAGTGTTTGAGCTCTTGTAGTAATCAGTTTTTGGTTAGTCGGGTTTATATTTTCATTTATTTTGCGCGTTACCAAAGCCAAAATGCCATTGGATAAATGGTTTTAGCCAGGAGGGGGACAGCGTGGAGCAAAGGACCAGATACGTAGAAGGAAATTGCTATGGGTTGAGGACTTGCTAGGGGAATGCATTTAATAGTTGACTTCCCTAGCCTTGCCCAGCATAGCCTAGCTGGCTGAGTATTGCTTGTTAATTTATTGATTTTGCACTCTGCGGTTTGGGCCAATTGCTGTTTGTCTGGCCAATAGCTAAATTGGCACATTTGGCTCATAAACCTCAAAATTGGCAATGGGATTTTCATTAATCGAATGCAGCAACCGAACAAATTATAATCAAAGCAAGCAAATGTAATCAAAATTATGGAATTTGCAGAAAGCAAATCATTTATGAAGGGCCAGACTTTCCCCTTTCTTTAGTTTGCGTATGAGAATTTTCTAGAGTAGAGTTGATAACTCTATTTATATAATCACATATGTATATTTATTGCCAGTAAATTTCTGAAATGTTTTATCAATAAATTAATATTTTATAAATTAGATTTAATTTGTATAAGTTTCTCTATTTCTTATAATTCGATAGTATTAGTATAATTCAAACAGTATTAGAAAACGTATTTTTATTTTTTTTATATACTTTTTTTTTTATATATTTAATTATAAAATTTTTTTAATTTTATTTTTTTTATTTTATTATTTTATTTTATTTTTTTTTTATAAAATATTAAAATTTATTGTTAGTTGATATATAAAAATGTTGATAAAATTGTAGAAAAAAAGAAAATAAAAGAAACTAATACGTAAAAATTATATAAAATATTTGTATATATATTTAATATATATTTATATCAATATGTTAAAAATATCAATATATTAACCATTTATCACTTAAACCCGTCTACAGAAGGCCTTCTCTTAAACTTGAAAATAAATGAATGGGATTACAATTACAGAGTTTTACTTTTGATAGATTTTATAATATATATTTTTTTTGCAATTTTTTATAATATCTATCACAATATTTATATATATCTGTTGCATATATATATATTTTTAAAATTTTTGCAGCCTACTTCAAATATCTTTCCCTTAATTTAAAATTCTAAATCTGCACAAGCGCAGCCAGCTGCAAAATTTATACGAAAAATATTTTAAAATTTCAAACAAACAATCAAAACTTTTCTTTATATTAACTGGTCAACTGCTAAAGGACTTTCTCTCTCTCTCTCTCTCTCGCTCTCTCTCTCTCTCTCTGTCTGTCTCGCTCACTCGCCCCTTTCTGTCCTCTGGTCAACAGCTCTATTTATGGAGCTCACTTAAGCCAGCGCTACCCGAATAGCTTTCATTCCGGCTTGCTGCTTGTTGACATCTTTTGCTTTCCACTCGCCCGCTCTCCACATTTTTATACGTATTTCGCTGCCCATCCACTTTTCATTCTCTTCGTCTGTCTGCCTGCCTGCCTGTCTCTCTGCCATCTGACTATTATTTCTTCTCTTCTGTTCTCTTCTCTTTTTTTTTACAACGTCATTGTGTGTCTTTATAGCGTCAATGCATTCGACGAGCGTTTCGACAGCGATTACTCGACAATATTTTACCGTTCTGGCTGCTTCTGTGCGTGTGGCGGGCAGTCAATGTACCCAAAGCTTGGACAGCGTGTGTCCCTGTCTCAACGCTTGATTGAGTGCTATATACTCCAGCCCACCCTCCCCTCCTCTCTCCAGCATTTCTTCTAGCTGTTGCTGTTGTTGTTGTAGCTGCCTTTGGTTTTTATGCACGTCATTGAACGCACTTTGTTGACCGCATGTCAATGTTTGATATATGGCAGCCACAGTGGTGTGAGTAATATTGTAAAGTATATTATATAAATTTCATATATTAGTGCTAAAATTTGCAAATAAAAATATATCATGGACATAAACTGAACAATCTAAGATACTTCTTAATCATGTTGAGCTGAATACCTATTCAACTGAACATGAACTACTTTTGAAATTAAATTTTTATATCAAACATTTTTTAGCTTTCGCTTAAATAAAATTTGAAAAAGTATTTTAATTAATTTTCAAATTGTTAGAAAGCTAATGTTAACGAAAATATCTCGTCTTTTTTATTATTATTATTTATTTTTATTATTATTATTTTTTTTATTTATTATTATTATTTTTTAAAATTTTAAAATATCTTAAATGATCTTAGAGTTAAAAATTTTATAAAAATTAATAAATTCTTATCCTTTTTATTATTAAAAATTTACATATAATGTTGCATAAAATGTTTTTTATATATCAGTATATCTTGAACTTTTATTTGACTAAAAATTTTAGTTTGATTTATTTATTTTTTATTTTTTTTTTCCACAGTTATATGCCTATTAATATATGTCTATTTATACAATATTTAATTTTGAGTAGACAAATATTAAATATTGAAAAAATAAATAAATAAATGCCTTTAAAAATATCAAACTAAAATTTGTAGTCAGAAAAAGTTTTAAAAATGTTATATATTTTATATATCCCAATATAGATTTTTAGATTAAATATTGATTTTATAATTTAAATTAATTTAAAATGTATATTGAAATTCTTTTAAATAAAATTGATAAAATTATACAAAATATAAAAATTGCCAAATTAATTTACTTCATTGACTTTTCTACTCTATTTCATCGTATGCATACCACTGTGCTCAGCCAGTGAGATATGCATATACGATGGGGAGAGTTCATAGTGTTTGTTGGCCAAAAGTACATACACATATGAGGGCTATTAAATATATTTTATCAGCTTTTAATCTTTTGGCATTTGGCTTTTCATCAGCTGGCGTCATAAATAACAACAAAGTGGTATTTAAGCGCGCATTGCGTTGATTTTCCTGCTGGCTTTTTGTGGTCCTTGTGGCACTTGTTGTTACAGTTGCTGTCGGGGTCTTGCTTATATAGACATTTTGGACAGTTGCTGTTGCTGCTGTTGTTGTTGATTTTGACTACAGTCAAAGTCATAAATATAAAGTGATAGATTCAACAAAGCGCAAATACTTCAAATAAGCCAAACTTCAAGCATTTTCAAGAGCATCATGAGAAGCGAAAAGACAAACAAACAAGCAATACATACACACGCACACATCGCCCACATATATTCACACACATATACTCACCCACACACACGCCTAACTCAGCCTTGAGCTGTTTGTTTAAGGCTCGAAGCAAAATTGAGTCGGAAATTCGCATTGCCCTTTGATTGATGTCAAAGACATAAATATCATGCGTGTGTGTGTGTGTGTGTGTGTGCATATGGGTGCCCGTATTCACGCTTGATTGAGAACACATTGAAAAGGTGTCAGAAACGACATTCAGACAATTTTGATGGCATATTTCATTCGATGCCAATTCAAGGCAATAAATATTCCTCAATTTTTTTGTTTTTTCTTTTTTTTATTTAGTAAGCCACGCATTTTTGTCCTGATTTTTCAACTTTAGCTCATGGCCCCATATATATATATATATATATATATATATATATATATATATATATATATTTATGTGTGTGTATTTTGTTTTATTTATAGGCGGCGACGTTGGCAAAACAAAAGCCTGAAAACTCTACGTCAAAGCTGTCAATTGCAAATCAATCAAAAGGCCATTTTGTGGCACAGTTATTTGCTTTTTTTTCGTCGAGCTAAAAAAAAATATTTATTTTTATGTACTTATATTCATATTTGTGCCTAGAGGCCTGATTTAAATCAATATTTTACGATTTTTGAGTAAAGTTCTTCGTTTTTGCTGCAAACTTGCAATTTTATCAATATTGTTAAGTATCAAATTCACTGTTGTTTGATGAGTATTATTCTAAAGATTAATATTTTATATTATTAGAAGATAGATATGAATCAAAAATATTTAAGTAAGAACGATAAGCAAAGTATTTTATTAAAATTCTCAAATGCTTAGTCAAAACCATCATGTCTCAATTTTTATAGAGTATTTTTAAGTGCATATTCTTCTCTTTCGTACACATACATATATACATACATATTTGCTGTGCAAATGCTAATCCAAATGTACCGTTAAAATATTGTGCCTACCTACTCTCGCACATTCACTCATTCAATATTGGCGACGAAAATGAAGACAAAAACCAAGACAAGAATAAAAAAATGTACGGTACTTGCCGCTGTTATTTTACTACAAACAGCGCTAAATTGTTTGTTTGTATTATAAAAATATACACATTTATACACATGGAAGTGTATATCTACATGTTCAAGTACCACACAGAATTATATTTAAGTTAATCGCAGAATTGGAATCAACACATATTTTTACAATTAATGTTATACTGTTCAAATTATTATATGAAAATTTGCTCTGACTTGACACAGCTTGCAATTTTATAGAAATTAATAGGCAATATTATTATACTTGGTTGCACTTACACACTCGAAAAATATAATACACTAATCACTTGATTTGTATGCGTCTGCTTTTCAAACGAACTAATAATGAAATGAAATTTCGGGAACAACTAAGAATGTAAAGTGTGATTGTGGGCCTTTTATACATTTACGATTCAACTAAAACGGTATTTGTACTCGTGTGTGTGTGTGTGTGTGGTTGTGGATCCTGTCAGCAATAATAAGAGATGAGCTCAGCTCTTAAGCAATTTCTTCGCTCTCATTATGCATGCATTTGCAATACTTGCGCCATGTTGGTGTGTGTGATGTGTGGATCCTCTCAGCTACTGGAAGAGAAGCGCTCAATAGACAAAATTTAGATCTCAGACGCTTGTTGCTAATTCTGTATGCCCGTCTGTGGATTCTAAGTAAAAAAGATCTCACTCAAATGCTATAGTACAGCTGTTGTGCATTGTGTGAATACGATAGAGTGAGGCTGCGTTTTAAGAGTGAGCTATCCAGCTACGCTCTTCTATTACCTTCCACTTCGCATTTTTAATCTTATTTCTCATCTCTTTCTGATGATCCACGAATCAGAAGGTTCTCTTGTTATCTACGTTGCTTATTTAAATTCTTACAAGGCTGAATGAGTGAAATGTGTGTTGAGTGCGTTTACTTGTTATTGGTATGGAAAGTGGGAAAAGATATTTGAGCGCACTATTATTGATTGCATTTTTAATATTTCTAAGGAAATTGAAAATATATCTATGAGTGGAACGGACAACCAGGTCGACACACCTCATCCTGAATGTACTTCATGTATGGACATATAACTTTAATTTATAAATGTAATAAGAAAATGATTTTATTATTACATCATATTTGTTTTCATTGCGCTTAATGGGATTGTTCAGCGTATCGGGTTTCTTTTGAAAACAAACTCAAGTGTTTTCATCGACAGTGCAGTCGAAGCGAAGACTTTTTCTTTTTTCCCTGTTATTCCTTCTTTTTCCCCTTTTTTTTCTTTAAATTTTACTTCTCAGCTCTTGCTCCATTTTTTTTAAGACACTTGCGATGCACGAGTGCGTTTGCCAGCTCTTCGTCTGCTTACACATAGCCTTTGTCCAGACAATCGATGTGCTCCCGCTCTCTCTCCCTCTCCCACTCACATTCACGTTATCTCCCAGGCAGTGCCGTTCGCTCAGTTCGGATCCAGTTCATTAGTGCAGTCGGTTGAGCGGCATTTCACGGACGCATGCCTTAAATAATTGCATTTTAAATGCAATCAACATTTTTGCTCGCAAATATTTTTGGTCAGTCAGCCATGTTGTTATTGTTGCACTTGCCGTTGCTATTGCTGTTGCTGCTGCTCTTGTTGTTGTTGTTTGCTGCGCCAAGGATTAAAATTTGTTGCTTAAAACCGCAATAAAACCACTCGCTATTTATGGCTAATTTGTCGTTGCGTTTTGTTAGCTTGTTTGTTCCTGTTATTATTTGTTTCGACGCAACTAATTTTTGACATGCAGTTGTTTTTATTATTATTGTATTTTTTTTTGGCAGGACACGAGTGTCCTGTGGCCGCACCGACGTGGATATTGGTATTGACAGCGCCCCAATGTCAGTGTCAATCAACATTTAAGTTGTTGCCCGCCTCTGAGCGTTTGCATTTGTTGTTGTATTTTGGCTATGCGATTGATGGCATTTTTATTGAAACAGATTTATTTGAAACGGTAAAACGAGCAGTGAGTGTACAATGCCCACAAACACATATAAATACATGGCATACACACACACACACACACTTGGCTCACTCGCTCTCCCGCATCACTCTCTTTTGCTCGCTTAGCTCACACACACACACACTCACACACACACATAGCGCTAGCACTCTCATACTCATACTTTCATACGCCTCTCTCTCTTTCACACACACATGTATTCGGTGTGAAACATTCACAGGCTCGCTCTGCTAGCTAGGTTTGGCGTGCATTCGCAATGAAAATGGAATAAAATACAAAATAAATTGTTGCTAGGTTGTGTCCTGCGGCTGCATTTTGTGGCTTAGTTTACTAACCTCCTGTCTGCCCATTCCTCCTTCTTCCCTTTACCCCCTGCACGTTCTTCTACATTTTCTATCCCTCTCTATCTCTCTCTGGCCCTAAATTTGTTGGTTAGCTTTTGTGGCTGGTTTGATGTGCAGCATGCGAACTGCATTCCATTGCTGCTTGCGTTCATTTTATTCATTTTGCTGTCGTTGTCGTTGTTGTTGCTATTTTCCTCTTTTTGTTAGTATTTTGTTGTTATCAGATTTATACGCACTTTTACCGCATTTTAATTGAAATGACGGCGTTATTAGTGCGAAATTGATTTGTGGCTTTTCCTATTTAAATTATTTGTAACAGATTTTGTTTTTGCTGTTTTTTCTTTTTGGCACACGTTTAGATTGGTTGCAATGATTAAACCATAAACAGCTAACAATTGGCCAAGCAATTAAGTTATTCAAAAAGGAAATTTGTGAAGGGCAATGTAAGGATCTATACATATATAAGGATTATACATTTGAATAAAGATTAAATATTTTAAGCACATTGGATTAGGAAAATGTATATTAAGTTAATTTGCCAAGTTAAATTGATTTTGGAGGAGTTAATCTATAAATAATATATAAACATAAATAGATACATATATTTTAAGCTGTCCTGTAATCGCGTAAATTCGAACTATGCTAGACTGCAGTTGAATAAGCGAAATTTTTTTTTGATTAAATAAATTAAATGCTATTAGTCATTGATAATTTAAAAAAAATAATAAAATAAAAAAAAAAAAACACAACATAAATGCAATAAATAAAATAAATAAATTAAATCAAATAAATAAATAATAAAAATGAAAAAAAAAAGAAATTAAATATATAAACAAATAATAATAACAAATAATAAATAAAATAAATAATAAATAAATAAAATAAAAAAGATAAATGAAATAAATAAAAATAAATAAGTAAATAAGCACATAAATAAAATATAAAAAATCAGATAAATAAACAAATAAATATAAAAGAAATAAAACAAATCAAATAAATAAAATTAAATAAATAAATAAACAAATAAAATAAATCAAACAAATAAATAAAACATAAATAAAATAAATCAAATAAATAAAATAAATGAAAATAAAATAAAGCAAAAAAAAAAGAAAAACTTAAATAATAATTATAATAATTTATATATTTGAGCTGGCTTATACAATTGTATTTCGAGTTGTAAGAGAAACTTATATGAATGACTTTTAAGACATATATATGTCTTTAAGAACAACTTTCGTGAGCAAAACTATTGAGCAAAACTATAGCCAAAACTATTGAAAATGCTGCAAAGCGAGCTATGCTGCACTCAGTGAGCTATATCAATACAGAGATTTAGCTTTATATCTTTAGAAAGTGAAAGGAGAGCAGCTGGAACAGCTATTAAAACGAATACTTAATATAAACGCAGTTCTGTTATCTACCTATGTATAATAATGTAATAATTAAGAGGAATTAAATTTCTTAATTATTTCATTTTTATTTTATTTTTATTTATTTATTTATTTATTTTTAATTAACTTTCATACAACATATTAAATTCGATCTATGGTTAGCTCTAGCCACGCCAACTCTAGCCAGGCTAGCTAATTTATTCGGCTTGTGAAGTTGGCAAATGAAACAACTACAAATCGTTCAGCTGTTTTTCAGTCATTCAATAAAACGGCTAAAACTTTCAACTACTTATTGCTTTGAGAGCGCCAACACCCACTTTGGCTCACTGTTGATTGCCTTCTGCTTCTTCTATAGCATCTAGTTCTTCTTCTTCTTAGTCATCTTCATCTTGCTGTTAGTTGTGCTCCTTATGCTTGGGGCACTTTATAAATCTGAGACGGCGAATGGCAATAAAATGCATTGCATATTTGCAGCTAAACATGAAATGAAAATGGAAAATGGGAAATAAAAAATAATAATAATAACAACAACAACAACAACAGCAGCAGCAGCAGCAACAGCAACTGTGAAATGCAAACGTCAAGGAAATTTAATTAATTTTTAACGTTGGCGCCAAACACTTGGCCATGGCCCAAACAAAAAGCCAAAAGAGCTATTATAAGTTTTGCATTATGGCAACTGGCAACACGGGAAAAGCCAACGGCGACGCACTTGAAATATAAAAATAAAAATAAAAAAAAATATGCACAACATGAAATGAAAAGAAAATGCCAAAGACAGAGAGAGAGAGAGAGACGGCCAGGCTGTGGAAACTGTGTGAAAATGATGAAAAAGTGCAGCGATGGCTATCAAAAAGGCAGCTGCAGCTGCATAACTTGGCCGCGCACAAAGAGCCGAGCTTTTTGTATCTTTAGGTGAGAGCGCACGGGTAGATAGATGGTATAGGTAGATATATAGGTGTGGGCCATACTCGTTGCATGTACTTACCTTGAGCACCGTCACGCCACTCCTCAACCCCGTAATCAGGCAAAGCGTTAGCCGACTCAAATTTATTTCTATGACGTCTCTTGCCATCTTTTTTTTTTTTTGTATAATTTTATGCAGCAAGAATCAGCAAGACAGAGGGAGAGAGAGAGTGAGAGAGTGAGTGAGAGTTGGACGTGTTTTTGGCACGGCACAAGGTATATGAATAATGATGGTTAGAGTTTTGTTTATTATCATTTTGTTGTTGAAGAATTTGTGTGTATTTTTTTCTATCTTTTTTTGCAGGCAACATGAAAGAAATAGTCAGAAAACGAGCGGAGGTTGGTCAAAGTAAAGAAAAAAAAAGAGAAGCCATATAAAAACGTATAATATTCCAAGTATTTTTATTTAATTTTTGCATTTATTTGCATTTAATAGACGTCTGCGAGAGAGGTAAACAAGCAAAAGTAAATATGGCAAGACAGGCAAAATAAAAGAGAGAAAAAATAAATAAATAAATAAAACTGGACACAGAAAATTGCATGCAAAGCCAATTGGAATGAGAGAGAGGGCGAGAGAGTGAGTGAGAGAAAAGGTAAAGGGTTTATATTACGAGTGGAGCTCGAGTTGATGGACTTTGTCCAGAGTTTGCTTCGAATCTTTTTATGGTAAACAAATCGGTTCGAAAATGATCTTAAAGCTTCTTTAAACAGAATTTAATAACAAAAATCAATAAATCGAGTTTTTTGTTTTGCTTATTGCAGCTATTTTTGGGGTCGAGTTGAGTGCTGATGATTTGCGGTGCATAAAATTTGTAAATAGAAAATTATGCGCAAGCAATTTAGACGAAGGTTGAGTGAGTGCTGAATGGGTGCCTTATGATAGTTGATAGTTGAATTTGAGTATAGCATTGAATGTTTTTTCTTGCTTTTTTAAATTGATAAATAAAGAAACTTACCATAGCTGCGATTCAACATGGCCATCTCTGATATAATTGCAGTAGTGGGCGTGGGCATTTCTGTAGAAATATTTAGAGTTTCAAATAAATTCTACATTTGACAATTTTAATTTAGATTAAGTATAATGCAAGATTATTAGTATAATATGATTAAGTAAACTACTTAATTGTACATTTTTAAAACATTAATTTGTTAAATGATTAATTAAAGAAAAACCTCTTAAAAAAAGTAATAAAAAAAAAATAATAATAAAATAATTTTTAAAAAATTGTTAATAAACGAAAATTAAATTAAAAATATTTTTTTTTTTTTTTGGTAAAAAGGTTTATTTTATTTTATTTAAACATGCTTTCTACTACCTAGTTGGCAGCTTAACAAGTTGAACATCACATATATCATATATATAATATTATTAGGGTTAATGTTTGCTAAATAAATATATGAACATTTATTTGAGTTATTGTTGTATTGTATATTTGTTGATGATTAATTATAATATTAAAAATACTTAAATACCGCAATTAATTAACTACGAATTTCGCAAAAAACTTAAAATTAATTTGCAAAAAAAAAAAAAAAAAAAAATGACAGCTTAAAAAACGGATATATTTTCAATTATATAAATATTCTAAAAATTATTGATATATCAAAGTATATGCAAGTAATATATAATAATAATATATGTATATCAAATATTTTAAAATATGTTTGCTGAACAACTATTATTTTTTATTTTATTTACTTTATATTTATTTTACTTATTTTATTATTTATTATATATTTTTTATTTTATTTACTTTATTTTTATTGTATTTACTTTATTTTTATTTATTATTATTATTTTATTTATTTTGTTTTTCTTTTATTTTTATTTATTTTTACTTTTATTTCAAGCCTTTGCAGCAGTAAAATGAATTTTAATATAAAATGAAATGAATAATTCTTTCAGTCTTACTATTATTAGTTCAATTGTTCAGCATAACGATTTTCAAATGAATTTCTTTATTTGCAATTTTTATTTATTTAAAAAATGCTTCAATAATTATTAAAAATATATTTTCAATAAAAAATTAAATTTCATATATATAAAATAAATTCTGCTCATTTGACAACTTTTATAAAATATGTGAAGCTCTAGCAATACTTTATGGTATTTAAATACTGTCAACTCTTTGACAGCAAAAAACAAAAATTTAACAGAAAAAAAACTTTAAGCTGATGAAAAATGCCAACTCATTTTTTATGGCTGCTGCACAAATGCAGCAAATAAATTGCAGTAAATTAAAAAAATAGTTGATAGTTATAAAAAAAAAAATAAGAGTTGAATATGTATGCGAATGCATACATACATGTGTGTGTGTTTCACTCACCGTCAAGCTTAATGTTGCCATCGGTTTCGCCCAGCGAGTTTTTTGCCACGCAGCGATAGGTGCCAAAATCGTTTGGGCCAACGGCGCGTATTTTTAACTTCATATATTTCGTATAACCGCTGACGGTTGATGTGGTCTCGTATTTATCGCCCGCCCGGGAAGTGTCTGCAACAAAAAAAAAAAAAAGAAATGCGAGAGCGACAGCTCGAATGAAATGCAACAAGAAAATGTATATAAATTATATTGAAAAAAAATGTATAATTTACAATCAAATATTGCAGCTTTAAAGTTTTGCTTAATACAAGCCAAACTTTAAGCGAAAAAACAACAACAAATCAATTAATTAATGTCACCTGCATTTCTTTAGCCTCTGTGTATGTGTGTGTGTGTTTTCAATGGCAGCTCAAACTAATTACGCGCCTCTCGCCTCACTCTCTCTCCCGCTCTCTCCATCTCTCTCGCTCTCATGTCTGCCAGCCTGCGTGCATGTGTAATTAAAACTGCCGCAGTTCAATAGTAGGGGTGTTCCCTCTGCCCTGAACTAAATAAAACTTTTCTCATTAATCAGTGAAAATCTAAAAGAAAAACTTTTGTTCACTGTTCTTTACGTTTTTTTCTCGTTCTTCTCCTGCTTCTACTTTTATTTTTATTTTATTCTGCTTCTTCTGCGATGGCTTTAATTTCGCTGCCTATTTTTATGTTCCTTTCTGGTCTAGTCTAGGCTCAGGTACATATCGAGCATAAGTAGAAGCATTAAATATATAAACTTAATTTCAGTTTGATTGTTTGGCGCAGTGTAAGGCGATATCGCATGTTGCTCATACGCCATGTGATGCCTCCATATGTGTGTGTGTGTGTGTGTGTGACAAATGTCTTTTGGCAAAAACAATTTGCGTTGCGGCACATGCATGTTCCTCTTTCTTTTAGTTATTTTCTTTTCTTCTGTTTCTTTCTTATTTTTTTATAGTCAGTCACCTTTTGTGACGCCGCAGTTACTCAGATACTTTTCGTGCGGTATTATAAGCCGCTCCGACACGCAAATATATAATTTGACTCATAATCAAAGGCAGCAGCAGCAACAGCAGCAGCAGCAGAGGCCTCGACATATGCGATTCGGCGCAACTTTATACTTTTAATACGCCGCCATATGATATTGGGACATAAAACACAAGTTTCTTGTTTTTTCTATATTCTCTTCTGCTTCTTTTTTTTTGTTTTTGTGGGCCTGACTGTGGCATGCATCAGCGGCAGTCTGTGAAAGAATTGCTTGTCCTGTCGCTGACTAAGTCTGTGATAAATGGCATGTGCCAGCGACAGTTGCCAAGAGGGCTGTATGACAAGTTGTTGGGGCTCATTTTGACAGAATTGGGTTAGAATTGAGACAGCATTGAAAGATATTTGAAAGGAATCAGTAATCAGAAGGCGAGCAGCAGAGCCAAAAGTAAACACATATTTATTTGACAAAGTGTGTAGATTATTGATTAATAATTGTAGTTTTTCTATTCTTTTTGAGGCTAGGAATTTGTTTTAGGAAAAAACTGCAATGTATTTTTATCTGTAAATAAATAAATATATAAATAAACATGCTCACATATAGCGTAAGTTTTGACATCTATTCATGTTTCATAAAATTCTGTAAGCACTTTTTTTGTAAATAAACAATGCGTATGCTAAGCTTGCATGGTTGTTTTCTTGCTGGACAAAAAATTATTATTTTTTTTATAAGTATAAAGGAAATATTTGACTTTATTTACAATTGATATTCTCTAAACAAAATCTTGTTCTGTTTTGATATATCTCCCTTCATTTACCATACTTTCTCCCTCTCCCGCTCACTCCCTCTTTCGTTTTCTAGCTCTGTCACTCTCTCGCGATCTGCCTTTCTCCCTCGCTCTATTTCTATTTAAGAATAAACATGTGTACACAATAAATATTAATATTAAATTAATTAATATTAAATTAATATTAAACAATAAAAATTACTATTAAAAATTTACTTGTATATTTCTTTACATAATCATAAATTTGTTTGTGTTTTTGCTTTTTCTTTTTTCTTTTCTTTTCTGTTATGGAATCGTCTCAAGGTTTCTTGCATTCATATAAACATATACAGTCAAGGAAAAAAGTCAACATACAGCAAAAATTTTTCGATTTTTCGGATTTTTGTAATAAAAATAAAAAAAAGTTGGTATGCAATTAGTTAGGGCTCGTATAGTTATCATTATTTTAGAAAAAGTTTATTAAAAATTATGTATACCAAAGTTACTAGCGAAAAACATATAATGTTCACGGAAAAAAGTCAACATACAATCGTCTCAATGTTTCTCTTATCCATATAAATATACATATTCTAAATTAAAAATTTGGGAATTATTATATTTATATACTCACATTATAACATTCATTCATAAGTTACATTATTTATACACCTGCCTTGTGTTCAAATATAAAGTAAAAAATTATTAGCAACTGAACACTGTATATTTACACATTAATCAATAAGCTTTATGTCAACATATATTTTTTAAAAATTAAAAAAAAAAAAAAGGAAAATAACAAAAAAAAAAAAAAGATTACATAAAAAGAAATTAAAGTATAAATTAAATAATAAATAATAATATTATACTTTCTTATGTTTTTATTACATTTCTTTATCAATTTCCATTTATATTTTCAAATCTAGCTAAATCTGTCTTCACACCATATTCACATCTAATTTGATATCTGCTGCTGTTGCTTTTCTGTCTGTCTTTCAATCTGCGAACTGAGCTCAATAACTTTCTTTCTCTAGTTTCTTTGGCCACCCTCCAGCAGATGCACACACACACACACACACACACACATACAAACTAGTTTCTATGCGTTTCGCTGCGGAATCGCTTAAAATTTATTACCCAAAAAGTTTTTGGTGTCTGTTTGCCATGCATCATGCTCGACGCCACCGAAAATGTTCGTATCTCTAGCTCGCGTTTTGTTTGCTGCCTATGCGTGTGTGCATATGAAATGTCTCTGCAACCTGGGCCATAATTTCCCCAATACACACACACACATACACGTGAATGCCGTGTCACTTCTATATATCTAAGTGTGTGGCATATCGAACAAACAAAGGGTATTTAAGCATAAAAATACGATATAAGCATGTTAGTCTAGCTAATATAATTTCTATGCTCATGAGCTGAGTCATCAGCTAAGAAAAAGAAAATGATGAAGTAGAAAACGCTTTATGCGAGTTATACGAATATTTGGCCCTGAAAAGTATGCTACGCTTTTTTTTTACATGTGTATAAATTTTATTGATTTTAGCATTTTCGTCAGTGACATGTTAATTATTTTAGGATTTCTATTTATTTGTGACGACGCATAACTGAGCTGAGGTTATCTGTTTGGTTTTGGCACATGTTTTCACGTGCATTTGCGTCTCTGTGTGTGTTTGCCAATGTGATTATGTTCAAATAATTTCCGCTGCAACAAAATATTTTGTGACATTTCGAACGGCTGTCTATCAGTCTGTCTGTCTATACTTCTGCTGTGTTTAGAGCATTTGATATTGTTTTTAGCTGCTCTCATATTTATTTCAATTTCGTTTTATATTATCCATACGATATTTACAATATGAGATTTCCATTTTTGATTATTTATATATTGAACATTTCTGATACATTTTTCGACAGCGATTAATTAAAATCAATTGTGTTACATGAAATTTTGCTGTAATTTAATTAGTTATCAATTAAAGCGAATTGGCATATGGCTAGCAGTCAAATATGAGATCCAGAGATAGATATGTGTATTACAATTTATATATAAATATTTATTTTTTATATTTATATTGACGCACATTGCTTATATTCTGATTAAACATTGATTGTCTGTTTAATTAAATGTTTTTGCACACATTTAATTAATCAGAAAGCCTGAGGTTCATTTTACAGCAATTAAATGTGCATTTATATATATTAAAAAAATTAAATAAATAAATAAAGCAAATATTGGAAATGAGCATAAAATTGTTCATGAATTTTGTGTATCTTTTAAAAAGTTAAAACCGATTTAACTAGAGTTGAACTAAATATATATATTTTTTCAATATTTTTTAGTGATACAAATTTAATTATAATTATTAAATATATTATTCTAATGAGCTATTGCGATTTAAGGATTTCAGCAATAAACATTGAGAGCACTTGGTATGCATTTTAGCATAGAATGTTTTGAAGTGCTTCTAGTATTGAGCTGATTTCAGCTCTCATGATGTATACCTGGCTTTGCTAACGCTCTACGATGCTTCCACATTTCTCTCAGCTACACTCAGTAGCTCTCACCTACTTGATCAGACCATTTGCAGCACATAATGAGTGAAGAGAAGCTATGTGCTGCACGCCTGGTGAAGTTTAGTCCACTTTAAATAATCTTTTGAATTTTTAAACAGATGTAAAACATATTATATACACAGCATATCAGCAGAAGACTCCGCCACAGATGAATATGCAAAAGACTCAAGAGGATATAAACATCACACTCTCCGGGTCGTTTTTCTTAATTTTCATCTCAATAATGAAATAATTCCATTGCTCTACTAAGAGCCTCAACTGTACAACAAATCTTGTTTTATATCTCTAGAAAATTATTCTCTAAGAAATGATAATTAGGTAAAATTTATTAGAAAATTTGAATTGAGAAGTTCAAACATAAAATTTCTTTTTTAATAATTTTATTGTATATTAAACAATAAAAATGCACATTTGAAAAAAACCCTATTATTAAAAATAATAAAAAAATATATTTAAAAAGAAATAAGAAATATTTTTCTTTCAGTCATTTTATATTAATTTAAATGAATAAAAATAGAAAGAAGTTTTTTAAAATACTTTATCAAAATTTAGTTCGCTATGTATGTCCTTATAAATCTTTAAAAATATATAAGCATCATATATTTAGATTCAAAAAGAGCAGAAAATTAAAAAAAAAATATATATAAATAAATTATAATATATATTTTTTTAAGTCAGCATAAATTTTTGCTTAGTAAATTTTATAAACAATATATTTTACGTAATTATTAATATTTTTTTATTCGCTCACAAAAATAAGCAGGAAAAGAAAAATCAAAATAATTAATTAAAAAAAAAATGTTAAAGATAATTTTAAAAATATTTATCTGAGCAAAAACCTTTATAAATCTCTTTTAATAAAAAAATAAAATTAAAAGTTAAAATTAACACATTACAAAAAATAAAATTAATGAAGACATTATATAAAAATAAGCTTTTGAAGTCAGCAAATTCATAAGCTGTTGAATATGGCATTCAACGAAAGAAAAAATAACGTTTAAGTACTTAAGCAGCTTTGCCGCTGTGCACTTGGCCACTTCGCCTTTAAATGCGCTTGCTTTCTGGATTCTTGGGAGCTGCAGGCGCTGTCAACTGTCATGTATAGAAGCGCTGCAGACAATCACTTTTAAAGCACAACAATGTGACATTAACAGCTCAACAGTTGCTGTTCGTGTTTCCCGAATACCCTGTCACTCAGTGCGTATGAGTAATGCAAAAAAGAACTCGCCGCAGCAGCAGGAGCAGCAGCAGGATGAGCAGCAGCAGCAACGGCAGCCCACGTCATTGTTTGTCAATGGATTTTCATTTGTTTTAATTTTTGTTGCACTTGCCACTGCCACAGCATTGGCCGTGTGCATGTGGCAACGTCAGCAGCTTAACTTATTTTTTGGGCTTACGCTGTGATGCGAGTTTTAATTTTTGCGATTTTACATGACAATTTTCTGAGTACGACGCTGCGTCGTGCACAATATTCTGGTCTTGGCTGGGACAGCATGTTGATTACATTGTAAGCTCATTTACAAACGCTCGTCCACATAATAAACGTGGCTGCAATGCAAAGGCCCCTCCCCCCACACACATACAGGCTTTTGGTGAAGATTGAAGTATTTTCCCAAATATATACAATATAGAGAGAGAGGTAGCATATTGTGCATATAGAGTATAGAGTAGACCACACAATGTTGTCAATAAGCAGAGCTTATAAAGCTGGCTGGCAGTTAAAATTACCTGATATTATCATGTCGCCGCGTTCAGTTGTCCAATAGTTAATCGAGGCCGGATATGCCTCTGTGTGACACTCCAGCATAACATCCTGGCCCAAATAGGCGCCTTCCAGCTGATTTGGTATGGACAGCATGGGAGGAACTGAAATGTTTGAAATGAAAAATATATTTATATGCAAATACATGTTTTTCTAGTAAAGAGACAGGGCTATAGGTATTAGCAAGGTAATTACAATATAATACAGCAAATAATATAAATTTAAGTAAATAAATTATTAAATTATTAAATAAATTATTAAATAATTATTTAATTAATTAAGTAATAAAATTATATAATTATATAGAAATATATACCAATCAAGTTTTAATATAATTCGCATTTGTCTGTTAACAGTTTCTATTTTCATTCTCTATTCAGGAGATGAACAGATAAAATACTCAACCTTCGATACTTTTCGTTTTGGTCTTCGGTTGAGCGCCTTGAGTTGAACAGTGTACAGTGTGATGCGCTTTTGACGAACATCGTGTAGAGAGCGCACAATGAGTTTGCTCACTTGAGCAGATCTTTTAAAAGCGTCTATGCAAACGATCTTCTCATTCACATTCACCTATACACGCTCAGTTCACATACTCTCTTGATCTGTTTAGCGAGAACGGCCTGCATATGCACACCAATACATACGCAACAGACTCTTTGCTTCATATAACTCCACCAAAAGGTAGAGAAAAGAACAGAGCAAAAAAGCCAATAAAAATGATTTCTATCCGATCTCGAAACAGAGTGAAAACAATACCAAAAATTTGTCTGTCGCGAACTATATCATCAAAGATTATTAATAATATCAAATAATAGAGCAAGATAGTAGTATAAAAATATAGAATAAATTATTGGAATTAAGTGAATTTTTAAAATAATATATTTTTGGAGAATAGAACACCTTTGATCAGTAATTGAACATCTGAAGAAGCTAGAAGCTTAGTTCTATTAATTAATGCTTCTATTATCTGCCAATTGCAAATTTGTATGATTATAATTATATTTATATTTATTTTTATATTTATTTTATATTTATTTAGAATTAATGCTCTGTAAAAATTAAATAAATAAATTATTATATAATTTTCATTTATTTTATTTATTTATTTTTAATCTATTAAATAAATATAATATTTTTCCCCCACTTTATTCTTCTCAAATTATAAAAAATTCTCTATGAAACGCATTAACTTTTATGCACAATTGGCAAAAGTTGTATACGATATTTTGCTGATCAACAAAATTTTCAATTTGCCATCAGAGATTTCTGCAAAAGCAATTTTCGCATGGATTTTACGTGAGTTTGCAAACTGTTTTTGGATTAAAATGCATTCGGTCATTAAAAGTGCGCCTGTTAAGCGTGAGATTGTGTGCCTGGGTGTGTGTAAATAGCTTTTGTTGCAGCAATAGCTGCCAGCGATGTGAGTGTGCGTGTGTGGCAGTAACAACAGAAGCACTCTGATGGCATTGGCAACGCATTTTCGCCACGTACACAGCGCATGGGGCACAAAATAACACCTGCTGACAAACAAACAAACAAAACGCCCACAAACAAGGCGAAATGAGCGCATACACACAACAAATACACGCAGACACACGCACACATGTAGCTGCACAGGTAAATTAATTTAACGTGACTGCAGCTTTGGTCGATTTTCGGCCAAGTGAGTGCACCTCGAAGCACTGCCTCCTGCCGCGTGTGGCCTCCGTAGCGCCGGGCTCCTATTTCGTGTGCCAATGTTGAGGACACGCTGCGGTTATTGCCCCGAGGCTGCAACAACCCGAAGCGGCACAAAGAGAGCAAGGGGTGTAAGACTTTGTTTATGTGCGTGTGTGTGTGTATGTGTGTGTGTGTGTATTTTACGCATTTAACAACGCGTCTGACTCTCAGCGCTTGAACCGAGCATCACATAAATGTTGCATAAGGTTTGTAGCCCCAAAATGGATTTAACGCGTTACCTCACATCCAAACTGAATAATAAGAATTGTATGTTGCATAATTCTTAAATGGTAAATCTGTTCGTTTTAATTGAACTTGGAAATGGAAAGAAAGATTTACGTAACTGACAAGAAAAAAGACAAAAAGCTGGGCAACAATCTGATTGATTTTTTTTAAAAGATTACTGAAACAGCTGATGAATAAATAAATGATTGAATGAATAAAACCAAAAATATTAAATTATAATTATATAATATATATAAATGAAAAGAAAATAATAATAAATATAACTAAAATGAAATAACAACGTAAATATAAAAATATAATTATATATTATAAACGAAAAATTATAACAAGTAATAAATATAAAAAATAATATTAATATAAATAAAAAAATATAAACATAATTATAAATAAAAAAACACACACACATAACAAAAAAATAATAATTAATTGATAAATAACTTATAACATGAATAAATTAATAAGGAAACAGGAAAAAATTATGCTTAAAAAATATATATATATAAAAACAAAATTAAATTTAAAAAATAAATAAAAAAAAATATATATAAAAATAAGTAAATATTTATTAATTAATATTAATATATTTATATATAAGCATTTCAAGCAACTCACAAATTACAAAGTGGAGAGATTAAAAAGAAATATATATATAAATAAACAAATATGTAAATGAGTAGATAAATCATTTACTAAATTTATGAATAAATAGGAAATAATAAAAATGAAAAGAAATAAATAAAAATATAATACAAAAATAATGTTATAATTTTACTTGAATAAATAAATAAATAAATAAATATATAAAAAAGTAAATGAGATAATAATTAAAAGAATTAATGAAAAAATAATAAATAAATAATATGATTAAATAAATAATAAATTAAGGTAATTATAATTAAATACAAATAATGTAAATAAATTTAAATAAAAATGAATAAATAGATAATAAGTAGTTAAATAAAAACAAAATAATTAATTATGGTAATAAATAATAAAATGAATAAATAAATAATAAATTGATTAATTATAATAAAAAACTCTTCATATTAAGCCAACTTCTCTAGCTTAGTCAAATCTAAAGCAACTTTCAAACGAATCAATATTTTTTTTTTCACTTTATACATTTATATTAAATATATATCATATTTAAATTGATTGATATTGCATTTCGCTTAATCTCATTAATTACTTTACTTATTTTGGTAGCAAAGTTCTCTTTTGAAATACTCACATTGAACTCGCAAATGGACGCGCTTGCTAATCGATGGCGGCACTCCGTTGGATGCCACGCAGAGGTAGGCCGCCATATGGAGACGGCTCACTTTGGTGATGTGCAGCAGCTCACCATCGACGACATTGACTGTGTGTGCACGAGGGAGAGAGAGAGAGAGAGAGAGAGAGAGAGTGCATTGAGGAAATGAATTGCGTGCAGGGATTGTGAAATGCGTAGCTGATTACTCACCGTGCTCCCCGCCAATTAGCATTTCCTCGCCGTCCTCGCGTCGCCACATGACATAGGGCTCTGGATAGCCGCGTGCCTTGCACATCAGCGATACATTCTGACCCTCTCGGACGACCATGTCATTGCTGGTCATGCCCTCGACTATCATGGGGGGTACTGTGTCATCAAAGAATGAGTTACATATGTGCATTGCCCTTCAGCTGTCAACGCATTGGGTAGAGTCCCAATCTACTTACCCACCACCTGCAGATAGCCCTTTCTCGAACGCATTGGATCCTGCAACGAGCACACACAGAAATCAATTGAAGCCTTTCTCTTTAAAGACAAATTTCACGAACTTACAGTGTTCACCTGGCACATGTACCAGCCACGATCTGTTTCTTCGACCTCCTTAATATGCAAATACCACTAGAAGAGGGAAAGTTCATTATATTATATTTACGAAATAATTAAATATATATACATTAAATTCTTGTTTTGTTATTTAATTAATATAATATAATGTTTTATAATTTAAATGGCTTCAAAAATTGATTGAGAGACATTGTAGTTACAATTTCGTACATTTACTTATTATTTAAAATATTATTTTCTAGCAATTATTTTAAATAGAAAATAAATTAAATAACTTACAAGTTTTAGAAATAATGCCAAATGTTTTATATTTATAATATAAAAATAAATAATTTATATTATTTTATTTATTTAATTTATATTATAAATATATATTTATTTATTTTATATTTTATATTTTATTTATTATTTTTTTTTTATAAAATTTACATCTGCATGTAAAATAATAAGAATGAAAAGTTTTATGCAGAGTTTCATTATTGTATTAATCTTAGTCATTTCTTTCTCTGTTTTATTTAATTTATTTTTTAAGCCTTAAGGATTTGCACATAAAAATAATAATATAATAATTTGTATGCAGTATTTATCTTCTTTCTGCTTTTCATACTTTTTTACTCAAAGCTTTTAGTTATTATTATTATAATTTTTATTTTTATTTAAATAAAAAAGAATACTATTTTTATTATTATTATTATTTTTTTTTTTTTAATATTTTTCATTATTATATTTATTTAATTTTCTTTTTTCTATAATATCTACAACAACAAAGTGAAAGAAATTATGAAATATACTTATATCAACATAGCTCGCAAATAATAGTAGCCGTTTTATTAAAGACTCTCTGCTCGCTAGATCAATCGAAATAAAAATCGTACTCGCTGACTCGCGCTCTGAATAAGACTTCACTCAATTTCATTTTGGTTTTCGATTAAGCGCTTCAAGATGAGCTCTTCGTGTGACGTTCGTTTAGGAACATCGTTTAGGGAGCGATACGTTGCAATCGGTTTCTCTGAGTCTTTTCCCAGAGTGTAAGTAAATGCAGACATCGAGAAACGTTCGGCAGCTATTTGCGAGCTATGCTTCTAAAGAATATTATTCAACTGATTTTATTATACTATTTTTTATAATTCTTTACAATTGTCTATTTACTACATATCAATTGCATTCCTTGAAATTATTTTTGAAAATTCTTTAATAAATTTAACTTATAACTAATGTTCTTTAACAGAGAAATGCTTACCGATCGGTGATCATTGTAGGTCAAACTTATGCGATTATTTTGTGATATAACATTATGATGTATGGAGAGTATTGTCTGAGTATCGACGCGCACCCAGGCCACTTTATAGCCTTTGAGATTCTCAACTACACAGGCAAGCAGAGCGTCTCGGCCAATGGAGACGGTGACATTGGCAATGGGTTCCGCAAAGCGTGGCATATCTGCATCTATGAAAGTGCAAGCAAACGGACTCTCAATTACTCCAAAAACATCTTTATTCGAGACTTTTATTTGTCTTCATAAATGGCAAATAATAGTTTCTTCCAAGCACTTCTAAAGACTGAAAATCAAATAATAACATATCATATTAATTACCGTCCAATGCCGTTTGCTGAGTGTCCACGCGAGCATGTTTGCCTGTAAAAGCACAAAACAAAAAAGTTATTAGAAAATTTAATTATATATATTTTCTTTCTTGTGGTGTGGTCAAATAATTTCATTTTCTGAATGCAGCAGCGTTCTGACTGCCCGTTCGTATACGTAATAAATAAAAATTAATTAGCGCCAACTAGCAGCAAAAAACTTTCTGTGCCCTTGGACTCTGCTGCTGTCGCCTTATTTTTGCTGATACGACAATTTTCACGCTGCTCTTTCAGTTTCTGCTGCAGTTTTATTGTTTTTGTATGTTTTGTTCGTTTTTCGGTGACAAAAGTTCAAGTTTAATTGTTTTTCGTCGCAAATTGCAACGTTTGCAGTTTTTGCCCGGTGCGAACACCGAAAAAAAGTTTCGTATTACAGGAAATATTTTGTTATTTGGTCAGAAGTTCGAGACTTATATGAATTACAATTTTCCGACAGAATATTGTAAAAATAGATTTATTAAAAATGTTATTTATTTGCTTGTTAATATTTGGAATTCCCGACGAAAATTTATTTTAAATTGAAAGTTGTGCTAATAACTATAAATATAATTTCGAAATTTATAATAATTATTCAAAATATTTAAAATGATTTTAATTCAATGGAATTAAACACTTTATTTATTAGCTTTGACTAATTAATAACAAATGTCAAATAATTTTAACAAAAATTTGAAAAATAAAATAAAATGAAATAAAAAATAAAAGTTGAAATCAATTTGTATTTCTATTATAATAAAAAACATAATATATATAATAATATAATCATATTTATTTACTTCATTTTATATTTATTTGATTAATTTGAGTTCAGGGGAATGCAGGCAGAACTTTCTAATTTATATAAGATTTTTCTATTTTTTTTAATTAAAACCATAGAATAATTTAAACCAAATTCTTTTAAACAATATATTTTAATTTTAAAAAATTAATTGATTAAATAATTTAATTTTATATTTTAATTGTAATTTAAAAATTCAAATTAATTAATTTTTAAATTAAAATTAAAATTTTGGTGGATTATTTTATAATTTTATGTCTAATTAAATATTTATAATTGTTCTTTTGAGGCCAAAGCTAGTATATAAAATATGAATGAAATGGTTTGATTTTGTAGAGGGAGAGAGCGAGAGCGAGGGAGAGATAGAGAGAGAGGGAGATAGAGAGAATGAGACATAGAGAGAGAGGTTGATCAATGGACTCTGCACAAAACGAATTTACTCTTTCCCTGTGCGAGCATTAAAAATGTATTTATGATAATATAATTATATAAGCTCAAAGTAAGTAAGCGAAGAAAAATGTAGCAAATCTATAATTATTAACGAAAGACAATTCAATTAATAATAGAACGTTGCTCCATCAATGCCTTGCACCCAAAATCCATTAGATTTTGTAATTTTTGTTCAACTCTACAGCTTTTAAGGACATCAACCTGCCGTGTCGAATGTCAATGTACGCTACGAAAGTGCTGAAGTTTCCACATCGGTTCTTTGGCCCCCAAACCAACGGCCACTTGCAAATGTTCGACAAAACATTTAAGAAATTTGAGTTAGCTGCAAATCTCATTCCGGTCAATGTGTTTCTCTCTCTCTCTCTCTCTCTCTGTGTGTGTGTGTGTGTGTTAGCTGGAAAAGCTGTTCGTAAAATAAAACTGGTAAATTGAAAAACGCTTAAGCATTTTTACAGCTTTTAACACGGCATTGCATATTGAATTACGTTGCGAAGGCGACAGGACTCAGCAGCACCAGCTAGAACAACTGCAAGCCCTTGCGCCACGCCCACATTGCCCACTGGCTGCGGGTCGTCGCCAAAAGCCATGTCCAATCTCCAATTCCCTCTGGACTTTTGCCACTTTTCAACTTTCGAATTCAGCTTCTCTCGGTTGCCTCCCCCTACTACTCTTCAGCTCCCCTTCAGTTCGCAGCAACTACTGTTTATGCTTTTTCTTCGTTTTCCCTGCTCTGTTTTTCTGTTTTCCTGTATTTTTTTATGGGAGGGAGGATAGCGAAAAATGCTCAACACGATTTTCGCTGTTGATTTACGTTTTAGCACGTTTTTCGTCTAGTTGGGTGCTCAGTTTTTATTCGGGTGTAAAGGGTAATTCGTCCAACCCGTCCCTCTCCCTCTCCCTCTCCCTCTCTCTTCCAATTTCACCTGTCATAGAGCTTGCTGCATTTGTTACTTTTTTTCTCTTCCAAGTTGTTTTTCGCAAACGTCGCGCTTGCAATTTAATGAGCCGTTTTTTTTTTCTTGACGAGCTTTTCGCTTAGCCAGCCGATTTATCTGTACTTGCATTTGCGTAATGCTCGATAAGCAGGCGAAGACAGCAAATGCCAGCCATTCATTTGATACACATTTTTTATTAGAATCTTATTCAATTAAGTCGTGTAATTCGATATTTGATGATGCATCAAAAGGAGGCTGTGGACTGCATAACAAGAACCATATTAGTTGCTAATATGACTTTTAGTGAGAAAATTATAAATATTGCATTTTCTTAACATTTTTATTGAATTTTTAATTAATAATTATGAAAATTGATTTGTAAATTATTGCAAATTATTTATTAAATAACTTATTAGTAAAAATTAATTATAAAATTATGAATTGATAATTATTAAGAATTTAGTAATTATAACACTTAGCTTAAGTTTTCAAGCTCGAGCAACTGAGAATGTTTATTATCACTAAATGATATAAGCTTAAAATATTGACAAATGTTATATTATAATTTCGAAGATTCATAACATAGCATCGTATCTCCCAAGTTTAGCTCTTGGGTTCAGTCAATAAAAATATAAGAATATAGTTTTTAGATTTCATATCTCGCAAAAAATAGTTGATAGTTTCATTATTTACGCTCTATTTATGGTATCAATCGAATAATTCTCCCTTGCTCGCATTTCTGCTGAGCGTCTTGAGTTATGCTCGTTTAGAGAACGATACGATTGACGTTTGCCCATCGAGCTTCGGCTATGCAAATGATCTTTACGTTCACATACATCTACACACACTCGATACACGTATGCAATTGATGTGCTTAGCGAGTGGAGCTCTCTCATAAGTACAATACATATTTAGAAAAGACTTTTTGCTTCATTCCACGCAACCCAACGTTCGGGGAACGACCAAAACTGAAACAATACAAAGAGCCGATCGCACGAAGAAGCTCGTCGAAGAGCCGATGCAATCGAATGCTCTCTGATGTTATTTTCTCAAAATGTGAGTAGAAGACTTTTTTGCAGGCGCCGTGAAACGATTAGCAACTCTTTGCGCGTTAAAGATATACATATTTATGTGCTTAGCTTAGCAAATCTTGCTATCAAATAATATAAATTAAAGATTTTTAAATATATTTAATCAATTAAGATATGTTTTGTATAATTTCATAAAATAGTTTTTTTAAGTTTTCTAGCTCTATTTTACCAAGGTCTAGTGTCAAGTATTTGACTTTACAATTATTTATATATATTTAAAAAAAAAGGAAGAAATAAATAATAAATATTAATAAAAATTTATATAAAAAATAAATAAATATTGCAAAAAAAAAGAAATGAATAGTAAATTCCCTTAAAACTGAGATCTTAAAATATAATAAAATATATTCAAATAATTATTTATAAAATAAAATATATATATATATAAAATATAATCAAATATATTCAAATAATTATTTATAAAATAACTAATAACAACATTTAAAATTTTTTTTACATAATATAAAAATAAAAATATAAAAAAATAAAATAAAAATAAATATTGAAATATATATACAAAATATTGCAAAAAAAGAGGAAATGAAAAGTAAATTCCCTTAAAAGTTAGATCCAAATAGCAATGCAAAATTTAAATATATTCAACTGAATTTTTTATTAAATAAACAGTAAGGAAATTTAACTGCCTTTTCTTTACTTTTATGCATAATTTAAAAACTAAAATATAAAAAATACAATTCAATAGAAAAATAATATATTTTCCATTTACATAATATTTATAAATAATTAAATTACTATAAATAACCAAAATGCCTTAAGCTCACACTTTCAGTTTGTGTATGCAATTCATATTATAACAGAAAAATAATATATATATTTTTTTCTTAAATAAATAAAAATCAAATAAAATTTCTAGCATTACCTCAAGAGAACATCACTTTAAATATATATTTTTGTAATTGAAAACCAACTCAGCTGCAACTCAATCACATCGCTAATTAAGAGCTGAGAGAATTCGTCTAAAAAATCTGCTCAATTGGCTCTGTCAGTTTTAGCCAACTGCTGGCAGCACCTGGTCTCCGCGCAATCAGTCAGTGCAGTGTACACTTGGCTCGTTCATGATCTGACGCTCACATGTTGTTTGACCCCCTCACCTTTGTCTGAAGCAAAAAAAAAAAAAAATGGTAGGCAACTGAATAGGGCTCTTTATGCTAACGCAGCTGACCATTCAATTTATCAGGCTCGCCGATGGCTTCGTTTCGTGGCATTTCGTGCCGTTCAGTTGCTGCTTTGGTTTTTGGACTTTTGGGCAAACAAAAACGCGCTGCAAACTGGGCGCTCGTTTCAATGAGTCGTCGTCGTGAGCTACAAAAAGCGGCGCCAAAGCAAATTTGACTGCGAGTTTTTTCTGCTTATTTCTCTCTTTTTTTTTTTTTGGTTGTTTTGTTTGTTTTTGATTTCAAGCGAGTAAACACAAATTGTCGGCATACTTTTAGTCGCCTCGCTGGCCATTTAAAGCGCAGCTCAGGTTTATGGCAAATTTATGGGCCGCTTAACATTTGAATAGCCCACCCATCGCCAACTCCAACTCCAACTCCACCTGCGCCCCTCTCTCTTTCCCTATTTCTCTGCCTATCGACTGCAAATGCAAATGGCGAAATCTGCACGTCTTTTTGCCGGCACTAAAATGAGTCGTTCGCATTTACGCGACTGCCAGGAAATGGACAAATCATTGAGGTAGTCGCCACACAAGACACAGCACCAAATGTCTGTCTCTCTTGCCGTCTGCCGGACTATGAATGTCCACCTTGGCCAGAAGGGAATCTAATCTCGGCTGCTTGCACCAACCAAATGGACGCCATAAACAAAATGCACACACAATACGAGGGCAAAACTCTATGGCAAACGTGCCGCCTACTCCGTTTTTATGCTCGCTCTCAGGTTGTGGCCTCAAGGCAGGCACAGTGGGGCAAAATGTGTAGACAAATCTGATAAAATTAAAGCGATTCTTATTGATTGAGATTTTTAATTATGTTCATTCAATTATATTTATATGTAAATATTTTCTCAAAATTTTTTAAATATATATAAATCTTTTTTTTTTTAATTTGAAATAATTTTTTACTAAGTGAAAAAAAAAAAACAAAATTATTTCTAATAAATTTATATTTAAGTATTTCTGTTCGCTTTCTGTCTCACTTTCTATCTCTCTCTCCAAATTTTATTTTTTTTTTGTATATTGATTTATTTTTTTACATCCCTGTATTTCTTTTTTATTTTAATACATTATTTTTATAATTTTAATATTTTTATTTTTTAATTCAGTTATTCATTATATTATTTCTGCCTCTGAATCTCATTCTTTCTCTCCTTATTGCTTACTCTCTCACACTCTCGCCTCTCTCAATACTTTTTTATCTGCTTCTGTTTATATCAATTTCTATTATTGCTTATCTTCGCACTGCATATATTATTAAAATAATCTTCATCTCTCTGTTGTTTCCTCTCCTTTACCCACTCGATATCAATATGTCTCTCACTCTCTCTCTCTTTCTTTCTTTCTCCCTCTAACACCCTCTCACTGCAAGTCTATTTTAAACTTCATAAGAATCAACTCTCATTCCTGCTATCATTGTAAATCGTCTTAACTCTTAGTTATTTACAACTTTTTCGTTATCTTTGGAGCCACTGTGCAGGCGCCTTGACCCTTGTTGCCCTTTTTTTCTTGTTTGGTTTTCTTTTTATGAGACCATCTTTTTGCTCTGACCATGTTCGTTCCGTTTTTTTTTGGTTGCTCCTTCTTTTTTTACTGTTTCGTTTTTCGGCTGTTGGCCGGCCGGATTTGGGAGGCGGGGCTACGTTTGGTTTACGCGCCTGCCACGCCCGCCCGTTTATTGTCGTTTCTTTGTCTTTTCGCCATTTTTATATTTACGCATATAATCGCTTTCAACGCTCGTCGCCTTGGGAGCATATCGAGCCATGGCTGGGCCACGTTACTATATTGGCTCAGGCTCTTTGGAGTCGGTTTGTTCATGTGCGTCTTTTATTTCTGGTTGGGCCTGCTTGCGGCTTGCGGCTGCTCAAGTTGTTGAGTTGCGCATGGAGGGTCTCGTCTCGCTTATAAATATGATGTTATCGCTTTTTATGGTCCATTTTTATTGCCAGCAATCAGTCTTCTGTTTTGTTTGCTGATTGCCAGCCATTATTCAAATGTATTTGTTTAATTCCCGGACATCGGCGCTGGGCTGGCCGAGCACAAATCATTTTAAATCCGCAATATGTCAACAAATATATTTGTGGGCCGTGCAGCGGACCGTGTGGCGGGCTTTTGGGCAGCTCGTTATGGCTTATGGGCTGGTCATTATCCTTAAAAAGTGTTGCGTACTCTGATATATATATAGATATTTTAAGAGAGAGAGAGAGGGAGAGGGTGACTGCTATGCCTGGGCTATTGCTGCCAATCAGGCCAATCCAATCTCACGCACATTTGACATTTGACAGTTACCTAATCATCTGAAGCTCATAATCACATTGCGTATACGTAATTAGTTTTGAGTTAATGAGCAGCCAGAGATGTTGTCACTCTCCCTCGCCACCCTCCCCTCTCACTCACTCTGTCGCTCGCTTTCTGCCATCTCTTTTTCGCTCTCTATTGCTTTCAGCCTTAGGCAGCCATTGTGTATGCACTTTAGTGACAAACGAGCTGATTAAATATCAGCTCTGGTTCATTATGCAATTAAATCACTTTAGCTTTGCTTCATTGCAAGTTTGTACACTCACGTTCACATATAAATATATATATGTATGTATATGTATGTTTATCCATATGTAGAGCACATTAAAGCCAAAGCTTATTTACATTATAGCTTACGCTTGGCTTATTAATTGCGAGTGCCAACTAATAGCATATAAATTCAATTTAATTTAGACACAAACAATTGTTGACTGTCGCAATTTGTGTCAGGCAAAGATTTAGTTTACGCAAATATTTATGTAATTCAATTCGATATTAATAGTGCAATTTATTAAATTAAAATTGATGAGCAGTAATTGCAAATAAATTTTAACAACTTTAATAGATAAGATTTTCGGAATTAATAAAATAATTGCTTAAAGTTATGTTTTGTATGACTAATTACTGTATTTAACGTTATTTTAATATTATTTATTATTATTTTATTAATTAAATTCTCATATTTTGATCAATAAATTTTAAAATATATTATTCTCTAAGTAAAAAATAGTACAATAAAATATACAATTTTATTGAGCCATTCGCAAGCAAATACTTTAGAATTTCAAATGATTTTAGTTCTTTAAATGTATTCAAATTTATTTATATATTTGTTGTGTTAATATTTATATTATTCTTTCTTAATTGTATTCTGAACTATTATTTAAGTTCTTTTAAATGAAATCAAAATTATAGCTTTAAATAAATAAATAAATAAATAATAAAATATTCAAAATATAATTTGTGATTTTTCGTTACAAGCAAATACATTCAAGATTAAATTTTTTTTTATTTTTTATTTTTTTTTTTTAAATATAATCAAACTTATTTATATAAGTACTTCATTCATTATTTGTTGTATTAATATTTATATTATTATTTTTTAAATGTATTCCAAATTATATTTTATTTTTTAAAATGAAATTAAAATTTAGTTTTAATTACAAAACAAAACAATAATAATTAATTTGTGATGTTTTGTTGCACGGAATTACATTAAAATGTATAATGATTTTTTGTTGTTTTTTTTTTGCTTTATAAATTTATCTAAATCAAAACAAATTTATTTATATATTTTATTTTTGTTTCGTTAATATTTATATTATTATTTTTTAAATATATTCCAAAATAATACTTAAATGCTTAAAAATGAAATAATATTATGGCTGCAAATCGTTATTATATACAGCAACGCTTTATAATCCTTCTTAAATATTTGAATAAATGACTTCAGCGGACGAAAATCTGTTCCTTTCATTTACCTGAAGAATTAAAAAAGAAAAGAAAAAGCAGAAGACAAGATGCAATCCCGCACTGTAAAGCAAGTCGCACAACATTTACTTAAGTTGTAATACGGGCAGCTATCCAGGAGGCAACTATTACCATAATTTACAATGCAGTCATAAAAAAAAGGGGATGCAGCATATGAAATGCTTTATGCAAATTGTTTACTTTAGCTCTCAGAAAAGCAACAGCAACAGCAGCGGAAACAGTCATAGTAAAGGAGAAGGCGAAAGCAAAGCAAAAGCCCAAAAGTATGCAATGGAATTTTTTCACAGCATGCACACGTGTAGCAAAGGACGAAGGACCAAAGCAAATGCTTACCAGATAATATTAAATGCAAGCAGAGCTGCAGAGAATCGCGTGTGTGCATTTGTGTGTGTGTGTGTGCATGTGTGTGTGGTTGCTCAGATATTTATATGCAAAACCGCTAAACAAATTTCGGCTGCGGCAAAATGCACTTTGCCAACTTGGCAACTTGGCAAACAAATGAACTCGAACTGGGCGACAAACACACACGCACACATACACACTTCAATCCAGTTCCAAATATATATAGAAATTTATATGTGTTGGGACTTCTTTTGTTTTTTTCTTCATTCTCTCTCTCTACTTTACTAGCAGCTGCAATCTCAGTTCAGTTGAGCAACTGTAGCTGTTTGCTTTCCTTCTCAATTTTTTTCGTCTTTTTTTTGTATTCGCTTCAAGTATTTTGAACTTCATTGGTAAAGAAAATTTGCTGGCAAGTTGCCCAGCTGGCGGGTTTTGGCTGGATTGTGGCTCAGTTCTAGCGGGTGCTGGCTACCCCGCGTGCCTCTCCCCAACAGCTGCAGCTGTCTCTGACAATGTAATCGCTTGTAAGACAAAGCCAGCTTGCATTTAATGGCTCAATTCGAGCATCTTGATTGATTGAGCTGCGATGGAAAACTCATTAAGAACTTTAATTAAATCGAGCCACCAGAAAATGTCACACACAAAAAAATCAAGCACATAAAGCAAAAAATAGTAGTGGCTGCAAAAGCTCATTATTCATAATATAAATAGCATAAAACATAAGAAACGTAGCTCAGTTTTTAGTACAGCTTGCAGTTGCAGAAAACATGAATTTAAATTGTGCTTGACTAAAGGATGCCAACAAAACAATTTTTTAATTATTAAAGATATAAGAAAAAAGTTTTGATTATTTAAAAAAAATATATTTTATTGTAGAAGTGTTAACAATTACTTAAAATTTGAATAAATTAGAATTGATACGAATTAAAAAAAAAAAATTAAATTAAGTTTTTTTATTCTTTAAATATAAAAATATGTTATAATAAAAAAAGGTATTTAAAATATTTATTTATTTTGTTTAAATTAAAAAAAGAAGAATAATGAATTAATTACAAAAGGTATTTCGTTCATTCATTCGATTATCATGTAAATTTAAATAAAGTTGACGCTAGAAATAGTTGAAAATTGCATCGAAATATTTTATTAAATAATAAATTTAATAAAATTTATATTTAATATACTAAAAACTCATAATATAATTAATAATAATAATTTTAAAATATGTAAATACATATAAAATATATATCATAATAACTAAACTAAACAAATTATACTAAAGTAATTTATACATTTATTTAAAATGGGCAATATTTATTTTTTTATTTAATAAATATACTAAAAATAATTTATAAAATATTTATTTAAAATAAGCAAAATTTTTTTCTATTTAATAAATTAAAAATTATTTATAAAATATTTATTTAAAATGCTGAGCTGAAATAAAACAATTTTATAGTAATAAATTGAAGATTTAAAATTAGAATAATTTAAATATTGAATTATAGGGAACACTGAATTTCCTGATTATTTTCTAGAAAATTGGAATTATTTTAACTATTAAAAATAATTATTATTTAAAAAAAAAAAAAAGTTATTGTGTATTATTATCATTATATATTCTTTTCTTTCCTTTCTTTTTTTATTGCTCTCTTTTTTTTCTTTTCTGTTATCTTAAAGCTAATTTTGTATTGTCATAAAAATGTACACAATGCGCACATGGCAAACGCAATATAGCCTTTATGACACTCATTTACAGGGTATTTTAAGACAAAATATGTGCGAAAATGTGTCAGAAAGTGAGCGAAAACATAAAACATAGCAAGCAACTGGGGAGTATTGCGACTTGAGTGGGAATTGGGGAGATGTGAGTGAGGAGGACGGTGTGGAACGTCGACTGCTGCTCGACACTTTCTCACTTTCATGAATTATGCTACGTGCCTGTCAGCTTCAGCTTGAGGTCCTGTTCAGCATTTGTGCAGTGGCTGTGAGGCCACCAAGGTGCAACTGCCAACTGGCAGGTGGCGTGCAGCATGTGGCTGATGGCTGGTCGCCTGTGGCAGGTGGCAGCTGTTGCTGCGGCTTCGTTTAGACTGTGTTTAACATATTAATAAATGATTGTGACAAATGCACAGCCAACGCCTGCATATCTCAAATGCTGCAAATATGAAGCCAAGCCAGTTCACTCTTCAGTATTCATGGCCTGCTACTCGAAGGACTTGAGCTCAAGTCACTGGGAATGAGACTTAAAATGTTTTATGATTTAACATAAAACGTTAGATTTAATGCTTAAAGTCAAGTTAAGGTTAAAGCTAAAGAGAGTTGTGTTTCATGTAAGGGCTTTGGAATATTATAGCATTTTAAGTGAAGTATATGCTGGAAGAATATGAGCTCAGAATTTATGTATATTCCATAGTGGATTAGTTTCGGTTAGACTATAAAAGTTATTGATGCAATTGAATATATATTCAGAATAGTTAAAATAATATAAATAAATCTTAGTTTGTCAACATACTCTAACCTTTTTAACTTTACCCTACCATAAAATAAATGTATTTAAATATATAAAGTATTTTATTAAATACCTTTAAATATTGTTAAGACTTTTGAAAAGACAAATCTGTTGTTTATTTGTATCTAGTATTTCCAGTTCAAAGAAACGCGGGAGTAAATGCATTTCTCATTTTTTTAAGAATTCACATTTACAGACAAATCAAATTCGCTCGTACTCGCTTTGATACTTCGGTTGAGCATCTTGAGTTGAATTATTCGTGTGACACACTTTTCACGAACATCATTTAGAGAACGATACGCTTGACGTTCGTACAATGAGAATAAGTAAGTGAGTGAGCAAAATTAGCTCAAAAAATCGTAAAAAAAAAACAACTTTAGGCCTATCTTTGACTTTTTTCACAGAAACATTTAGAGAGAGCCATCGATAAACAGTCAGTGTTGAATGAGAGGCTAGGCATAGATTTACATCTTCAGAGTATTTTTTATATTAATTAATTAATTAACTAATTTATTTATATTTAATTAATTATTTATTTATTTAGTTTGTATTTATATATTTAGTTATTTATTTATTTTTTAATTTATTTATATTTAAATAATTAATTAATTATTTATTTATTTTTTTTTTACCCATTTATTTATTTATATATTTTATTTTACCCATTTATTTATATATATATTTATATTTTTATTAATTTTTATTTATTTATATATTCATATATATTATTCATACATATTATATTATATATTGTTATAGTCATATATTAATTTTTTTATTATTATTATTATTACTATATATTTTTTTTTGCATTAAACATATTTAAACTTTATCGAAACAGCAGTATTTTTCTAGAAAATAATAATATTTATATAAAATAAAATAAAGTCTGAACTTTAACTGAAAAATTAAAAAAATATATATATTTCGATTTCACAAAATATTCTTTTATTTATATACTAAACTGAAATGCAAGACATGTTAAAAATATTAATAACCTAGTCTAAATTTGAGCTAGACAAATTTTTGGTGTTTATATTTTGATTTTCTCTTCACGACTCTAGAGCTCAAAATAAAATGAAATAAATTTACACTAAAAAAATTTAATTATGATAAAAAAAGCATAATTCATACATATGAAATGTGAAAGGCTTCATTTTGAAGTCCAACTTATTATTAATTATTAATATTATTATTGATTATCTGATGCTTTGCCTTTTGAATTGAAACTCTCTTCGTTTCCTAACTGCTAACTGAGGTTTGATGGCATTTTAGTTATGTATTGTATATACGATTGTAACTTATCGTCTCTTTATATTGCAATATAAATTATTTCAGAAGAGACTTTCCTTAATTTATCTTTCTCAGCTTCGCTTAGCCAAAGAGCTAACTTTCTCCCTCTCTTTATTTCCCTCCCTTCATCAACAAATTGTCTGTATATAAACATTTACCAATACGACCGCTAATTAAGTAAAGTAAGAGTTAATGAGATGCACAGTTACTTGCCATTTAAATTGCAGCGTAAATTATTCGCATGTCATTTGTCACAGCTTGCGAGCTTGAGCTCAAGCAAGAAGAAGCTACGCACATACATACAGAGAGAATTCCCAATGCATTTGGCGCTGAATTAATCATGCAATAATCATTCACTCAATTTACACACACACACACCCTCGCACACACTTGAACAATGCACAATCTCCATTTAATGCTCGATTGCTTAACATGCACAATGCAAATTGCGCGTGGGAGTGGAAGAGAGCGGAAGTGGAACTGTGGGGACGAGGGGGGGTTTGGTTGGTCTTTAAGTGGAGCACGGCTAGTGGCGGAGCGGACATTTAACAGCGTATTACTCATATGCCGCATCAGCGCTTGGCAGCGACAGCAGCGTCTTTTGCCCGCTGGCCGCATGGTAAGTAAATTTATTTCAAACAATTATGCAGCAATTAACAAACCGATGCCGCCAATTACAGGTGGGCGTGCCAATGGGCGTAGCAATTGCGCATGCATTATTCAGGCAATATATCACTTGGCAATTGAGCTGTCGTTGACGCTGCTGCTTCACTTGCGACTCCTTTGGCCAAAGTATTTTAATTTTTCGTTTCATTTTTTCTCGCATTCTTTTAATAATTCAATTTCAGTTCTCAGACAATCCAATTGGCTGGCCATCTCTCTCTCTCTCTCTCTCTCTCTCTCTCTCTCTGTGTGTTGATTTCTCACCTGTCTTGCAGATTAAGTATGCGCCTCGTGTGCGTCGCGTGACGCCAGCTTTGTTTGTTGGCTCCATATTGCTGCGACTCGAGCTCATAAATTATTTTCAACGCGCATTTAAATTACAATTTGTAATGCGCGCGCTTGTGCCACTCTCTCTCTCTCTCTCTCTCTCGCTCTCTCTCTCTCTTTTTCGCTCAGTTTGAGGTTTTTTTTTTATTTCATTCTAGGCTGCGGCACCTACGCGTCGCTTTTGGCCATTTACGGCAAATGTTTCCGGCCACGGAGGCCACTTCACAAATTAAGTTGTCAACAATTTTAACCATATCGCGGCCATATAATCTTCACACCTAAATTATTTATATAAAAAGCCCCGACGACCACACAAACACAAACACACACATGCCACACACACACATATACACGTTAGCCAACAAGTGAGGCAATAAAACGTTTTGCATTGTTGCTTCGCTTGTTGTCGAGCCTTTTGTTTAATAAATTATGTAAAATGCGCCAAATTGAATTTGAAATTCATGCAGACTTTTGCTGGTTATGGGAATTAAGATATGTCGACAGCCAGACAGATAGACAGCCAGCCAGACAGACAAACAGCTATAACACGAAAACTTGGCTAACACATTTGTGTGTCTGTGTGAGCGAAAGCTTATGTTTTGTCTGTTGAACAACTAAAGTAGACCTATTTATATAAAACTTTTGCCTGGTTCATATATAATTCCATGTTGACTTTAAGCATTATATATTTATATTGAAAGTTTTTAGTGTAAATTTCAATGAACAAAGCTTAAAATAATTATGTGAAATACATTGAAGAAAATAAATAGTAAAAAAAGTTAATATAAAATTTAATATTGAATAAAACAGGCTTTAACAACGATTTAGAAAATAATACAATAAAAAAAATAATACAATAAATAATAAAAATAATAAAAATAAATAAATACAATAGATAATCAAAATTTTTAAATTGAATATAATATATGAATACCATAAATAAAAATATAAAAAAAGAACAAATTAAACTATATAACTTTAGTTCCCATAAAAAAAAAAAAATAAAATGAATAAATAAATAAATAGAAACTTAAAAAAAAAAGTCGTCAAAAATTTAATAAAATATATAATTAAATAATAACAAACAAAAATATAGATCTGAAATAAAATTTAAAAAATCAAATCACGAATATATTAATATAATAAAATAACGTTTCTTATATATAAATATATAAATATATTTCCATCATTGTGTAATGGAATATAATTATTTATTTTTTTTTATTAAAAATTAATTGTATTTAATTAACGTGTATTTATATTGTCTAGGACTCATGGAAATACATAAATAATAAATATATTTGAAATGAATACAAAATTTATTATTTCTTTATAAATAATTTCTATGCTATTATATAAGAAAAATATAGCGCACATTAATATTGTCTTCAATGATAGTTAAATGTGTAATCGTAATAAAAAATAAAATAAAATAGTTTCTAAAATTAATTTACTTTATTTTGCAGTACATTTCGTAGAGTTGTAGAATTTCTTTTCTTGCTCAACTATTCGCACTTATACTGAATTGTTTCATGCTACATATAGCTCGCTTTCAATCCTATAATCTAGCTGGTAACATTTTTGGAGCAAATTGCAGCACATCAGTGTCCAAAGTTATGGGCAAAAACTTTCTCAAATAAGTGTCTTAACTGGACCATAAAGCCGGGCCATAAGCCGGAGACCCAAAAGCTGAGTCTATGAGTCCAAGATGACTGCACATAAAACCTAATGACAATGCATTCATTGGACGCCGCTGGTGGCGCTGGTATGTATGTGTGAGTGAAGGCATCGCGCGCCGGAAAGTATGCAAGCATAAACATAATTTACATCAAGTGAAGACGCGGCGACGGCCGGTCATCAAAGCAAGGACAAGTGGCCAAAGTCCTTGGCGCAAATCACAACTGGAATTCGTGAAAATAATAATTAGGCGCAGTCCCCTACACAAGACCTCTTATACAACAAAAGAAGAAGCCGCACTCAGAATTGCAAATGAAGTGTGAACAAGACTTTTTGCTCGCTCTCTCTCTCTCTCTGTCTCTCTAGCTTTAACTGTGTGGCAAGACAAAGGCCCACAAAAATGTGTCTTTGGAGACGTTATTAAAAGTTTCCTTACTTCCTTTCTTTTTTTTTATATATATTTTCCTTTGGCTACTTTTGTGGCCGCCATTTACATTAACAGCCTTTCATCCAGTGTTTGGCCAAAAAAAATATCAAAATGAAATTGCTGCATAATTTGTACTTTTCACATTTTGCCAACCAGTTTATATATATATATATATTTTATTTGTGTTGTCAGAGCACAAAGTTTTCTATTAATTTTGGCAGCGGCAAAGTGTAAATAAATACGAAAGGACGACGCCGAGTTTCTTATCTAAGCGAGCAACGGAGCGCAAACTTAAATTAAAATGTTGGCAGGACATTCGTTGAATTATTCAGTAACTTTTGCCAACTGCTTGCTGGCAACTCTTTTATTTCCTTTGCCCAATTTAATGTTCTTTTCTTTTTGTCTTCTTCTACGACTTTCTGCGGCCAAGCAAATGTAAATTTCTTGTGTGGGACGCTAGGTGGTCAACTAATTAAAAATCAACAAACAGCGTTGGGCATCCTTTTTTTCATTTTTGAATTTATTTTTTATTTTGTTGGTTGTTGACATTTTCCTTTTGATAGGGTTTCCTTTCGGTTTTTTTTTTTCACAAGTGAAACGTGCGTGCTTTTTTTAATGTTTAATTCCAATGGCTATTGAATAAGCTTTGTATTATTTATGGCTTAGGCGCAACACCTTTTTTATTCCTTGTGTGACTTTTCCACACTTAAAAGTAAGCTATAAATATTTCAGTATTTATGTTATTAAACTAATGTTTGTTTGGCTTTCAGCTACTCTCAGCTCTGTTGCAGTCCAAAACACTTCACAAATTATGTGCAGCACTTGCTTTGAGTTTAATTATAAATTCATTTAATTTTGCAAGCAGCCAAATGTGAAGTTGTTTTAAATATTTAATAAGAATTTTGTTCACACTAGCGTTCCTACGCTACAAATATTTAATTACAAATTTTCTTTCTTAGAAAATAATTAAACAACACAATTTTAATATAACAAGTATGCATAATGTATATTAATTAAATATAAATATATGTATCTTACATATATATATTGTTTTTTCATATTTTATTTATTTATTTATTTTTTTTTAATTTAATAACCAGTTGTGTAATCAATTAATATAAATTGTATAATAATTCTACAATAAAATATCCATAAATGTAAAATTCCTAAAAATATATTGAGTCAAAAAGATTATTATGACATAAAAATAAATAAATAAAAAATTTTTATTGATTCATATAATATAGTTTTGTCCTATCATTTTATATATTTATATAAAAATATTTAAAAAAAAATAAAAAATACTTTAATTAATAATTTTAGCATTTTATTGAGAAAGAAATAATATTAATAAAAAAAAAAAACCAGCTTATCAAATAATTACATTGAAAGTAAAAATTTTTTAGAATAAAAATTAAAAAAATCAAAAATATTGTTTTAAATATATAAATATATATTTAAATATATATCATATATATTTTTTAAACATTTTTAAAATTATAATTTTCACTAAAATGCATTTAAGACTTCAACTTCAACCTCTCGAAGTATCTTTAGGAATTAGATAATAAGTTGCATATTTTATGCCTTTCAACGCATTTTTTCTCGCCTTGTCAAAACGTTTAAGCCAAAATTGTCGTAAATTTCAGCTGGGGCCTGCTCAAGGTGTAAAACAAGCTGTTGGCGGGGCATGAAAACAAATGGAAAAATAAAAATAAAAATAATGCCAGTTGGGCTGGCAGGCTGACAGCCTGGTAAAATTTCATGCGATTCGATACAAAAAGCTAAACTGGCGGAGACCAAAAAGTCAACTTTTCTACTCTTTGGGGTCCCGTTGGGCCTAATGCCGCCCCAATTGCCACCACATGTGGTGCATGCAGTCGGCAGAGCCAGACGGACGGATTGTGAATGCCACACTTGGGGCAGGGTGCTCACAGCTGCCGAGCATAAAACACATTTAATCATGGACAGCTAGCCATTCTAGCCATTCAAATAGCAGTGGGCGCCATTCATGCCATGCCACGCCCATTTTGCCCAGTGGCCCACTTGTTATTTATATTATGAGCACTCAGAGCTGTTGGCTCATTGTCATAAATTTGCTCAAGTGTTTGCCAGAGGCCGACGCCGATGCCCAACAACCAGCTTCATGCAGCTTCTATAAAGTAGAATCCAAAAGATTTTCTCAAGCTTGTGTTAAGCGCAAAAAAAAAAATGTTTTTTGTTTAGTTGTTTGTTAAGGGCTTTTGCAACAAGAAGAGAAATGAGAAGAGTAAGCGCCTCTTGGCCAATTTAATATATTTCATAAATTGTTTATGTTTAGCCTTGACTGCAAGCATCTGATGTGTGTGTGTGTGTGTGTATGTTGACTGACAATTTCAAGTGTTGCTTTGACGTTCAAGCTGTGCGCTTTGTTTGCATGTGATGTTGAGCACAGAGGCACCCTAAGAGCACATTATATGACAACAGCAGGAACAAATCGAAGAACAACTTGAACAACTGTTGAATGTTTCAAAATATGTTGCATACTTTTGGCCGTGTTGAAGAGTGCTCGAAACTTGAAAACACATTGAGCTAAAGTAAATGTAGATGACATAATTATGTGTTAAAAGCAAAATTATTATATAATTATATTAATACTTAATAATAGGGTGTCCCAAAAATTGCATCTTAATTGAAGTTGCCCACCTTCGAGCCATTCCTCGCGACCTGCGATCGAAGATAGTGATATCTAGATGGATTGGGATTTAGCCTCGTATTGATGTATCTATAAACTTCAACGGAAGCTGGGAGGAACATAAGACAGGATTTGTTGAACATTTTATGGGATTGAACAAGATTCATTAATTACAGAATCCCAGCCACATAAGTTATATATTCACTTGGAAGATTTTAATAATGAAACCCGTTATGCCCGATACAGCAATTTTCTTATTGAAAGCGAAGAAGATTCGTATTAGCTAAAGGAGCTTGTCGAATATGCAGGAAATGCTGATGATTCTATTAAATTTACATTTACATTAACATTTATATGAAATTTACATTTAAGCATGAAATTTTCATCAAAAGATAAACATGAGAGTAGCTGTACGACCGTATATGAGTCTGAATGGTGGTTTCTTGACTGTTCCTAGTGATAAGAAAAAAGTCATTGCAATTGTTTTGATAATTTCAGTAATTTAAACGGATCATATAAATCGAAAGATGCTGTCGATTTATATAGTCGAACGAAAATAACTTGGCAAACCTTGACGAAGCAGCCGTTGAACTACACACAAATGATGATCAGAGAAAATTCTATCTAATTGAACTTAATAACTTAAAATTTAAATTAATTAATTTTTAATAAAACACACATTAATAACAAACACCAAAAAATAAATAAATAAATAAAAATAAAATAAAAAATAAATATATTGCTTTAAAATTTAAATGAATTCATTTTTAATAAAAGCACATTAATAATAAACACAAGAAAATAAAAATAAAAAAATAAATAAAAATAAAATAAAAATATATTGCTTTAAAATTTAAATGAATTCATTTTTAATAAATGCACATTAATAATAAACACAAAAAATATATATATATAAAAATAAAATAAAATAAAAACACGAACATTTCATTGAATTTCTATAAATAGTAGGAAAAGTAATATGAGATTATTATTACTATTTATTTATTATTTATACAAATATATATTTATTTATTAATCATATGAGATTATTATAAATATTTTTACAGTTTATCAAAGAGTTTTCTATATACTTTAGTTTTATAAAAATGTTTATTTTTTATTTATTTTTTATTATTATTTTTTAACTTTATATTCTGTTTATATATAAGTTATACGACACTATAATTTTTCCTTTGTAGACTTTGTCTTCAATTTTTGCCCTTATGTGCTATAAAAATGTTGTAGAGATTTTTAAGAAACATATATTTCATTTGGATCTAGATTCAATCTAAATTGCAGTCAAAGCTTTAGCGTGATTTAAGCAGCTGCTCTCTAAAGAGTTTTCATTGATCTTCCAGTCAGACAATTTACATTTAAAATCAATCGAATATCTTTAGTAAATATTAAAATAAATAAATGCTATGCATATAGTAAACTACAATCTAGAAGAGAGAAGAGCAGCTATACGAAAATCGCTGCAAATTCATAACTTTAAGCACTGGTTTTATTGCCCAGTTCGTATATGGCTCGCACAGCACTCAAAATGACACCAATTTAATTACACCCCAGGCCAGACACAGACACATCCAGCCATCCACACGCACACACACACTCATTCATTTTCACCTTGAACGTTGGAAAAAAGTTTTCAATGCTTTGGCTGAAGTTTTGTGCCGGCCGAAACACTAAGCGCATAATCTTGTAAACTTGGCAAAAATGCTTCAAATGCCATAACTAAAATAAGCAGCGCGGCATAGACAAAGAAGATTCACGAATTTGGGTTGGGGATGTTAGGTTATGGCTAGGCAAGAGCCCGTGCCAGATCCACATTGCCCTAAAGGGCGTAATACACATTCTCCGGCAAAAGTTTGTCGTGCAAGGGTCTGAGAAGTAAAGAGAGAGAGAGAGTTGGGGAGTGTGAGAGGGAGAGTTTGTGTAGAGTGCAAGTGCTTGGATGCAAATTATTTGGCCTGGAGGTTAACTAGGGTCGTTTAGCAAATGCCTAATACACAAAAAGACAGAGCACACACACACACGCACACGCACACACACACTAACTTTTTATGGGAGCAGTGCATTGGCATTCATAAGAGCGAGTAAAGCATCGGGCTCGGGCGGTGGCAAAAATGGCAATGGCAATGGCAAAGGCAAAGGAATTGGTTGCGAGCCGCACACAGTCTGGACTTGCAGATGCCACGCCCACACACTCACACACACACACACACAGGCACAGACACACGCCCATTCTGGCACCCTCCCACAACAATGACAAGTACAATAAATGCCTTTCAACTGCGGTTTCACATGCACTTGAAGTTGAAGTGGGTGGCTGCCAAGGGCGGCCGTGTGGGCGTGCTTCATAAACCCGAAGTGCAATTTGAAGTGAAGTGCCTCATGCTATGAAGTATGATAGTTTGGTCTATACACACACACACCCACATATATATATCTACATATATACATGGATATGTGTATCCAGCCTTATCTAGCATCCACATCCCAGCATCTTCACCCTCATCTGTCACTTATGCTGTGCCGCCTTGTGGCTTTACTTAGTTTTGGACTCCATTCCCGGACATGTTAGGCAGCTCTTAATGAAACTTTATCCCTGGAGTGTTAAAAGTCTTGCCATCTGTTCGCTCTGTAAGGCAGCTGCATTGCCTAAAGTGTGCATGCGTGTGTGTGTGTGTGTGTGTGTGTGTGTGTGTCTGTGTATTGCGGCTGCACTTAATTTGCTGCGCACAACATGCTTCGTGTGCTCTTGTAGCACAAATGCAGCTGCATGTTCTACCAAAAACAGAATTTAAAAAAAAATAAAAAACGGAAAATTTTGTTTTTTTTTTTTTAACTTTTATTTCCAAAATATATATAGAATTAAAATATGAAAAATAAAAAATAAATAAATAAAATAAAATGTATATATTAATAAATATATTTTAATTTAGTTTTTGACATTTTATTAGGCTTTTATATTTTAGAGTTTTACTTAAGTTTGACTCTAAATTTATCAATCAGTTTTCAATGGATGTAGAATTAAAATTAATACATAAAAAAATAAATAAAATAATAATAAAAAGTATATATTTGAATAAACATATATATTTAAATTTTTATTTGTTGAAATTTTTGTTTAGGCTTTTGAATTATATTTGATAGTTTTACTTAATTTTAAATCTAGAATTATCATCACGTTTAATTAAAAATAAATTGTAATAAAAAAAAAAAAATAAAATAAAAAAAATAAAATAAATAAAAAAAGATATATATTTATATATATACAGTGTATAATATTAATATTCATTTTTTTTTTTAATTTTCCAATTTAATCGCAAATAAAACATAATTTTCCAATTTAATCGCAAATAAAACATAAACAATTTACTAAAATAAAAAACTGTAAATGATAAGTTTTAGATTGAAAAATTACCTTTGCAGAGTGGTATACATAAAAGTATTATATATAATATAACTAATAGAAATTATACATAAACCAGAAAAACACCAAATTTGGCGTTGCATTAATTTTTTTTTTTTTTTTTTTTGTTTTCTTATTTTTTTTCGGCAAATTTATATATATAAATGCTGCATTTAAAATCTATGTTATAATCATTTTATATTTAATAATTATTATTTTTTGTATTTATATACAATAATATATAAAATATTAAATTAAAAAAATATATATACAATATAAAAATAAATATCAGAGATCACAAATATCTCTTAAATACTTTTCCATGTCTGCAATCGAGAGATGGTCCATGTTCCATGATGTTCCATGAGAACATTCGATTGCTTTGGTTCTTCAATGCGTTCCTTCGCGATCGAACAGAAACCCACCTTTTTGATGGTGTCTCTTGAAGCAGAAAGTCTTGTCTGCATGCAAGAGTAGTCTTCGCTTAGCAGATCAAGAGCGTACGTTAATTTGGAGTGTGCAGTTGAATGTGAATTGTATAGACTCTTTGGGAGTTAACTGTTCATTTATCGAACTTCATTGTGCGAACGTCAATCGTATCGCTCTCAAAACGATGTTCGGAAAAACAACATCACACGAATAGTTTAACTTGAGGCGAGACTCTAGCCCTAAACGAAAAGAATCGAAGACTCCTGCTCAGAGAGCGAAAGCGAGAGCGGTATGCTCTCGATTGAAATTTATTTTTGATCTGTGGATTTAAATAAATATTAAATTAAATTATAAATAAAACTTCTATATACTCAAAGCTGAGCTGAGGTTAAATTTTTCTATTATTATTATTGTTTCATATTACACACATATAAATTTATTCAAGTCAGTTATCAGAAAAGTCATGTGATTGACACGCAACACAGTCAAAGATTAAACACGCGAAAATTGCTCAACGATTTCGATTTGGTCTCAGATTTTTCGGCTAATGTCAATTGCGGGTCACTAATTACGATAATACTGAACAACAACAACAACAACTAGAAGAAAATAATAGTCCAAATCGAATGTCATAAATAATTCGTGTTGCAATTCGAGCGAAATGTTGACCACGTTCTACCAAAACAACAGCAGCAGCAGCAGCAACAGCAAAACAACTTTGAGAGTTGAAAATGGAAACGAAAATCAAACACACACAGACGAGATGTGGGCGAGTGTAGGCGTGGCTGCTACAGAGTGTGTGTGTGCAGAGCTACCTTAGCATTCAGGCAAGTGTAGCTAGACAGACAAGTGTCAGTCAAGCCAAAGGAGAGAGAGTCGGGCAGGCAGTTAGCTCGCCATGACATCAGTACAGACACCAAAATACACACACACACACACACACGCTAACATATCAATCTTAATTAAGATTTCAGTTCTCTTTCGCTGAAGTGCCGCCCACACCTGACTGTTTGCCCACGTCCCATGCACAGCAGCAGCTTGTTAGGGTCGGCGGCATTGGAAATTATATTGGTATGGGTTGTTTTGATTTTTGCGCCACTGTGCGCTGTTTGCTGTTGTTGTTGCTGCTGTTGCTGCTGTTGTTGCTAGTCAATCAGTGGCAAATGTTGTTGGCAGCCCAGAAGTATATTACTTGCTTCCATCGATTGCTCAACTAATTGCAGTTGATGTTTTATTTCATTCGATATTCGGGTTATTCACTGTTACCTTGATTCTCAGTGTGTTTCACTGTATGAGTGTGTGTGTGCGTGCTATTCATTGCTTCAAAAGAAGTTTTTCAGCTTTTAACCTGAAGAAAGTAAATATAATTGTTGTTGTTACTTGAAGTTGTACTACGTTTAACAGTCAGGCGAAAATGAAGAACGTGTGAATGTGGTTTACGCCCGCGAATTGCACGAATTGATTGAGTGAATGAGTCAATGAATGAAGTGAGTTGACTGTGGGTTTCTGAATATGAAAGAGTGTGCTTGAGTTATTGGAGACGGTGTGGCAATGGCATTTTATATTTTACAATGAGAGAAATCAGATTTATAATTTTTGCTCGACATAAAGTGAAGTTGCAGAAATAATTGAAATACAATATTATTGGAATATGCTTTTTCAAGAAGATGATACATAATTATTAAAAAAAAAAAAATTTAAGAAAATTTAAAAACAAAATTGATATATTAAACAAAAATTTTTTTAATATGTAATATTTTATATTTATATAAGAAAATTTAAAAATAAGATTTATATATTTAAATGTTTTTTTTTTTTTTTAATATTTAATATTTAAATAATATATTCATATATTTATATGAAAGAGAATTTATGAAAAAAACAACATATTTATAAATTTAAAGGTAAACTATAATCATTAAATATTTTCAAGAATTATACTTTGATGGACATGTACTAAAACTTAGCCAAACGCAAATGTAAATTTCTCACGAATATCATTTAAAATTTCTTTTATTTATTACGTGTTTTCTTTATTATTATTATTAATTTTTCTTTAATTAAATTATTCATATTTTTTTAGTTTTGCATATTTATTTTATTTCTCATTTATTATTATTAATATTTTTTGTGTGCTTTATTTGACATATAATTATTTAATTATTATTTATATTATTTTTTTTATTATTTATATTATTTATTTTTTAAATTTTTATATATATATTTTTGTTTTAATATTTAATTACTCTTTAAAATTTTTGTTTTAATATGTAGCTTTAAATTGATTTATTTTATATTTTTTATTAATATTATCACTATTTTTTTGTTTTTAATTTATTTATATATATTTTTTATTATTTTAAATTTGTGATTGCAATATAAAATTTATTTTTTACTATGCAGTTTTAAATTTATTTATTTTATATTTATTATTATTTTTTTTTAATTTTAAATTTAAATTTTTGATTACTATTTAAAATGTAATTTTTACTATAGAGTTTTCAATTTTTTGGAGCTATTGCCAGAATATTTAATCTGAAGGTCTCTATATATATTTCAACGTATTTCTACAAATACATTCATCAAATAATTATTAGACTGCCAGCTTTAATACTCGCCGGTATCTTGCTGGGCTTGTCAGCAATTCACTGGCAATCAATAAAATTCACTGCTCGTTGCATCTCCATTCGTGTAATCCCAATTACAATCACAGTTGCGCTCCTCTGCCCGGAATATATCAATAAAAGCAATTAAATTTTCTATTAACGAAATCAACTGTGGCAAATGCGGTGAACGGGGCAAAGGCAACAACGAGAACCAGAACAACAACAGCAAATAGAGTTACCGAAAAAGAAAGAAAAAACATTGCAGACAAGGCTCCAAAATACCATCATCATGATTGTGATTGGGATTGTGATTGCGATTGCCAAGCGCATCATCATCATCGTCATTATGAACATCAAAATCAACAAGCTAGAGAAGTGGAGGATTCGGCGCATCATCTATAAAAACAATCAAAAGCAGGCAGCGCGGCAATTGCCGGGTTGCCGGCAGTTGGCCTGCAAGTTCATCAAACTGTTTCAGAGCTCAGAAAAAAAATATTGAATAAGGGAGCAGAGCGCCAACTAGCAGTATATAGGCGAGTGTAGCTATAACACACTCACTCACACACACACACACACACAGGCTACATGTGCGCGTTATTGTTATTGCTTTCGGGCAGAAAATCGCCTCCAAAAAGTCCATAGCAGGATGCGTTCATTTCGCAGCAACCAGTTCCGTAGCTGGCAAAAACCAACCTAAAAAAAAAAGAAAACAAGGAAAAGTCTTGCTTGTTTTTTCCGCTGCTGGCCGTGTGCCAGAAACTCTACATCATCATCGAAAAACATGAGTGTGCTGTAAAATTAACATAGCCAGCGAACGAATTGGACAAAAACAAGAGGGCGTTGCATGTGGGCGTGGCTGTCAAATTAATGGAAATGCTATCACTTCAATATTTGCAGTTGAAGCCGAAAAGGCGCCATCTAGCTGTGAGTAGAGCAACTAAAATGCAATTGCAATTTAAGGTGGAGAATTCAAATTATTCATATAAATATATAAAAAATATATATATACATTTAAATCGTTTTACATTTAATTAAAACTGAATTCAATTGTCTCATTAAATTTGGTTGTTATAATAATAGCAAATTTTCTATTAAGCTGGAAATGGTTAATAATAAAATCAAATAGCACACTTTGCGGCGCACATTTCACTAAAACTCAATCAGCTGTAAAAATTATAGCTGACTAAGACCCAACACAATAAAAATAACGAAAAAAAAAAAAAGAAAAAGGTTCAAGCGTTAGCTTTCCGGGCAATTAAATAAACACAATTTTCAAATTATATTTAAACTACACGCCGGTGCCCAAAACGCTGTCGTCCATGGGCAAGGGATTGAGTGCGATGGTCAGAGTTGCGTGGGCGCTTAACTTCCGGTCAAACACGCATACATTCAAGTGCTCAACTTTGACCCTTGAAGCGGGACGACGGCAGCACGTTCGGCTGTAAAGTGTGAAAAAAGCCGACGAAATGTTGTTATCTAAGGGCGCAAGGAACTTTTGAACCGTAAGGATAATACAAGGATGTTCGGACGCTAGAGCCCAAAAGACAAAAGGCACACGCTCAATGCGCTTATTAGAATCCTTTTAAGATTGTAACAACTGCCTTCGGTGCGGCCCGTCGCGTCGGTCTCCCAGCGTTCTAGCTCAGTGTTTGCGAAATCAATTAAGTCGCAGACTTCCTTGAGGATAATTGCTTTCGGAAAGCGAATTGCCGCCGGCTCAAAACTTTCAACAATAAACTTCGGCTTCAATAACGAGCTAAGCGAAGCGTTAAGGCCTAATGCCAATGGGATTTTTCGTTTCAATTTTTTTGGTTCCCTTTTTTTGGGCCCCTTTTTACTGCCAGTACTCTGTAACTGAGAAGTATGCAAATAATGAAATTAAGTGTGTAACACTTAGAAGCATGTATACTACTTGAATCACCCACATTTTATATATGTTCAAAAATTATATTTCGATTTACTTTTATATTTTGAAGGAAACAATTTTTAAAAATCAAATAAAATTTAAATAATAATAAAATATTTATTAATTAAAATTAAAAATATATATATTGCTCCATATTTTATTTTAAAATTAATTTGATATTATACTATTATGTAATAAATTTTAAATAATTAAAAAATAGAAACAAATATTTTTTTTATTATTATTATTTCTTGCCAATATTTTAAAAAAGATTAGTAAAATAATTTAAAATAGTATTAGATAATAATAAAAATAATTATATATTTATAAAGTATTTTATTTAATTTAATTTAAAATATTTAATAAATAGAAACAAATATTTATTTTTTTTAAATATTTCTTGTCAATATTTTAAAAAAGATTAATAAAATAAATTAAAATAGTATTAGATAATAATAAAAATAATTATATATTTATAAAGTATTTAATTTAATTTAATTTAAAATATTTAATAAATAGAAACAAATATTTATTTATTTATTTTTTTTTTTTTTAATTATTTCTTGTCAATATTTGAAAAAGATTAATAAAATAAATAAAAATAGTATTAGTAAAAATGAAATGAATTTAATATTTTTAAAATATTTTGGTACCAAATATATAATTTATAATATTAAATTTAAATTAAAGTGTATACAATCGACACCAATTTTTCAAACCTTTTACTTCAAATATAAATTCAAATAAAATGCGTCGAAAAATACTTTTGGCCCAAAATTGTGAAAGTTTAACAAGTTAGTTAATTAATTCGCATGTTTCCAATGGGGTTTCTCGATGCTGGCAGCCGACTTTTAAGTCAAGCTAAGTGATTTGTTAATTTGCAATAATAATATGGTAAAAGTTGTGCATACGCCGTGTGGCCGCGCGACAATTAACGCTAATGAATGGCAGAGCCATGGAGGCAGGGACTACATTTGATTTCTGTTTGCCAGCTATTAGCGGTAATTGTAGACTTTCAAAAGCGATTCAGTTGAGTGAAATTAGCATGCCCATTGGGCATAATTTTCCAAAAGAAAGCAAGCGACACAAGCACAAAAATACACACACACACACATGACAGAAAGGGCGTGGCTAGCTGGCAATATAAGCACAAACATAGACATAGACACAAACACATACTGACTAGGTCGAAGGGGACAGAGAACACCCACGTGTTTACAAGCGTTAAGCGGAGCACTATTAAATGTTATGGCCGGGCTGGAAAACATGGCCATTGGCCAACCAGGTGATAAAGTGTCGAATGTGGCGTGGCACCAAAATGACCAAGGCATTGCACACACACCCACACACACACACACATTGCCTCGGGCAATGGCAAGGCAGGACAAAGTTTTTCATGCCACATTGTTTACGGTTCTTAGCGTCAAAAACGTTCAAATAGATGTAAAAGTTCGTATCTGCGCCACTTAACCCCAGCTAACTTAGATCCAGTTTCAACACTGAGCTTAAGCAATTTTTAGGTGCAAATTGAAAATAACTTACGAGCAGCCAATATGGTTTTATTTTACAATAACTTATAAGCCAAGATTCTCGTCGACTTACCTGAAAGGAAAGAGAGATGAAAAAGAAAAATTAATATTTATTTTATTGATATATATAGATACGATATACGACATACGCATATATGCAATATAAAATTAATTTTAAATATTCTTAAAAAAATTGTATTTAAGTGTTGTGTTTAAACAATTTAATAAAAAAATTTTAAAAAAATATTTATATTTATTTAGTATTTAAATGTTAATTGTCTAAAGAATCTTCTAGTCGGAAGTACTTGTCTAGCTGATGCTCAAGCTGAATTGAAATCTTTTAGTTCAAGCTTGCATAAATTTATAGAACTTTTTTGATAGCTTAGTTTTTCTATTCTTATTTTATTTTTTATTATTTATTTTTGTTAATATGAATACACTTTGTTATTTTGTATACAGATTGTATGCTGTGAATATATATTTAATAACAAAATTCATTTAATTATTTTAAACGGGATTTGGTATATTTTGTAAATATATATTTTACATTAATTTTATTGCAGTAAAAGCACAATTATTTAATTGGTATTTTACTTGGTATTAAAATTTGAAAATATATCTTTTGCAATATTTTTTTAATATTTAATATTTAAAAAATAATAAATAAAAATATTATTAATTCAATTTATAGTTGTTAAAAATAAAATAAATAAAATAAAATCTTATCACATAAAATAAACAAAAAAAACCTTTTTGATTGCAGCCAAAGCAATAAAATACGTTTGATATTTGATTATTAGTTAGTGCTTGGGCCACAGCTTTTACTTTTTATCATAAATATCTCTCATTTATTAGAACAGTATGAGAGTATATTTAATATGCAAAGCCAATCAAACTCTTCTCAAATACTAAAGCTTGAGGTTTTTCGTCTAACCACAACCACAAGCCGCAAGTGTGGAGGCTAGCATAACTCTAAAGCTAATGTATATGCATGGGCAGGTTGGTGTAGCTAAAGAGCATTTCTAGTAGAAATGCGTGTAACAATTGAGAGGTGAATAATATAAATAATGGCTAACCACCAAATGGCCACGGGTGGGAGGACTGGGGCGCAATTAAAAGAAGCCCAAGAGTGGAAAACAATGGCATTCAGTGCTTGAGCTTTTTGTGGCCCTTTTGGCCTATTGAGTCATTAATTTTGGTATTGCAATGTCAGTCGGGTGGATCGGTGGACAGGAGTTGGAGTAAGAGTAACCTAGGTAGATTGTGTTCACATTCACATCGATTAGTGTCCGGGTCGCATTGTGCGCCAGTGACAGCCTGACAGTGCTCTGTCCACCTCTATTATTTTCAACTTAACAATTGGCCGGGACATGGCCACGCCCACAACTTAAACAGAAGAAGGGCGGGCGACACACACAGACAGCATAAAAACTGCACAAATGCCGACCTACAAGTTGCTTCCTTCCGCTTTCAATGCTGAAGGTGGACACCCACTCTGCTCTCCCTCTCTCTCGCTCTCTCTTGCCTTCCTCGTCTCAATGCTGAACCTTTGTTTAGCGTCTGGTCGCTATACTTGCCCACGTAATATCTTTAATGTTTCGCCCTGGCGTACCGTGTGTCCAGCGGAAATGACAACGACAGTGCCAATTACATTGTTGCATGACACAAATAGTGTTGGCCAACAACAACAACAATAAAAGCAGCAACAACGTTGATGGCTACAGCAAGCATAATAAAAAAATAATATTTGCGGGCATTGTCCAACAGTTTGTCGTAGTAAAAATTACTAAAAACGAAAACGAACAGAGAGAGAGACAGAGTGAGCAAAAAAAAAACTATAGTAGCCCAGAAGGTAAAAATTTAATTGATGTCAAGTCGTAAAAAAATGCGATAACATTTAATTGCTCGCAAAATGAATACCCTCTTAGATAGGGCTTACGTAGCTAAAAAAAATTGAATACAAATTCAATGAGACTGAAATTAGCGAACGAACTATCAAAATATTAACTTACATTGAATATATTTTGAAGATTTTTAAATGCGTTAGAAATAACTATTATAGATAACATTGGCACGCTTTGTAATACGCTTTGTATATACAAACTGTGAAGCGAATATTTAATAAAAATAAAAGAAAATACAAAAATTAAGGAAAATTGTAAAAAAAAATATGTTTTAATTTTTTTTTATGTTTAAAAATATACACGACATAAATAACAAAAATAACAATAAATAGACAACTGTATAATAAATAAGATTGGGGTACAAAATAAATTAGTTAACATAAGTTTGATAAAATGTTAATTTAAAATTTATAAATATATATTTTGAATGCTTTAAAAGAAATAAAGCATATATGAATACCTGAAATAAGCAAAATTAATATAAAATAAAATATAAAAAAAAATATATATAAAAAAAATGAATAACAATGATAATATTTAAATAAATTAATATAAAAAAAAAATATACAAAAATTAAATAAATAAATAAATAACAATGATAATATTTAAATAAATACCATAATAAAAAATTTTAAAAATTAAAATATTTAAAAATTGTAATTTTTTACAGACATGTATATTTGTGAAAGAAATTATAAAAATATACAAAATAATATTAAATAAAAAAAAAATATTAAATATAAAACAAAAATATTTCTCAAATAAAGTTTATTAACACTCATAAAAATAACTTTATTTTTCAATACAATTTATAAAAAAATTAAGCAATAAAGAAATTATATTTTACAGTTCCTTTTTTTTGAGCTATTTTAAATTTTCTCAACATAACACAAACTTTAAAACATATAAGATCGTCTTTTAATAACTAAACTAAGCTAATGTCTTAAAGAAAAGGGTATGCAATATACGCATACTTGTTTTGTCTCTTGGTTTGAATTTACTGCATTGTCACATCGTTTGTCGTTTGTCCTTTGCCCAATACACACACACACACACACACACACACACAAACGCACATGGTAGCACAAAACTAATTGCTTCAAATTAGCGCCTTTATGCTCAGCCTGTTTATTCAGTCACTTGGCCATGGCCAACTAAGCATTTGCTGACCATTGACCATTTGCCTTGGTCTTGGACCACGTCGCGTCTGTTTGTTGCGTGTGCAGGCCAATTATATCATAGAGCCATAGAATGCACGCAGAAATATGGCCAGGCAAGTGTCTCTGGCCCCACTGATGTAATTTAAATGTCAATTGTTAAGCTTTAACTCTGCGTGCGTAGAAAAAAGTATAAAATATGTTGAAGACTATAACATCGATTGCAAATAATTTTAGCCGACATCACTTAAGCTATTTGTATTTGTTGATATTATATTAAATAAACTTCATAATTAATTAATAAATTAATAATTTTAGTCGTCTCAGACGACAAAATTTGTTGATAAAATCTTAAATTTTTTACAGAAAAAAAAGATTGTAAAAATTATAAATTGTAAACAAATAATCTATATGTTTATATAACTTTTTTTTCGCAATAATCTTCTGAAAATATTTTAATTAAATATATAATAAAAATTTAATTAAAATATTAAATATATATTTAATAAACAATATATTATTGTTAGAACCAGCAATTAAATCTTGAGTTATTCCTATTATTAATAACATTATATCAGCATAGATTATTATTTAAATATTTAAGAGCTTTTTAATAAAAAAAAAATTTTTTTTTTTTTTTTTTATTTTTGCCGTGCAAAAGTTTGATATGTATCTGTATAAAGATTTCGAACATTCGTTTCGCGTATATTTATAATATTATTCAATTATATATAAATGCTAAAAATATTAGAAGTGCTAATTGAAATAAAAAATTAATAATAAATAATTTTTGAATTATATACTTTATTAAATAATACATTATAAATTATTATATATATATATATATATATATATATATATATAGTATATATAATTTAATTTATTAATAATAATGATATTTGTTAAGGCTTTGTGTATGAAATTAAATTTGAAATGGATTAATAATTTTACAATATTTATTAAAAAGAAAAAACCAAAGAATTTTTAGAAAATATATAAAAATTTATAAATTTAGGCTGGCTAGAAATTAATGAAATTTTTAGCCACATACTCAATCTCACTTTGTGGATCATACCGAAATAGCCAAATTTTCTGTTTTTTTTTTTCTTTTTTTGTTTTCTTTTTCCTTTCTTTTACATTTGAAGTCTTAGCCTTGCAATAATTCTAATATATTTTTTTGTACTTTCTGCCATTTATGCGTTGCTAATTAAATTGTCGTTAAGTTCAGCTGCAGCGTAACAAAAATTCAAAATTTATTCATTTCACTTCAGGAAATTCAATAAATCAAAAGTTTTGCCAATGAGCAAAATACAAGAAAAATTGTGTTACGAAATCGAATGCGATCTGGAAGCTTTTGTTGCCCGGTTGCGCCGTGGCAGCAACGACAATTTATGCCACTTAAGCTTAACACCTCGCCGATTGCCTGACGAAGCGTTGTAAATCGTTTATTTGAATTATATTAATTTTCTCACTTTTTTTAGCGCCTAGCAAAATAAGGCAGGAAATATTTTTTACTTTTTGTTTTTCATTTTCTTATTTTTTTTTTTTAGATGAATTTCATGCGCTTGTTTGCATTTTGTGATTTGTAATTGCTGTTGTTGTTTTTCTTTAGCTGGGCAACATGGAGACGACAATTTTGTGTCGCTGCGTTGTCAGGACAACAACTGGCGAAAGAGAGAGAAAAAAAAAAACTGAAATGAAAATAAATAAAACTCGACGCGTAATAATAAATGAGAAGTGGAAAAGTTTTGCAGCCAACGTGCTTATTGTCAAGCTCTCGGCCAGGCCATAAAAAACAAACTTCAATAGCAATAAGGCGACAAAAACGACGACAACAACAATTACAACAACTACAACAATAACAAACAGGTCAAAAGCACAACTGGCAAAAAAAAAGTTCAAGGCACTGACTTTATAGCTGCAATAATGCCTGAAAGGCAACGCTGCGGGGGCGTCTGGCTCCGCCAAGGTGAGCCACACGCCCAACAAAAACAAAGCCGCGTTGCAGCTGAACAAAGGGAGGGACGGAGCGTAAGAGAGAGAGAGAGGCAGAGCTACGTAGGCTGGTCTGGTCTGGTCTGGCTGGCTGGCTGGTTGGGGCTTGTCGCGGGTCACCTAACGTGTTGAGGCACTTTGCCCAGCTAACGAAATGTAACAAAGTGCCGCAGCACAGTCTGCGCCATTGTCCACCTTCGCCGTGCCCCGTTCGCATCCGCATCCACATCCGCATCCGTGTCCGTGTCGCTAACGGGCCTGGTTTGTTATGTGGCTTATGCCGGAAATTTGTATTTAGACCCAAGCATTTTTTTTTTGTTTTTTGTTTTGTTGCTTTAGCTATATATATATATATATATATATTTTTTTTTACTTATTTTATTTATTTTTTTTTTTACTTATTTTTGCGACTGCTTTGTCGCCAAAACGTCTGCGCCTGAGGTCTGGGTCAGATATGGCATACGTTGAAAGTTTAATAAAAGAGATTAAATAAACACTGCTTAGACTGGCAATATAAAGACTTTAGATTTGTTTTTTAATGAATTACAGCGATTTCCAGCAGTATGTATGTATATTAAGGTACACGAAATAAATAAGTGAGATCAAAATATCAACATATCAAAATTCAGATTTGCTGCTTAAGCTTACAAAAATTATGAAAAATAATCAACTTAATTAAGTCCCAAAGAATTTATGAAAAAAAAAAAAAAACTATATAAAAAAGAAAGAAAGAAAAAGAAAACAAAGTTAAGAAAAAAGCTCATTACAACTTAAGTACATATGTATATAATTATATTTATGTTAGTTGTGTTAGTTGTCATGTTCTCATTGAACGTTGCAGTAGCATTAAAGAGAAACTGACAGCTAGCGCTAATCGAATGAGTTAGCATTTTAGTGACAATTAAAGGATGTATTGTCATTAGCAAAGAGATAACCATAGCTTTTGTTGAACGTGGTATCGGATGTCGCAGAGTGAGAGCGAGAAGGCTACTTCGCACAGAGTTGCTATGATATTGATGAACGAGAATATGCAACCAGAAGCAGTTTGATAGGAGAGCTGAAAAAGGGCACTTAATCAGAGACGGTTGAGAAAGAAAGACGTTTGGTGATAGAAGTCAGCGACTCTGAGAATTTTCTGTTAAGCAAACATATAATGGAAGGCGGGAATATTCATTTTAATGCTACGACATATTTTACATATTTATTATTTAATTTAATATAATATTATTATAATTATTATAATATAATTTATCATGATTTACGAGAATATGAATAATAAATAAATAAAACTAAAAATTATTAAATATTTTAACTTCACTCTATAATTTTCTAAATATAAATATAAATATAAATAAAATATTAAATAAAAAAATATAATTTGTATTACGCATCTTAATTAATTAATTTTAACGCTACGACATATAAATAATTCATAAACTGGCTATATTACTATACTATAGTATATATATGTATATGTACATCCACAGCTTTCAATCCAGAATATACCAGCTTCGTACCATTATCAAGTCCCTTTAGCACTGTTAACACTTGAGCGTGATGCATGCGACAGTGGTCGGGCTTGTATGGAGCGTGTGGCCAAAAATACTTCTAGTGGTGATAAAAATCTAAAACTTTTTTCAAAATTCAATAAAAATATAATAAATAAAGAAAGCAAAAAAAAAACCTTTGAGTTCAACCCCCTCCCACTCTAACACCCAGTATGCAGGCAACGTTCAAAAATAGTTATAGTTTAAATATAGATTGAAAATTAATGTTGTTTTATTGTAATTAATTAAAATTAAAATTTAATTTTTTATTTATATTTTAAAAACAATTTTTAAATTTAAAACAAATTTAAATTTTAATTAAATTTTTTTAAATTTAAATTTAAATTAAATTTAAAAATTTTTTTTTTTTTTAATTTTAGTTTTAATTAAATTTTTAAGCAAGTAAAAGTGGTTAAACCATTGACTTCTGAACAGTTTTTGCAAAGATATTAACAAAATCTTTTCTGTTGTTTTTTCTATATTTCAGTTTCACATAAAAAAACATTCTAATAGAGGGAAAACCAATATACTCCCTTTGCTTTGTGAATGATTCGTTTAGTTCTTAATTAGTGCCAAATGTATCGCATAGACCTTATGAAAATTACAGTTATGCTGCGCTGTCAGCTAAATGAAATATTTAACTACCTTGACTGCGACGTCTCCGTCTCCGTCTGTGCTCAGCCAGCCACGCCGAACCGTCACATCGATGACAATTTAAAGTCGTGACGGCCAGGGGAGACTAAATTACTATGCTTAACTCATAAAGGTTGGAAAATTTAATTACATGCAATGGACGCGAAAGGCAAAATAGAAGTAGAGGAAGAAAAAGCTCGCCCTATTCAATGGGCATTTTAGCATTTGGTACCAGAGGTGCGGTAGGCGTTGCCCGGACACGACAGGGCAGCAGCAACAACAACAACAAGAAATATATAGAAAACAATTGCCAAGGCGTAGCCCGAATATTTAGACGGGGTTATAATCATTTCAACGCGCAAAAACTTGGCTCTAACCTCCGTGCGCTTTCCACCTTCCATGGCGTTGCCGACCCCGCCCCCTTGGGCATTATTTTAATGCCCATTTCAGTACCTTTGAGGCAACAACCTAAAGCCCAAAGCGAGAACAATTGGTGTCAACAATGTGCGGGCAGTTTGATGAACGCCTTGACTTTCACACGCTAATGAGTTTGTTTAAGTAATTTCAATTCATTTGTTAATTTTCAACTATTGTCTCTCTATTGACACTATTAGGCCGGCCTGGCGAGGGTCCCACTCATAGCTTGGCGTCCCACCACTCTCATTCAGTCATTTGTTAGCCCCTGTTTGCGTGCTCATAAATATTGCCAGCGTTTTAACCATTTGTGTACTTTTCGTCCCGTCAGGGACTCTGAGTCATTAATACGCACTCCTGATCCAATTGTGGATAATATGTATATTAAGGATACTTGTTCGTTATTATTGATTATTCATATCATGTTATCGTTGAGCATGCATCTACAATAGTATTCTATATGAATAAATGAATAAATCTGTGTGGCTCACGCCAGTCAGACGGACATGCGGACGGATGAACTTCAATTGATAAAAGCAATATACTCTAGTAAAATCAACTATGAAAGCTCTAGTCAAGACTGCTTGACTATGAGATCTCCTTGCGATAGGATGGGCCTCTATTGGGAGCCAATATTCAAAATTAAAAAAAAATCTAAATTGTATAAAATAATGCTCTACATATGTGCAAAAGATTTGATGACTCTAGCTCTAACGATGAGAGAGATATAATTTTTTGTCTGAATCTCGATAAACGTTTTAATCGATAACTTTGAAATGGGAGTAGTTATCGATTTTCTGAAACAAATTCGATATAATAATGGCGGGCGGACGAACAGATGAACAGACGGACGAACAAATGAATATACGGACAGGGCTACATCAACTCAGCTCATCAGCCCTGATCAAGAATATATATAATTTATAGGGCCTGCCACGCCTGCTTGCGCTCCTTACATACATTTTTACAAAACCATCATAAAGCAAGAGAAAGAGAGACAGACAGACAGAAAGGGAAAGAGAAAGAGCGACAGAGAGTGTGAGTGAGAGCAAGAGATAGAGAGAGAAAGAGTGACAGAGAAAAAGACAGACAGAGACAAAGAGAGAGAGAGCGACAGCGAGAGCGAGAGATAGAGAGAGAAAGAGTGACAGAGAAAAAGACAGACAGAGACAAAGAGATACAGTGAGAAAGAGAGTAAGACAGACAGAGAGAGAGAGAGAGAGAGAGAGAGACACACAGTGAGACAGAGATAGATAGAGAGTGAGAGAGAGAAAGAGTGACAGAGACATAGAGAGACAGAGAGGCAGTGAGTGTGAGAGAGAGAGAGAGAGAGAGATAGACACACACAGTGAGACAGAGAGACAGAGATACAGAGATGGAACGAGAGAGAGAGAGAGTGAGAGAGAATGAGAGAAGGACAGACAGAGAAATAGACAGACAGAGACACAGAGAGATAGCGAGAGTGAGAGACAGAGAGAGAGAGAGATACAGAGAGATTGTTATTATGAGGCAATTTAAAAAAACTTCATGCCTTTTGAGAGTGAGAGAGATAGAGAGAGAGAAACAGACAGACAGAGACACAGAGAGACAGAGAGTGAGAGAGAGAGAGAGAGAGAAAGACACAGAGAGATAGAGAAACAGACAGACAGAGACATAGATAGACAGAGAGACAGTGAGTGTGAAAGAGAGAGAGAGTGAGAGAGAGAGACACACAGTGAGACAAAGATACAGAGAGGGAGCGGAAGCGGGAGAGAGAGAGAAAGACAGACAGAGAAACAAACACACAGAGACACAGAGAGACAGACAGAGAGAGTGAGTGACACAGAGATACAGAGATACAGAGAGGGAGCGAGAGAGAGTGAGAGACACAGAGAGAGAGAGAGAGATACAGAGAGAGAGAGAGATACAGAGAGATTGTTATTATGAGTCAATTGAATAAGACTTCATGCCCTCTGAGAGTGAGAGAGACAGAGAGAGATTACTATTAAGATTTAATAAGACTTTATGCCTTTGAAATAGCCATCAATGGGAAACTGATCCGGAAAATGAAATTGTTTAATTGATTCAATTGAATTGAATGAACTCTCTTCGCTTTTCACAAACTCAAAAATAATTTTTCGGTTTTATGTCTCAGTAAATTTCTCGTTTCAACTAGTTTCCAATGAGCGTTCTGCAGCTGCGAGAGATTCGAGGCTGGTCGAGTCGCTAGTTAAATAGAGTTTGGCCAACAGACAAACAATCATAAGGATAAGGAAACAAAAAAATGCTAATGAAATTGCGTGCGGGTCTAAGGACATCCATATGGCCAAAGCAATCGTATCGTCTACTTTCCTCTCTGAACGCCATGCTGCACAAGACCGATAAGGCGGGCGGCGGCGGGGGCAGCGGCAGCTATCAGGTGCCGAAACGTAAGGAACAAATAAGATCGTTAAAGGATGAACATTTCGATATATTGATTGTCGGCGGCGGTGCCATTGGCTGTGGCTGCGCCTTGGAGGCGACAACCCGTGGCTTCAAGACGGCATTGATCGAAGCCGAAGATTTTGCTAGCGGCGCCAGCTGCAAATCGAGTAAATTGATCGAGGGCAGCAATTCGTATTTACATGCAGCGATACAGGGTGCCGATCTGCAGCAGATATTCATGCTGCAACAGGTATTGAATGAACGGGCCACCATGCTAACGATAGCGCCACACTTGAATCGCGTGCAACCGATGCTCATGCCCATCTATAGTCCATTGCGTTTGCCGCTCTATTGGCTGGGCCTGAAGATGTACGATGCCATGGCGGGCCTGTCGAATGTGCGTGGCTCACATTTCCTCTCCAAGCAGGCCACACTCAATGAGTTTCCATTGCTGCGCAAGAGCGGATTGCTGGGCTCCCTGATCTACTACGATGTTCAATTGGATGATGCACGCATGTGCCTGGCCTTGGCCATGACAGCGGTCAGGCATGGTGCCACCGTTGCCAACTATGTGCGTCTATTGGAACTGTTGCCCAATTGCCAGCAGGATTGTCGTTCCGTGCTCGTCGAGGATGCACTGAAAGAGGACTCGTTTGTAATCAGCACTCGTGTGATTATCAATGCCACGGGCGCTGGCACAGATGTGTTGCGTAAGCTGGACGATTGTCGCGTCAGTCCAATCGCTGTGCCCCATCTGGGCACGCATATCGCTTTGCCCGGCTACTATGGCTCCCAGAACTGTGGCCTGCTCTTTCCCAGCTCTGAGACATGCGATGATGCCTTGATCATGCTGCCGTTTGAGAATCGTTTGCTTGTGGGCAGCATGGACGTGCAGCGGCCGGAAATGAGCGCTGAACCACCAGCACCGTCAGCGGATGTGGTTGATTGTCTACTAAATCAGACACGCCGTGTGCTCGACGATTGTGTGCAGTTGCGTGAGGAGGATGTGCTGAGCGCTTGGACCGGCATTAAGCCATCCATTTTGTGCCCGACCACAACGACGTGCGACGCTGGCAACCAGACGGAACACCAATCCGAAGCGATTGTACCCAACTTTCTACTCGAAGTCAGCGGCAATCAACTGATCACTCTCGCTGGCGGTCGCTGGAGCACATATCGTGTAATGGCCGTCGATGCGATCAACACGGCAATCGAGTCGTGTCTCCTCGAACCACAATCGAATGAAAGCATCTCCAGTCATCTCCCATTAGATGGCGCCGAAAACTATTGCTGCATGCTGCCGCTCGACTTGGTGCAAGCCTACGACTTGCCCATGGATGTGGCGCAACATCTAGCCGATGCGTATGGCAGCAATGCACCTCAATTGCTGGGCAATAGCATGTGCCATCAGCGCTTGCATTCACAATTTCCGTACATTCAGGCCGAGGTGATCTATGCCTGCCAGCGTGAGTACGCCTGCCATTTGGTGGATGTGATTGCGCGACGATTGCGTGTGGCATTCGTTGATGTGCGTGCTGCATACGAGATGTTGCCCACTGTGCTGGAGCTGATGTCGGCGGAGCTAGGCTGGGATGAGTGGCGACAGGCCAAAGAGTATCAAATGGCACACAGGTTTCTGCAAAAAGAAATGGGTCTCAACTGCATTATCAAGCCCAAAAGGCCAAAGCTCAAGAATAATGATCAATGTCAAGATCTGCAATCAGCTGTCGGTGGAGATGCCACATTTTTCTGCTCAGCCATGAATTCAAGTTATCCGGCCATTTCTCATATCGATACTGATTCCGAGCCGACTTGTGCACTTGGCTCAAAGCCAGTGCAGTCGACGTTGTCAGCCACAAAAATTGCCAGCGGCTCGGCTTTAGTGAACGAAACAAATCCAATGCATAGATCGTCCACCATCAGAGGTACTTCATCTGTTGGCCATTTAATGCGAGGCATGGGCTCAAAGGATGCCAAAAAGTGGCATACAACTCTCAAGAGAGGCAAATCCGACAGGACGAAAGATAGATCAGATAGATCAGATAGATCCGAGGCCAGATCAGATAAACCATCTAAGCCCGCGGCCAGGCCAGAGCGCGTGCAAACATGCAGCTTTAGTCCCTATGTCATAGCGGACTCAGGGCCTCAAGGAGCTGCTGCCCCAGATTTGGATGTGGAAACTAAAGCGAAAAATATCAGCGAAAATAGAACAGATCCAAATAGGAGATTCAATAAGGACATGCAAAAGGCAAAGCAGAAAAAGCATAAACAGCTCAAGACATCTGAAGAATTTGAGAGCTTAATTGATAATGACAACAAAGACTTGCATGGCAGCAGCGGCAAAGCTTTAGAGGGTATCAGTCCAGCTAGCAACAAAGTGAAAGCAAGCGAGATGGATGAGATGGAAACAGAAATCAGCAAAGATTCTGTCAACAAAATGAAGTTACGTCCAAAAAGATTTGAGTCATCGGCCGGCAAGCCAAAGATGAAGCACAATAAATATCGAGTCGAATCGCTGCCAAAGTCTAAGAGCAGTGATAAATCGCCAGCTGACGTTAGTCAAGGATCAGGCAATGCGCGAGAGGACAACAAGACGAGAAGAACGACAACAAATGACAGCGATATTAATACAGATTCAAGCAATATTGATAAAGATCCAAGTAATCAAGCAAAGCAATCCTTTTTAACAATTCATCCAAAGGGCAGCGAGAAGCCAGCAATATCCAAGCCAAGCCACTCGTCAAGCAATGCAAATGACAAAAATAATAATAAACGTTATGCCTCGACAATTTCAACAGGTGCGAGCGATAGTGCAACGTTTGCACCCACTAATATAGGCCCAGAGGTAACCGTAATTATGCCAAGTCGTACAGTGTCACGAATGAATGCATTAAATAATAGTCAAATTTCGGAACGTTTAATTGTTGGCACAGCTCTAGAGGTTGACAGTCGTATACGCGATACGGTCACAATGCTGCGTAATGCAACGACGAGTCTCAAGAAAATTAAGGAAACTATGCGCAAAGCGAAAGCCATGAATCAACTGCAGTCCAAGGATGCAGCCAGCAATCATCACACTATCCACGAAGTAAGGCAACCATCAACGCCTTGCGAGGTCATCAAAGTGCAGCAGCCTAAAAAAGTTGCTGATGAGACGGATAAATTGCTGGACATTGAGAACACTAAAGAAAAGAATGACAATGATTTGGATACGAATACATGAAAATTGTGATTGCCGCTACAAAAGAGAAGAAAAAATTCTGAAAAAAAAAACTAAAACTAAAAAAATGATAAAAAAAAAAAAGGAAACCAAGGGAAAACTAAAACTACTTCAAAGTGACTAAGTAAATATATGAATACGAATGCACTTTTTATGCACCGGCACACTAACGTCATTTTGTGTACGGTGAGTGAGAGTGCGAGTGTGTTGAGTGCGTTACTATATATGTATATATAAAGATATGTATACATATTAATAAATGTATATATGTATATATATATAAATATATAGACATACAGAGGTGAACGCGTAAGAGCGCTGCAAATTAATCATAATAAAAGTCAACAAGTTAAGTTATAGTAAACGTCTTTTTCTCGTAGCTTATAAATTTTAAATTAATAAATCTCTTATTTGTTGTAATTCTATAATTATCTTACTTTAAAGTAGAAAAAAAAAAAACAAATAATAATTTCGCTAAAAAGCAGAATTAATTTAACATGTTGTTTTTTCCGTCTTGCGAAAATAATGTGAGCAAAGCAACCATAAAAAACTCATTTGTGTAGCTAACGAGCATCCATTAGTCAAAATGGGAGGCACATTAAGCGCAACGAGACTTGCTGAAAAAAAAATACAAAAAATTTCAAAATACAAAATACTCACACAAGTACGAATGCCGCCCAATCAGCCAATAAATAAGGCAATATATGAACGATAAGCATATGTTTACTACAAGCAATGTCTACCCATAACAATAATTCAAAATGGGCTTCCTTATGGCAGCGTGTCATAGAAACGACCCACCACACACTAGACAACCAAATTTGGCTAATTTATTAAAAAAACGAGATGAAGAAGAAAAAACGACGTCAGCAGCAACAAATTGGCCAAGTAACGGAAAATCGATGGCAAAAAACAAGCGAAAAAAATCAAATAATTTCGCTGGAAAATCGAAACACAAATTGAACATCATGTAAATTGTCATATTTCAGCATAAATTGCCAATTAAATAACCAAACATATGGCAAAAAATAAAGAAATATATATATATAAATATATTTATATATATATATTATTACTATAAAAAATAAATTACAAAACAAAGGAAAATAAAATAAATTTTTCTTTTATAAATATACATATTACAATTGTAATATATACTTGTATTTTATTGTATTTTTTTAATGTAATTTATTAATAGAATTTATTTTTATTTAAATAAAAAAAAAAAAAAAAAAAAATTAAAATGTTTTAGTCATCAGGGAAAATTTTTGTTTAGCTGAAGAATATTTTATTTATTTTAATAATATATACGTACATATATTAAAATTTGCATATTGGAATTACAGCTTATATCTATATTTTATGTTGTTTATTAAACAAATTTTGTGTCAAAACAATGGCTACACACTAAATATTATTATTATTATTTTCTTTCTTTTTTTTCAATCCTCACAAATTGAGTGAGGTTTGGTTCTAATTCTATGTACATAAATATGTTGTTAAAGTACTAAATCTTCACTTGTGAAACCAAATAAAAAAAAAAAAAAAAAAAAAAATTAAACAAATTTGAATCTATTGCAAAAGAGGAACGTAATAAATTAAAATTTTATGTGCCGAATTTTCTTTGTTTTCATTCTTACTCTTTTTTTTTTTTTTATTTTTAAGTTTTCGTAAAAAAATAATATTTATGAATTTAAATTTATCGAATTCTCTAACTAAAGGTCATGCGTACTTTAGAAAGTAACTAAATAAGAAGGGGAACACTGCTCAGTCCAGCTGCATTTACTGCATAATAGCAATAGACGCCACGCTTCCTTGGATTGCGAGAGCGGGTAAGAATAAATAACCGTATTGGCTTGGAAAAAGTCTGTGAGTTCAGCGAAAAAACGCAGAAGCATAGATGATCCAATGATCCACCTTGAAGGTTACTGAAGGTAAGCAAAAAGTGAGAACCTGCTTGACGGCACCAAAAACATTTTGCCAAAAAAAATAAAATAAAATAAAAAAATAAAAATGTACCTAATCTTAACATCCATTAATCACAATTCTAAGTATATACTCTCATCTTTTTATAAATATTCTATCATTTCAAATTACATCCAAATTTGATTAAACGACTTCAAACTTTCTCTTAATCAGAAATTCAAGTTGCCTGCAATAATGTACTTAAATATTTTCAATTACCATGCCAGCCACAGTGTTAAAATGAGAAATGAATTTAAGCCAGTAGTTTTAGCAAAATGAATTGCATTCATTTCAAATATCACTTAAGCACGCATTCAATTCCCTCAAACAATTTTTCACCTGCTGCGAACCTTTAGCCCTTTAGCCAAGGGAGGTAGCTAATAAACAAACCTATTAAGTTGCTCTAATGCCAAACACTTTCACTTCTTGCCACTGCCAGCTCTCTCTCTCTCTCTCTCTCTCTTTCTCTTTAGACTCGCTTCTATCGGGCGCTGCAATCACTTGGTATTTTTATGCTGATTAGCTACGTTAACAATTTGCAGCACGCGAAACTATTTCAACAATTTCGATGGGGCAAGAACTTGCGGCATAAATCGCTGCAGCGCCCAAAAAAAAAGAAAATATTAAAAAAACTATATATATATTTATATATATGTATGTAGTCTTTGTGTTAGTGTTGGCGAACGCCGCGAGTCCATACAAAAATTTTAATAAGCCAAGTCCCAAGTTTGTGGAAGTATTCGTAATGGAGGCAAAAGTGCATGCGGCGCACACGCGACTTGGTAATATTAAGAAAATGCCAGCCATTAAAACCACGCACTCACACACATACAGGCCGCACACATACATACACAACCTTTATGCAGTGCTTGTTAAAATGCAGTCAAGGACATTTAGAAGAGAAGGCAACCAAATTGCAAAAAAATGCGAAATGTACGCAAAAACATTTATATATTTTTATATACATATAAAAAATATATATACATATGTGTGTACGGAAGTATCGCACAAAAAGAGGCGCAAATAAAAAAATACAGAGTAAAAATATAAATGTCAAACGGAAATGACGAGAAAATAGTATGCAATAAAATATGCTTTACGCAGAGCGGTGCAGACGCCTGTGGTAATGTGGGTAGCAGGAAGTCGCATTCATATGTGGTTTAAATTGAGTTTCATTTTTTTTTCTTTTACATATATTTGTATATAAATCTATTTTTTCGCTTTTATCTATGTTTAGTTTTATACTCTGTGTCAGTGTGGGCAAATGTGAAACTTGTGTTAGCTACAAAATAGATTTTTTAATATAAGGGAATGATAAAAAATAAAAATGTTTGTAAAGCGCATGGCTTCTCTTTTATTTTTAAAGTTTACACTATGCACAGAAATTTCATATTTTACATACATAATATAATATATAACTTAAAAAAAAAATTAATATTAAAGCAAAATTTTATTTTATTTATTTTATTATTTAAAAAAAAATTTACTTAAACTTTTAAAGTCATTTTTATAAAAAAAAAATTAGGTAAGTGCAAATTATAAAAATGATTTCAAATTAAAATTATTGAATTTAAAAGAGTGCACGAAAGAGTTTTTTTTTGTATGAATGAGAAAATATTAATATTTATATATATAAAAAATAAAAAAATAAAATGAATTTTCTGTAAATTTCAAAAAAATATATATTCAAATCATATTTTTTCAAAATTAAATAAATTAAAAATAAATTAAATATTTATAAATATTTTTTGTTTGTATTCATTATGAAATGATTTTTATTTATTTTCATTTGTCTTGTTTTTAGCTAAAAATTATTTTTTTAAATTGTATAATATAAATGAAAATAAAATAAAAATTATAAATGTAATTATACTCTTAGGAGGATAAATACATATACGGCTATAAATTTTTTGTCAAAAAACATATTTTTAATATATTATTTTGCGAAAAATTAAAATAAAATAAAATAATATAAAAATTAAATATAAAACTTATATTTACTTATATTAAAAAAAAAAACAGAATATTTCTATTTACATCTGTATATATTCTAAATAAACCTACTAAAATTTCTCTGATCTGTGATGTAGAAAATATACATTGCAAGAGTAAGAGCAAGTAAAATAACAGCCAAAAAACGAGATATAAAAACATCTCTATTCATACGCTTCACTTGGCCACTTTTTGCAAATAATATTTTTCGCTTTTGCCATGCATAAAATCATAATATATCTTTCAACTACAAGTCTTGTGACTGCAAACTGAATCAGTGAGCAGCAGCGAGTCAGAGCCAAGACCTCTTGGCATTCACTTGTATATATAGTGGGAAAAAGAGAGAGAGAGAGAGGGAGATGGCGAGGGGAGCCCATTCAGCCAAAACGATAAGTGACAAACATGTAAGGCAAAACAAATGTGTATTTCATACATGAGTGGGGCAGCACGAAGAATCTCTGAGCTCCACCACCAATCGTCTGGCAAAGAACGAGAGATGCACATCTGTCAGATAAGTGCGGAGAGCATTTTCTGGCCCGCAGGTGACAAGTTAAACGTCTTGTAAGCATTTGCATTTCAGTATTCCAAAAAAATAAGTAAAAATAATACCGAAAAGAAAAATAAAGATAATAAATAAAATGTATAGAGTAGATACAGCAAGCTCTCTTCTATGATGAAAACAAATTTGCTAAAAATAAATAAATAAATAGCTAAAGGAAAAAATATATATACATATATAAGAAAGAAAGAAAGACAGCAAGCCATAGCCAAGCAAAAAGCACATCCTTTATCTACAGTTCATTTCGAGGACATCAAAAGGGTTGTTGTTGGCCATGGCTTAAAGCATATTTGATTATGTCATGAAATATGCTGAAGGACTAGACGCCTTGTTTGCCAAGCAAAAGATAAATTTAACAAATATGCAAATATAGAAAAAAGCCTCACACACACACACACACCCACACACGCCACGAAAAAGTGTTTGAAGACCTGTAACGAATTATTGTGATAACAATTTTAATATTACCAATTTTAGCTCAGGTCCTGTCGGCCCGTTTAATATTTATGCCATGTGTGTGTGCAGACAAAGGCAATTGAAATTCCTCAATATGCTATACTGATTGCGTTCAAATGGCTAACCTAAATGCTTTTCCCCATCTGCATGCAAATATTTTTTCAGCATAATTGCATATTTATTGTACAAATTGTATTGCAAAGATGTATAAAAGGTAAAGCAAAATATGTTAAGCTTTAGATATTTATAAAGTGTCTAATAATAGAATATTTACACAACAATTAATTTTGTTTGTGGCTGATTTTATTGAACAAAATAGAAATTTTTATTTATATAGAAAATTTTAAAAAGCTGGAGGAGAATTGTAACAAAGTGGCTGAACTCTTTTTTTTTTTTTTTTAATTTAATTTAAAAATATTTTAATTTACACGCAACAATTTCACCTTAATGTAGAAAGTTTTGAGAAATTTTTTATTTTCTATTTATTTATTATTTTTTATTATTTTTGTATTACTAATTTATTTATTATTTAAATAATTTTTTGATTTATTTATTAAATTTTATTTTTTATATTTTATTTATTATTAGTTTTTAAAAATATTTTATTTGTTTTTCACTTATTGGAAATAAAAATATATTAATGTTGTCTAAAGTTTTATATTAATTTTTGGGACTTCATAAAGTATATATTGATTGAACTAAAATTTCATTTAAACTCTAGCGTTTATTTGTCTTTATTTTATAAAAAGCCTAAGAAATTGTATTATACAAACACAAATTTACAATTTTTTCCTATTCAAATGTAATGGCATCCTATTCCAAAATATAATTATGTTTTATCTAAATAAGATTTATAAAATAACCAAAAATAGGAAAATATCTGCAATTCCCGTATATATTCAAATGAATTTTGGTAAAACACCGGAACAGAAATATAACAATAAATAAATTTTAATCAATTTTTAGCTATGTGATTGAAACTTTATTCTATAATATTTTAACATTTGTTTTTATTATTGTTATTATTTTTTTACTAAAAACTGTTTCTTCGACCCATTAATAACTTACTTAATATTCACTATAATATAATAAAATATATATATATATATATATATAAATCAACATCTCTGCCATAATTAAAAGCACTCGTAATACTTCCATAATCTCCCCTTTAACAGCCCCTGGGGATGCCCACTGTGTCTGACTCTCATCTTCTCAGACTCCATCTCTCTCTGTCTCTCTCTCTCTCTCTTTCTCTCTCTGTGTGTGTATCTCTTTCAGACACAATGCTCAATCAATTAATCATTGAGAAGCCCATTGAAACAAGCTCATTAAATTATCAAAGTACTTACCCTTTGAAGGTATCTCTGCACGAGTGGGCGTGGCAGTCATCATTAAGAGCACTATGGCCACGATGTTGATAATGTGTAGAGCAATGCCAGCCAAACGCCCTTTGGCTGGGGGGCGTGGCCGTTCATGTCGTAGTGCAGCGAGTCCAAACATTTTTGCGATAAATCTCTGAAATGGGCAATAGGCGAAATTGTACACGAAAATGCCAGAGAAATGTTAAAGGGGTGTAGGGGTTACAGGCAGCACGCACGCTGCGGCATTAGATGCGGCTCGAACTGCACTTGGGTTTGCTGTTCGCGCAGCCAGCCCACCAAACAGTTTCACCTTTAATCACTTAAATGGCGCGTAATCATCGGCAACAACAACAACGACGACGACAACAACAACATTGCAATCAACACCAGCGCCATTGAAATTGAGCGTCATGATGTTGTCGAGCCTGATGACGTGCGGGTTTGCCAGCACTTAACGGTAAACGTGGAAAATGTAGGCGTCTTCAATAGAGCCCGCCAACCCCACCTGCCCATCCCTGTCTATCAACCGCCATCGGACCGGATCCCGGATGCGTAGCGCTTTGCGAGCTGAAGTCAAAAATACCGGCTCTGCCCATGTCCCAGCTAAGGGTATTCATATTATGTGATGAAGTGCGTTGCAGGGCATATGATTGTACTTGAGTGAATGTAAAAATATTTTAAAGAATTCGAAATAATTTCGAAACTAATTTTATGGTCTTACTTTGGCATTGCTGTAGTTATCGAGTGGTATACTCTGTTGAACCACAATCATAGAACTAATATTTCTACTAGACTGTGTATTATATTTTCTAAAAATCTAGTAAAGTTCAAACTATAGCCTGATGCCAACGAATTTGTTCTGGTATTTTAAATATATCATGTTAGTATCTTAAATGTTTCTGTTTATACTTTTTTTAAATTTAAATTTTCTTTATTTACAAATATTGAAACTCTTAGTTTGTTAATTAATTAAGTATAAAAAAGTATATATAATAAATACAAGATCATTTAAAAATAATAATATTATTTTAATATATCAAAATGTTTCATTATATTTAGTTAAATTTCTGAATAACTTTTTTTCTTTTTTTTTAATACTTTTTTTGTCAAGATCTATTTTAAAAAGGTGTTTTAAAAATGTTTATTAAATGGTAAATTTAAACACAAATTGAATATGTCAAAGAAAGTTTTATAAATATTAGAAAACATCCTCAGAAAATATAAATATACATACATATATAAATATATCTTATCTATTCAGATATCAGGCACTATTATATTAATATATATTTTTTCGAAATTTTTTTAATAAATTTAACATTTGATTACTCGAAATTTGAATATTATATTGCTGAGAATAAAATAATTTTATTTAATCCTTAGTGCAAATATCTGTAGAAAATGATATGAAAACTGAATGAAAAATATTTTAGAATTATATAAAATTTAAAAAAAATATATAGTAAAATTAAAATATGTATATATATTTTTTAATATCGAATAAACAGTACAAATATTATAGAAAATAGAAAATAAAACAAAATAAAAGAATACAGAAATAATAACTTAAGAATATATTATGCCTCTTCTTTGACTAAGTATTTTAAAACTTTTTTAGCTGAGAATAAAGTAATGTAAATAACTATAAAATATAATATAAAAACAAGTTCTTCATAAACGAACCAATAAAAGAAAAAACAAAATCTTATATATATGTATGATTAACTGAGATTTAATTACAAAACGCTTGCCAACAGTTTTCAGAGTATTGGAATTTCGTTTGAATATTCTTTCTCCTTCAGCCTTGTTGCTGCTGCTACATAGTAGTTCGGCTGTAGCTTTCTGACTTTGCCAGCGTTTGTTTGTTTTGTTTTTGTTGTACAGGAAATGGGGTCTGAGTGGGGATTCAGCATAGGGGAGGGCACGGACAGTTAGGCTGTCGTCGAGTTGGCCAAGTAGATTTTGAGGCGTTGTTTTGACGCGTTTGCCACGCGGCTGGTGCGGCAGGAGGTGGCACTGCCTCGGCGAGGTAACTTTGTTGTTGCCGTCTAGATTAAGTTGAGACAATTAAATGAAATATGCTTAGACAGCATTTGGACAGTAATTTGATTTTGTGCTTTGCCTTTGATTGTTCAACCTTCACTGTTACGATGCGGCAGCTGCGGCAACTGCGGGGACAGCGCTTTAAAGTCTTTGAAAACGTTTGTGGCATTCTAAGGGAATTTATTGAAAGTTTTAATTCGAATAACGAATTACATGCGTTGCTGTGTGTATATGTATTTAATGCATATTCGTTTTCTTGATACTTTGTTGAGAGACTTAATCAGAAAATTCAACTAAAATTGTGATTGATTTTTTTTTTTTTTATGATATTAAGAAAAGAGTTATTGAAGTAGTCAAGAAGTCAGAGGAATAGCTATGCATATTGAAAATTGTAAATAAATGAATTAATTAAAAAAATAAAATTACTTTTGCTCTAATCACCACAAAAAGATTTTTAAGTACACTTTATTTTAAAAAATCAGCAGATTTATAATATAAGGAAAAATCTAGAAATGTTCTGAATAAAATTATTCATATTTAAAAAAATGTTGTAAATATTCAGAAAAAAATTAAATAATATATTTTTGCATAAATATTGTATTTATTAATTTTTTATATTATTAATTATATTTTGTAATATTGTTCTTATTATGTAGATTCACGGTATAAAATTATTAATTTATTAAAAAATGTTGAAAATATGGAGAATAAAAATAATATATTTGTTCTTAAATTTTTTTTTTAATATGTATTTTTAAAATTAAAATTTATAATTTTGTATAATATTTTAATGTCAATTTATCAACTGACTTATGAAAATGTTAATCAAAAAATCATAATGTTATATATTAACAATTATATCAAATTGAAAATAGAATTAATGACTAATTTTATTTTAACTAAATTTCGTAATTGTAATTTGTATGCACTTCACTATTTCTGTTAAAAAAGTTTTGTTTTATTCAAATTTATTTTATAATAAACTATTTATTTAAAAATCTGAAAATTGTTATTTTTTTTTTTAATAATTTCATAAAATAATGTAAATTTGTTTATAATTAATTTTTGATAATAATAACACTTTCTTAAGCTTGTATTAATTTAATGATTTATTTAAAAATTGTTCTATTCCTTGAAAAAATATTGCAAAACATTTATTATTTCATCCGCCAAAGTTTTGCTAAGTTGTTGTATTTGTGCAACGAATGTGAATTCATAAATCCAGCTAACTGCTTGGCAGAAACATAAAGAAAAACTTTTAATTGTTTGCCGTTGATTTAAGAGCTAACAAAAAGCCAACGAATGAAAAAACTAAAAAAATGAATAAAGAAAGCAGCAGTTGTCTTCAATTTGCGCTGTCAAACTGTAAGCTGTCGACGAATGTTCTGTGTGTTTGTTCGCACAGAGCTCGAATCAAGTTTGACAAATGAAATGATTACACAAAGTAAACACAAAACACGTTGAGCAAACCACCTGTCAGACAGCTGGCAGCACAAGAGAAGCAAAAACAAAACACAAAAAAAAAAATAAAAAAAAAAAAATAAGGAACAACACTAGCCAAAATTCCAAAACGAAAATTCGCTGAGAGTGGAGGGAAAACAGCCAACGGGCAGCAAAAGCGACAGCTGCAAACATGGCAGCATTTTACAAGCGGAAAGCCAAAGGAATATTATAAGCAACAAACAACAACAACAACAACTGTAGCAAGTGGGATAAACGACAGCCGGCAGCCAAAATGCCAAAACCGAAGCGAACCGCATCGCATCACAGCGCAGTGCAGCGCGCCCGAATGCCAACAAAATGGCAATGGTAACACTTCCGCTTCCGGCGCTGCGGGCGTTGTCGACGACGTTGTTGCACAGTTGGCAAAACGTTGCACGTTGAGCAAACTGTAGTCAAAGGCGATGCGCCAGCAGGCAACAGCAACAGCACGAGGCACGAGGCACGCAGGACAACAGGACGATGGAACGGACGGACAAACGGACGACTGGCGGAACACAACAAAGCTTGTTAGTGCGGCTCCCCGTAGCGTTGACAAAAACAACAACAACAACAACCAAAGCAGCAGCAATAACAAATTTTTGGCAACCCCAAGACAATTACTGATGTACTAAGAGATACCCTAGATTTGAGTTTAATATCGAATGGTTGCAAAATGGAAAGAGGCCCAGAAAGAGATTGTTAATTAATCGGTTAAAAATATATGTATAGAAAAAACAAATATTTTTTAATAAAAGCTAAATTTATACAGCCTAACGCACTAACATTAAATTATTTTTATTCTCAACATACAAATAATGAAAATGAATAGAAAATAAAACATATAAATCATATCAAACTGATTTAAGAATTAAAAATTTTTAGATTTCGCTCTTTGTACAGTAGTGAAAATTAGCAGTTGAAATATATAAAAAAAATTGTTTGCAGATTTAGTTATTTTGAATTATTCAACATCTATTCAAATCTGTTTAATTTTTATTTTGAAAATTTTTTAAAAATATTTTTACGAAAAAAAGTATTTTTTTAATTAATTTAATTAAGACATGTATTATTAATTTTTAATGAGAGTTTTTTAAATTTAATTTTATTATTATTATTAATTTTTTTTATAAAAAAAATAATAAATATTTACTTATATATTTAAAATATAAAATATCAATTTAATGGTAAAAAAATGTTAACTGATTTTTTAAATCATTTCTTAATTTTCTCCTCAAGTAAAGAAATATGAACAGAAAAATTACATAAATAAAATTTTAAAAATATTTACATATATTCCACATTAAAGTAAAACCCGTCAGCATTGCATTTTTTATGCGGGGTATGAAATCAAAAGACCCTTGGGCTTGACGTAGGTATAAAAAAAAGGTGGACTCAGACATAAACAATGGCGACGAAACGTAAAAAAAAATTTTTAAACGCTTTTAATATTAAAGCGTGGGGATAGAGACAGAAAAGCGGCTGAGGTGCAAGGGCCCAGCACCGCAGGTGAAACAGCCAACAAAATGCAACACGGCAGCTATAGCTATAGCAACAGCAACAAGAATCTGCGGTGCCGTGCACAAAGCCTCGACTACATAAAAAGTACCAGAAAAAATATGAACAAGCAAATGAAAATATAAAATATATATATATATTGGTAATACAAAATTGCAATTCTCTAGCAAAGTATATGGCTTAGAATTGCTTTTGGAAGGCGGGTGAAAAATTAACTATTAATATAATAATTGCTAAATATTATTAAAATAAATGTTGTAAGTATATTGATTATATATATGGCATACAAAATATAGGAAACACTAAAATGAACTAATCAATAATAATAACTGAATATATTTTATATAAAGAACATATATTTTGTAGTCAGTAAAAATTAAAATAAATAAAATAAAAATATTAAAACTCTTTCACATCACATTTTTTCATAACATTTTTGATACACGATAACTGACGATATTTTCGAAAATTAATATTGATATTGATCTGAAGTCTGACAATGAATGGTATAAAAAGTGACATCGAGATAGTTTTCTAGATATTTTTATAAAAGACAATAAATGTCTGCAAATCGTTTATTAAAATTATTTCAAAAATAGTCAAAGTATAAATATTAAATTAATTTAATAGAATATTTTAATCTAATAAAATAGATATTTAAATCAAGAAAAGTATAAAAAAAAACTTAAGCAAATAGATGAAATAGAAATAGAACTACTACCATGTATTAATATACTAAAAAAAAAAAAAATTAAAATAAAATAAAATAAAATAAATAAATAAAAAAAATAAAAAATAGATAAATAAAAAATAACAAGTATTAAAAAATTCTTAAATAAATAATTTTTTAACTTTAGGGCAATAAGTATATGTGCATAAGCATTTTTGATTAAAACTTCTTTCAAAAGAAGCAATTTAAGTTATGTAGATATTTTACTTATAGCTATAGAGCTAATAATTTCTTCGTTTTTTTGTTGTTTTTTTTTTTTTTTTTTTTTTTTTTTTTTTTTTTTTTTTTTCATAAAATTATTAGTAATCAAAAGATATAACATTTCCTACAGACAAATGCATATTTATTGTCTAAGTTGTTGTCTACGTATTTCTATTGCTTTTTATTTATATTTTTTTAATTTATAATAAAATCAAGCTTCTCACCATTCAACTGTATGCTAGAGTCGGCTAGTTGAATCACCTTTTGAACCTGGCCCACAACTACTTATTAAGCATAAATTTTTCAAATTCTTGCACTTTTTCAGCTTCACACATTTTGTGGCAATATTTACAGGTTCCCTTTACATAGAGTATAACGCAATAAAACAATACAGAAAATCCTGAGCTAAAGCCACTGCTGGAGTGCGCTGGAAAATTTCTCAAAACGTGGAGCTAGCTGCTGGGTCCCAAGTTCTTGTCTTGGCTAGCTGCCCGCTGCCGTCGTTGTTGCCTCTGCGTGACGAAAATGTTTCGCTTAACTGGATTTTCAAATATTTATTGCAACAAATTATTTTGCTGGTTACAAGTCTTGCCGTCTGGCTCTAACCAACTACCACTAACCCCGTGACGCCTGAGAGTGGTTTTTATGGCCATTTAGTTTATTTCGTTGCATTGCCTGGATTTGCAGTTGAGTTTTTTTTTTCACTCCTCTTCCCTTTTTTACCACTGCGGTTTTTTGCACAATTGCCAACAAATTAGGGTTTTACAAACCCATATAAAAATGCATTTAAATGCATTTTATTTGGCATGCACAATGAAATGCATAATTACGAAATATGAAATTTGAAGAGTTTTTCATTGGAATTTATAACAATTGGCATATACTTTTTAAAGTGTACTTAAATATTGTTGAAGTTATGTGTAATATTTTTTTATGGAAATGCAAAAAAATTTGATCTCTCAAAAGTCATCAGCTAATTTGTATATTTTATTTAAAAAAATGGGTTATAAAATTGTAATTGAAATGCAAAAACTTGAGAAGCCTAATAATGAAAAAATAATTGATATTCTTTCAATATATTTAAAACTTTGCACACTTTAAAAAAATTTGTATATAAATTATAAGTAAAAAATCTACTTGGCTTAAATCGCTTGCTTTAAAACAGTTATTGCACAGAGATGTACTAAAATAATATAAATTAATATTGAAATTTATAAATTATTTAAATTTAAATTTGAACATTTTAATGCTTTTTCTTATACGAGATAATTTTGAAATATTTATATTATTTTAATAAATAAAAAGGTTTGTTTATATTAAGTTAGTTGTGAATAACTTTTTCTTCTAATGGAACAAAGTACTAAGATTTTTTTTTTCTCTTTTGCTTAACACGTTTATTGTCAAGAATATTTTTAATACAATTTTTTTTTATATGTAGTAAATTGTAACACAATTTGAATATGGCAAAGGAAGATTTATCATAAATATTAGAAGACGTCATCAGCCAACATGAATAATTATTTTCTATAAGTAGTTTTTTTTATCTTTTTTTATTTTATTTTATTTTTATTTATTTATTTTATTTATTTACTTTTTATTTATTTTTTTTTTATTTATTTATTTTTTATTTTGTCATTAAAAATGTTTAACTATATTTTATAAATGCTAAATAAGAAAACAAATCAAAAGAATTGTCTATTAATAATATAAATTTGATTCTAAAAAGTAGCAGAGAACAATGAAAAGCAAATAAATAATTATAATAAAAAAAATATATGTATCAAAAGTAGCAGCAAAGAATGAATGAAATAAATAATATTACAAAAATATTTTTATTTATTTATTTATTTTATTTATTCAAATATTATTTAATCATTTAATTTATTGTGTTATTTTTTTTTTTTTTGTTTTTTTTTTTGTTTTTGTTTTTTTTTTTTTATGAATATATTAGCAAAAACAATGCTCAGCCAATATGTTTTAACCTATAACGATAATTTTTGTATGATTGCGATCTTCATTTTATCTAGCGATCAATTCAAAGACTTTAGGCGCATTCCTTACGGTAATAAAATACTGTTAAGGTTTTAAGCACAAGCTTCACTTGTTGAGGCATCTAGTTGTTTTTATTTTTAAAAATTTTGAGGCATCTGGCTGTTTTTATTTTTATAAATTTTTTAAAGTATATATTATTATATATCTAATTGATGTATATGTGTATATAATTTAGTTCTACCCTTCTACATTAGATTATACTTTATATATTTATTATAATTGTCATGCCGAGTTATTCATGTTAGATTCATTAAAAATTTAATCTCCTTTTAGCTTGTATATCCTCAATACATTCTTATAAATCATCTTTCCAAAGAAAGTTAGACAAACAAACAAAATAAACAAACATCGTCAGTTAGCAAACAAACGGGATTCTTTGCAATTGACAGATCAACTGAGATTGAGACAGGGATTGAGACAGGGACTGAGATAGGGACAGAGAGAGAGAGAGAGAGAAATACTTTCTAATTACATCAAATTAAGCACACAAAACACACATACACGCTGATGGTGAAGTTGATTAACGGTATAGCCGGTATGACGCGTCTGCTGCAATTGCTATGCTCGCCCGAGTGGGAGAACTAAAGGTGGGCAAAACTTTCACTTGATGCGTTCAGAACTTTTGTGAAGAGGGCTGCCAGTAGCTGGCAATTGACAACGACAACACTGACGACGACGACAACGAGAATGGCAACGACGATGGCGATAACAGTAAAAACAACGCGACGAACAACATTTCGCGTCAGAATCGTTTGCCAGCGGTAAATGGTAAGCACATACAAAACACGTCAAAAATTCGCAATGTAACGTTAAAACGCGCGCGCTCTTCAGTTAGTCAGTTTAGTATTTTTTTGGTTAAACGGCGCGTATAGTGAACACCGAACACCATCCGCACAGAAGGACAACCGATGTACGACTAAATGCCAATGGCGTTGACTCGATTGGTGGAACGTCTGGGCCGAGCTCAACGCTTCGCTCCAATTCGTTCACTGTTCGGCTCGCATTCGGCATTTTTCGAACTTCGAAACGGCTTGTGCAAGAGCACGAAACGAAGAGCGACCACTGGAAGTGTTCATTTCACATTCGAAATGAATCCCTGTGCGAGTGTATGTGTGTGTGTGTGTCTGAATGTGTGTGAACGTGTGAATATGCGTGCCTGAATAGTAGCTGAGCGACTCGAGGCGGGTGGCCGTGAGACTGTCAAGTGTTTGGTTTAGTTGTTTAGTGCGTTGATAGGCGCGCTGAGCGCTAAGCACGCGGCACCGACAAAGTTGATTGGTTGCCTTATGGTTTCAGCTCCTAGCGGCTTCTAACGGCAGAAGGTTTTACATTATCGTTATGAAAAACGAAGAGTAATTAAGAGATTTATAAGAGAAGTCGCACAGAAATTTATAAAGACTTGTTAAATGAAGCGCGAGCGCAACAAATCGCTTAAGGTTTTAATGCTAAATGAAGATTAATGATTCTTTATAGATTTGAAATAAATATTTACTGAAAATTAATAAAAAATTAAAATTAAATGCATATTATTATTATTATTATTGTAAATAAATAAATATAATAATTAAATGCATATTTTTATTATTATTGTAAATAAATAAATATTTATTTAATATGCATTTAATTTTTATTTTTTATTAATATTATTTTATTTACAATAAATATTTATTGTAAATGAAATGCTTGAAGAGAAATATTTCATAAAGTTTGATATGAAACACAAGAGAAATTGTTTTATTTAAGCCAATTTTTTTACAGCCAAAGCTTTTTTTATAAATAAATAAATAATAAATAAATAAATAATAAATAAATAAATAATAAATAAATAAATAATAAATAAATAAATAATAATTTTTTTTTAAATACAAAACAATTTTGTATCAGGTCATTCAAATTTTCTACGTATTTCTCGAGAGAAGATTAAAAAATAATTAATAAATATGAATAATTAACATTTATCATTTATTTGTCTACTTGTCAGTCTGCATATAAATTCATTTATTAATTTATCTATTAATCTATTTAATCTTATAAGAATGAATAGAATTTTAATTATATTCCAAGCATAACAATCTCAATTTATGTTATTAAAGCTAATTTTTTTATGGCATAAATATTTTCTTAAAGTTAGTATAGTAAATTGTTTAATTATCTACTGTGACTAGATAATATTTAATAAACAGTATTCTCCAGTTACTATCGATCTATCTACTATCTTTTATCTGCTGCCCCGTTAACAGCTTATCTATAAAAAAAGAATTTTAATTGAATTCCGCATGCTGCTTAGACATGCCTTTAAAAGCAACATCAACGCCAGTTTTGCTCTTTAACAAAGTTTCCATTCCATGTTCTGGCTCAACTACCTGAAACCCTATTCAAATATCAGCTCTTCAGCTTTGCTATTAACAACGTCAGCCTTCAACAGCTAAGCCACTCTTCACGTAGTCAAATTAACACGCAGACTCTAAAAAAAAAGAACTACAAACAAAACAAAAAAATAACTGCATAAATTGGCTTATCTGCAAAAGCACACAAAACTTTTGGTTTTTATTGTTGTTGTTGTTGTTGTTGTTGTCTGGCTCTTTGTGCCAAGTAAATGTCAAAACCGGCAACAGCAGCAGCAACAACAATAGCAACGAGCAGCAGCAAGTGGCAAAACGGTCAACCACAATAAAATTATTCCACATACGCAACGTTGGCTCCTGGCAGCATTTAGATAAACATAGCTGTAAAAAAAAGTAAGGCCAAAGGCTACACAACTGACCAAAGTTAAGCTGGGAACTTGGATAAAATAGATACAAGCATACATATATATATCTATATATATATATATTTATTTAGTTGAGCTTATTAACCAGTTTCGTCTATATGAAAATTTGCATTTTCTTTTGGATTTGAATTTTACGCTTTCATACAACTTAAATGATAAAAAATTTAGAAATAAATGTGAATAAAAAATTTGTATAAATTTCTTTGATATATATATCTATGTATATCTAGATCATATATCATATTTATCATAAATTTGAGCAAATCTTTAAGGGCCTAAATGTCGGCTGGGCCATACGGCATGCGGCAACAGTTTAAGCCCCGTTCTGTTGCCCATCATTTTTCACCAGCAGCAGCGGAAAAAGGTTTCATGTTGATGACGATGACGACGACGACGACGTCGACGACGACGACGACGACGTCGACGACGACGACGTCGAAGAAGATGATGATGATGATGGCAACCAAAAACGTTGACAAACGTCACAGCTTGAGGATTATGTGGCGGCAGAGCCAAATGCAAAAGGTCAAACTGAGTGAAACTGACCCACGTTGATAAACATTTAAGACTTGTGTGGGTCCTGCTGAGCATGTACATAGTATGTATGTGTGCGTCTGTGTGTGTATGTTTGTATATATTTCGGTGTTTATTTCAAATCCATTTGAAAGCGCATTAACAAGAGATATTTAAAGTTTAGCACAAACTGTGCCCATTTGTGAATAAATAAACGCAAAATGTAAAGAAAATACTAGTGGAAGAGTCTTTTATATACAAATATATAATAGATTATATATTTTTAATAAAATATATATTTTACATATTTATTATTTAATTTAATATAATATTATTATAATTATTATAATATAATTCATCATGATTTACAAAAATATGAATAATAAATAAATAAAAATAAAAATAATTAAATATTTTAGCTTCACTCTAAAAGTGTCTAAATATAAAAAAAAAAAATAAATAAAATTTGTATTATGCATCTTATTATGAATACTCCAGCATTTGTAAATTTTTAAAAATAAATTAAATTAAAAAAATAAATTAATAATTTATTTATAAATTTTAGAATTTATTTAAAATAAATATTTATCAATGTATTCATATTTTTATTCCCATAATAGAGAAAAAATATGTATTATTATGAACTAAATTTGTGCATATTTAAATATTAAATTTTTATTTAAAGGGTACATTAAATTTATTGTAATGCAAAATAAGTCAATTATTATTCTAAATTAAAAATTAAATTATTTTTGTAATTATAATTAATTATTAAATTATTTTTAATAATATTTTAGTTATGTACATATTTAATTTTTAATAATATTTCTTACTTAGTAAGAGTATCTTGGTTTGTTAATCATTCTTAGAGTCATTAAGTGTCTAAATACCGAAATTCTAAATCTATAAATAATATATATTAACTATAGCTTAACTAGTACTAATGAACAATGCCTTGACGCTCTGTTCATTAGCTCAAATGAAAACTTATGTATGTATATGCACACACTCTCACTCTCTGAGTAAACGACTTCGTTTCTTTTCGTTTTAGTTTTCGGTTAAGCGCCTTGAGTTGACCTTCGTGTGTTGCTCTTTTCCCGAACATCGTTTAGAGAGCGATACGATTGACGTTCGCCTAACGAGGTTCGGTAAATGACGAGATAATTCCAAAGAGTCTAAGCAAACGATCTTCACATTCACATTCACCTGCACGCACTCAATTCACTCTCTTGATCTGCTTAGCAAAGACAGTAAACAATTGCAGATCAATACATACACACAAGACTTTTTTGCTTCATGAAACTCTACGCAAAGGTCAACGAAAAACCAGAGTGGAGAAAATGTGGTCGTCAGCACACGAACAAGTTCGCTAAAGAAACGATGGAGTTGATTGCTCTCTGAGTTTTCTCTACAATTATTTCTAAACGTTGAGAAAAGGTTAATAGATATTTGTGTTTATGTTAATATATGCAAAAATAAATACATATTAAATAAAAAAATATAAAATAAAAAAAATAAAAAAAAAAATAATAATAATAATAATAATAATAAGGCGTCTGTCGCTTTGGCTTAAAAGAAAATTATTATTTACAATTAATTCTTAGTAACAATAAATAAATAAAAATAATTAAATATGAAAAAATTGAAATCGTATTTTTTTTTTTTAATTTTTAGAACTAATAAACTCTTTTTATAAAAAAAAAAAAAACCTGATTGTTCTTACATTCCTAGCAAATATTCAGCTCATTTGGAAATATTGCAAATAATGCAAAAATAATAATTAAAATGTAGAAACTCAATTTAATTTTATTTTATATTGTTTTATTTCTCCTTACTAAAATATAAAGCTTATATTTAATATATAAAGTTTAAAGTTTAAGAAACATTTATATATTTTTTTTAATTATTTAAATTTAATATATTCAAAATCAGTTTTTTATCAGAATTTCCATTAACTGAATTATAAATTTCGACATGTTTGTCTAGCAGGAAAGACACGAGTAGAGCTAAAATAGAGTTCAATAATTGGATAAACAAGTATCTGTTTCTGTTTGCATTTAAGCTGAGATGCAAAAGCAAATGCTTGCGAGCTGTCCATCGTGAGCCAATTCTCTAAATCGAAACGAAATGCAGCAAAGCATTCGCTAACAAATCCTCTTTGACTGCAAAGCTGTGTAACCTCCCCGCTCTGCCACGCTGCTATGGTTATTGCCTCTGCTCCTGCTGCTGCTCCTGTTCCTTCATCTTGGTGTCTTAAGAGCTCGCTGTGTGTGGATTGTCATTTAGCTGTAAGAAACGACACCCGAAAGTGCGGGCATTAAATGAAAGTTGCACTTTTCCTCTTCTGCAGCGTCTTCTACGTCTGCTTTTGGCCTTATTTTCGTAGCCAATTCTTGCTGCTGCTTCTTCTTCCTTTCACCTTTTCTTACTCTTTTCTTTTTTTTTTTTTTATCCACAATTGGCGTAAATTGCAAGCGCATAAAAAAGTGTTAAGTGAACGGAATGGGAAATTGAGGGTTGCCTTTTCCTGCTGCTGCTGCTGCATAATAGCGCCCAAGTGCCAAGTGTCAATTGATTTCTGGGCATGTGGGCGTGGCACTGTGTGTCTCTTTTGCTAAAAGCGCATTAGCAGCTACACACACACACACGCAGCAAAGCTGATTGCATTAAAAGCGCAAATTGCTGCCAAAATTCAAGAGCTCAGCAAATACAAAATAAATACAAAAATTTTTTTTTAAGAAAAAAGAAAATTTAAGCCAAGCTGCTTAGCAAAAACAAACAAAATGTGAGACAACAATATAACTGAACTCATTTATATGGCCCAAACAGCTACCAAAAGCTGGCCATGTACTTAGCACAGCTGCAACACACACAGACGATGTCCTCTTCTCTCTCATTCTTATTTTCTCTATCTGCCTCTCTGTCACACTGAGCTGTTTTGGCCAGACAGTTGTTACATTTGCCTTACGGTTCGTTTATGCAAAGCTTTGCTGCTCTTTACATTTTTTTTTACCTCAACACAAATTGATTTTAGCCCGAAATGCAGTTAAAGTGCGAGCATTAGCCAAAGGTTGGCCAAATGACAAATTAAAGCGGCTATTATTGAGAATCTATGGTTTGATATGCAGCTAATTGAATTTAAATGATAAATGAATTCATTGCAATATTTAAAAAAAAAGTGAAAAATATTTTAAGCAAAAGGATTGTAGTTTTTAATCATCAAACTAAAATTAAAATACAAATTTGGAAATAAATGCTTGACAGTCAAATCAATATATTAAATATAATAATTTCGTTTAATTAAATTATAAAATAATCCTATTTTAAATATATATAAATGAATAAATATTTCAATATATTAAAAATAAATTTATAAAAAAAAAAAAAAAAAACAATTAATAATGACAAAAAAATATGAATTTTTTTTTAAATTATTTAACTTATTATTTTATTATTATACAGTCGAGTCTCGATAATTCGAACCCCGCTAAATCGAAAACCTCAATATTTCGTAAGAAATTGCTGGTCCCCTCGTTAATTCGTAGTTTTTCTGCCTATGCGGCGATGATGTTGCCTCTTAAAATTCGTAATTTCGTTTCAAAACTTCTGGGATTGGGCTAAAAACGGCTTAAAATGGCTAGAAAATAATAAGAGAGACAGACATAACATTGGAGGGCATATGGATAGATCAATAAGACTGGCCATCATCAAATGAACAGAATCGTAATTAAGAGATAGAAATATGATCAGGAAGTAGGATAGGAAGGTTAGAAAGAAGGTAGACAGGTAGTTGGCGAGATAAACAAAAAAACAGCTAAAAACGGCTAAAAATGGCTAGAAAATAGCCAGAAAAGTAGATTAAACATTAATGGGCAAATGTATGGATCAATAAGACTGGTCATCATTATATGAACAGAATCGTAATTAAAAGATAGAAATATGATTAAAATGTAGGATAGCAAGGTTAGAGATATAGTAGAAAGGCAGCTGGTGAGATATACCAAAAAATAGCTAAAAACGGCAAAAAACGGCTAGAAAATATCCAGAAAGGTAGATTAAACATTAATGGGCAAATGGATGGATAAATAAGACTGGCCATCATCCTATGAACAGAATCATGATTAAGAGATAGAAATATGATTAGAAAGTAGGATAGCAATGTTAGAAAAAAGGTAGAAAGAAGGTAGAAAGGTAGTTGGTGAGATAAACCAGAAAAAAAGCTATTATTTTCTTCGATCTCATTCTCATTCGATCACTCTCTCTCTCACTTTCTCTTCTTTGCACACATCGAATATTCCATATATCATTCGTTTGTTGATGAGGGAAGAAAAAATTCTCTTCAAACTCATATAAAAATAAATCTGTGCAACGTTTTGTGCGGACATAACCCACACTCAAATAAATCAGTTTAATGTGTACTTAATATTTGCCATTAAGTTTTTATTACTTTTCTGTGCTGGGCCGCAGCGTTGCGTCGAGCAGCTGAACAGGTACATAAATCGGGTTAAAAACACCGTTAAACCAATTTAGGCCACACACACACACACGCGCACAATAAAATATGTCAATTGCTTTGGCATAGCAAATAAACGATTTCCGTTTAATTTGTGACTGTGTGCGAAGATGCGTATTCCTGTTCCTTATATTTTTCTCTTACTTGGAATAATCATTTAAATAAATAAGATAAAAGAGAGAAAAATATAAAATAAATTTATTGTGGACTAGCTTGTTTTGGGTATTCATAATTTAGTTGAAGGTCAAATAATTAGCAACAAAAATATTGTGACTAACATTTTCTTCTTCTTTTTTTCGTGAGTCGTTCTTTAGTTAGAGCTTGATATATGAATGAAATATATAAAAATTGTAAGGCAAATCATACCTAACAGAATCATGAAAAAAATTAAGAATTATTATATTTTCAGCATATTTTTTGTTTATTTATTACTTTCTACTTATACCTATAAATTCTTTTGATTAATTTCAAGTTTTGAGTAAAATATAAAAAGTAAAAACAAATATATATATATTTTTTTTTATAATCAATATTAATAATAATTTAAGAAAAATATAAAAAGTAAAAGCAATTATATCTTTGTTCTTTATATTATTAAAAATAAAATAAAATTTCAACAATTTATTTATTTTTTTAAATAATAATCATAATATTTAATTTTAATACACAAAAAATTTTTGATTGGTAAATTAATATATTTTTAAAAATTAATTTATTATTATTTTTTTTTTTAAATAAGTGATTCATTATTTATAAATATAATAATGTATTACTTAAAAAATATGTATTACTTAAAAAATTTTGTTGTTTAATTAATTTTTAAATAAATAAATTTTATAATTAATTTTATGTATATTTTTTATGATTACCAATTATGTTCTGTATTCATTAAAAAAGAATTAAAGTAGTAATATTAATTTTTTATTTAAAATAATAATTTTATTGCTGTTTGTGAATTTGGAAGCTTTGAAAATATATATTGTAAAATTTAAAATAATTGTATGCTAAAAAAAAATCTAAGTGCCATGAAATTCACAGCAACTTCTTAACTCTTCAGCGTATTTGAAATAATTTCCTTTGCCTCCTTCTACTGAAGCTAAATTTTATACAGACTTCAATTTCATTGAATCTTTTTCATATTAATTAAACTTGAATGCATTCCACTTCTAATTCTCTTTTCTCCAATTCAAAAACTTATATAGTCTTTAAACAGCCAATCTACTTAAAGTTTGAACAGCCTTTGTCGCTGGGCCCTTTGCATCTGAAATGTCTGATGTGCCTACGTGATTTATGCAACGGTGATTAGTGGCACAAATCAATGAAGGCAGCCATAATTGTGGAAATGTTCGGCAAATCAATTGTACACACAGCGTCGACTGGCTGGCGAAGCAACAGGAAACGTCAAACACTTCAGATGGCAAAAACAATGTGCTCAAGTGGCATGTGGCATGTGGCAGCAGGAGGTATGTGGCATATGGAAGGCGGCACAGCATGCAGTGGCATGGCATGTCGCAGAGATGTAGACGATGCTGCATGGTACTATTAGCAACATGTGTGGACTGCCATTGTTATCATTGCCATTGTCAACGACAGCAACAAAGCCAAATGCCACAATGCATTGCCAACTACAACAAATAATATTGCAAATTTCCAATGCTAGCGATATTGATGACCGCAGCACTTGCTTGACTTGCCACGACAACAACAATTGAACTGTTGTTGTGTTCTGTGCAGCATTGCTCAAATATTTTTACAATATGTAGAAATGTTTGGCTAAACAATTAGAATTTATTTATATAACTTTGATTTATGAGAAGTTTATTATAAGCAAAATTTTGTGAGAATTTCCAAGTTTTTAATTAAATAATAGATATTAAAATGAAATTGAATAATTGATGCATAATATATATATAAATTATTTTAATAAATTCTATTAATTTGTATTTGTATTATTTTTTTTATTATATTATTATATATATTTTTTTACTTTAAGTTATATAGTAAAAAATGCTCAAAAAATTTTTGTATTATAAGGGAGACAGAAAAAGTGAGAGATAAAAAAAAATCTCTTTAGCAGTGATCAAATTTAATCTAAATTCTCTAAAAATTGCCTGATAATATTTATGAAAAAAAGAGATCAAGAGTTGATTACTTAAATGCGCAAACTGAACGAATTACATCTTCTGAATTGTTAGACAATTAAATTGACTTGGAGTACTGTGAATATAATGGTAATGAGACCAACTAATGATAACTTTCAGGAAAACTTATTAGTTAAACGTAAATTAACTAGAGGACTAAGACAACAAATCGAAGTAAATAAATTATAAAAAATACAATTGAAAAAAATATATATAAAAATAATAAAAATGACAATAATTAAAAATAAAATAATAAATATCAAGGGCTGTCGAACCAATAAATAATAAAAAAAAAAATAAATAAATAAAAAATACAATAGAAAATAAGAATAATAATAAAAAACCATTATACCAACGTCGAATTATTAAAATTATATTAGAAATAGAAGAAATTACATATATATGCTGATAAATTATTAATATTTTAATTTTTGTGCCTCCTTTTTTTTAAGACAACAAAAAATTTATCAAAGATCTAATTTTTACAAAGAAAGTCGTTTATAAAAAGAAAAAAGGAAGAAAAATATTATTTATGCATATTAATAAAAATTAAAGTCAAGTTTAAGCTATTTACTAAAACTAAATAATATATGCAATTTTTATTAACTTTTTTAAAAGATAATATTTGAAATCAAATTTCAATTTTAGCTTGAAAAATAAAGAAATAATACAACACTTTATATATAAAAAAATAAATAAATTATCAGTCAATTAAATAGTTTAAAGAATACAGTTTAATATTAAATATATAAAATAATAAAATACATAAAACCTATTATATACTATAATATATATTTTTTAATTATTTATATATATATATTTTTTTTTTTATTATTTTATTATCATATAATATTTTAATCTGTAAACTAATAAATAAAATATTATTTAATAATAAAACAATAAAAATAAATATACAAATATTTTTGTTTAGTATATTAATAATGTTTATAATATTATACAATATATTTCCAATTTAAATTTATATCATAAATGACCTAGCTCAAGCTGAATGCTTAAACTTGAGCTAAAAATAAATACTCTTTTATATACAATTCTTCGTCTTCAGCCCACAGTGCGTGGAAGTCATGTGCACTTCATGCATAAATTAAACAACGCCAAGAGTCAAATCGAGCCCACTGAGTGGGTTTTCTTGTGTGCAGGTGCAGCAGGTTTGCTGTATTAGCTGCTGGTGTTGTTGAGCAAGCGTGCATGTTTCCTATTATCGATACACTCAGCCATTATCAACACACACATAGAGCAAGAGAGTGAGAGCGGACGAGCCAGACGATGGCATGCATAAAACATGTATCGACAGTGTGGCAGCAAATTGAATCAATAATATCCAATCATGGGTTAACAATGCGAATTGATTTCTAGCTGGCATGCCACTAGGGGCATATAGGATGCGTTTTCTGGGTGCCCCACGATTCCATTGGCTCAGACATATGCAAACAAGTCAGACCAAAGATGATAATAACAACAACAACTATTGGCAGGCACTCAGTGAAAAGCACCTGCATCAGCCTCTTTCCTCTCTCTCTTTGTCTCCCTCTCTCGCTCTTTTCATCTAGCTCTTCGGCTCTGCTCGTCTTAAGTGTTCATGTAAATATTAATTAAGTTTTGGCTTTTATTACATTGGCCTTATGCTTTTGTCCTGCTGGCCATGTGGACATCAGACATCAGCAGACGTCCGACTCTCAGCATCCTTTGCAGCATATGTAAGCATCTATTTTGATCAGAAATATTATTATATTAGTCGCCCAGTTAGTTGCTGCCGTTGGCCTTTGTTTAATCAATTTAGCTAAAAGCTTCAGTTGGGGCTTTCACATTTAATTAGTTGACAAAAATTCGAATTTCATTTGACACTAATTTGCTGTATACAAGTAATCATGCGTTCTTCTTCTTCTTCGTTGGTGTTATCATACTCTCTGTTTTCTAAGGAGACAAGAGTATATTGGTTTTGCGTAGGAGTATATTAGTTTTTTTTTTGTCTTACTATCTACATTTTGATGCTAGTAGAGCTAGAGACTTGAAATTTGGTATATATACTCGGCTTGAGAATGCAAGATTAAAAATATGCGAAGATCGCTACAGCCAAAGGGGCGTGACATACTGACTGGCATTGAAAACCTCTTTAATCCATTATCGGTCTGTCTAAATAAATACTTTAATATTTTTTTTTTTTTTTTTTTTAGAATTTTCCAAATATTATTTTATGCACTTCTTGATTAAAAGATCTCAATTAAAAATAAAGAGATAAAATCGATGATGGCCAAAAGAGCAAAGAAAAAGTCAGCACAAATGTCGAAATGTATGCAAATGTCCTATGTCTGGCTTTACTTACGCTTAGCCTTGTCCTTTCACTAGCTCATCCTTACGCCAGGATTTTTTAGCAATCAATTTTTGATTTTTTCTACGTATAATTTTGCTCTTCTATATACACATAATACTTAAATAGAAATATTTTTCAGCTTTATTAATAGCTAACAAATATTTGTTCAAAATTTCTAAATGTCTGCAAAGAAATGTGTCTCACACGCTGAAGAAATACTCAGAGAGCAAGTGATTGCATCAATTCCTCAACGAACTCGTTTGCATTCGAGCAGAAAGCTCTTCTCTTTTTACTCTTGTTTTTCCCCAGCCATTTAGTTGAGTTAAATAAAGCCAGAAGTTGTTGGGCATGTATTGGCATGCATTTAATGGAGGGTTGTGCTCTCTAAATCAAGAGAGTGACTGAATTGTGTGTGGGATCGTTTTTATTGACTTTTTATGCTATCTGCTCACTTACTGATCCTCATTGTGCGAGTGTCAAGCGTATTGCTGCTTAAACGATGTTCGTTAAAAGAGCTTCACACGAAGAGTTCAACTCGAAGACGCTCAACTGCTCCTAATTTCAAGCCTCCAGTATCAATCATCTAACGCAATAAAATTTCTTAATAATGCTTAATAAGTTTAAATGCCAAGCTCAGTCTATAATATAAATTAATTTCTTATGAGAATATCATGAATTTTTTGAGAAAGTTAATTGTTTAATAAAAATTTTTTCTTTTACAAAAATTGCTCAGGCTTAAAAAATAATTTGATAATTATAAATTCACCATAAATAATTATTTATAAAAATAAATATTCGATTAGTTCGATCTACTCACAATCAATTCTCAATTATCCAAACATAATTTTTAATTAAAGCGCAAAACTTTGCCTTGAGCTGCATTCATTGAAATACACACATATATACGCTTAATATATTAATATATTATGTCGTATTCATGCAATTTAAGGGCTCAATTTCAATTTGCAACTTGGTTGAGCGCACAACTTGCTGCATGACCATAAAAATTATTCCAATTGCGAGTGCAATTTGCGAAACTTTAGCAAATGGTGTCGCCAACTGCCGCCAACTTTTCACATTTTCATTACAAGTTTCTCCTCCTCAATTCACTGTCAAGCGAATATTGAGCCCTTCTCACAGCGCTTCTCCTTCACAACTTAATTTGCATGAAATATTACGCATACGCAGCCTTAACTCTGCTAATTGTCGCATAATTGCAGTCAACTTGCAAATGAAACTATTCAAATATTTGTTGAAATTATAATTATAATAATTATTGTAAAATTATAGTATTAATTCATAATATTATATGATAAATAGCTATAAACATTGATTCATCTAATCAATATGTGAGCATTTAAAATAGTCTAAAATAAAAGAAATATAAATATAAATTAAATTCTGGTTGCTAGTGTAATTACACTAAATTTAATAACTTTTAAAATTGAGCTAATTTATTTGCTCAATATATTTAGAAATACTTTTCTTTTTAATTAAAAAAAAGTATTAAGTATTATTTTGATGTTCTTTTTTAAATTTCAAATATATTTATTTTTGTGTTTATTATTTTTTAATACTTTTCTTTTTAACAAAAAAAAAAATATTATTTTTGATGTTTTTTTAAGTATTATTTTATTTATTTATTTTATTTATTTTATTGTTCTTATTTGTTAAAGATCTATTTATTTTTGTATTTATTAATTGTTAATTATTTTTTAATACTTTTTTTTAAATACTTTTTTTTTTAATTAAAAAAAAAATTATTATGTATTATTTTGCTGCTGTTTTTTAAATTTCAAATATATTTATTTTTGTATTTATTAGATGTTTATTTTTTAATACTTTTCTTTTTAATAAAAAATAAATAAAAATAAAAAATAAAATTATTTATTTATAATTAATTTTTTTTTAAGTATTATTTTATTTATTTATTTTATTGATGTTATTTGTTTCAGATATATATATATATATTATTATATTATTCATATTATACTTTTTTGTATTAATAAATAGTTAATTATTTTTTAATACTTTTCTTTTGAATTTAAAAACAAATTTTTTATTTATTGATTTTTTATGAAGTTTTATTTTATACTTTTTTCAGATATATTTATTTTTGTATTTATTAGTTTTTCTTTATTTATTAATTATATTATACAAATTTTAAAAATATTTTATAAGAAAAGAAAAAAAAATTATATATATTTAAATTTATTTTGTATATATTTATATTTATATATTTGTATATTATTATATATATATTTATATTTATTTTTATATATTTTAATACAATTATTAATTGAATAAAACAACTAATCGATATTTAATGTTAGCGATAGTATTGTCTAATTCGTTTAAATCGAACGTTAGTAAACACTAAAATCGAGCGGGTAGATACCCGCAGAGTTGCCAGATGGTTGGAAAAGCACATAACAAACTTTTAATAGCAACACGCGCGCTGAGTGGGAATATTAAACATTTAAAAGTAATTATATAAACAGACCAACTCTAAATGCCTTTTTAGAGCAATAATGGTAAACAGATCAGATAAATGCCAACTGTTTATTAGATTTTGTAATTCAAATATAATTTGGACATATCAAACATGAGTAAATTGTTAAATTTGCACTAAAGGTAATCGCTATCTGGCAATGGGGTTGGTTCCGGATGTGTCTCATCGACGCCATCAACAAATATCATAATCACACCTAGCACCGGACGAAGATTCTCGGGCATATGCGCATTATCTCCGCCTAGAACGACCACGCAGGGCTTCCCAGTGATCACAATGGGCAGCAGACGCGTCACATATTGGGCCAAACGGTGCAGATTCATGCGCCGCATCTCCAGCGTGGTCAGTCCCTCTGGCCAGCTATCCTCGTGGCAGCAATCGAGCAGGATCTCCATCAGGTGCATGGGACAGCCACTGGCACGCAGCCCCTCGCGCACCATCAGACGCATGGGCATGTCCGGCGTGGAGATGAGGCTGCCCCAAGTGCGAACCGAGGCCAGCGGCAGGCCGCGACCCCAGCGCATTAGGGCATAGCGATCCAGCTGGTCGCCAACCGTGCGAATAACCGGATTTGTGGCTCTTAGTGTCGCTATGTAATACTGCAGCAGCTCCAGCTCGCGTCGATGCTCGCTCAATCGCCGCTCCTGATGAGCCTGCATGTCGCGTAGTTCAGGTATCGCATTGATATGGTCCTGCAGTTGCTGGCGCAGCTCGAACACGCAATTGTGACGGCTCAGCTCGTCCTTGGGCACGCGCATACCACAGCCCTTATTGCAGAGGACCACAACCTTGGGATTGTTCTGGCAGTTGGCCACATGACTGCGATACTCCTCCAAGGGCATCAGCGAAGTGCAACCATTGTCGGCGAAGCAACACTTGATCTTCAGACGTGCCAGCATATTGCGCATGAGACGGGAGACGGGAACTAAATGAATCGGCAATAGATCTGAGCGATCCACTGGACAAATTTGCTTCTCCTGCATCCATTTCTCGATGCAGAAACGACAGAAGGCATGCTCACAGCTGGACGACTGCATTGGCTCCTCCAGCACATCGGCACAGATGGGACAGAGCAGCTCCTCATCGACATGGCCAACAATTAATGCCAGATCATAGCCCATTATAGATTCTGCTTATGATTATTATTCGCTCTTATTAAAATTATGTATATGACGAATTCAGTACATTTATGTGTTTATTCTTGTAGCTCTCGATTGTTGCTGTGTGATTACCACTCGATCTTGCACTGGATGTTTGCAGATAGAAATATACGATTTTTTCATAAATTTCGATTCGAAACGTTAGAGTAATGCCACAGTAGATACTTGAAAATTTTGATTCAATTGGAAATGTCGAAAATGTTTTGCTTTAGCTGCCTTAGCTAGTCTACAAATCTCTGAAACAGTTTGTCACATTTTGAAAAGCTGTTTTTCTTTTATCGGCGCAAGAACCCAACATATCGATAAATTACGTTGAGCATCCCTAATTTGAAAAGAGAAATAATAATAATAATTGACGAAAGTTATCGCAACTTTTTGAGCTTACAAATATTTTTGCAAATTATTTTATGGAAATATATTATAATTTAAAATAATATAATAAAAATTGAATAAAATATATAAATAAAAAATAAGAATATAAAAGATTAATTTATTATTTATATAAAATATTTATATAATGTCAATAATATATTTTCATTATTATACAGTTGGCATTTATTATATTAAAAAAAAATGTTTATTCAAAATTCACTAAATTTGATTTATTTTCATCACATTTACATTAGGGAATACATCTAATGCTTTCTTATCGGCGCATATGTCAATTGACATTCGAACTGGCATTACCTGTCAAATTTGTTCGACATTCTCGTGGAATTTGTTGAGAAATTCAGCACAGATCAACTCAACTGCCGGCTGCGACGCAACTCTCATATTTCGTAACGAAATTTATGAAAAAATCCAATTTTTCGGCTTCTGTCGGTAATATACTCCTGCTAAGGGTAAGTGCAACGTTGGGCAGCCTAAATTTATTATAATACATACATATGTACATACAATAGAATGTATGTAAATTCTTTATTTTCGAAATTCCTTATTCTGTATTATTCTCGTTTCGTTTAGCGTTAGTAATTCTGTACCAAGCAATTATGGGTTACGATCAGGGTTTAATTATTGGTCATGTCGATGAGGAGCTGCTCTGTCCCATCTGTGCCGATGTGCTGGAGGAGCCATTGCAATCGTCTATTTGTGAGCATGCATTCTGTCGCTTTTGCATTGAGAAGTGGATCCAGGAGAAGCAGATTTGTCCAGTCGATCGCTCGGAGCTGCTGCCCATCCATTTGATTCCCGTTTCTCGTCTGATGCGCAATATGCTGGCACGTCTGAGGATCAAATGCAGTTTTGCGAACAACGGTTGTACGGCTCTGATGCCCTTGGGCGAGTTTCGCAGTCATGTGATCAGCTGCCAGAATAATCCCAAGGTTGTGGTCCAGTGCCACAAGGGGTGCGGCTTGCGTGTGCCCAAGGACGAGCTGAGCCGTCACAATTGCGTGTTCGAGCTAAGGGGACAGTTGCAGGATCAGATCAACGAGATAACCGAGCTACGCACTATCCAAACCAATCAGGAGCGACGCCTGAGCGAGCATCGACGTGAATTGGAGCTGGTACAATATTATGTGGCTGCATTGCGTTCCACAAATCCCGTCATACGCAATGTAGGCGAACAGTTGGATCGCTACTCGCTGATGCGCTGGGGACGCGGCCTACCAGTGGCCACGGTACGCGCCTGGGGAAATCTTGTCTCAACGCCGGACACGTCCATGCACCTGATGGTGCGCGAGGGCTTGCGCTCCAGCGGCTGTCCAATGCATCTGATCAATGTGCTAATGGATTGCTGCTACGAGGATAGCTGGCCAGAGGGTCTGGCCACGCTGGAGATGCGCCGCATGAATCTGCACCGTCTTCCGCAATATGTGACGCGTCTGCTGCCCATTGCGATCACTGGGAAGCCGTGCGTGGTCATTCTGGGCGGAGATAATGAGCATATGCCCGAGAATCTTCGTCCCGTGCTGGGTGTAATTATGATATTTATTGATGGCGTCGAGGCGACCCAAGCTGAACTGGCACCATTACCAGATGGCCATTATAACTGAGTGCAATTCGTAGGAGTTTATTCGTGTTCGATCGGTCCAAATTATTTTTCGACAATGATGAAACTAAACCAAAAACCAACAAAAAAAAACAAGAAAAACAAAATCCAAACAAAAATAATAATGACAAATTTGCTGCATTTTCACACATTACGAGTTCGGCATCCATTTGGATTGGGATGCACTTAAACCATGTTGCATATATGTGTATATAAAAATTATGACATCTAAATTTCGTACACAATTCTACGGAAGCTAGAAAATAAAAAATTAATCTTTGGGTATAAAACAAGATATCCACGAACAAGAATCAAATCTACAAGTGAACCACAACAAGGACAATTGTCAAGAAAAAAATAATAATAGTAATAAAAATTTAAAAAAAAAAAAAAATTATAAATAAATAAAAATTAAAAAAATTAAAAAAAAATTAAAAATAAATAAAAATTTAAAAAATTAAAAAAAAAATTAAAAAAAAAAATTAATTAAATAAAAAAAAATACAAAGGAAAACAAAAGAAAAGCTGTATATGTGGATTACATGCGATTCATTCATCGATCTCTTTGTTTGGGATTTCAATCATATATTTTCGATATATTATATATTGCTCTGTCGCCTGCACACATTTTTTTTTATTTATTTTTTTTTTATTTTTATTTATTTATTTTTTTTTTATTTTTTTTGTATTTGAATAATTAGTTTCGTTATTCTGCATCTAAAACAAAATTTAATTCATTTTAAAAGCACTCACTTAATTAATCTTCCCCTCTCTGCAGCAGCCAAATTTTGGTTAAAATTATAAAAAATAAATTAATAACTATTAAAAACTTTTTATTAATTAACAAGTTATTAATTATAACAAATTATGCATTATATTCAATGTAAAAAATTCTTCATTATAATAAACAAATTCCAAATATTAAGTATTATTTATTTATTTATTTATTTATTGTTACTAAGAATAAATTCTAAATAACAATTTTCAAGTATTAACAACTTCATGGAACTAACATGGAATCTTCGTGATTCGTGAGGAATTATTAAAAATGAAAATAGATTAACTTATAAGTTTTTTAATTCAAGTATAAAAATAAATTGTTATTAAAGACTTTTTAGCTTTTTGCCAATTTGGTAAAAATTAAAAATGATATTCGGCTAACAAATAAATCTTAAGGCCATCTATAAAATAAATTTAACAATTTTATTGCATCTATGTATATGAGGATCTGATAGTACGAATTAAATGCGATTTGGATAATCTATTTTCCCCACATATTCTATAATTCGTTATTCTCAGGAAAATAGATTATTTATTCTATATTCATCGGGACTTTTAAAGCTATTTTTGGTTCAGCTAATAATAAATAAATATATAAATTTGGCCTTTAATAAAATCATCTACAGGGCTTAAGCAATTTAAATTTTGGATTAAATTTTTTCACAATTTAAAAAAAAAAAATTTTCTGAAATAATGCAGAATCTAATTTTGTTTAAATTTAAAGCGAATAAATTTGATTTTTAAAAATAAGTAAATAAAATAAAATTATTTAGCACGATTGATATAGAAAGTGATAGAAAAAATAATTATATAATGAATAAAAAGGCACAAGATTTTCACAATTTAATTTTTTGTTTAAATTTTTGCACAATTTTTTAAAAAATACTTTCTGAAATAATGCACAATCTAATTTTGTTTAAATTTAAAGCGAATGAAACAGATAAAAAAAAAATAAATTACATTAAATTATTTATCACGATTGATATAGAAAATACTAAACAGTGATAGAGAAAGTGATAGAAAAAAATAATTATATAAATACTAAGGGACATGATATTCACAATTGATTTTTTTGTTTAAATTTTTGCACCATTTTTTAAAAAATATTTTCTGAAATAATGCAGAATTTAATTTATTTTTACTTTAAAGGGAATAAAATAGAATTCGAAAAATAACGAAATAAAATAAATTTGTTTAGAACGAATGGTATGGAAAATACTAAACACTGATAAGGAAAATACAAAATACTAAGGGATAGGAATACATGGCTAGAACGAACCAGTTCATCCTGATCAAATATCTGGTCTCAGGGTATGATAGTTCTTACATTTCACTTGAAGAGTTATTGCTTAAACAACTATACAGATCACAAATTTCCCTAGACGAGAAGTCAAAACAAAATTTGTAATTCATGTGCGACACACTAAACATCAAGATGAAGAAGACGAAGAAGTAGTAGTAAAAGGCGATGTAGAGGAAGTGAAAGATGGGCAGATGAGAAAAGTAAACGCATATATTTGCCTCACTCATTTCCATAGACAAGAGGCTGAAAATCCTTTGCATATTTATGGCTAGCAAGCAAAGCTGCAGCAACAGCGGAAGCTATGCAAATTGGAAAACTTGTGCCACAGAAGATGCCATAAGCCCATAAAGCCGTTTGCCAACTGCCAACAGTTATTGTTGTTGGGCAAACAAATTTAGCAAATATTATTTATAAAGTGAAATTTTAACAAATTAACTGCGAATGGAATGCCACAGAACAAACAAATAAACTAGCCCAAATGCTACTGCCAGTACCTTTTCCTGGGCCCATTCCGAATGCTCGGCCGGCTATTGAGCATATCATATGAATAGTAAATTTTGTGCAAACACTTCAGCAAATATACACAAGCGCACAAGCATGCTTGCACTGGCATATTGTAATGTCAAAATATTTACACTATAATCTGAATACACACACACACACTGACAATGTGCCTGTGTGTGTGTGTTTGCATTTGGTTTTAAATTTCATTTCGTTTTGGTTATAAATTTTCATATTTTCCCTTTGGCCAGCATTTGGCAATTGTGTGCGCATACTTTTCGTGACAACTGTACGCAACTATCTATGCGCTTTCTTTCGCCCCATCTATGTGTGTGTGTCGAAAACTTGAGCAGTACTTTGTTGAATTGCAATTTCTATTTTCTATGCATCTTATGTGGCTCTAGATGACCAGAAAGCTTCAACTTATCATTCAGTTCGCTTATCTATACCAGCAGCAGCAGCAGTTGCCAGCTGAGCCTTACTATGAATGGGTTTATATGTGCTTTACTTACATACATATATTCTTATTCATCATTTTATGTCGCTATATTTGTATTTTTCAAGTTACGCAAATTTGAAAACTAACAGCAGCAGCTGCTTGCATACACTAAATCCATTGAGAATGGGAAATCAGAGTATAATGGTTTTGCATGTAATAGGTGCCATGGCAACCCCATAACGCACTTATACACATTCTGAGCCAGTCGCAGAGCCAAAGCCTATATTAAAATAAGAGTGCAAAGCCGAAAGCAGAAGCCGATGTTGAGGCAGAGCCAAAGCCAGAGGAAAAGACGAGCCAGAAGCCGAAGTTCAGGCTCAGCTAGTGTCAGAGCGAAAGTCCGAAGATGAAGACGAGCTGAGGCTGAGTTGGAAACAGAGCGAAAATCCGAAGAAGAAGCCGACGTTGAGGCTCAGCTAGAGTCAGAGCGAAAATCCGAAGAAGATGCTGAGGCAGAGCGACAGCCACACTGAAAAGACAAGCTAGAAGCCGATGCTAAGGCTGAGCCAGAGTCAGAGCGGGAATCCGAAGCAGAAGCCGAAGTTGAGGCTCATCAGAGCGAAAATGCGAAGATGAAGCCGAGCTGAGGCTGAGCTGGAAGCAGAGCGAATATCCAAAGAAGCCGATGCTGAGGCAGAGCGAGAGGCAGTGAAAAGACGAACCAGAAGCCGAAGTTGAGGCTCAGCTATAGCCAGAGCGAAAGTCCGAAGGTGACGCCAGCTGAGGCTGAGCTGGAAACAGAGCGAAAATATGAAGAAGAAGCTGAGGCTGAGGCAGAGCCGGAGCCGGAGCCAGAGTGAAAAGACGAGCCAGAAGCCGAAGTTGAGGCTCAGCTAGTGTCAGAGCGAAAGTCCGAAGATGAAGCCGACCTAAGGCTGAGCCGGAAACAGAGCGAAAATCCGAAGAAGAAACCGATGCTCAGACTGAGGCATTGTGTGTGAAAGCTGAGCCAAATTCAGAGCAAAAATCCGAAGCAGAAGCTGAGGCTGAGCCAGAGTCAGAGCGGGAATCCGAAGCAGAAGCCGAAGTTGAGGCTGAGTTGGAAACAGAGCAAAAATCCGAAGCAGAAGCCGATGCTGAGACTGAGTCAGCGAAAATCCGAAGAAGAAGCCGAAGTTGAGGCTGAGTTGGAAACAGAGCGAAAATCCGAAGAAGAAACCGATGCTCAGGCTGAGGCATTGTGTGTGAAGCCAAAGCTGAGGCTGAGCCAGAGTCAGAGCGGGAATCCGAAGCAGAAGCCGAAGTTGAGGCTGAGTTGGAAACAGAGCAAAAATCCGAAGCAGAAGCCGATGCTGAGACTGAGTCAGAGTCAGAGCGGAAATCCGAAGAAGAATCCGAAGATGAGGCTGAGCGAGAGCCCGATCTAGAGTGTGAAACCGAAGTTGAGGCTCAGCTAGGGTCAGAGCGAAAATCCGAAGAAGAAGCTGAGGCTGATTCAGAGAGAGAGAGCCACAGTGAAAAGACGAGCCAGAGGTCGATGATCAGGCTGAGCCAGTGTGTGTGAAGCCAAAGTTGAGGGCTGAGCTAGAGTCAGAGCGAAAATCCGAAGCTGAAGCCGACGCTGAGCCAAATTCAGAGCCAGAGTGCGAAGCCAAAGCTGAGGCTGTGCCTTTGTCAGAGTGAGAAACTGAAACAAGTTTTTGATACTTTTAGAGCCAACCTCTTATATATAATATATCCAAATTAAGTACCATAAATTGAATTGCATTTTATTCTTATCATTAATCTCTTACTAAAAATGTATTTGAATTTTATTTGTAAAGTATTCATTCATAAATAAATCAATAATTAATATTAATACATTTGATAATTTTCAATGCACAAATGCAATAGACAGTAGCTGAAGCGCATTAAAATATTATCAACATATTTTCGTTTGACTTAGTTTGCGATGCAGAGACAAACTCTCTGAGAGGCATGGTCACTGAACCAGGCTAATTTAATAAGTCAAACGTAATATATAAACAAGCAAATAAATACACACACTCACACACACACATATATCTTCTCTCCTATACACGCACAACAATATTTTTCCAATTGAGCTGATGCCATTTAATGAAAATCAACACTTCCGCCTTGCTAGACATCAACGAATATGAAACGAAGGACATGCCACAACTACAATTTGTATATATGTATATGTGTGTATGTGTGTGCGTGTGTGTGTGTGCTTATGTACGAGTGTAACGAGCTACAAATGCTTACCGCAAAATGTATATTTGCATTTACATTTGTTGTACTCGTCGTGTTGTCATTTCATTGCGAAAAGCAGACGTGACACATTCGCCTCAAGCAGCCTCAAGTTCAGTTCTCGTCCTCCCATCCTTCATACTTGCCCTGCTACAGCCGTACATAATATGATTATCATGGGAGAGGTGATAGAGAGGGTAGTATGTGAAGAGATAACTAAAATAAAACAGGACTCTTATCTAGAAAATAAAGAGTAAACTCATAATATCATATATTCTACATCCTGCTTTTCACAAGATAAACAAAATTTTTTCATATAAATTGATATAATAAATAATATGAAAAGTATATATGTATTATAATATAACCCTCACAAATAAATTTAAACAAATTAAGTTAAATGTAAAAAATAATTAAATTTATTCAAAATTAAAATATTTAATTTTATTACCAAGCCTAAACCAAGCCTGAACAACTGCAACAAAATTAATGATAATTACATTAATATATATTATATTATTTATATTTTATTACCTTATTTTTATATTTAATATCTATATTTTGAAAGTTATTTAATTAAATTTGTATACTAAATAAATAAATATTAAAAAAACAAAACAAATATATAACTATGAAATATTTAGTAAATTTTATGGTATATTATGAAGCTAAAGTTAAACAATAAATAAGTTCATTTATAGATAAAGGTTTTTGATGGATTTTGATAAAGCGAAAAAAGCAACAACAAAAAATAATAAATAAATAAGTAAAAATAAATAATAATACTATAAAATTCAAAATTTATAATTGCTGTTATTTATATATATATTCTTTTTTATTTTAAAAATAAATATATTTTAAAAATTGAAATTAAATATAAAAATATAATTATATAAATAATACTATAAAATTAAAAATATATAATTGCTGATATTTATATATATATATTTTTTTAATTTTAAAAATAAATATATTTTTAAAATTGAAATTAAATATAGAAATATGATTAAATAAATAATACTATAAAATTAAAAATACTATGAAAAAAATATAATTGCTGATATTTATATTTATATATATTTTTTATTTGAAAAATAAATATATTTTTAAAATTTAAATTAAATATAAAAATATAATTAAATAAATAATAATACTACGAAATTAAAAATTCTATGAAAAAAATATATAATTGCTGATATTTATATTTATATATTTTTTTTTAAATTTCAGAATTAAATATATTTTTAAAATTGAAATTAAATATAAAAATATAATTAAATAAATAATAATACTATGAAATTAAAAAATTATAATTACTGATATTTATATTTATTTATTAATTTTTTGTTTTTTAATAATAATTATATATTAAAAATTTTTTAATAACTAAAAATATTATATTTATTATATTTCGTGTAGGTGTCTGCCTCTCTCTCTCTCTGTCCCTCACTATCTCTATTTCTCTCTTGCCCCTCTCTCTCTCTCTCTCTCTCCCTCTGTTAAACAACTCCAATATCTGCGATGCATATCGTAGCGCAGCAAATGAACTTAAATAGCCAGGCCCTCGACTAGCTAGATTCGACTTCTCCTACTCACAAATATTGTAGAACAAAATTACCATGAATAACTGTCATTTGGCTGCTGTCAGTATCGCGTTGTTGTTGTTGTTGTTGTTGTATGGCTCTAAGTCGTGCACATTATATGGGAACGTGTATGGGTGAGTGTAAGGACCGCAGGACATCATGTCTAGGGAGCCGAGGTGGAGCATTACAAGTCGGTCAGTTCGCATTGGTACAACGTGGCCAAGCGGTCACGTTCGCATTGTATGACCGGGACGTGCAATTTTTAGCTGGACACAGGACAAGGACATTGCGCAATAAGCACAAGTTTTATGAAATAAAATTAGCCCAAAACACACACACACATACACACGCACAGAAGAAGAAGAATCAGAAGAGGCAGCACACGCAGAACTTTGCTGCTCCTGAACTGGCTGATAAGATAATTTTATTTTGGCTGTTATTGCATAAAGTCATGTGAGCTGCGGAAATGAGTTGAGCTGAAGTAAAGCGTTACGTGACAGCTAGCCATGGCCGGATACGTGAGCCAGCGGATCAGCTAGGGGCAGCACACTGAGCTAGATGCAGGAGCAGGAGCAGGAACAGATGCAGGAGGTGTAAATGGATTCTAATAAGATAATTGACTTGTTTGCGGATTGATCTAAGTGCCTGTTAAATGTTAAATGAAGATTACAATGTTTAACATTAGAATTAATATTATTATTATGTAATTTAATTTAAAATATTGTTTTAAAGGGTCTTCTCTAATATTCTAATATTCTCTTCTCTCATATTGATTAATTTCAACGTTACATTTTAATTTTCAGTTTTCAGAAAATTAAAAATTAAGTTTTAGAATTTTTGTTTACATTATAAAATTAAGTTTATTATATAAATAATTAAATTACAATTTATACATTTAGCTCAGTTTTCATTTCTATATAAAAGAATTTTAGAATATAGAATATTGTGAAATTCCAGCAAAACGCTCGGCAAAGCAACAAAGCAATGACAACGAAAAAAGCAAAAAATAAAAAAATGAGCAAAAATAAACAGACAGCAAATCAAATCAGAGCAGAGCTAGAACGAAACGTGCATACGCTTTCCAGGCAACGGCACTTAATCAACAGCATTATACATCTACATACACGTACGTAGCCATGCGAAAGCTCAGATCAATGCAGAGAGCAGAAAAATATTATATTACATACAAACATATGCAATTAATTCGCTTTCTCTTTGTTGACAAAAAAAAATGTCTGCTGCTGGTTTGCTGTATTCTCTTAGCTGTTCTGGTAGCTATGTATGTATGTACATGTGATGAGCTAGGCTTGTGCAATTCGCTCAGTTTTCAACTGTTGTTTTATTTCAATTCGCCGCATTTGCTGAGTGACTCGTTGCACTTGCAGCTAGTCGCCATATTCGTTTAATCCCTCTATTCTATATTTGGATATATTTCCTATCAAGCTAAAACAGGTTCTACTCTATTTTATATTTGTTCAATTAAAATCTTAAAAAAAAAAGATTGTTTTCTACTGATATTTTAACGTATTCATAAAATATAAAAAGTAGTAAATATATAGTACATATGTATGTAGATATTCTCATATATACATACTATGTATTTCAATATTCCTCTTCCTTTAGTTATCATACGCTAATTGTTGCTTAAATTAAATGTTCCCGACTCTTAGTAGGGTATTTTTCTCTTAATATTCATTCCATCCTCTCATCCAAATTAGCATCATATTTGCTTATCAAAGTGTGTCAGAGCCACACAGATTTACAGTTGAAAAAAGAAAGAAAAGAAAAATATCAAATATAAACATCAAACGGCTTACGGCTGACCTTTTAACTTCGTCGAATCCATCATATAACTGTTTATTCCAATAAAAGTGGTGCCGTCAAAACAAGAAGAGCAAAAAACAACAAACGCAAACTGAAGAGCACAAAATTAGGCAAACGCTAACGAGACTGGGCGATCATTACGCACTCAAACAGCACTAAATACGCGTATAAATACAAATGTACACAATACATACAAACATGCAGGTACATATGTGTGTATACACACACGCCTTGCCACAGGCCTTTTGCACAATATTCATTTAACTAACGAAAGAGGGATACTAAAAATTCTTAACGAACTTAGCAACACACTCTCTCTAAAATAATAATACATACCTACCTTAATTTAATATTGCATTTAGTTACTTTAATAACATTTCAAAGCTATAAAACATAATGCACATTTACAAAAATTTGTATATATACACTAAAAAAAAATGAAAAAAAAAATTAATTTGTATGTAGATACATATGTATGTACATACTTAATACTCAAATTGTTTATCTAAGAGTATTTATTACTACAAGAATTTTTGCCACACAAACGTATACTTGTGTGTATAAATATTGCGTACAAACACTTAGTTTTTAATAGGAAGAAATGCGATATGCTAATCGAAGCTACTAGAAAAACTCAAGAAAGGCAAAAGGTACGGAGCAAATGAGAGTGAGAGAGAGAGAGAGGGATTTAACGAATATGGCGACTAGCTGCAAGTGCAACGAGTCACTCAGCAAATGCGGCGAATTGAAATAAAACAACAGTTGAAAACTGAGCGAATTGCACAAGCCTAGCTCATCACATGTACATACATACATATGCACGTCGGAGGCGATCAAAACATAGCTACTAGAACAGCTAAGAGAATACAGCAAACCAGCAGCAGACATTTTTTTGTCAACAAAGAGAAAGCAAATTAAGGCGAAATGAGAGGCCTCTTATGAAAGAGGACAGCAGAGAAGGCAACAAGGTAGACACAAGCGCTCTTAGAAAACAATGGAGTGAAATCAGTTGAAGGGGCAATTGTGAGCAGGGCGAAGACAAGATAAAGTCAAAGTAAGTTCGACCTATTTAATATTAATAATTCGAAAATTAGTCAATGAGTAATTATAAATATATTAATATCATGTCCTTATTTAATTTGCATATCTATGTACATACACATGTTTGTATGTAATATAATATTTTTCTGCTCTCTGCATTGATCTGAGCTTTCGCATGGCTACGTATGTACATATGTAGATGTATAATGCTGTTGATTAAGTGCCGTTGCCTGGAAAGCGTATGCACGTTTCGTTCTAGCTCTGCTCTGATTTGATTTGCTGTCTGTTTATTTTTGCTCATTTTTTTATTTTTGGTTTTTTCGTTGTCGTTGCTCTTCTTGCTCTGGTTGTTTTTGTTGCTTTGCCGAGCGTTTTGCTGGAATTTCACAAGTGACCGCACACACAAATATATTTTGCCACACCCGAGGCGACGCGCACGCCGTCCAACAACCACAATGAAAATGGCGAAAGCAACAACAACAACAAGAATTCGCTGTATATGAGGGTGGTTTCAAGTGCCGCCAGAGCACTTAATACTAATTAGCTTTGCGCCTATGCCGTGACCTACGACCTGGCGCCCCAGCATTTCCGTACGGATTCAGTTCCAATCTGTGCTGCGTTTAAGTGGCCGCAGCACGCAGAAAGTGGTTAGCAGAGAGGTGGAGGTGGGCGGAACTGGTGGGTCCTGGCAGTGTTGCGGCTAGCGTTGGCCGGGTTAGCTAGCAGCTTCGGGGCGTCATTTTTATGAGCTAATTAAGTTGTTAGACTTGATGAAAAACTCATTTGCGGGGGGACTATTACCAAGCCGAGGGCTCGGCAGCCAACCAAATTCCAAATTTATCTAATTTGCATTAATTAAGAGCAAGAAAGATAAAAAAAAAATCAAAAATAAAAATAGCTGAGAAATCATGTTCTTTTACGCGCTGGGTAAACGAACAAATAGTAGGGTAAACGCTTAGTTGTAGCTACTAAAAATACGGACATCGAATGAATATAAATAAAACAAATTTATTATATATTCATTAATAAATAATGTTTATAATATTTCTCTATTGATTTACGCTGCGAGCGAGCATCTAGGCAGTCGGTAACATTCGCTTATTTATTTCGCACTACTTTTCGCATCGATCTTTAGTCATTGGCCAATTAATAAACATTCTTGCGATTTGCACTGCCAACTAATTGGCTGACAATTTACATTTATTGACAGCTTGTCAACTGTCAACTGTCAACTGGCAGCTGCTGGCCAACAACAGCAAGCAATGGCCAAAGTCTTGGCCAACACTTTTAACGCCCATTGCGAGCAACTGCAAGAATTTTATGCGACTAGTTTTGTAATTTGTTCAGCGACAGCAAGTTTCACTCGAGCAATTGAAATGAAAAGCGAAACTTTTTAATAGCCAAAAAAAAAAAAAAAAAAGAAGAAAAATACTAAAGTAAAGAAAAATACTCGAGAAACACCCAAAATTTTGGGATGCTGGACAAACTTTTCGAATTATGACTGCTTGCAATGGAAGTGCCAAGTTTTGTCAACGTTTCTTATGGTAATTGCTTAGTCTCTCTCTCTCTCTCTCTTTCTCTCTCTCGCTCACTCACTCTCTCTCTCTCTATCTATCTATGTATCTATCTATCTCTTTCTCTCTCCCTCTATCTGTAACTCTTTCAAGGTCAATATGTCCTGGCTTTATACGCGAATGAAAGCTAAAATCGCTTTGAAAACTTTATCTTGAGCATTAATATTAATATAATTATTGTAAAATAATAATAATAATATCTAGATTATAAGTGTTGAAAACTTTTTTCTTTTTGAAACCAGATCATAATTTATTTTATATAAATATGTATAAGTGAATACAGAATTTGTTTAAATCAAAAGATAAATAAACATAATTTTTTGTATATTTAAAATGTAAATATACAAAAATAAAATATTTGATTTGCCAAAAAAAAAAAACAAAATAAATAATAAAAATAATAATAATAATAATAATAATAATAATAATAATAATAATAATAATAATAAATAATAATAAATAAATATATAGCATATTTATAATATGCTACAAATAAATAATAATAATGATAATAATAATAATAATAATAATAATAATAATAATAATAATAATAATAATAATAAATAATAATAAATAAATATATAACATGAACAATAATTTGTATGATATCTGCAAATAATATATTTAAAGATAGTTTGTTTTAAGTATATCATACATAATTATTAAATTATATATTAAAAATATATGACAATTCGGCTTAAGTAAATTTAACTTGATAATTTGAAGTTTGCTTAGATTCATTCAAAAACTATATCAAAAAACTAATCAAAAATTCTGTTTGTTATAGCTTGAAATATTTTTAAATTAAAAATGCAATTTTTTTATGTCATAATTTTAAAATGTTATATTGTTAATTTAAATTTTAGCTGATTCAAACTACTTTTTTAAAAATTGATTTATTAATATTTATTTTAATTTTTTTTTAATTTCACTCAAATCTATATTGAAAATGTAATATAATTTTACTTAAACAAAATTTAATTTCTTTTTATATTAGGTATATTAAAATTACATCAAAGTATCTGCTAGCTATAATTATATGCAAAAAATATAGCTAAATTATTAAGCTAAATGTCAAAGCTTCTTTATGGCCACACAAACAATTGCTCCCTGGGGCACAATTCAGACTAAATAATTGACGAGGATTTTGAGCCATGGCCAAGCAAGAAATTCTTTTTGTTCTCTCGTTTTTGTCGATGTTTTTGACGTCTCGATGAATGTCAATTCATTTGCGAGCCAGGCAAATCAAGCTATGATTAATCATGGCTGGCATGACATAATTATATATATACTACTGTAATACATATACAATTTATATAAGTTTTGAATGAAAGAGTCATTGACAGGCGGCCAAGAGCTGGCTCGTGTAATGCTTATGTAATGAATATGTTTAGGTTCAAGTTTTTTGGATTACCTTTTTGGTTGTTGGCAAACTTTTTTGGGCACAAGAGGAAGAAGAAGAGGAAAAAAGTGTTACCTTATTGAGGAGCTGCTTAGCGGACTTTGTCGTGATAAATTATGTTAATAATGTTGCCAAAGAAAGTTGAGCGTGGCAAAAGTTTCGCCCACAGCCACAGCTCATCCCAGTTGGCGCTTGTCAAGAATCAGGACACGCGGCAGGAGGCAAGCGGCAAGCGGCAAGCGGCAGGCGGCAGGCGACAGGCGTCAGGCGGCCATCCGCTCTTCTCACCCACTCTTCTCAACCATAATGTTGTGTGCATCTCATATTGAGTGGTCGCCCTAAGTAGTTGGTCGCCAAGTCGATGCGATGCTCACACACTTTATTAATTCACTTAGCAAAGTGTAATCCTATCACGTCAATAAGATTATGGTTTTAAGAGAGAGAGAATCTTTAATATTTTTCTGGTTTCCACAAAGTCGACTTGCAAATTTCCAAAAACGGGGTATATTGGTTTCTGTTTCGCTGTACTAAATTCCTTACAAAAATTCTTAAATATATATTAAGCAAAACTATATATAATTATTGGTTTAAATTTTATTTATTAAAAAAAAAAAAAAAATACAAAAAAGCCGAGTTATACATTAGAAACTTAAATATTAAAATTTATTATAAACCACAAAAAATAAATGAATTAAAAAAAAAAATAAAATAAAAGAGCTAGAGATTAGAATTTTAAAATATATATTATTAAGTCGCTCAACTACTTACCTAAGAGATATATATAATAAATAAATATCAAGAATTATGAAAATGAATTACAGAAAAAAGCCAACTAATTAAACAAATTAAATAGATATTAAATATTAAATAATATTAATAATTAAAAAAAATAAGTTATTAATTTTTTTTTTTTCAAATATTTTCTGATTTTTTCAAAATATTATTTTTAGCACAAATAGATTTAGATATATAAATTTTAGTATACAGTTTCTCTTTAGGCATTAAATTATTAAATTATTTTTTATATAAACATAGAAAAACGTCTCAGAGTAAATCATAATAAAAATTCATAATAATCGTAATAATAATTAATCATAATCAGAAAGATAAGTTTAGCATAAGTTAAGAGTTCCAGGCTAGGGTATCAGCCAGCTGAGCATTGCCCGCGTTTGTCATTGTTGTTGCCATTTATGGAAATGTCTGTGGCTGCCACTTGGCTTCAGCTTCGACTTTGCCTTTGGCACTCGACGTCATGCATAACAATGACTTTTGTGCGGCGGCAACTTTGGCCACGGCTTCCTTTGCAGTTTGAAGTTTTTGCGCCAATTTGAATGCTAGCGCGTGTGTGTAAGCGTTTGCCACATCCAACTGTAGCTGCTCAGCCTGAGTTGTCTTCTTGCTGTTTGCTTTTATGATTATTAAAATCTGGCATATGTTCTCGGCGCATCGTTCACGCATTATGCGAGCTGTGAACATGTAGTATTACCATATCATCCATACGCCCGCCTGTTAGGTAAATATTATTGTTTTCTAAGATGCCCGCCGATAAAGTACTTAAGGATTCCAAGTCACAGTTAAAATTTTATTTCGCTTTTAATAATTTCTTAACATTATTAAAAAAAAAAAAGCGATATGCTAATCGCAATCAAAGCGAAGCTACTAGAAAAACTCAAGAGAGGCAAAAGGTGCGGAGCAAATGCGTGAGCCAGTGAGAGTGAGAGAGAGGTGTTCAACGAATATGGCGACCAGCTGCAAGTGCAACGAGACACTCAGCATATGCGGCGAATTGAAAACTGAGCGAATTGCACAAGCCTAGCTCATCACATGTATATACATACATATGCACGTCGGCGGCGATCAAAACATAGCTACTAGAGCAGCTGAGAGAATATAGCAAACCAGAGCAGACATTTTTTGGTCAACAAAGAGAAAGCGAATTAAGGCGAAATGAGAGGCCTCTTATGAAAGAGGACAGCAGAGAAGGCAACAAGGTAGACACAAGCGCTCTTAGAAAACAATAGAGTGAATTCTGTTGAAGGGGCAATTGTGAGCAGGGCGAAGATAAGATAAAGTCAAAGTAATTTCGACCTATTTAATATTAATAATTCGAAAATTAGTCAATGAGTAATTATACATATATTAATATCATGTCCTTATTTAATTTGCATATCTATGTACATACACATGTTTGTATGTAATATAATATTTTTCTGCTCTTTGCATTGATCTGAGCTTTCGCATGGCTACGTATGTATGTATGTAGATGTATAATGCTGTTGATTAAGTGCCGTTGCCTGGAAAGCGTATGCACAATTTCGTTCTAGCTCTGCTCTGATTTGATTTGCTGTCTGTTTATTTCTGCTCATTTTTTGATTTTTGCTTTTTTTTCGTATTTGTATTTCACATTTAATAATTTCTCAACGCTATTTCAAGTGTCAATGGACGTCAGCTAGTCTGGCTTGCGTTTTTAAATAATTAATAATAATAAAAAAAAAGCGAGTGAGTGAAGAAGTCAAGACTTTGAACATAATAATTCGATTTTATTATTATTATTATATATATTATGAGAATCTTCTTTATCCGAAGCCGTACTAAGAGATATACTATAGTTTTTCTTTAATATTAATTGGAGATAATTAATTTAGTTAAATGCAAATTTAAAAATAATAAAAATGAAAAACTTGAAATATTTTACCTTAATCATGCTGGATATTTTTTTTTTTAATACATATAATTTTTTTTTAATTAAAAGTATATTTTAAGATTTTTTTTTAACGCTTTGTGAAACACACACTGAAAGCATTTATTGAAAACGCTCTTAAATCACCTTGAATGATTTATGTTGGCGGGACCAGGCGCTCTGTGCGCTGCCAGCGCGCACATATGTTTGCCATAGCCAATTTTCCATTTTAAATGCGAGCTAATTTATTAGCAACCATCGGTGTACGAATCGAAGCGTCCAGGCACCTTGCAAAATGTTTGTAATAAATGTCACACTTGCCGTGGCAGACCAAAATTATTGCAGAGCATTTGTTACATGCTTCAAAAATAAAAAAGAAATTGATGCAAAAGAAAACAAAACCACGCACAAAATGCGAGGAAAAAAATAATTAAATAAAATCACACAAATGCGATAAATAAAAATGATTTTTAATTACAGTTTCGCATAAAGCAAAAACAATTTGTAGTTGCGTCTTGAACAAATAAGAGCAGAGAGACAGAAATTTTAGTCGTTCTGCGTTTTGCCATGCAATAAAATGTTGCCAAAAATATTCATGTATATAAATATACAATTAAAGTTTGTTAAATGTATTTTTAGAAAAATGCATTTAATAAATTTTTTTTTATGTGTTGGACATACTAATTAAAACAGATTTTTTTTCTACATTTAAAAATTGGATTTTCTGTTAAAAATTTTACATTTTGAAAGTTTTTAGCTGATTTTAACATTTTTGTTTTGAAATAAAAAAAAAAAAAAAAAATAAATAAGTAAAAAAATAAATAAATAAATAAATAAATAAATAAAAAAAAAAGATATAAAAAATATATATATATAATTATAATTAAAATTTTACATTTTGAAAGTTTTTAGCTGTTATTAACATTTTTGTTTTGAAATAAAAAAAATGAATAAATAAATAAGTAAAAAAATAAATAAATAAATAAATAAAATAAAAAAAAAAAAAAAATATATATATATATATATATATATATATATATATATATATATATATAATAATTAAAATTTTACATTTTGAAAGTTTTTAGCTGATTTTAACATTTTTGTTTTGAAATAAAAAAAATGAATAAATAAATAAGTAAAAAAAAAAACAAATAAATAAATAAAAAAATATATATAAAAAATAAAAAATATATATATAATTATAATTAAAATATTTAGATGTAATTAAAATATATGTAATAATTTGATTAATTTTTAATTTAATATATGTTTGCTCTGCTTTTTATTATATTTAAATTAATTTGTATATTATTTTTATTATTTTTATTTTTATTTATATTTTTTTATATTTTATTATTAAATAAATAAAATAAAATAAATGTTCTGAGGATTTTTCAGCTGCTGGTTGTGATATTGTTTAGATTCTTATTTATGTATAATAATTTATTTTATATATTTTTATTTTCTATAATTCATAATAATGCAATTATTACTTAAAGTACGCATTTCTCTCAAAGTTGTGCACAAGAAATTCAAAAATTAATTTCTTTATCGAAACTTTACTAGAAATCGTTTTATGGAATCCCTTTGACCAGTAGTGAAGCAATTCATTTAAAGAGATTAATTAAAGTTCGATTAATGCGCTTTAGGTCATTATTGTTAAGTTCGCAATTGATTTGCCCCAATGAGCTGGCAATAATAAAAAAAGGACATAATTCGTTTTCTGGAATGAAAGCCAAGCAATGCGAGTGCCAATTATGAGGAAAAGGAAATTTAATTTTTCACTACTTATTCGAGCTATATATATATATATATATTGCTTGCCATTTACCGTTGTCACGTTTCGATATCGTGACATGGCTGGGATTGAAATATGTTTTTTATTCAAGTTGTTCGTTTTTTCCTACCGTTTTACTTGGATTGTTGCAGCAGCTGTTGCATTTTTAACGCTGATTATATAGTTTTTCATTTGACGCCCAGTCGGACCGTTGTCATAAAAGTCAATATGGCAAATGCCTTGACCCTTTTTCTTTCCTTTCTTTCGTTTTTTTACGCACACATGTGGCCAAGCAGCTTCAAGTTGTATATATACAACTTAATCGCAGCATTTTCATAAAATTTTATTGAATTTAAAACCGAAGCCCGGCCACTTGAGCAAATATCATTTATTTTATTGTTCAATTCCGGAGCGTAACGGACGGCTGACGATTTCAACAACATTCCCACAGTGACTGCTCCTTGTTACATGACTCTCAAGATATGCTCCACGTATGTGTGCGTGTGTTGGAGTGTATATTGCTCTGATTTTCCAACTGTCTGCTGCCAAGTGGCAGCTGTGCCATAAAAACTAAAGCATCCTCGTTGTGTGTAGAATATGTTGTTGTCCGGCTGGCTCTGTTTGCGGCATGCGGCCATACGTAATGAATGTTTATTGCACCGGACATGGACATGTTTTGCTCATTGCTCGCTCCTCTTTGTTGGTCGAAGCCAAACAAGACTGTGTAATTGCTTTCGGTTTCTCCATAGACAATTTACCATCTTTAACAACGATTTCTCAGCTCAAGCCATCAGTGAGACAATCCGAGACTTGGTATGAGCGCATATTTCAGTCATTTTATCTTTGGCCTGTTCTTGAAATAATTAGACCTAAGTAAAAGGTAAGCCTAATTTTTGATTATAAAAATTTATGGGTCAACATTTAGACAGAATTTTTAATGGGATTGGAGAAGATTCTTATTATATCTTATATATATAATTATGAATTATATTATTAAAACTATAAATTTATTTAATTTTAACAGTTGGAGTTTATCTTATTAAAAACGTTGCAGCAGTGTTAGAGCCTGGGCTTAAAACTCGATTAGAACTAAAAGATACAATTGTGTGTTGGCTTATTATATGCGGTATTGGAAGGCTTCGGAGCTTGCACTGGTGAGCTTTAGATCGGACGATATGTCTGAATGAATCTGATTGGTTATTATATTATATTATAATATGCTGAATAGGCGATCTCACGCTTTTTGGCTGCTACGGATAAAATTGCTGATCAGGCGTTCTCACGCTTGGGGCTTGTAGCTGTCGGTTACACGTGGACTGTTTATGTAAGTGTTATGCTATTGGCGGATATAGGGTGAATGAACCCGTTTATATATAATATGAGTTTATGGGAAAAGGTGCGAGTGATTGTCGCTATATTACTATATATATTCAATTGAAAGACTTTAATGAATGAAACAAGTTATGCCCGATATAGCAATTTTCTTATTGGAAGCGATGTAGAATCATACAAACTAAAGCTTGTAATTTAAATATGAAAATTTCAACAAAAGATCAGGATAACAGGTGCAATCTGGTCTGGAAGATGTAACTTAAATTATCATTAGATAATTGAGACACTAAGAATTTTCAATGATTATTTTGTTTAATTTAATATGTTGCAATTTGTCCTTAATAAAGCTAAAGTTTGCAAGCCATATTATATATATATATTTTATAAATATATATATAATTTTTTTTATAAATAACTTTATAAATATTTCGACCTACTTCAATTTTTTTCAGCTGTTGAACTCAATGAACGGCACAATGAGAATAAGTCGCTGCAGTTAACATGTTTATTCAAGGAGGACAACATGAGCTTCTGGGCGCGCAGACACTCGAGTTTAGCTCTTGAGGCCTTTCGCACATTTACTTAAGTTATTTGACTTGTTTTGCCTTGTTTTTCCCTGTGTCTTTTAGTTTATCTTATTTTGTTGTTGTGCTTTTTTTTTGTTTTTTTTTTTGTTTTGGCGCCGCTGAGGCCCCGAGCAGCAAAAGGGCCCAAAGATGCAACGGAACACACGATACATCGGGTTAATACAATTTGGCTGGCTCTTCTTCTTTGTGTTGCCAAAACAGTGGAATTTTCGGCCTGGAGGCAGAGAATATCTTTTTTTTTTTTCTTTCTTTCTTTTTTCGCTGCTCGTTGCCTGCATGCTGATTCCTATTTTATAAGCGAAGCGTCAGAGCTGCGGGAATACGAAGCGTGTCAGAGTTGGCATTAGAGCCTGACATGCCTGCAGGGACAATGCCGGAGCGTTGAGCTATGTAAAGGGTATTGATGTGTGTGTGCGTGTGTGTGTGTGTGTGTGTGTGTGTGTGTAATTGTTGTTGTGCTGTTGCTTGTCTCGACTTGATTGAGTTTTATGCACAGTTTAGTCTCCTGTGTTGTGCCTAATAGCCGTCGGCTCTTAGCCACGTGGCAAACATCCTTAATTTAAGTGACGCCCGGCCAGGCCCTTTGAAGTTGAAATCTGTCTTGGGTTTAAATTGTGCTCTTACGATTTGGATTTGGAAACTGTGGCAAATGTGCTTCAAAGTTGACTCAATACGAATACCCATTATAAACTTTTTGACGTCATCGTCAATTTTTTTTTACCTTGATCTACAATATATTGCCAGTTCACCTTTATTTGCGCTGCGATTTATTTATTTTTGCAATTTTTATACACTATGTAGAGAGTATTTAGATTTTCTTGCACACTCAACTGATACACTATTTTTTTTTTTTAATAAAAAAGAAATAAATTAATATATATATTTTTAAAAATGTAAAAAATTTTCTTTTAAATTTTTTGTATTTAAATTCAATTTTTTAAGAACAAAAATTTAATAGAAAATAATATATGTTCTTTAAAAAATATATAAAAATTTTTCTAAACATTTTTTTTTTTTTAATTTTTGTATTTAAATTCAATTTATGAAAAAGTAATAACAAATCCTCCATATGTCATAGAATTGTAGTATAGTTAATCAGTTTCAACTTAGCGTATATAAACTTCGGCAGCAAGCCCCACAGATATATATTTTATATTATTTTTCCTGTACACATCCACACACACACACACACAAACACATACATTTACTTATTCGGCTTTTAAACTTGGCTAAACTTGTGAGTCTAGCCTTTTATGCCAACTGCCAATTCAATGGGCTGCATTCATGAACTGAGTCTGAGTCTGTCGGAGTTTTTTTTTCTCAATTTTTTATTTTTTATATTTGATTTTATATATTTTTTTTTTCTTATTTGGTCTTTTGCTTTTGACTTGTTTGCTTTTTCATGGAGGTCTACCCAAAAAGGTTGAGCGAATGCTCACTTCAAACACATGTGGATGGGGTGTGTTTGTGAGCGCGGATGTATGGATGTCCCTGTGAAGCAAGTCATTGCTGTGTTATATGACAGCGCACAGTTGACGTCATTATAAGTAGAATAATAAACACTCATAAAAAAAAAACTTGAAAAAGTATTTGTATAGCAGCTTAGCGAAAGGTTCTAGATACTTAAAGTATTTAAATATATATATATTTATATAAAATATACATAACACTTTTATAAAAGAGCAAAGAATTTTGTTTACATAAGTCTTGGGAGAAATATAAAATAATAATAAAATAATATGTGTAAAAAAATAAATTAATAAGTAAAAAAAAAATAAATAAAAAAAATCAAAATAAATAAATTAATTAATTAATACATTTAAACAAAAATATTAATATATTAAAATATATGAAAAACAATTCTTGAATTAATAGATATATTATAATTAATATTAATAGATATATTATAGATATATTTTTTTATGAATATTAGTAATGTTTATGTTTTATTTTATTTTATTAATTTTTTATTTATTTATTTATTTTTTTCAGATAGAAATAAATAAATAAAAGTAATATGTTAACAAACAAAAATAAAAAAAAACAGACAACTTTTTTATGAATATTAGTAATGTTTATGTTTTATTTTATTTTATTTTTTATTTATTTATTTATTTATTTTTTTTTTTTTGTTACCAACTAATTTTTTATGAATATTAGTAATGTTTATGTTTTATTTTATTTTATTAATTTTTTATTTATTTATTTTTTTTTTTTTGTTACTAACTATTTAAACTGATATACATTTTAAATTCTTTAGAAAATAATATATATATATAATGGTTCTAATTATTAATTAAAGTAATCAAACTGGATAGTGAATATGTGAAAAATTGTACAGTTTGCATAATTGAAAAGTTGTGAAAAAATAATAATAAAAAGCAGTAAACCTAATGTAGCACTGGCATTATTAAACTATACAAATATAAAAATTCCTAATTATCTAATCAATTTGTTAATATATATAAATATTTAAAAAAGTGTTAATCAACTTATTTTTAATTTTTATGAACTTTTCTTTTGCATTTCTTATTTTCATTAGTAATTTGACAAACCACAATCAAATTTCTTAAAAATAAACTTATTAAATTTAAACCATATTTTTAAATTTCTAATTGTATATGATAGAGAAGTAAAATAAATATTTTTTTAAATTATTTATTAGTTTGTTGATAAATTATGTATAAGGCTTTACGATGCTGAGTTAAGCATAGTTTTAAATAAAATTGAATATCTTTATTTCCTTATCTTTTTCACCTGTCCATCGGCAACACTTTTGAGTCAACTTCAATTAGATGTCGTCGCTGAGTTGGCTGAAATGCAAAGACGCTTTTATATTTACCCAGAGATGCTTTTGTGTGCAAATATTCAGGGCTTATGCAAAAGAAGTCTCCATTATGCAGGATAATTGAAGCGCAAGGCGCCACTCAAAGTCTGCGTCAAGGTAGCATGTCTGTCAGTCGGAATCGAGTTGAGTTGAATTGAGTGTTTGAGTTTAAGAATTTCGATTTGCAATTGCCAGGTTAAGCCTTAGTCTGCACCAGTGTAATTCAAGCTTAAATAATCTGTCTGCCCTCGCTCACACAACACACACACATACACACGCGCACTCTTATTCTGTAGTCTTCTCTTTACCCCAAAAAAAATTAGGCTACAAAAATTATGATTATGATGTGTTCATTGTTTTAATGCGTCCCCTTGCCAAGAGGCAATTTGGCAAATACGCATTGCGAACACAAATATCAAGTACCTACAAACACACAATAACACTCACCCACACACACGCATACTAGCAAATATACAAAGAGCGTGTATGTGTGTGTGTGTTAAATATTCGGCTGCTCAACTTCTCAAGTGCTTACAAATCGTCACTGGATGGGAATATACTAAGAGAGGCTATCTCAACAATATTAATGATCATGTAACGGTTGGAAAAATATATTTATACAAATTATATTTTAAATAAAATGAAATACATTTCAAATTAATAAATAAAATAATATGTATTATTTATTTAACTCAAATATTTCTTTAAAATATTTAAAAATATATTTAAATATAAATATTTTTTATTGACAGAAAATAATGGTTTTATATAGAATTTATCATTTGATTTGTTTTTGTTAAGTGAAAAAAAATAATAATAATAAAAATAAATAAATAAATAAATCAAACTTTAAAATTTTTTTAAAATTTAATTTTAACAAATTAATGAAATAAATAAATTACGTAATTTTCTACATAAAAATATCTACAAATTTAATTTTAAACTAGTTGTATAAATTTAAATATAAAAAAAAAAAATGAAATTTGTATTATTTCAGTAATTAATAAAATATATGTTAATTATTAACACATATATTCATTATTTATTTAAATTTTATTTTTCTATAAAATTTCAATTAATATATATATTTTTTTTTTTTTAATTAAAAAAATTTTTTTTCTTTTATTATATAAATTTGTAATTTTGTATTCAATTTTTGTATGATATTTTGCTACAATATATTTTTTTTTATATAATACATTTTTATTTTGAAAAATTAGTTTATATTTTTTATACATTTAAAATACTATTTTTTTTAATAAATAAAAAATTGTACCTATTTTATTTTACTATGCTATAAAAGTATTTTATTTGTTAATAAAATTTTTGTTTTGCTTTTATTTTATTTTATTTATTTATTAATTTTTTTTTTCCAAAATATGTATATATTATATATTTTTCTTTTCAAATATTTGTTGTATAATTAAATACCTATATCTCCAAAGGGAGAGTATTTAATTGGCGCTTGATTACAAAATTAAAAAACCCTTATTTTTCGTCGAGTTTTGTCTTTTGGTGTAAGAATTTTGTTTACATTTCGTGCTGCTAATCACATGCAAATCCTTTTAAGTCGCAATGACTTTCTGACTCGGGCGCATAATAAGCTCATTTGTAATGGAAATAAGTACACATACACAGCAGTGTGTGTGTGTGTGTGTGTGTGTGCGGGTGGCTGTTTGTGTTTGTAATAGCTGCAGGTTATTTGGCATAACCTTCTTCTCTTTGTTTATTTTTGTTTTTGTAGCTATCGCATTGCGAGGAGTTGGGCTACAGTTAACCTGCTCTTGTTTATGGCATATGAGTCTACACATGTGCCAGTGTCGGCATGTGTGTGTGTGTGTGTGTGTGTGTGTATGTATATGAGTGCACATTAAAATATGAATCTAATGTTCATTTTATGCGCGTAATTTATGCTGCCAGGCGAGCATCATTTGTACTGAGTGTTGACTTACTTATAGGCAGGCACTGTGCCCTGGCCGAGTGAATGTGTGCGTAAATGTGAGCTCAGCTTTAAAAAGACATCAGAAATTTCAGGTAATGCTAATAATCCTATTTTTAAAACAACTCAAGGTGCTGAATATTATGAAGTATTTAAGATTAAGAAATTCTGAGAAAAAAAGTGAAATACAAATTTTAGCTATAAATAATTTATTTTTAATAAAAAAAATAGATAACTTATTAACAGTTAAAAATAAAATTAAAAATAACGAACATTTTTTTCATAATAACCTAAAATAAATAAATTTGCCATAATATTAAAAATTTACCGTATTTAACAAATTAAAAGCTGCGACATTTATTTTTATATTCAAGAATTTTATAAATAGTAGGCTAGACTTAGCTTAAGAGCTATTAGATTAATAAATTTCAGTTTCACACTATCTACTGAACAGACACAAACACAAACACGAAAAAAACACACATACACATAAAAATATATAGACAAAAAAAATTAAAAAAAAAAAAATTAAAATAACAAAACAAATATAAAGAAAGATAGAGGAGAAAAAGAAGATAAAAAATAAAAAATAATAATTACCATAATAAATAATATAGATATAGAATTAGAAGGGTTATAATAATGCCATTCTCAGACTATAGACTATTGGCTTATGATACCTATGAGGAGTACCTGAATGACAATACAAAGAGAGAGGCAAGGAAATATTTGAGGGGCCCTAAAATAGTAAACCAGGTGACTAAGCTCGGCTATCACACAAATGCCACCATATACGAAGAAAATGAATTTTACGAGCTCAAGAAAAATCTTCTTGAACAAATGAATCCAGTTTTGCAATTCGTGTTGTTCTCCAGTTATAAGACTAGTGATGATCCGGCACTATGTGCTCTGGCAGACCGAGAAAAGTGTAACATGCTGAAGAAATTATCGGTATTTGTTTTTATTAATATATATAGATGAATTCTATGTAACTTATGCAATTATTTTGCCAGACCATAATATTTTTACAGCAACGACAGCGCAACGGCTTCGATATATCGGGCTACATAGACTTCGAGAACAGCTTGCGGGCAAGCAGCCTTCAAGCGATGGGCTGCACCAATTGGCGGGCCATATTCGAGGGTCGTATCCTGTTGCGACCGAAACGCACAGACTTGAGCTTCTATGACTGGCACAGCGGCAACATTTGCTTCAATAATACCAGCAACTATGACGTTATGCATATAGGCATCTCATTGATATTCAAATACAAAGGTGATCTCAAATTTATTCCAGTCACTGTTGCAGATGTTCCCTTCAAGGAAAATGTGAAGCGCACAGTCATATCTTCGCCCTTGTACGGTATGATTATTTTATACGATCATATCGTTAGAAAGGCCACATGAAAAGCTAGCAAGCTGTTTGACATAAGAAAATATATAGCACAGCAATCTATGAGAATAAATATATAAATACTTTATTATGAAGCGACTATGTACCGAAACTTTTATTTAAATTAATTTATTTATTTTTCTTTGAATAGATAGAAGAGCCGAAAAATACAAATAATAAAAAAAGAAAAATATTTATCTAATTATAATTCCGTTAAATTTTTTTTTAATGATTTTTGAATAGGTTTTTAAGTTTATAAATTAGATTTGATCATTTCCTGTATATGGAGCTTTCAATGCCGGCAATATTAAAATGAATGAAATACATATATGTATGTATGTACACATAAGTCCATATATAACATATGTAAATATGAAAGAGCTATATACGAGCCATTAGTAAACGACCATAGAAGCCACGATCTTTCAGCAGCTTTGCACAATTCAGCCAAGAGTTCTTATAGATGAGAGTCAATGGACCGAGGGTATTCTCCCGTGTGAAGTCACATTTTTCGCATAGATTCGGCTGGAAACGCACCTCCGAGTACGTGCCACTGACCAGGGTGTAGGTGAGGCCCAGGGAGCCGCGACAGCCCTCCGACGATTCGAGACAGAGCTGAACGAGCAGACTACAATTGCAGTTTCGTTTATCGGCCGGCTCCTCCAAATCGTCGGGCGTCTGCCATTTGAGCTGAACGGACCAGCTCTGGCTGAACGCCTCAAAGAAGCTGCATTCCCTGAAATTGTTGCGTGGAAAGTCCACGTGTGGCAACACCTGCAGCAGCCTCACCGTAATATTCGGCAATTGCAACAATTTCATTATCTTGCCCAACAAACACTGCTTGGCATCGCGTTCAGCTTGCAGTTGCTGCAGTTCCTCTAGCAGCTGCACTCCCCGTTTGCTTCGATACTCGCAGCTCTGTTCATGCTGAGTCGCAGCCTCGCCCAGCACGCCCTTCCACTTGCAGCCGATGCGACGATACTTACACATTACCAGCCGCATTGGGCAATCCTTCTGACAATGCATGCGTAGAGATCTGCGCTCCAACCTATATCCACAATCCTCACAGGCGACACGCAGCTCAGACAGTTGACGTTCACCATCTATGTTGCGAATTGCATCATGGCGATAGATGCGTACATTGCACGCTGGACAGGTGCCCAGCTGTGTGCCCAGCGTCTTGTCCAGCACACGAATCTGATAGCATCCGGCACAGATGATGTGCTGATCTAGGCATTCATAGAGCTTCGTAAAGGGCAACGTCTTGCATACAATACAACGCAATTCGAATTCGATTTCAAATGAATTGCCCTCGATAGCGCCGCATGCATTGGGCACATTTGTCAACTCATCATCTGTATCGCAATAGTTTGATATGCTTATGTTACCATCTGGTACCTCGGATGGAGAAAGTGTGGGTATGCTAGCGACAGATGGCGACAAGTCACTTTCGGACCTCTGCGCGTTCTCCAAGGACATCTTATCTAATTGTTCTTGTATTTGAAATCTTACGAATTATATAAATTTATGTATATAATATACATATATGTTAAAATATATTCAAAATATGTATGTGAATTTTGCAAACGTTGTTACTGGGAAGTGCAGTATATAAAGATTTTATAATATTAAGGCTCTAATTGAAGTTTCGAATCAGAGCTTGCTTCGATTCTGAATAACATACAATTTTTGTTAAAACAAAAAATGTTAACAAATTTTGATTTGATATTGAATCTTATCTATTAAAATAATAAATAAATTAATTAGTTTTAGTAAGATAAATTGTCTTAGAAAATCATTAGAAAATAGAGCGCAATATAAAAAATTATTAAATAAATAAAAAGTTTATTAAGAGTTGATTGATCTACACTGCGGATCTTCGGAAAGACGCACTTATTATTTTTATAAAAAAAAACCGTTTTATTTATTGAAGGGGGTAAACAATACGACGACAAAGAAACACTAACGGCTGCAATTAAACTTGCTTGGAGCGAGATTTCGCTGAGTTACATTAACTCACTGTATGACTCCATGAACGACGAGATCTATGAGGTTATTTTGAATAAAGTAGGCAGTACTCATTAGTGAAATTATTTTTTATTTTTTATTTTATTATTTATTTATTTAGAAAACTAAAAGTAATACTTTGTTTAAAGTTCCCTTCTAAAAAAAAAAAAAAATTAATTAGTTAAAGTGCGTCTATTCTAGTGAGCTGCCTTTTTTTTTTTTTTGTATCAGTTTCCATAAAAGGATTAAAAAACATATTTTGCAAAATTACATGACTTTTTGTATTGTATACTTGAAGCTTCATCGAATAACGAAGATTTCGGTGTATGCACTTTTTTAAAATTGTTATCCAAATGAAAGTTATAACCAAAGACCCGCAGTGTATATTGAAAAGAAATTTCCCTTTTATAGTCCTTTCAAAAGTCTCTATTACTTAATATATTTATATTAATTTTTTTGAACTGAAATTTTCATTATTACCAAATTTACATTAGTTAATATCAATAGAATGTCAGAACTTTTACTCTTCTTATAAAGCAAATTTATATTTTGTACCATTATTCTTTTGATGTCATCAGAGAAAAAGAAATTTTTGCAAATGCAAATTTTCCATATTTAATCGGGTCAATATCAGACAAATGCATATTGTATATTTTATTATATTATTTATTGAATTTATTTATTTTTTTATTATATATTTTTTTTTTATTAAATTACAGATGCCATTCGAAAAGATCTCTAAAATATTCAACATGTACATATGAAATTTTTATTGTAAATATTATTGTTAAATTTCAATCAATTTTCGAAGATTTTCTTTCGTTTCGTGTTGGCTAATTAAAGTCTTGAAAGCCAGAGCACAATGCTTGGTCAGAATGGAAGCCACATGTCAGCTTCTTTTGTTGTCGATAAATTTAATTAAGCGCTTTTTTAATTAGTTTTTACACTCTTCGAATCGAACCGGGTGAAAATCACAACGGCTGCCATATTAAATGACGCTCGCTCACGGAGTCGCTCTGATTGCTTGACAAACTAGCAGACAGTAATAAAAGACAGCTGCCAGCCGGGTAAGTGCCTGGCAAAAGTTTATAAAACGAAAAGAAAAAAAAGAAGCTGACTTGAAAAGGAAAAGAAAAACTATCTGGCAGCTGCTTTGGCTAAATAATAAACAGCCCTAAATCATTTCAACAAATGCCAGCCACGTGATTTCCGCCTGCTGCACGTGCCACAACGGGCTCTAAATGCTCCACTTCTGCATCGCCTCACAGCTGCCAAAGCAGAAATTATTGGCAACGCGCTTAAGCGCAATAAATATGTTTGATTGCTGGCAACGAGCCAAAAATTCAAAATAAAAGAAGAAAAAAAAAAAACACAAATTTCATTTTTCCTAGTGCATTTTCAACACTAGCTCTGGGCCAGTGCTCCGGTGCATATCCAGCTTATCCTGCTGCTGCTGCTACTCCTGCTGCCAATTTGTAATTCATTATTTGTAAATCGCTGCAAGCTGTTTACTCTGCAGTTTTTAATAGACGCTGATTCTGATCTGTATAACGCACACAAAGCATAGCCAGCAAAACGGGTAAACAAAAAAAATTAAAAACGATTTTCTTGCTACATAAATTATTTTTCTTCTTTTATAAGGTTTTTATAAATTTAAAAGTTTGCTTCTAGCTGTAACAAATATTTGTAAGCAATAATGCTGAACAATGAAATAAAATTTAGAAATGCAGCCTTTTAATTTTAATAAATATAAATTAAGTTTACCAGGCATAAAATTGAATTTGATATGCATAATTTAATATATAATTATATAATATAATTTGATATATAATTTATATCAATAATTAATTAATACATATATTTTTTTATTTTAAAATTTTATTTATGCTTGAAATATTAAATTAAATCAATTAAATTTAAAAATTGACAAGAAAATATTCTAAAAAAATTTACAAAAATGTTTATAAAGGTTAAAAATTAATTTTTGTCATTTTTATGAATTATATATTTTTTAATGTAAAATAAATAATATTAGTACAAAAATAAATACATTTTATTTTATTTATTAAAATTATAAAAAACAATTATTAATAGAAATTAATTTAAATGAAAAAAAAAAACAGTTAATACAAAAATCAAGGTAAATAATAAATTTTTTTTAAATCATTTGAACATTTTTTGATGTAAAAGAAATAATTAATAAAATTATATAAATAAATATACTTAAATGAATAGCAGTATATTGCTACAAAAAAATTTTTACACAAAAAAAATTATTAAAAACAATTATTAATAGAAATTAATTTAAATGAAAAAAAAAACCGTTAATACAAAAATTAATGTAAATAATAATTTTTTAAAATCATTTTTTATTTATACATTCATTTTTAGGGCTGTTTATTATTTTATACATTCATTTGGGAACTAAAAATTGTATGCTAAAATTGTACTGAAAAATATATGTGGAATTCGATATCATTTAAATTCATTTAAGTCTATCTATGCCATTAACTCTGTAACAATCTAACTATCCTTCTAGTTAACCTCTTGGAAAAATATTCTACTTTCTGTGAATGCTTTCACAGAAACCCGCCAAGTTCACAACGGCCAAAGGACAAGCAGGAAACACAAAACCTTATGTACGTACCATGGCCCAAGGAGTGAAAGCCGCTTAAAAAGGAGCTTGAAACAGATTGAAAAAATAAGTATAAAATAAAAATAACTAAATAGAAAAGGGAAGTAAGAAACAGTGCAACTAAAAACGCTTTTGTGCGCAATTCGATTATTTACGTTAAATTCTCTTTTTAACGATATTTCTAGCTGGCCAAAGGGGTTAGCGTGTTTGGATTGTAATGGAGCCGATGGCGAGGGAAACCAATTATCTAGCAGCATCGCATGGCATGCCCTGAGCTAAGGAGTGAGGCAATGCAGCGCAAAGCCAAGAATATAAGTATCTGGCAGCTGTGGAGGAAGCAAACAATAACAAACAAAAGATCAAATTAACAGTCAGCTAGTTTTTTTATTTTTTTGTCGACTCGCAACAAATACAGCTGCAACGAAACGTCACTTGCACGATGGACAAACATTTGTACAGTTTGGTGGCAGATGGGTTAGCGTAAACATGAAACGCACTATAAAACCGAGATGATGCTGCAACAGAAGCATCACAAACATTTCCGGTGTTCTAGCACAAGCATGTCAAACAAGTTCGCATTGATCTTTGCCCTGGCAGCCCTCTGCTGCCTGGTGGCAACAACTGAGGCAGCTGGTCAGCGACGCTACGGCGTACAGGCAGACGAGATCAAGTCAACCGATGTAGATGGCCAGGATGTCGATGAGGAAGTAGATCAGGTGGCGGATCGTGAAGAGGATGGAGAGATTGCAGTGCAATCGAACGAAACTCGCAACCCTGTCGTCAATAATGCGTCCAAACAAACTGTAGCTCGGCCCAGCAACGAGGATGGCCGTGCCAGGCGTATAGTCGTCCGTCGTGGCAGTCGTAACAAGAAAAATGGTCGTCGTCAAGCTATTCGTCGTCGTCGTGGTGGCCGCAGAAATCGTGGTGGCGTTCGTCGCACCATCAAAAGACGCAGCGGCAGGCCTCTGAGGGGTTAAGCCATCAAATTCTCCACTCCTACACGAACGCACCGACCAACACAACACACACAAACAGAGAAGCCCACACACATACACACACACACACACACACACGCATGTTGAAGCACCGAACTGACTTATGTGTTATACTTATTTAATTTCCCTTTCAAAAACAATACGAAAACAAAAATATATTTTCACATTTTAACTAAAAATTATTTGCTTTCTTTGCTATCATTAATGGGGGATCAAGTTTTTCAAATTAAAAATTAATAAATAAAAAAATATAAATAAATTTAAAAAATTCTGAATAAAAACAGAATTGGTTAACAATATTATGAAAAAAAAACACAGATAAAAGAAATGTATAAGAATTAAAAAACAAAAATATTAAAAAGTTTACAACATAATTTTCAAACACTTCATTTTGTAGTGCATTCCAAGAGAATTCCTCCAATTTCCATCCTTCAGATATATCATAAAAAATATAAGGTAAAATATATTCGCAAATGAGAAAATCATTTTCAAGAAGATTTATTTACTATATTGATATTTCAAGAAACTATAATAAACATTTTAATGCATTGGAAGACTAAAAAAAAAATAAATAATATATTATGAAATTATTAAAATTTTATTTTAATATATTTTAATCTAAAAAAAAATGAATAAATAAAAAATAAAATAAATTTTAAAAAAAAATAAAAAAAAATTTTGTTGAATTGATAAATCATATAAAAAATATGTTTTCATAGTTATTCTATGAGGACTTATTGAGTTATAGAATATAAAAAAAAAATATATAAATAATATATTATTAAATTATTAAGATTTTATTTTAATATATTTAAATCTAAAAAAAAAAATTATTATTCTAAATTATTATTCTAAAATTGTTATTCTATGAGGACTTCTTGAGTTATGGAATATAAAAAAAAAAATTATGTAATTTAACATAGAATATAGCAGATAAAATTATTGTCAAGTAGAGAAGAATGCCATTTACAATCAATTTATTATATTATATATTATAAATTAATAATTTATAATTCTTAATTTTTGTAGAAAACTCTTTTATAAATGCCACTGAAGTATACAAAAGATTACTTAATTAAGACACAAAAGCATTTTGATGATTTTAATAAGAAAATAAATCAATTTCACACATCCCAAATCTTCCAAGAATACAAGAATATAGTTCTTATGTAATTTATGATGTAAAAATGTAAAAATCACAAACAATTGCAACTATGTGAACAACAAATCATTTATTTGTTTATTATTTATTAAGGAAAAAGGAAAATAAATTTGTTTTTGCTAATCTCTGTTCAGCATAAACAAAAGTTGTAGTTAACTTATCAAACCATTCATAGTTTTTGGTATTTTATTTTATTTTTATTAATTAATTTATTTATTTTGACAATTAAATACAATATATAAATAAAATTAAATAAATATTTAATGTATAAATATTTAATATTTATTTATTATTATTTTTAAATGTATAAATATTTAATATTTATTTTCCTATAATTTCAACCAATTTCATATTCGATTAAATACTTTTTAAACTCTTTACAATTGTCTGCCAAGCATTTATGAACCACTTTGACTTTTGTTTTTATTGAACAACTTTACAGTGAGTTATGTATGTATGTATGCGTTCAAGCACATTGGCCCACATTGAAGCGCTGCAATGGCTGAAAACTTTAAGGCATCAGTTTAATACAGTACATGGCGAAAATTCTTTGGATTGCAAAGCAAAGTTTTGCAGCAGCATGCGAAAAATGGCAGTGGCGAAAATGCCAGAGGCCTGTTACTCGTCAGCTACAGTTGAGGTTGGGCTCTTGGCCTGGCCAACAACTGAGGCGGGCGACGTGACATGTGACAAGAACTTGCCGCGACTGCCTGCAACAGCAGATGCTGCTGCTTGTGTTGCTGTTGCTGCTGCTGTTGCTGCTGGGCTACAAAAATGATGAATGTGCCAATGTTTCTGGCCTGCAGCATGAAAATCTCTAGCACCCTGCCCGCCTGCCTGCCTGTCCTGTCAGCGTTGTCTCAACTTATGCCGGCTACACTCGAGCAAAACTTCTTAGCCAGTGTGTAAACGCAGTTGGGCCGCAACTTTCTGTGGCCGCCATCGTTGCAGCCGTTGCAGCAATTTTTGGATTATTAGACAACACTTGGTGCAATGCACATAATCTTTTGCCAAGTTTATCAACAACGCAAAAGTTTTTGTAGTGTAACGCCGACCGTCACCTAACCATAAATGCTGAAATTGTAAAATGAGTTTATCGAGCCCATCGCATACGCATTAAGCCTCAAATAGTTTGTGGGCGTTTCGTTAGGTTGGTGGTACAGGAAATTAAATCCATGTGTTGAGCAGCCAGGGCGCTACATAGGCAAGTGAGAGACATCACAACACAAACGATGCCGCCATGTGTACAGAGCTTGGATGGGCAGCCAACCGCATTGATGAGCATTTGCTATTGTCAAGCTGGTGGAGCGACGTGTTGGGTGTGTGCATTCAGTGTCGCTGCCAAAAATAATCACAATATTAATGAGACTTTGCTATTCGTCGTTACACGTTACTCGTTACTCGTTACCCGTTTATTCGTTACTTGCAACACTGACAGTGCCTGCGCCTGTTTCTACGCGCTTCTGTGACAAGGGCGCTTAATTAAGCGCACAATGTGCATTCGAGAAATTTTGTAATTTCCTATCCATCAGCTACACGTATGCTCTTATCGCTCATTTTGCTCTGATGAATAGACAAGAAGCGAGTGTATATATATATATGTGTGTGTGTGTGTGAGTGCCTTTGTATGCAACGGTTCGAGAAACAATAAGCTCTCTTCAATGTTTGTCTTTTTGAGCAACAACAAAGCAGCTCGAGCTCAACAATTCAGATATGACAATAAGGCAAATGAATTGAATACATTTAGATAGACTCTGCAAACATATCGTACGCCCCTGCCACCGGCCCGACCCTTTTCATATGAGCAAAGAAAGCTGTATAGAATTACAATAGAAATTTCATTTTACCTTCTCTGCTCAGCTCTGAATAGTGGCCCAAATTTTCATATTTATATAGAATTTTGTAATGTAAAAATTTAGCAGCATATGAAAAGCATTTTACATACTACATTCAGCTGTGTCAATTATTTATTTATTTTGCTCAAAAAAAAAAAAAGAAAACTGAGTTGTGTAAAGAATTTTTTGTTTCTGGCAAATAGCTAAAATTGTGTAGTTAATAATAATAATATTTGAAAGCTAAATTAAAAAGAGTTTCTATAGGAAACAATTTAAGCAAATTATATTCTCAGCTTTTTTGATTTATGATAAACATATTTAAAATAAATTGTGTTGGAATTTGTAAATTTCTTTAAAAAACATTTGAATTCTTCAATTAGATAAACGATTTTGATTTATTTTTTAATATATGAAAAAAACTTTTGAATAAATTCAGTTATAAATTACTTGAATAATTTATGCTTTAGTTGCTCTAAACAATAGTTTCTACTCGATTTTTAAGGTGTTTAAAAAAATTATTATTATTACTATTCTTTTTTTATTTTTATACAAAAGTTTGGTTTTCTTTAACAAAATTCTTAATTGCTACATGAATATTATTTATTTTTAATTCTTCTATTTAAACCAAAAACTAAAAATTTTCTTTTTCTTTTTAAATTATGTAATTAGTTTTAAAATTATACCTTTAATAAGTCAAACGAATTTTGTTAATTATTATTCATTAATAATTATGAAAAGGTTTTAAAAAATGTTTTCAATTATATTTACTAAAAAAATAATTTCTTTATATTTAACGTTAGTTTTTAATTTTAATAAATTGATAATTTAAAATATATAATAAAACAGTATTCAATTTTTAAAACTTCCATTGATTAATAATTTATCAGATAAAAAATAATATTTTATTTTTATAATTGAATTCTCAGCACACGTGAGTTATTTTCAATTAAATTCTAAATTCTAAAATTTAAGAAAATCGTGTTTATATTTCATATTTTTTAAACAACAAATCCTGTAATTTTCATTTGATTTCATTAAAGCCAACAATTTCTGGTCTGCCTTTTGCTTGAGTGGAAAAACTTTAACATATGCATTCGTAACATGTGAGAAATTATTTTTCGTTTATATCTGTAGTGCAGTTTCATAAATTGAAACAATAATTCGCAGTTACAGTTGGGAAACATTGGAGAACATTCAGTTGGAGTTGCCTCAATTTACATGCAGACCAAACAGCCTCACGGCATTGCCTTCGCAACAGGCCGAACGAGCCAAACGAATATATTATAAATGAATGCTGCATATTTGTAGTTTTTGCGCAAGTCTTTTCTCCCCTCATTTTTTGTTTTTCTCCTTTACTTTCTTTATTTTGTATACCCTGTGTCTGTGGAAAAACAGGGCATAATAATTTTGTTAAACACGCACAAGGAGGCGAGCTTCACAAGTGAAGCTCGAAGTGTTTTAAAAAAAAAAATTTGAATATGAATATGATAAATTGTTAAGTACTCAGCTATAGCTGGGCTCAGGCTTTTCTCTAATTTAACAATAAATAATAAACACTCTCATTTAAAATTGTCTGTTATAATTAATAATCGTTGCCCTTTGAGCCGTAATCGTAGCTTGAATACCACAAGAGATGGACTAATGTTTACTGTGAACTATGAAGATCCCCTTAATGAGTACATAGATATTGGAGTTTGGATATTATTGTTCAACAATTATGTTGCCATGGAAGTGCACACAGTGCTGAGAGCATCAGCATTTCCCCAGAGTTAAAGGGTATCTGCAAGTCGCGTAATTCCGCTTGTAGGACTAGCTCTTACTTGTTTTTCTTTTTTTCGCGAATGTTTCACAGTCGGCTGTGATTTTTGGGCCGATTCTTTTTTGTTTGTTGAGGCAGACTGTGTGTGTGTGTGTGTGTGGGTGTACAAATATGCGCAAGGGTAAAGAAAGAAAATCACACGACGATTTTCAATTGAATGGCGGAAATGTAACGGAAATAAATTTACATAAATACAATATGGTGCGTGCTTGTTGGTGCCATTTTATTTGCACAATATATATTGTGCATGCACGCACAAACATATTTGCACAGCGCTGAGTATTGATTTATATACATTTGTATTTATATATGAATATTTTTTTCTTTCACATTCTTATTATTTTTGGTTTTTAGATATTCCATTTGGCACACAATCAAATTTAAGTCGACAACTTTTGGTTATGCCAGAAAGCCTGCTGTCTGCTGCTGTCTTGCATGGCACTACTTTAATGCCAAAAACATTTTTGCCATTTCGTGACCAAATTTCGAGCACTATCACGTGTGTTACACACGCACACTCGTTTACACACACCTGCCTATCGAGGCAGCCATAAGCTAAGGGCAAGAACAATTTTTTCCTATTTTTTCTAAGAGCATGCAGCATGCATTATTTGCATAAGATAAAAGATGAAAATAAAAAAATAAAACAAGTAAGAAAGCTCTAGTCGAGACGGCTCGACTACGAGATACCCTGAACCCTGCAAAAAAGTGATACTCTTCTGCTTTACGCACGTATAAGCACGCGCTCTGCTAACCGCGCAGTTGCTCTTGTATCTTCGAAAATCAAATAGAAAAGAATAAATAATAATAAAAAAGAAAGAAATAATAAAAAAAATAAAAATAAAAATAATAAATTATGAAGGGCTTAGGCGAGGCTAGAACCTCCGACACCCTAACATTCGTTGCATCTGTCTAGCCATCTACACCACGGCTCACTTGAACGGCAGAGTAGCGAAAATGAATGAAATTCGCCATATACGAAAGAAACACTAAAGCAGTGGCTGAAAATACAAATACAATTCAAAGACAATTCTAACGGAATTCAAAAACAATTGTGATTCTTAGAATATACACGCATAGCAACATAGAAAACAGCCCAAGACTTTTTGTGTGTATACATACATACATACATATGTGCACACGCATACGAAAATTGATTTGCATTGCTGAACGTTGCTTGCATTTCCATTGTTATTTTAATTGTTTTAAAATTTTTTAAATATATAATGGAATGTAATGAGAGTTCAGCATATGATATACATACATATTCTATTTAACATTTTAGGTTTTTTTTTAGAAATCATAACTCTTTTACAATTAGCTTTACATGCACAAATATGTACATATGTATGTACACACGCTGATCTACGCTTGCACACATATACATACATACATACATACATATGTATGCATGTATGTATGTATGTATGTATGTGCGCCCGCGTCTTGCTGTATCGCTCCCTTGCTTGCTGGGCCACATGGGTTTTGATGAGAAAACTTTATGGACTAATAATTCTGTTTCTAGATGGACAATCATATTGATATGTTCAGATTAAGATTATGTTATTCATATCTATATGCCAAACCAAACTGTATGTCTCTAGTATTTGAAATGCATTTTTTACACATTTGGGGGTGGTGGGGCTAATTGGGGACCGGAATCCAAAATCTGACAAAAACCGAAATTGTATTAAATTAATATCTATATATATGCAGAAGACTTGAAGACTCTAACTCTAAAGATGAATTATCTAGAATTTTAAAACTGGTTCCCGATAAATTCGTTTATCGATAACTTGCCAAATATACAAGTTATCGAATTTCTGAAACAAACTCGTACTGCGCGTGCAATATACGAACCTAACATAAAAAGAATGAACTCTCTAGCTTTTGTATCTTCGGAAATCGACGCGTTCAAACATACGGACAGACGGACAGACGGACAGACGGACAGACGGACGGACAGACAGACGGACATGGCTATATCAACTTTTCTCGTCACCCTGATCAAGAATATATATACTTTATGGGGTCTGCCACGCCTCCTTCTGCCTGTTACATACTTTTAACAAAACCATTATACCCTGATTTCCCATTTTCAATGGGCTCAGGGTATAAAAATAAAAATGTTTAAATCGACTTGGAACGTTTGCTAGATGCTCTCTAAAAAATATGCCATAAATGGAAATATATTTATATAAATTATAAATACATATATAAATTATAAATATATAATATAAATATGATATGTTTTTTTTTTTTTTTTTTTTTTTTTTTATATATGTCATAAATTGTTCATCGGAAACTTATTTTATAAAAGAATTATTTATATTATTATAAAAGTATTTATATATTTTTATTAGATTTCAAGCATTTTTTTTATGGTTTTCAAAAAATATTTGATTAGAAATTTTATCGTATAACATGATCGTATAAAATTATAAAACCATATAATTCCGACAGTATCATGACACGATGAACATTCTCGCCATATTGAGGGGGCCTTGCACACACCGGTATTAGCTTGTGATCATCTTTATGTTTGAATATTAATGAATCTCTGCCTTTGAGTGATTCGAAATTCTCGGAATTTGTGATATTTACGATGCCCTTGTGCCAATCGTAATAGCTCAAGTCGGTGGGTTTCGGCTTCAATAGTTCACGGCCCTCGAACACGGCGCGCCAATTGGTATGATCCGGCTTCCGTAATGTACAGTCGTGCAGACTTTGTGCAAAGTCAATGTAGCCAGAGATATCGAAGCCACTGCGCTGACGCACCTGCAGAAATATGATGGTCTGGCCAAAGGCAAGCCATGCGATAGATGCATATGTATATAAATGAATATATGTATATGGGGCCTTACTGATAGTTGATGTAGTAGATTCGGTTCCTCACGGCGTGTTAATGCTGCTAATGCTGCATCAGTTCCCTTGAAGTACTGACTATAGAGTATGCTTGATAGCACCTTCGGATTCATGAATTCCAACATCTTGGCACGAATTTTATTGAACTCAGCTTCTTCATAAACACGGGCAGTGCTACGATAACCAAGCCGCACCAACCGCCTAACCGGTCGCATACTAGACAAGTATCGATAGTCTTCAGTTCGAATGAACGACGTTAGATAGCTTTCATAGCTATCGAATTGCAGCAGACGAAAATCTGCATTGCCCGCCATGATGAAACCTTTTGTGTTCTCTTGTTAATATCGAAATATGTTTCTGTATATTATGTGTATTTCTATCTATTGCTTAATATATATTTATGTATTTGTATGTGTATTAATATGTATGTTTATATAGACTATTTTGTGTTATGTTTTATTTTGCTTGAATAGTTCGACAAGTTACTTTCCTGTAGCTTGTATACCTTATTTTGAACAGTGTCACAGGGCATGCTGGCGGGCTGGCTGGCTGACTGGCTGACTGCTTACAGGCAAAAATGTGAAAATGTATTTTCTATAAGAGCCAAGCAAAAACTCACAACGATGAGAACGATGCTGATAAAGACAACACACATTGAAGAGACAAGGAACGTGGCCGCCTGTCGCCATTTTGTTGCATTTGCGACTTATATGCATATGCACACATGGAGAGAGAGAGGGAGAGACACACTCGTCTGCATGCATGCATGCTTACATGTGTGTATATGGGTCCCCAACTCAAACGTGCAGTAAAAATTACATTTTCCTTGCACGAACATTTGCCACAACCAACAGCACGAAAATGCACAAAGATTTTCTTGTTCTTGCGCACTTTTTTTTTTGCCTTTAGTTCTCTTTCTTTTTTATTTTTTGGTGGATCGTACTTTTGTTTTTACTCGAACGTTGGCGGAAAACGTTTTCCATTGGCAGCAACATTGGCAGGTCCGACGACATTCTTGAACATTGGTCAATACTTTATGGAAATGGAAATTAGTTTCCCCAAAAAAATGAAGAAGAATTTACAATTGTCTCTTTAAAATATAATAAAAAATCGGTAATATAAATAAATGCGTTTGGAATTTAAAGAGATTTAAGATTAATTTATATTGAGGATATTAAAACATATATGTTTTTAAAATATATTAAAATTCATTTAAAAAAATTATATTTATTTATTTATTAATTTTTTGTTTTTTTTTTTTTCATTAATATCATATCAGATAGCAAATCTATTTAAAATAATTATATATTTATTTTTTTTTCATATTATTTCTTTTGTATTTGTTTATTTATTTATTTTATTAATGTATTTTTATGTATTATTATTATTAATATTTTTTTATTTTTTATTTTTGTTTTTTAAATTGGGATATACGGCATAAACTAAAATTCAATTGATTATTGATTTTAAAAAACGATAGGCAAGAAAAATAAATCAAATATTCATTAAAATTTGTAATTACATATAACTATACATATTTCATTTATTATTTCAAGGTACTTAAAAAATATAAAGAGCTATGTAATTATATAAAATAGATGCTCTAATTATTATTTAATCTTATTATATTAATCATAAATTTAACCATAAATAATAAAAGCAAATAATTAAATTTTATTCTCTAAAAAGTTATTTCAATAAAAATAATAAAAAATATAAAAAAATATATTTTTAATTTCTGTTTTTTTTTTTTTTTTTTTTTTGTTTGTTTAATAAGCCTTTTATGTTTAAAATTATTGAAAATTTAGAACAATAAATAATAAAAGCAAATAATTAAATTTTATTCTCTAAAAAGTACATTCAATAATAATAATACATTTTTTTTTTATTTCTATTTTTAATTTCTGGTTTTTTTTAATAACCCTATTATGTTTAAAATTATTGAATATTTTGAACAATGAATAAAAAAAACCAAATAATTACATTTTTATTCAATATAAAATTAATTCAATTATAATAAAAAAATAAATATGTATTTTTTATTTATGTTTTTTGCAAGTAAGATTTTTATGTTTAATATTATTTAATATTTTGTCTAAGAAATTATGCCTGCTAATGTAATAAAATAAGTAAAGAAATAGATTTGTAAAGTAAATTTAATATTATTAAATATAATATTATTAAATAATACAAAATTATATATATAAAATTCTATTTATATTTAACAGTAAATCTAAAATATATAAAATTAAAAATTCATTTATGATTTATGGGTTTTTAGTATATTTGAAAATATATTAAATATATTTCATGCACACATTCTCGCTCCACTGTGCCCGTAGACTATGTTAGTTTAAATGGCGCAGAAATCGGTTTTACCACTCGTACGTTTGGCATATTTTACAAATGCATTTGACATAAATTTTAAAGGGCTTAAGTGCCACAGCTTTGCCTGTCCCATGCCGCCAGCCAGAGCCAGGGTCCACGTAATGTGCCACATGATAAGAAGACGACAACGCCTACGTCTAGAGAAGGATGTCGAGGCGTTTGCTGGGTCGTTAAATCTTTGCCGGGTGCAGACATAAAATAGGGCAATTACAGTAAAGATCATAAATTATGCGAAAGCCTCGCAACAAGTGCGCAATAAAAAAAAAGAGAGTAGCAAAAATAAATAGAAGAAAAAAATACAATAGGAAATGGGACAAACGTCAGACAATCATCAGTCACAGCAGTCGCAGTAGCAGCAGCAGGATTTGGGGTATTCCCGAATTGAAGAATGTGAAAATCTATTATAGGATTTTCGCATTTCTTTCGCTCTGTCGCTTTTGCATGTGTGTAAAGCTAAGCCAAGTACTTGGTACTGGCTATTGCGTACTCAGTACTCACTACTCAGTAGTTGGTCGTCGGTACTCGTGTCGTTTATCAACTGTCAGGCAAAATGCATTTCAGCAGCTGTTGACAACAATGCGATGCGAGTTGCTTATCCTTTTCAAAACCTACCAGCTGCAGCCCCGCGACGTCTGCCCATGCAAATAGGTTTTACTGCTGGCGCATTAAGTGTATGCGATTTCCTTTCAACAAGGACAATTTAATGCAAAAATGCATGCTTGACAGCATCGTCGAGTTAGGGGGACAGAGCGGCAGCGGCAGAGAGAGAGGGAGAGTGGACGAGGACGGGTTAAGCGGCACTTCAGTTATGAATAAATAATCGTACCTATACGAACTTGACTCTTGAGCATATTGAATCGCATCGGCAGCGGGCTTTCATATTGAACTCGAGTTCAGTTTTCTCCAAGAGCGTTTAGTGAGGCGTGTTATCGACGGCCTTGCATGCCCGCACAACCCATAAATGTCAATTGGCCACGCAAGTGGCAAACTGGCAACGTGGCATGCGGCAACAAGTCTGCGTTCTGGTAATGGCTGGAAAATGAAAAGTGGCTGCAGCTGCAGCTCACAGCGTGTCATAATTATAGATGCTTATCGCTTCATTTGTGCAATATGCATAAGCTATTTAACGCTTGAGAGAGCTGCTTGGAAATTTATCATGAAATATTTAAATTAAACTAATTCAATTAATAAAGATATCGAAATGCTTGTATTCATTTCAATTTTGGATTAATTGAATTAAATGAAATATAAAAATTCAACAAATGAATTAGTTGTTTGAACATGTTTTATAATAAAATTATATATTTAAGAAATAAAATTTAAATATATAATATATTCGAAAATATATGTCAATTTTTATTTTTTTTTTTTTTTTTTTGGTAAAATAAAATTATTATTATTTTTCTTTTATTCAAGACAATCTTTTTATTGAATTTCAGATTATAATTATTTATTTTATATTATTTATTTTTATTTTTATTTTATTTTATTTATTTATTTTATTATTTATTATTCTTATATATATTTATATATCTATTTAATTTGACGATAAATTTTATTACATATACTTTTAATGAATTTATTTTATAAGAATTTATTTAAAACAATTAATTTTAAGCTTTCTATAATTACATAAATGTACTTAAAAACAATATATATTTACACAATTTTCATAACCTCTAAATTTTTTTAATAAATTGAATTTATCTGCTGCAATGTGAATGACAATTGCTTTAAGCAGACGCAAACAGCTAGAGGAACAAATCGTAAATTTAATTCGAATCAAAGGTTCGCATAACAGATGAAAAGCGCAGAGTTTTCCGCAAGCTTTTCATGAGATGCTGCTGTTTGCCTCGGCGTCTGTCAGAAAAATAAACAAAACTGCAAATTTTATCGTGCTGAACGTTTATGCGCAAATTGCTTCCAGGTTTCGCAGCGTTGCCTTGCTGCGTGTCTATCTGTCGCCTTATCGAATTTCAGACAACGGCAGACATTGAGAATGATGCCAGGACAACAGACTGCCAGGAAGCCCGGATAGCTGGATAGCAGGATACCAGGACGTTAGGACATTAGGACAACGCGCCGCAGCTTTTGACAATGGTTGACGATTTTACTCAAGGCAAGGGAAACTTTCATTGCTCAAGGCGTGAAATGAAATCGACAGTAATTTGTGTTTATCTCACTCAATTTATATACATATATATTTTTACTAAACATGTATCTATATAGACACACATCTATCTATTTGTGTGTAACAATAACAATTGTCAGAAGTTGTGAGAAAAGTTCTGCAACAGGAAATTACTTTAATTTGTGAAGTTGACTTTATCAAACTAAATGATCGCATACAACTTGTACACAACTTGTACTTGCCAACCGCAACTTGGTATTTTCATCGATGGCTTAAAGTCAATAAGCCAACTTCATCATATTGCCATATGTTGACTTCTATGGGCACCAGATGGATATGGAAATGGAAACGTCTAAGTCGCTTTGATGGCGCATAAGTAAGTGTTCCATGAATAATTCATGACCTATTTATACAAAATCGAAATGATAATCGTGCACTTTAGCATTTAAATCAGAGTAAAGGAGCCAGGGAAATGGGAATAGAAGTAGAAAGAGATGCTTTAGCTGGCAAACAACAGAAAAGAGTGAAGTGGCAAACAAATTTACATAGAATTGGTGTGAGCGACATTTCTAAATGTTTAAATTATTAAGTAAAGCCATGTCAAATAGCTAAAGGCAAAGCAAAGAACATTTTAGCTTTGCAACTCGCATCAGGTATACAAAAGACCTGGTCTAAACTTGACAAGTATGTTAAGCTTGGTGTTCAGCTAAGAAAGGTATACACCTTTCTATATTAACATGATAGAATGTAATGCAAAGAGATGTTATAGGGCTTATGTTATGCATAAATAAATGCATTTTTAACAGAGCTCGCGCATTTAAGAAAAAACTCAGAGAGCTATCGATTGCATCAGCTCTTCAATTTAAACATCGTTCGGATTATGCCCGAACATATAATTGAGTTTTATGAAGCAAACTGTCTTTTGTGTATGTATTGGTGCATATTCGAAGGTTCTCTTCGCTAAGCACATCAATAGCATAGGTGAGTGTGAATGTGAAGCTTCTTTGCAGTGCTCTGCTCACTTACTGAAACTCAATGTGCGAGTGTCCATCGTATCGCTCCCTTAATGAAATTTGTTAAAAGAGCTTCACATGAATAGCTCAACTCAAGACGCTCAATTGAAAATAAAGTTGGAAAGACTCAAAAACTCTTGCTCAGAGCTTTCGGCTAATCACGCCAGCAGAGCATGAAGGTTCAAGCGATTAACAATTATTTGCGAGCTTTGAAATTTTATAATATAATTTATAATAAATTAAAATATAAATGATAAGTTTAAAATATAAATATTTGAAAGTTTTATTTGTTATTTTAGTTTATTAAATCAACAATAATTCAGCTCAAATTTCCTCAATGACAATTCAATTTTCATATAATAATATTTAACATTTCTCTCACAAGCTTTAAAGCACATCTAATTTTTCTTGTAAAAACAATTTGTAATGATGCCGTGTTGAAGGCGAATTAAACAATGACAGGACTTCAATCACAGTTGCAAACAATTATCCAGCTAAGGCCAACAGCAAATTGGCATTCGGTTGGCAAACAATCATTAGCCAAAACTGTCAATAACATTTCTCAACCTAAACACAAATGTCAAACCAAAACATGGCCATAATGATAAATCAATAACACACAAAAATGAAAAAAAAAAAAACATAAAACCGAAATTAGATTCTTTTTTTTTTTTTTTGTATTTCCTGCTAAAATTAAATAACAATGTTGTCCAAATTGCCATTGCAAATTTATTACACGTGAATGCTGGTCGAAAAATTGCAACTAAAACGCATTTGGTTGTCAACTAGGCTGGCTGCCAACTGAAAATTATAATTGATGCGATATTAATACGCGTACCGCAATGTTTCAACCAATACTCCACTCAACATGGTCCCCTAGCTGCTGATGTTGTTGAGATTGATGCGCTGCATTGCGCGAAAAAAAAAATACTACATGGGTTTAGCAACAGGCTGAAAGACTGAAAAAGCCTCCTCTGCCTGCCCTCATCCAACTTCATTCCATTTCAACTGACTTTGATGGCATGCGTCATTAATGTCACACACACACAGATACACAGACAGATACACATACATACACAGGCCAAACGTTCACAATTGTCATCAGACTTGGTTTGGCTTTTTGCCGGCTGGCTGTGAATGTGTTTCTGGTCAGCTCAGCTCAGCTCCACTCTGCTCCACTCTGCTCCACTCTGCTCTGCACCACTCTGCGGGCATTGTGGTAATTAGATGAATGTGCCATAAATCATTTTCTAAATCATTTGTTGCCAGTTGCCAGTTGTCTCGGGGCTCCTGTCAGCCATGCAGTACAGCAGCACATCTTTCTCTTCTCATATGTTGCTATGTTGGACATTTTTGATTGCATTTGTGTTCGGCTAACTGGCTAATTTTTTTTCAATTTTGAATATTAGTTGCAGACAGAGTTGGGCTTAATCTCAAATCACTTCTAAAGCTGAAAATTTAAATTGCAATATTATCATTAATTTTATGCACAAATTAATTACAGGGTTTGGCACAATAATTAAAGAAATAATATATTTAATAATTAATTAAATAATTTTACATATTTTACTAATCATTTTAAATAATATTTTTTACTATTTATAAAATCACTTTTATAAATTTCCTATTGAAATAAAATTTTGAAATTAATTAAAGAAATAATATATTTAATAATTAATTAAATAATTTTACATATTTTACTAATATATTTAAATAATATTTTTCACTATTTATAAAATCACTTTTATAAATTTCGTATTGAAATAAAATTTTGAAATTAATTAAAGAAACAATATATTTAATAATTAATTAAATAATTTTACATATTTTACTAATATATTTAAATAATATTTTTCACTATTTATAAAATCACTTTTATAAATTTCCTATTGAAATAAAATTTTGAAACCATCAGAAAAAAATTAAAAATAATTTATTGGCAATAATTTATGGTACATATTTTATATAAAGAAAAATTGATGATTTTTATTTTTATTATTTTAATTTTAACATATACATATGAATTGTCATGGTAATATTTCCAATAATTTTACTTTTATTAATTTTTTGTAATCTAAGGAAAAGTCTGATTTTAATTTTTATTTATTTTATTTTATTTATTTATTTATATTTTTTGTGTATATATTTATTTTAAATTAAAATTTTCAACAAAACTTTTTAATTCAATTACTTTTTCCCACAAATATAATATAATATAAATATTTAAGATTAATTATTTATAATTATAAATATTTTATTATTATTATTTTTTACATTTGATTTTTGTTAATTGAATTTATTTGCATTTAAAGTTATTTTTAATAAATTAAAATATAATTTTTTATAGTTTTTTTTATTTATTTTTTTTTATTTCAATTCATTATTATTTTATTTGACATTTTCCACATACACATCAAATAGTTCTAATTATTTAAAAATAATAAAGTGCACTAAATATTTATAATGTAAATATAAATTACCTATAATTAGTTGAATTACAAAAATACATAAAGCCCATTGGGACTAGCTTGCTGCAAAACGTTGTTTGCTGTATTTCAGGTCGGCCGAGGCACTCTCAGCAACAAACAATAACAATAGCAACAGCAGCAGAGACCACAACAAACATGTAACTCATTATGCAAGTCACAGCAAGAAGCTGCCCAAGGATCAAGCTGCAGAGAGAGACGAAGGGCCGAACTCTGTTTGCTAACTAAAACGCATATTACAATCGGGATACGCCCACCAGTAGCAGCACCAGCACCAGAAGTAGCAGCTAACTACTGGCAAACAAACATTGGCAGTCACACCCATACCCATACAAATAAACAGAATAGATGATATGACCCTTCATAGTGGAGCTGGCAGCAATAGCTGTTAATTGTGTACAACAAGTAAGAAATTGCAGTGAAAACAAAATGAACTGTGGCAGGGAATGTCAAAGGAGATAACGCAGGACAACAGCAACAGGACCAGCACCAGCACCAGCACCAACAGCAGTTGCAAAAAGGTCTGGGCGTAACCGGGGCAAAGTTAAGCCATATAAAATAGAGCAACAGCTATAGCAGATATACCAAGTGGACCATATGTGTGGGCAATTGGTCTTGGCTTGGTTGCAACTGCAATTTAAGTGCTAAAAGTCGACGCTGTCAGCTAATCGCATTGGCGCTACGTTAAGCGGCTTACCTACATACTATATATACTTAAATATATATATATTACTGTCTGTTGTATCTTAAAGATATACACACACACACACGGACACATATATAGATATGTATGTTTGGGGAATGGAGCGCTGTGCACAAGGTATGAAATATGGGTGCCACATGTTAATTAAGTTGCATGCCACAACAAAGGGCAGCAACAACAACAGCAACAACAAGGACTCTACAGTTGGACTTTGGGCTTTAGCTTTGGCATGTTTTATGCAGATTTATGGAGCGCCAAGAGCCAGAGACTGCAGCAACAGCAAAACTTTTGCACAATTCAATTGTTGTTGGCTTTCTAATGTCGCATTAATGCCAGCACACACACACACACACACACACACACACACACAGACATAATTAATAGTTGCAAAAGGTCAAAAGTTTATATATTTATAAGTATGTATGTATTTTTGTCTATCTAATACTGGCATAACATATTGTTATAATTTCTTTAGGTTTAATTGTAATTTATGCATTTGGCTGCAAGGCTCTGTGATTTATTGCCGCTTTGCAATGCGTTCTAGCACACTGGTAATTAAAACTATCACAACAGGTGAGAAAATATTTATGGGTAAATATTACATATATATATGTGAAAGCTAGCGCGTCAAAATTAGTTAAGGTGTCTCTTAGTAATATATGAGTGCATTGGCCTTGTGCTCATTCTAATATATTTCTTTTACTTGAATAGAGCTTCGACTCGCAGCTTCTGCCTGCTAATCAGGCAGTAAATACTGAACTGACTGAAGTTAGAAGTTTTGCTCTTACAATTTCAATTATCTCTCCCACTCTTTCTCTCTCTCTCCCTCTCTCACACATATCTCATTGCATACATTATTTACCAATATCTTTTAGCGACTGCTCGTTCGTCTTGCTCAGAGATTTCTATGGTTGCGGGTGCAGCAAAGAGAGCAAGATCTAGTGCAGCTAGCCGACTATCCGAAAAACTCACACATAAAAGATTACGAAACAGATCCAAGAGAATATGCCCTTCACAACTCACCTTCACACACAACTCAAACTTAAAATAGGAAAAAATGAGAGAACATTACTAGCTAATATCTAAATGGTAGATATTATCCAATCTGTGTGATTACGAGGCAAAGCTGTTTATTTTATTTATTTATTTTTATTTTTTTCGATACAATAAGTTAATTTATTAAAAATTAAAAATAAAATAAATAAAATAAAAAGAAAGATATTATTTAATGAATAAATTTAAAAAAATATGTGTAATAAGGAAATACCTTGAGCCGTTAAGTAATATTAGTTTTATTTTATTTTTTTATATACATTATATTTTAATTATATTATTATTATTATTATATATACACTATATTAAAGTGTATATATATAATAATATATATAATAAATTTAATTTAGTATAGATGAAAACTAAGTTCAAACAATATCACTGAAATTTATATTTCTTAATAAGCATTCAATTTATTTAATATAGTTTTCCAAATTTTAAATACATTTATGCTTATAACGCATTTTAAATCACTAAGTTTTTATATAATAATAATAACAATAATAAATATTAATAAATTAATCAAATAAAAATAATAATAATAAAATAAAAGAAAGGAGAGAAAATCATGCTTAAATCAAAGCTTTATAAAGCTATATAAAGCTTTGATTTAAGCTATATAAAGCTTTATATTTATAAATAATAATTTCTTAAATATTTAAACATATTAAAGTTTTTCTTTTACTCTAACGTACGTTTTCTGTAAAATAAAATATTTATAAGAAATGATGGAATTTTAGCAATATTGTGCTCTATTAAATAATAATGTATTTGATATATATAAAAAAAATTAATTTCAAATTCAAATGTTTATTCACTCATAGCATTCCAAGCTTCAATGAAACACAGTCAAGCTTTAAATAATATTATAAAAATGCATTCACATGTATTTAATTTTGTTTAAGCTACCAGCTTGACACTAGCTGTTCCACTTGAGCTGATGATGTAGAGAGCTCCAATGTCAACAAATCAATGAGAAATGCACAAGATAGACATTGGACTAATTAAATGGTGATTTGTGTCAATGATAAGGATAATAATTGCCTGGCAAACAAATCCACAGACAGGGCAAAAGAAAAGCGCACGTACTTTTTCTTGCTGGTTCCTTACACACACATTTTCTCTTTGTTCATTTCGCTGTAGGGCGTTGTGTGGTGGTGAGGGGAGGGGGCGTTGCCTAATGATGTGACAGCGATAAAGAACACAATATGGGCTGGCTTGAGCAATGGAATTTTTCTACAATATTCTTTGTATAATGACAAGTAAATGACGTTCGAAAATATTGATCCACTTGTCATGCAGTGAACCAATAAATGAAAATGAACAACAAAACAATACAACACAAATCAAACAGCACGAATTCAAAGAAAACTCAAACATCTTCACTCACTGACTCTCACTCGCTCTACTTCGCTCTCTCTCTCTCTCTCTCTCTCTCTGTCCTCTCTCTGTGCATCTGATGTCTCTGTCTACCCTATGTCTCTATCTCTGTTTGGACAAGTTATCATGAAGATGTTTCGACTCATTGAAACAAAGGCCAATCCAAGTCAATCAAACAATGGGACAGCAGCAGCAGCAGCATCTGTCACATTTCTTGGCCAGCGGGTGGGCGTGGCCCAAGGACGGCAGATAAGCAACAACAGATTGATATTTGGCTGCCCATTGAACCGTTGAAAAAATGTCAACATTAGCTACGCATTATGAGTATGTCAAGACAGTCTCGATTGCCCGACGTTGCTTGGAAATGTGCAAAAGTTATTATGAAACACATTTTCATTTTGATTTCCAATCATCAATCTTTGCGCTTCAACACTTGCCCCCAAAATAAAGTTAACCCCTAGCTCGTTTCATGACACTTGATGAAGTTCCAATATTTATTTAGTTTATTATGCCGCCTGTTGGGCCCATCGAGTGCCGTTGACAGCTCATTTTTAAATGCCGAACATCGATAACGAACGATTTAATGTAGAGTAATGTCTATTGATATATAGATTGTAGATATATAATAGTGAAATACGTATTTTATGGAACAACTAAGTTTTAGGAATGTTTTTTTTTTTTTTCTTAGAAGTTAAGGAAATTAATTAGGAAGTTCAATGCCTAATGTAATGCAGGGATAGTAGAAAGACTTTCTTCTGTTTCTTCTGTTACTAATTCAGTATTTTTCTTACATTATTTTCTCTCTTCCAATCTCTCGACTAATAAAAGTATTTTTGTACAGATTTCCGACTTGAATTCTAAATTTATTGCATATTTCTGCCAATCATTTATTGAAACTCGTTTTAAAGAGATCTGTACTTTAATTTTTTAATTAAAATATAAATTCACTTTGATTTTGATTTAAAGAAAAAAAAAAAATATAAATGAATAACGAAAAAAATAATAATATTTTTGTATTATTATTATTTCTAAAATAAAATATACAAATTTCTATATAAAATTTAAATACAATAAATTATATATAATATACAAATACATTTTCAAAAATCAAATGATTATTATTTTTATTACAAAAAATAATTTAAAAAAAAACTTTTTTCAATAACTTTCCACATATATAATCGACAAAATAGCTTTAACTAACTTTTATAAAGGCTTCAAATGAATTATTGCATTCAAGGCATCAAGATGCTGTACCATCTTGACTTTTCTTTTGATCAACTTTGAATGGAAAATCTGAACAAACAAATGTGCTGTCAAATATTATAAAAATGTTTTGTAAAAAGTGAAAAATCATGCACATCAACGACACAGTTACACCCCAATGCCAACACACAGCAGCACACACGCACACACACTCGCACAGCAAACACAGCGTAAATGGTACGCATACATTTCATTGTCAAAGCGCGCACACGTGGAAAAATGGCAACCCTGGCGGCTTTAATGGCATCATTGTTATTGTTGCTGCTGCTGTTGTTGTTGTTGTTGTTGTTGTGGGGGGTTGTCATGCTGTTTTGGCAACATTGTTGTATATGTCGACAAAATCGTCTGACTGTCTGTGCCTTCATTCTCCGAGTTACCAACATAAACGACGTGTTAAGTAAGCGAAACAGCTGCAGGGGTAATTGTGTGTGTGTGTGTGTGTCTGAATGTATGTCTGTGAGGGTAGACAGGTGAACATGCCTATATTATTGCCTCGGCTTTGCAATTGTATTAACCTTATCGCAAGCTTGATTTATGTAATTTTTGTTCCTACTTCACTTTTTGTTGCTTTGTCTCTAAAGCAGTCGATCAAGAATAACAATAGATATGTATATATTGAGTTATGTAGAATATTTATAGAGTATGAGATATATATTTTGTATATATTGCATACAGATATCAGATATGTCAACAGTTTATTATGTTTATTTTAGTTCTTTTTATACAATTCTTATTCAATTATTCTTAGATTTATCTACTCAAGTTTAATTACTTAAATAATATTTAATATATTATGTAATATTTAAAAAATGTCATATAGCATAAATTGTATTTATAATTCCTTTAATAAATATATTTCTTAAACTTTTAAAAATTTTTTATAGGATTTTGTCAAAAGTGAAAAAAAATAATTAATTAACATTTATTTCCATAAAGTAAAGTACTTCAAAGTATTTTGGAATTCTTTTATATTAAATTATATTATATATTATTATATATTAAAAATATTTAAAAATATTAAATATTAAAAAAAATTAAAGTAATCATTTATAACATTAATGTTTTTTTTTTTTTTTTTTTTTTTTTTTTTTTTTTGAAGATATTTTGATATTTATTTTTTATTTTCATTTGCTAATAATATTATTTTATTTTTTTATTTTATACATTTTATTATTACATTTTCAAAATGAATTCCTTCACATTTTATATATTCATTTAAATCTTTTAGTTGTAAAATGAAATTTTGAAAAATAATATATGTATTTCTATTTATTATCATAATAGATAGCTGCCGCGCTAGCTCATATCATTTGCAAATAATATTTCCACTATTTGAAGAAGATTTCAAATTGTTGTTCTTAGCCAGCGGGGTGCACAGATTTTAGTTGCTTGTCCGAAATAGACAAAAGACTGATAACATACTTAGCTCTAACTACGCTTGAAAGTCAGGGTATAAATTGACAGATTTTGCCTCAGCTGCATTCAGTGTCAAATGTGTCTTTAAGTGTTAAACTTTCAAATATTTCAAGTCTAATATGTGAATTTGTGAAAATTAATGCAAGTGCCATAAGTAGTAACCATTAAAAGGTCGTAATTTGAGCTCAACCTTTTAATTTACTACTTGTGATAAATGCATACAAATGGCAACAGCTAAAAGTACAATTAAATATAAAAATAAATAAAAAAGAATCACACAATATAATTATTAAGAATTGATGAAAATTCAGCACTTAAGTAGTTGATACAAAGGCGAATTCATTTAAATATCGCATTGTGTGAGCTACTTAAATGACAGATTTTTATATACAAATATGATAAAAATGGCAGTGAAGATGAAATATTAAAATAATTTGTAAAGAGACAATTTAATTTTAAAAATTTAAAAATAAATTAAAATTAAAAAAGTAAAATAAAATAAATAACAAAATAATCTATATGAAAAAAAAAAAAAAAAAAAAAAAAAAAAATATATATATATATATATATATATATATATATATATATATATATATATATATATATATATATATATATATATATATATGCATATAAATGTTTTTGTTTTTTTTTTTTTTTGCTTCAATTGAATTACTTAACAGAACTTCAAGTTATGACTTTAATTTAAATTTATCAAATAAATTTGGTTAATTAATTAATTAATTAATTTGCAAACAAATCAATTTTCAATATTATTTTTAAACACAAGTAAATTCTCAGAAGCTTTTAAAATTATATAGAAAAACTCGAAATCAAAATGTAAAACATTTATAAAGTTCAATTCAATTCAATCTTATTTTAATATATTTGTTATTATATTTAAAAATATTATAATTTCTGTGAATACAGAAATAATAAATTTTTAAAATGATTAAAAATAAAGTTTTTTATGAAAATGTGTAAATTTAAATTTGTTTATCTTTAATTAATCTTAAACAAGTTTTGTTGAACTATTTTAGTTTTATATTTTCTTAATTCAATTGAATTATTTACGTTTTGCTTAAAAGTATAAAAAAATATATATATGTATATATAAATGTATGTAAAGCTCATGGTTCTGAGGCTGGCGCCCACAGACGAAGGAACACTTGAGTTTAATAAAACAAAATCCTGCGGCGATAATTTACACACACATTCACGAAGCTGTGCGGCAAATTGCTTTGATTTAAGCGTGCCAACGTGCCAGAACAACCCACACACACACACACACACACACACACACACATATTCAAGTACACACGTCAAAAAGGAAATAAAAGCAAGCAGTCAACATCGAGCAGGGAAGAAAAAACCTGCCACAAGATGCTGCTGCTCCAAGCGCACACATTTGCTACACACACTTGTGTGGGAAGGGAAGCCAAAGGCAAACCAATTCAACATCCGTTTGCCGCTAATTCGCACACACACACACACACAGCAAGTGTCCTGACAGTAAGGATATATGAAATACGCGCAAATAACGTGTTAGGAAAATTGTGTGAAAATTGTTATATATATTATATCCGTACGCTGAAATACTTTGATATGATTTCTTATGCTCCATTCGCTGCTAAAGGTGTTGAGCATCGTTTGGCATCGTTTAGTTTGAGCGGATGTTACTGCGGATGCGAATGCGGATGTAACTACGGTTGCCGATATGTTGCGGTAGTTAGATGTTGTGTCATTTCAATGAATAGATTATCATGATTTCTATAAAAAAAAAAAAACTGTATTTGTATGTTAGGTTTATAATATTTAATTGCATTTCAAAGATATTTGTCTTTTATAAAAGTTATTATGTGTAAATTTAATGGGTTGAATATAATATAATAAAAATATATATGCAAAATGATTATAATACGACCAAAGTATTAAGATTCGTTACGTTCTGAGCAACATTACTATACTCAGTTCACATAAGTATTAAAAGTGTGTTTTTTATACCCTGAACCCATTGAAAATGGGAATTCAGGGTATAATGGTTTTGTGAAAATGTATGTAACAGGCAGAAGGAGACGTCGCAGACCCCATAAAGTATATATATTCTTGATCAGCATAAAAAAATAAGTTGAATGAGCCCTGTCCGTCTGTCCGTCCGTCCGTCCGTCCGTCCGTCCGTCCGTCCGTCCGTCCGTCCGTCCGTCCGTATGAACGTCGAGATTTCGGAAACTACAAGAGCTAGAGAGCTGAAATTTCACATGAACACTCATATGTTAGCTACGCAGTACGAGTTTATTTTGTTTTTTCGATAACTCATCCCATTTCCAAATTATCGATAAAAAATCGAAAATTCGTTTCAATTTTTTATGTTTTTTGAGCATAACTTCTACACCGTTTTAGCTACAGACTTCAATTTGTATATTTATATAGATATTATAAATACGCAGATTATGTAATTTTCAGATTTTTGATGCCACGCCCCCTTCGCCCCCAATTTGTAAAAAACGCATTTCAAATACTAGAGACTTGAAATTTGGCACATAGATACATTTAGATATTCTTAATCTACTCTGAAAATTTCATTAGGATCATCCATCTAGAAATGGAGTTATAAGCGTTCAAAGTTCAGCCCAACCCACCCCCAAGCCACGGCAGCAACTGCGCGGTTAGCAGAGCTCGCGCTCATGCGATCGTAAAGAAGAAGAGTATCACTTTTTTTGCAGGGTTCAGGGGATCTCGTAGTCGAGCCGTCTCGACTAGAGCCTTCTTACTTGTTTTTCTTTATTTTTTTTTAAAATATTTATTTCGAGCCTAACGTACCGCTAGCTTTAAGACAACTTAATCTTAACGGAAATAAAAGTTATAAATTCGCTTTATATAATATATATCATGCTAATAATAAAATAAGAATTATATAAAAGGAAATAATACTACAAATATATTTTGTTTTTCATTATACAAAAGAGGCTTGTCTAGAGAGACACATAGATGCTCTCTACCGTTCTCTCTCTTTCTGATTCTGCCAATGCCTCTCTCCCTCTCTCTCTTTCTATTTTTCTTCGATCATTTAACACTGATTGAGCATTAATATTAAAAATTTAATTTAGCCTGTTAGTTTAGGCGATATAAATAAATATTAATAAGAGCTCGCAAATATCTCTTGGACCGTTTGTGTCTTTCACTCACAGAAAAAACTCAGAGAGCAACCAATTGCTTCGCTTCTTCAATTATTTTTTTCACGAAGCAAAAGGTTTTGGTGTATACATTGGTGAGTATGCAAGGGCTGTATTAGCTTTGAAAATTGAGTGCGCCCAGGTGAGTGTGAAGACTGTTTGCATAGACTCTTTAAGCTAGCAGCTCGCTTAATCAGCCTCATTCTGCGAGCGTCAATCCTATCGCATCGTAAACGATGTTCGGGAAAAGAGTGTGATACGAATAGTTCAATCAAACACCAAAACGAGGTGAAGTCTGTCGTTCAGAGCGAGAGCGTGAGATTGATTTCACAATATTACTATATCTCCTGCGATTAGCTGATCAATTGCCTCAATGTTTATGCATCAACTTTAACAGCAAATATACTTAGCTAAATTTTATAGCCACAAAAATGTTGACGCTAAGCAATGCATATAAATATTTTGCAGGCGGTTGCTTAACTCACTTGCAAAATGGGAAACAATTCTAATTAGGGCAAAAGTAGATGACTATGGGAGGGAGATAGATAAAGAGAGAGAGGATGAGAGAGAGAGAGAGAGAAAGAGAGAGAGAGAGAGAGGATGAGCAGATTTACTATATGTAAGCCAAACTTTTACATAAAATATCCAAATACCCAACCGCTGTCATTGTTGGGAGCACGTGACAGATTTAGTTAGTGCATGTTAAATTCAACGTGAGTGCGATGAGTGCTCATCGCAATTAAATGGAAATTTATTTAATTGCGCTCTTGGCAATTGCACAATGCCAAAGACACACAAACACACTCGCACAGAGGGAGAAAGAGAGAAAGTGTGTGTGTGTGTGTGTGGTAGACTGAACTTCAAGTTGGCATGGCATACGGAGCAGTTTGTCAGTTGCATGCTTTGGCGCCCGAGCAGGGTTGCCAGGTAATGCCAAAATGTCGGCAAACTTGCACGTGACTTTGCTGCTAGTTGCAATATTTTTTTTTTTTTTTTGAGCTAAGCTCCGCCATGAGCTGACAACACGGCCACGGCAAAACTTGAAATCAAAACTAAAAATTTCTGAAAGTCACATAGCACAAAGTTTCTCATGCATACTGAAACAAGGTAGATGGGCATAACCAGGTGAGCTGGCAGTGTTGGCAAATCTAGCTGTTTTTGGTCTACTTAGATACGAAATAAATGAAAAAAATTGTAAAATAGCCTTTAAACAGGTATTGAATACAATATTTATTTGTTCGATAATATTAAGATGATATTATTAATTTTTAAAGCAAATAAGTTTTTTTATTGTTTGTTAAAAAATTTAAAAAATTTAAAATGATATTAAAATAATAAAAATATCATACTATTATTATTTTTTGAATACATTAAATATTTTATTTTTCAAATATACTCTACACTAAATAAAATTGTGATCAATAATATTTATAAATACTTATTATTATTATTATTTGTATTATTATTTTTTATTATATATAAATGCATTTAATAATTCTAAATTCATTTTGACATATATTTAATTATTTTTAGTCGTTAGGTAGAATAGCTAAAGCGCTTGTTTTTTTTTAATATTTAATACAAAAATAATAATAATTGTAATTAAAATGCGAAAGGTAAAAACTCTATTGGAATTATATGAACTCAATTCAAATTTAAATAATAGGCTGTGGCTAATATAATACAAAATGATTTAAACAATTAAAATAAATACGTTTATTTATTTTTTAACATTTATATATATGATATAAAAAATTCTTCATTTATGCTCATATGATATTTCAATGTAATGCCACACTGCAGCTAAGTCTTTCCCTTCATAATGCTTTAATAATTTTGTGACTTCAAATTCAGCTTTTTTTTTATTTGTTAGCAAAATGCATGCAGCACTGACAGCTGGATTGTGTGCTCGAATATATGGGCTTGGCGCTGGGCGAAGTCAGTAAAATTCTGTCACTGTTTGCCTAAATGATTTTGCAGTTTCTTTATTTGCTTCGCTTTTGTTGAGTCAAAACTTTTCTTTTCTTTTCCAAATCTAGTTTATTTTCTTCTCTTTTTATGCAGCCGCATAAAAACTAATATTGTGCCAGCCAGTTTATTGGAATTGAGAATCAAATAATAAAAATAAAAAAAACTTGTGCACAGGTATCTTGTAAGTTTATGGAGTTGTCCCTGACGACGAAGAAGTTGTGCATGGAAATCGCAGCTAAAATGTCGTTAAAATCGGAACCAGCAACGACAGCATCCAAAATGCCGTTAACTGTAAGACTCCACGAACTGTTCAACTTTGAGTTTTGTCTTGCGGTTAGTTTGCGATTTCTACAACGAAAAAAAAAGCAAAAGAATACAGAGCCATCGAATTCAACTGCGAGCGTATCTGCGTATCCGCAACCGCAATCCATGTTGCCATTGACTGCCTACGTGCCCAGCATTTGGCATGCAGGACGCGTTATCCTTGAGGTTCAAGTTTGGTTCGCTGTTCTGCTTGTCTATCAATACGTAACTATTTCACGGACGCGCTTCGGTGGCTATAATTAATGTTTAAATTGCGAGTTTTTATTATGCAATAGCATTTTGCGGCATAAAAACTAAGCTCATTTAATGCACAATAAAATGATTTTGTTGACTAAAAGACAGCGCTCAAAATGTTTGAACTAAGCTTTAAGCTAAATAAACTCGATTACAAAACACTTTAAAAATTGTGTTTTTACATTTGTGGAGCAGGGAAACTATTGGAAAACTATTGTGTACAAATTAATAAATTTTTTTATGCTGATGTATGAAAATAATTAGTAATTACATGAATATTCAATTAATAAATAATTAATATAATATTTTTATTATTTTATATATTTAATATATTATTTAAAATATTAATGTGAAAATCAAGCATAATTATTATATATTATCATATTAGTTACATGAAATCAATTACAAAATAATTAATATAATATTTTTATTATTTTATATATTTAATATATTATTATTTTTAACTTATCTAAAATACTAATGAGAAAATCAAGCATAATTATTAATTACATAAATAATCAATTAATAAATAATCAATATAATATTTTTATGATTTTAAAACTTTAATATATTATTATTTTTTTTTTTTCTTATACAAAGCACTAATGAGAAAATCAAGCATAATTATTAATTACATAAATAATCAATTAATAAATAATCAATATAATATTTTTATTATTTTGCATATTTAATATATTATTATTATTTTTAACTTATCCAAAATACTAATGAGAAAATCAAATATTTAATGAAACAAGCATCTAAAGCCATTAAGGTGTCCAAATAAATAATTATGCAATAAATAATTTTTAAAAAAATATATTTTTAACGGAAATATAAATATATCTTCAATAATATATTAAAATATGTATTTTATAAATATATTAAATCATCAATAAATTAATTGAAATGTTTATAAGCTTATTAAAACTATATTGAGCTTGCTGTGCAAAACATATTTATGCATATTCAATAATATTGAGAGCACAATCAATTTGTGCTTTTGGTCAAACAATTAAATTTAATTAGCTGACTTTTGTTACACACAAAAAAAAAGTAAGCAATATTCGCTTACTCAAAGTGAATTTGTATGTAGCTGAATGCATTATTAAATCGTCACAAATCAATAGAAAATTCAAAGCTTGTTAGCCAAGCGTCTGCACTTGGCCCAAACAAAAACATGTAAACCGCAGAATTACATATATATATATATATATGTTTGTATATATGTAGAGTAGCAGACTGGTGCAATGTCAAAAGGAAACGATATCAAGTGCCTTCAATCAAGTCAAACTTGCAATATAAATTCAAATTCAAACATTTTCAATTCAATGCATTTTTGTGGTTGTTGCCATTGAAGCGTTGGCAATGCTATGAATATTCCGAAAGTACGAGTCCATTTATACAAATATATATATATATGCGCTACTCTGAAGTATTCTCTTTCACTCTACCTCACTCTTTCTCTCCCTCTCTCTCTCTCTCTCTTTTAGTCCGCTAAATTGCAGCGTTTCAATCAAATGTTGCTCGGACTTGCCTTTACCTTTACCTAGGCATTTGCTGCTTTTGTTGTTGTTGGTGTGTCTGTAACATTTATGTTGGTTTTTGCACGTAAATTGCAATGCGGAGCTTTGCTGAAAAAGCAGTCAAATCATCCTAGTCGCGGTCAACAGCAATAAATTGAATTGCGGCTCGAGTCGGTGTGCCCACCCGCCCCCCGTGTTTGCCTTTCGAGTCAAATATATAAATTTTATTATTATTCGCCCTGAGTGCAACCAATTACAATGCAGTTAATTTAATTGTGTTTAATCTGCATTTACTCAGCACAAACATTTATTCATTCAAAAGCATTTGCCATAAATTATTAAGCAAGCGCTCTAACTGCCATATATTTTGTTGTTTTGCATTATCTGGCATTAACTGAATTTTCGTGTATATTTTGGGCTCTGCTATAAGCAGAAATATTTGTGAATTGAATGAATGTCTTGCAATTTTATTATAAAGTACGTATTATAAATAAATCAATATATACCTATTTATACATGTGTCTGAATGAGAGCAATAGGATTAGAAATTATTCTGGCATTGCATAGCTTTTTTATAGAAATATGAATAGACTTGCACAGCTTAGATCCTGCCATTTGTTTGGAATTATTTCTGCATAAATTTATTAGCAAATAATGAATTGTTAAACAGTATTTGTTTTACAAATTTATTCAAATTTTATTCCACAATATATATATTTATATAAATTTATTTCAATTTTTTTTATATATTTATATAAATTTTATTTTAATTTTATTTAATATATTTATATCAATTTCCTTTTATTTTCTTTATTTAATTTTATTCATTTGTGCAGATGAAAATTAATAATATATACATATATATTAACTCTATATATAATCTGAAAATGAACTAGATTTTTTATGATGCCGTTTACAAATAAAACGTGAAAATATTTTATCAAAATAATTATGCCTCGTAGTTTACTTGTGGCAAAAATAATTTATATGAATTTATTTTAATTTTTTTTATATATTTATATAAATTTTATTTTAATTTTATTTAATATATTTATATAAATTTCTTATTATTTTCTTTATTTATTTTTATTCGTTTGTGTAGATAAAAATTAATAATATATACATATATATTAAGTCTATATATAATCTGAAAATTAACTAGATTTTTTATGATGCCGTTTACAAATAAAACGTGAAAATATTTTATCAAAATAATTATGCCTCGTACATTGTGGCAAAAATAATTTATATGAATTTATTTTAATTTTTTTTTTATATATTTATATAAATTTTATTTTAATTTTATTTAATATATTTATATAAATTTCTTTTTATTTTCTTTATTTATTTTTATTCATTTGTGTAGATGAAAATTTATAATATATACATATATATTAAGTCTATATATAATCTGAAAATTAACTAGATTTTTTATGATGCCATTTATAATAAAACGTGAAAATATATTATCAAAAAAATTTTTCCTCGTAGTGTACTTGTGGCAAAAATAATTTATATGTACATAATATGTATATATAATTACACTTAATATTCTTATTTATGCTTATCAGTAAAATATGCCTTTGAATTAAAATTCCATACATGCCCTACCTCAACCGCTCACAAAGTTTGCTTTGACACATTGTCTTACCGTAATTTTTCATTATCAATAGAAAGAGTGAGAGACAGAGAGAGAGAGAGAGAGAGAGGGAGTAATCGCTACAATCAGCTGACACCAAAGCTTAACTTATTGCGTGTATATTTGACTAGCAAGCGCTCGCCTGGCCGCTTTTGGGCTCAAGTTGATTCGCTTCTCTCCTGCCACACTGAGCGTCGTCTGCCACAACTTGAGTTAATTTAATAAATCTTGAACAACTGAATAAGCTTTAAATTAATGACCCTGTAAAGTTCATATAAATTATTACGTTATCTCGGGTGCTCGCTCAGCAACGCAACTTCAGCTTTAGTCCCAGCCCCACCCAGCAGCCTCCTCCAACTCCCACACACATCGTTCCCAGTTGGACCCAGTGTAGCCCGGACCAACCATTTGCCACTGTTGGCTGGCTGGATGCCGGCACATGCCACGTGTGCCACATTATGCCAACATATGCCACAGTCGCCGACATGCCAAATGATTTCTCATTTTCAATGCCAGCAGCCGCTCAAACATATTTATTTTTTCCTCTCTCTCTCTCTCTCTCGCTCTCTGGTTGCCTTTTCTTGAAATCAAATTTGTATCAATTACAATTGCATTAACATATAATTTGTGCGCCTCTCGAATTTCACAGCAGCTGATGTCAAAATGACTATTTAAATGATTGCCAAGACAACTGTGTGAAGAATTAATACACCCGGCTTAAAGCTAAATATAAAGTAATACAAAATAACAAGAGCAACAACAACATTAGCAAACATGTTTTATTCGGAACCAAATTCTAAAAATATTTTCTTAATAAGAAAATATTTAAGCATTTAAATACCCAAGTTAAATGGAGTAAGAGAGAGGTTTTTCTGTCAGTAAAAGTGAGTAGAATATTTAGCGGGCATTGTGAGAGTATGAGAGCCATTACGAGTTACAGAAAAACTTTGCTTAATATAATAGACCAACGTGTCTTTATCTCTCGTAAGAGCTGGAAGATGGCAAGAGATGGCAAGAGTAAAAAGAATATTAATTAGATGAATGTAGAGTGAGTGTCAAGACTTCTTTTACTCATAGATATAAGTATTATATAGCATAGGTCTACACTCTGTTTCGTCCGAATATAACCTGAATAGAATCAGCTCCGTATGCTGTGTTCGCCCTTCGCATATCTAGAGAGAGAGATGACTTCTTGGAGGTGGCAATAGAAAATGTTGCAATAAACATTCTCAAATATCAAGCACTGAAGAGAGTATTGCATAGAGAGTATTTTTTCAGTAAGAGCTAGATGAAAGCCGGACAGAAGTGAGAGCAACAGAGCGCTGAAGCAACAAAGAGACAAGAAGACAGAAAGGCAAAAATCATAGAAGTCATGAAATATCAAGACTGCAGCCAAGAAAAACTTAATCGGGTTGAAAGGCTTTACTTTAAATTAGAATTTTATGAGCATTTAGAAGCGATAGTCAAAATGTGTGCCAAAAAAACATAACGAGTTAAAAAAAAAAAAATAATAATAATAATATATAATAAATATCGAAAACAAAGAGCGTTAAGGCTTAATAAGAGCTAAAGCTAGATCCACCAATAATAATAGATTATAAATTAAAATATATAATGCATAATTCATACAACTTCCGTAATCTAAGCAAACTCACATATCATGCTAAACTTTTCTTTAATTGAAAATTCTTGAAAATTTGCAACAATTGAAATAAAATCTGCTCTCACAATTATGAGTTAACTTAAGTTCAAGTTGTGTCACCAGTTCATATATAATTGAGATTTTCAATCAGTGACTCTGGCATCATGAACTCTGGCCGCAATGCCAGAGCTTTAACAAATTAACAATTTTAACCTTTGGGGTATATGCCAAAACTTCGCACCAGCTGCGCCACAATATCAACAAAAGGGTCGCAATGTATGAAAGTGTGAGAGTGTTTGTGTGTGTGTGTGTGTTAGTGTGTGTGTGCTGCAAAGACCCAACTAGATTGCTAACCAAACAAGGGCTGCATAGTTGCTATTGTTAGTTAGTTGCCTCAACGTCTTGGCCTTGCGCTGGTCGAAAGCCAAGCCAAGCCAAGCCAAGCTGTGTATTCCAATGATGACAATAAAATGGTGCTGATGATGATGATGACGATGATGATGATGACGATGATGATGATGCCACGACCCAATTTCCATATGCGGCATCCGTCGCTTTTTGGCTTAACTAGCTAAACTTGTGAGAAGTTTGCGTGCCAAGTTGGCATAACAGTCAAGTCAAACAAACGAAAGCTAGCCCCAAGACCACATGCGGACATAGCTACAGCACCTACAAACATAGCGAGACATCTGCACACCTACACCTACATCGACACAGATCCAGATAGTGGATCCCAAATCTCGGCACTTTAGCCAAAATTGTTCAGGCATTCCGCTACTTGTCCCCTTGCGGTTTAAGGGCCAAAGCAGACATGAAGTTGGCTACCGCAACTGGAGACGAGCCAGGCACGAGCCTCCAGCTAATAATATTGAATAAAATTGAATTTGGTGCCGTTAGATTGTTGTAAAATTATTAAACATGGCAACGGGTTTTGTCTTTAGCTTCCATCTCTGATGGTATGCCTCTTTGGCAAACAATTTGCGGCCTGGCCCGGCCTGGCCCGGCTCAAATCCGGCCCGTCTGGCACATAATTCAATTAAATTCTTTTGCCACAGAATTCTGTGCAATTCGGAAATGGGGCAAATTGTAATAGTTTTGCAATTATGCAGCAATTGCAAATACTCCAGATTATGGCTTAACTTTGTCAGTGTCGAGTTTTTTGGTGCGGTCTGCCAATTCAGATTGGGCAAAAATAGTTGCATTTCGAAGTGGATACAAAGTTGGTAAGCGAATTTGTTGCTATTTAAGAGAAACTTTAAGCACTTTGTAAGTAAACCAGCAAATGAATACATGACTAAATTTTCTTTAGATATAGAAATATTCAGAAATGATATAGAAACTATGAATTTATTTTGAATTTAGTATAATGCAATAAAGCTATGCTTGTACTCACATTAGTTCTTCATTACATTTGCAAAGTTGTTCTCCTTTTGATTGAAATTTATTTTCAAATTAAATATGGTTTGCAATTCAGTGATTTCATGTTAAACACTCAAAATATTTATAAAATGCATATGCAAAATAAGTCTGTTATATATATGTATTAAAAATGTTTTGTTTTGAAAATTTCCTTTTTATATTCATTTTTATTTTATTTGCTTGGCTATAAATATACACTTATCTATTTTTTATTTATTTTGTCTATGTATATTTATTACATTCTTTTTTAAATTTAATATTTTAATTTAATTTACAAAATTTGTAAATATCTATATATTTTAAATTTTTATAATTTATATTATATTATATTATATTATATATTATTAATTATAAATAAAAATAGTAAAATAATGTAATTTTTTTTTAATTATTTTTTTTTTTTATTTAAAGATAAATTTGTTTATCTATTTAATTTATTTTATTTTTTTATTTTTTGTATAGTGGTATATTATATATAAATAAAAATCGTAAAATAAAAATTTATTATTTCATTTTTTTTTTATTTTTATGTAATTTTGTTTTGTTTTTATTTATTTATTATTTGTGTATCTACTTATTTTATTTTTTTATTTATTGATTTTTTGTGTTTCTTCTTCTATATTTATATTATTTCTTTTTTATTTTATTTTATTTTGAAAGCAAAATATAAAGTTGAAAGGATATATTAATATTAATTGATGTTTAATTTATTAGGTAAAAAAAAAGACAGTAAATGAGAAAAGTTATATTTATCCATTAGAGAGTGAGTGAGTCTCAGACTGCTAGATTTCCTTGTTCATCTTATCCAAACTAATGCATTCTTATAAACCGAGCCAATTTTCCAAACAAGCAATATTCATTCGATTACATTTACGCTAAAGTGTGATTTAAAATACTACTTTCCTTTTTATCAAATTACGAAATTTTAAATAATTTTAATATTTATATTAAAATTTTTGTTGAAAATTTCAAATGCATTAATTAAGTCTGCAAGAATTTTCAATTTCATTTGAGCTCACAAATTTTGCAAATTTTGCTTAAACGTTTATACAAAAATAGTTTTACTCTTTTTTATTTTCTAGTCATAAATCATTCTCACTTTGTTAAAAAAATAATAGTAATTCTATAGCATACTTCTACACATTTTTGTATTTAAATAATTTAATTAAAATAAACTTCAGTATTAAAGAGAGTTACTTAAGACTTTTCTGTAACAATATTTAAATATCTTGTATTTAGTTTATTCTTGTTAAAAACTAAGACACAAATGCATTTATCGAGCTCTACAGTTGAACAAAAGCTGCAAAGCTGCTTACTCAATGCAAAATTTATATTGAATTTGCCAATTTTCAGGAAAGAGATAGAGAGAGTGATAAAAAGAGAGAGAGAGAGAGTCAGGAGAAATTTCTGTAAGGGAAACGAAAAAGCCACAAGATTCGCCTCAATGTAAATATACTAGCTATAAATCCGCAAATCAAATGCAATCAATTCAAATTTCACACTTCAATATTCATTAGAAATTTATTTTGCATTTTACGACAGAAGCGCTGATGGAAACTAAGGCTCTACATTCAACAGCAGCAGCAGCAGCAGCCGCAGCAGCAGCAGCAGAAGCATCAGCAGCAGGACAAGCACTAGCTAAGGATGTTCATTGAGCTCAATGCAGTGGGTGGTTGGGTTGATGGGATGCTTGGGTGCCTGGCAAGCATCCAGCAAAACGATTTTGAAATATCCTCAATCCAGCACAAACGAACATAAAAAATGGCAAATTTTGCGCAAAATTAGCTGCCAATTGTTTTCAATACCGCCAACAACTTGGCGCTGATAAATTGCAAACGGAAATTGTGTAAAATTGTGCAAAACGAAGCAAGAAATTTCAAATTGGTCGACAGCTGCGGTTGCAGCAGCTGCTATTGCTGCTGCTGCTGCACAACTTTAATTTAGTTCTCAATTTATAACAATTAAAGATGCCTAAGCAGCTGCTCGCACAGAGGCGGGCAGCCAACTGCGACACACGCGGCGTATGCGCAATGAAAAACTATGGCTAATGGCATAAGGTATGCATGCGAATGTCTCTAACTGTCTGTCTCTCTTTCCATACGTGTATGTGTGTGTGTGTGTATATTGTGCACATAACTTAATTATGCAGAAGTGTAAACGTTGCCAGCAGCAAAGAGCACATAGGGGTCCCGTTCACTATCTCCGTCCCTATCGCCTTTGCTATTCCATCTCTTTTTGCAGCGGGCAGACAATGCGCCGCTTGAAGTCTTTTCATAAGCTCAAAGTTCATAATAGGATTTAGTTAGTGTAGCTCGTTGCTTCTCATCATGATGATGATGCATATGCCAGTTCAGACCATGCTCTTGCTCTTGCTCTTGCTGTTGTTGGTTTTTGGTTCACTATTTTTTTCTTTTTACCACAGCTCTTACCGTGGGTCAAAAACTATGTTCTTTAATTATTTTTAAAATGGTAAAATATTTATATTAAAAATATTTAAATTTAAATTTATTTTAAAGAATTTTTTCTTATAAACGAAAAGATAATTAATTGACTCCGTTTAAAAATTCTCTTTAGCTTTTTATTTTGTTTAGTTTTCTTAATAAGGAGAGGAGATAAATGAAATATATTCGAGTATAAATACTTTATTTTTAATACAATCATCATAAATGTTTCATATTTTAATTAATAATTTATTTTTAGCAATAAGATTTTATTTTCGCTTAATTATTTTTGTTTACATATTTTTTTGTTTTTAATATAAATCATTTTATACTTTTTACCAATATAATTTATTTTTTATTATTATTAAATTCAGAAGAATATATTACTGATAAATATTTTACATAACTTTATTTTTAATAAATAAAAATACAATTATTTAAATATAAAAAATAATAAATTATTATTCAATAATTGATGTTTATAGAAGCAATGAACTGAAATAAATGAATATATTGATATCAATTTAAATTTTTAATAAAAGAAAATGGCCAGACTTGAAATATTCTAAAGAGAAGCTCAGAAAATTAGCTCACTATTTTTGTCTACTATAAATATATATACATATATTGCACAAAAAATATATTATTTACTCCACTGTTTGAGCTCTGCTGACTTGACTGCGACCAGACGCCACATGTCGTCCGTATGTCCTGCTGCGGCTGTAAACCAACTGGTGCTGCCATTTGGTTTTGTTGCTTTTCCCTCTCCTTCTTCTGCCTCTTCTACTTCTACTGCTTTCTGCAGTAAGTTCTTGGCGGTTCTCCTTTTAGTGCATTTGCTACTTTCACTGACAGATAAATTATGCACGTAAGGCAGAGAAAAAATGCAGGTCGAGTCAGTGGACTGGACTTCTCCTATGTTACTGCATCTTATAATTCTTGTATGAAAATAATAGCTGACTAAATGTTAGCATGTGATAATGGAAATTTATGTGCCGCAAGCACGACACACATACAGAGACACATACAAAACTAAAGTAGTTCACGGTACATGCATATTTAAGCAGTCCTCTTCAGCTACCGCAAGCCCCATGTCAGTCAAACCAGTCTCACGCCTCTTGCTAAATTTGATGCCTTGCCTTGCCCAAGCATCCCCACATACTCGTTCGCATTTGACCTTAAATGAGCGTAATTTCAACGGACTGGCTTATGTATTGATAAACATTAAAAGCCAATCAGCGTAATGGCTTGTGATGTGAAGTCTCTTTACCATTTCCCATCCTACTCATCGGTCTCAATATCTATCTTCCCTCTCTCCTCTCTGTCTATCTCGCTCAGTTACACACTTCATTTTCAACAGCTCATAAAATTGCAATCGACTTTGAGCAGTACCTACTTATGTGTATGTGGCTATATAATGACTCTCTGTCTGTGTGTCTGTGTGTGTGCTTGACTCTACTTATTCAGCTCGTCCCAACAGCCCTTTCCGCTTCTTTCCAGCCCGTGTATTGGTTTATAAAATGGCGCAGTCACATATGCGCTTAATTAAGTGTATAAATTGATATTTGGTGCAAGTTTATGACTGCATTGCAGACATTTTACTGTTTATGTCAACTGGGATTAGATGCTTATAAACATACATAGATAGCGTATGTACATACTTCTATATGTGGTATATATCTCTATACATTTATATACTTTTTACTCGCTGACTATATTAATTGGTAAATATTGTTGTATTTATGCCGTAACTCTGGATTCTTAATCAACTACATACAGCATTTTATTTGTTTCTTAAAGTGGAATATAATAAAATAAAGACTAATTTAGGTTGATTTAAAAAATATAAATACTACACACTAGAATATTTTTTTTCTTCTTTTTATTTATTTATTTTTTGGTATTTATTAATTCTAAAATAGCACCGATTTATACAGTTTTTTATGTATTTGACTTTTAGAACTATTATTTATTTTTACAGAATTAATTTTATGGGAGCACATAGTTTTTTTTTTTTTTCTATATTTAGCTCTTATAGTTATTAAAATTAAAAGTTATTGAATATTATAATTTTCGCTTTAATATTTTATTTATAATAAAACGTTATATGTGAAGAAAATGAAATTGACAACAAAAAAAATGATTAAATTATTTCGTATTACTATTTTAAGAAATATAATAAAATTATATTTCAATGAAAACTCTTGCTTAACTCTTAAGCTCCCTATAGTTTGAGAGCATATAATTTCGTTTTTTAATATCTAGCTCTGAGAGAGTCTTCGTGCTGTATACCTAGTGTAGACCCGAACAGACAGCATCACGAACTGCAGTGTAGTTCAAGAGCGCCCTCGTTGATTATTCTAAAGAGATAGCTGTCTCTTGATCATGTTCAGCATACGATAACTCTTTAATTATATTTTGTATTATATATATATTTTTTATAAAGAGTCTTACATTTTACAGTCTAGATTCACTGAAAACTAATTCGATGCTCTTAGATATATATTTGCTATATTTATATCGCTCTTTATATAACAAAAAATATATCAATTGACAAAAAGCAGCGAAAAATATCACAAAGCCAACACACACTATTTTATCCTTATTTGTATCGATATATAAAACAGTTTATATAGAACTTTAGACATACATTTTCTATATAAATTGATGTTAAAGATAAACATGTTAAATTTAAACTAAAAACAAAAACTCAGCAAATTTGGCTGCTCTCAAAATGAAGGAAAATAATCAAAACTTTGCCTGAACAGAAAAAGTTCTTATAAAACACAACTCAGCTTGAAGTGTAACCTGTCTAAATACAAGTGCCAGTAAAAGAAAAGAGAAGAAAAACCAAAAACCAAAACTTGCGAAACAATACTCATTAAAGAACATATTAATTTGTAAGCGACGTTGCAAGCATTTTGCGGTACATCAACTTTCTGATGGAAGTTCGTTTAAAACAATTAGGAGAGATCTCGCTCAATGGGCCACTCAGGGGAAATTATGAGAGCTGCGAGTCGAAAAATGAGAAACGCAGCAACTGAAGTTTGCCCAACTGGCACTAATAGGCGCTAATTTTGTTAGCCCAGAAAACAGGAGCTGTTACATTGCGCATTGTGGGCATGCCAAATACATTCGCTGATGGACAGACCAAGTGGACTGATGGACTGATGACGGATGGAATCACGGAGGCGCTGCCCAGACGATTTAACAAAGTCAGTGCAGTGCCCAGACACTAATTCCATTCATTAAAAAACTTTTTATATGCCAATTTTTGCTGTTCTCCATGCCATTATGCAGTTATGCTGGCACAAACTTTCAAGCAGCAACAACGGCAGCTCGTCCTGCGACAGGCTTCACTGTCATTTTTTTCTTCTATTTTTTATTTTATTTTTTAAACAAAAGCAAAAAAAAAAATAAAATAAAATATGATTACTTACTTTCACGCTGCTGTACATCATCAGTCACATAATGAAGTTGCAGCTGGTGAAAAATACTCGTAACTTCGTAACTTTCACAGTTTATGACTTGTCCGCGCTTGAAGTGGATACTAAAACGCAGGATGCAGATGAAGCTGAAGCAACTCGCCAGAGAATGCGGACAAGCGAGCAAATTAATTAAATTTCCCTTTAAGCTACGTGGTATGCTAAGCATTTCAGATGTTCTCCACTCTCTTTCTATCTCTTTGTTTCCACTCAACAACAGACAGAGAGAGTCTGTTTCTCTTAGTCTATTAGCGAAAATTGTTTAGCTGGAATTTGACATAAATGTTTATGACTCACGGCCAGCAGAGTTGGCAAACTTTTGAGTGGTTTCAGCTCTACAAATTATAAGTCTTAATCAACGAGTATAACATAAAAGTTAACTGAATGTTCTACTAATTATTAAACGGTATTGGATGAGGCTTATCAAATATGATTTTGCTTAGAATGTGGGCTACAAAAATTGCAATTGAAGATAAGAGTTTGAAATTTATTCTCATATTGTTTTATAGACAATTAAAAATTGCGTGTAAAAAACTAGATATATTACTTGAAATATATTTCCATGTTCAATGTGTTATAATTAAATAAACTCTTCTCTAAAAATAAAAAAAAAAAATATATAAAAATAAATATTTTTAAAATTTTTTACATAACTAATAAAACATTTAGGTTTGCATTCAAGTTAATAATGTAGTTATAAATTAAAAAAAAAAAAAAAAAAAAAAAAAAAACTATTAAGTAAATAAGATAAAAATGCAAACAAAAAAATAAATAAATAAAATGAAATATTAAAATAAAAATAATAATAATTTTTGTCATATAGAGATAATTCACATGATCTTGTTCTTTGTTTTCAAATAATTGTTTTATTTATTTAAATAAATAATTTAGTTTTTAATAAATAAAGATGCCACAAAGTTTAATAATATTAAGACAAAATTAGATATATAAACATAAGAAAATAATAAAATAAAGTAATATACATCAACTGAAATATTTAAAAAATATTTAAAAATCTCAGAAAATTAATAAAAGTTACAAAACTAAAATAAAGACTTGATTTACAAATTTTGTCTTTTCATTAAATTTAAGAGGAAACAATAGAAAATATTTAAAATATTTTCATATACATATAATTTTTTACTTTTAATTTGTTAAATAATTAAATTGTCAAAATAAATACTTAATAAAATAGGAATAAACAAAAATAAATACTATTCATGGTTTTATTGTTAAATGGTATTTGTTATACAAATTACTTTGCCAGCAAGAGCGAGTAGCAAACAATATTTATTTATTGAATAAAATATGAATCACTCTGCTTGAAACTGAGCCATTCACGATGTTATTAACAAGACCGCAAGAGTGCATAAAAATCAGAAGCCGGTCATCAACAGAGCAGTTCCTGTGTGACGCCAGATAGACAGATATTTTTTTTTAGCAATCTGCTTCAACGACAGTCTATATGGATGCAAATGTTGTGATTGGAGGTCGGGGTTGAGGCAAGGGGATAACGGAAATCGACGTGTAATAAATTTAAATTTATGTTGCCATTTAAAATGGCATAAAAAATTACTATAAATTTATAACCCAGGCAACCGCAAAATGTGGTCGGCCGCACAATAAAAGTTCACCAGATACGAGCTGGAAAAATAATAATAAAAAAAAATAAAATAAAGGAGAAAAGCGTAAACCCTGTCGATTCGAACATAAATAAATCAATTTAGACATGAAGTGAAAAACAAGAAAACTAGCAATAACAAAACAACAACAACTTTTAGTTGCGGGGGTATTTAATTTTCACAGACTGTCAATTCGATTGAACTTCAATTTTCCATTCGTTCTTCTTTTTCTTCTCATTTTTGTTTTCGGGTCAGAAAAATGAGAACCGTACGAAACGAAATTAGAACAATTGAATTGTAAATATCGAAGCAGAATGTAAAGAAAAGCAGGGAAAAAAACTGTGACAGCATTCTAGATAGAGAACGATAACAACTGCGACTGCGGCTACGGCTTTGACCAAATTGCAAATGTTTGTCACGTATTTTACAAATTCAGTGCGACGACAACCGTGTCTTTGTAGCTTTTGTATCCCTATCTATGCTGTAACTTGTGCATAGGTATGTGTAGACCAAGTTGCCCAGCATACGGATAGCTAAGGGGCGGCCAGCCCCAGCCAGCCTCATCGATTGTTCATTGATATCTTTTGCGGCTATTGGTCGGATGACTGCCTCAAGGGAACTGCCAGGGTAACCTGACTGCTCGCCTGCCTGCCAGCTTGCTTGCTTGGCATGTATTATTATGTAGACCATGTTCCATTATGTGTGTGGCAGGTTAAGCCACCGAGCATTTGGCTATGACATTTTTGTGCCCGTAAAACAAGCCAAATTATAGTTGAAATGCAACTTTAAAATGGCTACAACTTCTGCAATGCAACGGGACCAAAGCAAATAAATGTCTATATGAAATTAAATAAATATATATGTATGTATCGAAATTAAAATTTATTTAAGCTAGTGCTTAAAATACATAATAAATTATTGGGAAGCACTTACTTTAGTAAAGACTCTGAAAAAATATTTAAAATCAATTTAAATATTCTTAAAAATTCATAAATAAATTATTCGTTTAAATAAATTATTTAAAAAAAAATAATAATAATTTATTTATTTATTTATAAAAATTCCTAACAATAACAAATAAAAGTTTTATTTTCATGTACAAAACTTCAACTTATTTCACAATTATTTTTTTTGTAAATCTTTGAAATATACATATTAAAAAATCATATTAAAATTATATTATAAAATACTTGAAAAATTCTTTAAATAAATATTATACCAGATAACAATTATTATTATTATAATTTTTTTTTCTCATATATAGACTTTAATATATATATAGACAAATATAAATCAAAATCAAACAATTCTCTCACTTTCATATTTAAATAATTTAAAAGCAAAAGCTCGGCTTTTTAATGAAGGACTATTTGCTTGCATATTGTCATTGGCAGCTGCGGGTGCTCGACATTAAGTATACGCCATGGCTGTCAATAGCTGTGATTTATTGTTGCCAAGCTGCAGAAGCTTTCGAATAAAAAAATAAAAATTACCAAGCACTTTATTTAATACAGCAACAACAAAAAATAACAACGACTACAGCAAAATACAATAATAATAAAAGCTGAAACAAGTGCGCATTTATATGGACACGACAGCCGAGTACTGGGCCATATGTTGAATGAAAAAGTACGTGTTTGTGTGTGTGTGTGTGAGTGTATGCGCGCGAGTATATGTGCCTGTGTGTCTGCTTGGCCAAGTGCATTATTGAGTTAACTCATTGCAGCTGCAAAGAGTTGCATTTGTTGCGCGCTTAAACGTAATGCGACTCTTAAAATTTCTCACCTGCGAGTGCGGACTTAATGCGTTTAACACCAACACACACACACAGACCTGCAGACACAGCGATTGCCACGCCCATACCACCCGTATCCCTGTCCTTAAGTGCTAAGGTGACTTAAGTTACGCAAAAGCTGTTAAGGTATTTATGGCCAAGAATAAGCTCCGTTCCCCCCTCGAGCAAGGCGTGCCAGAGTTATGATTATGTCCCTTTTGCTGGCTGCAAAATACACACAACCTCGAGTTACTTCCATCACAGTTAATGTTTACAGCTTTGGTGTTAGTTGCCAGTTGTTTGCTAAACTACGCTTAGACCAAAACTTTCGTTTTTGGCCAAATGAAAAGTGTGTAACGGGCTTGGATGATCCAATGTAGGGCAAAGAGAGAGAGATAGAGGCAAGGCAGACAAGCAATTAAAACTTAATTTTTAGCTTTAAAGAAAACTTTTGCAAAATATCGTGAAATATTATTGTACATTATGAGCAACTACCACTGTAAAGCAGCATATTGACGGGAACGGAGCTCCTGATCTCTCTATGATCGTTCTACTCACATTCTCTCACTCTCCATTTCTCTCTCTTTTTAAATGCGCAAGCTGCGATTAATGCCAACTAGTTTGGTTTGACAACTAATAAAGAGAAATGTAGAACTCTAACTCTAGATCACACAAGTTATTTATGTACCCATTTTTCTACATTTCAAAAAATTTAAATATTTATGAAAAGAATTCGTAATATAATAAAGAATTTGAAAATATATTATAATTAGTAATATAGAATAACTCACATAAAAACAAATCCCAGAGACTTGATGCTAATAAAATAGCTCATGAAAATATTTTGAATAAAAATGATTAATTTAAAAAAATATTTATTTATCATAGATAATGATTTAACTATTATAAAACTAAAAAAAAAAATATAATTAAAAAAAACGCTCAAAGACAAAAAACAAATAAAAATAAATTAAATAAAATTATAAATATATTAAAATTATTTATGTAATCAAATAAATATAATATTAAGAATTTTAAAATATTTAAAAAATGTATTTATATAGAATAACTCTCATAAAAACAATAATCAGAGTTTTAATTATAAGAAAATAGCTCATAAACATATTTGATTAGAAAATGCGCTATACAAAAATAATTTATTATAGATAAAGATTGAACTGTAAAGTAACATATGAAGACAAATAAATTAAAATTATTTATATAATTTTTATATATTTATATGAAAAGTTCTCATATAAATTAGCCGAGCATAGACTGCAATAATTTACACTCAAGCATCAAGGAAATATTGCTGAATGTTGCTTGCTTCTACTTCTACTTCTACTTCTACTTCTACTTCTACTTCTACTTCTACTTCTACTTCTACTTCTACTTCTACTTCTACTTCTACTTCTACTTCTACTTCTACTTCTACTTCTACTTCTACTTCTACTTCTACTTCTACTTCTACTTCTACTTCTACTTCTACTTCTACTTCTACTTCTACTTCTACTTCTACTTCTACTTCTACTTCTACTTCTACTTCTACTTCTACTTCTACTTCTACTTCTACTTCTACTTCTACTCCTACTTCTACTTCTACTTCTACTTCTACTTCTACTTCTGCTTCTACTTCTACTTCTACTTCTACTTCTACTTCTACTTCTGCTTCTGCTTCTGCTTCTGCTTCTACTTCTGCTTCTACTTCTGCTTCTGCTTCTACTTCTACTTCTACTTCTACTTCTACTTCTACTTCTGCTTCTGCTTCTGCTTCTGCTTCTGCTTCTGCTTCTGCTTCTGCTTCTGCTTCTACTTCTGCTTCTACTTCTGCTTCTGCTTCTGCTTCTGCTTCTGCTTCTGCTTCTGCTTCTACTTCTGCTTCTGCTTCTGCTTCTGCTTCTACTTCTACTTCTACTTCTGCTTCTGCTTCTGCTTCTGCTTCTGCTTCTGCTTCTGCTTCTACTTCTACTTCTGCTTCTGCTTCTACTTCTGCTTCTGCTTCTGCTTCTGCTTCTGCTTCTGCTTCTACTTCTGCTTCTGCTTCTGCTTCTGCTTCTGCTTCTGCTTCTGCTTCTGCTTCTGCTTCTGCTTCTGCTTCTGCTTCTGCTTCTACTTCTGCTCCTGCTCCTACTCTTCTGCTTCTGCTTCTGCTTCTGCTTCTGCTTCTGCTTCTGCTTCTGCTTCTGCTTCTGCTTCTGCTTCTGCTTCTGCTTCTGCTTCTGCTTCTGCTTCTGCTTCTGCTTCTGCTTCTGCTTCTGCTTCTGCTTCTGCTTCTGCTTCTGCTTCTGCTTCTACTTCTGCTTCTACTTCTACTTCTACTTCTACTTCTGCTTCTACTTCTACTTCTACTTCTGCTTCTGCTTCTACTTCTGCTTCTGCTTCTGCTTCTACTTCTACTTCTACTTCTACTTCTACTTCTACTTCTACTTCTACTTCTACTTCTACTTCTACTTCTACTTCTACTTCTACTTCTACTTCTACTTCTACTTCTACTTCTACTTCTACTTCTACTTCTACTTCTACTTCTACTTCTACTTCTACTTCTACTTCTACTTCTACTTCTACTTCTACTTCTACTTCTACTTCTACTTCTACTTCTACTTCTACTTCTACTTCTACTTCTACTTCTACTTCTACTTCTACTTCTACTTCTACTTCTACTTCTACTTCTACTTCTACTTCTACTTCTACTTCTACTTCTACTTCTACTTCTACTTCTACTTCTACTTCTACTTCTACTTCTACTTCTACTTCTACTTCTACTTATCTTTCTTACTCCCTCTCCTGACTCTCTGCTTTAATTTGATTAGTTATCAAAGTTTTGTGACTTTTTTGCCTGGCATCTTGCTGCTGTCTGGGCAAATTTATTTAAATGCCCACAAAATTGACCTGTGGCCATCCCCCGGCAATTATAACAAATTATCAACTCGCTCAAACGAATGCCATGGCACAGCCACACGCACACGCACACGAACACGCACACACCTAGAGCGAGGGAGATAGACATTAATTATTCATAACTTGCACCGTGTTTCGCTTGCCTAAGTTGTCTTTGGTCTGGGGTTCAAGCCTGGCGTTTGCTTACCTTGACTGTCTCCATTTCCATGAGTTGTTGTCTTTGTCTTTAGGGAAATCTGCTGCTACTGACGGCTACTCTGTATCTCTCTCTGTCTCTCAGTGTGTGGGTGTGCTTGCGTGTGACCGTGGTATACCTGGCCTGCGGTTAATGCCAACAGTTTCTGTTTAATGTCTGCCAAATGTCAAGTCAACTGACCTGCGGCCAGAATGTCGACCGCTGCAGCTTCAACTGCAACTGACTTGGCCAGTAGTTGCAATAGTAACTGTTTAATTTGATTTCTCGTTTTTGTTTTCTTTTCTTTTTATTTTGGCTCAGAATTACGGCAATTAAGCGATACGCACATCTTTACAATCCACTTACAATTAATATGCAGCAACAGCCGTTGGCGTGGTTTGGCTTCGTTTCGCTTTATTAGTGGTTATTTGCCTGCATGGCGTATACTTAATTTGGCGCACTGCCCATTACCATTCGCTTCTTTTAATTATGTTGCAAATCTGCGAATGGCGGCCAATAAAGTAAAAACCCATTTGCATGCAACATACGCCACAAATATGCAACGCTTCAGCATGAAATTCTTATGCACAGCTATCTCGTACTCGCGCTCTCGCACTCTCTCTCCTCTTTCTCTCTTGCTATCTGTGTTCATGGTCAGGTGGAGCAAAAAATAAAACAGAAAAACTATACACACGCTATATATATATGCATGTATTTGTGTACAAAAATATTTACTTAATTACACGCTGTGGTTACCAAAGTGCACACCTCGTTGCTGCGTTCGCTGATTATGTGTCATGTCCTGCATAATTTACATTTAATACCGTTATGCTTGTGGGCCAACAGAATATTAACCATAGAGTTTATAAAAACATGCTCATGTAGCGGTTGCATGCGCACAGTCTTCGCCGCATGCATGCATCGAAATGTGCTCTTGGTCGCCTAGAAATTAAGCGCTAAATAAATATATATTAATATCTATATATATCTAAGTGTATGAATATTAAAAAATATATATTTGTATAATCTATATTCATTTAATTTGAAATAAACGCAATGTTCGAGTTTATTATAAAGCGAAAAATATAGAAAATTTATTTTCAATTTTACGAATAATGATAAATAATAAAATAATAAAAACACGAAGAGTAAATTCATTTCTGACAATGCTTATGAAGCTGTCTAGTTTCCCAAACTGCATATCATTATATATTATATTTTATTAGAGAGTGAGAGAGAGAGAGAGAGAGAGAGAGAGAGAGAGCGTGTGAATTTCAATTTCACTTTTCTTATTAATTATATATTTCATGCCTTGTATATAATTGTCTTAAATTGGCATTTTTAACCTTCTCATTTTTAGCAAATTTGAATTATTTATTTGTTAACTAAAATCATTAAAGGCAAAATTAATTTTATTAAAATTATTAAAATTATTAAATCCAAAATGCAAACTTTCTTTATTGAGCTGAGTACAGAGCTTGGATCCCTTCGAAATAAATTCAATAGTGAAAAAGTTGCAAATTCGAAATTAAATTCGAAGTGGAAAATATCTCAAAGTGTTTTCCATGCTAATGATATTGATGTCAGTTAATGTTAATTTTGTGGCAATGCAAAGCTCGGTAATAATATTTACATTTATTAATTTAATTTAAATATTAAGTAAAAGAGATTTTAGGAGCGCAAATAAAGCTAAGAAGGAATTGGATACGCAGTGTGGTGAATGCTGTTATCAGACTGTGAAGCCCCTTCTTGCACATGCCTCAACTGTGTTCTCAAAGGAGAAGTCACTAGCAGCATTACAGCAAAAAGTTGAACGATATACTCAGAGTATAACCGATCTGCATAAATCGATTGAAATCAAATATAAAAAATTAAGTGTCACTGAACATATACAATATTTAAAGTACGCCCAAAAGTATGGCTTTTAGCTCTTTGCCACTCACTCATTAAACTAAAGTCTTAACAACGGATTCATGACGATTCCTAACACACAGGGTTTAGCGCTTCATAAACTCAACGATGATTTAATAATATTAAGTTCAACGTCATAAAATGCTAGCGTTAATGTTGTTCAGTTAACATTTTTATGCGCAGCCCATAAGACTAAAGTGGTAAACGGACTAAATTGCTGCCAACGTGCTAGCAGAAGGGCCAATGAGAGACAGAGAGAGAGAGAGAGAGAGAGAGAGAGAGAGATGTAGAGATGTTGGCTGACAGAGTAGATGACATGCCCCAACTGACATCTGTTGTTTGCAACATAATAATCATTATAATTTATTTTAAAATGCAATTTACGCGACACCGAGTCGAGTCGAGTGGAGTCGAGTTGAACGAGTTGATGTTCTGCATGCTAAGCAGCAGGACATTTAGCCACGAGAAGCTGTATTTTATTTCCATTCAGGCCTTGAGTTAATTAGCGCTGATTTTGTCTTTGTTTTTTGGCATTGCGTTGATTACAACTGCAAAACAAATACGACTATTTATTTATTACGGAAACAGGTCACGTCAGCGAGCGCACAAATAATAAAATCGACACCGTAACCGAGCACGGTTAGTGATATAGCAATTCACTAACATCCATGCTGCTCTGACTACGAAGAACTTGTATTGCTGCCCTCGCTGCTGCCTGGCTGGCTGGCTGGCTGGCTGTTGCCCATTTACAATTAGGCCGCGTTGTCGTTTGTTTTGTTGCAAAAACCCAAAAAAGGTAAATAACAGGAAACATTTTACACTAATTAGCGACGCACGCAAATGGGAGCTGCTCGGCAAGGAGCGTGGGTCGATGGCGGGGGCGGGTGCGGGGGCGAGAGCTTGTCGCGCCACTTGGCTATAAAAGTCAGTGGCATAAGCCTTATTATGTTGTACGAGTTGTCGTCAGAGTTGTTCCGACCAAAAACCTCAATTGTAAAAGCAGGGGGCAGTGGCAGCTGAAATCTTATGCGTGGCTTTTAGCTGCGGCTTTTATGCATGTTGTTGAGGGCGTGGCAGCGTGCCAGTGGAACGGCGGGGGCGGTTGGGCGCCGCTCTGCTTAATTTGCATTAATTGGACTTGTACGCGGATTAGCTTAAGTGGGTCAATTTGTTGAACGCCACTAAAATCAGGCATTTGAGTTGTTTTTTTTTCTCTCTCTCTCTCTCTTTTTTTTTTTAGCGGTCACAAAAAGCTGTAAGCTGTAAGCGCTGCGAACCAAAAAACGTTTTGACAGTCATTAAAATCTAGTGGACTTTATAATAATATTTATGGAAAAGGGAATTAAATTACATTTAGTTCTTTTTACGAATTTACAGAGTTTTTTATTACCATTATTTTATTAGCTAAAAAGAAAATATTTATATACATATATAATTAATTGCAGCATTTTATTTTAATTAATCTGTTTTCAAGTTGAAATTGACTTCCAATAAAATAATTAGTCAAATTATTATGTGAAACGATTTTTAATATATTATATAAAATACATAAAATTATCTAATACAAATTTTATTTTATTTATTACTAAATTATGTTATCCAGGCAATTAGCATTATTTTCATCAATTCAACTTTATTTCATATCAATATTTGGCATACAAAAAAATGAATTATTTCAAGCAACTTAATTGCAATAAATCTGCGTTAAATAGTTGCGTATATTCATTTCCGCTATCTAACCAGAAAATACAAATAATAAAGGAGGAAATTCCAACGCAGCCGCAGTGCAAATCAAATAACATTAAAAACAAAAATGTGCAACAAACAAGCAACAAATAAATTGCCGCAAAACACAAAATGTTGAAAATAAATTAAACAATGCGCCAAAATGACGACCGCAAAACATGCCAAATTGTTCGCATGGCTCAACAAATAACAAAAACAATTCTTGAAATGTGCAAAAATAAATTGTAATTAAATTGACAAACGTCAATATGGCCATTGGCCCAATCACAGCTTTCCAGCTGCACCACAAAATGATTTGCGCGTTAATTATGCCAAATGGCCGAAACACGTGACATCTACTCCATTGTCCCATTGCCCAACTATGTCGCACTGGCCGATGTTTCTACTGCAATTGTCGCTCCATCACGAAAAACTCAAATGCCAGAATTCAATGACAAGGGGCCGCATTCGCGAATTGTGGTCTTTTGGCCATTAGTGCGCTAGTTGCCTTTATTTTTCGGCTGCAGCGATATAGAAATTACGTAACATTTGTGTGTCAAAGTGGCCACAGTTCGGCTGTCTGGCAACGCTCTGACCTCACTGACCCAAATGCTGTTGCTTTGTGCTTGCGGTCTTTGCATTTGAGCTAAGCTGCTTTGGCAATCTGTTTTAATGAACGCAAAATCTATGCCACTCGAATGCCAATATTACATTATTTAATCAAATATATGTTACAATAAATAATAGTCTTTTTTTTTAATTAAAAAAAAAAATAAATAAATAAATAAAAAGAGAAACTCTAGTATAAATTATTTAATTTAAAATATTCAAAAAAAAAATTTAGAAATACATAATATTAAAAATTAAATATAGCTTTGTATAAATATATAAAATATTGCTTACAAATAATATTTCTACACCCTTGAATAAAAACAACAAAATTAATACTTCATATTTAATATTTCTATATTTAAACAAAAACAATAAAAAAAAAATAATAGAACATAAAAAACAATATTATTTTAAGTATATTCTGGGAAAAAAATATTTTTATTAATTTTATACTCACTTTTAATTTTTTTAAATATAAAAAAAAAAAAAAAAAAAATAGAACATAAAAAACAATATTACTTTAAGTATATTCTGGAAAAAAAAAAATATTTTTATTAACTTTATACTCACTTTTAATTTTTTTAAATAATTTTAAACTATAATTTAAATCAATTTAAGCAAAGTATATTATTAAAATAAATGAAATACTAATGAAATTATTTATAAATAATATTATTAATATTTAGTAAATGATTAGACATTTAAAATATTAAAAAAAAATCGTTATAATATTGCAAAAAAAAAAAGTAGAAAATAGAAAATTCAAGAATTTATTTTCTGTAAGTATAATTATACCCTGAGCCCATTGAAAATGGGAAATCAGGGTATAATGGTTTTGTTAAAAGTATGTAACAGGCAGAAGGAGGCGTGGCAGACCCCATAAAGTATATATATTCTTGATCAGGGTGACGAGAAAAGTTGATATAGCCATGTCCGTCTGTCCGTCCGTCCGTCCGTCCGTCCGTCCGTCCGTCCGTCCGTCCGTCCGTCCGTATGTATGAACGCGTCGATTTCCGAAGATACAAAAGCTAGAGAGTTCATTCTTTTTGTGTTAGGTCCGTATATTGCACGCGCAGTACGAGTTTGTTTCAGAAATCCGATAACTTGTATATTTGGAAAGTTATCGATAAACGAATTTATCGGGAACCAGTTATAAAATTCTAGCTAATTCATCTTTAGAGTTAGAGTCTCCAGGTCTTTTGCATATATATAGATACTAATTTAATACAATTTCGGTTTTTGTCAGATTTTGGATTCCGGTCCCCACTTCGCCCCACCACCCCCAAATGTGAAAAAAATGCACTTCAAATACTAGAGACATGCAGTTTGGTTTAGCATATAGATATGAATATCATAATCATAATCTGAAGATATCAATACGATTGTCCATCTAGAAACAGAATTATTAATCATCAAAGTTTTCTCATCAAAATCCATGCGGCGCAGCAACAAAGGCAGAAAGAGACAGCAAGACGCTTGCAATGCTTACACACATGCATACACACATACATGCATACAAGCGTAGATCAGTGTCTATGTGTGCGCGTGGTTTTGCATGCGTGCAGAAACGAATCGAATAATTCTTGCAATATTATTCGTTCGAAGAAGGGCTCAGGGGATTTCGTAGTCGAGCAGTCTCGACTACAGCTTTCTCACTTGTTTTTTTAATGAAGATTATATTTTTTAATTTTATTTAAAGTTTAAAAAATGTCTAATAGCTTAAATAACTGCATTCATATTTAAAAGTTTAACTGTTCTCAGCGACTTTTCCAACTTGAGCTGTGTCAGCAGAGCTATAATACTAGTTGAGTCCAAGGAACAAATACAGTATTCATTGCTGATAAACGAATTCCATAAAAGCGCTTATGCGATATGAGTGCCTGCTCGCTTGTCTATCTCTTTGTGCTCGTTTGTCTGTCTGTTTGGCTGCTTGTCTGTCTAGCTGGCTGACCCTCGACGCAGTTGGGCAATTTAACTAAAATAATCCCCATTGCATAATTTCATAGAGCAGCTCAACAGAGCAATTGCGAACGCATATACATATATGTACATAAACAAATGTATATACGTATATATATTTATATAAAAATATATATGTTCATACATAGTTGGGCCTATGAGCCTTTGCTCTACACAGACATAAATATATTTTACGAGTCGAATTGGAGTGTGAGAGAAAGTGGCCAGCTTTTGGACTGCCCCAGAGCCCAGCCCAACTAGCTGCCACTTTGGTCTGTCATCATACGTCGCTTTGAGCAGCTGTTGCTCGACGTATCACTCTCTCTCTCTCTCTCTCCCGCTCTCTTTTTCTCATGCTCTCTCATTTTTCTCTATGTGGCTCTAGTAAACTTTATTACCACACGACCTCGAAAAACTGTAAAACGGTGCTGTCATTTCAAATTTATGTGACTTTTGTGTGCAACTCCCAACCCACACACTCACACACACACACACACAAATACACACACACATGCACACAAACATGCATACTATATGTATATGGCTGCTCCAGTTTTTCGCCTTTTGCCAGTTTATGATATGGCAATGGCGCAAATACTTTGCTAATTTTTCCTTTTCGGAAATTAGAGCATAAAGTTCGCTCTTAAAACTTGCGACCCCAAAAACAGCACCAGGAAGACGATGAAGAAGAAGATGTTCAAGTAAGAGTACATATGCCAGCAGCCCCCAAAAACCGCGCACTTAACACTTTTGCATAAGAATCGCAGTTGCAACAGCCAAAACACGAAAAAACAACAGCAAAAATTATTTGCTTTTGGTAAACTTTTCAGTGTTGCATACCCTACTCAAAAGTCTTTAATGGGCATATTGTGTTTCAAAAAAGAGTAATGAATTTGATATATTTTCCAATATTTCTTAATTTTTATTTTTTCGTTTTTTTATTTTATTTTTATTATTAATATAATTTTATATTGATTTTTATATTTTCATTCTTTTTTTATAAATATTTCCATTTTTATTAATAATATAATTTTATATTTATTTTTATATTTTTATTCTTTTTAATATTCTAATATTTTTTTATTTATTTATTTTATTTTTTTTTCTTATTTTTACCTAAGCGAATATTTATTTTGTATTGTACTTTAATATTAATTTTTTGTATGGCACATTTTTAATTGTATATTTATTCTTATTTTATTTTATATAAATTTGTATTTTTTATCTTTATTATTATTATTTTTTTTTAATATTTGAATAATAATTTACTACAAAAAATCTTATTTTATTTTTACTTTTTTTTGTTAAATAGATTTTATAAATATACTTCGAATAATTTAATTTAAGAGTTTTAATTGATATAATTTATTGCTTATATTTTTTTACTATATTATATTGCATTTATATTGATTTCATTATATTCATTAATATTTTATTATAATATATTGCATATATATATTTTCACTCAATAATGAATGCTAAAACACAAACCAATTCAACTACACATCCTTTCAAAGTTGAGCATCCACTAACCAAATGCAATTTACACTCATTTGGTTTATTAATAATACACACCCATCCACACACACAGTCACACCCACACAAATACAGGGTAACAGCTACAGCGTGTTGTAAAGTTTTTCTCTTTTCGGTTTATTGTTGCCCCGCTGCATATCCTGACCTGCCTTCATCATCCCTAACTCTCCCCTACGCTCTTTGCTTCAGCTCAAAGCAAAAGTTATGAGTCGCTGGCAAAGTTTATGCTCACAGTTTGGGTTTTCTCATGTTTCTGTTTTTGTTGTTGATTGTTTGTTCCTTTTGGTGTTGTTGTTGTTGCTGTTGTCTTGCAACTGGCAGGAAGCTTTAATTATAGTTAAGCTTGAAATCATATGCAAACTTTACCAAAAAGCCAACTCATAATTGCTATCAATGTCCAGCTGTGGCGAAAAATCCAAATACTCTAACAGCATAAATATGCAATTTTCTGTGATCTAAAAACTATTTGTTTATAAGAGGAATTTATTTAATATTTGATAATAACATTAACATGCTATTTTTCATATTTAATAATTTTAATGTTTAATAATATTACTATTTTTTATTATAATTTTATATAATTTCTATATTTTTAAAATTTCTCTGGAATTTTTTATTTGTACATATATTTAAATAAAAAATAATAATTAATTTAATTTTAATTTTAAATTTGATCAATTTACACTTTTAGTGCTCTCTACCTAATCTGCAGAACATATTGCTATTCGCTGTCACAAACTCATTTTATTTAAGTAAATTTACAAAATAAATATTACTCAAATGCAAATATTCGTGAATTTGAGTGAAAGTCTTATGTTCGAAGTTTTTGAACTACAAAGCAGATAGCAAAAGTAAATATCTAATGAAAAAAGAAAAGAAAAGGGATTTGAAGATCTAAATATACACAGAGTTTTAGCTAGCCAACTGTAACAACTTGTAATTTAATTAAATATGTTTGTAAAATATTAGTATTATTTCTTTAAATAAAATAAATAACATCAAACTTTAATCAGAAATTCCAAACATATAGAAAATATTTTTAAATGTTTTGTTTATTTTATTTAACCTAAACGATTGCAAACAATATTACAAATTGCAAGAAAAACTTGCCAAAGTTGCCGCCACACCTATAAAACGTTGCAGGCATGTGAAATGCCTGTTATTAACTGAACATGCCATAGCAACAGCAACAACAAGTGCAACAGCAACAGCTGCAGCAAGGCTGGCATTCATATTGCGTATACGCCGCGTGCATCATGCAAAACTTGCTATATGCATTGACGGAAATTGGGATTTGTGTTACTTTATTATTGTGTGCTTACACACACACACACACACACACGTATACAAATTTTTTATTGACACAACGGAAATGTCCGCCGCATATGCAAGTGGCCGCCATTTTTATGCGCCGCAATTCATTTCCGTTCGCATGACGAGCGTGAAAAATAAATTACAAAACTTGTCACAACTCAATCAAAATGCGTAAGTCACAATAACAATAATAATAAGAATAATAACAATAATAATAATAATGATGACGAGCAATGAGCTCACTTGTGCAACAGTTAGTGTCGGCTTGTTATTATTGGCTTTATATATGACTACAATCGCTCACTTGGCTTAAATCGGCAACTTTTTGAACAAAAAGTTTTGGCATACTTTAAACTTTAAACACACTCAATTAGATAGAATAAAATGTTTAGCCAACTTCAGTTTTTTTTTTTTTCTTTTCAGGCCAGGACACAGCTTGACCCAAGGGTCAAACTTTTTGACTAGCTGCAAAAATGTTGGGAAAAGTTTTTTTTTTTTTAGAGCATTTTTCTACATTTTTTGTTTTGTTTTATTTTACAACTTTTGGCAATTATCTTGTGAGCCATGCTTAGCTCTTAACATGCAGCTGCTAAAATGTCAGCTACCATTTCTGATGAATGCACAGATAAAAAAAAAAACAAATGAATGAAAAGTAAAACTAGTTTTAAATGTTTTCTAAATATAATGGCACACTTGGTCCACGTCAATAACTTGAGCTCGTTTTAAGCCTTTAAGTGCATTTCTGATGTGCTTTGCACAAAGTTCCGCTCACACATTACTACGATTAGAGAAAAACCAAATTAAATAATATATGAAAAAAATAAATAAATAAATAAAATGCACAAATGAAAGACATTGCCAGAGTGCGCTAAATAAAGCCAACTTTGCGCATATTTGAAGAAAAATAAATAAATAAAATTCCTAAGAGCGTATTTAAATAAAACCAGAAATATATATTTCCTTACGCCTGGCAAATTTAATTATTATTTCTCTGTGAGCAAAAATGTTGTTATTGTTTATATCATTTAAGCGGCATATTTTCGTTTTTAAGACTATTAACATATTAGTTTGCTAAAGTTTATTTATTTAAGAGTGCACTAAATGCTTTTGGAATTTTAAAGACATAATCGTCTATAGTGAACATGATAAAAAGTATATATTGAAATATATATACTATTGTATATATAAATATCTTGCACACTATTTTCAGTTGAATTCGAATTTATTCGTCGTGATATTTAAGATTTAACTTGAGATGTAATTGCTATTATTTAAAAAATATATTTAAAATACAAATTTAGCAAAAATGTATATAATAGTTAATGTCGATTATTATAGAAATAATTTTGATTATTATTTTTAACAATTATTTATATTTTATATATTATTATTATACAATTTATAAAAAACAATTAAAAATGAATACATTTGTTAATTAACTTACTTCTTAAAATGTTTACAATTTTTATTTATTTATTTATTCTATATATATTTAAAAATATATGTTTTTACTTTTTAAAATGTGTGTGTGTGTGTTTTTTTTTTTTTTTAATTTTAGTATATATGTATATATATCTTTTTTAATACAAATTTATAACCAATAATTTTGATTATATGTATTTTTTTTTTTTTTAATATTACTAAAAATATTAAAATGATTATTATTTTACATATAAATGTACAATATTAAATATTAAAGAAAATAAATTAAAATATAATATATTAAATTATATACATATTTATATCATAAATTAAAGTCGAGCAAAATTAAATTTGTTTGCATTTGACAAACATTTGGTTGTATTTAATATTCCTTTTTATTTGTAATATAGCTTATCTATATATTATATAGTTTATATAATAAATTAAAAAAATAAAAATAAAAATATAGTTTATTGAATAAACTATTAATCAAAAGTCTGCATTCGAAAGCCTGAAGTAACCGTTAACAGCATTCAAATATATATTTATAGAAAAAAAGAGTGAATTCATTTTGCAATATTCGTGTGCCTCTTAAATGAACACTGGAAACTTCCACTTGTTGTTTAAGAGCAAACGAAAGAGGTTGAGCGCTCTTTCAGTTTCGAACATAAACAAGAAGCGACAGGCAGCTAAGTAGCCCGCATATGCTGCCATAAACACACACACACACACACATTGCACTCCATATTGGCTTGCATTACAAAGCATGACCGAAAGGCATTATAAAAACGCCGAAAAGCAAACGCACACGCAGAGGACAACGTGCAGCAGGCGGCAAGCGACACAAGTTTAAAAAGCAAAAAAAAAAAAAGGCAAAGCAAAGCAAAGCAAAGCAAAGCGAAAAAAAACAATGAAAAAAGAACAGCAAAGAGGTAAAGTAAAATAAAAACAGTCACACAAAAAGCAAAGCAATGCAGTGAAAACACTTTGCTGATAAAAATGGGGTCAACATGGCGTATGCTCGATGTTTGTTTGTCTGTTAAATGAGCCCGTTGAACGTAATGCATCACGCATACGCACAGACACGCATACGCATACAGATGCTAATCAAAGACAAGTAAATTCAGTGAGATATCAAAATCTCACAAACATTATATATATATATACATATGTATATACATTCGTATGTACATAAAGCAGCACATAAAGTTGCAGCACTTTTTGGTGCATTTGCTTGACTTGGCAGTTTTTAAAAAGTCAGCCAGCGTTGGTTGGCTTATGTTGTCGACTTTTGTCATGCCACAAGAAAAAGAAGTTCTTTGAAGTAGTTGCACAAAATGCATAAAAACTTGTTGAGATTTATCTTGCCACACGCGCAAAAGGACGAAGAAAGACGAAGACGACGACTACTACTGTTGGAGGTGCAAGCTGCATGCTCACAGTTACTCTACTCGTTCTCTGCAACTGCAACTGCAACTGCATTAGTGTCTGTCGTGCCGCAATACTTCATGCCGCATATGCCACTTTATTTATGGCGCAAATGTGACTGGCTGCTGCCGTCCTCATTGGAGCTGAGCATTTAAGCGCCTTAAAGCATGCTACGCATTTCTTTTATGCCACAACATTCTTGACACTTGTTGTTGTTGTTGTTGTGGCACGCGCCGCTCGTCGTTATCTTCCTTCCTCACTCTCCGTCTCTCGTTCCCTCGGTGTGTCTCGTGTTGACGTGGCATTATGAAAATCTCTAGCCACAATCATGCGCCCAGCAGCGACCCAATGCAGCAGCGGGCTATGCATAATTGAAGGACTCGCATCGCTAGCTTAAACATGCAAGTGGGTCGAAAGTTTTCGTTTCCCTTCTTCAGTTTGGATGTTTTTCTTCTCTGCATTTTCCTTTTTTTTTCTAGATGGTGCTTAGTTCAGTATCTCAAAGGCAGCTCGAAATTTGTGCAGGAATTATGCTGCACATGTGAGGCAACTCTTCAAAGCGTTCTGCATTCTAAAGATTTGATTAGCATAGCAAACTGAGTAAATACAAGATATTAAAGCTATTTTTTATGTTGCCCCCAGTTGTGCTCAAAGAGTATTAAATTATCTTTATTTTAATCTTTGCTTTAATTGTAAATAATAGTAAACAATAATTAATGGTAAAAAAAAAATGTGATTAATATAATTTAAGTATATAATAATTTATATATCTTTATTTTAATCTTTACTTTAATTGTAAATAATAGTAAACAATAAATAAAGGTAATAAAAAAGATATTGATATAATTTAATAACTATATCATAATTTATATAAATCAATAAATTTAGATATATAAATATATATTTTAAAATATATATTTTTTTAAAATACAATTTTATAAAAAGTAAATAGCTAATTTTATACAAGGCAAGAATCTAGAAAATGTTCTTAGCTCTAGGCATCTTCTGAGTTATCTAGATGCAGGCCCTTGGCCAGAACATCCATTCAGACGTCAAGGTATCTTAAATTGGCAACTGAATCTAAGAGATGTCTAAAATATATCTGGAAACTTTAATATTTAAACTTTAATATTGGTACTGTTCTCCAATGTGAGGCACAGAGGCCCGAGGCGACCCATTCACCATATTGAAGACCTGCTGAATTGGATTTTGACTTATAATCAATTATCAACTTTATTTTGATATAATATATTTTTTTAAATTTAATAAAAATATATTTAAATATATATAAAATATTTAAATGTAAATATATATTATATTTATATTATAATTATTTTTTGTTCCATATTCATATTCCAAATTACATATTTTCTGTAGCTAAATTTCTTAGGCTGCTGTAAACTGTGAGGTGCAACAAATTCACATTTCTGCGCTGCTTAAGCCCATCTTTGGTGTTGCCCTCTAATCGCATTTGTGTTTGTCCACTGTGAGAAAACGTGACCATATTGCATCTATTGAATAATTTTATTTTTCATTCTTTATTTGTATTCCGTTGTTGGTGTCCAGCTAGCAGCATAGTTGTTGCCTGCCTGGTTGGCGCATCCGACGGCTTGTTGATAAAAACAATGGACCACAATGTGTGCAAAACAAAATACCAAAATTGTACAAATAAATATACAATGCAGTGCAGCAACAACAGCGAATACAACAACAACAACAATAGAACGAAATGGAACGATAAATTCTGTCGAGTATCGAGCACACAAAATATGCACTCATCGTGGGGTTTTGTCCGGACTTTTACAGATATGGCGTGAAAGCGTGTTCTGAATGCCATCCATGCTGTTCACCAAGTGCTTGTCTATGGATTAACAAAATGGCATAAGTTTCAATGCAGATGCAATTCATGCATAGACGAATTCTGAATGATCTATCTAATCTATAGCGTTGCAAATTTAAAAAAAAAGGGCTTGATATGCAACAATATACATTTTTTACAAAACAAAGAGAAAAGTGTCAAATTCATTGAATTTGAAAGAGCATAAATATAAAAGAGACATAAATTTTAAAGGCAAATCTGGTTTTCCAAGTCTTACAAAATATATATATATTTATATTTTAGATAATATATTTTATATAATATTTAAATATTTGTATGTTTATTCAATGCAAAAAATAATAAAAATAAAATAAAATAAATAAATTGTATATTAATATATATAAATATTTTATTTTTAATATATAAAACTTAATTATTTAATATAATATTTTGTTAAATTTAAATAACAAAATTCATATAAAAATAATTGATATTTATTGTTGCGCATTTAATTTATAAGCTAAAAATGCTTTGTTGATAAATATATGTGTGATTTTTTTTTAATTTATTTATTTTTTTTTTTTATTTTATTCATTTCTATTTTTTTTTTTTATTATTATTATTATTTGTGGCGATTTTTATTTTTATTCATTTGTAGAAATTTATGTATAATACAAAATGAAACCAAAATCTTCATTAAATAAATGAAAAAAAAAAATTGTTACACATTTTAAGACTAAAGCCACAAAAAATATAATGAATATTGTATAACTATTTTCAGAATTATATTTAATCGAAGTACTTTCTTTAAGCCATTTTTTCTGAAAGTATATGAATGCATTTTGCCAAATTTTAAATTATATATTTAATTTTTTATTTTTATTTGCTTTATATTCAATTTAAATTCTTTAAGAAATATGCTCAACAAACTCTACTAATGCCTTTCCCGAAATCGATAGTGTTCAAATGCTGAAAGGCAAACCGTTAGCAACAATTGAAATATAACCCAAATATGCAAAAACAGTTTCTGGTACAAGATAAAACGTGGAAAGCATTGCCGCACACTTCGAACCGAAGCGTACCAAACAACTGTTGAGTGCTGTCCGGCAAACGCCCAACAATTTGTATTTGTTAGCATTTAAATAACCGGAAGCGCTGCCCCCACAACTACTCTCATCTGCCATCGTGTCACTCCTAGCCCCTGCAGCCACTTGCATGGCAAAAAGCAGCGCGAAGGAACCGCTTCGAATAGATCCACACAAAAAATATATGAACGAAAGAAACAAATACAAAAGCGTTAGCAAAAACCAGGCAAATGAAACAAAATACTTGTGCAGAGCGAGAGAGAGAGAGAGAGAGAGAGAGAGAGAGACAGTGCCACATGGGCACAGTGAAGGACACGAGTGAGTGGGAGAAGTGGGAGTGCGAGCTGAAGAGACGGATAGAGTGAAAGGGGGGCTAGAGAACTCAACGCTCAACTATCAATAACACTTAAAAGCTTTTTTAAATATTTTCTGGTCTCGTTGTTGTTGTTGCTGTTGCTTTTGTGTGTGTTGCATATTTATTATTTTCTCGCTTTTTATTTATTAGTGAAAACCATTTTTCTTTCCCCTCTTTCACCATTTCCATTTGCCGCACGTATTTAAAAATGCAATATTGCTCGTGTTGAAATGAAAAATGTGCCACATTTGGTGTTTGGGGAACCAGTTTGCAACTGGTTACTGGGGCAGCCAACGACATGAATTATTTGCCTAGATTCATAAGTATTTCAATATTTATTGATATCTTCTATTTTGTGTGTGCATTGCGCTGCATTCACAATATGCATATAAAGCGAACGATTTTCAAATTCCCACTGGTCCATATCAAGCAAGGACAAGCCTAAAAATATATTTTATTTTATGTTACTTTTACTTTTTTTTTGCCAAACATTTACGTTAGGAAAATACTTGAAAATGGCTTTTAAATGGAAGAATAATAATAATGTGAATTATTGCTGCAAGCTAATGTCAGTGAAAGCAAAGTCAATAAAAGTCAAAAACAAAATAAATTCTTGAGAAAAGAATTTTTTATTATTATTATTTACTACATCAAATATATGTTTGTTCATATTATTATGCATTCATATTAAAATATTTTTATTACTATTATTATTTTTATTTTATTAAAATTAAAATTTGATTGATAATTATTTGGTAAAATTTGACTACTTTTATTTAATAGTAACAATACGAATATATCAAATGAATAAAAATATATTATACCAACTCACGGTAATGTATGAGCTTCTATTAAAAAACAATAGTCAGTAAACTGAGTGTACACGATTTCAGAATATTGAAAATCAATTTCTATTGATAATGCAATTATATGAAATTTCGTTCAAGAGGCGACAGAATTTACAATTGTAGGGATTAAAGCTGGCATGGAGCAGATTCTGTGCAACTAATCTAATTGTACAAAGCAAACCATATGCAAACTCAATTAGGCCCAAAATGCAGAAGCAACAGAAGCACTAGAAACAATCGAAGCAACAGTAGCAGCTGTTGAAACAGTTTCGTACACAGCATTTACACCAACAATTACCAGACGAACCAAATGGCAGTCGGTCAACACCTGCTGCAGGAGGCGATGGGGTCAATTCTGTTTAGTCGTGCGTGCGACTGCAGTCTTTGACGAAAAATATTTAGATGCTTGGAAGCGTGCGACAAAAGACGTTGCAAAGGATACGAGCGACCCGGGCTAGGAGTTGAACAGGGCAATTAACTAAAATGTAGCAGCTTTTTGGCACGTCTACACAAGTGTGTTCATGTGTGTGTGTGTGTGCTTTGTCAGCCGTTTCGCTTGAACCAGACGTACATTTTATCTGACCTAGCAGGTCAAGCATCAGTTCATTTTATTGACATAAATGTTTATGTTTATTTGTCTGTGTTTAAGCATTAATGTTTATAGTATTATTGTTGTAACTGCCACTGCTACTGCCATTGTTGTTATTGTGCAAATAAAAACAGTAATAACAACAGTAACAACAACATTTACAAAAGTCGAGTATTTTCGCACTACTTATTACAAGTGGCTGCTCGTGTGCGATACTCGTTTTTGGCCTGAATATCTAATGAGAGCCTTGCATTGATTTAATTAAATGTTTTTGTTTTCCAAATTAAGCATCAATATAATTATATTACTTTTGTAAAATGCAAATAACCGCACACATGTACTCGCATTTCAATGCAATTACTTAAAATGCCATGCGAATAATTCAGGCAGCCAATTAAGTTGATTTCAAGTTTTAAAAATTGTTATATATATGTGTACCATGTTAATTATAAATTAATACAAGCATTTTTTGAAATTTTGACTTTTAAAATCATATATAAATGTACAATATTTAATTGCATATATTTTTAATTACATAGTTATTTAATTTATCCTTATTAAAATTGATATCTTCAAATAATATTAATACATTCCACTTAAAAGCTCCAGCTACTTGCATAAATTTATGTTTTGCAATGTGAAATGGATAAACAGCTTTAAGCTTAAATACGGGGAAAAGCTCTCGACGCTGAATTGGTTGAGTGTATGTGCTAAGTGTTCTAGCTTTCACCTCTTCCAATTTTATAAGACTTCAGTATTAAGACCAACGGGTGAATATTTGTAAAAATATTCATTCAATATATAATATAATGTTCAACATGTTAAGCTGCCAATTAGGTAGTAGAAAGCATGTTTAAATAAAATAAAATAAAAAAATAAATAAATAAAAAAAATATATAATAATAAATTAAAAATCAAAAAATTTTAAATTAAATGAAATATAATTCGCTGTTTAATCAAAAATAACAAAAATATATATTTTATATTTAAAATTAATAAAAATAATTAAAAGTCAATTAATGTAACGCTGGACAAATCTTGAATTTTGTATTCTTTCTATTATTCTATTTATTATTTTTTCTTTATTTAATAATAATAAATATTTATATTATATCAATGTTATTTTTTATTGTTATTATATATTAATGTAGCAAGCGCTGACAAGCCTAAAAAATATTGTTTGTTTTATGTTACTTTTACTTTTTATTAACAAAAATTTACATTATGTAAATATTTGAAAAATGTCTATTAAATGGAAGGCAAAATAAAATGAAGTATTGCTGGAAGCTAATGTGAGTGAAAGTAAAATAAATAAAGGTCCAAAATAAATTAAATTCGTGAGAAAATTTATTCAATTTACATCATTCATCATCATCATAATCTTATCAAATACATTTTTGATAAGATTAAATTACATTTTTTAGTAGTATTTTTCGTTTTTTTTTTTTTTTGTTTATTTATTTTTTATTTTTTTTTTATTTTGAGCTCTATAAAATTACTTTATTTTTATGTATGTTTTTTATTCTTATAAATCAGAATTTGAATAATCTCTCTAATATATCTTGGCAAAAGTTGCCTTTAAACAAAATTAGACAATCTAGCCCCTTGCAGCAAATGCAGAAATTCCAAAGATTTCGCTAGGGAGGTCTCAGCAAATTCGATTTTGTTACGTTTTGAAAAGCGCTAATTATGCGCAAATAATAAAGCATACTTGGCGCGACTCGCAGGACCCATACAGAAACAACAAACATATACACACACGTGTAAATGGAGGAAAAGTGCGAATATTGCAAAAAAGTAAAAGCAATGCGTAAACAAAAGATATGTGGGGAAAATCATCAGCGAATTTATGTGGAATATTGGGCATAATTAGATAACGAGTGCAGGCTAAGCGAAAGGGAGAGTTGCCCAAGAAATTTTTGGCCACAAATTGTTGGAAGATGGCAAAAGTTTGCAGTTGCAGCCAAATACAAATATCAAGAAGCTACGAATCTGATTAGTCGGCTTTGAGATACTCAATCTGATGCAATGAGGTACTTAAACTGGTAAAGTATATCAAATTTATTAATGTAGTAATACTAATTGACTTTTACTTAATTTTAATTTTAATTTTTTTATTTTGAATTATTTTATTTATTTATTTATTTTTTTCAAATTAAAAAAGTTTTGGATGTAAATAAATTATATAATAATAAATTATTTAGCTTCAACATATTTCTTCCATCTTATATGCCACAAGCTATTTTTAATGAAATCTTATATTTAATTGTAAATATTTATAAGATTTTTTTAATGTCAAAGCTCGATTTGATAGTTTCTGTAATATTTATTTTAAAAATTCTTTTAACAAGGTAATTTTTTCTTACTTATATACAACTATATACAAAAATGAAATCTTATATTTAATTGTAAATATTTATAAGACTTTTGTTAATGCTAAAGCTCGATTTGATAATTCTGTAATATTTATTTAATAAATTCCTTTTGAAAAGGTGATTTTTTCTTACTTATATACAATATTAAAAAAAATGTTTATTTATATATTACAGTCTATTTCTTTGGAATAAAAAATGTTAATACAATTCCTTATTTATTTAAGGTTTAAGTTTTAACAACTTATACTACTTATATATAAATTTAAAGACTTAACAGCAGTTTTCAATTTATCAACTATTTTTGTCGTATTAAATATAATTGATATATATTTTTTTTTTCGAGTTCTGTTAAGCTTATGAATAATAAAAAAATTTGATACATTATAAATATGCTTAAGATTTATTTTTAAATTCCATTTATTGATTTGTTACAAAATTTATAAATTATCTAATTTTATTTTTTATTATAATAAATCAATATAAATATAGTTTAATAAAATAAATACAAATATATTTATTTATTCAAAACTTTTATCTTCCGAAATCACTGAAATTTAATTAAATCTAATTAGCTTTATTTTACCTGCTGTTGAAGGTTTAGCTTAATATTGTTTTAACTTAGTATTGATTGACAGGTCTTTGATAAAAGTTTTTAATTGTAAATACGCAATTCGCATGGAAAGCTAACATACACGTGTCACAAATAGCAATAGCATCGTATATCGCGACACGTGCATATGAAAATGTTACGCTATGCACTTTATGAATGAAACATTTACTATTTCATACCTTTTGGCCAGGCACCCACCACCCAAGACACCCAAGGCAACAGCAGCAGTAGCAACAGCAACGTCAACACCTTGGCGACTGTCCAACGTCGGGCATTGGGCTTCGGGCAATGCCACCCAACAACAACAACAATTGTGGCTGGCTGCAGGACACATGCGCAGCGCCACGGCCACTGACGACTCGCAATCGGAGTCGTTCTCGTTGTCGCCGTTGCCGTTGCCGTTGCCGTCGTAGTCAGCGCCTGGCAAAATTTGAATTTTTGAATATGAATTTTGACACTTGATTATCAGCGGCATTTCGCGCAGTTCGCGGCCAGTTGTAACTGTGTGCAGACGCGTCCGGAAGCGATAACTTTTTTGGCGAAAGGCGGAACAAATAAATCTACGTTAGTGCAGTGCGGAAACTCTTTGGCCATTTCGCAGTGAAAGTGATAAACGAAAAACAACACAAAACTATAAGAAACAAGTAAGAAGGCTCTAGTCGAGACGGCTCGACTACGAGATCCCCTGAACCCTGCAAAAAAAGTGATACTCTTCTTCTTTATGATCGCATGAGCGCGAGCTCTGCTAACCGCGCAGTTGCTGCCGTGGCTTGGGGGTGGGTTGGGCCATACTTTGAACGCCTATAACTCCATTTCTAGATGCATGATCTTGATGAAATTTTCAGAGTAGATTAAGAATATCTAAATGTGCCTATGTGCCAAATTTCAAGTCTCTAGTATTTGAAATGCGTTTTTTGCAAATTGGGGGCGAAGGGGGCGTGGCATCCAAAATCTGAAAATTACATAATCTGCGTATTCATAATATCTATCTAAATATGCAAATTCAAAGTCTTTAGCTCAAACGGTGTAGAATCTATGCTCAAAAAACCTAAAAAATTGAAACGAATTTTCGATTTTTTATCGATAATTTGGAAATGGGATGAGTTATCGAAAAAACAAAATAAACTCGTACTGCGTAGCTAACATATGAGTGTTCATGTGAAATTTCAGCTTTCTAGCTCTTGTAGTTTCCGAAATCTCGACGTTCATACGGACGGACGGACGGACGGACAGACGGACAGGGCTCATTCAACTTATTTTTTTATGCTGATCAAGAATATATATACTTTATGGGGTCTGCGACGTCTCCTTCTGCCTGTTACATACATTTTCACAAAACCATTATACCCTGAATTCCCATTTTCAATGGGTTCAGGGTATAAAAAAAAAAAATAAATAAGGAAGAAAGAAAGTTTACTTTAGAGTTTGCACTTCAAGTTTGCATTTCGGTTGATGTGAGCCCCAGCGTGGAATATGAAAAGAGTCTTTGTTCATTTCTTGTTAATTCTACAATCTGTGTGGCCAGGCAGCACAACTTTCTCAGAATTAAATAATTGTGAGTTGACTGTTGAACTAAATTCAACTTTGAACTACAGTATAAAATAAATATTTCATATAACTTCAATTTAATTGAATAATTCGGAGTTAAAGATGAAGTTGCATCCTAAGACTAAACCTGAACAGAAAATATATATTATATACATCTTAGCTTCAAAATATGATTCAAATGTTCAAAAATAACATTGTGCATCAGACTGAATACAACATAATAATTTTAAGATTCCAGTGAGAAATAAAATCTTCTGTTTATTTGCCCTTCTCATAGTTTTTTTCCTTGACAAAATTTGAAAACATCAGCAATCCAATGTGAGCTTTTGAGAATCACGCAGAAAGGTGATATTTGAAGTAAAAACAGTTAAATTAAGATAAGACTGAGATAGCCGGAAAGCTGATGGAAAGAATTGTTGTTGTTAAGGCGGAGACGTAAAGGGAAGAATAGAAAATAAGAGTGGGAAAGATAGGAAAAGATTAATAGGAAGCGGAAGTGAGAAGGAAAGAGAGAAAGGACAAAAAAGGAGAGAGTAATAGAGATGAGAACATTATATTTGGAGAGAGATAAAATTAGAGACAAAGAAACAAAAAAAGTGAGAGAGAGACAAAAGAATGAAAGGGGAAGAAGAAAGTGAGGAACAGAGAAGGCGACTGACATAGAGAAATAAATAATGAGTAAAAGAGAGGCTAAAAACAAAAATAGAAAAATTAAGGTAGAATGTTAGAGGAAGGGAATGGAAGAAAGAAAGGAAAGTCTCCATTTTTCTTTCTTTCTTAATAATAATAAAAATCTTAATAATGGAACTGCAATAAGTTATTTTCTATTATTAATTACAACTCACGATTTCTGCTATTTAGCGTTCAGTAATCTAGCTTTCACTGCATCTGATTTCTTCAAGAATATTTTCATCTAATACAAATTGTCAATTGCAGCAATAAATACTAGTATTTTAGTAACAAAAAAAAAACATGTAAAGTATATCTTGTAATTCTTTATTCTATTCAAGCCCATAGCAACTATAATTTAAAGCTTTCGAAATGCAGCACTTCAATACCAATCAAATCGTGCCGCAACGCCTTAAACACTATATAAATAACTATCTATACAGGCTATATGTGCTAGTAGCATAAACTATGTCCGTCTCTGGTATTTTGAGGTGTTTAGCTAATTGAGCACATTTAACTTGGCCAAAACAGCTAACGCAAAGGCCTGCCAAGCCAAGCGGTACCAACGAGCGGAAGTTTGTAATGGTCGCAGAAATTCATGCATAGGCGTACCGATTATTATGGCCTTGATAGTAATAAAGCGGGAACAAAACAAAAGCAAAATATAGAAAGCTTAGTGAGCTTTGAAGTTGCGAAGCTTACGCAGCAGAATGCATTTTAGAATGCATCAGAAAGCTTAGGTGGGTGCAGCGAAAGCTTGCTGTCGCGCATGCTTAGCAGCAGATCGAGGCTTAGCTGTGCTTATTCAGCAGCTACAAGACCTGAGTGCAGCCAACTTTAGGTGCAATAAAAGCTGAGCTTTTATTTTCGCCGAAAGATATAAAAGCACCCAAGCAGCAAGAGCACGATCTTTTTTTCCACGTCCACGCTGCCATATATTAATAATTTATTAATATATGATTCCCTAGGAATTCAAGGTATTTATTAAAAATAAATTGAGGATTTTAAAAAGTAGTTTTAAATGCTTATTTTATTCACTCTAGCTTTCTTTTGTGATACTGCGCCCGTGTCAGAGTGCCGCATAGCTATAAACATAAAAAATATAAAAAAAAAAAAATAAAAATTATAGCTGCCTCTGAACACGTGGCCACTATAATATTTCACGGCCTTCAACAGCATCCACTCTTTGCAAAATTGATGACAACTATAGGTTTCGCCTGGAATTCCTTAAACTACATGCACAACTTATCCCAACAACAACAAACAAAACAAAAAAAAACCAGACATCAATAATTTTCAAAGTATTAGTGCAGTGCCAAAAATTCAAAACCCAAAACAATAAGGAAAAAAAAAACATTAACCATATTATATATTAAACGCCTTAGAATTGGGCTGCAGTGCAAAAATTATGCAAGACATAAATGAACAAAAGTGTAGACAAAATACAAAAGTACACTGTGAGAAATTTTTTGTGCAGCTTAAATAATTAAAGACAATTTAACAAAAAAACTAATTATATTTAACATTAGAAAAAAAAACACGTCACACCCATAAATGAATTAAATAAATTAACGGAGAAAAGAAAAGAAAAAAATACAAATAACATATACAACAATAAATAAATAAAAATATATATATAGAAAATTTTTTTTAATTATTTAAAATAAATAAATAATTACAAAAGCCAAAAAAAAAAAAATATATATATATATATAAAGAAAAAAAATAAAGCAACCGAAAGCAAGTAAATTTTAATTTGATAGTCGATAATTTTTAATGATAATTGCTCCCGTTCGAAAAAATTAACCTCAATCCCACAGCAGCAGCCAACCACGAGGAAAGGCCTTTCGTCGATGGAAAAAAAAAAAAACTGTGAGTGTTTGATCACCCTTCTTATCCCTCTCCTTATTATGAAGTCCCAAAATTTTAATAATATTATCAAAATGAAATAAAGAAAAAAACTTATACCTATTTATATATGTATATATTCCTGAAAGTGTTCATAAAATCAAATGTGAACATTCTCAATTTTTTGATTCACATTAACCATTATATGGAGCAAGTTTTATTATTTTTTTATTATTCACATTTTTTTATTTTTCTTAAATTGAATTGCAGCCATCTTTAATATAATTTAACAGCCATATATATATATATTAAAAAAAAAAAAAAAAAAAAAAAAAAAAAAACCTATATGTTTGCATCAATAAATAAATTATAAATAAAATATATAAATAAATAATCGAATAACTATAATGCTAATGGGTACGACAGAAAAGAAATAAATTTAAAAAAAAAAATTTTTTTTGTTTATATATTATAATGGAAAAAAAAAACTTGTATTTTTTTTAAATTAATTTAACTCTAGCCCTATAAGACTCAGCCGCGTCAACCAACTATTATTAAGAATTTGTTAAAAATTATGAGGAGAATATATTTAATTTAGTTAAGTTTGTAAAATAAAGAGAATTGTTCATGATGAAAGAAAAAGAAATATGAGAAACATTTTTTTTTATCGCATCACTATGATAGGCTAAAGGTAGTCTAACACATGGCATAGAAGAGAGGAGAGTCGAAGCATTCTTGTTAGGGGATTTCCAGCGAATGGTTAATTGGAGATCACGGTCGGGTTTGGGTATAGATAGCGAGAGGCAACCGACAGCTTCGCCTCCGCGTCTGTATACCTGTTCCAATTCTTGTTCATTCCTTTTTTGGTGTACTAGTGTTAGTGTTGTCCCATCCCTCAAGTTTTTTTTTGTAGGAGTCCTAAAAATTTAAAGTTTATGTATGGTTAGTCCCGGTATTGCAAAGACCCACCCCATCGCCGAAAGAGCTAAGGGAACCAGAGGACTCCGCCTGCCTGTACCGAAGACATGAATGCATGCTGATGTGCACCGCACATTCACACACATCATTTGCTCCAACGCCACACTCATCTGAGTGCGGTGGCGTTCACATAAATTTTTGGCGCCCAACATGGGGCACTGGAAGTTCGTCACATACACATGCTGTTTACATAAATTTTTGGCGCCCAACGTGGGGCACTGGAAGTACTAGTCCTTAGCGATAAAATGCTTTCAGTGTACCGATTTTTTATTTTTCTATAACTATTTCTTCTCTATGGGGAAAGTAATAGTTGTATAAAATACCCCTTTTGTGAGAAACATAGTTGTCTCAGTAGCATGTGTTGCTGAAATAGCATAGACTTGATTGGTCTATCTATCGCCGCTGTGACTGCTGAGAGGAGTAGATTTTTTCACAGGACCTACGAAGCTGCTGATTCGAGCCTGGATCGCAGACCGAGAAACCTGTGTAGAATTTATCAACAAAAAAAAAATTTAAAGCATCACTGCTTAGGAAAACAATATCTTCCCTCACAATTGTAGCTCGTTTTTTTTTGCTGTGGAAGAAGCCACACTTTAATTTATTTTATTGAAAAACTTTACCATATAATTCCAGAATATTGCGTATTCGACAGAGGTCAGATACCAATACTGATTATCCCTGGGTAGTATTCTTTAATTAATTAAAGAAAGGTAGGAAGCCATTAAGCAATACTAGTTGAGTGGTTAAAAAGTTGATGTCGTTACTACTTTAGATTAGCTATTGTCTGGAACTCGGAGATATGCTGCATATGCATTCCCTTGCCGAATAGTATGGTCTTTGGTTGTAGCGATAGCCGATTTATAAGCACCATCTAGATTTAGTTTCAATAGCCCAAAAATGAAAGAATTAGGAACAGTTATATGAATACTTCGACTCTCTTCTACTATGCCATGAATATAAAAACAAAATTAAGAAAAATCAATTCAGATTTATTATGCCAGTCGTAAATACACCGCCTCACACCTCATCTGCAGGTAGTGCAGGAAATAAGTGCACTTTATGTGCGACTGAAATGGACGATACTTATCCTTGCTATTTGTTGCCGTGCAAGCATATCTTTCACAAGAATTGCGTAGAAGCATGGTTAACAGAAAATATCGTCTGTTATACTTGCCAAACACCAATTGATAGACAAAATATGAAGTTAGTAGTAGGTAATTGCTCTCCGTCACGAAGGATAGAGATAGCTCCGCCAGCTGCTCCAGTAACTCGTCGAGTTACTACTAGAAACCTTGCCAAGTCCCTAGCATTAGCCGAAGCAAATAATACATCTAGTGTACAAGAAGCTCCGCCTTTGAATGCTAGTGGCGCACAGTCGTCAGCTTTAGATGCGAGTCAGAGTCCGAGTCAAGCTGAAGCCGCGCGTCCCAGAACCACTAGAGGAAGACCCAGAGCCACTCGAGCATTTCGTGGCTCGAATCCTCAAAGATCGCAACAGGTGGATTATAACGTGATTCAGAACATGATAGAAGGAACTGTTACTAGAATTATGTCGTCATTAGCAATAAACAATCGCCCTTCACTCAGCGAACCTATGCCGGTACCGAATATGCGCGATTCCCCTTCAATAGGTGCCTGCTCCTTGAATAGTCGGAGGACCGTGGACATTATGCAAAAGTGGGGAGTTCATTTTGATGGTTCATCAGAGGGTTTAGGTGTTAATGAATTTATTTATCGAGTTAAATCATTAACAGATGAGACTCTAGAAAGCGATTTTGCAGGTATGTGCAAAAATATTTTCGTGTTGTTTAGTGGAAAAGCTCGATCATGGTATTGGAGATACCACAAGCAAGTTGATCGCATTATTTGGTCAGACCTCTGTTCATCCCTTCGACAACAATATGACGACTATAGGTCAAATTTCATGAACATGGAGATGATCAGAGCGCGCAAGCAAAAAACTGGAGAGTCCTTCTCATCTTTTTATGAGGCTGTAGCCTCTCTCATAGATAAGTCTTCTCTCAAAGTGGAGGAAGAAGAGCTCATGGAAATTTTAAAGAATAACTTACTTCCTGAAACGCGAGAGAAGTTATTATATCAGCCAGTCCATTCTGTAGGACATCTGCGTCGCTTAGTACAAATGAGCGAAAATTTGTCTTATGAAACTAGCTGTCGTCTTAATCAGGCGAAGTCTAAGCAAGTAGTACAACGTAGGCAAGTTTATTCTGTAGAAGAAACAGTTGATGATGCGGAAGACGAACCAGTGGATGTAGAACTCGCAGCCATACGCGCCTCACACGAAAAACTGCGCTGTTGGAATTGCGAAGAACTAGGACATACTTGGCAGAACTGTCTGTCTGAACGTCGCATTTTCTGCTACGGTTGTGGACAGCCTAATGTGTATAAGCCACAATGTCAAAATTGTTTGCTGAAACAGTCGGAAAACCGGCACAAGGCATCCGTCAACAACCGGATGCCCCAAAAAATGTAGAACCCAATTTTATAGAAGAAGATAAAGTCGAGTTGCCAACATTGCACTCGAATACTCCTTCAATTCGTTTTCGTCCCTACGAAGAACGTTTACAAAATTATATAGCAGTCCGAAGTCGAATATTTCATGATATTCCACCTGCTCTTAGCAAACGGACTCAAAGATTGAAGACATACTATACAGAGATTAAGAAGAACAGACATTTGCAAATATCCACAATTTTTAATAATGCAACTGACCTTCGTAGCTATGCTCAAGTTTCGTTCCTGAATTATACAGAATTTGGTCTATTAGACACTGGAGCAAATATCAGCTGTATAGGTTCGAAGTTAGCAACAAACGATTTCTCAAAACTGCCAGGGTTTAAGCAAATAAAATCCAAAGCAAAAACAGCTGGAGGGGAAAGTCAAGCCATTGTTGGATTCCTAGATATTGAAATGACTTATAATTCTGTTAAAAAACCCATTAAATTATATATAATTCCAAGTCTAAATCAGAATCTTATTTTGGGACACGACTTCTGGAAAATTTTTCAACTTGCACCAAATATAATAGGTTCTCTAGATGCATCTTGTATAAATAGCAAGTCACCTAGCGATGATGCCTATCCTTTGACCAAAACAGAGATTCAACAATTAGAGGTAGTTAAAGCACTATTTCCAAATGCGTCACATAGTTTAGGTCGTACGAGCCTTATAGAACACCATATAGATATCGGAGACTCTAAACCAGTGAAACAAAGATTTTATCCAGTCAGTCCGGCAGTAGAAAAGCTTCTATATGAAGAAATTGATCGCATGCTTCAGTTAGATGTTATCGAACCTTCGATCAGTCCCTGGAGTTCACCAATGCGTCTTGTAATGAAACCGAATAAAGTACGATTATGCTTAGATGCACGTAGGCTCAACGATGCTACGAAAAAGGATGCGTATCCTTTACCTAGCATCGAAGGCATATTCTCTCGATTGCCTAAAGCAAATCTCATTTCCAAATTAGATTTAAAAGATGCTTTTTGGCAAATTAAACTCACTGAGGAGTCGAAACAGTTGACAGCATTCACCGTCCCAGGTCGCCCCCTATACCAATTTAAGGTTATGCCCTTTGGGTTGTGTAATGCTCCCTCCACTATGTGTCGTCTGATGGATAAATTAATTCCCCCAGATCTTAGACATTGTGTTTTCGGATATTTAGACGACCTGTGTGTAGTGTCAGAAGACTTTTCCACCCATTTAGCGATTTTAGTTCGCCTCGCAGATCAGTTTCGTCAAGCGAATCTGACATTAAATACAGCCAAAAGTCACTTTTGCGTCACAAGCATTAATTATCTGGGTTATGTCATTGGGAGCGGAGGTATTAGCCCAGATCCATCAAAAGTATCATGTATTGTTAATTGGCCACCGCCCAAGAACTTGAAGCAAGTACGAGGATTTCTCGGTGTTTGTGGTTGGTACAGACGTTTTATTCATAACTTTGCCGATCTGACTTGCCCAATTACCGATGTCCTTTCCACGAAGACTAAATTTGTATGGTCCCCCGAAGCACAGAATGCTATGGATAAGTTGAAGCAAGTATTAACTACTGCTCCAATTTTAACCAATCCCGATTTTAGTAAGAAATTCTATCTTCACTGCGATGCCAGCGATTTTGGGATTGGGGCAGTGCTAGTACAGCTAACGGACACGAATGATGAAAAGCCAATTGCATTCATGTCAAAAAAATTAAGTCGCTCTCAACGCAATTATAGCGTTACCGAGCGTGAGTGTCTCGCAGTCATACTTGCAATCGAGAAATTCAGATGCTATTTGGAACTTCAGGAGTTTGAAGTGGTTACTGATCATTCTAGCTTGCTATGGCTTATGCGGCAGCAGAATATTTCTGGTAGATTGGCTCGCTGGATTTTTCGCTTACAGCAGTTTAAATTTACTTTTAGCCATCGAAAAGGAAAAGACCATGTAGTCCCAGATGCATTATCAAGATTAAGCGAAAATGAAATTTTAGAGCTTGATATGAATCCGATAATAGACCTCACATCAAATGCCTTTTTGGAAGATTCGTATTTAGAACTAGTAAGAAAGTATTCCCAGCAAAAGTCTAGATTCCCAGATCTCAAATTGATTGGAAACTTTTTATACATTCGTACAGAGCATGCACAGGGTCAGCAAGAGCAAGAAAAACTATCTTGGAAACTATGGGTCCCCGAAAGCCTTCGAACAAGTGTTTTAAAACAAGCTCATAATAGTTGTACTTCAGCCCATGCCGGAATGCATAAAACTATAGAGAAATTACGTAGACATCTCTTTTGGCCAGGTTTAGCTAAAGATGTGAGAGATTATATTCGCTCGTGCGATACTTGCAAAGAAAACAAAGCCCCTAATTATACGTTAAAACCCCCAATGGGTGATCATGTTCCTTCATATAGACCATTCCAACGACTTTATATTGACCTTCTTGGACCATACCCTCGTAGTAAACAAGGTCATATAGGATTGCTTATAGTATTGGACCATTTTAGCAAATACCATTGGTTGTGTCCATTAAAACAGTTCACTGCTGCCAAAATTCAAGAATATTTGCTAAAACATATTTTTCATAGTTTTGGGGTCCCTGAAACTATCATTAGTGATAATGGAACTCAGTTCAAATCTAAAGAATTTAACGTCTGGTTAACAGAGTTAGGCATTAAACACGTATATACTGCCCTTTACTCACCGCAGAGTAATGCGGCCGAACGGGTAAACCGTTCATTGTTAGCAGCGATTCGATCATATTTGCAAAACGATCAGACTGACTGGGATGTGCATTTAACAAGCATTTCTTGTGCGTTACGCTCAGGTCTGCATCAATCGTTAAACTGTTCACCATATCGAGCACTTTTTGGACTCGATATGATAACGCACGGATCGGACTATAAACTATTGAAAGATTTACATTTGCTTGAAGAGCCAATAATACCAATTTCTCGATCAGATAACCTTGCTCTATTGAGAAAAGACATTCAGAAAAATATCCGACGAGCTTACGAACGAAACTCAGGCCAATATAATTTGAGAACGAAACCAGTAACCTTCAAGGAAGGACAGGAAGTTTTTCGAAGAAATTTTGCGTTAAGCAAATTTTCTCAAAATATTAATGCCAAACTAGGGCCTCAGTTCTTAAAAAGCCGAATTAAGAAAAAACTAGGAAACTGTTATTATTTATTGGAGAACCTGCAAGGCAAAGAAATAGGCACGTATCATGCCAAAGATATACGGAGCTAATTCCCGCTAATATTCTGCCTAACGTGGTATATTATCGGGTGGTGTAATGGTCGCAGAAATTCATGCATAGGCGTACCGATTATTATGGCCTTGATAGTAATAAAGCGGGAACAAAACAAAAGCAAAATATAGAAAGCTTAGTGAGCTTTGAAGTTGCGAAGCTTACGCAGCAGAATGCATTTTAGAATGCATCAGAAAGCTTAGGTGGGTGCAGCGAAAGCTTGCTGTCGCGCATGCTTAGCAGCAGATCGAGGCTTAGCTGTGCTTATTCAGCAGCTACAAGACCTGAGTGCAGCCAACTTTAGGTGCAATAAAAGCTGAGCTTTTATTTTCGCCGAAAGATATAAAAGCACCCAAGCAGCAAGAGCACGATCTTTTTTTCCACGTCCACGCTGCCATATATTAATAATTTATTAATATATGATTCCCTAGGAATTCAAGGTATTTATTAAAAATAAATTGAGGATTTTAAAAAGTAGTTTTAAATGCTTATTTTATTCACTCTAGCTTTCTTTTGTGATACTGCGCCCGTGTCAGAGTGCCGCATAGCTATAAACATAAAAAATATAAAAAAAAAAAAAATAAAAATTATAGCTGCCTCTGAACACGTGGCCACTATAATATTTCACGGCCTTCAACAGCATCCACTCTTTGCAAAATTGATGACAACTATAGGTTTCGCCTGGAATTCCTTAAACTACATGCACAACTTATCCCAACAACAACAAACAAAACAAAAAAAAACCAGACATCAATAATTTTCAAAGTATTAGTGCAGTGCCAAAAATTCAAAACCCAAAACAATAAGGAAAAAAAAAACATTAACCATATTATATATTAAACGCCTTAGAATTGGGCTGCAGTGCAAAAATTATGCAAGACATAAATGAACAAAAGTGTAGACAAAATACAAAAGTACACTGTGAGAAATTTTTTGTGCAGCTTAAATAATTAAAGACAATTTAACAAAAAAACTAATTATATTTAACATTAGAAAAAAAAACACGTCACACCCATAAATGAATTAAATAAATTAACGGAGAAAAGAAAAGAAAAAAATACAAATAACATATACAACAATAAATAAATAAAAATATATATATAGAAAATTTTTTTTAATTATTTAAAATAAATAAATAATTACAAAAGCCAAAAAAAAAAAAATATATATATATATATAAAGAAAAAAAAATAAAGCAACCGAAAGCAAGTAAATTTTAATTTGATAGTCGATAATTTTTAATGATAATTGCTCCCGTTCGAAAAAATTAACCTCAATCCCACAGCAGCAGCCAACCACGAGGAAAGGCCTTTCGTCGATGGAAAAAAAAAAAAACTGTGAGTGTTTGATCACCCTTCTTATCCCTCTCCTTATTATGAAGTCCCAAAATTTTAATAATATTATCAAAATGAAATAAAGAAAAAAACTTATACCTATTTATATATGTATATATTCCTGAAAGTGTTCATAAAATCAAATGTGAACATTCTCAATTTTTTGATTCACATTAACCATTATATGGAGCAAGTTTTATTATTTTTTTATTATTCACATTTTTTTATTTTTCTTAAATTGAATTGCAGCCATCTTTAATATAATTTAACAGCCATATATATATATATTAAAAAAAAAAAAAAAAAAAAAAAAAAAAAACCTATATGTTTGCATCAATAAATAAATTATAAATAAAATATATAAATAAATAATCGAATAACTATAATGCTAATGGGTACGACAGAAAAGAAATAAATTTAAAAAAAAAAAATTTTTTTGTTTATATATTATAATGGAAAAAAAAAACTTGTATTTTTTTTAAATTAATTTAACTCTAGCCCTATAAGACTCAGCCGCGTCAACCAACTATTATTAAGAATTTGTTAAAAATTATGAGGAGAATATATTTAATTTAGTTAAGTTTGTAAAATAAAGAGAATTGTTCATGATGAAAGAAAAAGAAATATGAGAAACATTTTTTTTTATCGCATCACTATGATAGGCTAAAGGTAGTCTAACACATGGCATAGAAGAGAGGAGAGTCGAAGCATTCTTGTTAGGGGATTTCCAGCGAATGGTTAATTGGAGATCACGGTCGGGTTTGGGTATAGATAGCGAGAGGCAACCGACAGCTTCGCCTCCGCGTCTGTATACCTGTTCCAATTCTTGTTCATTCCTTTTTTGGTGTACTAGTGTTAGTGTTGTCCCATCCCTCAAGTTTTTTTTGTAGGAGTCCTAAAAATTTAAAGTTTATGTATGGTTAGTCCCGGTATTGCAAAGACCCACCCCATCGCCGAAAGAGCTAAGGGAACCAGAGGACTCCGCCTGCCTGTACCGAAGACATGAATGCATGCTGATGTGCACCGCACATTCACACACATCATTTGCTCCAACGCCACACTCATCTGAGTGCGGTGGCGTTCACATAAATTTTTGGCGCCCAACATGGGGCACTGGAAGTTCGTCACATACACATGCTGTTTACAAGTTCAACGGTTCCCTAAGTGAATAAACTGTGGCCAACATATATTGCAGAGTAGAGAGGCGACGAGAGCGCGACGGCAACAACGACGAGCGACTTCCGCTAGCTACAACCCAAATCAAAAATGTGTCGAGGAAAAGGGGGGAAAATTGTCGAAAAAAAAAAAAAAACATTCAAAAAGAAAAAAATTGAAAATAAAAACAATGCAATTTTACTTAGCTTGGCAGCAAATGTTGATAAATATATCAAAAATTGTTGCTTAAATCAATGTGTCAAGAGCTGAAAAATGCAAATAAACATAGAAAATATTGGCAAGCTCGGCCGACGCACGATAAGAGTGGGAAGACAGCACAAACAAAGCGGAAAGGCGACATTATTTTTTTACTTTTTGTCGACTTCCTATGGCACTCTGTTAAAGTTTTTTTTTTCCCTCTCCCGCTCTCTCTCTGAGAGAATTTGGAGTGAGTTAGTCGGACCGACTGCAGCGCTTTTGGCAGACATTGCGTGCTGGCATATTTCGTTACGCGATTTCCTTTGCCTGCATTTCACCAAAAATGTCAGACAGTTGGAGTGTCTAACAGACAGGACATTCACTTTCCGTTTCAAGTTCAACGGTATGAGATGCGTGCAGTCCTGCAGTAGAACCTGGCCAACACCAACAGCCAAAGCTGTCTACAACTGTTAGCAACCTGCCGGGGCAGCGCTGCCTGTCATATACTAGTATACATTGATAAATCGCAACAATGTGTAAATAAACACAAATTCAAACAAAATGAAACTGAAAACGAGCTTAGCACTTGAAAGTTCAAAATATCAAAAAATATACAAGACATATTTTCAAGTTTAACATGAATGTCAAGTTGAAGAGATATATAATAAATAAAGTAGATCAACAGAATTTAGTAATCACGACTTGCTGAATTAAATGTGTAAAATTATTATTGCATAATCTATTAATCATTACAATAATATTATTAGTTTCTTTTTTTCCAATATTTTATCCTTTACTAATCTTAGAACTTTTTATAATATTTGCAAAAAAATAAAAAATAATAATAGTAAATAAATAAAATAAACAAAAAAATAATAAATAATGAAATTAAATATCAAATTAAAACTAAAAAATAAACAAACAAATAAAATTGCATAATCATAAAAAATATTTTGTTTTTTTTTTTTTCAATATTTTATCCCTTACTAATCTAAGAACTTTTTATAAAATTTCTGCAAAAAGATAAAAAATAATTGTAATAAAAAATAAAATAAACAAAAATATAAAAAATATTGAAATTAAATATCAAATTAAAACTAAAAAAAATAAACAAAAAAAAATTGCACAATTTATACATAATCATTAAAAATATTGTTGTTTTTTTTTTCAATATTTTATTTAGAATTTTTTATAACAAAAAAAATAAATAAATAAAAAATAATAATAGTAAATAAATAAAATAAACAAAGAAATAAAAAATAATAAATAATGAAATTAGATATCAAATTAAAACTAAAAAAAAAATAACAAAAAAATTAATTGCATATCTATACAAAATCATTAAAATATTGTTTTTTTTTTTTTTTTTTTGCATTTTTTATAAAATTTCAGCAAAAAAAATGGTTTTGATATTTTATTTATTTAAAAGTAAGCTTTCTTTATATATGAAGCTAACAATTTAAATATTTTCAGTTTCATCATATCACATAAAAAGATTTTAATTCAAGATAATTCTTGAAAAAAATACAATCTGTTTTGTTATTAATATTTATTAATTAAAAAAATAAATAAATAAATAAATAAAAATAATAATAGGCAAGCAAAAAATGAAAATAAATAATAAATATTGAAATTAAATATTAAATAGTAAATTTGTAAGGAAATATTCTAAAAATACATATTTTATGCAAAAACCTGCAACATTTTCATACAACTTTGACTTTCTTTCATTGAGCTCAAAAATCCAAACCAACAAAACATTTAGTAATCAACCAGACTTGAAGTTAGCCCTAAAACTTTGCCAGACACATGTGTGTGTGTGTGTGAGCTTACTTGTTCATGTGGTTAAAAGTGTTTAGACGCTGGAATGTTTCAATATGCAAACATGCAATAGCCAAATTGCAATAACAACACAAACCGAAACGTTCCAAACAATGGGCGACGTTTGCAGCGACCCAAACATAATCGCAAATTATAGGCTCTATATATATGGCAGGGTACATAGGCTCCCTTGAAACTAGTTGGCCAACACACACACACACACACACGCACACACAGCCATAGGCACACTCTGCAAAATGGGCAAATAAAAAGGTTGCGCACACATTCGCCGTATTTTTACATTTTTTCCAGGTATTCTCACTCTCTCTCTCCTATTTCTATCCCTTTCTCACTCACTCAGACTCCATTTGTAGTTTTTTTTTTTTTTGCATTTTTTCGGGTTATTATTTGGTCATAATTGTAATTTAGGTATTTGCTATGTGAGGCGTCGACGAGCCGCAAAATCATGCTACTTGTTAGGGCCATGTGATGTGATTTTTTTACGGCTACCCATTTATTTTTCTTTGGGGGCGTGATGGTTACCGTTATGGCCGGCAAGTCGACGCCACAGTTTTAAGGGTGTTCAAGCTGTCCCTTCTAACGAGCTGAGCTCGTTGTTGTTCTGGCTACCCTTAAATTATCAGTTAGTCTCAAAAGCGACGCCACAGTTCACGCTCTTAACTTAACATTAATAAAACAAAATTGCTTTCCGAGAATCAAATGCATTCTCTTGTCTAGTTATTCCATTCAATTCAAAAATAAGAGCTTTCAATTAGCTCATAAGCTATTATTGTAATTTATTTGTTTATTTAAAAAAGTAAAAAATTAATATTTAAAGAATAAAATATAAAAATGAGTAATATTATAAAATAAATACAAATTAAACTGTTAATAATATGCAAAATTTGATATTTACATATTTATACAAATATAAACCATAAATATATATTTCATTTTTGGTTCAACTTGATAGATAAAAATAAATATTTTTCGGATTTTTTAATTCAAAATATTAAACTAGTATTCTTAAATAGGAAAAACATTATTTAACAGTATTATTATTTTTTTTTTTTACCAATTTAGTTAATAAATATAGAAAAATATGTCACTGAAACAGTCAACAATTTAGGGAATTAAATTATTTTGGTATAAAATAAATAAATCAAATAAATAAATTACTTTAGTATCAAATACAAATAAATTGAATTTTTAAATTCATGAAAGCTTAAATAAATAAATTAATTAAAAAAATTAAATAAATACATAAAATAAATAAATTACTTTATTATAAAATACAAATAAATATTATTTTGTATTTAAAAATGAATATTTACTTGAAAGCATAACAGATTAGCTCTAGAAATTTTTAGCCAAGTCATGACAAATACAAAAATCAGCTGTACAAACGAAATATATAATATTTACCACAAGCTCAAATTATGAGCAGCTTAGCATTTCTTTTGGCTACATAGGTCTTTTGGGTCAGCACCCTAAGAGCTAATTTCACTAATTATTAGATTATTTGCCAGCCTGTTCACATCAAATTTATGAGCGTGACAGTAGGAAAAGAAATGTGTCTGCAACAACAGGGGCAACGTTTGCATTAGCTCAGCGGGACATCTGGAAAAATTTAAAGTATTTTAATTCTATTTGGATTTTTTGGACATTTTGCAGACTCACGCAGAAATGTGGATAGAAATAATTATAATAATAATGTATCTTGCCTAATTGTGGATTAGAAATGAAAAATTAACTATTACATTTTCAGAATTAGAGTGCAAAAAATGGGCTTCAATTAGATTTATCTACAATTATAATTTTAAATAGAACAAATTATATATATAAATGAATCGTTAATTGAATAATGTTATAATTAACTATAATTTATTTTAATATAATTAAATTTTCTATAGAGTTATAGAAAGAATAATCTAATAAGTCTTCCACACGAAAAGTAAAGAATTTAATCATGTATTCTATGTCAGGTATATTACAGATTTATACAGATTTCGTATGTTAGAGCAGAATTAAATAAATATAGTGTATATATATTTATATACTGCCGCTCTACTAAATATTTTTGATTTTTTACATAAGTTTACGATACAACATTTTTTTTTTTTAAATTAAATACAAAATTTTACTTTTCATCTTAATTATTTCCTAATTAAAAGATATTTACTATTTATTATTAATATTTAAAAATATATGTCAAGTTAAAATATTTCAATGTTTATTTATTAAATTAAATTATTGTATTATTTACTTATATTTATATATTTGGCTAACAGCTTTTATTCAATTATTTCCCCACCCAATACAACTCAATTTAATTTACTTAAATATCACATTTTGACATTTGTAAGTCGCATCAAATCATCGCCCCATTACCTTTGCTCAGCTCCGTTAAGCGTGAGCCATTTAACACCCTAATGGGCATAAACATTGTAAATGTGAACCAATTGTTAAACTTCGTTTTAATTTGCAACCCACTTTCGACATTCTCTTCTTGCCAGCGGATCCCAAATTTAGTGGGCCCATTAACAATGTAACGGTACCCGTGGGACGAGATGCGCTGCTCACGTGCATCGTTCACGATCTGGTTAGCTATAAGGTGGCCTGGCTGCGCGTCGACACCCAAACAATATTGAGCATACAGAATCATGTTATCACGAAAAATCATCGTATCGGCATATCGCACACGGAACATCGTATCTGGCAGCTGCGAATACGCGATGTACACGAATCGGATCGTGGTTGGTAAGTGAATGAAATTCGATATTTATATGCATGTATATAATATAATATATATAATATACTATATATAATAAAATCGGAGTGGGATCTACCATTCTTAAAGCGTAGTAAAAATCAGTAAAGTGAGGAGATCTCTTTTTATTAAATAATAAATTATAGATCAGACATATCTGAAAGATATTTAAGAACAGACTCCAAAAGATTATGGAAAATATACAAATTTCAAGGATAAATTACAAGAATATTTCACGAATTAAATTTAAACATGATTAAACATTAAACATGCAAACTAAAATCTAAAAACTTTCTTTTCCCTCTCTCTCTCCTTCTCCCTCTATCTCTTTATATCTCACATACTTCATATCTCTCTCTTTCTAAATTTGCTCTTCTGTACTTCGCTTCAGGTATATGTGCCAAATAAATACGGATCCCATGAAAAGTCAAATGGGCTACTTGGATGTAGTTGTGCCGCCCGATATTATAGACTATCAGACCAGCCAAGATATGGTGCGTGTCAGCGGTCAGAATGTGACGCTCACCTGCACGGCGACGGGCGTGCCACCGCCCACGATCACGTGGCGGCGCGAGGAAAATGCACCATTGCTCTGGCTGCCAGCTGACAACGACGAAGACGACGAGCATCAGAGACAACAAGAGATCTACAGTATGGAGTCGCAGAATCTGACCTTGTGGCAACTGCAACGCGGTCATATGGGCGCCTATCTGTGCATCGCCTCCAATGGAGTGCCGCCAACGGTCAGCAAGCGTATAATGCTTGTGGTTAATTGTGAGTGTGATAAATACATATTTTTTATTTTTCTAAAATTGTTTACCATTTTATATTGCCACCCAGTTGCGCCCACAATCTGGACGCGTTACGATACCATCTATGTGGGCGTGGGCCAAAAGCTAACGCTCGAATGCATTACCGAATCACAGCCGGCTTCCATAAATTTTTGGCTCAAAGACAAGGAACTGTTGCAGGGCGGTACCTACGATTCCCTAATCGTTGATCATGTCCATCGAATCGTAATGCGTATCACGGTGCGACCCTTAAACAAACACGATTTTGGTGAATACAAATGCATTGCAAAGAACGCATTGGGCGAGACAGAGCGCAGCATAACATTGCATCGTGAGTGAAAGCAAATACAATATAGCTCTCTAGTAGACTACCATAAATAAATCTTTTGGGAAAAATCATTTTCAGATAAAGCCAAGAAGCATGTGCAGCACTCTCATCAGACATCATCACGCGACAATCAGTTTATTGTCATCGAAGGTATATAATTATTATATATTCATAAATTGAAAGAAAATAATTTCTTTTCTATTCAATATTTTTCAGAATATTTGGCAAATAAAGGATCCATGAACTGTCATGCAAATATTATCAGCTTTGCGTGTTTCATAATCGTAAATTATTTCAATAAAGTTTTGTGTTTGTAAACAATAAAATACAAATTTAAATAAATATATATATAATTGTATATAAATAGAAAGTTTCTTTCTACTGAGTTCACTTTGAACTAATAATAATTATTCATATACGATCGATTTACACTTGCTGAAAGGGCATAAAAACTAAACGATAAAGAGGACAGTCGCGCATAGCTAAAATACGCAATATGGTCGCTCCTATGCTCAGCCTTTGTTCGCACTAATACAACAGCAATTCAGTACTCATACCATCCACAATACACTCTTGTTAGGTTCTGATAACGGGATCACAAATTAGCATCCACACTGTACGCTCTCTGGGAGAGCACTGCCGCAACAGTGCCCCGCTTAGCATCCACAACTTCCTCTCACTACGCAAACACACTACATCACGGTAGGAATATGCATGCGCTTGTGTGGAATGTAACGACTCAGTTTTAAATAACATAAACAGTAATTTTTCATATTTTTTGTTTGTTTGTCAGTTTTGTATCATGACTTAAATTATATTTTTTTTATTATTATTCTTTTTTTTCTTATTTAGTTTATAATTATACATCAAGTGTTTGTTCTAGGGAAAGTAAATTTAGAAAGTGAATAAAATAAATTTGAATAGTTGAATAAAATAGTTTAAGCGTTTTCGTTTGCTGCTCGCGACAACATTCAAGTTGTTAAGGTGTAAAATTTAGCTACAATTTGTTTAAGCTGTTTTTTTCATATATACAATTCTGTTCTCGTTTAAATATAGAATTTAGCTATAACTTTAACGCTTATCATATAGTATACATATATAAACATAAATTGAACTAAGGTGTTTAACGATTGGTGTCAAGTTAGCTACAACATTAAAGTTATATCAATTGTTTAATAAATTAAAATTATATATACATATATATTCATGTATATATATATATATATGCTAGCTATGAGCGTGTCGAGGTAGGCTGAACAATCTTTGTTAGTTGGATTGACTTATAAAGTAGGTGTATGTGTCTGTGTGTATTTGCTATGTGAGTGTGAGTGTGTCTGTGTGTGTGTTGTATATGCTAAACCTAAATCTCAAAACTTAAAAACAATAAGAGCGTCACAGTGCATTGGCCTCTCCTCTCGCAATCCCACACATTCTTGCAACGTCTTCAACTAGAACTGCCACGCCCATTGGCTAAATTTGTGGGCGCTGCTTCCATATTAGGCACTTGAATGGCCGGCGGCGGCGTGGCACCCTTGGCCTTGGCCAGCAGCTGACGCTGCTCATAGATCTCATTCACGAGCTTCTTGACAAACGGATGATTAAATTTGCCCTCGGTGGAGTCAAAGAACTCCTGATGCTTCAGCAGACAATTATCACGTTTCTCATACTCGAACGCCTGCATGACCATATCGAGACGATCCAGATCCTTAACAAACTTCGACTCGGCGCTCTGTGCATTCTCATATTCCTAGAATGAACAAATTTTAGCATTAGTTGAATTCAGAACACAATTATAATCGTATTTCGCCTCACCTCGAAGAGCTCCATAATGCGCTTGCCACGCGGCTCGATCAGCTTGCATATATCCTCCATGGCCTTGAATTCGAGCGCACGTTTATCCTCCTTGGAGACACCGCAGAAGGGCGTTATATCACCCACCAAACTCTCGGCCAAATCATGCACCAGCGCCAGCTCCATACAGCGTATCTGATTCAGACCCTCGCTGCCGTCCAGCAAAAAGGTCAACATGCTCATCCGATACATATGTCCAGAGATCGATTCGCAATCGTTCACATCCCTCAGTACCCAGCCGGTGCGTTTGGTATGCTATAATAAAAGAAAGAAAAATCTTAAATTAGTTTATGTTCATTCAATATACTATAATAATATATTAGTTAAATTTAATAATACAAATTTAATTATACATCGTTAATACAATTTTAATTTTATTTATTAAAAAACAATCGAAACTTTGACTAGAAACATTGTTCTGATTTTTAGTACTTTATATATATTTTTTTAATTTTAGTACTTTGCCTATTTTTAAATAGTAGTTTATTCTGATATTTTCTTTTTCGTATTAGTATATATTAAATATTTGTAAAATTATATATATTTGTAAAATTATCTTTTCATCATCATGTATTAATATTTTATATTTTAATTTTTTTTTTTAGTATTTTTACTTTAACGTCTTTCTATTCAATTTTTTCTCTTTTTGAATGTTCTCTTTTTTTTATTTGTATTTCTGTTTTCTTTTTAAAATATGTACTTTTGTTACTAATTTCGTGTACTAATAATTTTTTAATTTGATCATTTTTTTTTTTTTTTTTTTAATAATACAAATTAAATTTTTTTTAGATTAACTAAAATGGTCCAGAATTATGTATATAGAAATATTTATAAATTACATAAATGCTCAACATATTTGCAGCTTTAACTAATCCTTTTATCCGACTCACACTATTCTCGTAAAACAAATCCCGCAAATATCATAAAATGCCGTCATTACCATATTAATTTAGTCAATCTAGTTTGCGGTTTGTATTATCTTATCGCTTAAGCGTCATTTCGCATAACTGGAGAATATTCGTTGATAAGGCACGCCGGCCATAACGTGACTTTCACGTTGGCTTTTAGATAAACCCCAGACGAGGAGATAAGTCGCTGGGTAAATGTGATCATATGTAATTATTATAATTAAACGGAATGTTCGCAACATCTTTGGACCTTGCTTGTCGCGCGGCTCTATAAATAAAACTGTTTATTGATCAAATAGCAACAGCTAACAGCAACAGCCCCTTCGCCGAGCTCTCGACGCGCATGGGTTTAAGCTGAAGGTCTGACGCCCTTGTACGACGACGATGTTACCTCACTCTCCTTCTCTTTCACTCTCTTTGTCCAATTTATTTCCTTCTGTCTCTCTTTCTTTTATTCTTTTTAATTAGGCAAAGTGCTTGAAATGTTTTATGTAAAACAATACATTCCTTCCAGGACTTTAAGTCTATTGAAATCTTAGCAAAATATTTCACACAAATTTTGCTTCAAATTTTTTCATAGTGAAAATTAATACATTATTATTATTATATATAACATAATGCAGATGACGCATTTTTAATTCTTGTTAGTAAAACTAAACAATACTTGTTATATTTTTTTAATTATTTCAAATTATTGTTGTAGTATTTAATCAATAAAAATTATAATTTATAAACTAATTATAAATTTATTTTTCTAAAATTTGGTCAAATAAATATATATATATATATATATATATATATATATATATATATATATATATATATATATATATATATATATATTTGTGTCAGTATTTATATTTATTCATTTTAATTTTGATTAGTTTTTTAATGTGTTGTTTATTTTTTATTTTTATTATTTTTTTGGTATTATTTATTTGTTTACTGTATTTATTTTTAAAATTTTTTAATTTATACTTCAGTATAAGTATAAATAAAAAAAATTATATAGTAATATACTTTTGTTATTTATTTTTAAATATTTGATCAAACTCTTTCATTAGTTGTAATTTTATTAAATGTATAAATAAAATTAAACAAAAATAAATTTATTTTTTAAATGATTTAAAAGTTAATTAAATCTACAATAATAAATTTTATTTTTATATTTAATTTGTATTATGAATTTATTCTGCAATTCTAATATTTATATATTTTTTTTAAATATATATTCTAATTATGTTGATTATTATTTGAATTATATTTTATTTTTCTAAATAATTTTTTTTTTTTTTTTTTATTTACTACATTTAAAATACTTTTTATTACTTATACATATTTTTTAAATATTTAATTTAATTTTTAATTTTCCCCTTACCGGGTATTACGCTAGTCGAACCTTCCAGCTGAATTTTGAATTTTGTCTCTGCTACACGTAACCCAATATTCGCTTTGACACTAAGCCAATGCAATTCAAGCAATGAATCTGACAATGCAAAAGCTCTGCTTATATATGTATATATACAGATTTATATATAGCTTATATTAGATATTTGATATATGATATAAGATGTCACCATGTGTGTATTGCGTCTTAATTTTGAAGGCCAAGATCAAAGTCACAAGTTTGCATTTTCTTATTGCTATTGGAATATATAGAAAATATATTGAAGAATATTTTCTACGCTTCATATACATTTGCTCTCTAGATATATATATGAATATATAATTTAGGATGATTTGGTCTTTAGATACGACAAAAAAAAATTTTTTTGTGTTGCCAATTTGCCTTTCAAATATTCAGTTAACGCTCACGTCAATCTATATGATATATATATGTGATATATACGTATATACAAATTCTGCTTGTCTCAGCTATTTCACAAAAATTTCAACAGATGTTTGAATACAAACAAATAGTAATACATATATACAAATATAATAATATACATATATAATTTCTTAGCTCACGTGAGCCATTTTGCGATTCTCTATAGCTTCTCTCTAACTCAATACAAAGTGCGATTTGCTGAATTCTCTAGCTCTTCAATTACCCACGAACACATAGATAGACAAATTGGACTTCATATATTTCTATAAGTCCATTTGTCATATTGAGAGTATCAATTATGCTGATTAGATAATACAAAAATGAACATGAGGGGCACCGGGCACGAGTGTCCAGAGTGAAATGATTATCAACTGAAGCGTGCGACAGTTTTGATAATATTTCATTTTTGTACACATTATAAACATATATACCAATCGATTTACGGTTACCTAGCTATAAAAAAAACTATGTATACTAAAAGTTATGTTTCTTTTTGATATTTATCGACAACTTGTAAGTTTCGCTTAACAATAAATTGTCAAATTTATATAAATTTCAATATTGTTTATGGACTAAAAAAAAAAAAACAACAAATAAAATCAGCTGAAATATTCTATATAAATATCCACATATTCTATTTAAACATTCAACGAACAATTTTTTAGAGAGTGAGCAAAAATTCCCTGAGAGCAAAACGGCCTCAGGTATTATAAAAGATATAAGTATATATGTTTATATATAAACATTTAGTTCACACAGAGCAGTTCGTTAGATACACAAAAACATAAGAAAAGTAAATATGAAAACAATAGAAAAAAAAAACATTTTTTGCATTGTATTCACTTGTATTTAAAATTCTTGTTCAAGTTCGAATTTTCGATTATTTTCGAGGGCAAATAGGATAAATGGGACATTTTATTTGGAGAACTATATTAACTCATTATCATTATCAAAATCTATTTTATGTTTTATATTATATATTACATTGTTGGTCATGTTACAATTAATATTATATTTTTTATATAGCTTTTTATGCTTATTTCTTATTATTAAATTCCAATATTTAATTTTTTATATTTTATGTTTTATTTTTTTTAATATTCAGCATTTTATATTTAACAATTGAATGTTTTTTATTCTATTTTTTTATATTTTTTATTTATTCCCCATTTTATATTTAACAATTAAATGTTTTTTATTCTATGTTTTATGTGTCAAGTTTTTATATTTATATTTTATATTTAATTGTTTATATTTTAAAATATTCTAGTATATATTTTACAATTTATATTTTAATTATTTTTCTCATATGCTAAAAAATATTATTTAATTTATATTTACATATATATTTAAGAGAGAATTATATAATGCATAATGTTAAAAAAAAAATTTTAAATTGCAATACGAATAAATTTCTCTTATATTTTATAGCTAAAATAGTGTATAAAATGCTACATTTTGTACGACTATATTTTATATATTAATTCTATATATAAATTTTTGTAAATTAAAAAATACTTATCACAGTTATGTGAGAAAACATATATATGATATATATTTATTTAATGCATATTTCTTTTGCAATTAATTAGCGATCGGACTAGAATAACATATTCATCATTTCATTTCGCGTTCTATTTGTTAAATCATTTTCTTTTCATTTGGTGTCAACAAAACTTGTGATCAGACAAATAATTTATAAATGAATATATATAATTAATTTAATGAAAGGTTTTAATAAAAGACCTAGAATAGATTAAATGCTTTTACTACTATTACATTTATTTTGTATTTTGTTTTTTTTCAATCAACTTTCAATCGAAAAACTTTCACGGTCGCAACTTCAAAATTCAAATGCAATAAAACCTTGTGACAGACATTGAAAATCCGTTGCGTCCCCTACGCTACCTTAAAATTTGGCAGTTGCGTTACGAAACGGTATTCAACAAAAAAAAATAATAATAATCTCAGAGTCACGCGATAGCGTGTAGGCGAAAAAAACTACAAACAAAAATAAACAAAACTGAAACAAAAACAGTGAGAAGGAGAAAGAGAGTGAGCGAACGATAGAGGGAACGAAGAAATCAGAACAGTGCACAGCATAATCAGTTCCCGTAGTTGAAAAATCGATGCGTAGGCATACATAAGCAATTGAAGACCCCAGCAGGAACTGGTTACTCTGATATATCTCTCTCTCTCTCTTTCTCTTCTCTGTTTCTGCTTCGTTTGCTGATTTGCATTGCTTTACACTCACCTTCAGGTTTCCAATCAGCTCCATAAATTGCAATATGTCAGCGAGGCCTGTGTTGAAGCAGGGCTTCTTGCCCGCACTGGAGGCTGCATCGTGGCAGGTAGCACCTTCGTTACCCGCTGCTGTTGCTGTGGCAGCTGTTAGACTGTTGCTGCCATCAGTGTTGGAGATTTCCGCTTGGAGAGGTTCCGCTGCCAATGAGGACATTGCAAATTTGGTTGTTGTCTGCTGCTGTTGTTGTTGCTGTTGGTGCTGCTGCTGCGGATGCGAGGTATTAGCGTTATTTCCGTTCCGTTGCGTATGTAAATGTCGCTGTATGTAGTCCTGAGTGCGCTGCTGCTGTTGCAGTATATTGTGTACAAATCGCTTTGATAAATTAACAAAGTGCGCCGACTCCGAATTCGATTCACTCGAACAGCAACCGTGCGCTATCGAAGGCGAGTTGTGACTGACGCTGTCGCTGAAGTTGAATTCGCTCGTCGCCGTTTGACTAGATTGATTTGGTACTGTTGTAGTTGTAGCTTCAGCTGCTGCTGTTGCCGCTGTCGATGACGTCACGCTTCGTGCGCTCACAACATCGACGCCGCTGCTGTTGCTGAGTTGCTTGAGGAACTTGTATAAGTCAGCAGCGCCGCCTACGCCACTGCCAGCTGGGCACACTGTGGCCGTTGCTTTGATCAGTTGCTGCCGTGAGAACATGACGAGAGAGTAATTTCGTGAGCGACGTCGAACTTATCGTTGGGAGAGCGGAAGAGCGCAACGCAATGTTTAGCTACAAAATTGTGGTCGATGCAAACACGTGAAACGTGTGTGTGCTAAAGAAACAGAAGAGAATGAGAAAGAGATCAAGAGAGTTAGCTTATTTTGTATGTAGCTTTGTACGAGTTAAGTTGCATTACAGTTTTGAAAGCATTGCTGCTTACAGTTTTACTAACGATTTAGAGTAAGTTTTGTTTCTGTTTGTTATAAAAACAAACATAAATTTTGTTTTTCCTGGTTGACTCAAAATGAGGTTTTTTTTACCATTTCAATGAATGCTTGTGGACTAATTAGTAAAGTCTATTTATTTTACTGGTTTTCACTGGAATTTAATTTTCTTTTTGTTTTTGTTTCCTATATAAATAAGCAATATAATTATCATTTCCGTTTTGGCTTTGTCATTAATATATAATTAAACGAGGGTTGCCTAAATAGTTTACATAACAGCAATTTATAGCAGTTTATATTATATTTTTTTAAATAATAATAAATTAATTTATATCTAGATATATTATTATTATTATATTTTTTTATTTAATATATTAATCTCTTATTATTATTATATATATTTTTTAAAGAAACTATTTTGTTTCCATTATATTATTATTATTGCTAACACTTTCATATATTTTCATTTTAATTATAATTATTCACATTCATTTATTATTAGCAACCGTTGAACCAACCCTCGCGCTTAGAACATTACACGCAAAAATTCAACATTGATTTACGTTGTTTACGCAATAATCGAAAATTTGCACAGACAACAGAATTTCGCTGACATAAGTAAACAAATTGTTATTGCATCTATTAGCTAGATTAAAGCACAATTGCCGAGAACGAACAGTTAATTTGCTTATAGTGTATGGAAATGTATGTGTACACTCTTTTTCCTTGCACATACACATATTTATATTTCATTTATTTATTTTTCAATTTTTCAATTTGTTTTTTAAATTTATTTATTTTTATTTACTTTATTTTCTTTGAATTTCTATCACCAACCTTGACACCAACACGGCCCAGTAGACGCGTCTGCCCCAGACAGACTTGGACTTTGTTGTTGTGAGCGCGAGACGAGAGGCGAGACGGCGAAATAGGCTAGGAAATCGGCGAATCGGTGACAACCGACTGCGAGGGCTCGCGTGCGCCTTGTGACTATGACAGCGGCAGCGGCAGCGGCCAGCGGCCAGTGGCACTTCAAGGTGACGACGACGACGCTGCCGTATTTATTTATTTATTTTTTATTTTCGGCTGTTGTTGCTGCTGCTGTTGTTAAATGTGCACGTAGACACGAGCTCTGCGGCTGCTTAGCTGTAAATGTGAACTAACGGCAAATGCGGTCGCCACAGCGGAACTTTGAATTTGACAATGGGACAGCGACGTTAACGTCGGCAGCGGCGTTGGCGATGTCGATGGCAACAATTAAAAATATCACTAAGCTAATTTAGAGACACACACATGCACATTTCATTACGCACACATACACACACACACCCGCTCACTCACGCACACAGGTACATACGGACATAAGCGTATGCTAGCGAAATTCATGCTGCTTCTCATTATGTTTTGGCTCTTGTTTCAAATGCGTTTTTTGTTTAATATAAAAGCAACTTCTTTGCTCATTTACATATGGCTGCAGCAGCCAACGAGTAACAGTAAAATTCGTACTAATATCGGTATTTTTCATTTAGCAATTGCACAACAAAAATATTTTTAGCAAACTAAAACGAGCCGCCGAATAGATTCGCGACGCATGCACTTGACCGATAGTTAGTGGCGGTCATTCGATATCTGCGCGGCATTGAAGATAGTATGCTGGTAAAAAAATAACAAAATTACAACTGCTATTTTAGTGGGGGTATTAATTAAAAAAAAAAAAACTTTCTATAAATTTAAATAGATTCTCATACCTAACAAAATTCTATTTAAAACATAATTAATAATAAATGGTATAACATAAACTCATTTAGATGATTTAGACTTTTTTAAAAGAAAATAAGTATGTATTCGTTTTTTTAACTTTCAGCATTTTTTAGTCCCAACAAATGATTCAGTACTTTTTGCTTGCATTTATCGATAAGTCGAAATTAGATAGTCTTGCACATGCTTTGGTTGTTGCGTATTGCGCGGCTTTTTCTTAATTAGTTGTAAATAATTTAGTTTTCATAATGTTGGCACCTATAAAACATCTATTAAACAATTATCGCATCGTACTAGCAAGCGGCTCGCCGCGACGCAAAGAACTTGTGCAAATGCTGGTAAGTGCCATCAAATTCTGTATTAAGTTGAGCAACTAAACAGTGTTTGTTTATTATTTTTTGCAGGGTCTCAATGCTGAGCTCTGTCCCTCGACATTTGAAGAGAATCTGGATAGGACTGAGTTTAAAGAATTCTCCGACTACATAGAGGCAACTGCCTTGGGCAAGGCCGAGGAAGTCTATCAGCGTCTGAGTAGCGACGCCAACGTCGGCAACGGCGACGGCGACGGCGATGGGCGCCAGCTGATCGTGATCGCCGCCGACACGATGGTTACCCTAGGCAACGAGATCTTTGGCAAGCCCAAGGATGCGACCGATGCTGTGCGCATGCTGACAAAGTAATCAATCAGCTGATATACCCACCATTTGACTAATTTACCATTCACACTTCCAGACTATCCGGCACCTGCAATCGCGTCTTTACGGGCGTCGTCCTGAAGCATTCGAAGGGCGTTCGTCAATTCACGGATACGGCGGACGTTTACTTTGGCCAGCTGACAGAGCAGCAGATCAGGAGCTATGTCGACAGCGGCGACCCACTGTAAGTAGGCATTAGACAATTTGTAGATGCTGTAATTAGACTCATTTATTTCATCACATCCAACATTACATTAAAACATAATTACAAACGTAGATATATGCATACATACAGAGATATATCAGTTAAATGAAATTGATTGAATAAATATAACTTAATTAATGAAAATTTGCAAATACTTTCAAGTTTCACGAAAAATAGCAGAAAATTTGTTTAATTAAATATACAAAATTAAAAAAAAAAAAAAAAAAAAATGCTTAAATATTCAAATTGTTGATTTTTTTTAATATTTTTTTTTTTATAAATGAAATTGTTAATTTTTTGTGTTATCAATATACAAATTTTTAATTTAAAAGAAATTGATTATATTTTAAAAAAGTTGTATATATTAATATACTATGCATATATAAAAAGGGATAGAAATTGTTAAAAAATTATATGTTAAAAATGAGTATACAAATTATAAAATATATTTAATTTTAATTTGTTTATTTTTATTTATTATTTCAAATCCAAAATTGACTAAGTTAAAAAAATTAAAATTTTATATTTAAATCTTTTATTTAACGAAAACACAAATTTTCTGCTACAGATAATGGCAAATTAATCTAGTTTTATAAAATCTATTTTTTTCGAAGAAAACATTTTTATTTAAATGATCTGAAAGCTATAAATTTATTTTGAGCAGACCCCATATGAATGTATATTATAGAAAATTTATAAAAATAATACAGTAGCGTAAAATATGCAACTGATAGATATCCTGTAAAACTATACATACAATATGCCTTAAAAAAGAATTCTAACTGGATTTTTGTTAACCTGGCTGATTAGATAAATTGATTTAAAAGGTTTTTTACGGCATATCCTTTACATTATAATCGTAATTGTAAAAAAAAATATATATATATATATTTTCAAATGTATGTTAGAGGAGATATATGAACAAATAAACTTTCTTCATTGCATCACACTCTAAATACCCTTTGCATCAACACTCTCATCAATGTTAGCCTGTAGCTGTACAGGGTATACTTGGTAATCTTGCTAGACTTATCAGTTCACCTGTAATTGAACTTCTCACCTACAGCGATAAGGCAGGCAGCTATGGGGTGAACGGTCCGGGTGGTGCTCTAATACATCGCATCGATGGTGATTTCTACTGTGTGATGGGCCTGCCACTGCATCGTCTGTGCTGCGAGCTAAACAAACTCTTTCTGGAGGATCTCTAGTCTGTTCGAAATATATAAAAGAACAACAGAAGAATAGAATACAAGACAGCAAAACTTCGCCACTTTGCGCTTATCACAATCCAAAATTTGTAATCGTGTACGTCAGAGGCTACCCTTCAAGTGCTATCACTTTGTATAGTTGATAAGGCATGTCGTATTTGTATTCATAATAATTGTTTGTTTTTGTTTGTCTGTAGGCTAAATCAAGAGTACAAATTATAAAAATAAAAACAGAAAGAAAAAAAAAATAATAACACGGTTTATGCCCTCCTTTTTACATTTAAAGTCAAATGTGTTTTTGTAACTAACTGCACAGTGGTTGAAAATGTACATAAATATATTTATGTCATCATATATTACAACGTTATTTCTTATCTTGAATTGTTTTCAGCAAACTGTAAATATGTTTCATAATATAAATTTGTAAAATTGGATTACAACGAATATTAATTTATTTTATACCAAAATGAAGTTTATATTGATTAAAATCTTACTATGGAATCTAAAAGAAAATTTAAACATTATTTTAATGCATATTAATTTAATTTATTTATTTGTTATATATTTATAATTAAATATAAAAAAATATATCTATCATTATTAAAAAAAAAAAATTAATAATAATAATAAATAATATTAAAAAAATATATTAAATATATATATAAAAAAAATTATATATATTAAAAAATATATTAATATATTAAAAAAAATATTTTAAAAATCATTTCATTAAAACACAAAAATAAAATAAAAAATGATACATAAATATTATTCAATAAAAAATCATAAAATAAAAAACAAATTATCATCTTTAATAAATTAATAAAAAAAAAAAACAACTTTTCAATACAATAAAAAAAATAATTTTCAACCACTGTGCTAACTGTGCTGGAAAGCAACGCATCATTTTGGCTCTATCGCTTAAACAAGCGGTCATAAAATCATATGGGAAAGTAACATATATTTCCAAAGATAAGGCCTAGATTATATAAAATAGAAAAAAAAATACAAAAACACAAAGAAAAGAAAAACCTAACCGAACACAATAAATTCAAAATATATACACAATTATTAATCTATTTTATAGAATTGTAGAACGCTAGCGACGCGCAGTCAGTGAGTGATCGTCAAACGTGAAGCAAGCTAAATCAACTCGACTCAAATAAAACAAAAAAAGGAAAAATGACTCAAAAGCCGCAAGTGAAGCAAGAGAGCAGCGTCAACTCCTCCTCCTATCAGCTGTGGGGTGGACGTTTCAGTGAGCAGCCACACGAGGCGCTGCAGGAGCTCAATATCAGTTTGCCATACGATGCACGGCTCTATGCAGACGATCTGGATGGCAGCAAGGCCTATGCGGAGGCATTGATGCGTGCAGGTCATTTGAATGCCGTTGAGTGTGATAAGCTGATCAAGAATTTGGAGTTAATACGCTACGATTGGATCGAACGTCTGATCAAGTTCGAGGCGAGCGATGAGGATGTGCATACGGTGAATGAGCGACTGCTCGTCCAGTTGACGGGAGATCTTGGCCAGCGTCTGCATACGGGACGCAGTCGCAACGATCAAGTGGTCACTGACATGAAGCTCTGGCTGCGTAAGGCCATACGCGAAACGCTGAGCCGATTACGTCAGATGATTGAGGCAATTGTGCGGCAGGCCGAAACAAATTTAGGCATTCTGATGCCGGGCTATACGCATCTGCAGCGTGCCCAACCCGTTCAGTTCTCGCATTGGCTGCTCTCACATGCCTTTGCCCTGCGCGAGGATTGCCAGCGGTTGATCGAGTTGCGTGATCGTTCGAATGTCTTGCCGCTGGGTAGTGGAGCACTGGCCGGCAATCCTTTGGGCATTGATCGAGTGTGGCTGGCGGAACGTCTAGGCTTTGCCAGCGTAACGGGCAACAGCATGCATGCTGTGGGCGATCGTGATTTTGTAGGTGAGTGAGCAATGGAATATAGCTAATTAGATCAGGACATTAATGTGCCTTAATCCCTTGCCTTTCAGTTGATTTCATTTACTGCTGCTCGATGGTCAGCCTGCATCTGTCGCGTCTTGCCGAGGATCTCATTATCTATAGCACTAAGGAATTCGATTTCATCAAGATCGCCGATGGCTTCTCCAGCGGCAGCAGCTTGATGCCACAGAAACGCAATCCGGATAGCCTGGAATTAATACGTGGCATCTCCGGTCTAATCACATCGAATCTGACGGGCATCATGATGACCATCAAGGGCACACCCTCAACATACAATAAAGATTTGCAATTCGATAAGCAATATTGTTTCCAGGCCTACGATAAGCTGACGCAATCTCTCAATGTCGCTGTGGGTGTGGTGGAAAGCATGCAAGTGCAGCGACATCAAATGGAATCGGCGCTCAGCTCAGACATGCTGGCCACCGATTGGGTGAGTTCCGATTTTTCATTATATACATACATGTAATATATATACATATACACATTCACATGCATTCATTCAATTATATACTATTCTGTAAAGTATTTTTTTTTTCTTTTTTAATTTTAATTGACATTTGTTTTATTTATTTTTAAGTAGATTTTATTTTTTATTATATTTTCCAAACGTGTGATAAAAATATGTTTTTTAGAATTTCCCTCTGAATTTCTAGATTTGATTTTTTTTATTAATTTGAATAATAATTTTGTTTTCAATAAGTTTTTTTTTTCATATTTTACAATAAAAAAAAAATTATTTTTATTAATTGATTTTTTAAAGATTAAAAAAAAAAAAAAAAAAAAAAAATATATATATATATATATATATATATATATATATATATATATATATATATATATATATATTAACTTCAGTTAATACATTTTTCTTTAATCAATTTAATCAATATTTATTATTTTTATATATATTTTTTGTTTTTTATTTTTTTTTATATACAAATTAAAATGAGTACATTTTTTTCCTGTTTGTTTTTGTTTGAAAATTTTTTTTGTTTATTTTTACCTAAGCATAAGCTTCTATTTTTGTTGATTCTGCTTTTTAACCAAATTAATTTTTTTCAAATTTGATTTATTTATTTTTAAAATTTACTAAACGTTAAAAACAGCTTATTAGTTTATTTTTGCATGTTTGATTTTTGTGTTCTTTTTTTTTTATTTATTTTTATGCAAATTAATTTGAGTGCAACTTTCATGTGCATAAAAAAAAGAATAAATAAAAAATATTACAAAAATCAAACAAGCAAAAAGAAGCTAATAAGCTCTTTGTATTTATACACATATATATATACATATATATCTTTCACTTCCCTCTCTGTCAGTCAATCATTCGTTCAATCAATTGCTTATCTAGCTTATTTAATTTCTGTTCCCCTGTCTTTCATCTAGTTGTTTATAGTTTATAGCTTCACCAACTACCTTATTTTCTCTTCTACTGTCTTATCATCGCGTCGAACTTTCACTTATCTCTATTTCCCACAATTTGTTCCGTCAATCGTGAAATCAATTTGATTCTTCTCTCTCAGGCCTACTATCTGGTGCGTAAGGGCATTCCCTTCCGGCAGGCGCATCATCACATTGGCTGCGTCGTCGCCTTGGCTGAGCAGCGAGGCGTGGACATAACAGAGGTGCCACTGGGTGAACTGCAGCAGATATGCTCAGCATTTGGGGCCGACATAGCCAGCGTGGCCGACTATGCGCATAATGTGCAGCAATATGATGCTATCGGTGGCACGGCGACGGCCAGCATAGTTGAACAGTTGCGTCTGCTTAAAAATTTGGACAAGGAATTGCGACAACAGTCCTAGAAACCGGATTGGATTTATTTGACTTTGGCATTGGTATTTCGTTTAGTTAACAAATTAAATATTTTTTACATTATTAATTGTATTTTATAGTGTGTTGTTGTGGTTATTATTGTTAGAATTGCTCGTTGCCTCAGTTGACGCTGGGACTCTGGGGTGTGTAGGTATAGGGTTCGCGTGTGCCCGTCTCATTGCTATTCTCCAGCTGCTGATAGCCGCTCATTGCCGAATTGGCTGGCAAACCCACTTTGCCACCAGAGATGAGTACGCCGAGGCTCTGCTGCAGCTGCCAGCGACGTGCCTCGCGTATCGATTTGTTGCGACGCAAAGTCTTGGCCAACATAAAGGCACAGAGCACGCCCAGTAGCTGGACAAATGCCACGGTGGTTGCACCCGTGGCAATTAGCATGGCACTCTGAGACATGATGAAATTCATCTTGTTGAAGCAACCATACTCGTTCGGCTCCTCACAGTTCACCTCGTCGCTGTTGTTGGGATTTTGGGCCAATTTGCCGCAGCATGAGATGGGCACAACCACATCATCTGAATCCATATGGGTCGTGTTCTTGTTAAGCGAATAGTTCTCCTTCCAGTCATCGGGACCAATAACGCCGCAGCAGCCCAACTAAAAATATAGAATTATGCAAATTATAAATAAGTTGGATATCGAATAAGTAAATATGAAATCATTTTTTAATATTTTTCAAAGTATTATCAAATTTCGTAAATAGTTTCTATTGCAGTATATAAAAATTCACAAAAATATTCCTGACTTAAATGTAATTTAATTTTGAAAATAACTGAAGTTCCAGTAATTATTTAGTTAATTAAAAATAATAAATTCATAAAAAAATATCTACTTTAAAAATCTTTGAATAAAAATACAAAAAATTAGCTTTAAATATAATTAATTAGTTGAAAGCATAAAATTAATAAATTACTTACGATTATTTAAATTAGTTTACAAAAAAAAAAAAAAAATAATAAATATATATATATATATTTAAGTGTTTATAATCAAATACATTAGCATTAATTTTAATTTAAGTAATTGTAATAAGAAAATTAATAATAATTATTGAATTATTTAGAAATAGTAATATCAAATTTAAAAACTATTTTAAATACACTTAAATTAATTAAGTTAAATTTAATATCATACAATATATAAACCAACAGAAGATAGTGAAGACCTAAATTCATTTAAAAAAATTTACATTTAATTCATTAAATAAATGAGTATTTTATTCATAATTATTCATAATTATCATTTATTCATAATTTATTCATAATTATCATTAATAAAAGACATATATAAAAGTAGCCTAATTTAGAATAAATTATTATTCACTAATCAATTTACAAAAATGAATTAATTAATATAATAATAATAAAAAAAAAATAAAAATTTATTTTTTTTTGTTAATTAGTTGATTAACTTAATTAATTGAATTAGTTGATAACTTAGAAATTGAAAAATAAATGCAACTAAATAGTTTCGCATTATATTTATCTATATTTGAATAAGTGTTAGTCTATAAAGTAGGTCTATTTATATGAAGATCTTCAAGCCATACTTACACCGGTTTGCATAAAGTCCACTCCGGCAGCCACAGTGCTATCGTTTTCGTATGCCACCAATGCCTCGTTCATGGTGCGCAAGAGCATTTCCTTGACCTGCGACTGCATGACAAATGCAGCAATTGCCGCCGAAACCTCGAGTATGAAGACGAGGAACAGACAAACACCATACTGTCAATTAGATTATGTTAAAAATATAACATTAAAATCAAACACTCTACTGCATTCATTTGTTCTATATACCAAATTGATGATCATAACGCTCTCCTTGACCGCTCCATAGGCGCCGAGTGTGGCCACGGCGATAAGTATGAAACCGATGGCAATTAGTAGGGCGGGCGGCGACGAGAAGTGTCCATCGATAAAGAGACTAAAGTCACCGAAAATTGCCTGAATAGTTGTGCCAACCATGATCAGCAATATAGCTGTCAGCTAAGAATATATACATATAAATAAAGTATATAATAAAAGAAGGGTAACGATTTTCATTAACAAATGCATTTAGCAATCGCATGCCAAATAGCATTTAGATGTTGCTGAAGTAAATATAAAAATATATGTACATATATATATAAAAAAAATATTATAAAGATTTCTTTATTGTTTTATATCGATTCTTGATTTGTAGTTCGCATTTTATTAAAGGTTGCGATGATTGATGAAATTAATTATTTACTTATTATTATTAATTTTTTAAGGTTACATTATTTAATTTATTTATCAAATAATAATAGAAGAAATATATTCTTTTTAAATTATATTATTTACATAATTTTCTAAATTATAAATTAAAAATCTTGAATATAGTTTTAGTTTACAAATAAAAATAATTTTTACTATGGCAAACCTGAGAGCTGAGTTTAAGGCCTGAGGTTTGAGTCTGAGACTGATGCTATGTCTGAACCTGAGAGTCTGAAGCTGCGTATGAAACTTTAGCTGATTCTTAGTCTGAGTCTGAGTCGTCGGCTGAGAGCCTGAAGCTGAGTCTGTGGCTGACGCCTGAGTCTAAGGTTGAGAGTCTGAAGCTGAGTCTGAGTCTGAGGCCTGGGTCTGAAACTTAGTGAGAAGTTGAGAGTCTAATGCTGATTCTGAAACTGAGACTGACGTTGAGTCTAATGCAGAGAGTTTGAAGCTGAGTCTGAAGCTAAGTCTGAGACTAAGGCCAGAGTCTGAAACCTACTCTGAAGCTGAGACTGACGCTGAGTCTACAGCTGAGAGGTTGAGAGTCTAATGCTGAGTCTGAAACTGAGACTGACGTTGAGTCTAACGCTGAGAGTCTGAAGCTGAGTCTGATGCTGAGTCTGTAACTAAGGCCTGAGTCTAAGGTTGAGAGTCTAAAGCTGAGGCTAAAGTTGCGGCTAAAGCTGAGTCTGACGCTGAGTTTGAAGCTATGTGTGAGTCTCAGGCTGAGTCTTAAGCTGAGTCTTAGTCTGATGCAGAGGCTGAGTCTGAGGCTGAGTCTAAAGCTGACAGTCTTATTTCTTGCATATGCAGAAAAGATTAGATTAGATTTTCCATCGAAATTCGCGCATAATAAGAATAATAAATTTTTGTTTTTATTTTATTTTTTTCTAATATATTTTCCGTTTTTATTTATAGTTATAAAAATATATAATTTTGTATTAATTTGTATTATTATTTTTTTTTATTAATATATATTTTAATATATATATATTTTTTATTATTATTATTAAAACAAATATTTTGCTCTGAATTCAAAAGCAGCAAATCTGATAACAAAAAAATAAATAAAATAGCATTTAGTAAATACTTTCATCCACTTTGATGAATAGGTTTTAAGACAAGGAAACAGCAAAACTACAGGCCAGCAGCTGATTAAAGCTATAGAGAAACAGAAATAGATAAGAAGTTAAGCCCACGAGCTGAGCTAACGGACTTTTCAGTTTTTGCTCCAGCTCAGATAAAACAAATCGAGTACTGAGAATTGCTCTCTTCAAAGTTTCGAAGTACCTATGCGTAATAGGTAATATTTAACGCTGTCTGGCAGCTGTTTTTATTGTTTGCGTCAGATAATTATGAGAAGAAAAAAAAATATATATGTATATAAAAAATAAATAAGTGAAATAAAAAACCTTGGAATACATTCGTATGCTGACTAGAGCAGCGCTCTTTCTCGAATTTCGTATTGATTATCTTATCGTGAGTGTAAACATGAAGAGCACAAGCTTGAGCATAAAATATTCAAATGGCTTTCGACCGGAAATGCATGTGGGAACGTAAATGTTGAAATATTAAATAAAATATTTCCAAATATAGATTTTGATTCAGTTTCATGGTTAAGCAAACGCGTCATCACATACGCATGTTATCAGCAATTGTTGTCGGCTATCTTTATTGGAAAACAAATAGAGCCGTCCGTGCAGTTACCCTGCGTGTCGTCTCTTCTCTGCGCTTCTCAAACGCCAAGTTTCCATATATATATATATATGATACAACAATTGCTCAACACAACTGATAAGCGCGAAAAATCGCGTTATTATCAAAGCTTTGATAGAAATACAAATACATATACATATAAATATATACAAGTATACATATTTCGAAATCAAAATGGCGTCGCTAATTAACTTGTGATTCATGTAAAAGTTTCTTTCTTTTGTTTTACTTTTTGAATAACTTACCGCAAACATAAAGCTCACTATGATGAGCATATATTTGGCGCAGCGCATTCCGGAATTTAATTCCAGCTCCCGATTCGCCATTTTGTTGAATTGAATTTGATTTGCTTCTCGCTTTTTAAAACTGCTGCTAGCTGCAAGATGTTCATTATAAAAGGCATTTAATTATTTTTATTATTATATTTTTTTATTTTTTATTTTTTTTTATTATTATATTTTTTTCTCCGCCCCCACAAAACGTACTTTAACTTTTGCTGGCCACACGTTGACTGAGCTTCAGAACGGGAACGTTGCCAGTTGCGAACGCCAAGTGGCTCTCGGCTCTTGGCCAAGTAGCCACACACACACGCTCTTTCTCTCTCTCTCTCTTACTCTATCGCTCTCTTGGCCCCTTATCAGCCAATAAATGTTCATTGTTTTTACTCAATGTACTAGATAAAAGCAAGCGATAAGATTACGCCTTCAATTCATTACGTTTTGCAATAAAATATGGAATTAGTTCAACTCTGTGGATATTTTTCTTATATATGTGTATAGACAAACATAAAGTCCTTGCACGATTCCGTCTCGTCCACTGAAAAAAACAAGAAAGAAACCCCCTAAAAAGATTTCCTCAAGTGCAAGGTCATGGGTTGGATTTTTTGTGGGGTGGAGCATGTGTTATCGATTCGACTATATGTCCAAGTTCTTAATGAGTCAACAACGAATGCTTTATCGATTTTTAAATAACACTACTAGGAAACCCATTTCAATTATTCATTGGCTGTAGTCATGCATGCGAACTGGCTGGACATATTATATTCCACAGTTGCCCAACAATTGGATTAAGTACTTGGTCATTTTTATTTATTTTCTGCACATTTTTACCTACAAAAATTACCACTGAATTTTGTTTTAGCAATAAGTGGTAATTAACTAGAATTATTTACATTTCAAATATTTACTAAATGTGCATGTTGCATACTTTTCGGGCTCCATTTTTATTGTATTGTCTTTTTATTTAGAAATAATATAAAATAGATTTTCTACAGAGTCTTTTCTTCACACAGTACATAAGTTTTTCATTATTATTATTAATATTTTTAATAGGGATACAAGAAAAAGTATAATAGTAATAATATATGAAGAAAAATTATACAAATAAAATGCTTTCAATTAAAGTTTTCCATTTAATGTTTAATTATATTATTATTAAATTTATTGTTATATTGAAAATAAATATTTATAAAAATGTATTAAATTAATTATATTTAACTTAATATATTTTTATAATTAATAATTATATAGGAAACGACAAAAATAAGTAAATAAAAGTTAAAGCAATGTATTATTAATACATCAAAGCTGTATTTTCAATTATAAAACTTAATTCTTTTTTTTTTTTTTTTTTTCTAAATATGATAATCAAATCATTTTAATGTTTCATTTTGCAGTGTCTGAAAATAGATTAGTAATATTTATATAAATTATTAAATAATCATATTTTAATAGATTAAATAAAAATTAAAAATAAATAATAAAATAAAATAAATCGGAAAAAAAATTAAGTAATATAAAATTATTTTGATATGTTTTAAAATTATGTTAATCTTTTTTTTTATATAAGTATAAATAATATTTTTCTACTTATTGAACAAATGGTTTGTTTGCTTTTAAAAAAATGCAAAATAAATGTATAAGACTTTAAATATTCCACGAAATATAGTCCCCATTTAGCCCAGAATTAATCAATTTATATACTATATGCTGTTCTAGACTGAGTACTTGTCGAATTGCTTGAGAGTATTCAGATAACAATTATACTAGAAATCTTGTATATGTTAAGAGTGGATTTATTATTAAAAACCTTTAAATGACATTTCCAAATTTTATACAGAAATAATAAAGAGCATTAAAAGACTTTAGGTCTGATCATCATTTGTGTGAATTTAAGTCCGTTTGCCGTCCAGGTATTCCAATCTATATCATTTTTATTGTCTTTATCTTCAGATTTAGTATATAGTCCGTTTAAATTACTGAAATTGTTAGATTATTTAATAATTATTATATTATAAGGTTTTTAAACACTTTTTTACCAGTAGTAACAATTCTGAAACCACCATCCAGACTCATATGAAATCGCACAGCTACTGGTACTTGTATCGCTATCTCGATCTTTTGTTGAAAATTTCATGTCAATATGATATTTAAATGCATCACCAGCATTTCCTGAATAATCGCCAAGTTCTATTAATTTATATGACTCTTCTTCGTTGCCAATTAGAAAATTGCTATAACGGGCGTAACGAACTTCATTGTTAAAGTTCTCCAAGTGAATATATAACTCATGCTGCTGCGATTGTGTAATTAAATGGATCTTTTCCAATCCCATAAAATATTCATGCCGTAAGTCCCCAAAGCCTACCTTGTAATCCTCCCAGTTACGGTCAAAGTTTTCAGAGCCGTCAATACGACGTTGAATCACAATCCAGCCAGATCCCGCTATCTTTGAGTTGCAGGGCACAAGGAATGGCTGAATGTGGGGTAACTTAAGTCCAGATACAATAGATTTGCCTAGGCAATTAGATCCTTCTAACATTTTTAGATATTCTATTTGCTGCAATTGAAGATCATTTATTTTTGCATCATTTGCAGCAGTTTTGTTTTCAAAGTCCAGTATCAGAGATTTGAATTTCAATATTTCATTGTCTTTATCAATTATTGTAGTATCTCGTGTTCTTTTATATGTTTCGATTAAATCAAGCTGAATAGCTAATTGCTTATCTTTGGATTCAAGTAATTCAACCTTTACGGCCAATTCTTTATTTTTTGATTCAATTATTTTCTGTAGATCTGCGATACTTTGAATATATTCACCGATTTTCAAATGCAATTCTGCTTGAGACTTCTCCTTCGCGAACGCAGAATAGGCGTAATCAAGAAGGGGCTTTGCAATCCTTTCGCAGTACCCGCCGCATTGAGTATCCAGTTCTCTTGTGCTACGCTGAAGTTGAAATTATAATTAAAAATATCCAAAAATACAGAAACAGGAATTTTTAAGCGTTGTCTGTCCTTCGACCTTCGCGATTAAAGGGAAGTGATATTTAAAAAAAGTCTAATAAAGACGTAATAGTCTATCTCTGTCTCTGCATTTGTCTTTGTCTTTATTATATATTTTATTATATATTTTATATATATATAAACCAACCGAATCTTCCATTGCCACAAAATTCGCTTTCATTGCTATAACTGTCACGTATATTAAAAAGAGCCCGAGATATTTTGCCATTTTACACTTTAAGATTGTCACAACCGACACAACTGTCGCAAAAGGGAATTGTTTTCAAACTAATTCAAGCTGCAAGTGTATCTCAAGCATATGGAGCCGACTTTACGTTCTTATCAATACCAAATGAAATAATCAACTGAGCGCAGTTCACAGCTCAAATACATTTGTATGTATTTATTTAAAAATAACAAGTAAGAAGGCTCTAGTCGAGACGGCTCGACTACGAGATACCCTGAACCCAAAAAAGGTGATACTCTTCTTCTTTACGCACGTATAGGCACGTGCTCGTACTGCGTAACTAACATAAGAGTGTTCATGTGAAATTTCAGCTCTCTAGCTTTTATAGTTCATACGGACGGACGGACGGACGGACAGGGCTCAATCAACTTATTTTTTTATGCTGAATAAGAATATATATACTTTATGGGGTCTGCGACGTCTCCTTCTGCCTGTTACATACATTTTCACAAAAGCCATTTTCAATGGGTTCAGGGTGTAAAAATACGTTTTGCCACGATCATATTGTATCAATCAGTTAGTTATTTGCTCTCAGTCAGTTAGTCTCAGTCAGTCAACCATTGATGGTCAATCAGACTCTATCAATCACTTTGTCAATTACTTTTTCAATCAGTTTGTAAATCATTCATGCTCAATTATGGTCAATCATTCAATCATTCTGTCATTAATTCATGGCTAATCGATAAATCAGTGTCAATCATTTTGCCAATTAGTGAGTAAATAACTATCGCAATCGGCTAGTCAATCATGCACGATCGATTAGGGTCAATCATTAGATAAATTACTGTCAATTACTCTGTTTATCGGTCCATCAATCATTATCAATCATGCGATCACTCTGTCTCAGTAGCAATCCATCAAGCTGCTCAGCTCTGTCAAACAGACAGATATGTACAGATTAACTCAGCTTACTCTTATCAGGAATATATATTTATTTATATACATATATACACTTGAGACTTTATGCAACGCAAATTGAATGATTGCGTTATTTTAGCCAGAACAAAGGCGATAAGATTTGTATTTCCGTAGGCTCCTTAAAATCCATGGCCAATATAAAAGCTAAATTTGTATTTATTCATAAAAATAATTATAAGTTTACAAATATATTTTGTATTAAAGCGCGAGAAAGCTAGAACAAATTGTGCATTATAGTTGTACTTATGAATAATTTAAGATTTGACGAAATTTCATTAAAATAATGAAATGAATCAATGAATCCATTGGCCTACATGAAGCCTGTGATGCCATTGCGTATTTTAATCTCTCGTGCTATATAGCAGGCAAAGATGACACCAAAGAACTGAAAAGAAATTAACAAACCAAAAAGGATCAGATTTACAAAATAATAATAATAATAATAAATGTATATATAGATATATATAAAGTACAGTAAACACACCTGTATAATGGCTATAACAACACCAGCAGCACCCAAACTAACTGCATGATCGGCTATATAGTTGGAAAAGCCGCTCAAACAGCCCAAATGCTGATTCCGATTGTCATTATACAGGCTTGACGTGCAGTTAAAGGTGCCAACGGTGCCATATGGTATTTCACAGCACGACAATGGCAAACTATCATTTTTGAAATGACTGGACCAATCGGTGGCATTGTTGATGCCACAGCAGTTGAAGTTGCGCTGTACAACGTCCCAGAGCCTTGTTATTTCATTTACTGGCGTATTCGTGTAGCTCGACATTGATTCGTTTAGTTTCGTATCAATCAAATTATAGGCATCGTTGCGCAGCACATAGCCACTGATGCCAGCTGCCAGTTCCAAAATGAAGATGATGAATAGCATTATCGAGAAGCTGAGAATCAAGCAATAGTTCTCCTTCAATGCACCCCAGCAGCCAAAGAACGTGATCACAATGATGAACGATCCGATCACAATCAAAAATGTTGGTATCGAAAAGAATTTGCTGACCAAGAAGACCTCATAGTCATTGTAAACAGCGCCAACGCCAGCACCAACCGCAATAAGAATAATACCAGTGATCTGTCAATATAATCATATATTATATTTTAATATTTATATAAATATTAATAAATATCAATTACAGTAGTTCTAAGAAATTAGCTGTTGATTAGATTTTGATCTCGTTTAAATTTATTTATAAATATATTTAAATATTATATTTATTAATGAAATGATTAATTAAATGTTACTTTTTACATTAAATATTTGTAATTATAAATATAACTTATATTAATCACGTTCCAATTGGAAATATTTTGAAATCAATTAATTCCTTTTTAGTAAATTAAAAAAAAAAATTTTTTTTTTAATTTTTAATTTTTGTTTTTTAACAAAAACAAAATATATATTTTTATTATGAAAAACATATATTTTTCTTCTAGTTATTTTTAGTTTTTTTTTTTTCTTTGCTTGTCTATAGTCATATAACATTTAATTATATATCTCAAAGAAATCTCGTCATCTATTTAATTTTATTTTTAATTATTGAATGTATAAATTTGAATAAATTTTTTCAAATCGAATGTATTCGTACAACTCTTGTTTTGTTTATTTGATTAATGAGTCTGTTAATATTCCAAATTGTTGACTCATAAATATTTTCAACAAAGACAATAGTTGTAAATAATAGATAACATGTGCTTCTTATCTTAATTACTTGAACCAAAAACTTATCAGTGTCTATAAGCTTAAATTATATTAGAAATATGTGAATATAGACGAATATATATATACACACATATTGTAGAGCGTAAAAGTAATTTCAGAAGTTTCAGAAAAAAGAGAAAAGAGAGTATAAAAAAAATTAATGTTTTATTGCTGTACTCAAAAGAGAGTTTTGTGGCTATCGTATAGCTGTATTAGCTGTATATAATTTACGCTCAATCACTTGTCTATCTAATCTGTATATAAATGTATATATTATATGTTCGCAGATAGTTGAACTAATTCACTGTTGGACTATGAACTCATGTAAATTCTATTGTAACTAATGCAATGTGCGATGAGTCAGAGTGAAAATATAGCTTGTTTTGCGACTTACCAAGAAGATCAGATTAAATCCAAATAGTGTGTATTTCACAGCGTTTGCGCTGCCCGTTAGTAGCGACATGTTTGCAATTTTCTAAACACTCTGAAAACAATAAATATATGCAGTGTTAATAGAAGCAGAAAAGAAAAATCAACTCGCTATCTATACCCACAATAATTGAAGAAATAACAAAACACACAACCGTCGCGTAGTAAAGACAAAACGTTAATAAATGGCGCTCAGCGTGAAACCAAAGTCAGTTTAATTTTTCTTTTCAATTTTTTCTAATCACAAAAAAAAAAAATACAAATAATAATACATACATACAATAGAAAAAAAATTGCGTTGTCTTATCGGTAAATGATATGGCAAACACTTTGTTTAAGCCAAATGTGGTCAGCGAGCGAATGAATTTTGTTGTTGCTACCATTTCAGACGAGATAAACCCAATTTGGATGCGATAAGATAAGGTCTACATATACATCAGTTAAGAATCATAAGCTAAGCAAATATTATAAATGTATATAAAACATATATATTGATGCATTTATAATCATTGCAGTTATAAGACATCGATTTTACTATATTATATATACACAAAAGTGTATATATAATCATAGCAAAGAAAAAAATTATATAAAATAAATAAATAAAGAAATATATATTTTACTTTATTTTATTAAATAATTTATATATTTGACAGGATTTTTTCGTACAATTGTAAATATTTTCTTTTGTAATATTTTGTCATACGTAAATGGTTTTATTATATTTATTTATTTTATTTACTATTTATATTATTATTTATTTATTGTTTATTGTTTGTTTAATTTATTTTTCCATTCATTCATTCTGTGTTTATTTCTATTTAATCCACATTTTTCGCATATATTAACAATACTAGTTGTTTATTAAATATTTAAACACCTGCAGTGCTCTGCGGGTGATATTTAATAAATTTCTTAATGTTTAATGCATTAAATATTTTTTACAAAATTCTTTTTTAAATTGTATCGATATTTAAAGGCATTAATTGTTATGTAGATTATCAATTTAATTTTTTTTTTATTATAATTATATATTATTTATTTCAATGTTTCACGTAAATTTTGTTGTTTTATTTTTTATTTTTTTATTATATATTCATTAAGTTGATATTTTATTCATACACATTTGTAAAAAAAATAAATAAATAAATAAATAAAGAATTGTAATGTAAAAATGATTGTATTTATTAATTATTTTATTTTTTATACATTTGCAAAAAGTAAAAAGTATAAAAATCTATTTTTAGAATTATTTAAAAGATAAGAAATGTTAAAATGTCTTAATTGCATTGATTTTAGTTAGTTCCTTTAGGAAAAATTTTATTTTTTTTTCGTTTTTTATATAACCGACTTTAATATTGACTGTTAATATTCTGATCACAGTTTTAAAAAAGAATCCATTTAAGTATAGGAGTTGCTACAACTTAAACCTTATATATAATCAAATAGTGTGAATAAAAGATATGAAAATATTTTGAATACTTGTACACCTGTCGAAAGTCAGTTTATAGATTAATCTGCTTCATAAAAACTTTCGCTGTATGTACCTATCAATATTTATTGGAGCAATGGACACCTGAGCACAATTTCTAGTTCTTTGTATTTATAGAGATTATATTGACTTGTTCATATTTCACAATATTGATAGGCGCATGACTCATGCCGGCTAAATTAATGAATCATCATATGATTTGGTTATGCACACATATATCTTTGTAGTCTTTAAAATATCTATAACGTCTTTTATATTTTTTATTTGGATTCGATTTGTTAGTTCATATTCTAATATTTGTAGTATATTCCGCTGTGAGAACTTGCCGGCACACGTTGTTATATACATATATATTTACTCACTTCTCTGGCAGCTCGATAAAACTAACTGGCGTGTAGGTAGCAACGTTTCGAATAGAACTGAGCGGCCTCTTCAACCTTCATATACTAAAAATCACATTGACGTGTGCCGTTTCAACACCCAGACATATCTATATACCACATACTGCCAAGGTATATATCTATATATTTATACTTAAATGTATATATACATTACTTTGTACAGACGTATCTGTTTACCTACACATGTAGATGGTCGCAGTGGCGAAAAGATAAAAACGTTTGCACGAATGGTCGACGTACTTGGCAAAATTATAACTGTAGCATTAAAGGGGTAGCGAAAGTATTGAACCGACTTTTAAATATTCTGAAATTTATATTTGAAATATGTTTTAGTTAAAATAATGTCTAAGTCGGTATTGATTTGCTTAATGAGAACACTTGTATATATTTAAAAATTATAAAATTTGTAAATTTAATATTTTTTTTGTATAATATATATTTTTTTTATCTATAAATAAATTTTCAAATATGCCACACAGCATGCGTGGAAACCTATCAACACTTTGATAGCATAATGTTTTGCATACACGGTGCGTATGCGAAATATTTACTTAAAAATTATATAAATAAATAATAAATCAATAAACAGAATTACAGCTAAATAAATATTTTAAATTAAAAATTCTCCAAAACTAAAGTAAATAAACAACTAAAGCTATAAAGAGTAAAATAAGATTTAAAAAAAAAAATAAAATAAAATAAAAATAAATAACGAATGCAGCTAAACAAATATATGTATATAAGGAAAATAAACTAATTAAATGCAAGTTCTCTTGAGTTCCACTTTAAAATTAAATTTAGATATTTATACTTAGATATTCCTTGAACGAAAAACACAAATAAACACATTATTCATTCAGAAAATATTTATTTTTATTTTAAAAAATAATATATCGAAATGTAGCATAAAAAGACTTTACAACAAACATAAGCTAAAATTTGTTTTTCTTTTTTCGTGTGCGAAATAATTTGATTTTTTAAATTATTGCATAAATGAAATATATTGTCGCAGGGGTAAATTATAAAACTTAAAAACTAGTAAAGAATATATATGAGTATCATTTGTTATTTTAATATTTATATGAATTGATTTTAATTTTTTTTTTTTTTCAAATCTTTCAATGTAATAGAGTGGGTTAGTGGAAGAAGTGAGGGAATTGCGGAGGCGTAGGCTCTGGCATAGTTTAATACTTGAATTTTGGTGCTTATGCCGAATAGTGTGTTTTTACAGATTCAGAAATATATAAAGATATGGAATAGTACATATGTATATGAATGCGAAAGGAACTGCTTTTGAAAATTGCACGCATCGAATAATTAATGTTAGTTAAAAGTAAATTTTTAATCGATATTTGCCAATTGCCAGTAATTCTGTTGAAATTTTTGTAAATACGTGAAAAATTTCAAAAATTACCAGATTTATTCACATAAAATTGGCATCGCATAGTGCCTTTTAAAAAAAAGCATTAATCAGTTAGTTAGTCTCTTAATTAAGTTTTTAGTAGTTGTTCTTTTATTTCATTCGTTGCTTCGTTCATTCAGCTAGTGCTTAAGGTGTCCGGGCTGTGTCCACTTTCTGATTATTTTCTATCCTTGCCGTGGCGATCCCGTTGATGCTTTGTGGCCGCAATTGTCGTCGTGGTGAGGCTGTGCACATGATGCTGTGGTGGCTGGCCTCCATGATGCTTGCTGCTACTATGCTGGTGATGATGATGCTGATACTGATGTCCGTTCAGTGTGCTTTTACCGTGTCTGTAGTATAATAGAAATGAAAGTATATAAGTACAGTTAAAATATTTCGTACGCTATTCAAGTTTAATATGCTTGCTACTTGTTTTTATACATATACAACATATCCTCTTTTTATAAGAGAATATACCAATGTGCTACTTCCACTACGTAGTTCCAGTTTAGTGTTTTTTTTTTTGTCTGGTATAAGAGAAAAATAGAGTAGAGCGAGCGATGTTGATGTTTATTTGTTTGCAGTTCATTTCCAATTTCATTGATGATAGTTTTTATATAGATTGTATTTGGTTTTTTTTTCAGCAACATGTTCATAGTCAGTTTTTAGAATTGATACTAAAAGGTGTGGTTTGAGCGTGCTACTATAATGTAAGCAGAGTATTACAATTATTTCAATTAACTATTTTTAGATTCATGCAGTTTAGTATTTGATTAGGATATTTGCTAAAAATTGATCCAAATTCTTGTTAGGCTACTATATAATTACTGAAAATTTACACTCAAAAGTTGTAAGCTGTAGCTAAATTAAATTAAATTTTATTCTATAAAAATGATTTATATATTAGAAAAATAAAAAACAATAATTAATAAAAATAAAATAAATAAAAAGTTATCTCTCTAAGTATTCTATATAGAAATAAAATTTGATCTCAACCTCTTGCAATTCTTTTAAAAAATGATTAAAACATTTACAAAAATTGTTCTGTTTTAATTTTTTAGCTAAATTTGAATCGTTAATTTAAATTTAACTACATTTTTTTGAAATAACAAATCATACCAATAAATTGACTTGAAGCGTAAAAGAATTGAGTTGTATTAGATTAATTGTTTGTTTGGTTCGAAAAGTTAGTCCAGCAGTGCTACAAAAGGTATTCCCGGTTAGCTTCTAAGTTCCTAATGCATTCACAACATGCCAACCATTTGCTTAACTAGTTAAATAGAAAATGTTTCATAAATTTTGAAAATTTCGCTTACGCTGTGAAAAGTAAAAACAGAACCATTTTCATTCATTGTGTGTGTTTGTGTGTGCGGGGATTTTATTTTCTTGTTTTATTTTGTTTTGTTTTATTTTTTTTATCTATGTGCAAGGCCGAGAATGTGCTCCAAAGTAAAATATATAAACCCGACGCTTTCTGCCTACACTCTCCCTCTCTCTTTATCATTGTAGCATTCCCTTTCACACTGTCTGTTGCCCGCTCGAGTTTTTTTTAAGTAGTATTAGTATGCGGAAGGAACACAGGTTAGATAACTGCGAATCGTTGTTTTCGATAAATTTGTTTAATATTTTTCGTGTTGTTTTGCGTGCTGCGTTTCGTGAGGTAAATATAAAAAAATGCCAAAAAAATTTACAAAATAATAAATCTCTAAAAAGGTAGGAAATTCGTTGGCGTGCATAGGTGGTTAAACGTGAGCGAAAAACTGTGACTGTGACTGTGACTTTGACTGTTTGCCGTTGTCTATTAACTGTGACGAGATCCGATTTGCGCCCATCCATGCGCGATTTGCTATTTGGTTTGCTGATCTGCTCCAGCGCTGACTATGAACATGTGCAGATGCCGAAGGGCTGGTGCGTCGAGACGCTGCTGCGCACCTGACGCATGCGCAAACGCTTTGGCCAACTGCCCAGACGTCCGGCCAACGGACCACTGCCAACGCCATGTCCACTACTGCCAAAGAGCTGGGCATGCTCGTTGCTCAAATTGTGCTGATAGGGTCGCAGTTTGCTGCCAGCCAATGTGGCTGGTGCTGCGTAAAGCAAATAATTATCATAGACATGGCTAACATTCGAGTTGCGTTTGGCTGGCAAATAGGGCAAAAAGGCAAAGCTCGAGCTGGTCGATTGGGTGCATTTCAATGAAGATTTACGTGTTGGCTGCTTGCAGCGTAATGTCGATTGATTCGAATAGCTCGGAGCCTGTGGTATCATTTCCAGCTTAATGCGATGCTCATAGGCGGCAGTGGGCGTGGCCGTGGAGCGTATGGGCACGGGCAAGAGCGAACGTTTGCGTTTGCGACGTGGCGGCGGCAGTGGCAATGGCAATGGCAAAGGTTCTTCTGTAGTCTTTAATGTTGTTGTTGCTGTCGCTGTTGTTGCTGCTGTTGTTGTTGTTCTTGCTGATGCCATATCATCGATGCTGGCATAATCGGTATCCTCCGCGGTTTGTGTATTGGCTAAATTCGTTACGTATACGTACGTCAGTTCGTTATGCGGTGTTGTTGTTGTTGTTGTTGTTGTGCTGCTAATTGGTGCCGTAGCTGCTGCTGCTGCTGTTGTTGTTATTGTTGCTTGTGCTGTTGTTGATTTGTGCACTGTTGTGGATTTTGTTGTTGCTGCTTTAGCTGTAGCTGCTGCTGTTGTGGACTTTCTGTGTGCAGACATTGATGTGTCATGATTGTGGCCACCGCTGCTGCTGCTGCGACTGCTTTTGCTCGACTTATGCACAGCTGCGCTCGCCTCACTGTGTCTGGAGCGACTGGAGTGACCTGTGTAATGGGAATGTCATCATATGAGTAAGAATTCAATTTACAAGCAGAGAGTTAGCATAGTCAAGAATTGAAGTTGATTGAGCTACAGACTGTTAGCTGAAGTTTTAGACTAACTGATTGTGTGGGTTGTGGGTGTGGGTGTGGCTGTGAGTGTTTGTATAGTGCGAGTGTATGCTAAAATATATATACTGTGTACTCGTGATTGAATTGTGCTACTGGGAATGAAAAACTTATTCGTGAATGTCGGCAAATTTTTAACTAAAGTTTATATTTCCTTCTGTTCTATTCTATTTGTACTATTATGAAAGAAAAAGGTTTTTTTCTCTATATATACAGACAAAAGTCTAAAAATTAGTATAATGAATTAATATTATTTTTTTAATTATTTAAATAATATAAATAATAATAAAAATATACAAGATATTTTATAATTTAAATTTTTTTAGAGTAGTTTTTTTTTTAATATTTTTTATATAATATTGCATATAATTATATTTATAATAATTAATTATTATAAAATTATAATAATTTTGCAATATTATATATTATATTTATTTATTATTGATATGATGCTTTGCAAATTTTTTTTTTTTAATTTAAATTGATCAGAAATACTTATTTAATTTAAAATATTTACTTTGATTTTTATTTATTTTTGTTAGTAAATTCTATTGAATTACGAATTGAACTAACTGAAATATTTTGTAAATAATTTGTGATATTTTTCTCACAACATATTTACTCTATTAAATTATTCTCTATTCAAGAAATAGAAACTTTGGCTAGCTACTATTCATTAAAATTCGTATATAAATAAGCAATTCTGTTTTTAATGCCGACATAAGAATGAGTCGATTTCAATAAGCTTTCATTCCCAGTTCTGCATTATGGTGTATTTATAGGAACGTGTGCCGCAATAGCAACAATTTGCAATAGCCTTGAGCTGTTCACTTGAACTTAGCTACTTGGTCAAGTTATGATCTATTGCTTTGTGCAGCTTAGTTTTTGCATTGGATGCTGTGTGTGGCGCCACTTGGGGCGACTCTGGCTAACCTAAAGCGTTTGTTCAGCCGAATCGGCTGTGTGGCACCCATTATGAGCAAGCCCAAAACAAGTAATTCTGCAATAGATACACATGCATATAGCATATATAGCAAATAGATTATGACAGAGCAAAGCGTATGTAGGAATTATAGTTATCGACTCGCGCAGTGGAACTTACCACGCGAACGTGTTAGCTCATCTCGCTGCCGCTCAGAGGCGCGTGCTCGTTCACGCTCTTTATCTCGCTGTGAGCTGCTGGGTCGTGGACGACTCTCTTCGGTGACACGCATGGAGCGCAACAGTCGACTGCCCGAGGCCGAGCCCGAACTGTGTTTGTTCGAGTGCTCACTGCCGTGCTCCTTCTCACGATGTCGGCTGTGATGATGAGAGCGCTTGCTCTCCGCTGTCGCTGCACTGGAGCTGCTACGTAGCTTGCTACTGCTGCTGGGTTTGTTGCTGCTGCTGCTGCTGATGGTTTGCCTGGATGAACGATGTTCGGTTGGTTCATGGCGACTCTTCTCTCGCTTGGGCGTGCGCATGCGCAATCGCTCTACACGCTGTTTGCTCATTTGTTCGTCCGAGGAGCCGCCTCCGTGGGTCATCGATTCACGCGAACTGGAGCGTGAACGATCACGTGGACAGCATTCAATCGACGACTGAGACGAGCTGCGTGCACGCGTTGGCGACGGTGTCGATTGTCGTGAATTGCGTCGTGCCTCCGAGGCGAATGTGCTGCGAGCGACATTCAATGCCTTGGCATCGGTCTTCACTTTCTCATCGATGGTGGCCAAGGGCTTGGCGCTGCGCCGTTGCAGCGAGCACGAACGACGTCGCTGATCCTTGAAAGCGGCCTCATCGGAGAGGGCCTAAAGAATAATATAAATTTAATTAATATCTGCATATATTAATATATTTGTTATTTCATGAACTGCCACCCACTTTCATTGTCTGATCAGCGTTGCGTGTCATCTCGCTGAGTATTTGCGCATCGCGCTGCAAATCCGTTTTACGCTCGTAGCAGCCCGGCGAAGGCGACTTGACCCTAAACGTTGTGGTCAGCTCATTGGCTATATTCTCATAGCAGTGCTCCTCTTCCTCCTCCTCCTCCAGCTCCTGTTCCGCTAGTTGCTCATTGTCATTGTAGCGATTGCATTCATCGTTGGCCTGCGGACTGTGTCGTAGTAAATCGGGTCGGTCGTTCAATAGTTGCCACTTGGTTGTGGTTGTTGTTGTCGATGATGATGTCGATGTGGTTAATGCATTCGTTGCCTCCTCGGCATGGCTCTGCTTGCTGCGCGTGGGCAGAGTGCGTCGTGGATTACTGGGCGTGGCATGCAACTTGCTGCTGTTGTTGTTGTTGCTGCTCAGCGTGGGCGTCGGCGAATGTTGTACACCAAAATAGGAAAGCTCATGCTCACGTAACTTGCGAGCACCGCGTGCTTCGCGCACAATCTTCAGAGATTCACTGCCCGACTCATTGTCTCCATTGTCCGATGTTTGCATCGGCTTTTGTGGCTGCACGAGCAACGTACGCGGCTTGGCCACCGGCACCAGTTGCCCAATGCGCAGCGTGGGCGGTGTGGGCTTCGGCTTCTGCAGACGCGGTGCATGCAACGCTATATTCATTACATTCGACTTGGGCAGATCTGCAAGGGGCATAGAGAGAAAATATATATAAATATATAAAAATTATTGATGCTGTGAGCTTTTTTTTTCAAGCTGCCTGAGCCCTAGAACGCTTTGTAAACTCCTCTACCTGAATACGGCAATGTGCCAGCCCCTTTACCTGTGCGCTGCAGCGTTTGCTCTTGCGCCTCGATTTTCCAAATAGTGCGCTTGGCCTTCAACCGGCTCCAGCTGCTCGAGTATTCAATGCCCTTGAGCACCACATCCTCGGGCGAGGAGCTGCACTGTGTGCCGCCGCCACTATCACTATTGTTGTTGGTCTCACGAAAATATCGTTTGACCTCCTCATCGGCGCTATCCTCCTCCTGCTCGGCCGCATCGTAGAGTCTACGCAGCTGTGTCAGCTGTTGGCTCACAGGAATTTGTGTATTGCCCAAAAGCTTGAGACGTGGCGGTGCCAGTGGCGTACGCGGCAATGAATCGTATAGAGTGCTGCCATATAAATCACTGCTGGTTATCGATGTTGTCGAGGTGCGACGACTGCTCTCCTCCTGATAGCTATGCGAGCGCAACATGGGCGTCGGCACCACAATTGTGGGCTGGATCAGAGCGGACTCGATCGAGGCTATGCTCAGTCGACGCATGGCCTCATCGAATTCACTTGCCGATCGCATGGTTTTCATGATCAACGATGTCGACTTGAGACCTTCGTCCAGGATGCGCTGATGGGCGCGCAAATCCTGCAGCAGCAGCTCCTGTGCGCTACTGCGACGACGACCTGCAGGGGGGAAATGTGCGAGAAAAATGTTGTTGGTGTTTCTTTTTTTTTTTTTTTTTTTTTTTTGCTTTTTTTATGTATGAATCGGATTAGCTGGCAGTGTTGGGAGGGATTAATTTTTTTAATAATCATGACTAAAAATATTAGAGTTATATTTGTTAAATATTGAAAGAGATCAATATAGTTTAAAAAAATTAATAATTTTAAAGATAATTTACACTGTTTTTAAAACTCAATTATTTTATTTTTAAATTTTAGTATTAAAAGGTTAAGTATTTATTTTAAGTTGATTAAAAAATGATTTAAAAATTAGATTTTAAAATTTCTGAAAAATCGTTTATTATTATGTTTTATTAACTAAAAAATGGTACTCTAAGTTGGGTTACTCAATTAAAGTGTTCCATAAAAGGAAATTTTTATTATTTACTTTAAAATATTTTGAAATTTATGAATATTATTATTATCTATTATTATTATCATTTTTTATATTTAAAATGATACTCTAAGTTGCGTTACCTAATTAAATTATTTCATAGATGGAAATTTGTAAATAAAATTAAAAAAAAAAAAAAGACAAAAAACGTGAAAAAAAATTTAGCTTTGAAAATTAATTTTAAAATATACGTTTTTGAATCAAAAATATTTATTTTTATAAAAATTTAATAAGATTTATTTTTATCATATATAATTTATTTTTAATACATATATTTTTAATAATATTCATGAAGCAGTAATTAATTTGATAAAGCTTGCAAAAATTTCCAACAAAATTGAAATGGTAAAAAAAAAAAAAAATATTATATAAAATATAAATAAATTATTTAATATAAAAACTTTGTGCATATTGTTTAAAGTTTACTATATATTTTATAAATAATTGAAGTACAACTTAGTTTTTCAGTCATGATTGATCATCGGAATCAAATTAGTTTTCATAGATGAATTGATACTTTCCAACACTGGTTAGCATGTATGTATGTATTTGTTGTTGTTTGTTTTAGGTTAGGACAGTGAGTTAAGAATTGGCTTAGTGCGAAAGAGAAGCAGCGACATAGAGCGGCATGCATTACGATAACAAGACTAAACAAATTGAGAATCAAGTAGAGGAGTTTACAACTAAACCGCATAGATAAAACAAAACAAAACAAAATACAAGACACTAGAGAATACAGGCACAGCAGCAACAGCTAGTCTATACATAGTTAATCATATAGATTTCTTTAGCTAATTTACCAACCTGTTTCGGTCCATTCCTCGGCGCCCAGATTTACATTGATCTTGGTCGAATAGCCATTTCCAGCTGGCGATGGCTGCTGTTGTTGCTTCTCGAATTGCCTCTGCTCCACAATTCGGACTCGTTCGGCCACCGATTTGGTGATTATGGGTGATTCGACAGCTGTTGGTGGAATGGGAATAGAATTAGTTAAAAATAGTGTTTCATTAATAAAATCCTCCATTTCATATCTCTGTTGCTTACGCTCTTATAATTAGGCTCTATTTGCTATTTGCATGCTCACCATTATCACGACTCGGCGGACTGCTCTCGCGATTCTCGCTCTTGATGGTCGCTGGAACACTCCAGAGCACATCGGCGCTCTCGATATTCTCGCCCAGATGATAGGGTTTCGGTTTGACTGGCTTGTTCTTCAATATGCCCCGTATATTGGCCAGTTCGTCGGTTTCATTGTCGGTTGTGTCCACACCGCTGGTGGAGGTGTAGCTGTGACGTGACGTGGAGCTTGTTGTCTCCAGCAAACTGTAGCGTGGCTCCACTAATGGTTTCGTTATGACCGTCACCTGTGTGCCAGTTGCCACCGGCTGGGTGACCAGCTCTGGTGGATCCATTAGTGTGGCACGATAGGCTACTGTGCTGGAGGCAATAGTTTTGGCACGCACTGTGGGATCATCGCCAAAGTGGGTGACATTATTGCTGGAGTTGTTGTTGATGGTGGAGCTGCTGCTAGTTGTGGTGGTGGTTGTGCTGCTAACACTTGCTGATTTCACTAGACTCTGCAGCGGTCCACTGGCGGTGCGTCGACGCCGACGAAAGTTTTGCGTGGGTGGCGGTTTGCCATCAGTTTCCACAATATTAACACGGCCCGATTCGGCAGCAAAGTGCACTTCTGTTTTACAGAATTCCACGCGTTTCTGTGCGCTGCTGCGCTGCAGCTGGCTGGAGCTGGAGCTGTTGTTGCCATTTATGGAATCGCCATTAACATGCACCTGCAAATGGAAATAAAAATCAATAAATTTAATTGAATATACATATGTATGTAAAATACGCGGGTTAATGCAAGCAAACGTTGAAGTGTTGAAGAAATTTAAATGGCTTCCAGTTTTTACAATTTATCGATAACTTAACACAATTGGAATGTGTGGTATTTTTTTCATGTCGATAGCAAATGTTCTGAAGAAATAATTTAAAATAGAAATGCAAATATTTATCGATAGCTTACGACCTTTGGAATGTGGTATTTTATCTATGTAGATAGGAAATACACTTTTGATGTATCGGTAAGCTCATTTGCATACTTAAAATAATTTTTCAATCTACAAATCTGTATCATGTGTATTAAACTAACAAATGAGTATTAATTATATCGCTTTGGAGAGAAAATATCAAAATCGACATTACTTATTTATAACATAATTGTTGATGATTTCCTCATATGTAAATTGTGCCTATTAAAAGCAAAATACTGTTCTCACTTTTTTTTAGTATGCTCAGATACATTGCTTCATAGAAAAGTATTTGCTATCGGAGTTTCTTATTGGTCTATTATATTTGTAGTTCTTCTTCTTACTTGTGAAGTTTTTCTTATGTCGCGCCAAGTTTCCTCAACGGCAATCGAATGCCGCTTGCTCAACTGCTCCGTTTCACTGTTATTTGCCGGTTTGCCCACCTGTTGCTGTTGGCGGCCAAAGTGTATAATTGTAGAGCCGGCTCCGTTAGCCGACGCCGCAGCGCTACGCTCTGTGGGCGACCAATTGCCTAACTGTTCACCCGAACGACCCAACCCGCTATCCGTGGAAGCGTCCACACGAAAAATGCTGCGATTTTCTGGCGGTGACATCTTCTCAAAGCCGTACGATTTGCGACGCAAATGCCATTCACTGGAATTATTATCCTTGGGCCGCTGACGTGTCTCCAGGCTGTGCGTATTGTGAACGGCCCGAAAAGCGGATGGCGGCGGTGTCTCAATTGGTGCCGGCTGCCTGTTGTTGGCCTGTGGTTGATGATGCGCCACAAAATCCTCCTTGTAGAGACTCTCGTCCGACAGCTTCTTCAATTTGCCGCGTATCTCTTGCAACGAGGCAGCTGTCAAAAATGTTTCACGTTTGGTCACCTGTGGCTTGTTGGAAGATTGCGATGCAGCAGTTGATGAGGCGTTTGCTGATGCAGCTCCTGCTGCTGCTGCTGCTGCTGCCACTGATGCGGCTGTTGTATTTAATATGCTGTCTAATGCTGCCAAATCCACGTGATTGTTGCGCATGGCCGTATTCAGCCTTCGTCCGTTCTCCAGCTCCGCCCGAATGCGTGCCACACTTACCGAACTGCTGGGCAAATCCAATGGCAATGGTCTGGGCCGTGCTGCTGCCTTATTGTGATAGTCCTGCGACTGAAAGGAGCGACGCAGCTTGCTAACACGTCGCCAATCACCGCACGGCAATTCCTCCTCACCGGTCTGCTGTTGCCAACAATCGTTGTTGCTGAGATCATCCGTGGATATGGAACGAGAACGCTGCAAGCTGCCAAAGCTACTGCTGCTGTTGCTACCAACTGGCAACGGTGGTGCATAAACGGACTGTGACACCTGCTGGCGACGCTGATGCCGTGCGCTGAGCCTGCAAGCAGGTAAGCAAATAATGCCACACAAATGAAACAAATTGTATAAAGATTTCGAATTGAATCTCTCGCAGCACTTACCGCAAATCTTCATCGATGGAGGTGGCATCGTCATCGTCATAATGCCGGAAACTTTCCAAATCACGACGCAGCGTTGGCGTCCCCATAGCAGCGACGTCAGCAGCAACGCCCACGCGGCGTTTTTGACTGTTGTTGCTGTTGTTGCTGCTCTGACCATATAAGTCAGCTTGCTCGAGTCGCTGGGGCCAAGTTGATGATGTCGCTGGTGTTGTTGCTGCGGTTGTTGCTGTTGCTGTTGTTGTCTGTCCAACAATTGCATGTAGGCTTATTTTGCCCGCATTTCTGTGGGTGTTGTTGTTCCCAGCTGCTCCACCCGCTCCACCCGTTGCAGTTGTTAAATTTGAATTGTTGCTGCTTTGGCTGGAAATACTCGAACTGCTTTTCTGTAAATGGCAAGCAAACAAAACAAAACAAAAATTATATAGATTTTGACGCTTTAGCACGGCTGAGTGCAGTCCGAGGGCTGCGGGACAGTGGCCGATTCTTTCATAAGGAAGTTCTTAAAAAAAAACTATACAAGTGGATTTCCGCATTGTAAGCGCTTAAAATATGATTGATTGTGATTGACATGGACTCTTGAAGAGCTTAGCTTGAAAATACTCGAATCTAATAATGATATTGAAGTGAGTTTTTATTGTATATATTTTAGAATTAATAATTATTTGTTTATAGGTTTATAGGTGAATGAAAGTGAATCCGTGTAAGGCTTTTCACCGAGAGTTTCACATATTATCAATATAATAATTATATATTATCATTTTTATTATCAAGACTTACTAGAAAGAGAGAGAGAGAGAGGGAGAGAAAGATAGACCTCTGAGAGCTGCATTGAAATAACTTCTCTACCGATATATACAAAAATATAAATTTAACATACGTGCTGGATGGCCATAACTTCTCTACTAGTATATAAAGAAATTTTTAAAATATAACTTTTAATATCTCTAAGAGCGCGCTGAACGCAATAACTTTTTTAATTTGTAAAAAAAAAAAATTAATTTAAATTTAAAACATTATTTATTCACAAAACAGAAAAGCTTTAAGATTGGAGAGTTAGTTTATACAATATCTAAAATTTTTTAAATTCATAATACATATTTTTTAGCTTACAAATATATCATATTAAAAGCTTCCACGTTAGGATAAAATAAAATAATATAATTTCCTGACTAAATTTAAAAACTGTAATTAATTATGAATAACAGTCTAAGATCTTAAGAAAAAAAGGATAAGGCTCATCTTATGTTTAGAAACCAATATAGTATTGATTTGCGTTGGCTCATCATGCCCAATTTATATTATAAGTTTTAAATTAATTAACAAATATTTTTACTAAATATTTATTTTATAGACAAAAAGAGACAAAAGAAATCAGAAGAGCAAATTTTGCGCAAACAATTAACTTCATTCAGGCTAATTATAATATATGCGTAATTTATGGATTTCCGTATAATAAGCGTTTAAATCGAGTGTTGGGCGTATCAGCTCTGATTGACATGTGAATGAAGCGTGGGGTGTATGGGAAGCACCACTTTAGAGATCTACAGAAATTGAGCTTAATTTTGAGAAACGCAAACATCGAGTGTACAAAAATGATAAATATGTTAATTATAAGCAGCATTTTGGCAGCCAGCATACTTGACTCTCAATTAATCTGTAAATAGTCTTTTATATTATATTCAAAAGTGTTCGGTGCTCCTGGAGCTCTATAGCTTTTAATTTAATTAGTAGGTAAGAAATGAAATTTCTTTTTAATGTAATAAACTTTAGTGTGTGCGTAAAAATTCTTTTTTTTCAAATTATAATTTAAAAACAAACTAAACGTTTCTTAAAAAGAAAGCATAGCAATAGTATCTAAAATATGATTTTGTTGAGATTAAACTTTGGAGACTTTGGAGACATTATATATCATTTGAAATATAAAAAATAGTCAAATATTAATTATATTTATATTTACATATGAAATATATTTCTGCATTTCTTTTTAAGTGGCTAATCAAATATTTCTCCACACAATTCCTTTAAATTCCCGCATTGTCTTCGATCTAACGAATTCCACATAATTTACAACAAAATTAAAGAAATTTTCGTGTTAAGATTGATGGGTATGGCACTATTTTAGTAGTGGGCGTTGATTTTGGCTCGAGCATTGTCTCGCCTCGTCACATCTCTTCGCTTGTCTGCTCCCTCCCTTTACCCCTTTCACTAAATTAAACACTTTTTTGCTGTTCGTCTAATGGCCAAGACGCGATTCGATTCGTCGCGTCGCATTTTGCCAAGAATTTCCTTTGCAGTCATGACCCAGATGTCTGCTGGCCAAAATGGTTCGATTGCCGTTAATAAATTTGGCTTAAGTGCTAAATGCTTAATTGAGTTTAGCATTTCAAAATGAAATCGATTATCAATTTTTGACAGGCGTGTAGTCGGCTGGCTCTAGTCGTGATCTAATGATCTATGTCATTTAACCAGTTGGCAAACGGAATATGTCATAGTGTCACATGTTTCTACATGTTATAAATTAAATTTAAGAGAGTTAATTTATTTATTTAATTAATTATTTTTATAATGCCTTTTTTTATTATTTGTAAATTTTAATAGAATTAATTTGTTTATTTATTTTATTATTTTTATCATGCCTTTTTATTATGTGTATTTATTTTTTATTTATAGACAATTCATGCATACTTAATTTTAATTTAAAAAATATATTTTAAAAATATATTTAAAATTATTTAATATTTGTTTATTGAATTTTGTGTGTTTAATACGAAATACGTGTAAAATAACATTTTAAAAATATATATTTGTTATTTATTCATTAAGTTTATTTTGTTCTTATTTTTTTTTAACGAAACAGAAGGTTAAAATGTATTTATTTTCAGTTTTTTTTTAATTTATTGTTTTATTTTTATTTGATTTGATGGGTTGAAAAATTTTTAGCTGTTGTGTGTTTTGACATTATTTATTAAATTTATCATAGAATTCAGAAGAAAATGTATTTTAATGATATTTTTTAGAAGCAAACAAAAAAAAAAAAAACACAAAAACATTAGGTTCATATTTTAAATATTCCACTTTTTTATATTTAAGAAAACAAAAAAAGAATTAAACATATTAGTTTTGATAAGATATATATATTGAATATATAAATTTAATCAATTATTTTTTTACTTTTCAAATTTTTAAGTTAAACGGAAAGATGTATTTATTTTATTTTATTTTTGTATTTTATATTTAATTTAATTTTATTTTTATATTGTATATTTAATTTGATTTTATACAAAAATATTTTGATCAATTTGACATATATCTTCACGTAATGCGTAGACATATTACAAATATATATTTTTTTAATATTTTTTAATAATTATGTATACCATAATGATTGAAATTGCAGCTTCTAGCTATGTCCATGATAGCTCTTATTCAGGCACTCTCAACTACAGCCTATTTGTCATTACTGTTTTCACCTCTCAAAAGTCACCTGCTATCATCTAAATAAAACTAAAAATATTTTCTTATTTCCTTATTTGTAAATGAGATGATTTTTTGCTTAGCGATTGCCAACGACTTGCTAAATATACTCTTTCCATTTCATGTTTATCATTTCCTTTTTTTGTTGCTGTTATTTATGTAAAGATCATGATTAGCAGCGTAAAACGTTTTCATGATTTTCATTACTCGAGTTTTTCTCAAGACATAACAGATCGTTAAGCGCCATATTCGGTCATTGCCATGACCGGGATCGCATAGAAAGAGGAAGCAGAAAGCAAGAAAAAAAATAAAAATTGTGGAAAAACAGAAGCAAAACAGAAACCGTAAAGCAAACATCGCCGCATGCTAATGAGCCGCCAAACAAGCGAATGAGAAATGACGGCCCAAAGCGGCGACAACGACGACGACTACCGCATTTGGTGGAGCCTTGGCCAGGCATAGACATAGGCATAGGCATAGAGAGAGAGATAGGGTCTGTGTTTAAGCGGGATGTTGGGGGTCTGATGGATAGATGGTTGGTAGAGTGGGCGGGCGGTTGGGCACAACTTACCATTAGATTGCTCAATTTTAAACTTGGCGCAGTATCGGGTAACAAATTGTGGCCGAGTTTGTGCAAATGACCATCGTCTCCATCGTAGTCGTCATCGTCGTCGTCTGCTTGGCCATTAATCACAACAAAATCAACATGATCATCAACCAGCTCCTGGCCATGGCCAGTGCTTGATGGAGTCGTGTATTCGTGGACGACGCCAGCGTCGCTGCCATTATGTATGCTATACTCATTATGGTGTTTATGATCATCATCATCATCAGTATCATCATCGTCATCTTCACTGAGCTCACAAATGTCAACGCCTTGGGTGGACCTAGGCGCCCATGGCGCTCTGCCGTTAGTGCTGGTGGTGCTGGTGGTGTGCTGTTGCTGTGTGGTTGTGGTGGATGAGGAGGTGGACCAACGGGATGTGGATGATGTCTTTTGTACTGTCTGTGTGCGTATCACCTGCATGCCGCCATTGGCGGTGCGCAGCACCTCCATTTGCTTACGCTGTGTGTGCTGTGTGCCATTCGGCTGTGAGATATTTTGGGAATCGGATATCTACAATATCGCACGAGAGAAAGGGAGAGAAAGAGAGAGAGACACACAAGGTGTTTGGATTTGAGTGAAAGTAGGATTATGTCTGTGTTTGTGGGATATTGTATTTGGATAACAAGGTCTTAATTAATTGTATTCTGATTGAGTTTAATTTTAATATTTGATTTTATTTTAGTTTGTCAGTAAGAGTTTTTGGCATGTTTAGTAGGTGGGCCCATGTGGCCAATTGGCGCTCCATTAAAAAGTCTAGCTCAAACTATTTGTCACTGTAATTTGCATAAATTTGTGCATATTTAGCAATCATTTATGAATAATTGGACGCTACGACAAATCGCATAGACGACCATAAGTGGCTTATTTATTATTTTATTGTGATTTGTATCTACTAATAAATTTTTTAATTTTTTTTAATACTATCAAAATTTGTTTTGCATTTTTTAATGTGCATATAATTCTTTTTTTTTTTAAGAAAATATATTCATTTTTAATTTATTTCTTCATTTAAAATATATATTTATAGTTTATATACATTTTATCAAAATTTTAATTTTTAATATTTTTGTTTTAATATAAATATATATTTTTTAAAATATTATTAGCTTTTATTTTTAATTTAAAAACAGTTTTTTTTTTCAATTTTATATTTATACTTTTTTTAAGCTTAAAACATGAATGATAGTTCAAGAATCGTATTATATAAACTTAATTTTTTTTAAATATTATTTATTTAAAAAAAAATTGATTTAAAAATTTGTTTATTTTGAAAATTTGTCCATAACATATACAAATTTTGTTAAATATTTTTATTTTGTTTAAAATATTAAAAAAAAAAATATATATATTAAAAAGTAAATTTTTTAATAAATATATTTGCTTGTTGAAACATATTTCCACTTTTATAATTAATAGTTATTGTTTTAACTCGCCCTCAATCATGTAGCCCACAGAGAATCTTGACAGATCTTTAAATTCAGCATATTATGCAATTTAAAGATGATTTTAGGTGTCTATTACATATAAATGTACGTTAGACCGTAAAATAGCAACAAATAATTGTACATAGGCAAGCTAGGCACATATAACAATGTCTTTTAACAACCAGTGTGCAAATGAGGCTGTCAAAAATCGTATGCAAGTTTATTAGGTGTGTCCAATGGGGCGCATGCGTGTTGGTGTTGCATGCATGAGTACGTGGGAGTGAGCAGAGGCGGTTGGGGTTGGGTTGGGGCTGCTTGTTGCTTTGTTATTGTTCACCAATATATACTTGAAAGTCAAGTGTTTGCTCTGGCTCTTATCTCAACAGCTGTGCACGCTGTGTTGGACACGTGACCAAAAGCGAGCCATTGCAGCACTGTAGCCACTAGAATCCACTGCACCCTTTTCACAGTGTGTGCAACAATTAACTGTTGCTTGTTGGTTGGATCGTGCTAGCGCACACACACACACACTTAGAGGGGCAGCTATCGGCTTTCTGATTGTGTGGCCCCTAAGATCGATTGTGGCAATCGATTATGTCGATGATTTATGGCATTCGAATTTTTTATTAGGGTTCACTTGGGCATATTCGTGTCAATGACCAAAATCAAATGCATTCTCAATGCTCCACTTCCATGCAAATGCACAACAACAACAACAACAACAATAATTGTCTGAGTCAATAGCCAAACATAAAATTTGATTACAACAAATGTTCTTTGTTACATGAAACCACAGAATAAACCAGCATCGATGCTGTCAGTGGCTATTTGTGGGTTGACTCATACACTTTGTACTCTGACTAACGCAAACCCTGTATAGACTGTGGTAATTGTGGTTATTTTGTCGTTATATTGTAACAGACAAATATATATATAAATATGTATCATTATCATATGTGAATTAATTATTTTCATTGAGGTATAAAAAATGTTTACTAATTTTTTTTTTGAAAAGTTAAATTAAGATGTTAAAAAAATTTTTCAAATGTAAACTTTTTCAAATTACATTCAAAAAAGTCTTCTTCATGTTTTTTTTAATTATATGTGAAATATTAATTGAAGCAAAAAAATTTTTTTTAATGTGTATAAAAAAAAATCTTTGTTTCTTACATAAAAAAAAACTGTATTTTTTAATAAATAGTTTCCGGCTCAATAGGATTTTTATTTTTGAACTTAGAAAATTTTTTAATAGATAAATAACAATTTTTCGCAATATTCTAAGCGAAAAAAAAATGAAAAATTCAATTCTTATTTTTTCTTTTTATAAATTTTAAGCAGATAAATATAATATAAATATACATTAGATACATTTCTCAATAAATATACAAATAAGAATATATTTCAAATATTTTTAATATTTAGAAATTTTACGATTCTTTATTGAATTATATTTTTAGAATTTTTCAATATTAAATATAAAATATAATAATATTATCGCTCTAAAATTTCTTTTCTTTTTGTATTTTGGGAGATTTGAATGATTTCTTTGATATTTTATCCGTTATCGTTTTATCGTTTAGTAAGCAATCTGATTTTCGCTCGCACAATGTGCTTAAATAAGTGAGCAGATAACTCAAAGAGTCTATGCAATTGGTCTGCGCATTACACATGCACATGCACCCACTCACACTCACACTCACGTGAGCTATTGATGTGCTGAGCGAACACTCGCATATGAACTCGATCGTCAACGAACTCGTTGAAGAACCGACGCAATCGTTTGCTCTCTGAGACTTTTCATAAAATGTGCGTGAAAGACTCTCAACATATATTTGCGATATATGTAATTTATATAATATTTCATTGATTTTTCTGCTATATTTTTAAATAAATGAAATAACATTTACTCCTTCAGAAGTTTTTTAAGCAATTATTCCACAGAAACTTTAATATGTTCTGATTATTGTAAGAATGTCATACAAATTTTAAGCCAGTTTTATTCTCATAATTTTTTCTGCTTTTGAAGAGACATGATGTGAACTGAATGAAGTTTTCTCTTTCTTTTTTTTTTTTTAATTAAATTATACTTTAATGCTCTTCAACTTGACACTATGGCAGCAGTTTTTTTATTTTCTCATAATTATATTTCTTTATTAGCAGATATGTCGATAATATAATTAATTTGAGTTAACTATATTATCATGCAAATATTTTCTCATATTAAACGCGCAAGAATATAAATTTGATTTCCCTTAACTTTTGCTGTCTCTCCCAATTTTGCAGCACAATTGGCCAAGTAAATTCAGCTATAATATTTAAGGATTTACTTCAATCATTTTTTGATTGACTTTCAGTGCCGTTTCGATGCGCATGTTGACCGCAGGCAACTAATGCAAATGCATAATAATTTTGACAGCTCCCTACAGACACACTCATCCTTGAGCGGCAGCCAAGGGTATGGATAGTACGAAATATTCAAGTGTCCAGTACCAAAGTTAGCTACTACGAAACAGAATTGCGGTGCGGACATAAATTATAAGCAAAGTTTCGAACCCTTGAGGCGCTGCACGTTCTGTCCGCAGAGTTTCTCACGCCATGCAATGCAGACAAAAGAGAAGACTTGACTTAAATCTCCTTTTGGCCATGTATTACATGCTCTATCTGTGTGTGTGTGTGTGTGTGTCTATCGATGACCTCTTTTTGGTAGCCAAGCTGAGTGGAATGTATGTGTAGGCTGTGGCCATAGTGTTTGCTCGCTGGAGTGCTTTATGTAGCTCAGCTTGGCCTGGCCTGGTTTCGCTTGGCAGCCAGCCGGTCTAATTAAGCTATGCCAATCTGCATGCCTGTTGAAAACTCACACTCCCCCAGGGGTCTGCTCTAATCAAGGCAGCAGCTGGCAAAAAAAACAAAATAATAAAGCTTATATATATTTCGCTAAGGCCAAACAATCAGGGAATCAGTGTCATGATCTCGAACTTGAGCCCCCATGCGGCTGACTAGCTTGACTAGCTTGGTTTGGCTGATAAAGCCAAGATCCCGCGCCTCGCATAGCCAAATTGAAAAATGCTCAATGGCTTTATGGCCTGCCGTCTGCTGTTGCTTTTGCTTTTGCTATTGGCTCAAAGTCAAGTTGAAGGTTCAATGAAATGCGGCAGCTGCAAAATGCAGCTCAGGCCGCGGGCCGCGGGCCAAAAGACGTTGCCGTGCTCAGAGACGCGCATATATTACAAGTGGATACCCAGAGCCCAAAAGTCGTGATGATGTAGACGTTGTACACGCTGTTGCCCGCCTCTGCTTCATTTGGTCTGGCCTATGCCAAAAAAAAAAACTATATATATATATTTTTTTTTTTTTTCGCCCGTTCCATGCTTTAAACGAATTTAATGATGCTGCCCGCAACATCGTCGTCGTCATCACCGTCGTCGTCGTGGCTGTCTCTCGCCATAAGATTGACTGTCTATCTCGGCTCATGGCCTGCTCTGACTATGCCGTCCGTCCGTCCGTCTGTCTGTGTCAGTCTTTGGCCTGCCATATGCTCCATGTCTGCGCATGCATGTCGCCTTTTCTGGCGGCAGGGTTTCCACAGATCTCTGCATAGACATGCCAAAGCGTTGACTCTTTTTATTTTTAGCTGGCACTGACTTTGCCTGTGCACACTGGTTACGTGGGCAATGAAAATACTTAATGCTAAATATATTTATGTAAAAATATAGAAATTATTACATTTTGATTTAATATTTAATTTAATATTTTTTCACATTGATTATTATTATTAATATTTTAATAAATGATTTGATTACTAAAAAAAATAATATAAAAATTTAATTATTGTTGCATTGCAATTATTTTATATATGTATTTATATTATCAAAATTGAATATACTATTTCAGCTTTCAAAAACAGTAAGGATTTCAATTCAATCAATAAATAGACATTTTTTATATATAAATATATAAATATAAATTTGTATTTTATTTTATTGTGTTAGAAAAATAATAAAAATGTTGAAAAAAACAAACTATAATATTATATTTTTATTCATATGCATTTATAATATATTTTTGTTGTTTTGTTTCCGAAATTTTTAATTGTTATTATATTTAAATATAATTGAATATTTTCTAATCCAATTTAAAAATGATTTTTTTTTTTTAATTTTTGGATATTTTTTAATCCAATATTATTTTTTTTTATTTTTTTTTTTTATTTTTAAATATTGAAATTTTGAAAATATCATATTTATTAAATATATATATTTCTTATTATATTTCAATTGATCTGCAAATATAAATTTTCCTTAAATTTTCTCCCACTGTGCAGCATAGTGCATTTTAAATTGGTTTCTGCCTAACAATGGCCATTTTGTTGGCCATGCTTGGCTCGAAAGCTGTGCGCGCCTCTTAAACGCTAATAATATACATTTTTATATGCATTATTTCTGTCACGATCTCGTTGGCTTTATATCTCTATAGAGAGCAGCAATGTCTATTATGATCATGTGAGTACCAAGAGCTAGTGCGAGTGCCAGTGCGAGTACGAGTACAAGTACTTAAAGCTTGTTTGACTATATCGAGTAAATCATATGTGGGCCCTCGCTGTTCATGACCGCATCATGGCCAAGTTGTGGGCAGTGTTCAAATGCAGTGAATTGTAGTGTGTGTGTGTGTGTGTGTATTGATGCTCTGCACCGGAAATTAACAACTGGCAAAGCTTAATTGTAGCAAGACACGTCAGTTGACATCCTCAATTAGTTGCAATGTAATTTACGAGCCATTCCAGCCAGCTGAGCAGCCCGCGAAATTCCAACTGGGAGAGGAGAGCAAAACATCTTTGTGGATGCAATGTGCGCGCGCTTGGCTTGCCTGTTGGCAACCTAGTGACCCACAAAGACATCGCTTGTACCGTTAGACTGCATTCGGCTTGGCATTGCCACATGCCACATGCCACAGCCAGAGCCGCAGCCCCATGCTGCTGCTGCTGCTGCTGCATAAGAAATGTAAATTTTCGTACAACCTATCCATAATGTTAATGAAGATTCGTAGCTCAGTTTTGTCTAACGGTGCTCTGGACTGGGCTACATCTGCTGCCCTGGCAAACAAATCAAAGATCGCGATCCATTCAATTGAATTTGCTGTCGGCAAATTTGCCTTTGACTTTGTCGGCAAACAGACACAGCGGGCCTAGAATTTACATTGATATCAATTCCCCTGGCCGAAAAGCCGTGCAATCAAATTTGAGACTATTTAAATTGACCAACCACTGAAAGTGGCCCCAACAACAGCAACAACAACAACAACATCAACAGAAACTTTAACTTTAAGTGGATCTGGATTTGGTCAGCTTCAATGGGATTCTTTTGATTGTTTTCGATTCTAGCGATTGCCAGCAACAGCAGCAGCGGCAGCAACAGTTGGCAGCAAAGTTCAATCGCGATAAGTTGGGCGAAATACAACTTTCAGCAAGTTTCTGTATACCCTGCAGCTATGTGTTGTAATTCAAAAGGGCATATCAACTGCGAGTGAGTGAATGTTACAATCGATTGCCAAAGGTGTATAAATGTAAATGTATATATTTTTAAAAAATATTTTTTTTTTTAAGAGCATGGGCAAAATGTAAAAGTTTATGGCTTGTTAAATATGTTGAAATAAATTTTGGACATTAGCGGATTTTTTATGCAAAAAATTATAGAGGCCTACGATCATTAGAGGAATTTAATTTATAATAATATATGTATATATATAATATGTATATATATGTAAATATATTTTTATATGCAGTCTTTGTTAAAAAGTGTTTTTTCTGATTATCTGCGTCCTTTATATAAAATAAATTTTTTGTTGAGCTACAAAACTTTGGGGACTTCAAAATATCAAAATTGTATTTTTTTTATAACAGGATGATTTATCAATTGAAATTAAAATTAAAATTTTGTATAATTTTTTACTTTGTTTTTTATGTATTTAAATAAATATATTTTTTATTTGTTGTTTATTTAATATATATATTTAAAAATATATTTATTTTAATTATCTAAAAAAAAATAATTAGAAATTCTTTGATATATTTTGGAATTAATTTAATTTAATTATATACATATATATGATGAAAATTCTCTCTGATTAAGCATTTTGGCAGTAACATACATTTTGAAGAAAACAGCTAAGAGAGCAGTAAATATTATCAATATAAAACGTTTGGCTGAGTGATTAGTAAGATATCAAAGCATATTAACGAACGTATAAATAATACTATATAAATTAAGCTAAATTCAAGTGAAATTTGTTTAGGATTGAAATTTAATTTCAATTCAGCCAACATTAGAATATGCCGCAAATATATCCATATATATACATATATATATTTGCAAAACATAGCTCAGCACAAGGTCTTATGTAAATTGTTAAAGTCAAGGCTTATAAATAATATGTATTCTAAACAAACAATACAAAACTGAACGTTAATTTATGCAATTGAATCGAAAATGGACTCAGTGAATGCGTTTATATAGAACGTTTAGTTTATATTTCAAATTAGTTTTAATTCGTTTCTTTTGGCAAGCGGTTCGAAGAAAAATGTCAAAAAATTTAATTGCATTCAGTTTTTTGCTGCTTTGGCCGCTCTGTGTGGTCAATTGTGAAAGATTGCCGGTGAGTATAAATAAATAAATAAGTTACCTTTCCAGCTACTAAACATTGTTTTATTATAGAAAAACTATCCCAGTTTGGAACGTCAAGTGTCGGCCTTGCAGTCTGAGCTCGAGAACAAAGATGAATTGATAGCTATGCTTAGAATCAAAACGCTTAATGAACAGGAAAGAATTGAAGAACTAGAGAAGAAACTAGCTGAATTGACGCAGTCGAGCAATAAATGTCAAACTAGCAGCTGTCTATGCAAATCCACGGAATTGCATGAGATCAAATTACCGGGCACGCCATCCTTTCAAGTGTCCTGCGACTCGAGCTTAGTGGATCCCGGTTGGACAGTCATTTTGCGTCGCATTGATGGAAAAGTTAATTTCAATCGCAATTGGAGAGAGTATCAACAGGGCTTTGGTGATTTACGTGGCGAATTCTTTATTGGACTCGATAAACTGTATCAGATAACAAATTCGCAGCGCCACGAACTATATATATATCTGCGAAATGAGAATAACGAAACGCGTTTTGCTCGCTACGATAATTTTCGAATTGCCGATGACAATGATTCGTTTAGAATCAACTCCCTGGGCGTCTATTCAGGAGATGCAGGCGATGCCATGGCTGCTCACTTGAATATGCAATTCTCAACACACGATCTGGATAATGATAATAGCAATAGAAATTGCGCCGATGAGAACAGTTCCGGTTGGTGGTTCAACAATTGCTATCAGTGGTATGTGAATTTTATTTCAGTTTTTATATTATTTAATTTTCACTTTATGTTTATTTTTAGTAACCTGAATGGACCTTATAATAGTGGCTTCTATTGGTATAAATGGCAAAGAAATTTGCTTAAATTTGCTCAAGTTATGATTAGACCGAAAGAGTGAATGGAAGGGGAAGCGTAGAGAAACTTGATTAATGAAAAATATATAAATGAAATAAGAGAATATAAAATATATATTTTATATTCCCTTTTTTTATTTTTAACAAACTGAATGGAATGAATTAATGAGATATGTGAATACGTAATATATAAATTATATATTTAAATGTAAAAGGGAATTTTTTAAATGCAAAAGAATTTTTTCTCAAAGTCTCAAAATACATATTGAAATAAAATATATTTTTTATATATATAAATGTGAAAGGGAATTTGTGTTAATATTAATTTATATTAATATAAATATATTCTAAAAAATGTATTTAAGGAAATATTTAAATGTAAAATATATAAAATATATATTTAAATGTGAAAGGAATATTTTTTAAATATATTTTTTAATGGGTCTCGAAAATTTGTAGCGTGTTCATTAAGTTTATAGAGCTTGCAGCTTAAGATATCGTAATAGCTCGAGTAATTGGTGCACAAAATTTCAATTTAAAAACCCAAAGCTGCTTAAAAAGCAATTTTAAAAGTTTCCAATATTTGTTAATTGTTATCAGAATTCTTATTGAGCTGATCTAAAATAAAAGAAAAGAACAGACACAGGTTGTTCACATTTGTAAGCTAAGATGATGTCATTGCATTGGCATGACTTAGCAGAAGGAGAGAGAAAGAGAGGGAGAGAGAGAGAGAGAGCATAGAGTTTTATAGGATATATCATAGTAAGACTAGTTCTAGTTCTGTGCTCTTGAGCTTGACCACACGCACGACTGATGGCACCTGGCTCTCAATCATACTCAATGAGCAAGCAGAAAATTTGATTGCTGTTGCGTTTGGCAAATTCTAGAGCAATCGATTGTACGAAAGACAAGTGAAATTTGAAGAGCGTGCATTAATTACCAGCGCTAGTGAGAGAGGTGTGCGTGCGTGTATGGAAAGGCAGCCAAACAAATCAAAACAAAAGCTGAATAAACACTTGTATGGACTTGGGCTTGAAGCAATTATAAAATGCGAAAGAATTTTGTATTTAATTTTATTAGATTTTATTTTAATCTTTTTGTTGTATTTTTGTATCTGGCAAATCGATTAATAAGTGGCACAGCAGCGTGTTTAACTGGCGTGCAGCTTGTGCGTGCGATCGTTTAATAATGGCCGAGTGAAGATGGTCAACGTCGATGCAGTTAGGCGAAGAGTTTGCTGACACACAAAAGCCTCAAGCCATACGAATACAAAGTATTCAAGTCTAAGTTAGCTATGCGTAGCTAACGGTCTGAACCGCATGCCCAGTGGCATCAATAGAATCTTTTGGCTTAGATAATTGCCATAAAGTTTAAAACTGTAAAATCTTAATTGTAATCAACTTAGTCGAGTTGTTAGCCAAGTTGTCTAACTACTTTCAGATTTCACGTAGAAAGATTGCTTCTAGAAGCGTTTAAAACAAATTAAATAATAATTGAAATTCTTTTCAAATATTTCCATACCTAGACTGGCATTTCTAATCTTCATTTCTTTCTAAATTTTTAAATTTAATTTTTATTATTTATCCTACACTTATTTAAAATCATTGAAAACTTTAACTCTTTCTTGGCCTTTATTGGCTTCTTCTTTCTTTGGGGGCTGGCCCAGCATCATTCGCTTTGATAGCTAAATAAACTATTAACTGATTAAAATCGAAAGGGGCAGCCAAGCCAAAACTGTGCAATCAAGCTCAATCACTCAGATGGGCCAGCCCGTTGCGGAGTGCACTAAATTAGTAGACGCCTCTACATTTAGAGTGCTATAGCCTGAAGCGTGCCTTTCAATTTCATTTAAATGCCTTTTCTGCCCATTCTTAACTAAAAGCCAACAGCGCAGACTGTAAACAAAAGTTACTGGAATTAAGCCTTCAACTAGGCATCAATCAGCGCTCGAGTAACGCACTATGCACTGCGAGAAAATTATGTGGAAGCTGTGAAGGCAAAGTAAAGTATTTTAAATGATTTGACAGATATTTAAGTGTGTAAAAAACTCAGCAATAAATTTTAAAAAAAAATTTTAAAAGTTAGAATATTAATATTTGACTAAAACCTGCCTCATATATATTTTATAAAATATACTAAATTTTAAATATTTTAATTATAAAATATTTAAATAAATAATAAAAATTTCTCCATGAGAATGTTTTTCATATAAAAATAAATAGTTGCAGAATTATTTAAAATATCTGCTCCACCTACTATGCCAGCGTTTTATAAATTTAAAATTTATAAATATAATAAATATAAATTCTCAGATAACTATAATTTGTTTTATTAAAAATTCTATTCAAACACTCAATTTGACTAAAGTATTCAAATAAAATAAAAAAAAATATTATTTTTTATTTATTTGAATAATACAAGTTCAGGTTATTATATAAATAGATTTAAATTTCTATTAAAATTTGTCATTTATGTCAGCAATTATATGATTCAAATTATATATTTATATAAATCTTCTTTTTTTCATGAGCTGCTTTTTCGATCAAAATATTTTAATATATAAAAAGTATATAGAAAACTTGAGGTGCTTTTATTTATAAAACCTATTTTTAATATATTTTTAGAATTTATTTTTTGCTGATATATTAAAAAAAAAAAATCAAAAAATTCTTTAATTTATTATAATTTTTTTATAGAGTTCATGTCTTGCGGTTCCTTAATTTAAGCAATGGTACTTTATTTTTTCTGTATATTGATTTTTATGTTTGGTGGTTTGATGCTCTCTCTTACCTTGCCATAGCTGTTCAGTGGTCCATTTATCCAGCGATCTGCCTCCAAGCGACCGCTGAACAGCGCTCCAGTGTCCGGATCGATGCGCTGCCATTCACGCACCTCGCGCTGAAATGGTGAACGGGAACCGCCGATGCTGCTGACGTTGTTGCCACTGCCGGCCGCGGCACCACTAAGACGATCATTATGATGGTGATGGTGATGATGATGATGATGATGGCTCTGACTGTGATTGTTTGTTGTTGCCACTTCCATGTTGTGCTGTTGTCTGTGGTTCTTGTTGTTGTTGTTGTTATTATTATTGTTGCTATTTCAGCTCCTTTCGTGCTACTGTGTGCTTTTAATTTGCACACTCGACGCGCTCGAGCTGCTCTTGACTGAGAGTTGTTTATGGTATGCTTTGTGGTTGGAGGGCAGCTCTAGCTGCTGCTGCTGCTGCTGCTGCACTAACTCCAGTTCTCCAGCTCCAGTTGAGGCTTTTACCTATTTCAAATTATTATTTATTGTTATTATGCTACCGTCTGGCTGGCTGGCTGGCTGGTTGGCTCTTGCTGCCTGCTACAGCCGTTTTCGTTACTAAATTAATGGCAACTTTAATTTATTATCATAATCATTTTCTCGACGTTCTAGCCTAGAAGCTACTGTGCGCCCAGCCCACAGCCCCCCCGCTCAGCTACTATGCTATGATAATTTTCTTTGCTTTTCCTTTTTTCTGCACGCTTTGCTGACTGTTTGCTTTTATTTTTTATTGTTATTAGTTTATGCTGTTGTTGCTACTGCTGTGTGTGTTGTGAATGTTTGCTGAAATGACAAGAGCAGAGTAGAAAGAAATTTTCGTTAGTTAATTATATATTGCATAGTGTGAAAATGTATTTTAGTTTTGTATTTTTCTTCTCTTTTTTTTTATGCTATGCCGGAAACCGAGTGCCTTGAACTAACAAACGCCTCAAGTCGAGAGCCGTGCAGATTTCTAATTAAATTTGCGGCCAACGTCCAGCGGATGTGTTAGATCCAGAGGCGCACGTTGATCTCAAGCATGACTGTCAGTTGAAGCTGTCAGCACTCGGCGGATGTCACAGTCTATTTCCGCCTGTAAAATACTTGTACTTCTCTTTCGCTCCCTCTCTTTTCATCTCTAACTCTCTTTGTGTGCGTCTGCGTCCCCTCTTTCGCTCTTGCTATCTGTCTGCTTTTTAAGGTACTTAATTGAATTGGTTTTTGCTGGTCGAAGAATCGCCTGTCCAAAATACCAACACATGTCGCAATGACAGCACAAATCCATTTATTATTGTCAAACTTGCGCAAGAATTTCATTTTTTTATATGTGGTCAACGACATCATCGTGCCCCATGGATGTGCATATACAATAACCGTGGTTCAAGTAGAATTTTTTTAAGTTGAACGAATTTTATTCCAATATATATAAGTTATATTTATATTTTTTATTTTAATTGAAAATCAAAATTTAAAAAAATATAACGTAGAAATATAATTTAAGCTATACAATATTTTTTTATCATGGTATTTTATTTTCAATTTATTACATTAATTAAAAAATAATAATAACGTTCTATTATTATTCTTATTATTATTATTTTTGTTTTCAATGTTTATTATTGTATTTTATTTTTATTTTATATTTTAGCATTTATTTATAAATTTGTATTTTTACAAAAAAAAAAAAACAAAAAAAAAATATTTCAGATGATATATTAATATATAATTTATATATTTGCTCGTTTAATTTTTGCACTTTAATAATTATGAATTAATTTTTTAAAATTATATTTTATTAATTTTTATTTATATATTTTCTTAAATTAATGTTTTAATATATTAATTTCTATTGTCTCACTTTTTCTTTTGAATATATATACACTGTTCATTTAATTTAAGTTTGCATTTAGTTACTAGTTATTCACACTTCGTCCCACTGTGCGCTGGCACTGTGAAAACAAGTGTTCAGGTGGCATTAACACTGAAACGCCAGTTTGACTAAATAATAAACCGAATTTAGCACAGAAACCGACTAGGCGCTGCACTCCCAGACCCACTTTGAGCACCAGTTGAACGACGCGCCCGCCTCTCTCTCCCCTACTCAATTTTCCGCTGGTCAAGTCTAAGGAAAAGCAATTTTACTGCATATTTTATGGGAGAGGCAAAGACGACGTCTACAATGCTGATGCCGATGCCGGCCGCACTAACTAGTAACTGTTGTTTAGTTTTTCTTTTTGATTTTCATCTCGCTGATCTTTGCGTGCGGAGCAACTGAATCGGTGCTCAGGCATTAACTTCCTCATATATGACGCGCATTGGCCAACAAATAAACACAAATAAAATGGGCATAGAAATAAAATAAATTGGAAATGAAATAAAATGTGAAACTAGTTTTCGCCGTTGAACTTGCACTCGTTTCGGTTTTTGGTGCTCTAGTCTCTTACTTTAACACTTCAGCCAAGAAATACAAGTTGTTGGCTAAGAAAATGCTTGGAAATAGTTTTTTTTTTTTTAGTTTTGGTTTTGGTTTTATTTCGCGTTGTACTACTTCACTTTACGCACGCAACTTGGCCAAAAGACATTCACATTCACAGAGTGGACACGTTTTGCCGGTTTTGTGTGTTTTCTGCTGTGTTGTGAGCCGAGTGCGCACAGCTCTTGATTGTGTTAATTAAATTTTAATTATGCGCAATTATGTATAATTAGATCGCATAAGCCGCATGCTGCTGTGCACCGCTGCGTTGCCAATTTATTTATTTCCCGTTGTATGTTGCCCAGCTAATCGCTGGTTATTCATTTCTCAACCTTATCGCCGCTGAACTTGTCAGCGTGAAAAAAAGCGAAAAAAAAGGTTATAGGCCAGCTCAAACATTATTCAAATAAATTGTATACATTAGTTGGACGAACGTGTATTAATTGCTGACTGCGACCTGGACGCCCAGACTATTTAGCTAAATGATAGGGGCCAGCTAAAATGAATGTGATGTGTGTGCATGGCTGTGTGTGTGTGTGTTTGTGTGTTTTGAGTAACATTCTAAAATATATTTATGGCTGTCAAAAACTTTTTGTTGAACTATAAGCTTTTTGAGTGCTTCTTTTTATCTGCAATCTTTCTTTGAGCTATTCAACTGCAAACTGAGTGAAAGCAATTTGATCTATAGATATTAGTAGCAGAAGCTGATATATGGTGAGAGAATTTAAAGTGACGGGCATTTGCATAAATTTAGAAATGTTAGACTTTCATTTAATTATTTGAAAAAATTAATAATAAATAAAAGTTCTGCACAATATATTATTGAAAAATATTTACTAGAGCTTGATCTTATATTAAGTCGTTTTTGACTTAAGATATTTAAATAATATTTAATTATTAAATATTAATATCAAAAAATAAAATATTAAATATTTAATTATTAAATTTTAAAAATATTCGTTTATTTTAGAAATTTATTTTTTTCTATATATATTATTTTATTTTATTTTTTAAGTTTACTTTATTATACTCTTTATTATTTTGTATTTGTAAAATATTTAAATAATATATTATTTTATTTATTTTTTTTCCTCAATTGTTTATTATTTATTTTTATTTTTTTATATTTTGTTGTATATGATTTGTTATATATTCATTTTATATATTTCATTATTTATTTATAGTGAATTTAAATAGTTTCTATATATAACAGTATTAATTAAAATTGATAATTTAATTTTTAAATATAACTGTTATATTTATATTTAAAATATTGTTATTTTTTTGTTATTTATGTTTGATTATATATTTCTATTATTTCTATTTTTATTTATTTATTGTTATTTTAAACAATGTTTATCTTTGTCAATATTAATTTAAATTATTAATTTAATTTATAAATATATCTATTATATTTATATAAACATATTTATTGATTTTTTTTATTTTGCATTTTATATAAACAATATTATATTTTAAAATTTTTTTTAATGCAATTTAAAAACTCATGTGAGATCTTTTTTAACTAACTTCTAACTTTCTCATTGTACATATAACTTTGTATATCTATTCGTATTTGCCATATATTATATTTGTGTTATATGTAATACAAGTTAGACCACACTAGGTAGTGAAAGAGAGAGAGAGAGAATGAGAGAGATCAAGAGGGAGCCAGTCGTGTAACCCATAAAAAAAAACTTCCCAGTTATGTGGCTTTCAGTTCTGGGCTATGTAACCGCAATGCCATATTGCCAGCTGGGAACCACTGGCAAACGTGAGACGTTCAAGTCTAGTTGGTAAACATGGCTAGCGGACCTTTTATGAACATATGCGGCGGCTATTGCGAAGGTCAGTGCGAAAAATAATCATAATAATATTGCGATGAATTTCTTTCTCTTTGTAAGCTCTCGTTATACTTACATATTTATATTATTTTATTTTTACAGTTTGTTGTAGACCGCAAAGTAGAAAAAAAATATATGCATTTTTTTTATGAAAGTTGCTTTGGGTGGGAGATGTATATATAAATGTATATATAAATATATATTTTTAATTGTTGCTTTTTTTTTTTGCATTTGCATACCAAATGCGATGAGTAATTGTTGTTCAATTGAAAAGTTTGACTCAAAATATTGTTATTTATTTAGGTTAATCCGTCTTTTAAGGTTTTTTGTTACATTTGACAAATTAATACATAAAATCATTATATACATATATATGTCTGTGTGTGAATATATTGCTTGATTTATTTGTTTGTTTAAAAATAGCAATGCAGCGTGGGCCGACTCTTGGCCATTTTTATTTTTATACGCAGGCGTTTGAAGCTGGCATTGAAAGTGCGTAAAAAATGTTGAACAAATACTGTAAATGAAAAGTGGCAAAAGTAAAAATAAGTCTTGTGTCTATTATAGAGCCTACGGCTAAAAAAGAATCTATTTTTTGTACCAATTTACTTTTTTTTTTAAGTTTTCATTTTGAGCGCGTGCGCAGCACAGAAAAAAAAGTCGTGCAACAATTGACCGAAATGCAAATTTGGTCTTGTTTGCAGTTCACTTGTTGGACTCGAAGATTTGCATAATTGGCGCGAACATTCGTGTGTTCTTATTCGAATGTTGAAACAGAAGCACGCGCGTGTCGGACCATGCGTCAGTTTGACAGCCACCATAAATACTAAAGACTTAGGCAACAAACTTGATTGCAAGTGTGAAAAAATGAGAGAGAAAAGAATAAACATGAGGCAACAGCAATCTCAACTGGATATAACACGCCAGCATAGCCTTACCATATATCATTATTTGCTCAAGATTTGTCGATATGTTACTTTGATTATTTTAATTGCATTTTGAAATGTTTAAATTTTTTTTTTTGTGTTTTTCTATGAGATATATGTATATACTGTGAAGTCATTTGAAATAGACTAAAAATTATAAGAATGTATATATTTCTTGCTTGATTAGCACTAGTAGCTTGAGTCTATTCAATATTTGCGTCTCAACTATCTATATAATCTGAGCTATCTATATAATCTCAGCTATAAACTTTTCGAGCTAGCGACTTTGAATTTCACACGAAACTATTTAAAGCAAAAATCTTTGAAACCGATTTTATTTCCAAGAAATCTCTTTCATATTAATTTATTATATAGAAACCATTTAGGCATATTTTTTATTTATAAACATATATTTTTATAAACATGTCTAATTTTTTAAGCGTTGCATCTTGTTCCATAAAAGAGAAACTTCTAGCGAACTCGTTATTATTATTATTATTATTATTATTATTTTTCTTTGCTTATTCGAACACATGCAAATTCCTTTTATTTATTATACAAATGTTTCCTTCTAAATAAAACAATTATTTTTTTGTTTATTATAATATTTTTCGTATTTCTTAAAAAATCTTTTATATCATATGAATAATCTCTCTGCAAAGAATAATTCACTTCCTTGCCCTGTCCACTTTTTACTTGATTTTTTTTCAGCTTATCTGTTCTGCTTTCAGCATTAATCTTTGACTTCAAACATTGGCCGATTTATATACATTGATTTCAACAATATACTGACACGTCTCAATTTTCAGTATCTGAAATCTATTTGATATTTGGCTCAAGCTTTCAGCACAACTATTGCTACAATTCAATTATAAAAATACTTTTTGATTAAAGTGCGGCACATAAAAAAAAAAAGCCAACAACGCCCCGCATTAAAAATGATAGATTTGTATATATATAGAGTCAGAATATATATCTCTATATGTATATATATAAACCACAAGCTTGTTGGCAATTTGTGTGTGCTTTGTGCTTCCGTCTGCGTCATTTTATCCATATTATAAATCTAACTCGATACGAGAGGCTGTGCCGCTTTTGTTTTTGTTGCTTTTGCTAAGATGTTTTGTTTGTGGCTTGTACTTTTTTTTGTTATACTCTTGCGGGTTGTAAACGGAGTATATTAGTTTTGTATTAAGAGTGTTTATAATCGAATTTTTGTATTTTGTTTTTGATAAAGATAAAGATAAGATAAGAAATATAAAATAGAATTCTTATCGACTTTCGCAAGAGGTTGCACATAAGCTCAGTGGGAAAGAGTGACTAAATACAATATAACCTGCCTTAAACTGTCTTCGATTTTTAATTTTATATCTTATTATACTATAATATTTTATTATAGTACTTTTTATTAACCTTCTGTGGACACTTGGCAGAAACCGAAAATGTAAAAAAATTAATATATTTAGCTAATTTGTTGTATATTTAACGCGTATTATCTAGCCTGCTACAGCTCACTGCAAAAGTTCCAACTTGATTTCTGCTCGAAAATAAATTCATTTTTAATAAATTTGTTTCTAGCTTCTTTTTTGTTTTCTTTACATACGGTTCAACTATTTTGTGGTCGCAGCATACCGCAATGTTTTCGTTTAGCGTCTGTTATTAGACGCACGCAAATTTTTCTTTATTTATACGCTTCAAGCCGACTTCCGCATAAAGGGGGGCGGACTGAAAGGGACTGCGGACTAGATAAATGCGCAAATCTTTTAATTATAATGTAGTTAGCATGACCCGACCCGTTGAGCACCCGCACTTGTTGCGCTGTGGGCGTGCCCGTGGCCATTTGCATTGATTAATTAGTTAAATGAGTCGATTGCTATTTAATTAAGCGACACAAATTTATGGCTTTGTTAATCTAATGTGTATAATGTTAGACAGTTGTAAAATGAATGGCAACTGGTTTTCCTGCAATTCTCTGCATTTACATATACAAGTATATTTATATATACATATTTGATTTTCTACCTTTTTTTTAGCTGCACGCCTTTTTGTCTTGCCAAATTGCCAACAAAATTACATAATTCGAGTAGAGACAAAATTTTGCAGCTTTCAGACATTCACACTCTGCCCACAAGTGCGACGAAAACTGGTAATTGTTGCATTACAATTTATCCGCGTTGCTGTTGTGACAAAAGTAACAGATATATTATATAGACAGCATTATATCTTCCGTCTAATGAAAATTACATTTTATGATTTCCTGCAACGCCCACCAGCACTCCCTGTGTGTGTGTGTGTGTTTGGTGTCTATTTCTCTATTTCTCATGCACTTAACACTCGTGTCGTATGCGTAATTTCACCTAGCCACAGCGTATGCGTAATGCTTCATGAAATTTGAGCCGTCTCTTGTGTAATTTGCCTCTCGGAGTAAAAGTGCGTTACGGCGCGAAAGTTTTTCCTCATGAAAATCATCGTCTACGAATTTGTTGGTAATTTGCGTTAATTTTTTATTTATTTTTTCTCGCTTTTTTTTTGTTTTTGTGCTACCGTTACTTCTTAACACTTGAGTTCAGTTTATGGCAAATATTTGAGATTTTGATTAGCAACTAGGCTGAACAAAGACTCAAATGACAGTCGGGCGTGTGAGAGAGTTTTTTTGTTGATCTTTTTTTTTCCTGCCCATTAACAATAAGCTCAGTCTGCAAAACATTATTGTGTTGGTTCGATATGCAAATGATGAGTATATTCGTTGATTTGATGACTGAAGAAGTGGGCATTATTTGTATAGGCGTGAAAGCTAAATATTTGATGAATTTTATGGTGAATTTTATATTTTATAATTTATATATCTAATATTTAATATTTAAAATTTAATATTTATTTTATATCTTGCATTTTTATTTTATATTTTATAAATTATAATTTATATATTATATTTTACATTTATATATTTTATATATTTTATTTTTTTTTTATAATTTATATTTTATATTATATAAATATTTATTATTTTGAATTTTATATATTATTATTTATATTATTTATTTTATAATTTATATATTATATTTTATATTATATAAATATTTATTAGTTTGTATTTTATATATTATTATTTATATTTTATAATTTATATTTTACATTTTACATTTTATAAATTATTTTTAATATTTTATTTATTAAATTTTTCTTATTTTTCCCTTTACTTTATATATTTGTTTTTATATTTCACTCTTCTTGACTTCTAGAAATTGTACTAGAAAACATATATACAGACAGTGCTACATGTGCTACAACTTTCACAAATTAAGCAACTACTCTTCCACAACTGCGCACTAATTTCATAATTGTAATCATATGCTTAATATGCTCTGCTCAACATGATAATAAATCCCAGCTCAACGGCGATTATTTCCGCATGCAACTGAAAAATTGCACTGAAATGCGAAACAAAGAATGAAATTTCAAAATTATTCGACCGGCACAAAACAGAACAAACAAAGAACGAAAAAAAAAAACCCAAAACAATTTAAGCTGTCAAAAGGCCGACAGACTGACGAATTGCCTGACAGTTTTTCGCTTTTTTATGAATTAAGGCAAAAAAATACTTTAATTTTGGTTCCTTTACTTTTGAAATGCATTAAAAATGGTGCGCAACCTTGTTTCGGGTTGCTTGTTAACATTTTGTTGTTGTTGTTGTTGCACTTACAATTAAATGAACCGTTAAGTTGTGTAATTTCGGCCAGGCTAACGGCACCAAAACAATATTTTGAGGTAGTCATTGGGCCTTACATACACAGATCTTCCGCAGTTCCAGTTTAAACAAAAGACTTAAGCACCGAACTCGCAGTAAATGGGCACAAAATGCCGACAAACGGACAGACAGTAAAAGCCCCACTTGTTAATCTGGCAAAAACGAAAGAAAAAACCCTTACGATTTCTTTTGTATTTTCTACAGAATTTGTCTTAATAAGCGTGACTCATTTCGAGCAGTATTTCATGACGAAATGCAAAACGCACTTCGAACTTCATATATAGAGAATATATATAATATATTTTACATATATATATGTATATATATTTATTTATTTTTTTAATTAGCATGCGAATGTGAGGCAAAGAGACAGACAACAGACGGCAGACGGCAGACTGTAGACGGCATACTTTGCCCGTTGAGAAACACCCACGCTTTAGGTATATTCACGTCTGTGCAAATATATATATACGTATATATACATATACGAGTACGATTTATGCAGCTGCTTTTTTTTTTTTAATTAAATTATTGAGTTGCCTTCTGGGGGACGCGACTACAATTAAATGGCCATCATGCTTAGCTACAGCTACACTTGCACTTTAATAACTGGTTTCGAACGCAGCGACAAGATTTTTTTGTTTCTTATATGTATCTGTAGCTGTAGCTGTAGCTGTATCTGAATATCTGTACATCTGTCCGCCCTGTGCATGCCAACCGACATCGAGTGTCATAACGTGAGCTGCGCTCGAAAAACTAAGACTGGAACGCCTTCAAAGTCAAGTTCAATGACGTACTTGCCATCAGGTACTTTAAATGGTTGTGTATTTTAGTGTTTGCCCGTTTTGGATGGCCAGAGCGATAAGATTAGAGATACGTATTTGTACATATACAAGCTAAACACACAAATATGTATAGAGAAGGAGAGAGAAAGAGCGGAAGAGCAAGAGGCTAATTTATGTGCTAGGGTTGATTGCAAATTGTGTCTCGATTTGCATATCTAATAGGCCATAACAGCTGCTGCTGCTGCTGCTGTTGCATATCATTATAGTTCAGATTCAAAAGGTTTAAATAAACATTTCTAGATTATGTGAACTCTTGATGTCACAAATCCGTTGAGCATACAAGTTGGTGTAATAGGCGGATTAGATTTATTGATTTAGCTGGGCGGCAAAGTGAGGAAGAACAAAACTTTTATAAAGCTAAAGCGAAGCTTGAACAGTTTTTCTATTTAATTAATATTTATATGCTAAACATACAGAAGTATGTAATTTCAAAAAAAAAAAAAAAACTATTAGAGTAGATCTGTAAGAATTTCTTAAAGCGAAACCGATATAATTATTATAAACCAGAAGCCTTCATCCTTGTTTTGTATTAGACATTAATAATTTTGGGTTTCATGTGTGTTATTCTTGTTATAAAAATAATGTGAAACTAGTGAGGAGCTAGATGATGGAACGTATATAAAGAGCTTTTATTCAGTCTGAAAATTGTTCTCTTAATTCCATGTTTCCTATCTATGTTTCTATTCCTATCAAATTTTCATTAAATTGTCTTGTGTGTATTCTTGCTATTCTCTCAAATGCTCACCAATTCAAATTCTCACATTCCATTCCAATTGTAAGCTTTTGCTACTACTGCGCTCAGCAATGAAATTCTTAGTGTGCTCTATTTCACAATGTTTCTTTCCAGAATACCAATTTCTAGTCGCTCTCTCCATTCATCCACTAATAGCATTGGCATTTTGGACGACTGCACATCGGGATTGACATCAAACGATGCTATCCGAATGGCCATTTCATTCTCACTCAGCAGCAGCCGAGGCTATGTTCAGCAATAGCTTCGTGTCTGTGTTTCTCGCCATCTCAGTGAAAATTGAGTAGCGTGTAGCTAAGACGCCAAATCACTTGATTCATATTTTTACAAGAGCTCTGAATGAGAGTTATGCTGAGCTCAGATAAGGGAGCTACAGCGCTGATTATCAAAAGTTCGAAAGAGCGATACTTTGAATTGCTGAACTCTATTGCTATGTCCTCCCATAGATTGCAGCTACAATCCATGGGAGGACATAGCAATAGAGCGAAGTATATTTTTATTTTATTAGTATTTTTTTTTTTTTCACAGTAGATTATTTTTAGATTATTTGTTTGATTTAGTTTATTTTAAAATTTAAAACAAATCAAAATTATTATAAATATTATGATAGATAAATTTTTATTTACATTTTTTAAGAGTATTCGATTTGATTTAATTTATTTTAAAATTTAAAATAAGTCAGAATGTTTGATTAATAAATTTAATTTAATTTAATTTATTTTTTTTTATTTTTTGTTTCTAAAAAGACTTTTATTTCCTGACCAAAGTTGCTTTTATTTAATTGAATTCATTTTGCAATGTTTATAGATCTAGCTTTAATGTTTATCGTTTGCTTTACTTTTGAATCTAAGTCAGCTTAGGAATTTGTCTCTCCTTGTATTCTTGAACTACTTTCCGTGACTCTATTTTTCCCTCGTTCAATTGCTGTCCATCAACTGTCATTTAAGTGCTGCCAATTTGGGCGTTTACCGCCCGTTTTTCTGTTTTTTGTTGTACTTTTCTTTTTCATGCCGCCAATTGATGCCACACTTTCATTTGTATTGTTGTGCCGTAGAACAGTTGAATAATGTGCGAAATTTGCTTTTATTTCATTTGGCCATTTGCCAACTGTTGACAATAGAGAGACAACAAATCTTCTGAACTTTCTTCACTTGGCGACTAACTGACTTTCGTGCATATAATTATACGTACAGCCAGCACCCAATATACTTAGTACTCGACAAGAAATTTATGAGTTTGGCTCACTTTGATTGAGTTGTTGTGGCCCATTGTCCATTGTAACGACTGGCAATTGAGATCAGAGTCTCAAAACGAATTGTAGAATGTGTCATAAAATGGCGCAAAATCTGTCAGAGATTTGTCTCACAGCACAGAAACACGTAGGTGAAAGTTGTTTCGATTTCATTCTGTTTCTGTTATTTTTACGTCTTTCTGTTTTTCTTCTGCCGCTCATTGAGAGCAAATAGTGGGCACTTGGAGATACTTAGTGAATGATATTTGCGTGAGAGCTCAACATGATTGGATTGAATTGAAAGTTTTGGAAAAATGTGTGGGTGTTTAAGCGAATATATTTTTACACGGAAAGAACAACACATTGGAGATATATATGGATATTAAGAAAAAAATTTAAATTGAGAAGTAAAAGACTTGACGTTGCCAAACTTATATAAACTTCATTAAAATTTCAAAAAATATTCTGAGGTCAATGTCTTGATATTTGTTTAAGTTTTATTGATTTTTATATTGATTTATTTATTTTTTTAATTTAATTGTTCTTGCCTCTTTTTTATTATTTTTTATTTATTATATATTTAATTTTTATAATTTAATTTATCTTAGTTTTAATATTTATTTTTATTTAAAAAAAATATAATTCACATATTATATTTATTTATTTATTTTTTTTTTTAATTATCTAGCTTCATTATACTTTTTATTAAATTATATTTATATATTTTTTTAATAATAAATTTATAATAACATTAATATATATTTTTCATTATATTATTATTATATTTATTATTATTTATATTTTTTCTTCTAAATTTACGTACGTGTTAATCTAACCAAGGCAATCGCAATTTACCAATATTTTCCAGCCAAAGCAGCAATTTTAGAGCTAGAATTAAGAGTCACTCGCGATCAACTTGATTTACATTCACAGGCGCCTGCTTTGTCATATCCTGCTAATAAAGTTTACAGCGTTTAGGCCGCCTTCAGGCTGACTGCCAAAATGGTAACTGGGCCATAAATAAAGTCCGCAAACGGCATTTATCAGACGGCCAAAATCAAGTCAAGACATACATACGTTGCACAGACACAGGCGCACCCCCTTTTGTGCGCCTACGCCCATGCACATGAAATATATATAAACAAATATATATGACAAAATATATATACACTGAGAAGCAAAAGTGTAACACGAATTCTATATTGTAACTTCAAAGGTCTGTATTTTCACTTCTACTGCATGGATGCTTGAGTTCTTAGTCTCGTTTTGTTGGTACAGTAATTTAGCTATATTTAAAAAAAATTTTAAGTCATTCGGTTTGCTAGAAGAGAAATGCGATGGCAAAGAGTAAGAAGGGTCAATTGTTACAGTTATGCTCTCTCAGCGCAAAAACAATTTGCATTGGTATACAAGCTTTTGTTACCGTTAAAGCTTATTTATTTGCATTGAACTTTATGAGCTTTTACCATTTTAAGCAAATTTAAAACGCAATAACCAAGATGAGTGAAAACAAAAATAAAATAATTGAATTATTGTTAGCGGGTGTATCTGTTCGTAAAGTGGCTAACAAATTCGGTATTAGTCATATGACTGTACAAAGAATGAAAAAATACACTCAACAAAGTATCCCTAGCAATAAAGGAGGTCGACCAAGGATTTTGAACGATCGCGACACACGCCACGTGGCAAGGCTGATAACAGGCAATCCGGTCATTACGCCAATACGAGCAGCGAAGATGCTTAATTTGAATGCCAGTGAGTGGACAGTCCGTCGTAGTCTTGGCAGATTAGGACTAAAAGCAAAAGAAATGAAAAAAAAACCGTTCCTTGCAAAAAAACACGTTATCTTGCGTAAAGACTTTGCTGCAGCTTATGAACATTGGACTGTAGCTGATTGGGATGCTGTAAGTTACTCAGGACGACTTTAAACAATTGTTATAAAGGTTTTTTAAAGGTAATATGGTCAGATGAAACTAAAATAAACCGTATCGAGTCAGATGGGCGATCGTGGTATTGGACTAGAGATCCCACAATCCAGTCACTAACTACTGTACGGCAAACTGTCAAGTACGGGGGCGGCTCCATTATGGTTTGGGGCTGTATACACAAAAATGGAGTTGGACCTTTGGTTTTAATTGAAGGGATAATGCGTAAGGAGCAATATCTGTCAATTCTACAAAATAATTTGGGAGAAGTCGTCGCAAATATGGGACTTGCTGCTGAAAAATGCATTTTTCAGCAAGACAATGACCCGAAGCACACGTCCCATTTGGTTAAAAACTGGATCTCACAGCAGAGATTCAGTTCCTTGAAGTGGCCTCCGCAATCTCCTGACATGAACCCCATCGAAAACATATGGAGTTATGTAAAGTCGCAGCTTGCGCAATATGCCGTCCCTCCAAGTGGAATGATGGAGTTGTGGGCAAGGACGAAGGACGTCTGGTACGCGATTCCTCCTGAGATGGTGAGATGCTACACACAGAGTATGCCCAATCGCATAAAACAATTAAAAAAGGCAAAAGGGCTATGGACCAAATATTAAAAAATTATTAATAAATGTTTTTGTTAAAAAATTAGCCATAGTGCAAAACTGTAACAATTGACTTTTTTACATTTTTTACTCGCATTTCTCTTCTAGCAAACCGAATGACTTGAAATTTCTTTTAAATATAGCTAAATTACTGTACCAACAAAACGAGACTAAGAACTCAAGCATCCATGCAGTAGAAGTGAAAATACAGACCTTTGAAGTTACAATATAGAATTCGTGTTACACTTTTGCTTCTCAGTGTAAGTAAACCGCAATGAACGAATAAAAAATTTTGTCTGCCCATAAAAAAAACGTATTCAGGAACTGCATATTAAATGAAGCGTAACGAGCACAGGCGAAAAGAAACATGACCACATAGAAGAGATATGTGGAGTAAGGGTACAAAGAGAGATAGAGAGAGAGAGAGAGAGGGAGAGGGGGTCTTTCGTTACCCTGCTCATAGGGCCAAATGTTAATTACATGCGACGCCTACAACGGAAATGCCAGCGACTTGTTAAGGTTTCTGTGTGTGGTCAACAAGTCTTGGCCTGTGCGCCTTATTTTTCCTTTTTTTCTTTTTGAAAGTGAAATATGAGCTGATTTATCTGTGGTCAGTTGGCAAAAATTGTGCACATACTCTCTGCAGATGACAATGAATGGGTATATGAGGCGTGGGAGTTATGTAAAGAATTGAGTGGATTTTAGGAAAGGAAGAGGGAATGAGATAACTGAACTGATTAAAATTATTGAGAATTTATTTTTTAATTTCAATTCATTTATTTTAAATTAAATTTTTGGAAAATACAAATTTTTTGTAAAGCGATAAAGTTAAAAAAAGAAAATAATAATACTTGATATAAAAAAAAAAAATGTAACTTTTTTAATAACATATTTTATATTATATAAATAATATCTTCAATAATTGTGGAGTTAGCACAAAGCATTTTTGTTGCAATTTGCATAATTTATATTTAATATAAATATATATAAATAAAACTTTAAAGTTTGTTACAGAATATCATATATTTTTAGAAAATGCAATTCATCTCTTCGAAGTTTGTGTTAGGTCAACATTTTGTACACTTTGTTGAATCTACTCAAAGCTTTTGTTGTTATTTTTCTTAGCCAAAGCTATTTTTAAGTCAAACTTAATTGCTGCATAGAAACTCCTCAGCTTAGACTGACAAATCATTAAAGTTAATTGCCGCTGACCCAAATTCTAAATGTCTAATTAAAAAAACAAAAAAAAATGAAAGTATCTACGCGCAGCAGCTACTTCTCAATTATGTTTCAAGGCTCAAACGTCTGCCACCTTATTTTGAAGTATAAGGTATGCGATAGTTGAGCTCCCTTGACATCCGCATTCTTAATGGTTTTTATGGTTATTGACAACATACAATTTAACACTTTTACTTTTGTATAATTTGTTGTTGCTGTTTATTTTGTTTGTATTTTTTTTTTTTTCGTTTTGCACAGCTGACAATAAGAAATTATAATTTACATAATAATTTAGCGGCATTTGTTGATTGATTTCTGCTCAGCTTCAGCCTTGAAATGCGACCCAAAAAACTCTGTTGGCGCGTTTGTCGCCTGAGTCTTTTGTATGCCCTTAATTGGATATCGCAAAAAAAGAGAGAGAGAGGAAAAATTGAACAGCTACATAAAGTGGATAGCCCAATTTGCATATGAAGTTGGCGGAATTTGCATGAAATCTGCGCAAAAACATTTTTTCCTTGCCTTAATGTTGGGTGGCAGCTGCTTAGATACCCATAGTCAGATTATATGTCGAACAAGCGGATTTACATAAACGGGTTCGCATTTATCACTCTTTGGGGGCAGGCAGAAAGGATGTCACTTCTGATATGGTAAATATATGCTTATAGTGGGCTGCTACCAAGCCATCAATTCATCTAATTGGGTTAAACATGAGAAACTAGCGAATAATTGATTTAGATGCGATATCTATTTATATATATTTGTCAATGGACAAGTAGAGAGAAGAGTTACAAGACTTTATAGATAAAGATATATAAAATATATAGATACCTTAAAATGTTTATAAAATTATGGGATATAACAATATATTTTATATAGAAGACCTAACAGAAAATGATTTTGTCTTAAGAAGTTAAATTTATATTTCAAAGTATTTAGAGACTAACTAAAACTCTATACATTTTTAGTTTTCTTACTTTGAGAAAAAAATACTAATAAATAAACAAACAAAAAAATAACAATAATAAATAACAACAAAAATAATACAAAGAAAATAGGTTAAATATATAAAATATAAATAGTTTGAAAAAATTAATAAATAAAAATAAAAATAAATAAATATTAATAAAATTAAAATTAATTACATATATGAAATATTAACTAAGAATTACTCACAAAAAATGTTGTATAATTTTAATTATTTATTTTATATTAATATTATATTAATATTATAATTTTATTATAATTTATATTAATATTATTAATTTTGAATTAAAGTCATTTGTAGTACAGTTTATACTAATTGTAATTTTGTTGTTTAAGCTTTCAAAATATTAAATTTCACATTCTACTCTACATTATAGTTTTTAATATATTTATGTTTATTAATTTTTTGCGTATTCTTGCATTTATTTTTTCAATACGAGTGCATAATTTTTTATTATTATTTTTATATTTATAATTAATTAAGCAACTAATTTCATATATTCTAGACTATATTTTATTACTATATGTATATATTTTTACTATAGCTTTTCATTGAGTATATTTCCTTATTTTTATTTCTATTTATTTTTTTTTGTTTGCCTTTAATTGATTTTATTCTTATAAGATTTCAAGTATTTTGAATCTAATTATTGTATAGCATCACTTATAAAATTCAATTCGCAGCATCTTCCTGTTCCGAAAACTCGCTTACTTTTGCATACCGTACGTATTAGACCTGGAAATGTTGTCTGTCGACTTAAGCTTGTTGTGACAGCTCAATGCTAACAGAAAAACAAGTAAGAAGGCTCTAGTCGAGACGGCTCGACTACGAGATCCCCTGAACCCTGCAAAAAAAGTGATACTCTTCTTCTTTACGATCGCATGAGCGCGAGCTCTGCTAACCGCGCAGTTGCTGCTGTGGCTTGGGGGTGGGTTGGGCTATACTTTGAACGCTTATAACTCCATTTCTAGATGGATGATCCTAATGAAATTTTCAGAGTAGATTAAGAATATCTAAATGTATCTATGTGCCAAATTTCAAGTCTCTAGTATTTGAAATGCGTTTTTTCTAAATTGGGGGCGAAGGGGGCGTGGCATCAAAAATCTGAAAATTACATAATCTGCGTATTTATAATGTCTATATAAATATACAAATTGAAGTCTGTAGCTAAAACGGTGTAGAGTGTTCATGTAAAATTTCAGCTCTCTAGCTCTTGTAGTTTCCGAAATCTCGACGTTCATACGGACGGACGGACGGACGGACGGACAGACGGACAGGGCTCATTCAACTTATTTTTTTATGCTGATCAAGAATATATATACTTTATGGGGTCTGCGATGTCTCCTTCTGCCTGTTACATACATTTTCACAAAACCATTATACCCTGAATTCCCATTTTCAATGGGTTCAGGGTATAATAATCTGATGGACATATTCGAAAAAATTCTTTCACACAGTTTATATTATACAGTTTCGTTATTATTTTTAGTATAATTTTGTAGCCCATCACGTTAATAACTCATTAAGTTAACTCCCAGTGAAATTAGGTATTCCAAGTGTGTCTGTGTGTTTTGTTGTTTTTGCTTGACAGCTCTCATATATTTTGATATTGGCAACCTTTTTTGCTTAAGCACAGCGCAGAAAATCTGGTTAATTTACATATCGATTGTCAATTTGCCGTTGTTCTATGGCGTTGACCCGCAGCAGACTCGTTTCACAATAGCCGCTCTTCTGTATTCCCATCAGCCTCTTTCATCTCTGATTGAGTAAGGTTAGGTAGCGAACTTTTCTGACTGATGTATGCCAGTCAACGAACGAAACGGGCTCGAGAGCTCAAATTACCTAATGCCACGTTCGTTCTATGCGGATCAGCAGCCCGCCACGAACTTTGTGAGCTCTGTAAGCTCTCTGAGCTCTGTGATCTAAGCGTGGGCGGTCATTCGATGATGACAAATTTTTTGCTGTATTTTGCTGTCGCACACGTGTGCCCAGATCAAAAAAGAATTGTCGGCATTGCGTCATATTTCTGTTGGTCAATTGAATTGGTGGGCCATACGTTGTTGGGTCATAAAATTGCAGTTTATGAGCGCTTTGCTTGTTATACAATATATAAAATGAAGAACATAACCATATACATTTATACATATGTATATGTATATTGGGGAACTGGAACTCAAAACATGGAAATGACCAAAAAGTTAAATGCACGTCTTCGGCTGGCCATAAAGATTTGGATCTTTATGGTCAAGCGATGGCGGAGGTGGCTTGCATTGCAGATGCTTTAGTTCTATGAAGCGTTTTTTTTTTTTTTTTTTTTTTGTATATTTTTTATTTTGGGTAAAAACAATGCCAATTGTGAGATACACATAGAGCAAATAGTTTTTAGATGGCTGGCATTTGATTAGCGCTGACACTTTGCCCATAAATAACCAACTAAAACATGTGGTCCCAGAAGGCAGCGCCTGTCGAGCGCTCTGCCTGACACGCAAAAGTACTTAACAATGACCAAAGAGTACTTAAAAAGCTAAAAATGGTCAACGACAAACTAGAAATGGCCAGAGACAGGCCGCAGAGGCTAACAAGCCAACACAAGTCTTGGCAGCCTGCCTGCTGGCTGCTGCTAGGTCTTACCTTGGCCAAGACAAAAGGATGCTGCGGTGGCAGCTGCTTAGAATTTTTATTCTTCAGCAACGGCAACAGCAGCAGCAGGAAATAACCTGCAACTCCTTTTAAAGCTAACCAAGGCCTTTAAAAACACAAAGCAAACAAATGGTATAGGGAGGCCTATCGAAGAGCTAGGGGAGCTTGATTTTTTTTTGTTTTGCTGCAGAATCTCAGTCTCAGGGACTGCGACGTGCCTCCTAAGTGCTGCAGCTTGTTAGGCTTGCCTTAAATTGTCTATCTCGGTCTTTTACTTTCTCTCTGTCTCTGTTGTGCTGTGTGAGAAATCATTTTCAGTTGTCTTATTTTATACCCAGTTTTCTTTATTTTATTTTTAACGTAAAGTGTATACATGCAGCAGCTCAGAAAAAAATACTATTAAAATAATAAAAAATTAATAACTAATTTATTTCAAAAATAAAAACTGGAAAGCTTAACTAAATAAAAGTAGTTTTTAGAATTGTGATATATTAAATTGAAAACAATATTTAAACAAATTCTTTAAAAATTTGATGTATAAAATTATAAAAATATTTAAAAATTTATGAATTAATTGATATTTAAAAATTTGATATTTAAAATTATATAAACATTTTTTTTTGTATTCAAAATTTAATATTAATGTTATTTAGTGTTCTTTAATTTTTTTTTTTAATTTTGGTTATAATGTAATATTTAATTACTGCAATAATTAAATAATATTTCATGATAATAAAATATATGCTAAATAAATAAGAATCTTAAATGTACTCTAATGTAAGTAGTAAACATATGAAATATGTTCTTTTAAAATGTAAACTTTTACTTTTTCCCACACAGATAGGGTATCTTTAAGTCTATCATTCATGGCCATTATTTGTTAGCTGCTGTTGTTGCTGTTATTTCGCTTGTTTCTTTGTAGCTGTCTTTAAAAATAGTTTATCGCCCGATCGCGCATTTATTTCGTTTGTCTCTGTCGAAGTGTGGCCGCCTTCCCAGTCCGCTGCCCCCTCCCGTCAACCAATGTCCCAACGCCCCTGCTTAAGCTACGCCAGCAACAAAGTAAATGCTGTCAAGATAGCAAAAAGGAAATCAATGCGAATGTTGCAGTTGCAGTTGCAGTTGCTGCTCTAAGGGCTTTTATGTGAACCACATGATAAATGCAAGGCAATGCCATAACAACACTCGAAACAGCCGCTCGAACAGCTGCTGCAACAGGAAATGGAAATGCATTGAAAGGGAGTCAAGAGTCCCTACTCCACCTCCACCTCCACCTCCATGACCACCTTCACTCCATTTGCTGTTTGCATTCGACTTGAGCAAAATATTCTAAATTGCTGATTAACACGCTGTCCAACGCCAGCGGCTTGTGACTTGAGCCCAACAATGCGAGTTGGCTTAGTCATGCAGCTCGTTTGGCTCTTTGTAAAAGCTGCAAACTGCTTGTCTGAACGGAAGGAGCGTGCATATTGCCTGACTGCCAGTTGAGTCTTAATGAGATGTTTTCTTATTTATCATATTTGTTTTGTCTTTTTTTTTTTTGTAAAGATTTGTAATGAGTGTTTGAATAATTAATATCATTAAGAAAAACTTTTTGTACATTATAATTTGTTCTGTAAATATATTTAATGACATTTTAAATTTGCAAATATTCAAAAAGAAATATTTTTGTGTATAAAAATACATTTTACATATATAAATAAAAAAGAAAAAAAAAAAAAAACATTTTAAAAAATAAAATTTTTACGTAAATGTATTTTTATGGTATTTTAGATTTGCAAATATATAAAACATATGTTTGCAAATGTATTTAAATAAATAATAAAATTTTATTCGACGTATATTTATATTTTTTTAGTCAGTATATTAATATTAATATTAATTACATTTCAAATGCAAATGTAAATAATTTTTTTAATCATTTCCTTATTCAGACATTCAACTTTAACTCAAAAGCTCTTCGCTTATCGTTAATCGACCTAAATTAGTTTTTAACACCTAAACAAACAGTTTTGTGTTGTCTTTTAGCATATTCCTTTCCCAAAGTATAAATAATTTTATGAAATGAGATAAAATGCTTTCGCTCAGGCTCATTTATCACCGCATGGTGTTGCTGTTCATATCTTTCACCTAAAAGCCTGAACTGGAGCACCTATAAAAATAACTTGAACTATCTAAAGGCCATGCTCGTTGACGAGACGAATGATGTTTTAATGGTGTTGTCTTTAAAAAATCAACTAATAAAGCGCAAAAAATTAATTATGACAAATGGCAAAACGAAAACTTTTCATTTCGGCAAAGGCTGAAACGAGATAGTGAGAGGGAAATGGCAATAGATTGTAGCAAAAACTCCAATGAAATGAGCTAAAATCACATCGTCAATGGGCAATAATCAATACGAATGAGTTGTAAGGAAAAGTGAACAGCGAAACGGAAAAGTGAAAGCGACAAAAGCAGCGCGCAGAATGAAAACAAGATAAAAAATAAAGAAAAAATACAATGTTTTCCATTTGTTGTTATTATAAAGAAAATTACGTTTATTGTCTCAGCGGGCCAGACGGCCAACAACCATTCAGCCAGTCAGGCATATGAAAAATCTATAAAATTATATTGCAGTTCCGCAATTTTTGGACACAGCTACCGAGATTAGGTAACGCTGCTTATGAAAACTCCAAAATGCTTGCAGGCCTGCAACAGACAACAGTTGGACGCCACATGCGGCAACTTGGCTGCCAATCCCCCGAAAAGTAAAAAAAATTTTTCGAACGGCACTTTTTCAACCTGCATTGAACCGTGGCCCGTGTCTCATTAGCAGCATGACTAAACAAGTAATAACAGCATAAACGCTGTAGGTACTCGACCAACAAACACATCGAAGTCAATTAATTTTGAAGGTCAGGGCATGTCTATTAGCAAGCAAACACTAGCAGACCCCCCCGAAAAAAAAACTATATAATATAGTGTTTACCCAATTCTCGCACCTCTATGCCCAATACACAATATTCGATTTCTTGATAACTGCCGATTCTAGGTCAACATTTGACTTTACGTGTGCTGCCGGCACCGCCTGCAATTTACATATTTCACACTCAGAGGCCCATTATATAATTCCCAATTAGCCCGCATTATTAGCTTTAAACTTGAACTTCTTTCTTGGCCGACAAAAACAATTTCATTGGCAATTGGCATGGAAACTGTTATCTGAGACATTGAATTTCTCAGGCGTTTACAAATGCGCCAAAAGCGCATTCAATTCGCATGATTTGCCATTTTTGTTTTCTCTCTTTTAATTTTGGGCGTTATTATACTTATTAATAATAATTCAGTTCACTTTAAAGTAAAGGTCAAGTTTAAGCATAAGTGTGTTGATTAAGCTTCGAAATTTTGTTTCCCCTTATTATTTGTGTAAATGTTTAACTTTTGTTTTAAGTTTTAAGGTTGTATTGGGAAATATGAAAATATATAAAAACTTTTAAATTGATATACGAAAATAAATATATATATTTAAAAAGAGCTTGTTGTAACTTTTAAAATAAATATAAAAATATGTAAAATATATAAAATATAAATTATTTTAAAAATTTCTTTTAGGTATCAATTCTTAAATCAAATATTATTCAAATTAAAAAAAATATTGCAAATGACCTTTTTTTAACATTTGTTTATATATTTGATTTTTTAATTTAATATTTAAGTATATTTCTCATTAAATATTTCTTTTCTCTTTTTAATATTTTAATTTTTAGGGATTGGTTTTTAATTAATATACGCATAAGATTTTATCAAAATATTTTTGTATACGTATATATTTAATTTCTTCATTGCATTTTTAATATTTATTCTGAAGGACTTTAGTTATTACTCAGAAATATTTTCAATTTACTGCCAAATAAAATCTAAGAGGTCAAATGTTATTATTTCCTTCAAATAAAGCACAGTTCATTGTTTCTAATATATTTTTTATTTTTGACATTGAATTTATTAGTGCTGCATGAAAATATTGCTCAACAATTATTTTTAAAATTATAGGGATTTTATTATTAGAATATGTTTATTATTATTTCTTTTTTATTATATTTAGTTGTACTGTGTTTGCTAAAAATCTTAATTATGCTTTCCATTGCTCAGTTATGTTTCGTTCGTGCTACATGCAATTTGTCAGTTTTGTTTATTTTGTTTCTTAATTATTAATTAATCATTAGCGTGTCAAAATTTTAATTGCCAGCGTACAAATTAATGCTGCAGTTGCTTTTTTTTGTATTATTTATACAGATACCTGTTGCTTAATATTGTATTTTTATTATTATTATATTTTTTTTTGTAGTTGTTGCTCCTAATTATTTAATGAATATGTTTGGGGCTGCAGCAGCTGCTGTGCGGCTGTCAATTAAGAAAAACTGCTTGAAACATTGAATAACTGGGTTAGCGGGCATCATCTACTGCAGTCTGGAGCTAGAGCATTATTATTGTTGTTTTCTTTTTAGAAATCGTGTAAAAGCTTAATTGCATTTTGCGGCTCAAGTTAATTGAAAAATTGATTGTGGATTGTGTTTAGCTACCGATTATTAAACACTTATTGATTTATTGAATCGCTAGATACAGAAAGCGCAAGTGAAAACGGAGATGCGAAGATGTTTAATTAAAAAAAAAAAATAATGCAATTTAAAACATGATTAAGAGAAGATATTAAGTTAATTAGTGTTGACTTTGTTTGTTAAGAAAATTCAAGAAAAAATCTCATATGAATGATTGTCTATTTCTTATTGAAAAAGTCGTGTGTGTTTCTTCATATTCGTAAATCTATAAAAAAAAGGCAATTCTCATAAACAGAATCTTAAAAAATATATTTAGCATATTTTTTATTTAAACGAATAATTATTATACATAAATATACATATTTTTATATAATAAAAAATAATTAAATAAAATAGATAAATATATATTTTACTTTTTTTTAGTTAAATTAATAATTATTTATTTCTTTTCATTTTTTTCTTAGAAAATAAATCTTAAAAATTCGTTCATAAGATAAATGTTTGATAATTAAATAATATAAGTAATAATAAATACATTAAAGATTAATTCAAATCTTTCAAATTTCTAATGCACTTTATTTACTTTAAAAATAGTTTTAATCTAATATAAATATATTTTACTAAAATATTTATTAAATTTGCACTGAATCTCGTTCTTTATACACTTAAATTGCCAGCTGTAATTTCTAAGCAATCCCAAAATAATTTCCATTGCCACTGAAACGTTTGGCAAGCCAATCAGCTCAAGAGCGTGAAATGTAAAAGCCACGAGCACTTGCAAAAAATATATATAGTATATATCAATTATATATATACCTAAATATATACAGCTATACTACTGGGAAAAAATAATTGTACGCCATGGTAAAAGCTTAACAAAAACCAACGAAAAAAAAACAAAACAACGAAACAAATTAAAGCATGAAAAACAAGTCGTAAAAAAAGCCGAAACTATAATAATGACAACAACTTGAAGAGCTCCGACTAAGACAAAAATGTTACAAATTTTCTAGTTTTTTTGTTGTTGTTCCTGTTGTTGGCTGATTGCGCAGTCAAAGACCTTCATGCTGGTAATTGGCAGCACAGTTGAAATACAACTTCTCGCCGCCAAATAAAAGAGAATTCTGCACATAATTATGCAAAAAAAAAATAATAAAAAATCAAAAACCAGCGACAGCAACAGGCAGGAGCTGCTCGCTAAAGTTGACCCGCGTGAACTTGGACCCTATCTAATGGGATTGCCATGGTTAGTTCGGTTGGCTCGCTTTTTTTACGGGCCATTTGATAGGCTTTAGACATTGCAAATATTTCGCCAAAAAACGAGAAAAAAAAAATGTCTTCAATGAGACCGAAACCGGACAAGACAATGGGCCGCCGTGCAAAAGCTCGGCGCTGCTTGGCTCTTTATAGCCATTGTAATTGTTTGCAATTATAACAATTCGCACAGCCTCCGTCTCTGTCGCACAGCGGGTGGCAAATGGGCATGAGGATGGAGCTGGAGTTTGGCCCGACTTTGGCCTGGCCTGCCAATTTTCTCCACATCAGATTTAGCTCGCTTTTTGCTTCTTTTTTTTGTCCGCTGATTTCATCAAATGACGTCAATAAACACATTTTCGTTAATTTTTTTTTTCTGTTGCTGTTTTTATGACACTCTCTGGTAGGCTTTAGACACACACTTACACAGAGAGAGATAGAGAGAGAGACAATAATAATTGGCATTTGGTATTGCCGACTTGTCATCAATCCTGAGCGGTTTGCCGTTGTCAGTTGTAAGGCGATCGCCGCTGATTTGTGTGACTGCAGCCATAAACTATAAGTTTTTGTGCCTTTTTGCTAAGCGGCTTTGATCTACTGAATGTTGTTAACTTATCTAGCTATCTGATTGCTATAGGCCTGGCTAGCCGTGCTAGCTGTGGCTGCTGCTGCCGCTAGTTCAATGACATGGCCGGGGTGCTGATTTTGATTGCTCATTTAAATTGTGTGTGTGTATGTATGTGTGAGTGTGTGTGTGTGCGTCCGGCGAGTGATGTGTGACGACGTTTTGATATTTAGACAATTGGCTTTACAATTTATATCAGCTTTCACCCGACTCTAGCTTAAGTAATGCAAGATTTGCCAGTTCCATAGCTTGACATATAGTAATTAAAATTTTCGTTTTTCAAGTTTGTGTCTTAAGTCTTTCGTGATTTACGCTAGCCGAATATAATTAGGATACACAGAGCACTTTTCAAGCTGCTTATAGTTGATATATATACATTTGAATATATTACTGCCTAATATACTTGAGATATTGATCAAATAATTTGTTTAGAATTCTATGTGATTTTAATATTTTTATTTATTAGATATTTTTGCTTTCAACTTGTTATTATTATTATTATTTTCTTTTTAATTAATGCATTTAGCTTTTTGATTTGCTGTATTGGCTCAATCATATATATACTTCTGTAAAGAATCTATACCTTTAATAATTTCATTTTATATCATTATTATTATTTTTATTTTATTTAATTATCTATTAAATATTATTTCTTATTAATTAAATTTTTTTCTTGTGTTGAAGGTTTTTAAATAAAAAAGAATTTTTTTTATAAATATATTGTTACGAAACTTTACATTATTATTTCTAAAAGTTTTTTTTTTTTTTTATAACACGCAAGAATAATTTATATGTATATAATAATAATTTTAATAAAATATATATAACTCTCCTCTTCTCGAACCTTTCACGAATTTAAAAATTATGTTATGGAATTATTGTTTACAAATATAATTATTGTTTCAAAAATAATAATAATATACTTTGTGTAACTCACAAGACCTCTTAAGAAATCACCCTTTAAAATCGCATAATATTATTTGATTAGCATCTTAAAAAAAAATATATATATATATATAGATATAATCAACATTCAATTCCAGTTTTGAATTCACACAAATTTGCAATGCAAATAGATTGGAAATTGTGCTACGTTTTGTCAGATTCTGCACCTCTGGCGCCGTTGATAACTGAGCAATCGCAATACGCTTACATATTATTTTATGACTCAAAGAAATTTACATTTTATGGCCCGAAACATAGCCAACACCCACAACATTGCATGGCATTGCAGTGCACACACTCCCGCACGCCTCTTGCTCCAGTTTAAGTCTGCCCAGCATGCATATCGAATGAAACTATAAAATGCTTAATTGCCAGCCAAGCGCTGTGTGTGGCTGCTCGAACCGCAGCCTGGGCATAAACATAAATTTGTGGCCAGCTGCCGTGGCTCTAGCCAAACAAATTGGATGTGCATACTCCGGCACATCGAGTGGCAATAAAATTGTAATTTCCATTTCTAATATACTACATTCACGCACACAAACAAAAGAGAATAACATATTATAGAGATATTTATATAAGCTTCGCTTGGCAATTGAGTTACTAAAGAGAGCTGTTTAGAGTTAGAGACAATGCAACATATTGTTTTAGTTTGTTGTTGTTCATATTTCTGGTTTCACATCTCTTATACAACAACAATGCGCCGCGCTGAACAAAAGGCCTAATTGCAGGTAATTTAAATTGATTAGCCTAAACGTAAGCCCACCACAGTTGACAACAACAAAAAACTTGTCCTAGGTTGGGCTACGAATCCATTTTTTTGACTGCGGAGGTGTAGCTGCTGCAGTTTATTTTTTGAGCTGCTCTTTCAATTGGCATTGTCAAAAAAAAAGACAAAAATAATATATATGTGGAAAATAAGTCGTGTGGGTCGCTTGTCATATGGGTGGCAATATGGTTGAATATGGTAGCGTGTTTTGAGGTGTTTATGCTTTAATTAAGCATGATGAAAAAAAAAAAACAACAATAACAACAAGAAACAACCACAAAAACCAAAATGAAAGGCACTCAGGTCGAACAATGCCACAGTAGCAGTGTCAAAACAAAAGACTTAAGACACAAACTTGACTCGAACTACGGTTAATTAGGAACACGGCTGTAATTAAGTTTCGATGCAAGATGGAAACAAGTCGTGTGCAAAGAAAATACTATAGCCTTGAAGCTAGCCTAGAAACAACTTAGTCCCTGATGTCATCCGTAACCATTTTTATATTTTTCTGTTTTATTTTTTGGTATATATCCTGTCTGAAGCTGACAATTAATGCGCGAACCGAACCCAAAAGCTAGCATTAAGAAATTTATATACTTCAGCTGTTGCGAATGCAAACAAATTGACGTCTGCCAAAGTTCAGTGGAATTTCGTTTTTCTATGCAAAGCGCAGCTAGCTCATGATTTATAAAGAATTTGTTTCAATCGCATGATAATTTTGTTCGTGTTTCTCCTTTTTTCGGCTTTTATTTACTTTTTTTTTGCTGTGCGAGAAATAGCAATGTGCAGACCATAAAAGGCGAAGCTAATAATTATGACTTCGAAACGTTTGAATATGTCGGGTTTTTTTCTTTGTTTTATCTGCACTTTTTTCTTATTATTATTTTTTTTCGATTTTGAGCTAATTTTCTAAAGCATTGCCAAACAATGCAAAATCAAAGAGGAAAAAAAATTGAAAAATATTTTGCCAGACATTCGAATTAAGTTTCAGTGCAAAATGCAAAAGCTGCGCTTGGGCGTGGTGTCAAAAACACCATTAAATTATTGATTAAACAAAACAAAATGTTGTTTATTTGGTCAGCAATCACATTAGACCTTTTTTGTGCTCAGAAAGCCCAGCCGATTCGCTATGACAGAATATTAAAAGAGACTTTATATATGAAATTGAAAGAAATTGTAGTTAATCGACTGACAGATACTCTGTAAATTACGATGGTATACAAAATGAGAAGGATATAACCACAAATATATTTATGCAATTAATATATGATTTTTTTTTAGTAATCTGTAATTTTTTTTTTTTTTAATATAAAAATAATGTAATTGATATAATATTTGTTTATTCATAAATATATATATTTATTTTATTTATTTATTAATATTATGTGCACATTGAATTAATTTATTTCATTTCTATATTATATTTTATTATGTTTGTCAACTAGAAAATATATTTAATGACAAACAACTCATATAAGAGCAACAACAACGGCAATATAAAAGCGAGCCACACTTTAAACAGAAATATAATGAGAAATAACTTTTCAGTCGAATACCAAAAATGATAGACAATTAACAAGCTCCTTTTTTTTTAGATATTCGTTTTGTATAAGTTCGTTAAAGACATTTAAGTAAAAGTTGTTATGTCTTCGATAAGCATAACAATAAATATATATAATTTCTAAGCAACCAAAAAACACTAAAATATTTTTGTTCGATTTGTCACTCCATTTGAATGATAAATACGATATAAAATATAAATATATATCAATGATTGACTAACACATACGCAATTCTTTTTGAAACATTTAGTGCTAGATCAGCTGATCAAATTTGATTAAAGAATGCAATATTTCTCGTTAACACAAATGAAATAATTAAATAATAAATAATTATATAATAAAAATTGTATATCTGTATATTAATCATATTACTTGTATATTATAAAAAAAAAAAAAAAAAAAAAAAAAAAAAATATATATATATATATATATATATATATATATAAATATGCACATATTTTATTTTTTTAAATTTCTTTCCAATATATTTAAATATAAATAAATATGAATATAACTACAATGATAATTGAAAATACAAACATTTTGTGCTTTTGGTTTATTAACTTATATTTATATATATTTCTTTATATATAAATGATATTAAACTTAATTAAGTGTTGAAATCAATTATTTAATACATTTGTAATTTAAATATATTTATAAAAAAATTAATATATTATATATTTAATTCTAATAATATTTGATTTAAATATATCTTTCTCTTTATCTTGCTTCTTATTTTACCTTCACATAAATCAACAATTCGCAATTGAAACTTCTAAAAAATCTAGCACGTGCTGTTCAAAAAGACTTTTGTCAAAAAGTGCTTTTAGTGATTGCAGTGTTGAAATGCGCTTAATGTCACCAGCAAACCAATCAGACAAGCAGATAGACAGACAGCCAGACAGTTCTGTGCATGACATTCAAGCAGCTGATAAATTGACAACAAAAAACAAAAAAAAAACAAAAAAAGGCGCGTGGCAATAAAAATGATCGTAGGCTCTGACGCGGCACAAGGTAATGCAATATGGCTGGGGACTTTGGGTGCTGCGAATTATGACTCGAACTAGAATTCCGCACCCAGTTTTTTTTTTTTGTTTTGTGATATCTTTGGAGGTGACAATTGGGGCCAACACCTTTTGCCAATGGTAATTTGCGCTAATGTACGCCACAAAGTTCTTTATGTGACAGTGCATGAACTCTAAGCCATATCAGGGGCATACGAAATGAAGACATAAATTTGAGAGTTTGCAAGTCAATCGAAATCCGATTTTGGATTACCCCAACAGCTGCTCTTTTAAATCTATATTTATGGCTAAAAAAAAGAAGGCAACTACAACTATTTGCATATGGCAAACGAATGACTAATGTCAAACGTCTGGGCAAATTGTGAACTCATGCGCGCGAGCTAGAATCATTGAACTTTAATTGTGAGCAAAAGATTTGATTTTGCTTCCAATGATTCATGGCGAGTTGAGCAAATCTCTATATACATTTTTTTTGTGTGTGTGTGTGTTTGTTGCCTAAGTCTTTTGTTTTAGCATTGCGCAAAAATGAAAAACGAAATAAGAAATGCTGAAAATTACAATTCACGCTGCCTGAGAAAAATCTTTAGCTAATGAACGTCGAGTGGGTGAGAAGTCAAAATGTAAATCATGTGTAATACTTAGCTGCCGGAAGTAATGAGCAGATGAACAGAGTTTTTGAACGCTAAGAGGATAAACGCAATTATGAGAAAAAAAAACATAGGAAAGACAAACATTTAAGAGTGAACAAACAATTTCAAAAAAGTTCTGTTGCTGCTCAGAGAGTCGAATTTAATATGCGAGGGCAGCCGATGCAGATTTACTGAAAGTATAATCCACGAATCAGAAATTAGTCTCGAGCAAGGTAATTTAAGCTCTCGGGCATTGATTTTTTGAGTACTCTATAGAGTAAGAATGAACGCGTCTTCTACTGATTTTTGCTATTAATGATATATTAATATAAAAAAAAATTAAAATATAAAATATTACGCAATGTCTGAGCGTCTAAACAGTTCCGCTTGAAGATATCAATGATAAATGAATCTCTGAATATTTGCTCATGTGAAAAGTTTATTAACTTCAAAAGAGATTATATTGAGAAAGATTTTTCCTTATTATGTTACTTTGTTTTCATTAAGAAGCACACAATATATGTATATGAAGCGGAACCCTCGTTAAATAATAATTATGGGAAGAAGTTGTGAATTGCGATTTTTCCTCTGCTAATTACAATGCAAACAAAGAACACAGACGAAAGAAAAGTTAGAATATAAAGCAAAAGTCAGTCTATGCATAGAACTTTCTTGTAATTAGTGAAAACTTTAGCAGTGAGATAAAAATATTCAAAAATAAATATTTAAAAAATGCCTGCCAAAGTTTTCTTTAATGTCTCCATTACAATAAGTCAAATATCTTCGATTGAGTCAGATATATTTGGCAAAACAGCTCACTTATTTATTATGCACATTTATCATATATATGTGACTTTAGATATATAAAATTGATTGCCTTTTGTACAATGGCAATGGACAAAACGGTATATATATATATATGCATATAAATCAAAAGACGAATTGCACGTACCTGCAGAGCGATAGTCAGCCGTTGATAGCGCTTTTTAGCATGTGCCGCTGTTCACTGAAGGCGTTTTAGGCTTATGCTTAAGCTCTTTGTTTTTGTTATTGGCTCAAACTCCGGACAGCAGTGGACAGCAACAACAATATAGCCAAATGCACTGGCGATTGGCATCAATGTCGCTTGGCCGCTTTTTAAGCTGCGATATATATATTTTTTTCTCGTATATATTTTTTTTTTTTTTTTATATTTTTTATACACACACACACACACACGCAGACACAAACAGTCAAAACAGAAAACGCGTGGTATAGAAAAAAATGTATATACATATAAAAACGCGTAGTCAGCAAAGCATTGGCATAAAAATTATGGAATATATACAAACATATATATAAATCTATAATAAATATTGTATATATTTTAACAAAATTAAATTTCAATGATTTTCGATGCCCGAGCAAGTGGGCGAAGCGCAGCAAAAGAAACTGAAAATATATGTTTGTATGTTTGTATGTGTATCGAAACAGCTGTTGCTCGTGGGCATCTGGAAGCTGATTGAAAACTTCTGAGCGGCTGCACTTGACAAGCGCAAAAAAATGAAATAAAATAAAATAAACTAGATAAAAGCGCCATGCAAAAAGTCAGCTCAAAACCTTTCCCTTTTTTTTGAATGTTTTGCGCTAGGCCAACTTGTCGCGACTCGTCTTTCACTTTCTTTACAATTGTGAATTTAACTTTTGCTGCTTAGTCTTTGTGACTAAATAAACATACATACATACATACATATATATAAATGTATATGACTAAAGTAAAAACGCGGCACTTGGCTTCGCTTATTTTGCGTTTCACACTGAACGCTTGGCTACACTTCAATTCACGTTGAGTTCAACTAGGCTACTGAGAACTGACATCAGTCGAAGCTTAGGCTCTCAGTACAACTGTTTAAATGTTTATTTATTTTATATATTTGCATTGTTTTCTGTATATTATTTATTACTTTTAATTGTTGTTATTTTTTTAAAATATGTTCTTGTTCGCACTAGTTCAACGCCTGCGCTAAATGTGCTTATATCGTATGTATATTAATTGCTCGGAACTCGAACTCGTTTTTGGTTGTATTTTTTTTTTTGTTTTCTTATATTTTGTTGTTGCTTTAGCTTGTCAAGTACTTTGTGTATCTTGTGCTCAACCGAACCGTCTGTCTCGCACGCCAACGCTATACTAAAAGAGTTTTCAGCTTGGCCCGCGCGTTAAATAAGCCGCCGTCTGACAGCTGGCTCGACTACTAACTTGGCCCGCAGCCTGAGCGCTGCTTCTAGCCATTGGATGATGTCAGCTTTTTTGCCAACAGAGAGCAGCCAGAGAGCGACACAGAGAGAGAGAGAGAGAAACATTGAGAGTAACTTTCAAAGAGCAGCGAATGCTGTTGGAAGAGCAAATTTTACTCGACTTGGCTTGGCTCAATATCTATTCGTATTGATCTGCACCCACTGTGCTGCAAATGACACCAGAGATAACTAATTGCTTATTACAATCTATATGTATATAAATATATATGTTATATACACAAAGTAACAAAAGATTTGTAATAAAAGTTGATTTATTGCTGGCATCCCTAAAAAGGAGCGAGCAATTCCAAATAATTCCAATGAAGTCATATATTTTCTTATAGAGAACTAGCAACAACTATCCTCCACATACACTGAGAAGCAAAACTGTAACACGAATTCAATATTGTAACTTCAAAGGTCTGTATTTTCACTTCTACTGTATGGATGCTTGAGTTCTTAGTCTCGTTTTGTTGGTACAGTAATTTAGCTATATTTAAAAAAAAATTCAAGTCATTCGGTTTGCTAGGAGAGAAATGCGAGTAAAAAATGTAAAAAAGTCATTTGTTACAGTTATGCACTTTGGCTAATTTTTTAACAAAAACATTTATTAATAATTTTTTAATATTTGGTCCATAGTCCTTTTGCCTTTTTTAATTGTTTTATGCGATTGGGCATACTTTGTGTGTAGCATCTCACCATCTCAGGAGGAATCGAGTACCAGACGTCCTTCGTCCTTGCCCACAACTCCATCATTCCACTTGGAGGGACGGCATATTGCGCAAGCTGAGACTTTACATAACTCCATATGTTTTCGATGGGGTTCATGTCAGGAGATTGCGGAGGCCACTTCAAGGAACTGAATCTCTGCTGTGAGATCCAGTTTTTAACCGAATGGGACGTGTGCTTCGGGTCATTGTCTTGGTGAAAAATGCATTTTTCAGCAGCAAGTCCCATATTTGCGACGACTTCTCCCAAATTATTTTGTAGAATTGACAGATATTGCTCCTTACGCATTATCCCTTCAATTAAAACCAAAGGTCCAACTCCATTTTTGGGTATACAGCCCCAAACCATAATGGAGCCGCCCCCGTACTTGACAGTTTGCCGTACAGTAGTTAGTGACTGGATTGTGGGATCTCTAGTCCAATACCACGATCGCCCATCTGACTCGATACGGTTTATTTTAGTTTCATCTGACCATATTACCTTTAAAAAACCTTTATAACAATTGTTTAAAGTCGTCCTGAGTAACTTACAGCATCCCAATCAGCTACAGTCCAATGTTCATAAGCTGCAGCAAAGTCTTTACGCAAGATAACGTGTTTTTTTGCAAGGAACGGTTTTTTTTTCATTTCTTTTGCTTTTAGTCCTAATCTGCCAAGACTACGACGGACTGTCCACTCACTGGCATTCAAATTAAGCATCTTCGCTGCTCGTATTGGCGTAATGACCAGATTGCCTGTTATCAGCCTTGCCACGTGGCGTGTGTCGCGATCGTTCAAAATCCTTGGTCGACCTCCTGGCGTGTGTCGCGATCGTTCAAAATCCTTGGTCGACCTCCTTTATTGCTAGGGATACTTTGTTGAGTGTATTTTTTCATTCTTTGTACAGTCATATGACTAATACCGAATTTGTTAGCCACTTTACGAACAGATACACCCGCTAACAATAATTCAATTATTTTATTTTTGTTTTCACTCATCTTGGTTATTGCGTTTTAAATTTGATTAAAATGATAAAAGCTCATAAAGTTCAATGCAAATAAATAAGCTTTAACGGTAACAAAGGCTTTTATACCAATGCAAATTGTTTTTGCGCTAAGAGAGCATAACTGTAACAAATGACTTTTTTACATTTTTTACTCGCATTTCTCTCCTAGCAAACCGAATGACTTGAAATTTTTTTAAAATATAGCTAAATTACTGTACCAACAAAACGAGACTAAGAACTCAAGCATCCATGCAGTAGAAGTGAAAATACAGACCTTTGAAGTTACAATATTGAATTCGTGTTACAGTTTTGCTTCTCAGTGTATATATAAAGAGAATTGTGAAAGGAGCTCAGTAAGGTGCGCTTTAATTATATTTATATATTTCTGATTCGAAAATGTATATTTATCCCGTATTACATTTTTCATCATATTTTTAAAATTAATTATATTTTTAATAAATTTACTAAACCTATTCACATAAAAAGTTTAAATATGTACAAATTTATAATAAAATATAAATAAGACCATAATATATTTGAATTTATTTATATTGTAATACATGCTAATCATATAAATAGGATTAGTTTTATAATTAATATTTATAATATATTATTAAAAAAAATATAATATATATCAAGTAAATTTCTAGGCCCAACTTACAGCTACATATTATTTTTTTCATATTATATTATATTATATATTATATATTATATATTATATATTATATATTATATATTATATATTATATATTATATATTATATATTATATATTATATATTATATATTATATATTATATTATATTAGTTGTATTTTTATTTTTTTATTTTATTTTTATTTTTTTATATTATTTTTTAATTTAATTTGACTTGTCAACTTATTGACAAGACTATATTTTATTCTAAAAGCTTTTAAATTTCTCAATGCAAAACTCGACAACTCTGCTTGCTGCTCTTAAGAGCTGCGCTCTCTCTATGCTCTTGCCCGGCATTTATTTTGCTTTGTATATGGAGAGCGCTCACAAATATGTAGGCATCAACAAACCGGCATTTGAGACCGGCGTGCGCGCGTATATAAAAATAACGTAACAATACGTATCGCAACGTAACGTAACGTGATTTGACGTAAGGCAATGCAAACGTTAGCATGTGGCTCAGCTCAAACTAAAGCTCTTGAAATTATTTTTATATTCATGTCGTATGCAATGCCATTGAACTAAAAGTTGTATGAATATATACGAGTATATTCGAAATATATAATATGACGAGCGAGCTGCTAAAAATTTGGCTAATCATAAAAAATATACTCTTTTGAGTATAATAAAAAAAAAACAGCAGGTGTCTGGCTTTTGAATTCAAGCGTCTGATACAATAAAAATGCGTCAGCAAATTTCTTAATTAATTTTTACATCTTTTGGCCATAATTGAAATTTGATGGCGTAACCATTGCCAATCGATTCCATTGACGCAACAGAATTAAGCCATTAATTAGAACACACTAGAAAGAACCTAAATTAATAAGCATAAAAAACGAAAACAAATCAAAATATTTGATATGCCCCAATGCTGCACGTAGGCCGCGCTCCAATGCAGTTTACAATTTCGCCTCAAGTAGTCTAGACTGGGAGACTGGGCTACCTACTCGCTAGTAGAGTAGGCTGTTAGGTTTGTCTAGCTAGGTAGTAAACTCTCCCCTCTGCGAGCAGTTACTCACACTTAATACACACGCACTGGCAACAACAAAATGCATGTCAAGTTCATGCCAAGTAACGCTCGGCGTCTCAATAGGTGGAAGGTCTATTGCGGCACTCGGGCGTGAAGATCGAACTGAGAACAGATACAAATGGCCCTTTTCGCATTTATCTGCTATATCTATTAAGGCAATTGCCATTGCATTCGTATTTATTGTATCTATGTAGTTATGGTCGTTACGCTGACAGCAGGGCCATCACGAACGAGGGCTGTTACGGAAATTAGTTAAAGTGAAGTTCGAAAAAATCAAATTTAAATATATAAAATATATAATTATAAATAAATATATATTTTTTGTTTAAGTAAGAGGAAGTTGAGCAGATTTGGCAAAATGCTGAAGTACTATAGTAAGAATAAAAAATAGAGACAAAAATTAAATAATAAATAATTTTTGTAAAGAGTTTTTAAAAGGCAACAATATTTGTTGATTAAGCTGAGTAGCAGCACCTATGGGAAAATGATGTTTCTATTTTCAGAATAGGCAACTAAGTAAACTTCAATAACAATAGACTTTATTTGAGTACTTAGTAGTTAGTGCATAGCTGTGCTTTGCATTGGGAGAAGTTGTCTATATTTCATATGTGCTGTAGATAAACTGAAAAAATAATTTTAAGCAAAAGTAATTTGATGTTGTCGCTGTTTGAACTTACAATGCCATACTGAGAAGCTATTTATTTTTTGAGTACTAGAAGATTTTGAGGGAGATCAAAAGTATAAAAAAGTAATGTAAAGCTAATATTTGCATTCATTTGCGAGTCATTTATAAAAGAATATTGACATTGTACAAAATGTATATAAAATATTTTACTGAAGCGGAAAAATATTAATGTAAATGTTTACAAAAATTAATGTGAAATCCCAAGAGATTAAAATATGTATTATAGATTACAGTTATTTTGCTACAGCAATCTCCACTGTACTGAGTTAATAAATGGGTAATAAATGAGCTACTGCGACTCTTCGAAGAGCGATTCATGTTCTAAAGACTCGAAAGTAAAAATGTTTCTGAAGAGTAATGCTCGCTAAGCCAAATATTGAGTCAATTATGCTGTTGAAGAGCGACACAGATTTATGCTCTTTTTCTTTTTTAATTTTTTTTTAATTTCTTAAAATTCCAATAGGAATACTCTTTATACTAATAAGCATATCTTTTGTTCTAAAAAAGAAAATAAATAAATGTATCGATCGACCATTTTGAGTGTTGGGAAAGATCGTGAATTCTCTTGTCCTCATTGAACAAAATATCATGATATATTTAAAAATAATTTTTATTAATTAAAAAAAATAAAATAAATAAATAAATAAGTTACATTTATTTATTCTGATCAAAAACATCTAGCTCAAACTTAAAGCGAACTGAGATGATCTTTAACAAGGCCTTTAGGAAAACTCGTTGCTTTTAAATATTGTATTTTATTATTAAATACCCTTAAATACTAAATTAAAAAATAAATTAAATTATCTATAAACATCAACAGCTATTTTTAATTTAATGCTATCCTTTACGCTCTATTTTACTTTATCAAGCTCCTTTTTTCTATGCATCTCATGGTATCCTTTACACTGCATTTTATATATTGTTACTTGTAAAAGTAATGATTACTCACGTTCGGCCCTCGCTGTTTTTGGCTATTCTAGCTTTTGGCCTGGCCCTGTCAATATCGCTGTGCCTGTGGATTGGCTTTCGCTACACGCGCCACTTGACCCTTTGGGGCTTTGGGTTCAAAACGTGTCGCTAGCGGTGGCTGTTTCGTATTGGCTCTGTTGCCAATTGGCATCGGCTGGGGAGAGGCTAGGGGCATACGTATTTGGTTACGGTTTTGGTTATTGAAACAGCAGCGCCAAGCATTGAAGCATGGCTAAAATAAAAATGTTGTCACGCCGTTTGGAAATACTCGCAATTGTTTTTTTTTTCTCTCTATTTTTTGGACTACAAATTTTTGAACAAATCGCATTTGAAAGTTATGCCCCTCTCTAGTTGTATTTATTGGTGGGTTTGTTGTTCCTTTTTTCCCTCTGCTTGTTCCTCGTTTTGTTTGTTGGCCGAGTGTGGGGGCAACAAATTGCGGGCAACATTTATTTTTCTATTTTTGTTGGCCAAATTATTTGCTGTGAGTGTCTTTTGTTTATCGATATGGAAACTGTGTCCTTTTTTGCCCCACAATTGTCGCTAATGGATAATGGATTGAAACCGAATTTGGTTTTAATGTAGGTGGTCAAATTAGCATAGGTATTTGAGCTAATAAATTGTGGATTAGTCTTGAGTTAAAAATAACGAAGAATGTCTAAGTAGGCAGCGAACATTACTTTATATTAATCTTATTTTTATATAAAATAAACTTTAAATGAGTTATAAACTTATGTATTTTAATTTACTTTATAATACATTTATTTCTAATTTATTTATTTTAGATGAATGTGTAGACTTTCAGGCAATCGCTTTAAAATAAATTTATATATATATGATAATTTATTAAATTATTATAAATTAATATATCAGTTTTTACTTTTCATAAAGACAATACATAGGATATTATATTATTCAATTATTAAAATTATATAATTAAATTAATGCTATTATAATATTGAAAAATATTTATATATTTTTGTTATAATGTTAATATAATAAACCTTAAATATGTAGAAAATTTTAATTAATCAAAATATACATAATTAAAATCGCGGGTGTCAGCAAAAATTATCGAATTTTTCATTATATCAAAAATTGTTCAAATAACTCTAACTTAAGTTAAAATGTATTTAAGGTACAACAACGTTTTAATTTAACGACGTTTATGTTATATGTGAGTAAGCTCACATCTTTCACCAAGCCAAAATAGTGCTATGAACACATTTCTCATTTCTCTCCTATATGAATTACGCTCAAATTACGAACTATAAACGAAAGTACGAACGACTTCGTCTAAGCGCTCAGATGAGCATAACAAGGTGAGAGCAAAAGCGAGCGAATGCCATGCCGATTTTTCATAGAGACTTAAATATATTAGAACAGTATTGCTCTTAAATTAAATTGCAGACCAAGGTGCTAGCTGCTATGCTCAGCAATACTAATATATAAAACAGATTAAATTATCGATGAGAATTCGATGTACATATTAAAATGATTATTTAACAATTATTCAATATAATATATACTATATGAAATGTTTGCTAAGCAAAAACATTTATACATTAAATATATTATTTTTTACCCAAAAACTGAAGCAACAAACATCTAAAATAGTCGATTAGTTGATTTACAAAGTAATTATTTGTTCATGCAGTAGCTTAAATCTGTTGTTAGCTGCCATGTTACTCAAATATATTTTTTTTACTATAAAATATTTTAGCATATATATTTGTAGCAAAATTTAATTACTTCATCTTCATAGTTGTATACTAATTATAATCAAGGAAGTTTTGTTCAGCGTGTACTTGACTTCTCTGCTAATTATAATTAATCTATGTGCAGTGCCTCAGCGCTCTTTTCCTGCCTTTAACTTGACTCTTCGTATTATTAAAACAAAGCTCTTGCTTGAGAGCTATGGCTGACTAAGTTTTGAGCATAGTTCAAAAGTCAATAGCATTGCACTTATCAAACAACAACAGCTAAAACAAATGAGGCGTCTACCACACGTGCTATACACTATTTGTTGTTTTGTTTCTTGCTTTTGATGAGTTTTGTTAGCCAAAACAGCAATCGCGTTTCACCAAAAAACATGCAGCTTGTAAGCAAATATTTGTTGTGTTTGCTTCCTCAACATTTGCTTAAAGTTTATTGTTTTTGGCTGTTTCAAAAAATTTGTTTTTTTTGTTTTTGTGATTTATTTGTTGTCTGCACGGCAGCGCCCAAAAAGTCAGGCCTGCATGCTTGACTAATTGCTGAAAACATATCGTGGCACTAAATTAGCCGCATCCAAAAACAAAAACAAAAAAATAAAGCCAAAACAAACTAAATTTATTTGTTGGATTTGTGCCCCGCCTTTGCATTCGGTGCGGACAAAAAGGTTCAACAATCGTTGTCTACCTTTTGCTTCCGGTTTCAGGGCGCCAGCTGCAGGTGAACAAAATTGCTGTTTGTCTCTTCTTGTACGTTTTCATGTGTGTGTATGTGTGTATGTGTGTATGTGTGTGTGTGTGTGTTGACATGTGTCTGCTTAGCCACTCGTTGTGTGTGGTGTCATCTGCCTCAGCCTGTGCAGCTTTCAAAGCTGCTGTCAAAATGCTTTTTATACAAGTTCTTGAGCACATAATGCCTTAAAAAAAAAATACAAAGCATATAAAATAAAAAAATTAAAAGACTACCGCTGCTTAAGTACTTGCTGGTATAATTGTTTTCATTAAAGTATTGTAGATGTCTGACTGCAAATAATAAATAATAAAAAATGTGTAGACAGCTCATAACATAAATGAAAAGCTGATTAACGCTGTGACTTATAGAGTTATTTCAATTATTTATAATGTTATTCATAATTTATAGCACTACAACAAATGCTAGAATTTTTTATGAACTTATGGAATTGAAATTTTGATATGCATCAGGCAGTTAAATGTTAAAAAATATGTATATTATTGTGTGGGATAGAAATGTAGATGTTTAGTGGGTTGATTAATTGGCTTAAGCTGACAAACTGTTATGGAGATGCTTCAATGCAGCTTTAGCAAGACATAATTTTTATTTATACAAATTTCTCAGCGAGCTTATATCGGTTAAGTAATTTTATTTATTTTATTTTATTTTTAATTTCTCAGTATTTGACTTTATAAATTTAAAAAATGATTATGTAGTAATATTTTATTGAATTTAATCTAATATTAATTAAAAAAAAAAATAAAAAATATATAAATAATAAAAAAATATAAAGCTATTAAAAACATTATAGCTTTATATATTTTTTTTATTTATGTATTTTTTATTTTATTTTAAATATGTATGAAATAAACTGAGTATATGCTTAACTACAACTCGGCAAACAGAGATGCATTCACTCACACTGAATCAGAAACTTTTTAAAATATAATTTAATGGAACATTCTTTCAACAGCCTTGCCTCAAAATAAAATCTGTTTATTAATTTAAATTCTAATAATCCCACAGGATTATCAGCAATCTCGCAAGATTTATTTAAAAGTTAAGATCCAAGTTTAAGCAGATTAAAAACATAAACAAATTTAATTACACTCCGTATTCAAGCTTAAATTATGCATACCTTCTACAGTCCAGTCGTGGGCGTTTGCAAGAGCTCAAAACACTTTTCAAATACAGATATACATTCATAAAAATACATATATATATTTACAGTGCCGGCGACATGTGTTTTATGTCTCCGAAGCAGTGTGGACATATATTTTATGATTGATTTACGTCTCATTTGCATTTGTTTATGCTTACGTGCCCTTTTCTCTCCAAATAGTCGAATTTATGCGACATTTATGGTGGGAATATGCTTTGAATTTATAATGCGCCTGGCCTTAGACACGCGCTTCTTGCGCGCTCTCTCTCTCTCTCTCTCTCTTTCTCTCTTTATTATAAAAATTACTATTATAAATAAGAAAATGTTTAATATTATTTATGTTCATTTAATTAATAATCAAAGGCATGCGTGCCATAATAACCAAATCGTTTCTGCGCCACATTCTCCGTACAAATTGAGTCATTTACGTTGCTGTTGTTGTTGTGACATTTTGGTGCTTTATGTTGTTGTTATATTTGTTGTTGTTAATGTTGTAGCTGCTGCGGCACGTTTAGCCGCTTAAACTTTGGCCTAAGCTAATCAATGTGCATCTTGAAGTCTAATGTGTGGCGCAGTGCCAAATGGTTGGGCACAGCCAATGTGTCTAATGCCAGGAGGCAAATCAAATGACTTAGGCAACAAACTTGGCTCACATGTATTATAACAGCAAGAAATACAAAAACAAAAACAAACTACACACATAGCTGCACACATAACACTCTGTTGACCCAATTGCGACTGGCTGTCTGTTTGAAACTCGGCCGCGCTTAGCTGAACCTTTTAAAGAGCTATTACATGTTTAAGCCACAAAGATTTTTTTTTTTTAGTATGTAGTACGCTGGGCCTGCCGCTTTGGCACCCATAAAACCGGGCTGACAACAAACAAGTAGCAAATTTTCTGCGTTGTCTAGCGGCTGACTGACTGACGCGTTGTGATACGAAAAGAAAAGCAACAGGCAACAAAAAAAAAAAAAAGAGAAACATCTGCAAATCACTTGGAACGCATGTTGACAAGCCCCCAGCCTCAGTTACAGTCGCTAAATTGCTAGAGAAGGTGCCTGCATAACCACAGCTGGCTCGTGAGAAGATCGTTTACTAAGCAAACTTTATAGTCGAAATATATACTCAAGGAAATCCTGCTTCAAATGGCATGTGAAAGTATCAACGCGTTTGGGAATAATGCACATTAAATAATTGAGATCTTAAAAGAAATCTTTTATGTGTACAAATTTAATAGATTCCATTTAAACTCGTGTTCATAAATATTTATTTATTTTTATATTTAATTATTAATTTTATTATATATTTAATTAATTATTTATTTTATTTTATTTTATTTATCTATAAATTGTTTTTTATAAGAAAAATGTTAGTACATTTATTTATTTGGGAGAAATATGGTAAAATTTATTTTTATATTTATTTAATGTTTTTTATACATAGTACTAATATATTTAAAACGATACTTCAATTATTGTATTTAAACTATTATTATTATTATTATTATTATTTTTTTTTTCACACGTAAGTTTGTAATTTATTTAATTATTTTATTATAGTTTAATAATTATAATCAACCATTTTTTATCTACCATTTTTGTAATTTATATATTAAACATCAATTTATATTTTTTAAGAAGACTAAAAATAAATATTTTTTTAATTTTGATCTTATTTAAATTAAAAAAAAAGTAGCTTATTTTTAGTGTACATTCAATTTAAAATTGTCATTATACTAATTTTCAATAAATAAATTTTTTGTTGAATATTCAATTTTTTCTCAGTATAGCAAAAGTCGAGTTTCCAAATAAAATATGAATAAGATTTGAATTTATTATTTATTTTTTTTTTTTTAGTTAGTTTTTTAACAACTCTGACACATTAGAGAATGCGAATTTATATTTTACTGTTGCAACTATCGCCTACTTTTGCAATAGATTACTCTTATCGATTGGATCACGGTGTCCAAACCCCAAAGACTGCGATGGCAAAAATATTTTCTTGCCGCAATCCTTGCTCAAACGGGCGCTGAAACAAAAAAACCGCATTTAACCATAAAAATGTGAACATATTTCTTTTTTCATGACCATTTTGGGAGCCTAAATGAATAACTAACTGACTTGGTAACTGACTGACTGGCTGACGATGTTGCAGAAGTTGGCACAAAATGTCTCACAGCTAATATCATATAAACACAGAGTAAAACAATTCGCATCGCGTAACTGGAAGCTTTGAGAAAAGTTAGCGTAATGGGCATAAATTAAGGCTGACTGCCTCAATGAAAAGCCAAACACAACAAAATAAAAATTAAAAATACAAAATAACTTGGGCAACAAACTGGATGCAATAAAATGTTGTTATATAGAAATCACGGCCTAACTACCCACTGCATTTAGCATAATTTTAACACCTAATATTTATGGCCAAAATGACAGCCCACTCCATCGAGTGCCAGCAATGAGTATGTGCATGTGTGTACATGTGTGTGTGTGTGTGTGTGTGTGTAGGTAATACATATTTATGTGCTCGTTTGTATGCCAACAACTGTCATTTGGGCACAGCCCGCGACTGCTATAACAATTACTTTGCTCAACACTTTAACCAGACAATCGACTTTGATGCCAAATCTTTAACTATGATTTTTGTATATATTTTTTGTTGTTAAATTGTATTTTGTCGTCTGGGCCTATTAATTGATTTATGAAGAAGTGTCAGCTGCTGGATACTGGATATGCCTGTCAGTTGGTGTGAAGCATCCAAATTGCAACGCTTTGAAAATGTTCAATGAAATCGTTTAGCAATGAACTGGAACGTATTGTATAATTTGAGAAGCGAGAGTAGTTTGTAAAATTATTGACAAATTGTCATTGGCATTTGAATATAAGAAGGAAAGCTTCTTTTTTAAATCTATATATAAATATAAAAACTATTTATTGGATTAGAAATATAATAAACTAAGAGTATGTAAATTAAAGTAGGAATGAAAGAAATTTAATAAACTATTTATTAGATTAAAAATATATTCAATTAAATGTATGTAAAGCATTATTTTTTTAAATTTATATCAGAAAGAAATTTAATAATTTAATTCTTAGATAAATCCTTAGCTCTGATATGTCTTATATCGATACAATAATTCAAATATGTAATACTAAGTATATTAAATAATTCAACTCGTATTTATAAATCAGATAGCAATATAAAGGAATGCTGTTTATTTTACAAAATAGACTTAGTTTAAAAGATAGAAGGTCAGAGAGGCAGAGAGTGAAAGAGTATCAAGAAGAGATATAAAAATGATAAAAATGCTCTATCAGTTTATTTCAGTTAAAATTATCAAAAAACTCATTCAAAAGAAAACGCAAAATTTTTTTTTTATTTTTTAGTATTTAGAAATTTGTTGATAATGACTAAATAAATGTCTAAATAACATAATGTATAAATAATTATAAATGTAATATAAAAAAAAAAATATATATATATAAATTAATGACATTAATAAATGTGTATGCAAACAAATTTTTAAAAATACATTTTTAATGCTAATTTTTTCATTAATGATTTTTTTAAGACTCGTATCATTTAATTTTATCAATTGTATTTATTTGCTTTTAGGTTATTCACATAAACTGATAAATAATGAAATAAATAATATACCGATATATTACAAATAATTTCATTTTTGGTTTTCTTTTTTTTCAAGGTATAGCACGTCTATTCCACAAGCTAAACGCAATTTAAATCCCATGCAAGTTCATTTTATTATTATTAAAATGTATACTTTAGTATTAAAATATAAAAATGAATTAAATTTTGTACCATAAACTGCCCTCGGCGCAACGTAAATGTGCACACAGCAAAAATTGTACTACGAGCATATTGATTAATTGCTGACATGATAAATACGTTGCGCCTAAATGTGACACAAGTCGATAGACAAAATAGACAGAGACGGAGCGCTTTTTGTATGTGTGTGTGTGAGAGTTGGATGAAAAAAGCCCCACAATGGCAGACAACCACAAGCAGATCGAACCATAACAAATCATTTGTAATTAACACGCGTGGGTCTGAGCAACGCTCATCGAAACAGAAAACGCGATTCATATAGAAATCTGAATTCTCAGCTTAGAACTCAGTTTTCGCCACATGGTCCAGCCAGCCATATAGGGCCGGCTCGACTGGCAGCCTATCGCTAAAGACGCAGCGAGAACTTAAATATTTCTTGATATCTAAACGATATTTCAATAAATTATATAGAATTGTATATAAATATAATAGTATAATTTTATATATATTTTTGCGCGCACCATTTTTGAGAAACTTGTCTAAATTCGTTAGCTTGATTTATTTTTATTTTATTTATTTATTTTTTATAGATCTTTTTTTTTTTTCAAGCCATTTACAAGCTATGTAAATTGGCTGACTGTGTACGGCGCGCTATTTATTTAATTATTTATTTATAATTAAATTGTTTATTTACCTGGCGATGTTGTTTTGACCATTTCAGACATTTTCTTAAACAGGAAGCTAATTAGTTTGGCCATATACGGCTTAAACTATGCGAGCTGATGATGGCTGGCTAGCTAGCTATCTGGGCGCACGTTTGGTAGCATCTCTTAACAATTTGCATGTTATCCCCACAGATGTAGTATTTATCGCCTGTGGTTGACAATGTACAGAAAGAGTCGAGCTACGTATGGCAATGCTCGTGCTGCGTAGGAAATCGCTAATAGTTAAGCTGAAGAGACACAAGCATATAGTTAATTAAATACTCAAAGATAAGCCGGAAAATACGCACACACACACACACACACACACTATAAATACTTCTCTTTTATGAATATGAACTTGAGCTTGTCAGATAGACATCTATTTTGCGTGTAGTTGCCGTGAAGGACAGGAAGAGCGTTGACAACTTTCAATTTCTGCTGAAAAAAACATGTTTTGGAATTTATAACTCAATCAATGTATTTGCGCGTGTGTTATTGCCTAACAAGACACCGCACCTCACACACACACACACACACACACACACACACACACACACACACACACACAAACTCTTGGTCTTATGTCTGAAAAGCCTTTCCATCTAATGAATTATAGCTGTGAGCTTTGGCTGATTGAACATAGCCTCTCGTCACGCCCATTTCCATCATATGTGAGATTTCGATTTAGCCATTCACTAGCCCATTTCACGACATTGATATGACACTCAAAGTGTCAGCTTTAGCTCGTATTAATTTCTCATTTGCAGTCAGCTAACCATAGCGAGAGGATTAAACTAAGACTAGATCTGCAACGGCAATCAGGCAAATGTATAAAATTTTCCAATTACATTAAATTCAATATTTGTGTATAATTGTCTAAAATATTTTAACTTAAATTAAATATTTTGGTTAAAATAATGAATATTATAAAAATATTAATATTATTAATAATTGTTGATAATAAATCAATCAATTTATTAATTATTATTAATATATTTTGTAAATATTTATAGACTTGTCTCTTGAAATCTATTTTTAAAAACGAATATCTGTTTTGAAAAATAAATTTCAATAGACCCAACTCTTTTATTTAATAACATAATCAACAATATAACAATGCACTGAAAGGCATTTAGCCCTTTCTGACTTTTGCATATGAGTAAAAATATAATTAAATGCTTTACAATTGTTCAAATAATTTTTTAGCTTCAAATATGCAGTGCATAATTAAATATTATTGTAAAATTGCCAAAGAAAATGAAACAAAAAACGTTAAGCCGAGCTAAGGGCAAGCAAAGTGGGCGTTAGCTTTTGTTTGTCTGGTTAATTATTAATTTTTAAACTCTTTGCCTCTGCCTCACCTCTCAACTCTCTCTCTCTCTCTCCCTCTGTCTCTGTCTCTGCTGAAGAGCATTGCACAATGCGTGCGAGGCCTCTGGCTGCCCTGTCAAGTGCTACAATTGCGCACTCAATATGTGCCACAAGTCGCAGCAGCAGCAGCAGCAGCAGCTGCCTCCTAATTGTCTGTCAACCCAAAAGAGCAACAATAAGAGTGGAGTGTCTTGAGCATTGCCCACATTAGTTAATTATGCGCCCATTAAGCATCAACGCGCTGAGCCGCTGAATTGGTGAATTGATGAGTTGGTGAGTGTGTCAGCAGTGCGAAGCCTCAAGTTGGCGGATCATTGAGAAATACGCAGAGGCTGTCAAGCGCCAAACAATACTGTGTATGTGTGTGTGTGTGTGTGCGTGAGCGTGTGTGTGTATGCGCTCAAAGACTCGACTCGCTTTTCATTTATTAGATTTCTTTATTACCGTCGTCTGACTTTTGCCACACCTCCTCCGGCTACAGCTCTTCCAGCTCGCGCATGCTCCTCTTACAACTCATCAGATCTCAATTGTGTTTCATTGTTTTTTTCGTTTCTTCTCCTCCTTCTATATCTTGGCTTTTTTTTGTCGTCTGCTGTTGATGGCATCATTTCAGCAGCTGCTGAGCGTACGTGCAACAGTCTATCTGTGAGTGTAGTTTTGTAATGTGTCTGAGCTTGTGGGAAGTAGCGGCTGCTCCCTCAATGCTCGCATAAAGTTCGTCGCTTAAGTCTTTCGTTTGTACGGTGTACCCTGTTGGAAATAGGTGAAGTGGGTATAATAATAAAATTATGTAAATAAATGTAACGGACTTATGAAAGGCAACTTCATTTGTATATAAAAAAAAATATTTTACTACTTTCATGAGTAATATTCTGCAGGCAGACTCTGGCCTAATTCTATCTTCCATTGATCTGAGTTTATATTCTTAAATTTCTTATAAAAATCAAAACGTATTTTCAATTAAAACTTCAATATTACATTAATATATTATTTATTAATATATAATTAATATTTAATATAAAAACTGCTATTTATTATAGATTTAATAATATTGTGTAATATAATAATATTTAATTTTTTATTTTTTTAATATTTTTTAATTATAATATTATTTTTAAATAATAATTTTAAAAAGTATTTTATAATTTTATTTGTCAGAAAAATTTCATTTTATTTGTATATCTTTTTATTTGCATTTCATTTGTATTTTAAAAAATATTGAAATTATTTTTTATTTGTATTTTGTTTTCTTATTTTATTTTATTTTTGATGTTTTTGTTCTTTAATTTACCCATTATTTTATCCTCTTAAATATTAAAAATAATAATAATAATCATAATAAAAATAACTCCCTAAATACAGGGTATTTTGTTGCCTCTCTGAACCAATCTCTTCGACTTTGACTTCGTTTTTTTCCCTTCTGCAGTATTTAATTATTCATTCATTTGTGTTAATTGAATGCGTGCCGCGCTGCATCGAAGTCGCTGCAGACATAATGGCAGCATTTGGCTGCGTTGGCGATGTTGTTGCTGTAATTGCTATTATTATTAGTGTTATTATAGTTGTTGTTGTTGCATTGCATCCATTGCACGACCAATAAAAATGAGAATTAATTTTCAAAAGATGCTAATGATTGATTGCGTTTGCATTTTGATTTGCTGTTTTTGGCAAATGTCAAAAAGAATTGCGTAAAGTTTTTTTTTTTAACTTGCTTAGAAAATTTACTTTGTGTTCAACTTTATCTATATATATAATTAATATTTATTTATTTATTTTTTTTTTTAGTATTTTGGGTGCAGTATTGCAGCGTGGGGCACTTTGGTCATGTTTGCCAGTGAAGAAACTTTTGACATGCACATGAAAAATTAATTAAAAATTGTAAAACCTGATGAACTTGAGAAAAATTTAAAAAATTCTTGCTTAGCCAAGATACTAAAATCATCAGTTATTTTTATGTTAGTTTCTAAGCTAATAAACATATATTTTTTATGATAGATTATGAAATGAGAATCTGTTTTCATTATACACCTGAAGTGATTTTTTTATGACTAAAATTTCTGTTTTATTATCTTCAATATGAAATAGGCCATCTCCATATTGACAGCTCAATAACCGAATTCCGTCTATTTACAATCTTTAGTTCATCAATATTTGAACAACAAAAACTCTTTAAGCTCTGGTCAATGCCAATATGCCTGTCACATCAATTCCGCAAATAATCCATTTATGATGTGCTCAACAACATGAACAACTAAAATAACACCCAAATCCGTAGGTTTATGGCTTACACAGAAAATTCCCGTATGTCCAATAAACCTTGACGCTCAGCATAGAAATATATTTTGTTGTCTATGCCCTATTGCGAAATTAGCCTCAATATAAAATAATGAGATGAATGCTTTAAGAGGGCCCAGATAGTGACTGACTAGGAAATACCCAGACTACAATATTGACTGAGTGGTGAAAGGGAATAATAAGTAATTAAATAAAAATTAATGAAACTGAATTAATATTAGAGAAATTTACTTGAAGATGTTATAGTTTGAATAAATATTAGAAATGAAAAAAAAATTAGTTGAAACATATAAATTCAATGCAATATTTAATAAAATAAAAAAAATAATAATAATAAAAATAAAATTTATTACATTTCCAACTTATTATTTTTATTGATCTTTATTTTATTTATTTATTTAAGTTTTTATATTGATCGATACTATATAAACTATATTAACTTAGCTCAACTTACTGCCTCTTACATTGATTTCTGCATACCTAATAAGCGTATTAGGCATATGCCGTAGATTCAAGGTATAAAATAAAAAGAGAACTCAACACAGAAAAAAAAAATAAATAAAATTGGAACTTAAAAAAAAAAAACGCCTCACATTAGCGAGTGTCATAAAACTAAAGCGAAAAAGAAGCAAGCAAGAGCAGTCGCTCTGCCATAAAGATCCACATTTTATAGACAGTTTTTGAGAGTCTGATCGATTCTGGGAAATCTGCGCAGCAGCAGCGGCGGCTACATCGCCGCTTGGCACCAGTTTGTCTGCCAACGCGCAGACGTATGACGACTACACACACACACACACACTTACATATATAGCAAGCTACATGACAACATCCGATGATTGATGGCCAATAGCGACTTATAACGGTTTGGTTTTTGTCTGCATTTGTCCATATAGTTGTACACGTCTTGCTTAAAATGAAACGAGCAACGCTGCACATCAGGCACATCAATCATACGCCCCCACAGCCAGAGCAAGACACGAGCCAAGCGAACAAATGCACCTCGAATATAGACTTTAGGGCTTGCAATTGATGCCTTTTCTTTTTTATTGTTATATTTCAGTTACAACAAAGCGTGCTTTGAGTGTTGTTTGTTGGAGTTTTTAATACAATTGGAGGCTGGGTCAAAAAGGTTTTTAAACTTCGTCTTCAAGGGCGACTAATGGGGCCGTTGGCTTAGCTGATTGATAAAAAGTTGGAAATGTTGTGAAATTGTGGATAGTTGAGCTTTACTTTATATAAAATATATAATATTTAAAAAAATATATATAACTGCGACTGATAGAAATTTGAATATAATAATTGTTATAAATATTAAAATATAATTAAAAATAATAATAATTATAATAATGAAGAGAGTAGTAGGCTAGATTCTACTTTGTATATATTAAAAAAGCCCAGGCACATATCATATTTGCAGTCTGTGGCTTTGTGCTCTTTAAGCTATGGAGCTATAAAGCAAAAGCAAGCTCTGCAGATTCCCATTAAGTGAATAAATAAATTAAATATTAAAAAAAAATAATAATAATAAGAAGTGAATTATTCACTCTTTTGTGCTTGTTTAATAATTTTTCAAAAATTTATTTTATCACACATCCTTCAGAATTTTATTCTAGTTTTTGCTTGTGTAAACAATATGTATATAATTTTAGATATTAGTTATTTATGATTAGAACATTTTATTTTATTTTATTTATTTATTTTATTCATGTATTGTTATTTTTTTTATAATAGTTTTTTCTCCTCGTATTTATGTACGAATACAGAATTTATTTAAAACTTTAACTATAACGTTTCACATGTTCATCAATGTTTCAAAATACAATCAAATTTAATTTTCACATAAATTTCATACAATTTATTTCCATTGAATTTCTCGTTTCAAATTTCAATGTCCTCAAAAGGCAAAGCACAAAAAGCATTATAAAAAAACCTAAATAAAAACAGAGTTTTTTATGTATGTTTAACTTCTTGCCTAACGCCCTCACAATGTTTGTTCAAATCATGTTTTACAATATATTACGTATACGACAAGTTTAACACGTTAGTTAGATAAATGTTAGACTATTGTATTTGTTTGTTGCCAAGCGCTTTGATTGCGTTTAATTTATGTACTTTAATTTGTCAAATTCGCTTGTTCAGCTTGGCAGTTGGCTTAATGTCAATTACCTCGTTTTGGCCATAAACGGCCAGAGAATATCTGCTGAGATGCCGCTATTGCTGTTGCTGCTGCTGCCAAAAGTTAATTGGCCATAAATCACGTTGCTTTTAACATTTATATTTGCATTGACTTGAGCGAGTCTAAGTTTCCAATTGAACCTTTGTCTCTCTGCACTAATTTCTGTTTCTCTTGCAATTCAATTACAAAATTTATGACTCAACCTTTAATTTGTGCCAAAAAAAAAGGGAGAGAAAAACAAAGTTAAGCGGGGCACAATCAGACACTTACCTTGACCACAAAACGGTGGTCCAAGTGGACTTGACTTCAGCTCGCAGTAAACTTTTTTTAGTATTTGTGTTGAGGGTGCCGCCGATTAAAACCTATTTATGAAATCATTTATATACCTTTGCTTGCAATTAAATGAGCCAATGCTCTTTTATGGCTGCAATTGACAAACACTGAGTTCAGCTGCAGATCATTAAGAGACAAAGAGCATTCATTCAATGCATGTGAATCGAACTCTTTGTTTTGTCTCCAAACTTTTCGTTTGTCTGTTGAAAATTCTATAAAAAATAAATATTTATAGCTTGATTATTAATTTGGATTTCGCCTACATTTTGCTTCGTGTTGTAATTGATGGCGTTTGACTGTCTAAACTTGTTTTATGCCGCAACACCAAATCGTCTGTTAATCGATTAATTAGGGGGAGGGAGAAGATTTCTTCTTCTCTTTTATTTCGAAAGCCTTCATAATTAACGTAATAAATCAGCATATTTGTTTTAACTTTAAATAGCGTCAGAACTAATAGCCATAATTATGCTAAATAGTTGGGCTGTCTCTAGATGCACAACGTAAATCGTTGTTGCTTGATGAGACATGATGAGACGTCGCGATTGCTTCCATAGCTCAAACAAATCACAGATATTTACGGAACTTGAAAAATTCTTGAACCGAGATTTCCTGCACATTTGCTAACGAGCTGCAAATTCTGCACTGTCATTGCTTTAATCAACAATTTTTCATAGTATATTTATAATGAGCAATACTTTGATAGAATGTATACATAATTGACTTTCAGTTTTTAATAAGATTCAGTATACTCAGTAAAAAAGAAAATAAATAAATAATAATATATACATATATATAAATAAATAATATATATATATAAGTTTCTCTTAGGGATTTCTAAATAAATGCGAAAACATAAAATGGAATATAAATTATATAAGAAAAATTTTTAATTAAAATATATTTTTAATAATTTACCTAATAAAAATTGCAATTAAAATATATTTTGAATAATTTATCTAATAGAAATTCTAAAAGAAAATATTTATTTATTTAATTTACAATAAATATGCAAAAAAAATAAAAAATAAATAAATAAATAAAAAATTAAAAAAATTCAATATATTATTCTAAAGACAATATTTATTTATTTAATATACAATAAATATGCAAAAAAAAAAAAAAAAAAAAATAACGAAATAAAAAAATAAAAAAAAATCAATATATAATATAATATATTATTCTAAAGAAAATATTTATTTATTTTATTTTATTTTGAATAATTTATCTAATAGAAATTCTAAAAGAAAATATTTATTTATTTAATATACAATAAATATGCAAAAAAAAAATAAAATAAAATAAAATAAAATAAAAAAAATAACGAAATAAAAAAATAAAAAAAATTCAATATATAATATAATATATAAATGAATAATAAAACAAGTTATTGTACTTAAATCAGTTATTAATTTGTATACTCGAAACCCATCAAAATATGTTAATTTTGTTTAAATGTTTATAATTGTAAGGAAGAGGAATGGAGCTGAGTATATTTAGCGCCAATTGCAAAAGCTAGAAATTTAAATATATGTAAAGAAATTTTATGTTAAACCAAAGTATTTGGGCAGCAACATAATTGTTAGCAACATTTTCTTTGCAACATATTCTTTAGCAACATTTAACAGATAATAAAGTAACAAAATAAGTATAATATCAAATTATTAATTCATAAATAATATTAAATTAACCCAACACGTAACACTTTTTAAAATTCATATTTCTAAAATAAATAAAAATTCCAATACCTTGCAAATCACTGATTAATGAATCATAAAATGATCAAAATAACGATAAATATTCAAATGAACAATAATTTTAAGTGTGGCAAATACAATAGAATTCTTTTCTTTATTGTTCTTTGTTTCTGTTACGCATAAACTAATTGCAATTCTCTGCATTGTCTTCATTAATTTATTAACTAAACATTAATATTTTTATAGATTTTGTTTTATTGCTGTTTATGCTGAGCTTCCTTTATATTTGATTTGTGCAAATCATGGAGCAACGGCTACAGCTGGGTTCTGGCCAGGCGATTTACGAGTTTTATAGTAATTCTGATTCGGCTTCGTTTTGGGCTTCGACTCTTTTTTTTTTTTTTTAATATATTTTTTGTTTTGTTTTCGGCCTTTAAAAACACATTTATTTGCATGATTTGACAGTTCTTTGAGGCGATCGTAAAAACTGGTCGTAAAAAAGAGAATGAATAATAAAAAAAAATCGCAATGCCTGAGTTGATGCTATTTAGCCAACAATTCAATTGCTATTCAATGTTTTTTTTTTATTTTTTATTTTAAAGAGAATTTATTAAGTAATAATTGTGATGTGCTGTTGTTGCTGTGCCATTTTCAATTACGATAAGGCAGCCGTAATGAAGCGAGTGAAAACACTAGCCTTGGTTCTTCAGCATAATTATCTTATCGTGTGAGTTCATTAAGCGCCACGCACACTTCAAGCCCAGTTAGGCCCGGCACAGTTGCTGGGGCAAGTGTCGTCGTCGTGCCACACCCGCCTAAACCGGACTCGCACAGTTGCTGGATACTGATGGCTGATGAATTTCAGCTGCCGTTGATGCTGTGCGAGTTGGCAAAGGCCTTCAACTTGACACTTTAACGCACGAGTGTGTTTTGGTCACGTTTCTTCATTTAGCTAAATAAATATTGTAAAATACTCCAGCAGCCTTAAGGGCTTACATATTGCTCACATATATAACATATATAATGTATATATATATATATTTACTATTTTCAATTGCCATCAACTTGGCCATTCACTTCCTCATGATGGATTCTCAGTGTGTGGGTGTAAATGTAATTTACATTAATATTGTTTCTTTTGTTTCGCTTCAACTGCAGCTTTTGTTGGCTTTGATTGTGTGAACAGGACGTGACTGGTAATTGACATATTGAATTAGCTATTGAATTAGCTTGAACAGATCAAGGAAGAACTCTTCTACATTATAAAAGTGAACAATCAGACAATTGATTAATGGCATTGCTTCAGACAATTAACAATCTTTCAACAGCTTTTGAGTGAACTAACATGCAGCAAGCAGTGCATGTTGCAATAGCCTCTGAGCTGCTTTGCAAGCAGTGCTGCTAATCTGTTGTGTAACTGCTTTGCAAGATTCAAAATGTTGTATGAAATTGAATTGAATGAATATATGTATGCTTATTTTTGTATGTTTAATTTTTTGCAGTTAATTATATATTTTAAAGAATAATTTTTGTTGTTGTATATTTACTCTTAGCTCTCATTACCTAAACTATATAAATATTTTCATACATTATAATCTACATTATATTATAATAAAATATTATAAACAAAGCTCGCAAATGTCTTCTGATCGTTTCACAATGTCTGCAAACACATAAGTGTCTTTCTCTCAGAGTTTAAGAAAACAACTCAGAGATCAATCGTTTTCGTTCGTTCTTCAACGAAGTCGTGCGAACAATCAGAACAGAAACCTTTTCTTTCTTTTTTTGTATGTATGCGAGAGTTGATGCTCTAAGCAATGTTTTGCAATGACTCTTTGAATTATCTGCTCACTTACTAAAACTTAGTGTGCGAGTGTCAATCGTACTGCTCCCTAAACGATGTTCGTGAATAGAGCATCACACGAATAGACACGAAACTCTCAACCGAAAAGCAGACGAAAGTTCATGCCGAAGGCTCGTGCTCAGAGCGTATTTATAATATATTTATCTTATATTATATATTTATTATAAATTTTTAATTATATTATATGTATATATATATTAATTTGCTAAGTTTCTATTTTTAAATTTGAACTGCTTACAAAATTTTTAATTATTTGGTACATTAAATTAGAGGTGGGCATGGGCCGAAATTTTGCACCCAACCCGACCCAGCCCATGGGCTGAAGAGTACAATTTTACCCGTACCCGAAAGCTAAAAAAATGTTGGAACCCGAAACCAACCCGCCCGCCCGAATTTTTTTTTTAATATTAATGAAAAATACAATTTTTATGCTTATATTTACTAAGTAATAGCAGAAATAAAAAATAAAAAACAGCACTTAAATTACATATTTTTATAGAAAAAAATAACATGTCGAGATTCGCGTTTGTGCGCCTTTCATTTAATAATTTTCGCGATGACGAAGAAACTCTCTCGCTTGTAGTAGAGCTCACAGGGATTCATATAATATGTTTGACCACCTCTTGAAATAGTGTACACGAAGTTAAAAAAAAAGAAAATATTTGCAATTGAAATATTTAAATATCTCACAATTACATTCTCATATTTCCAAATGATTTCGGGTAAATCGGGTTGAGCGGCATAACCCGCACCCGCCCGTACCCAATCCGAAACTCGATTTTCTAGCCCATACCCACGGGTAACCTTGGGTACCCATGGGTACCCGACAAAAACCCAGCCCATGCCCACCTCTACATTAAATTAAAGGCTTAGCCAATGCACACTCCAATTTGACGAGTATAGCTACAACTTAACGAAATGTCTTAACGAAAAATGATTATTATGTTTTACAACCAAGTTCCAACTCGTTAAAACTTGCAGCAATGAACTGTAGAGGGCGTGCGCGTCGTGTAAGCGAAGGTTTGTGTCTTCGCTAAGCATATTTGGTTTGGATATTTGCCACATTAAAAATAATTTCAAATTATTTGTTCATTTCTCATTTTATAAAAAAATTTAAAGCAAACAAAAATTAAAAACAATTTCAATAGCTTTAAATATAGTAAGTTCTAGCTATTAAAATTAAAATTGCAATAATAGCAACTAATAAAACTGATGGATCCTTTGAAGCTTCAGCTACAAATTGTTTTTTTTTTTAGCCTTTCTTGGATATCATTATCAAAGACCAAACACGCAAAGCCTGCTGACCGGTTTTTATGGCTTTTGAAAATCAACGCTCGTTGTTAACAGTCGCTGTCACTGACGTTGTTGTTGTTGTCGTTGGCGTCGCCTCCGACGTCGACGTATTCAGGTGTCAATGTACGTGTTGGGCAATTCTAATTAATTAATAAATTAAGAATGACAAATGATTTTCAAATGCCTTAATTAATCATTTTTAACGCACCAGCGACAGGCCACAAACGTGCGTTGCGCAGGTGACGCCAAAAACGAACCAAAAAAATATTTTTAAAAATAAAAATAAAAAACTTCGTTGAAGTTGGAAACGAAATTGTTTTTCTCCCTCATAACATTTTCTACATTGCGAGAGAGGTTGTGGCTTTGACTGGGAAACTATTTAAGGTAATAGAAATAGAAAGTACAAATATTACAAATAAAACTTTAAACAAAAATTAACCTAAAAGCTTTGACTTTTAAAATTGTTTAATTGTTTTTCTTATTTTATTTTTTATTTTATAAAAAATAAGTCAAATTAAAAAATAAGTTAATCATCATTTATTTCTCTTTACAATTTTGATAATTATTTATTATAAATTTAAAAAATATATTTAGAAGATATATGAATCATATAATTTATTATTACACTTAAAAATTATTATATTTATTTATTATAAATTTTTATAAATATATGTGCATATATTTATGTATCATATTATATAATTGATTTTATTTATTTATTAAATAGTAATATATATATAAAATAATAAATAAAACATTTAATTTAAAATATGATATTTTTATTTTTAATTAATAATAATTTGAATATTTTTCAGCGGTAAATATTACAAAAAATTCAAATATTACGAATAAATATTTGAATACGTTATTATTGTTTATAAACATGATGTCTAAAATAAAATAATAAAATGTGAAAATACTTGAAAAAAAAGGACAGATATATGTAAATGTAAATAAAATCAAATAAGATATGTATATAGTATAGTAGAGTAGAATATATGCAGTGATTTAGTATAGCTAACACATCTTGATGCATAAATAATTTCCAGTCGTCAAATGTAATTAACTTTTAAATAAATCTTCAAGCTGAGTTAAAAGTTATAAATTGCTTTTGCTCTTGCATTTAATTTGAATATTATTTCTAAAATAAGCTGAACTGATTGATGAACGAGTTCACAGAGCTATATATAGACATGTATTTATGTTTATATAGAAATCTTTGATTCGTTTGCGTTACATATAGAAAAAAAAATGTATTTGAGTTTTAATCCGTTTGGTCAGCCGTTTAATTAGCTCACAATGAAGGGCACACTTCGGGCTGCCTTTTAAGACAAATGACACATAACGCTCAATCTCAATCTCAATATCAATATCAATCTCAGTCGCAGTCGCAGTCTCCATATCAATATCGATTTCAGTTTCGATTGAGATCAAATAAAACGTAAGCAAAATGTATGTCAACTGTGGCTGTGGAATGTCGCCAATGATCGATTGAACTTCCAAATAGCCTGCTTCAAACGGTTGACAAAAGCAATTGACACTATTTTGTTGCTCTGAATGTTGATTAATTAGATTAGTGGAATTTGATTGAGGGCTGGGCCTGTCCATGAACTATCGCCGAGATTAGCGCATCTCGAGTTGGGCTTTCGATTATGCTGCTTCATTTGGAACTCAGCTATCAGATATAGGCATAGAGTTTTTTCTACAAAGTTTTATTTTATATAGATATAAGGGAGATATCTGTATGTATATCTAAAATAATATATATACAGCATGATTGCTGCGTCTCAACGGAGCTGAACAAAATACAAATATCATGCGTCGGCGAAGCGCATTTGATCCGGCATGACTTGCAGCTCGGGATTGGGTCGTTGTTGTTGTTGTTGTTGTTGGGGGCTGATGTGAAATATGCTGACTGTTTGTATCGATCGCCAAACACTTTTTGGAGTAATTTCAATTTCTTAATTCGTTGCGCTAATCTCGTGTTTCTCATGACGCTGACGCTGTGATCAATGTCTGGATCTCAGCGCTGCGATGATGCACTGACTCAGCTTCAGCTATAGCCTCTTTGGCATTGGCTTTGGCTTTATATCCATTTCCATTTCCATTTCTTTCTCCTCGTGGCATTTTGTGCCGCATCATTCAGATGGAGCTCGTCGCCTGATTGGTAGTACATAAACACGCGCAAAACCCTTCTTTTTTAGCCAAGCTTTTTGAAGATGCAACGCGACGGTTTGTCTGCCGACTGTGGGCCAATCATCTAATAGAAATGTTTTTATTTTGTATTTTTGAGGCTTAAATTCGTTTAAATGCGCTGAACATTTAAGTATTAGCTGACATTTGGAGTGTGTGCTAATGAATAGAATGACATAATCTATTTGTTATAATATATTTATAAATATACATTAATTTATATAATACTTAAAATAAAAAAAATAAAAATAAAATAAAAATTATCAACCTAAATTATATGTCTAACTTAATGCTTTTTAAAACCAAATTATGTATAAATATTTTTTTTATTTAAAAGCTATTTTATACTTAAATAGAGAAAAGTCCTACTGGATTTAAAAATTTACATATAAATACATACTGCTTTATGAGATAATATATATAAATATTATATAAATTATATAAGTTATATAGCAAACAAAAAATAAAAGAAAAAGAAAAAATGATAATAATAAAAAAAATAAAAAAATAAACTAATAATAATTTATTTCCTTTTCATTTTAAACAAAAGTATTAAAAAAATTGTTTTTTTTTTAATTTTTAATATTTTTAAATTTTATACTTTATTCCTTTCTTTCTTTATTTTTTCCAATTGTCATTATTTATTGTTTTAATATATTTATTTTTAAATATAATTCACCATAAACCTTTTCTATTTTTATTAATTTTGATTATCAATGAAAATTTTACCAAATTTATATTTTAGGTGCTCTACCACTTTTCTTGTCTTTGCTCTTAATTTAAAAAGTTTTCTTCTTCATCACATGTTAAAAAGTATTATTGAATTTCAAGCTGTTACACCACTAAATTGTTGATCAAAAGAGATTTTTTTATATTTATAAATAAGTACAAGACACTGGCTTACAGTGCAAAATACTGCGCAAATGGCTGAGTCGCTTTGCTAATTCAATTCAGAAACAAGAAAAATAAATTATAAAAATAACATTTTTCAGCAAAATTGTATAATTTATAAATAAATATAATAAAAATAAATTTAATATAAATAACTATGTGATTTTTGGGAATATAAAAATAATAATAAATAAATTAATAAATAAGAAGATATAAATTATATGAAAAGCAAACAAATTAATTTAATTTAAATAAATTAATTTTATGCAAAAAAATGTTTTTTTATTTTCTATATTATTTATTTTTATTTTTAAATTTATATTAAATTTATTTCATTTACTTTGCCATTCCTTTCAGTGTATTTACTAGTCGTTGATTGCTTTTTATTGCCATAGTTGTGAGACTTTCCATTTTGCATTTTGTATATTTTTTCAGTTTGTTCAGAATTTCCCCGTCGGCTGCCTTTTTGGTGTCTAAGTCCTTCCGCTGCCTTTATCAATAAGGCTGTGAGATAAACTTGGACAGGGACTGACTTCACTTCCTTTGCTTGGCAGCTGTTTTGCATAAATGACAACCACACACACTCACACATGTAACACTCACACACACACACACACACACACATTGCAGACAATCAAACGTTGTCTCGCGTTTTCCAGCGAAGGTGAAGGTGAGGCAAAGAGTTTGCCAACCGCATGTGAAGGAGGCGTCTGTTCGTCTATGCCCGCCCAATGTGTGTGAATTGTGGGCGTGGGCGTTGCTTTACTAGTAGCATTGTTGTTGTTGTAGCTTGACTGCGTATTTGGCGCTTCCTCCTTTTGCATACATGAATACGTAATTGAATTTTGCGGCGTGTTGTCAATTCTGTTCTTTCCCGCCTGCATTTCAGTCTCCTTTTTTTTCATGCCTTTTCTCTCTCATTTGTTATTGTTGTTGTTGCTGCTGCTGATGCTGTTGCGCTTTTGCTACGCGCTTGCCTTCGCATCCACTTAATTTCAATATATTTACATGTTCTTAAGCTCTCAGATGAGTCGAGCATGTGCTACCATTTTTTTTTTTTTATATATATTTTTTATTTTTTCATCTACGAAAGGAAGGAGCTGACTTGTTGCTTCCGAATGTATTTCAATTAAAGTTGGTGTGGAGTGAAAGTTTTATTGCAAGTAAATGTTGTGAGGAAAAACAAGCGAATATTTAAGAGAATAAACAAATCTTGTTATAAAATATATAAAATAAGAGAAATAATAAAGGGACTAAGAAAATCTTTTTAAATAAATGTAAAATATAATAATTAAATGCAAAATTATAATTAAAAGCTCTGTTTTTATTCATATTTATATTAGTTACATTTTCTTTAAATATTAGCGAAAATAAAAATGTCTTTAAAATTGTATTTGCCATTAAAAAAATATATAAATATATAAATTAATAGAAAATTTAAAAAAAATTTAATAAAGCCAATTACTATTATATATTTTTAAAAATTAATTCATGAATATAACTTATGAATATAAAAGATTTAAAAAAAAACTAACTAAAAATTTATATTTACAATATATATATATATATATTTGTACAGCTGCATCTATTGTCAAGTAGTATATTAAAAAATATATATAAATATAATTAGTTTAGTTCAACTTTTTTACCCATTGATATTTGCCATAGCTCTACGAGCTCTCTTGTATTTATCTTATAGATCTAAAGTCCTACACCATTTATTTTTCGCTTTTTTTAAGTGTAATTCGTCTAGCATTTAGCTTACCTAAATGCCTCAACTTCCTTTTCATTTCATCGAACAATTAGTAAATGTTGATTTAAAGTCGTCTTACTATGCACTTTAAGTGTATCTTGACAGCGAGTCGATTGTTGTTTTCCTTCTTTTTTTTTCCCTTTTGCTCAGCTGCTCTTAACTTGTGCTTTTCGCAGGGATTACTAGTGTCATTTCGCGTGTCACTTGACTTAATTGCAATTGGCATAGAGTGAGACGTAAAGAGAGAAAGATAAAGATGGATGCATGGAAAGAGAAAGAGATAGATAGAGAGAGAGAGAAAGGCCAGTGCAGCACGCTGACAAGAAATTGTTGATGTGTGCGTGTGATCAGCACTTAAAGTGGCAAGAGCTAGAGCAAAAGACGAAGTCAGAATTTTTAACTAGCAACGCATGTCGCCTCTAATGCAACACGCATAACAATTAACAACAGCATCCGACGAGGTCACGGGCAGCTCGAAAAGTTTAGCAAACTGTTTTGCTAAAGTGTGAATAATAGAATGTAGTATAATATACCAATATTTAAAGTAATATATTTTAGATACAATCAGATTTGCTTTTATAAATATTTAAAGTAATATATTCTTGATGAAATAAAATTTACTCATAATATTTGTATTCTTTTTAATATAATTAGTAGTAATTTATAATTAATATTATTATTAAATTTTAGTGAAAATGATTTTAATATGTGTTTAATCAAATTTTTTAATGAATTATTATTAATAATTTAAATATATTTATTTTAATAAAAATAATAATAATATATAGAGTTTCAGGTATCGTATTTTCCATTCAATTTATGTACATTTTATTACACTTTTTTTTTTATTATTTATTCAATTAAAATATATTTCATTAATATTTTTTTTATTATTTAAAATACATTTTTAAAATATTTGGATATTAAATATATGATTTTTTATTATAAAATATGTTTAAATATAATTTTATGATTTACATAAATTCTTTTTTTCTTTTTAACACATCTTTTTATATTAAAAATATTTAAAAAATATATGTTTATTATATTTGTATATATTTATTATTTATTATTTATAAAATTATATATTAAAGGCATTTCTCAAATATATTAATTATTTCGGCTCTCGCTACAAAATATCTGGCATTGTCCACCTACCTGATCCACCCACCCAGAGCTATTTGTGACATGAAGTTAAAATTAAATTGAAGAAAATATTTTTGAACAGCCACCGCCACAACAACAATAACAACAACGATAGCAACAGCAGCAGCAGTAACCCAACTCATAACGACGTGCTTGGTATGTTTAATTATATAGGATGATATTCAAAAACGAACAAAATGAGATGAGTAAAAATACCGATTTTTATATGCGATGGCCGTTTAATAAAATCCAAAATTAGCGGCGCATATGTGAGAAGAAGAGAGGTGTAGCAGAGATAAAGAGAGAGAGAGAGAGAGAGAGAGAGAAGTAGAGAGGAAGGTAGATTGGAAGCTGTGTCTGAGAACCGAGGTAGACAGTGAGACGTCATCTCGGAGATGAATTTTTTTTTGAGCCATGATTCGACTTATCGGCGGCATTTATCGCAGTCAGCTGAGAGATTTCTAACACGCGATAAGACTACATTTAATTGCACTCCAGAATGGATGATGGCCCGGTAATGGGCCCATAGTTGTGCTAGGGTATGTTTATATATGGATGCCTGCCCAGCCCAGCCCAGCCCAGCCTCAACCTCGGTCCAGCCCTGCACTTGGCTTGATTATGATTGCAGTTGCAGTTGAGCAACGTTGTGGAACGTTGATTGCGCGTGCAATTAGAGCGACGTTTGCTTCTGCCACGCATCATCACTCACAATTTTTTAACACTTTTTTTTTTGGTTTTTTCTGAACTGATTTTTTTCGGCTGCAAGTGAGACTGAGACTGGCCGGTGGCTTAATGGCAGTTCATCAATCAGTTTGGCAGCGTTAATCATTGCCGAGAACTATTTTCCATGCCGTGTCATATTTCTCAGCTCTCAGCTACAGCTAAAAATGCAGACGAGTGAGTATTGAGCGTCATTATTTCATCATTTACTTGCCTCATTTATCAGCATTTTTGTACACTCTCTAGCCATCTCTTTTTCTCTTTGCATTCTGCCGTCGTCCAGCTCTGACTACCTCTGACACTCGCCCTCATCTCTCTCTCTCTCTCTTTCTGTGTTAACTCGCGCCCACAACTTTGATTGCTAGCCGCAATCTCTATTAGAAGAACGCTGAAACCCATTTCTACCAAAAGTCTTGACGTGTTTATTATACGATTTTCTTTCTTCGAGGTTTCTCTTCTGTAATTTAGACATTTATCTAAATGTCGAGCGCATCTGTTTGAGTTTTTCGTGTGGCTTAAAAGCAAAATTCTGAAACTAAAAGGGAAGCGTGTTTTTTCTAAGTTGAAGTCTAAATTATTACTAGAAAAAATAATTTTAAACAAAAATAATATTTATTTTAACTGCATTAAATAAGCAAAAAAAAAAGTGTTTTTTTTTTAAATTAAAATATAAATATTATTGCAATATTATTAAAAGTTAAGTATATTAAATATAAAAAATTATTTAAAATCAAAAGAATATATTGATATTTATTTAAAATATAAAATATAATTTAATTTAAAATATATATTAGCAAATAATAGTTATAAAAATTTTAAAAATAAAAATAAATAAATTAAATCCACGTTATATATCTTAACAACTTACTTCATGATTTTATATATTCGAAAATATTTTGTTTATGTACTCAATTTCAAATAAGTCCAATTATATAAATTAAATTAAATTAATTGTTATGCGAATAAATATATTTCACACACCCAGTATATATATATATTTTATGCATTCCCTATTTTTGCGAATTAAGTTAAGCTTCTGGAGATATAGACAAATCCTTTTAAAAAGTACCCACAGCTGTTCATAATTTGAGCTTGACTTGGGCAAGAAAAAAATAGATTTTATAAAAGATAAGACCCGATAAATCAGCGCTAAAAAAAAAGAGCTCAAATGCAAAAAGATTTAGCGCTAAATTGAATCTGACACTAAAATCAAGTGAAATATCGATGAACGACTTTTGGGGGTCATTTGATGGCATTAGCCTCTCTTGAGCCGCTCAACAGTTGAGCTGCTCAAATTAACGCACGTCGCTCTTGGAGTAAAGCCAGTCGTTACTGGCCGTAAAAAATGACAAGTGCAAACGAGCAGAGCAGAGCCGAGCACCGCAAACAGAAAGTAGAGAGTTCTCTAGCAAAGGGTGCATAAATTTAACAAAATGTAACGTAACCTAGGGTAAAGGCCAAGCAACCCCAGCTTCGTGGCGAGGGTTGTCCACGGAGTTGCTTGGGCTGGGTTTCGGTTACGGCTTTTGGTTTTTGGTTTTTTTCGGTTTTGGGTCGCTGCAAGTGCGTGCGGGAAGTGTGGGAGTTTGATATATATGTCTATGTGGGTCGTTACCAAGTGCTTATGGGTTTGACTTTTCATTTGATTTAATTTGCTATGGATCGAGGGGAGCGAGCTGCTCCGGCTACGGCACTGGCCCCCGGGATTAACTGTTAACTTTTGCCACACTCATCAGAAACAATAAAATCAAATAAAAATTCTTTACGCCTACTTAGATTTTATGTCTTGTGGCAGTTCGCACTCAATCAGCAATTCGTAGGGTAGTTTTGCACAATATAGTTGCGCTATGAATGTAAAATTTGCTATGAAAATTTGTAGAAAATTTGAAGTATAGGAAAAGCATATGGCATTTGACAATAATAGATTTTGAAAATGTTTGCATACCGAATAAATTATTTATAATATTCAGATATGCAAAGAAATATGAAAAATGCATAAGTATGCAAGGAATATTATTTATCATAAATTAACTTTATAATTCATTTTACAATAATTTTAATTCATTAAATTTTTTTTTAAAGAGAATATTTATAACTTGAATATTTTGCTGAAGGCAATTCAAACATATTTATTGATCATAAACGTATTTAAAATATTCTTTTTGAATCATTTTCAATTTATTTAATTTTTTAATCATCGTTTATGAATGTTATTCTGAAGTAGTTTCAAATATATTTATTGATTTTAAAATGTTTTAATTTAGTAAATTTTTTAACAAATGACTTTTTTTTTTTAGAATTTACACTAATAATACTATAATAATATGTTAATATAATATATTATAATATTTTAAATGGATGAGGTAGATAAAAATGCATTCGTGCAGCGTCAGTTCGGTCACTATGTGCGTGTTGTTAGCCCGTACTTCTAAGTAAAGCATTTCTATGTACTCTCACTGAGCACTCAGCGTTTCAGAGTATAGGTCAAACGGCTACCTACACACTTTCATTCCATTATAGTCTCTAATAACATTAACTATTTCATTTTTATATCTATTTGAATGTATAGCATTTAGTATATAAGACAATTTATAATTTTTTGTTTAATTTATTTATTTAGTTTATATAATTATTTTTAATAATTAATTTTAGTTATTATATTTCTATTCATTCATTTTTTTTTTTTTTTTTGTATATTTTTATTTAAATAATTATTTTTATATTATTGTTACATATATATATTTTATTTACTTTTTAATCTACTTAATCTACTTTTTAATTCATATTGATTAATTAATTTTAAAACTCATTATTAGATATTGTAGGGCTACTGCCAATTAAAAAAAAGAAGATAATAATAAGCACTATGAAATAAAATAAATACTTATTTTTTAGCATTCATATATTTTGTACACAAATTAATCATTTAACTATTTTTGAATGCATTGCTCTAATCAGTATGATGCTTAACTAATTGTTTTTATTTTTGATTTTCCACCTTTTATTAATGTTACGTTTTGTTTATGTATACATATTTTTTTTTAAATAGCGATTAAAAATGATTATGCATATATGCGAATTTTCTCCCAAAAAAATTTTGATTTGTTGCTAAAACTTATCCATATAAAAATATAATTTATATACCAAATTTTCAACACTTTCTCTTAGGCTATAAACAGGCTTATCTTATGAGTCTCTCTAAGTATAAATAATATTGACATATACGAATAACATAGTCTAAGCTTTCTCCTAAGTTAGCATTTTATCAATCTAGCTATGCATGCACAGTGTCTGCAAAACATAAATATACGCCCACGCTTTGAGCTTTAAGGGTGCTGTGGCTTAGCCAACCTAGCCACAATTTGCAATCTGTTGTTTGTTTTGCTCATTTTATTTTATTTTTATATTTCGACAAATAAGTTCATGTGGTTGCTAAATTGAAGTCTTGTTTTTTGCATATGTCGAGGCCAAGCTTTGAAAAAAAAAAGGAATCTTGTAAAACCGCAAAACCTTTTTGCCTGCTGTGCCAATTCATTTGAGTATAATTTGCGGTTGGCAGCAACAGCAGCAGCGGCGGCACTTGTTGACCTGAAGGATCACAGAAACGGCAACGATTCTGATTTAAAAGTCTAGGAGTTGAGTTTATTGCATAGTCATTACAAAGTGATTTGATGGCTGCCACCGTTTGCTGTTTTTTGTGGTCTATAGACCAAAAAGCCAGCTGCTGCTGTTGCTTTGTCACATTTGCCATGCGGTCAACAAAATCGACTCGCAACACGACAAATCGACTTTCGTGCCAATCACGCTAATAACTGTGTCACTGGCATAGTAGCACGCAAAAAGCGTCACTAAGCTGCTGCTGCTACATGGCTACAATGCCAAAGACCTTGGAAGATGTCAGTTGGGCCAATTAGAGCGCGTATAGAACTGCAAACAGTTTGACTTACTTTCTCTGCCCAATCGAACAATGACAAATTTCTGTTTGCAAGTTGATTTTATGTATTTATTTTATTTTATTTGTATTTTTTTAATTTTTTTGGCAACTTAATTTGTGATTATTTTGCCAGCCGCCGTTACGGTCGTGTTTCCATCATCTAAGCGGCTTATAGCCGCTGCCCTGCCGCCAGTTGGGCACTTCACCTAGACAGCCGGACGACCGCACGGCGGCTTTAATTAACAGCTCATCAAGATGAAGTTGTTCAACATTAATTACACACTCGTATGCCGTGAGTGGCGGCAACGGTAGTGCCGCAGCCACAGCCTCGCCATTCACATCAAAATGCCATTTTGAAGTCTGAGCTAAACAGCAATAAGCTAGAGTAGTAGTCGGACAGCAAAAAGAGAGATTGAATGAGGGAGCGGGTGTATGTATGTTCAATCAATGCGCAGATGAGACTGCGGCATGCGAATCATCTATCTATCCATTCAAATCATAACGCAAAACGAAAGACTTAGGCAACGAACTTGATCCGCTTGTTTGTATGTATGTGTATGCAGATATGAGAGTGTGCGTGTGTGTGTATGGATACCTTGAGCTGAGAGAGAGTATTAGTGAAAAAGAGAGGAAGAGAGAGGGAGAGAGAGGGAGAGAGAGAGAGAGAAAGATAGCGTAAGAGAGACATCTTAATAGTAATTCGCATTTAAATTTGTTATGAAAATTACATTATAGCTTGGGTAGTTCCTATTGTTAGCCAATGTGATTGATGTTTCATATGAAAAATCCATAAAATCTTGAAAACTAATGTTATACTTTATATTTTTTAGTGATAAGACGTTTATTTTGAATGAAAGAATAATTTTTATAATTTTAAGATTATAAAATATAATTATAGTCAATAAGCTGAAAAAGTTACTTCATTTAAGTGGTAAAACTTTTATAAATTTGTAGATTATTTATAAAATATAACTATAGTTAATAAAAGTATACATATTATTATTATTATTTATTAATATATTAATTAATTAATTAATTAATTAATTTTTTTTTGACTAGAGAATTAATAAAAATTATTTTTATAGCTATTTTTGAATATATTTTTCTAGCTAAATCAAAATTCTATTAGAAAAAAGCAAAAAATGCTAAGCTTTACATTCATTTTTATATTTATTTATTTTTATATATATTTACGTATTTATATGCGAAAGTGAGCTGGTAGCTTTAATACAACTTAAATTTGAATTTTTCGTTTATTTTTTGCATAGTATTTTTAAGAAATATATATTTTTATATATAATATTTAATTAAAATTCTATGAATTTTATTTAAATTTTATTTATTTATGTTACATACTTGAATTTTTCTTTTCTTTTTATTATTTTTAGGAAATAATATTCATATATTTTATTCAAATTATTTCATTCGAATTATCTATACCATTTATTTTCAAAAAAGCATAAATACATGACATTTTATTTTATTTTTATGACTTTAAGTAAATTAATTTTGTATATTATATTTCATTAAAATGATCTATCATATCTTTTTTCTCCGCTACCAATTTTATTTAAAATTGATTAATCTATGCCATATACATGAATTCATTGCAAGTGCATAGGCCTTACTCCGTTTGCTTATCAGGTAGTCAAATCTGAAGCTTTCAGTTTACATACCGCCCTCGCAAACCACTTGTTTAGCTTTTCTCACACACACCCACACCTGCACACACACATACTCACACACAGCTATGTGTAAAGACAACAATGTGTAAATCGATTCATCGTTTGATGCGAACGATCTCGAAATGCGGCTGCTTCGTTGCTGCTGCTCTGGCTGCCGCTCCGGCTGCTGTTGATGATAATGATGATGATGATGATTTGGTGATTTTCTTTATTATTATTACTGTTTTTAACCAACTTCTTATTACAGCGAGTTGTGTTTTTTCTCCTTCACCTCTCTCTCTCTCTCTCTCTCTCTCTCTGGCAACACACTCGAAAGGTGTTGAAGACTTGGCGGTGCCAGATAAAAGGCGCTACAGAAATTGCTGGCGACCCCACAAAAAAAAAAAAAAATCATATATGAAATCAGAAATCAGAAAAATAAAAAAAAAATAAAAACAGGCCAACAGCTCACTCAGAGCTGGCGTCTCGCTGACTCCAGTTGATGCGGAATATTTAAAAAGAAAAACACGCAGTAAACTACCGTTCGTTGTAGTTTAAAAAAGAGCTGGAGAAGAAGTGTTCGGGAGAGCGAGAGAGGGAGAGTGTTTAAGAAAAAAAAGTAGGCAGTAAGGCGTTAATTGCTCATTATTGGGCACACTTCATGTCACACAGCGAAATGCAGATGCAGATGGAGCTGGAGCTGGGAGAGAGATAAAGAGGGAGAGTGAGAGAGAAGGCCAGCAAGGAGGCGTATGCTGATTGAGCTGTCCATATGAAGCTTAAGGCGATGACGCGCTCGACTCAGGCGCGCACTTGAAGCCAAGTGCTAAATTACATAGTTTTTCAAGTGGAAAAACTCAAGAAATTAAGTTTTGGCTGCTGCCGCTGCCGCTGCCGTTGTTAATTGTAGGTTGTAGCTCTATGTGTGTGTAGCTGTTTGCTGCATTTTAGATGGACAGCACGTCCGGGCTGGTCTCAGTCTGGTCTGCCAGGTCCAGTGCGGTTCGCTTGGGTGCGCAGCTGCTGCTGTTGCTGCTGCGACGGCGGTGAAAAATCTAAGCTTAACGCTGACTTGAGTTTGACTTTAATTGCTCTTGACAGTCATCACTGTCAGCGGCCAACTGGTGCTGCAGCATGTGGCATGCGGCATGCGGCATGCGGCATGGGGCACTGAGGTATGCCGTTTGCCAATCTCGCAGCTCCAATCAACATGCGCTTGTCCAGGCCATGGCCAGAGCCAACAACTGCCTGACTGCCTGACTGGCTGACTGGTTGGCTGATTCGCTGCCTCTTGCCTAATACGGACGCCATTTTGCAGCGTCATTTGCGTTAATGGCGGCAACGAAGCCGTCTTCAAATTTTTTCCTGCTCTTTTTTTCGCCATTTGATTTGGTCTTGCTACGAGCCAGTGCTCTGGCATTTGTTTTACAGCCATATAATTAAAAGAAAATTAAGTTAGCTCGTCGTTCTAGAGCGCGCCTACTGATAGTTGAGTTGGTTTGATTATTTTATATATATATTCAGTTAAATTAAAAAGTGATTGAGGTTAGCATTGCTGTATTGCTTTTTCGTACTTTTCTTAGAGTAAGTTATATTTATGCTTATAGAATGTAAGCGGGCGAGGTATCTACCCAGTTCAGCTTGGTAATTTCTACTCCAATTTCCTAAGTTTTCTCTTATATTCAAACATTTTTTTAAACTTATCAAAGTACCTACAACTTTACTATAACTGAGTAATATTTCTTCTTATTATTATTATTATTATTATTTTTTTTTTTTTTTGTTGCATGCTAAATTCATTTCAATCGTTTCACCTGTCCAATCTCCTTCTACAACTGAGAAAATTCCCATTCTGTTTCTTATACGCTTTCTCTTTTCGAATGTTGAAAATTCAATAACTTACCCAAATTAATAATTGTCTATCCTGGCAAACAAAGGCTCATTATTTATTAATATCTGTTGATCTGGCAATTATTGGCAACGCTATAATGTACTTAGAGGTGTTACGAAAAAATCTATATTAATAAACTTGGTCTCACTGAAGCAACCAAACGTTTCAGTTCTTATCTCCACTCGCCAACAATATCTCTTTCGAATCATTTAATAATTTTCTTTAATCTAAAAATTATATGGAAAATTTGTAAATATTTATTTGCATAGTTTTATCAAATAAATCCCACATTCTTTTCCATTTCACAGTTCCATTGGACTACTTAACTTTTAATACATTCATTCGCTGCTATATTGAAAATTCTTGAACTGCCAATCAATTTAATTAAAATAAACTATTTACATTATACTTTCCACTCGTATCTTTTATATACTGAATCTAGCTGTAAACTCTTTAAATTTCGCTTTTCTGCGGATTCCAATTGCCGACATTACTGAAATTTTTTCCTTCCATTCCATTTAAAAAAAGAAGAAAAAACTATTCAAGTGACTCATTTTCATATTCCTTTTCTTTCATTCCAATCAATATAAATTTCCTTTTCCATTCGTCCCACACTTGCATAACTATTTTTTTTTTTTTTTTTTTTTTGATTATTCATTTTATTAACAAGTTTATTGCTACGTTTAGAAATTTACAACAAATGGTCAAAGTAACCTATTAATATTTACATATTTGTATTAAAAATATTATTTTTAAATTAAAAAAAAAATATATTTTCATTGTTTTGATATTTTTTTAATACTTATAAATATTTTATTAAATTACCCTTTTGAGTTGAGGACATCAGATGGCATTAACAAATTTAATTTAATTTTAAGCACCATTTCTCATTTAGAAACTTCAATTCTCGTTCTCATTGCACATATATCTATTCTCTTTAGAATTGAGCACATTATTGCAAGCTCTGCTCTACAGACTCTTTCCACTTACATCTTTATACAATCCAAATCACTAATTTCTAATCACATTCTCTTGCCAAGAGAGCCGTCTCGTAAATTAAACTGCTCGTACTGCCCTCTCTCTCTCTCTAAATTCACATTTGGCGCCATGTCAACGCAGCTGTTAATGTGCTAATAATGTCACTCAAAAGCCACACAGCGGCACTAAAGTTTTGACAAAAACAAATGTTTCCATATCCACATAATGCTGCTAATATGCTAATTTTATTTATTTTTTTATATTTTATTTTCTATTTTTTGTTTCGAACAACAAAAACAACAACGAAAATATAACCGTGAGGCAGTGCCCGATGACTATCAAAGCATATTTTAATGATCATAATTTTTTTTAAACCAGCTGTCCAGCAAAGCGATTCGCTACGCCTCGGCTCGCTTTGGTTTATTGAACAAGTTCAGTGAGGCTTGTTTCATATTTGTTTTTCCGTTTTTTTATGTCTGCATATTAATACCCTTATAATGGGCATTTGAAAATTGTCAACAAATGTGGCATAGATGAGGGTATTGCTATAAGCTAAAGTTGATATTGTTAAGATATTGACAAGTTTAACTAATTTTTGGTTTATGAATTCTTCTTTATCGATTCATTTTGTTGCTTTATGCCAATTTATGGAATTAAGAAGTTTTAGTAAGAAATATTTTTTAGAATTTTCTTATACAAAATAATTTACTGGCTTCTCCTTCGCCTTGAATGAAATCTAAATATGAATTGTTCAATAAACTTAAAAAAATTCCAGCAAGAAACAATTTTTTTTTTATATTTAAGAAATTCAATTTTATGCTGCATACAAAATTTATTAAATCACACAACACAATCTGAATAAAGAATAAAATAATAAATTTAACATATTTAAGTTTCAAATCATTCAGAACAGTTTCTTCCATATGTTATTGTGTTAAAGCTTCGGCTCAATCTTTTCTCTCCACATATTTCACCTATTTTTTTGCTGCACATATAGCTCATTGTTTAAAGATAGTTGTAAAACAAGGCACAACGACAACAAATGAGCGCACATTAATTACCGACATTTTTAAAGCGCAGAAAAAGATTTAAATATATATATATATGTTTTGATATAACGAAAATATTTATAGACTCATGCATGCTATATGCGCGTAATATAATTATTGTCGCTAAAAAAACAAAAAACTGTAACGGTTTGTGAAAACAACATAAATTATGAAAAATGCGCATAAATTCGATGAAAAATTTAATAAATTAACACAATTAACGAGTTGCCAAATGGCATGCACATAAATAAAACTATTCAACGAGGGACGTTAAAAAAAATTACAAAAATAAAATATTAAAAAAAAAAGAAAATGACAAATTTGCAAACATTAAATTAAATCAAAAGCTTTAAAAATATTTTCGTATTTTTATGCGTCATCAGCTGCAAAGTTAAATATATGTTTGTTTATTTTTTTTTTTTTAGTCTTAGTCAAGCGAAATACCCGTTTTAGCTAGCCTCAGGTGATTTTGGACAGATGATCTTGTAATAATACGTATTTATTAGCAACGGCTTGGTCTCCATTAACTTTATCTCGCACAATTTATCAACATCAGCTCCGAAATTGGCTCGTTTGTCAAAGGCCATTTGCTGCTGCTGGCGCTTTTGCTGCTGGCGCTACTGCTGCTTCTTCTTATCAGTGGTAGCGCTTTAGATTTAATGAGCGCCATTGATATAGACTAACGGTTTTTTATTTTTGGCCAAGCGCAGATATTGGCTTGGCTATTGTTACAGCCAATTTGCACATCTTCAATGTGTTTTCATTTCAAATATTCCAATTAATCATTAACGTTCATAAATTTGAAATTCTAAAGTTTGGAAATGTTGAAATGTATATTTTGTTATTTATTTATTTTTATAATTATTATTTTTATTTATTTATTTTTTTTTTAAAGAATTGAGTTGATTTTTAAATCCTGATTCCTGGCTATTAATAGATATTTAATTATTTTTATTCTGCTTGCTTGATTATAAAGGAATTGAATAGATTTTTGCTTAAAGACTATCTCATTTATTCTTAAAATTATAATTATGACTAATTATAAAATACATATTTTTTCTTAAATATTCTCTTTACGTATTTGTTTGATAATTTATTTTTACAATAATAAAAAAAAATAAATATTTCATTAAAAGTAATAATATTTGAATAAAAAGAACTAATATACATATAACCAAATAGTTTCTTATTTATTTATTTATTTTTTTTTTTTCATTTTGCAAAAATATTTATTTTATAATTTCTATTCACGAAATATTTATATAATTTTAAATTATTTCTGTAGGCCTACAAATCATATCAAATTAAATCAGAAATAAATTGTTTACTGTTATTAAACAAATATTAACATTTAAAAAAAAAAAAAAAAAAATAAGTTTGCTTTCCATTTCCATATTATTTAATGATATGCCGATCCCATAGATAACTTTTCATGCAAGTCTAATTTTTCTCCATCCTCCTCTGTTGATATACGAACATAGCCGCTGATTATTGCTTTAGCACTCAATAAATTCAGGGGTAGCAAATCTAAGAGTGAATAAATAAAAATGGTCTATCATAAGAGCATAAATAAGATGAGGAAAAAAATACAAAAATTATGTCTTTAAAATTCCAGAAAGTTGAAACAAATTTTCAAACATTAGTCGCTGTCAATATTTTTCTCAGTCGTGGGGGCAACCTCCTACTGTTGTCCATTTTTTTCTCTCTTTATTTTTTTGTGACAAAAATTGTAAATGCGCATACGAAATTATTCAAATGCGTTAAGTTATGAAGTTATCACGATGGCACTGGGACGGACCCTGACAATGGATATATGTGTAAAATATATATACATATTCCTGTTGCTATCTATGGCTCATGTCTCCTCTGTTGGGAAGGGTCAAGGGTCGGGGGTCCATTGGGTGCTCGGCGGATCCAAGCGCGTGTATCCATTTTCAATAGGGTATTTGTTTTTGTGCGCTACAGTTTCGTTGACCGACTGCTAAACATTTATTTATGAGGTATTAGACAGCCTGTGGTGCGAGACTGTGACTACTCCACCTCCCATCAACGACTTAGACATCGGCTTTGCTGCCTATTTTGACAGCAACAAGTTGGATAGCAAATATATGAACGGACAGCCTATTAACTGTCGCGCTATGGCCGCTGGCCGCTGGTCGCTGGTCGCTTATAGCTTGCCGCTAGCCGCTTCGTTTTGGTACATATTTCATCGATTAATTTGAAAGATGAAGTTATGAAGAACGCTGAAAGGCATCGAATTTGAATATTTGATTGGGTCGCGGGTCTCTTCCATATGCACAATCCATAAATTTGTGGATTGTTTGAATTGCTTTTAAATGCGGCGTGAAACGGTTTGTGACTTCGAAAGTGTCAAAAAAAAAAAAAAAAAAATTAAAATAAAAAAAATTTGATTCGAAATGTTGAATAGGTTTCGCCAGCTGCCAATTGGCAATCAAAAGCCCCGTGCCAAGCGAAACAAGCTACGTGACATTAGCAGGTGTTCAATACTTTTCTTCATTTTTGGATCGCACGTCGAACCGACGCGGAAACAACCAAAGTAGTCAAAAATATGTCCACATACGAGCATATATTACAATATATATGTTTAATTGTCTCTTTTTAGGTCTCGGTCAAGGGTATGAGCAGAGTTCAAGTATTTACTTTTAGTTGCCTTAGGTAATGGTAGTGAGTGTGCCGAGAGTTTTGTACGATGAGCATAGCAATATAAATAGGTATTTAAGGGAAGTTTAGTTTCCATTTCAATCTAGCTCTTTTCTAGTACCCAACTCTTGGCTTCCTAATTCCGACATTTTGCTTTGTCTTATTCTTGAACAGAGTGCTCTAACCACGTCATGTTCCATGAACCAAGTGCATTCTCTTTATTTCTAGTCGCAATAATCTATCGACCTGTGCCTCTTTAGACTCTGTGCATCTAGTCGCATTGATGCATAGACTTCTTCAGACTCTTCTAGTCGCATTCTCTTCGAAATTAAAGCGACCATTTCTGAAGAGCGTAAAGGGCTACTCGCTTATCAATACTCGGGTTTACGCTCAGCAGCCGTAGTTGCATGCGCTCGCCTACAAATTCATAATTTACTCAAGTATTATTCTTATTGATCTAGTCGATAATTTATTAAATTACCGTCCAGCCTTATATTTAATATAACTGCCTTCAATTCCTTTTGTTTTTAGCTAGGACAACAGATCTTTTCAGTTGGCGCTAAATAATTCATTGAATATTAAGTGTTGTCTAGAAGTAAATTGGGGATAGCTTAAAAATTATAATTATTTAATACTAAATTTTATGTTAACATAAATAAATCAAACATAGAAAAAAAATTGTATATATCCGAAACAATTTTAATATATTATTTAATATTAAAAATTATTTACTTGGTTTTGCGCGAGGTTTAATGATGACATAGAAAAAAAAAGAAGAGAATGAAAAAAAAAATTTTCTAATAATAAATTTATAATATTTAAAAATAATTTATATATATTTTTTTTTTTTTTTATATATATATAATTGAATTCTCTTCTGTCTGTATGTTCGCTATGAATATTGTATACTTATTGAACCTAAGGAAAAAAAATGATTGAGTGATATGGAAAATATATCAATTGATTGATATATATATTGATAGCTAATTTTACTTTATTTTAAATTAATATATTAAAATCTGTGTCTTTTATTGCTATCAATCAAAACATTGCTTACATTAGAAAAATAGTTTTGATGGTTTGTAGATTATTTACAAAATAGAATTTCTTAGTTTTTACAGCCTAAGCATAAACGAAAACTCATTTTTGAGTTACAAGCTCCAACCTGTCGCTTAGCGATAAAACTTTAGACAGTTTTCTATTGTAATTTCCACACTATGTTTATGCATCGTTTCTTATTATCTTTCAGATGCTGGAAATGTCATTTGAGACTCGCACACATGCATCAGCTGCAGTTCAACTTTAAACTTGTCAACGGGTAAGATAAAAAAAGACTTTAAACAACTCTCTAATTCACACTAAATGCACATTACACTCGGCTGGCATCAATTCAGTTGATTAACTATTGACACACTAACTATATAGACATACTGTATATGTATATCGGCTGATCTGTTAACTCTAGGCACAATCAATGCACACACAGCATTAAGACATAAATAACTTTGATGGTCACTTTTAATGGAGCTTATCAGATTTGTAGAGAATTCTTTGGCTCAGCCAAGCGACAACAACTTAATTTTCTCGCCTCGACATCAAAACTTGGCACTCTTTATGGCCACATATAAATCAATGCCAGACATCGTGGCGTTCCAATCATGATGAAAGCCACAGCGCCTGGGTCAAAGGCAGCTGATCATAGAAGCTAACTGTAAACGTAGAACGCACTGAGGGAGCGTGCGAGAGCGAGAGCGAGAGGGAGAGACAGAGCAAGTGTGAGTGTGATGCTTGCTTAATTTAAATTTACAAGAGGTTTGCCCCTCCAGCTTCAACTACTTAACGCAGCCATTACACGATCGGGTTCCATTTCCAAGCGGCGATCGTTTGTGTTTCGTTTTTCTCTCTACTTCTTGTCTCTCTCTCTCTTTTTTTTTTTTTTTGTAACTTCATTACCGCACTCCACGTCCAGGCCGAGCCGAGTCGAGCCGAGCAACTCATCTCATCTCAACCTCATCTACTGCTCAAAGTCAAGTCGAGTCTGCGACTCAGTTGAACCCGTTTTTTTTTCTCTTCTTTTTTTTTTTTGGCTTTGGTTGGCTTCGGTTTCGTTTCATTTTTCGAGCACTCGTGCACTAATGACACTTTAATAAATCATTCGAAAGGTGAGACATCGAGTGCAAGTTAAAGTTGATGATGGGCCACGCATCAGCTCTCTGCATAAAGACGTCGAGAAAACGACGAAAAATACGAAACAAAATAAATACTAAAAAAAAAGAGAAAAAAAAAACAAATCAACCAACTCAGAAATGTGGTTAGTTTTGTGCCCAGTAGACGACAGTACAAATAGTTGTTAATATCGCTGTCTATCGCCTGATATCTTATGGCTAGAATCACCAGACATCGAACACTGAAAAACACACATATATATATTTATATATATTTTCACTTATTTAAATCAGCTTAAAATATTTTATTCATATATTTCTCAACAGAATGCAATTGTCATGTTGATGAATATTTTAAAGATTTCTTAGAATATTTTTATGTTTACAAATAGATATAAGGTTTGAGAAAAACTGAATCTTTGATGCAAAAACTTTATGGAATACATTTTCGAGATGCAAATTTTTCTCTTATTTAAAATTAAGCGTAAATGGGGTAAATAACAGCATAAACAACTTTAACAAATATAAATATAAAAATAAATAAATAAATTTAAATATATCTGCACTGATTCATAATCTGCTAGAATTAACTTATTTAGTTGTCGTTTTGATTGACTGAAAATTAAAAAAATATAAAATAAATAAAAAATAATTAAATAATAACAATTGATAATAAATGAAACAAATATTTAATATATTGCTTGAAAATTCTTATATACATAATTTGAAAGAATTCACTCATATTGTTGTTATTTATTTGAGTAAAAAAATTCAAACAAATAAAAAAGAATCAAATAAAAACAATTAATATTAATTCAAGCAAATATTTAATATATTATTTAACAATTAATTTACATTTTAAAATGTTCAAAACCTTATTGACATTTTATTTAATATTTAAAATTAAACTTTTTTAAAAGTATAAACAGAAGTTTATGCAATTTTGCAATCAAGAATTGGAGTAGCATTAATTTCCTTATGAGTTAAGACATTCTATACTATTCGTACTACTAGTAGTCTACTACTACTACTACTACTACTACTACTATTACTACTACTACTACTACTACTACTACTACTACTACTACTACTACTACTACTACTACTACTTTGAAAGGCAGTTTAACAAATAGCCTTTCAAAAAGAAACCTTTGGCAAATGTAAAAATCATGGTTATAATCTTCACTTGAGTTATATATTAATGCTAATTTAATTTTTAAGTATTGCTGGCTACTATAGCTAATCCTCAGTATTACTTATAAATAAAATTCCCTATTTGACAATTTCAATTTAATTTCTTTACCTATGTAATGGAATTAAAAATATATATAAAATTGCCAATTTCAGAAACTTCATCATTTTTGACTTATTCAACAGTATAATTTTAATATTACATTAAAGTTATTATTTTTATTTAATTAAACATTTTATATTTTTAATATTATTATTATTACATTAATTCATTGTTAATCCAAAGACCAGTGCTGAACAAGCAACACAAGCGCAGAGAGATCCGTGTTGAAACTCATGTAGGCAAAGGCCACTTATTAACATTTTCTCGTTGACGTCTTATTAATACTTCACACCTTTTTCTTCGATCTTAAAATCGATCGTTATTTTATGAAAATTAGTCGACGCGCCGCCAAAAGCGACTAAAAAGGCAAAGGCAACCAAAATGTGAAGCTGATAAAGCGAGTTCAGGAAAACAAAACCGGAACGCAGAACGAAAACAGAACTTTAAAAAAATATCTATACATATAGATGTGTATAAACTTATATGTACATGTATATGTGTATGCATGTGTGCGTGACATCTGTCAGGGGCACTGGAGCAGGGTCGGGACGTGACAGATGCGCCCCCAAAAATTAGACATCCATTAGCTTGTTGGCTTATTGAATCTTTATGAGTTGTATATCTTTGGAGCCGGCTGACTCGTTTGTTTCAATATTAATTAGTGAATGTGGCTTATTAAATATGCGAAAGATCAATATAAATACATATTTAAATTACGGCAGCACAATTTACTTCTTAACTTAATATATTCACAACATGTCGTCGCGCTGATGCTGTGAAAACAGAATTTTATGCATGAGCCGTATCTGGCGGACGATCGTTGGCCTAACGGCCAAATATGCCACATATTAAAAGCACGCATAAAATGTATTATGAATTGCATATAAATTCTGAAATAATCTTTATTTGTATATATATATGCATAGCACAATACATTTATCTCTATGAAAGAGGATTTCTTAACTATGAATTTCTATGGAGTTTGTGAATGAATTTCAAATTTCGATTCGTTGATTATTTTGTTAAGTTTTTTGCGAGATCGAGTTGAATTTATTTAAAAAATAATTTAAATGAATTATTTATCAAATTAATTTGAATAAAAACATGTATTAAAAGTCAATTAATAAAAATATTATTGTGATAAAAAATGTATTTTCAAATAAAGTTCAATTAATGCAATAAATATATCTATATATATAATTCTTAAATTATAATAAATATGAATATGATTGGAATATCATTAAATTTGCCTTGTTAAATTATTATTTCAGTTATTTAGCTCAATTTAGGCTTATCTTCTGTATAATGGAATTTAAATTAATTTATTATTTTTGATTTTAAATTAAATACAATTAAATTAATTTTACCAAACATATTTGATAAACTGACTTTTAATAAAACTTTTTAATAAAAACGTAAATGGCTTAACATTCTATTTTCGACTTAGAGAAAATATCTCTATTAATTACTCATTGTCAGTATTATCAAATATTCACGAAATATTTATAAATATGCTAACTTGATTAGTCGGATTTAATAAATACAAAATTCTAAACAGTAAAAATTTAAAATAAACAAATTCAGACATTCGTATTAAAAAAAATTATATGAAAATATATTACATTATTTTCCTATATTTATTATCGAAATTAAGCAAAATATACATAAACTATATTTATTAAATATAAATTAATTAAGTTCATTTTCATATATTTTAAACGAAATTATGAAAAATTTACATATTTTGTTTACATACCTATACTATATTTATTAAATATAAATTATTTAAATTAATTCATTTATTTTTATAAAACTTTGCCAAACAATTTCCGTAATTTAATTTAAATTAATGCACGCATCTATGATTACAAATATTCATAAATAAATTTGCGCCGCCCATGAGCTATTCTCTGTGAGCATAAATCAAAACAATAAACTTAACCAGCCAACACATGTCGAGCTTAGCTTAAAAAGAGAAATAACAGAACTGAACAGGACATGTTCCGTTTGTCTGCACAGCGCGTAGCATCGCCTTTTGGCGATGGGCTCATAAATCAGCTTTATAAATATACTTTAACTAGATGATTTGGCATATTTGCGCTCATTATTTGGGCGCTCTTTAAATGGCCATGACTGTCGAAAAGCAAAAAAGAAAAAAACATTTGTCATATAAGCGCAGGATGGTCGCGATGCCTGCCTCCCAAATTACCATGCAAAATGCTGCATCATGCAAGGAGCAGGAGCAGGCAGTGGTATGGGGGAGGCAGTAGGCAGCAGGAGCAGTAGCAGACGACGATGTCTAACGGCCTGGCTCGTTAATGTCCTCGTCGTTGTCCTTTTCCTTTTCCAATGCCTGCTGCCTGTTGCCTGTTTGCCTGTTTGTCGTCTCTCAGTCTGCGCTTGTGACTAATGCGAACACCTGAAACGTCACAGGATGCGCACAGGTGTTGGTTCGCTGGCTTTTAGGTAAGCAGTAACAGCGGGGCCGCCAGTAGGCAATAGAAGGTCGACAGTTCGACTCGGGTCGGTTCAGGGTCTCCCGGTCACAGTAACGCCGTTGTGCCAAGTTGTCTGCAAGAGAACTGATCGATATATGGCGATTAATCAGACACTGTCGCTCTCCGGCCACATGCCGTGCCGAAGGTGTGAAAAATTTCACGATTGCCTTTGCAGTTTCTGCTGAAACTGCACCCAGGGGAGTTGGGGTGTCGCTGGCAATGCGAATGCCTGGAATGCAGATGCCCTGTAGCTGGGATCGCATTGCGTTGTGTGTGTCCGCATCCTGGAATCGGGTCCAAGCTGAGCAAACTCACACACAGCTGATGTGGGAAACTGCCTTCGGCTCTATTTTGATGAAAATATATGACTGCTGTGTAAATTCAGAGGGAATTTAGTCATTAAAAAAAAAAATAAAATTGTAGAGAATATATATGTAGTTGAACAAAATTTCAGAATATATATTTTATATAACCGAGGTTCTCGGTAAACGAAGAAAATTCGTTCGTTATGCGAAACATTCGTTAAGCAATACGTATTTGCCCAAAAATATGTGTTCGTTATGCGAAATGTTCGTTATCCGAGGCGTTCATGAGCATTTTATTATTGAAAATATAAGTTGGAAATGTTGCTGAATTTTCTATTTTATTTTATTTTTTACTATATTTTTTTTTTAAGTCAGCAAATTAGCATTTTGTTATTTAATTAAAGTTGCTAAATTTTCTATTTTTTTTTAAATCCATTTTTTTAAGTCAGCAAATATGTATTTTTTTTTCCTGCCCAATGTATTTATTGTAAACCTGTTAAATTTTCTATTTTTTTTTATCAGCGAAATTTCTATTTCATTTTTTATATACTATCTTTTTTTTTTAAACACTAGATATATTTGTTTATCTCTTTTGATAATTTAAGAGAGTTTAACCGTTCAGTTCAAGATAAGATAGATTTAAAATAAGATACAAATTAGAAGCTTCTTCTGTATAAGATGTTTCCCTACTTATTGATTGAATTATTAAATTAGTCTCAGCATGCTTCACACCTTTAAAATCACATTTTCAATTACTTTTACAATGCATCAATTACAATGAATAAATGCTATATTAAATTGTATATTAAAATTCTTATGCATTTATAATTAATGTTTATTGTTTATTTTACATATATATTATATTAAATTCTATAATAATATTATTATGCATTTTTTATATAATTATTGTTTCTTGTTTATTATTTAGTATTTATCATGAAATAATTTAATATGGAAATTGAGAATAAAATACTATGTACATATATGAAAGATAAAAGGTTAGCATAGTATATAACAGCTGATTGTTCGAAAATAACGAACCCATGGCATGCATTATTACTCTGCCTTAATAAATGTTTTATACAATTTAAATGTAGCTGAATGAAAAAGCAGACAAAAAAGAAGAACTCTACAGTGATTTAAAAAATAAATGCATTTAATAATCCAGCAGATTATGAACATAATCTGCATCATTCCATCGTCAATCATAATTATATATAAATTATTATATTCATATATGCATATTTTTATTTAATTGCCGCTATCTTTAGCTAACCGCAATTAAATCCTCAAACTTTTCAATGGCTGCATTTCTGTAAATTCTAGTCCATCACTAACTGGCAGGCGCTGGCTGTTGTTGTTGTTGTTGTTGTTGCTATTACTGTGGTTGTGGGTCCTGTGTAGCCTAGGGTTGATGTTGATTTAAACCGCCGGACAGTTGACATTGTGAACGGCCAGTGGCGAGAGGCGAAACCACGCACATTGGCAACTGACAGATGCTGTCAGCCACAACACACACACATATACATATATATATATATGAACAAATGCACGCATATGCATAGGCAAGCATTTGGTGCCATTAATATGGGCTGCAGTCGTGTAGACAGTTGATGCTGAGAGAACGAGCGGGCGACGAAGAGAGTGACAGAGTGAGGGGGATAAATTGTGTTGGTGGCTTTGGCACATGCATTTTGCACACGACTCTGGCGAATGCTCATTAATTATGAAGGTATTAATATTCGACCAAAATGCACACACACACACATGCACACATACATGCATACATACATATATATGGGCATAAATTTTGAGCAAACATAATTTATAACAACACATATTTGTTGTTGCTGCCGCTGCTGCTGTTATTGTTGTTGTTGTTCTGCCTGCTGCTGGCGGTTTGTTTATTTTAACGCTCACAACTCGCATGGGCTGCACACAGAAAAAAATGTGTAAATATTTATAAATAAATGTTTGAGTGTGCAGCGCTGTGTGTGTGTGTGTGTGTGCGTGTATGCTGGGGTCAGCGCACTGCTGTAAGCGCGCGTCGCCATTTTGTTGACCAGCCAGCCGCCATTTTGTCAACAAATATTTAAACTTTACAAGCAGAACGAAAGAAAAAAAAAAAACAGAGAAAAAAAGTGGACAAAAATGTTAGCTGCAAGCATTTTATGAAATATTTAAAATTCTTTTTCAATTATGTTTTTACAAAATTAATTTCGGTTCTAAAATGTTTTGTTATGCGAATGCATTCACTTTTTATTTGCGAAAATATTTAAAAATTGGTATATTTTAATTAAATATGTTTAAATTATACCAAAATTTGTTCATTATTAATATTCTTTTATATATTAATATATAAATTGTTATTTTAATTAAAAAATATATATTTTATTTTATTATTAATAATGAATTTTTTTTTTTTTTAGACATTAATATTTAAATTTGTTATTTTAATTTAAAAAAATATATATATTTTTTATTATTAATAATTAAAATATTCTTTTATTTTATTTTATTTTTTAAGATGTTTTATTTTATTATTAATATTATTATTTATTTATTTATTTGTTGTGTATGAATTTTTCCTAAATAATATATAAAACCAAATATATACGATCATTTTTATTTAAATATTCATGATCTATAGTAAAACATATATTTAAGTATTTTTATTGTCCGTAACATTTTGATTATATTATAACTTTGAAATTAAAACTCATTCAATATAATAATATGATTTTTAATTAATTTATTTTGAATTACAATCTGATTGAGCTATGCAGCTGCTGTCTGCATTAATTTAATAAGCCACTTCAGATGTCATTTCAAGGGAAGCCCTAACAAGAATTTGTCATTTCGATTTTCGGATTTAATTAAAAAATATAGATATTATATATTTTTGAAATAGAATAGGGAAACAAAAATAGATATGAAAAGGGATGTAGACTCCAGGTGGTTATCCTACGCTTCGTTCGCCTTGACAATTATGTGCAGTCGGCTTTTGGAGTGGTTTAAGCCGCTTGCACTTAATGTGCGTCCTCGTCGTTTGATGAGGTCACCTTCTTTGTGCGCCTAAATCGTGAATGATAACTCGCGCTCAATCATTGCGCTGAAAGGAAATGAAAGCGGCTGCAGCACAATAATCGAATAAGCCGCGCATTCATTGGTCGCAAGTGAAAGAAATAAATCCGCACATGTTCTCGACAAGAAAAAAGGAAAGAGAGAAAAAGGAGTTGAGAAGACACGACACATCCTCAATGACAGACAAAGATCTCGGCCATACAATTGATTGATGCACGCGTGTTGCAGTTGCAGCTCAAAAGGAAATCCCCTTCCAGCCGCTTTCCAATTGACAACTTGGATATGTTGCGAAATCGAAACGCCACGTCGGCGTCTTTTGGCGGAGCGGCAACGGGGCCAAGACCATTTTGCCATTCAGACTCAATCAGGACTTGGGCTCGGCAAATTGATAGAAATGGGCATTAAATTGTACGTAGAAATAATAATCCGCTAAGCAGCTATCAAGAAAAAAATGGCAGACTTGCCAATTTTAACGCGCTTCGCGTCACTGATCCGCTTAGTGAGACGCTCCGTGTGCTCCATCCCGTTGTTGGCAGTTCAAACTCGTTACATGATTTTTATTGCCATGTCGCAGCAGGAAAATCAAATTAAAATATAAAATTTTAATGACCACAGGGCAACGCAGACCACACGGCCAGCCGGACGGACCACAGCCTCACTATGGCCCTGGCCTGACCTGGCCTTTTGTTCTAGACCAACATTTCGCCAATATTCGCTTGGCTCGGTTGGTTGGTTCAATCAGCGATATGACATAATGCGTTTCGAGCGAGCAATGTAACGTGAGCTCGCTCTCTCTCTCTCTCTCTCGCTCTCTGCTTGTCTCTCTGTCTTTCTCTGCCTCTCTGGCTGTTTGCATTTCACGTAATTCATTAAAAAAGTTAATTTTTGCCATCCGCTGCATTCGACCTCGTCCATCCGTTGGCTGATTGTGTGCTGATTATGGCCTGTAAAGGATGTGGCGCCTTATTGGTTAACTCTCTATCCTCTTCTCTCGCTTTCTCTCTCTCTCTCTCTCTCTCTCTCTCGCTCCATTACCCGATAGTTCATACGCTTATGACAGGCCACAATTCTCATGAGTATTATAAATTGTAGCTGCAAGTGTTTCAAATTTAAGCTGCATTGAAGTAACACTAAGAACTTTTCAATGCTCTTTACTGAATTTTCTTGAAATATTTTCATTAACTTGAAATGTTTATAAATATTTTTAAGCATTTTTATTTTTATTTTTTTCATGAAACTAATTTCATATATAATTTTTTTTATATTCTATAAATATGTATGTATCTATGAAAAAAAAATAAAAAATATTAAAATAAATAATAAATTAAAATTAAATTAAAATAATAATATGAATATTAAAATTTAGGCAATTATATATATTAAATTTAAAATTATATATATTTTGTAAATATTTTAAATCATTTTTATATATTTTTTAAACAAGCTTTATCTGTTTTATGTACATTAAATCGCTATATATATTTTCAAAATATAAAAATATAATGTAGCTATCCTCTATGCTTATTTATTATTTACATTATTTATATTAATATATAATTTTCAATTAAAATAAAATGTATTCCAATAGCTTAAACATAATTTGTCAGCACAGCTCTTCCATTTCATTGAGTTGCTAAACATATTTCCCAAAAAGAAAAAAAAACCTTTTTAACAGCTGAGAATGAAAAATAATTATAATTTTTTCTCGCTTAGGCCAACATTGAATTGCCTTCGACAAGCCCTCCATAAATGGTTGAACACACCTTCCTTTTTTCCATTACCGTTTTTTTTTTGGGCTACCATAAAAATATTTTAATTAAATTTCATATATTTGGCCACACGATATCCTTTTATTTTTTACGCATGCCACACACACACACACATACAGAGACAGACGTAGCATAGCAGACCCTGACCAACCGGAACCCTGACATAAAGCGCACTCCATTAATCATTCAAATTACCCATACATCATCATTACCCGCTCGGGCCCCGAACTGTCTGGCGAGTATATAAAAAAATATATATATATAAAATCTGTGCAGCAAAACAATGAGAGAAAAATATTTCAACAAAATTATTCAATGAGGGCGGTCTCAATTAGTTTTAGGGGCAACAGGTAGGAAAATTCTAAATTGAAAAAAGAAAACCATTTTCATTTACCTGTTTTTATGGCCGCTCAAGTGGAAGATCTTAGACAGTGCGACGGCTCTCTGTGCACAATTTTCCACGAATTGCACTAAGCCGCTGCCTCAGCCTCAGACTCAACCTCAGGCTCAACCTCAGACTCAGCCTTAGCGTCAAGCATCAAGCCCCGACTTTAGACTAGTAGCTACATGTTTACTTTACTTGCTAGACATTTGGGCAGCCTTAAGACTCTCACTAAAGCCGCGGCTTTGCTCAAACAGCCAACTACTTATGAGTCTTCAGACCAGATTTCTAGAGATATAGAAGTGTATTTTGTGTGGATTTCTGTATTGATTGGCAAGCTGGATAAGCATTTAGGATCCTATTGGGTCTTTGCTCAAATAATATAGAGCGAAAATGCTTGCAGTATATATGTACATGTATATGGAATACATTCTCATATTGTACATAAGATGCATGTAATAAATTTATCAAATATAATATACAGACAAATTTTGTTTCTTTAAAAATTAAAATTAATTTTTAAAATTCTAATAATCGTGAATTTAATCAATTTTATTTTATTCTAAATATATTTATTGGCAAATAATCCTGAATTTTATTAATTTTATTAATTCACGATCATTTGCTAATAAATATAATTCGAATTCTAGAAATTTTTATTTGATTTTTCACGAAATAAAAATGTTAATGTATTTTATATTTGATGAATATATTTCAAAATATTTTTATCAAATTATTTGAATTATATTTTATATTTATATTATTATTATAATATTTATTTTGATTTTTTATGAAAGAACATTTTGATATAAAGTTTCATAATTAAAAAAAAAAATATTTATTAGTATTTTTCATATTTCTATTTCTATAAAATTTTGCTTCAAACTTATATTTATTTAAAAATTCTAAAATAAATAAACCCCGATTTAAATCATATATAAAAGAAAGTAAGACTATTTTGATTTAGAAAATTTAAAAAACAAACTATATTATAAATTATACATAGAAGCATATTCAATTTAATGATTTTTCGTTGAGCATCGGCGTTAACTACCCTTTGCACGCCATAAATTAGACAGAAAAACAAGCAACTGTCTCTAATGTCAGATGCGAAATACTTATAAATTATGCAAATCATGCAACGGCTAATAGGGGCAAAGACGGCTGTGGCTTCTGACGCCACGAAAAGTTGAGAATTGAGTCGGGCTAGGGAGAAACCGTGAGCACGAAAGAGGACGAGAGGGCGGAGACGTTTGGCCCATTAACACATTTCGATGCGGAAATGCAGTTCAAGTGCTTGGAACATTGTAATTTCATATGGCATTGTGTCGTTGATCTCCCTCTCAGTCATTTAATGCTAACTACCTCTCACTCGCACACACTCTCTGTGTATGTGATATGCTGCTGCCTAAACAGCGTTAACTAACCGCAGCGAATGATCAAATATCGAAAATCAATTCCGTAACCATTGTCAAGCATAATTAAAATCCACATACGTGGCGAGGGGTGGTGCTGCCCTAGGGCAGAGACAGAAGGGCAGAGAGTGACAGTGAAAGTGAGAGCGAGAGGTGAGATAAAGGCGGCCTGCTGAGGTGGTGTCGCATTAAAAGGATGTCACCGCATTCGACTTGCGGTCGAGTCGACCAAATTCTCTCACGAGTGCCACTCGATGTGATAAGGATAAAGAGCGACAGTGACTACAAATTGGAAACACATTTGGACATAGCGAATAAGAGAGAAAAACGAAAAGGGGCCGCCAGAACCTGGTCTCGGGGTGCTCCGACCGCAGCTTCCGAAACCTATTTGGGTTACTTTTCGAGCTCAGTTTTGTATTACAATTGCAACTTCAGTTTCAATGTCAACTCCTAAAAAAAAAAAAAAATGGAAAGAGAAAATTCCTCAACCGTAACAAGAAATAAGTTACATGACTTTCAACGGATGCCCGCCGTCCTCAGGTCTGGCTGGCTCTCTAGCAAAAGGGTCTGTCAATTGGTGGTTCGGTTTGGTTGGGTTTTGGTTTCCGTCTTTGGTCTTCAACTGTGCAACTGTGTCTAGTTCTTGATTTTAATTATTGCATTAATGCTGCGCCGACAAATTTGTGGTAATTTAATATTTGTGCAAAAGCCAACCAGTTAGTTTAGTTTTTCGGTCCTGCGGTCCGGTTCTTTGCCTCTAACTCGATTATGAGACTCAGGCCCAGTTCGTGCCGAAGTCAATGTGCAATTGGTTTTGCGTGTTTACTCCTTTTTAACCCTTTTGTTTCATAATTCATAATTAGTGTGTTGAGTTATTGCTTATTGAGGCAAATTCCCAAAAACTTGTTATCTCTCCTTGAATTTTCGGGCTAATAGTTTGTTGCCTGGCTGGACAGACAGCTTGCCCCTTGGGCTGAACTCACTGCACGGGACCTGGTTCAAGAAATTACTTTAAGACTACAAGGAAATTGAATAATGAGGTTAGCCTAAACAGAAAAAAAAAACAAGTTGTAAGCTCCTGAGAGCGCTGCACTTCACTGGACAATCATAGAGCAATTATTCTTGATTTTCCCATTTTTCTTCCTATTTTTGTTGGTGTAATGTGACTTTTAAATGACTTAGTTTTTGGGTTAAGGGTAGCTTTAATGGTCAGTCATCGGGACTTACAACAGTTATAAGTGCACTTAAACTGGTTCTCACTTGGGATGGGTGGGCATGTAGTAAAAATTCCTAGACAGTATTATATAACTTTAATTACGATACAATTGCGAATAAATTGGGGTTTTGTTTGCATTATATTTTTTTCAGAATTTTTGGGAAGAAAACTTGTTTTAAAATGTTATAAAAATATATATTTAATTGTGTGCAAACACAATTGAAAATAAATTGTGTATTTGTTTGATTTCTCTGAAAATTTCAGGGTAATAAAATGTCTTGAAATTATTTCAAATTATATATATAAAAGTATATAAATGTAATTGAATTAAGCTTGCTTGTAAAAGGCCTGAATTCATTCATTCATATGTAGTTCAGTACATGTAGTCGGAAAAATAAATACATAAATAATAATAGTGCTCTTTAAACAGATAGACGCATTGAGTCGATCTAGCTATGATCATGCGCCTTTCTCCGTTCTTGCTCTCTGTCTCTCTCTCTCTTCTATTTCTATACCTGCTTGCTTGATGCGCTCAGCAGCCTCGTTAAGCACTTAAACTAGAGATTTATTTTGAAAAAATAAAACAAAATCACTCATATACAGTAAGAGTAAAAGTTGAGCATTTCTTCATTCGTTTCATTTCCGAAATATACCAAAATTATTAATGTGGTCGAGGGAGAAGAACTTTCTATGCTATACTCAGATGAGTCAGCTAGAACTACTCGTAGGCCGCAAAGCCCTCTTTAACAGTCTATTTACATTTGGATTATGTTCCTATTTATTTTTAATATATTTATTTTTTTTAATTTTTATTTAAATTAATTTTTAAGTGATATATTATCATTTATATTTTTCACTTAAAAAATAAAATTTAGTATAATAGAAGACATTTTCAAAAAAGAGACAATCACTGCTAAAAATAAAAATTAATTTAGTTAAAATAACATTCATATTATTAAATATTTAATTTACTTATAATCATAAAAAATTTATATTTCATTTGCCTCAACAAAATCGCGTTCCAAAACTAACCAAATCCAACTTATGTCATTAGCTTCAACGTCTTTAGCTTTGCATTCATATATAAATATTTCACAGGCTGTCAGCAGCCTCTGCACATTGTGAGTGAGAGTCTGGAATCTCTGCAAAGCAACATTAGTCAGTCAACAAAATGTCAATTTGAAGACTCGCTCATGACGTTCTTTCAATGTTGACAAACAGCTTGGCGGGCTTTTCTTATTATTTTTTTTTTATTTCTATTTAGGCTCGACCATCGCAGATTGAAGTTCTTCAAATAATTACAACTTGTTCGCACATCATTCACGTTTGCGAGAAGTGCAAAATATAAAGTATCTGTCAGCACGTCTGTCGCGCGGCTGTCCTCGACCCGTTGCATAGCCTCGCTTTTATTTGTTTGCCAAATGACGAATGTGGCCGGCTGATGACTGCGATGATGATGATAATGATGATGACGAAAAGTTGGCTCAAAAAAATATAAAAAAAGAAGGCGACACTTGGCTCATTTATTTGTATTTTGCAGTCGGCAAAATTTCAAAGTCGGCATCATTAACAACAATGCGCCATTTTGTTGGGCACTCGGTTGAGTCTTTGGAGCCGACCTGCTTGGGAGTCAATGACGAGTCGTGCCGTTGATTGATGTAGCATGTAACATTGTGGCAAGTCGAGTCGAGTCGAGTCGAGTCGAGTGCGTTAACCAAATTGTTAAACCAGGCCAGCTGTTAACTGTCTGCTACCCTACTATAAAAAAAAAAAAAATAGTATAGACGCCCAAAGGGTCTATCTCTCTCTCACATTCTGTCTCCTCTCTCCAGTCTTTTACACCCCTCTCTCACTCGCACTCTTGTTGTTTTAGTGTCGTTCGTCTATGCTAATTTGTTATTTTAAGCATGTTTGTTTGCTTTTCCAATGAAAATATTGACATAAAAAAAGGTTACGTCCCAGCAGCAGCAACTACTGCACCTGAGGCAAAGATGTTGCTTATTTATATAAATATATATATGTACATATATTTACAAATATATATTTTCTTAGTCATGCTGGGGGTAACGGCAACAACAAACAAGCGAGCCAATTAACGCAAAAGATACAATTTGAATTCTTAATGAATTTCGTATAGTGTCTTAGTTTGTTCAAGTCGCTGAAGGGTGAAATTCTTGAGCAAAAATAATTAAAGTGAATATTCAATAATAAAATAAATTTGCGAAATTTATTTCGCATTTCTTAGTAAATATTGTATTTACTTAAATAAATATTTATTAATATTGAATACGTGCAGCAAATATAGATTTAAATGTTTAAAATGTTTCTTTTTATATTAAATGATATATTTTGTATTAAATTTATTTAAAAAATTATTTTATAATTTATTTTTATAGTAAATTTATTACAAATATAATTTTTGTAAAATTAATTATATTAGTATAATATTAATTATATGTGTATTATATTAAATATTTGTATAGAAATCTTATTATAAATATTAAATTTTGTTTTTTTTTTTTTCAAAAAAAGAAAATAATTTTTAAAAAAGTAAATATAAAAAAGAATTAAATATATTAAATTCCAATAAATAATAAATAAATGTTATATATTTTATATATTTAATTTATATATTTTTATTTATTTAATATATATAAATAAAAATTTTAAATAAACACATTAATGTATTTACTGTAAATTTGATTAAAAATAATTGTCAATTATCTGACTTAATATTGTATGTTATATATTTTCTATATTTCTGTCTATATTTACATTCGAATCAGAAACTTCAATTTTCTAATCTTGCCAGGCTTTTGATATATTAGAATATATACCTATCATATTTTCATCAAAAAGCTCTTTGTATAAAGCATGATTATTGAATTCCATCGTTCCATGGTATTTTCGTATGTAAAGCTATTAGAAACAGCTTAATATATATATTTATTAGAGATTGCCGCTCTCTTCCTTTATAGCTGCATGCCTAGGAGCGATGGCTTCACTCGGATTTGCTCTCTTTGCAAATGCTGCTGATCGCAGAATACTCAAATGGCTACAGGTTAGAAAGACTTGCTGGACGAAGACGAATCAGCACTCAAGAGAGAATTGGTAAGCTCTTGAAATCGACATGCTGTCAGTGAGCGTTGAGTCTTCTTAATTAATTGATTTCCTAATCAAGAAATACATAACGTAGCCTATAAAGCTGACAAGTATTACATAAATATTTATGTTACTTAGTAAAAGTATTATTGTTCATATTATGGCAGACTTTAAGGTTATTAGAAAAATTTGTTTATATTAATAAAAAGTAAATTCAAGGTTATTTTAAAGTTGGCAGCAAATTTAAAATTAAATTTTAAGTGAATTTACATTCAGTAATTTTTTAAGCATTCTTTTTCAAGTTATTTCGAATGTGTTATGTGTATTATTATAAATATAATGTATCAATATTATAATTGAAAAATTTGTTAGACATTTCAAAATAATTTTTAATTTTTTAAAAATTATTTTTTTTTTCTTACTATATTCATAATCATAACATCGAATAAATGTACAAAAAAGATTTTTAAACATTTAGCTGAGAGAAAGGTTTGGTATACAATCATGAAATATTTGCTTCAGATAAACTTAAAAATATTTATTCTTTAAACAAAAATAAATGTCGTAGCAAGTTTCTTAAATTTTTAGCTATCATTATTTAATCTTCTCTAATGATGCATCAGCCGAAATTTGAGTTTAAGATATCAATCTTGATGAGACATACTTAATGATATGAAAGAACATGCATATGGAAACGTGCTTGAAGTAGACACTATAATCAAAGATCTTCCCCTACTGCGCCTTGATAGTTGACATATGTTGTAACGAGGCTTTTTTTCGCTTTTAGACATTCCGCCACCCTCGGCTGTAAGTTGTCCTTATCTCATCTGGCAGCAAAACAGATCAAATGGACTTTGGGCACATTTTGTTGCATTTCATTAAAACGAATTGCTGCCGCCTGTTGCCTGCCAAATTTTCCCACGTTTGACGCCTACCACGCACTGCGGCGCCAGGTCGTGTTGCAACACTTCCGCATATGAAATCGTTGTCACCGGAAAGGTAAATCACGATTTGGTGTAGATTTTGTTGACCGCGCAACAAGCGGAAATTTCTGTTTGGTTTTTTTTTTATATTTTATTTTCTTTCCATTTTTTGGGGTGAAAATTATAGAAAATATGCGCGTAGCTTTTTACATTTCAAGTTTTTCCGCGCACACAATTTCCACCCCGAATGATAAATAATTATAATGCCATTGGGTGGTGGTGGTGGTGCTGCCAAGTGCCTTGCCTTGCCTTACGTTGCCTTGCCTTTCACTTTGCCTTTGCAGCAACCACCGCGAATCGCGGCCGTTTAATTGCATTCGATATGCGCTTTTGGGAAATTTCCCACGATTTTCGTGCTAGATTTTCACGACAAGGTAATGCAACGTTAAGCTTGGCTGCTGGCCCTCCCTCTATACCCTTTCTCCCTCTCTACCTCTCACTCACTCTCGCTCTCTCGCTCTCTCTCTCTCTCTCTGCGCTCTTCAACATATTTATAGTTATAGGGCTTCTCATACGCATCATTATCAACATTCTGCCCGCTGATTGTTTTCGCGACTGACCGCGACGGCTGGAAAGGGGTTGGGGGTTGATCGTAGCAATGCCCTAAATACCTCTACACACACACATACAGATGTACAACGGTTAGGATGCCTTGACGTAGTCTGAGATTTGTGTGACTCATAACGAGTTTTTCGTATTGTTCTAAATACTTTTTCTTTTCGCCTCGCTTGGACTTTAAGTGGATCGGCATGTAGATCGGGCTTTGGGCATCGGCATCGGCTTCGGCATTGGCATCGGCATCGGAATCGCGCAGGCGCTGCTAATGCCTGGCCATTGTTCTTTGGCAGCTCGCGAACGCCTTGGCATCCTTTGTTTAGCGCCAGCTGCCGCATTGTTTTGCCCCTGGACAGCGGCGAGCGCCCATTAATCCAGTTCTTCCTTCTGTTTTTTTTTTTTTATTTTTATTTTCATAAGAGGTTGAGGTAGTCGAGGATTCAGTTACGCCAGCTTAAAGCGGCGTCCAATTGAGGCAAGAGATACTTTATGTAAATTTTGTTGTTAAGTATTATAGTTACTTTTTCTTTTTTTTTTGTTTGTTAATCCAGTTTAAATCGATGCGCGAATGTCCTTTCGAATATTAAACGAAAGAAAGGGGTACCGTCTGCTAGAGAAAGGCGTCAGTCGAATTATGATCAAACACTTGAGACAGGAAACTGTTTGCATTTTGGCTGAGACGAAAGAGTTTCTGAAAATATTATTTTGGAAATATATTTTTTTACTTCAGCATTTTAAGTATTGAAAAATCTAAGTAATAATTTTATTATGGAATTGTGTTTTGAATATTTATTTATTTTCTATTCAGGAAAGGTTTAAAGTCTTGTCTGCTTATTTATTAATTAGAGTTCATTAAATATATTATTTAATATATTTTTAGTTTATTGGCTTTTATTTATTTATATTTTATTTTTTTGTGTTTTTTTATTCATTTTCTATTTCTATAATTTCATTTTATTTATTTATTTTCGTTTCATGTGTATTTTTTTTACTACTACATTTTTCTTTAAGGTTTCTCTGCTTGTTTAATTTTTAATTCATTGACCTTTATTTATTTTTAATTGTATATTTTCTTTGAATCATTTTTTCTAGAATATTATTTTATTTATTTATTTGGTTTTGTGTGTGTAATTTTTTTCTCAACGTTCTTTTGTTAAATCAATTTAAGTACTTATTTAATTTTATATATAAACAAGTTGTCAATTTCTATTTTAGTATTTTTTTGGTTTTTTTTTTTTTTTATGCAAACAGACTTTTCACATATTAATATTTTAAAAAATATATTTTGTATGTACAGCTGTTTATTTAATTTAATTTCTTGCTCATACATTATTTGTTGCATAATTTGTAGTATAAATTATAATGTTTTGTGAAATATATTTTATGATTACTTCTGTGATTCCCAATGGCTTTCGTATTTTTATGTAATTATTTATTTAACTATCTACACGCGACAGTCTCAAAATAAAATTTCAAAAGCAGCAAGGAAGTATTCTGTCTGCAATATTTACACAGCTTGAAGTATACAATTGCATATATAAATATATGTATATACTCCATGAGCTTCCGCAGCCAACAGGTCTAAATATTATTAAAGCAAAATTATTATTTATTTATTAAAATGTGAGCGCTAAAATAATATTACGCAATTAAATAATAAAAATTAATAATTTTTAAAAGCAATTATATTAATACAATTAATCCAAAGAGTGGCTTTTCATTTAATTAAATTATATATTTATTAGGTCCAAGTATAAAATATAAAAAAAAATAAAAAATAAAAAATGTAAAATATAAAATATAATTCGACTAATAAAAATAAAATATAATAATATAATAAATAATATAAAATAAATATCTTTGTCTCTCCATAATTTTTTCTTTCTCTCACTGTCTGTCTATTTATCACTATTTCACCTTCTCATTCTGCCACTGTCTCCCATTCTCAGTCTCTCTCCCTTTCTTTCTTACTCCTCTCTTTGTCTCGTACCCATTTGCTCTCTATTCCCTCCCTCCCTAAAACTCCCACTCTCTCTCTCTCTCTCTCTCTCTCTCTCTCTCTCTCTCTCTCAGCCTCTGTCTCCTGTTCTATTTCCCTCTATCTCTTTCTTACTCTCTCTTTCCTATTTGCATTCTCCCCCCTCTCTCTATAACTCTCCCTCCATCTTTTTTCTTTCACTCCCTCTCACTCTCTCTCTCTCTCTCGCACTCACTCTTTTCACACACCTTACATTCTTTTGTAGTTATATAATCGGCTCTGATTGACACCTTTTTTACCAGATTTGCAAACTGTGCACTCAATGTAATTGTAATATTTTCATTTTTTTCAATATCAATTGTTGTTTCAATTGAGTCACCCATTTACTACCGTATAAACAAAGGCCAGACAATCCCCATTTATAACAATTGAAGTACGTTTTCTGTTTCTTATTTATAGCACTTGCATTTACATTGTGTTCTTGAGACGCACAACACGCGCTTCCCACTCAATTCAATTGAATCGAATATACAAAAACACATATGTTCCCAAATATATAGATATATATTATATTTATCAAAAAGACAATGCAACTGTTTATAGCTATGACTGCTATAAATACTTCAGTTGAAATTATTCAAAGCTCGAATAGTTTTCATCATTTTATTTTTATTGATTTTTGATTTGTCTTAGTGTATGCATCACATCTCTGCATATCTTTGTCTCTGTTTTAGGTTCTATTATTATAGTATTGTGTCTTGACTAAATGTGCATGTATACCTTTCAAATGGGCTGCTGGATATTGTGTGCTCCAATTACAAACTTCTCGCTCTTCAAAATGCAACTCATCCATGGGCCAAGCTGAAGAGTTGCTGTGCAACATTTTTGCCTAGGTCCAAGTTACAAACGAATCTCAATTGAAATAAAAATAAGGTATATACATATATCTGTATATATATATGGCATATATATTCGATTGTTGTAGTTACTTTTGGGATTAGATCTAACTAGTTTTTGATTCACTCAATTTTGTTTCACATTGCAAGCCTGCGAGCGCGTTGTGCTCACAGATATGGCCAAGATGCGTTCATGCAATATCATTTGGCCAAAGAAGAGCAGTACACTGAGAAAAATATATTCATTTTTGGGCACATCGGATTGACGGTCATGTATTATGGTGGCCGTATACATGATCATTGTGATCGCTGTGAGGGCAAAGTAGTTACGCACTATTGTAAATATCGTATCGTTCTTGATGATGTAGGCATTGAGAAAGAATAATATCATCATAATATTGGCAACTGCGACACATAGGCTGAGCATCAGATCACCGGGCACCATACGCATTGGAAAGTACGCACCATAGAATATGGATGTGATGACCACCATGAATACAATTGTGACAGCATATATATTGACCATATATCCTTTCGTATTCTGTTGCTCGACTGCAATGTAGAGCGTTGACGATTCAACAATGATTATGACAATCATTACGTTAAAGGGACACCGACGACCGCACGGCGTACAGGACAGCAAACAGATGCCAAAGAACGTAACCATTAACCATAAGCCATAACGTTCCTGTGGCATTTTATATTTACGCCAATCCGAAAAATATCCAATTAGCACCCATTGCAATAGGGCCGCGAAAGCGAATATTGCGCTCAACAAATAGATGCGCACCTCATGACTTAAATTTTGATTTGGCGGTACTCCATAGACATCCGCTTCGCGGCGATCCATTCGTTAATTTGTGACTATAACGATTTAACACTTGACAAGCCGATTCTTAGCCCGGGAACTTCATTAATGTAAAAAAAAAAATCAAAAAACAAAACAATAACAAAAAATAAAATCAAATAAAACGATACACAAATGATTTTCCAATTTTGACATTCAAGCGACGTGAATGAAATGATATTGACTATTTGAAATTTTCGTTTTTGTTGTTTTCTTTTGCCTTTGGTTGAGGAATATTTTCATAATATCGTACTCGTGTAAGTTTAGTGATTAAATTCAATAAAATTAAATAAAAATAATCATTTTTATTATATTATCGAATTCATATACCATTCGCCCGTTCTTGTATACCTGTAGAACATGTAATAAACTAGAAAGGATGTAACACATTCAACAAAGTCCGCAAAAACTATGAGTCCGAAAGCGCTCGGTGTGTCCAGCAATTCGTCATTTGAGCGTAGGTGTATTTGTTGCCCATGATAGGGTATTAATGAGCCAATATATAGAAAAAAAAATATATAGAGGGCTAGCCAAAAGATTGGTTTACGAAAGTAGAGCACCAAAACAAATGACACCGCATTGGGAATTACTAAAAAAATACCTATGACGTAAAGTAATTTTTCATTCGGCAGCTTAGCCGAGAATCGATTGCCAAAAAAGTAACCCAATGCCATCACTACAATCGTTATGGCAATGCAAATCAAGATGATTTTCCAACTGACCATATGCATCATATATCCACCGCATAATATGAGTAGCGCCAAATACAGTAAAATCAGTATCAAGTTCAATGGACAAATGTCCTGGGTCCTTACACAGCACTGCACTAGCATAGCAACAAATACTGAACCGAAGTACCACGCATAGTAGGGCACCTTTAGCACGTCGTAGAATGTGATGTGGAGGATCGATATGCTAAACCAGAAGGCGCAGCAGATTAGTATGAAGAGTAGTCCAAATAAATATACACCAGTTCTGTGTTTTAAGCACAATTCTTCCGATACAATGACCGGTATCTGAGTAGCAAGTAATTTTTTCGGTGTGCCACGTACGAAAATTATCTTTGGTCTTTCCAGTGCTTCTTTCAGTCGTTGCTCCTGCTGTTGTTCATGTTCTCGGCGTCGCTCTCCCCGGACATTCGGATCAATACTCGACCAAATACTTCTAAATAACTCTGTAATCTCGCGCTGAGCCTCTATATGCTGTCGTCGCTGCAGTTGCTTCAGCTCTTGGTAGTTATCCACCCGCTCCGGCGGTGGCGTCCATTGCCGATTAGGTGGCGGCATTTTGTAAAAACTTGAACTTAACAATTTATAACGCAACGTGCCAAAAATTATTTAATTGACAATTAAATCCAGTCGTTAATTTGTGACCTTAAGGATTTAAGACTTGACAAGCCGATTTCTAGCGCGGGAGCTTCATTAATGTAAAAAAAAAAAAAAAATAAATAAAATAACAACAACAAAAATAAAATCAAATAAAACAATAAACAAATGATTTTACAATTTTGACATTCAAGCGACGTGAATGAAATGAATGAATGATATTGTCTATTTGAAATTTGTATACCCTGAACCCGTTGAAAATGGGAATATATAGATATATATCTATTTATGATTAAATACATATTAGAATAATATAAAAAATAAAATAAAAATAAATATACATATTAATCAATAACTTTTTGTGCTGTACAATAGTATTACGAAATTAATTATTATATATCAGATAATTTACTTATTCATTATTTAGAGTTTTTTACTCTTAATTTTTAATAAAGAAAAAATGTGTTACTTTTAATTTTTGCTATTTATTTATCTGATTTTATTTATATACTATTATTTACTACACATTATTTTATTTACTGAATAATTATTCACATCAAAGACTTGGATATACAAACACACGTATTTATACCCTGTATGCCGTTCTAAACCACACACCCGTTTTCGAGTAGATGTAGTACAAATAGAAAATAGAAATGCACAGAGCACAGGTGATGAAGTCAATGAAGACGGTGAGGGCACAAGTTCCCATTGTGAACAATGGTATGGCCTGGAGGCGTCCGTGTATGAATTGCGCATGGAAGGGCATTGCAATTAGCGTCATTGCCAATAGCAGGACAAAGAAGACTAGGCAATAGATCGGATTCCTCATGAAAAGCATTAGGAAGAAGAATACCAGCATGGCGACTATTAGGACGAGCGTCATGCAGCCAGTTAACAGGCCGCCCGGCAGCCAGGCCTGCGGGCAGAGTGCGCCAATGCAGTGAAATAAACAAACCAAAGCGGCCGATATGGCCATGCCAGTCGACAGGACTTTCCAACTATATAGATCCATCACATATGCGCCGCCCAATGTTACCAGCAGGACAATCAGAATGACGAGTATCCAGTTAAGTGGATAGATCCGCTGCGTCTTCGGACAGCACTGCAGTACCATCATCGAGATCATGGCTAATATGAACCATACGTAAAAGGGCACCGGCACCTTGGCACGTAAATTGATATCCATGATGGACACAATCAGCCACGTGCTGCAGCAGATCACTATAAAGAGGAGTGCCCACAAGTATACCCAACGTATGAATCTTTGATACAACTCCTCCGGTATAATGACCACAACCCGATTGCCATCGCCACGTAAATTATCCGGCGGCTGGCCACGTGCGAAGACTATCTGTGGCGGTGGTTGTTGCTGCTGCTGCTGCTGCTGCTGTTGCTGCTGAGGAGATTGCTGCTGTAGTTGCTGCAGCTGACGCTGCAATGCCTGAACTCGTTGCTGAGCCTCCTGTTGCTGCTGTTGGCGCTCCAGTTGCTCCAGCTGTCGCATCTGCTCCGCCCGCTGCGTAGATTGGATCGTTTGCCGATTAGTCGGCGGCATTTTGTAATCAGATTAATCTATAAATTTATAACCCAACATTCCAATAGTTTTTAAATTGACAATGAAAGAAAAGTGCCACTGCCAACAGCTGTCACATTTTCGAAACAATGTTTGGCTATAATATACGTAATATTTACGTTTAAAAAGCTAGTTAATTATTATTACTTTATTAATAAGTTAATTTAAGATTACTCAATTGAACAATATAATATTAGTTAATTAATTAATCTTAATCATAGATACTAAATTATAAATCAAACTAAAATTTATTAATAATTTAATAAAAGTAATTAAATTAAATTATAATTTAATTATATTAATAAGGCTACATAATTAATCAATATAAAATACATTAATTTAGAATTCAATAATAAAAAAATATTTAAAATGTTATTAAAAAATATGTTAAAAAAATATTTAAAATGTTATTATTTTTTTATTCATTACATTTATTAATTTATTCATTATTATGTCATTAACTATATATTTTTTGTTTTTGTTTTTTATTTATTTTTTTTTATATATTTATTTATATTTTATTTATATTTGCTTTATTTATACATTAAAATATATTAATTTTTATATTATTCAAGTATATTTTCTCATTAATTTAAAAAATAAAATAGCTTTTATAATTTTAATAATTTTTTTAAATGTATTTTAATAATCGAAAAATATATGTACACGTCAATTTATAGAATTATATAAATATGTATATTTTTTAAATAATTTACATACATATATAAACAAATATAACTTAACATATTTATTAATTCTTATAAAGAATACATCTAAGAATTATTTTTATTTAACAAAATTTAATATTGTTTTATTTTTTTTTTTCAGAGTATTTAAACACAGAATAGGATCCAGCCGCTGTGAAATAAAATAAATTAATAACGCAATGGAATCAACTGGACAAAATAGATAAAAATCTGTATATATTTAAGAAGCATTAAATTCGATTTTTAACCTTATTCTATTCATTGATGGTCACCAGTTGAAGACCCACATATAGTAGTATATGGCCATGAAGAATAGAACGCTGTGCATGTAGATGATAACCGCACATGTTACATATTCGTCCTTGGGCATTTGATATCTTCGGCCATGTACGGATTGAGCATGGAAGAGACACATGGGTATCGTGGCAAAGAATAGGAGGCCAAAGTAGATGGAGTGATATATTTGCTGATCCGTCACTATAAATAGGATGAGAACAGCAGCGCTAAACACTGTGAATACGATAAGAATAATTGACAACACCATGATGCCGGGCAGCACAGACATTGGCAGCAAGGCACCGAGTAGATAAAAAAGTATAAAGGCAGCGAATGATGAGCCAGTGGCAGCCAGAATATTGACGATCGATCGTTCGGGCAGCAGCAGCACTATACTCAGTGCAATGGACTCCACGAAGATCGCGGAGAAGAGGCAAACGTACCAGAAGTAGGTGCGCCAACGTGGGCAGAAAGTGATCAGAATTAGAGCAACGAAAGCAAACACCATACAGATAAATCCGGGCAGTATTAGTAGGCGATGCTTCTCCACCAGCCCAGCGAGCAGCAGCCACTGGAACAAGCCAGCAGCAATAAAGAGACCGCCCAGCAAATAGCAACGTTTCATAAAGTTGAATTTCTCTGCCCTGTCATACTGCTCATCCTCAGCTGTTGTATCGAAATGCAGTGCATATGTTGCACGCAGTTGGCGCAATGGCCGCTGGAGTGCCGGCTCCTGCGGCAATTGGGGTTGGCCTGGAAAGTGATGAAGCGGCATCTCGTATGGCCATAACTCCCAATATCTTCTCGGATTCCAGCTGAACATTTTCTTTTTCAACTTTTTGAATTGGAATTTTGACAATATAATATATGCTGTTGCGATGCTCAGGCTTGACCTCTGCTAACTGGCGTCTACCATTGCGCCATAATGGGTGAGTAGATATCTTATATAAATATATATTCTGATAACGAAATAGCAAATACCCTAAATAATATGCCAACATGTTATTATAGAGCATTTCGTAATAGTCTATATAGCTTCAGTTTACTGCTTCGGCCTTTCTCCCAAGGTCTTAACGTTAATATAATTATATCTTTGCTCATTTTTTTAAATTTTAAGTTTTTTTTTTTTAATTCTAAATTAAATTCAGCTTGTATTTAATTTAATTACTTATTTGGCTTAAATCAATAAATAATAAATTAAAGTAAAATATCTTAAATTGTTTTAAATGAATTATTTTGTAATATGTGAAAATGTATGCTAAATGCAATGCTTTACATTGCTAAAATATATCTATTAACAAATTATTATTATTAAATATAAAATATTATTTTTATGTATTTTTTTAATATTTATTTATTTAAACAAAAATTGTAAATTCTTTTTAATTTTTTTTAATTTTATTTTATTTATTTTTATTTGTTTATTAAATTTTTTTTTTTAATTTTATTTATATTTTTTAAAATTATTATTATTATTATTATTTTTTTTTTTTTTCAATTTTTATATATAATTATAATTAGCAAAATACACTTAAGATAAAAAAGCTAGAATTTTTATTATAATAAATAAAATCTCATTATATTACGACTTTTTTTTTTTTAAATATATATATTTTATCAATATATTTTTAATACTGCATATATCTGTCAAATATATGAATATTAAATTTAAATTAAATTTAATGCACAAAAATTTTTGAATCTAGAAGGCCACTCAGATCGTTAGAATCTATTTCCATATGTCAACAATCAGACTATTTCAGCTACTTTAGATAAATCTATATATCATTAATTAAAGTGCTTCTGCACTCAAACCCCTTTTGTGCCAAAGACATATTAGGTAACTAGATAATTAACTAGACTTTGAACAGCATGTTAAATGATGAATGAGTAATATACGCATTTGAGCATCTGTCTGTAATCTTGTAAGAGGCCCTATCATATATATATATATACTACTATCTCAATTCTCGTATCTGTTGGCCAACTGTTTCGGTTGTAACCCTTTTTCACGTTTGAGTGTCATGCAAAAGGCGCTACTGTTGGCAGTGGAAAATGCACTGAAGCATGCACAAATCGACAACAACAACAACAACAATGACAGCAGCAACAAAGGCAACTTGGAAAATGCTAAGTAGCAGCGATCAAAGCTAACAAAACAGCCACAAAAGGATGCAGCGATAATAAGGACAAGCAACGAATGCTATATAACTCCCCTACCTTCCTTACCCTTGCCCTCACCCTTCTTACACCCCGTTCTCCCTACTCACAACATTGTTTGTTGTTATTTGGTTGATCGCTTGAATGCCACGCAATGGATATGAGAATAATGCCAAGAAATGAGAAGTATATCTTTGAGATGCGAGCATTGCCGCATCTGCGGCCTCCATCACATATCACGATCACTTTTAGCAGCAGCGGTCGCGTCTTTGTCTTCCTATACAAAAAAAAAAAAAAAATGACTCAATCAGTTGGCTAGCGCTTATCCTTGATCCTGCTAAGCGCATGCAAATGCTTTTCCATTTCCACACGGAGACAGCCAACCAGAGGCAGCTGCAGTTCATATCATATTTTCCTACTTACTTAAGGCTCTGCCACCCTAAGAACTTCAGCTTTTGTTAGACTTGAGGAGTTTTCAATCAAATCGTTAACTTTACATATTTCGTTTGATTTTTCGATTTTGTTTGAATGTGATACATAATACGTAAATTATATAATTATATTAAAAGCAATAATACTATATAATATATATCTATACTACTTCTAGTAGTGTGGCATAGTATACGAATATAGTAATGCAGTAATATAGGGCTATAGCTTGGCCTCTAGCAGGCTTAAAATTATATATGTAAATATATTTGACTAATTAATACAATAAATACTTATATAAAATAAATAAATAAGTTTAATTATTTACTTTATTTTTACATTTTAATTTAAATAATATTATTAAAATTACTTCTAAAATGCTATTTGTATTTCTTCTATTTTTTTTTATTTAATTTATGATTTTTTATTTTTATAAACTCCTAATATTAATCATAATTCTATCGAAATATTATATAGTATATTATATATTGTTATTAGCATTAAGTTTAAGCCTCCAGCCAATAAAATTAATATATCTATATTAATAATATGTATATATTAATAATATATTTTTGTATTAGTTAATATTTAACGTATTTTGTATAATTTTTTTATTATATTTTTAAATGTCCGGTAGCTAAATTAAATAATTAATTTGTTTGTACGCAGTTAATATTAAATATTTATCTGCATTCCTTTTGATTAGCATACAAAATAAAATACCCAAAAATACCAAATTTATAACTTATCTATTGAGAAAAGATTATTATGAAATATAAATGGCTTCGAAAATAATTAAAATATATAATAATTGTGATACCGATCGCTTTTGTTGCACAACTTTATTACAACATTGTCGGGCATGAAAAAAATTACAATCTAGTTGGGTTCAATGTACGACAAGAATTCTTGAATTGACAAAAAGTTGGGAAAAGTGAAAGCGCTTCGCCAAGTGCTCGACATGCAAACGAATGCAGTGGAGCAAGCGAAAGGTTGAGAGAGAGAGAGAGAGAGAGAGAGAGAGGAGATGAGGTAGACTTGTCCGCTGTCCGGCCACATGACACACATGCAACAAACTAGTAAATGTGGAGAGGGCAGAGAGCACTGCGATTGGAGCATAGCAGATTTTGCATGCGAGCCATGCGAGGGCCGACAACAACAACAACAACAACAGAAAACGCTTCAGGCCGCAAAAAGCACAGTCCAAAATGTGCATAGAAGCGTAACAAACGAGACACAGCCAAACACACACACACACACATACAGAGAGAAGAGAGAACACAGATGTAGACACAGATGAGCGGAGCCGTCAGCCTCAGGCGTGGGTCAGTGGAGAAGGCAAAATAGCTTGGGCACAGGTTTATATATACATAACTACATATGCATTATATATATATATTTATACATATATGCAGCTAGTCTCTATGCCCTGTCTGTACAATTTATAATATTCTATTAGTTCCACGACCCGAACTCGAGCTGGAGACCGAGCCGAGGCAGCGCAGTTAGCGCAGATAATACATCCGTTTCCGGTTAAGCCCATATTTTTGTGTCATTTAGCAAGTAGAGAGTGGCAGAGAGAGTGGGCGATGGATGGGAGGGAGGGGGCAGGGGGTCGAGCAGCGAGTGCGACTGAAACAGACAGCCACAGATGCTGATGGCTAGACAGGCCACAATGCGAGTGACATGCAGCTGGCAGTCGGGAAAGATAGAAAGAGAGAGAGAGAGAGAGACTTGAGCGAGCTAGGGTTTATGTTTTTGGGTTTGGGCATGGGCACGGGCCTGGCATCAAGTGATGCGACAAGTGCAGTCGACGCTGCAACGTTGCTGAAGCGGAATCGTCAACGTTTCCGCATATTTCTCATTTCCACAATTAAACATTTGCGAGTTTAACGTTATGGAAAACTGCTGCGAGCTGCAAGCTGCAAGCTGCAAGCCACCCCTTGGCCAGCTTAGAGTGGGGCAATTTGGTCTGGTTGGGGTTTTGCTTCTTAGATAAATCAAAGCTGCAATTAATAATGCAGCTACGCTTGGTCCAGGGCAGCAGCCGCCCCATGAACACGGGAAGCTCAAATGGAGCTTGGCGCTTCAAATGCCATGTAATTATGTATGTCGCCCCCCATAGGCCCCACTCTCCCCTTAAGCAGCACCTGTTCGCGCCTGCCTTGACAGCGGAAGTTACGTTGTGCATTGTGCATCCACGCCGCACGCTCCTCCCCTCTGCTGGCACCTTATCTCTCTGTCTGGCTGTCTGGCAGTCTGACTGCGGGCAATGCCAAAAATTTTCCTCATCTGGCTGCAATTTTAACACTCAGCCATTAATGAGCTATGCAGGTGTTCCAGCTGTTCTCTTCAGCTGCTCACAGGTGAGCTTTGCCATGAATCACAAAGTTTGCAGCAACAGATGTGCAAATATTCGAATAGCTCGTAAATAGCTTTTTACTGCTGTTGTTTCACGCTCAGAATGTAAACAATTCATGAATTTCATAAACGTTTTGATTATTTATATACACATATATACATAAACTTTTGTTCAGCTTGACTAATTTGGCAATCAGTTTCAATTTTATTTTGAATTAAACCACAAATTAACATAATATAATTATTAAATTTGATAACATTTATTTTATGTTTCTGCCCAATTTCTGAACACAAATTTTCACAAAATTAAATAATTACTGTTTCGATTATATACACACTTAGCTAAAATTCAACATTTAAATAATTGCATAATTTGGTTAATTTATTATCGAAGTCAATTTTATCGGAAAAGCGCTTAAGTATGCTGGAATTTGCGTAATCCATGGAAATTCGCAATTGTTAATGACACATACATATTTTATATATATTTAATTATATCATTTTTTCTTTATATAAGATGTATTTATTATTATTATTATTACTATTATTATTATTATTATTATTTCCTGATTTTTTTTAAATTATGTTTTTTCTTATGTTATTCTATATTTATATTTATTGTTTTGTTATTTTGTCATTTTTATAATTTTTCTATTGGTTTTTTCTTCAGATATATATATATTTTTTAAATTTTTTATTTTAATTTTTTTTTACAATAAAATGAATTAACTTTATTATTTTTATAATTTTTTGCAATTTTTTCTCTATATTTTTATTACTTTATTTTAAAGTTGTTTTTTTTTTTTTTTTTTATATATTACGATGTAAAATATATTGAAATATAATTATATTTACATCTATTTCTTTAATTTTAATAATATTTTTTTTTTTTATATAAATTATTTTGATCAGTCTTATTTATGCTATATGGCAAAAATAAAGAGCTTTTTAGATCTCTTTTAGAGATCTATATCTATAGATTGTTTAAAAAATGTTCACATATATTTTTAGGGGGTAAATCGTTTGTGTGTCTGGCTCTATTTAAGAGCTATTGAGCCATTGAGGCGTGGGATGTGGAAAAGTATAGATTTTTGTTATATGTTGTCAAATAAGTTCCTTTTTTATATATATATATAATTGAAACTAATCAAAGTTAGGCTAAACGCACAGTATATAGAAAAAGAATATATATGAATATATGCAAATGTATATTTACGCATATTTATATAGATACATATACATATGTATATGCACATTAATCTATATCTGTAAGTCCATGAACTAAAATGCAAATTTCAACAACAATTGAAAGGGAAGTTCAAATCAAACTTACAGAATGACATGCAACAACAACAACACGACAGCAAAAACAACACGGCAACAACAATTATTCAGCATAGAATTTATGCCACAATAAAAATGTAAAAAAAAAAAAAAAGTAAAATAAAAATAAATTAGCGAAAATCCGGAAATTGTAACAAATTAACATTGGCGCGAATGTAATTAGTAACGCTATACTGAATGGCTGTATTGAATACCCTCGAGGCATTAGCATGCTGAAGCGGGGTATATTAAAATTTTAGAATTGGAAAAGCTATATTGATTATTTATTTACTTTAAGCTATTCTTAAATATCAGCAAAGGACTCTTAATTATAATTGTATAGTCGATGATTATATATTCATTTATTTACTCCAAAACAAAAATCTAAAAATTCGAAATTTCATTGCATAGCCTCAAGGAGTGTACGCTAATACGCTTTGTCACAAAAATATAGTAAAAATTTCAGTAAAATGTCCAGTAGGATGCAAAATGTTAAATAACATTGCAATGTTAACGAACTTAGTGGATCGTAAGCTCGTTGTTAAAAACAGCTCTATGATATTTGAGTGATGTTAAGTTGCTTTGAGAGCGATTACTGCAAATCATTACTCTTATTAAAACGCAGCTCGAAGAGAGCTGCAATGCAAGATTGTCTCCAGATTACGGAATTTTTAATAATCAAAGGTGTATTGATCAAAAAGACTTCCGAAATTTAAAAAAGTCAATAATTTTTAGAGTCATTTATATTTTATTATAAATATTGAAAACTAAACTTTAACGAAAAATATTGTATATTATTAAATATATTGATATTGCTGGGAAATCATTCAGGGCGCATTTGCTCAACTGCAGACGTCATAAAATTCTCTACAAGGTAAAATTACAATAAGTATTAAAATATTTTCACAAGTAATTTTAATAATAATTTACCTATAATTATTCCATGTGTAAGCAATATTTTATTTTTAGCATATTTGATAGTTTTTCTTACCTTTAGCATTTTCCAGAGGTCTGTTAGCTGAAAATAAAAAGTAGAATGAATTAAAATCTTTACTAATCATAATTTCTACAGATATCTTTAATTAAGAAATCAAGTGTAAAAGAAAAACAAGATAAATAAATAAAGAAAATATAAATAAATACAAATTGAAATAAAACAATTATAATAAAATAATAAATAATTCTAAATAAATAAAAAATAATTAAAATAAATGTTTAAAAATATATATACTCTATAAATTATATGTTAATTTTATCGTATTAAAAATTTAAATCAGTTATATGAATAGATTTAGAAACGCTAAAAATAATAATAAATTACATTTGTTAAATATATAATAATAATTGGCTTCAAATCAGATAAATTATCAAAATAAATTTATATATTCTTATTAAAGTTCAGAGAGCTATGTATTTTTTAAAAATATTTAAATTATACAGCTAAAATATTATATCAAGACACAATATGTATTTTAAATAAATTTAAAAATATGTATAGATAAATAAATAATTAAATCTTATTTTGAAAACAGTCAAATCTCTGCATATTTGACAGATATTATTATCATATTTAAATGCAAGATAATTTCTCACTTATGTAGATGTATTGATTAATAATCCCATTAAAGGTTTAAGCTTCATAAATATACATCGATTCAGACTTGAGCTAATATGGCCTTTTGGTTGCTCAGCTATTTTCCCCAGACAAACTCTGACCTACTGAGTTCAAAATACATCCACGCCCACACATGCTGCTCAGACCACAACAAAAGTTGGCCTAGACGAATGGCTGGCAGCACTTTGTCAATGCTCGAAGTGAATATATTTTTATTTTCATTTTTTTTTCCTTTTTTTCGTTTTGTGGGTGTTTGAATTTATTAGCGGTTATGGCGATTTTTGCACTCGAAACTCGAAAATGTGACTACGACGAATGCGGCAACTGGCGAGTCGGAGTGACATGCTTTGAATATTTGATTGATTTTCAGGTTATTAATATTTATGTATTTCGATTTTTGACTTGGCTTGGCCACATACCTACATACGCATACTTAGATATTCCATATATACATATATAAATGTATAATGTTTTTTTTTTTATTTGCAAAATGTTGAAATAAACACGTTGTATTGCCGCTGTTAATGGCCGCATAAATTGTTGTCAAAAAATTATTATTATTATTATTTCTTTTGCCTGTTTGTTTATTCATCATAACTCGAAGTTGTTGTTGCTGCTGCAGCAGCAGCGGCGGCGAAGGCGTCAGCCATCGCACGTGCCACAAGACCCGAAAAACAATTTTTGGGCGTCGTCGTCGTCTAATGCGTGCATTAGTCGACCAAATTATCATTAATGCCAAAAAAAATGAAAGGAAAATCAAACTACAAATCGTTTGTAGATCGAGTTGAGGAAAGGTTAAAAGCCTCCCACTGCCTATGCTGTTGTGTTCACATACCCTATGCGTGATTTGGCAGCAGTTAGCTTGGACAGACTTGTTGCTGAAAATATATTTAATATATATAGATTTTTGTAATGTTTTTGACTTTGACTTTATCTAACTTTACAGGGTATCTATTAGTTGAGTATTTTATAATTTTTTGTATTACTTGGCCTTTTCTGTTATTACGGTTGCTGTTTTTCGTTGGCAATATGCCCAAGGAAACCAGCGACGTCAATATCCTTTAGCTGCGCACATGTCTATGCTGTAAATATATATAAATACATGTAGAATATTATATATACATATATATATATATATATATATATATATATATATATATATATATATATATATATATATATATATATATATATATATATATATATATATATATATATATATATATATATATTATATCTGAATTGCAGTCTGAGCTTGTGCTGTGAGGGTGGACACAAATTGTTTGCTTTTAGTGCGCCCCTCACACGTGACTTCATAAATTGCTTGGGCAGCCTCATTAAATGTCTAAATATTTTGTTTTGACTCCATATGATGCATACAGGCATTAGTATGCCATCAATATAATAAGAAATAAATACATTTATGTATTTGTTTGCATATATAAATATATTCTGCATTTGATAAGTGAATCATATTATTAGCGAAAATTACAAATAAAAAAATTTAATTGTTATTGCTTTTTATATTAAAGATTTTCGAGAAAAATTAAAAAAAAAAAAAGAATTATAATTTTTAATTTATGTAGAAATTAAATACAAATTTAATTGTTATTGCTTTTCATGTTAATAAAACTCAAATTTGAGATTTTTAAATACGTCATTAAATAAATTCTGATCTCAGAGTAAGCCTATCCAATATTTGAATTTAATAATTCATAATTTCAATTATGAAAATATTATATTTTAACTTTTCATAAATTTTGTTTATAATTAAAAACAATAAAAAAAACATTTTAATAAATTAACGTGCCTGCAAAAATATTTATTCTTACAAACGAATTTTAATGTATAAAAAATTAAAAATTATATATTATTTATTTTATAGTAAAAAATTGTTCAGTTTTTCTTTTAGATTTTAACAAGAACCGAGCTTATAGATATATGTAAATAAATTTAAATTTATATAATAATAATATAATAATATAATTTTAGAACATAAAACATATTTAATTATATTTTCGATTATTTTATTTATTTTTTTTTTTTCTTAGAAAATATTTAATTTTATTTTCGTTTATTTTATCGATAAGAATTTTATTTAAAAAAAAATTGAATACAATATTCAAATTTAAAATGCTTTAACTGCTTTAATTAAATATTTGTGTGTTCTAATTTTTATCTTGAAAATACGCTCAGCCTTTATAGCATAAATGAATAAATACAAAAAATTAAAAATATTGATAAATTAAATATTGAAAAATCTACAGTATTTATACATTTAAAAATATATTTTTGTATATACATAACCATAATGATATATTTAAATATTTACAATAAATATTTACATATATATATTTATATAATAAAATATGTATTAACTAGTTACACACAAGCACGACCATTTCCGATCCTCGCTCAAAAAGTCTGAACAATGAATGAGTCAGCGCCCACTGAAAGTCAATTTATGTGTAACGTCGGCGCTGACTGTTTGCCCGGTTGCCATGGTTCATTAGAACCTATTAAACCAAGCCAAACCAAACAAAATAACCAACCGATGTAGCTGTAGGTGAAGCCCAGTTCCAGCTACTCATAAAAATTTCGCAGCTCATAAGCGCCAAAAAGGTTGAACCAGAGCCACAGCAACAGCAACAGCAACAACCACATCCAAATTCACATTCACATTCATATCCACATCCAAGCCGAAGAACAACCAGGTGAACGAAGCGTACAAAATCATTTCCTATTAAAGCGAACGGACATGGCAATGCGAGATGGTGGGAGATGTTGTTTGTACTCTGACTCTGACTCTGACACTGACTCCGAATCCGAGTCTGAGTCTGACTCGTAGCTGGAGCTGTAGCTGCAGTTAAAGTTGAGCTCAAAATGCGTGACTGCGACTAATGACCCGCACGTGTTCATGTTACGAGGGATTGGGAAGAGCGAGCGAGACTAGGGGGACGACGACGACTATGTAGCGAGAATTGATTACGATCTGCTGGACGCATATTAATTGTGCCACGTTTTTGCCTGTTGCTATGAAAAGGATACGCAAAGGATGCGACTTGCGACTTGCGACTTGTGACTGCTTCTTTTTTTCGTTTTTTTGGAGCCGCAACTGCGACTGCGCATATGATTAACAACTTAATGGTTTCTGAATTCTGACTGGAGCTGAGATTTCGTCGTCTACTTGGCGTGCGTGTGGCTGCAGGTAAACAGCGCATTTGTCTGCCACTCGATCGCCACTGCCATTGCCATTGCCATGTGGCTCAGGTGGGTCTCGCGCTCTGAGAACGCAACCAAATTTGTCACATAGTCGACGCCGACGCGAACTATGAATTATATATTTATTTCTATATATATATAAATATTGCCAGAGTCGTGTTGTTGATCTTATCCGTCCAGCGGGTGTGCGACCACGTATCTGCTTGGCTAGCTAGCTGGCTGGCTGGCTCCTATTAGCTTTTTTTTTTGGTGAAGAGTTTTGGCCCACACAAATGCCGTGGCGCACAAAAATGTTAATTAGCGCTAATTAAATAATTTATTATACACTATTTGAATTGTTGAACAGTTGTTGCTTTTCTCCGGCTGCCGTTGACAGCAGCGCAGTGCATAAATCATAATTTTTTTTTCCTTCTTTATCAGCTTATTAATATTGGGTAAATTTTGTCGAATTTGCCTGCAGCAACTGGTAGTTGGCTTTAAGCAAAGTATATAAACTTGTTATAGCATTAAGTCGCAGCTTTAAATATTTAATGTGATAAAAAAAACAACGAATATAATCAGATCATGGCTATTTTAAAAATCTCTACAATTTGCTTTGCAATATATATTTATACTAAAATACTTATTTAAAGACGTTTGAGTATAAGAAATAAATATTAAATGAATTAAAATTTTACTTAAAAATTTAATATTATATTTAAAAGCCAGAATATTATCATATAATATCATATACAATTTATAATTCATATTTCTATATTTTAATGTCTATTATAATAGTGCTAGAAAAAAACGTTCTGCACTTTCTAAATTTTACATATTTTAAATATTGCTTTATATCGCTTTTATTTGTTCCAAAAATATTTTAATATTCCCATTTACTAAGAAAAAAAGTCAAATAATATAATATTTTTAAGTTTTTTTTTTATTTAATTTAATTTTTATATATTTAATTTTTTCTTCACACAATTAAGACTATTAATCAAAGGTAAACTAAATTGAATAATATTGGAATAAATCGGATTTAATTTGATATAATTATTAACATAATAATTTTTAATAAATTAAGCTTAAATTAAATTAAATAAATATATAGAATATATTTAATAACATATTTAATATATTTATTGATATATTTAATAACATATTAATTTATTAAGTCAAAGCTAAATTAAATTGAATGAATATGGAATTTGAATGTAATCTTATTAACATATTAATTTTGAATATAAAACCTGAAATGAAATTTAATAAATATAGAAACTTTGAATCTGATATATTGAATAACATATAAACAAATTAAATCAAAACTAAATTAAATTAAATAAATATAGCATTTGAATCAGTAATATTTAATAACATATTAATTTATATTTTTAGTTAATTTTATATAATTTTTTAAATAATATATTTAACTACTTATTCTGAGAAAGAAATATAAATATAGCAGAAAGTTAACATAAACTCACGAAATATTATTCAATATACATATTAGCTGAACGACATAGCCAGAAACTAGCTAACTAACATCGAGTCTGATTAATTTAAAATAATTCAATTAGCTAATTTTTATCATACATTAAAATATCTATACATTTAAGAGAAAAAATTTAAAAATGCAACAAAAACTAAGTGTGATTAATGTAATGTAAATTTAGTAAACCAGAAACCAAAGCAAATATACTATAGAAATTTGCATACTATGAAAATGACTAAGCCCAATGCGAATTGCTATCAATCAAGGAAATCTTGATAAGATCAAACAAGCGCCAGCATTAAATAAATGTGAATTGTATTTACTCAAAAAAAAAGAGAGTAGAAGCAAAGCTGAAATGTGTAACAGAAGCTGGCTCATCAAACAGTCAGCCAGCCAGCTAGCCATGTAGTCAAGGCAGTCCAAGTTCCTTAAAGGTAACATGACTAACTATAAACGCAATTACCTAGACAAACGGCAGCAGCAGCGGCAACAAAGGCGACTACATGCCACACCAGAGAGGGAGAGAGAGAGAGAGAGCGAGGTGGCTAAAGTGGACTTGCAGTCTACTACCAAGTTACTCGAGTTACAATGAAATTTGTCTGTGGCAAGTAAACATTGCCACCGCATGGCAGCAGTTGCGCAGGCGTGCAACCAAAATGGCGTACAGTAGCGCTTGGCGTATATACAACCATGTATATACATATATATAGCTAGCCATGGGGTTTCTTTCCGACAAGACAGGAAATCCAGAATCCAGCAAAAGCCAAAGCCAAAGCCATGAGGTATGTGTTGGCCGCACGTCTTTTGCTAATAACCGTCATAAATTTGGAGCGGCAACAAATTGAAATTAAACGAACGCAAAACCGAGACGAAGGCATGAGGCAGCCGCAGAAAGCAATCAGGGCCAGTGAGCGAGAGAGAGAGAGAGAGAGAGCAAGGTAGATAGTGAGGATCGTGATTTTGTGTGGGTAAAGTTAAAGGCAAAAAAGGTGCAAAAATATTGTAACTACTTTGTTGTTGTCATGTAGTTAGCACTTGAAGATTTATCCGCATGAATTAATTGCGATCTTGTTGCCCAGATGACCAGTTGCCCAGTTGCTCGTTCAGCAGCAAAATGAAGATCCTTTCCAGCAGCCACATGTGGCGCACGAAAAGACTTCTCTTTTTTTTGGGGAGGGTGAGAGGGGGGGCCCTTATCAAATTAAACGGTAGCACAGCTGGAGCTGATCGCCGGTCAGCTACTTGTTGTTGGCCATACAGAAAATTATGACAATTATGGTCTGCCATAAATTCAAGACGCGTCGGTCAACATCAAGCGCTCCCTCACACTTCCCCAACGGGCCCCTCTCAATGCCGACGTTCTCTTTAGGCGATCGATGGCATTATTCATTGGGCGCATTGATATTGTTCTCATAATGCTCGTAAATCAAACCGTATTTGATGTGTCAGAGAGCCACAAGCCGTTGAACTGATCAACGATCAGCGATCACTGATCAACGATCATTGATACGACGTTGATCGTCGATCGCCGATCACCGATCACCGATCGCCGGCGACAACATTATTAGGCGAGATCCTCACAATCATTCCGCAGTCATTCGAGCATTCGCCCGATCGCCGCACCGATCGACACTTATGACATTATGGATTATGATTATGGCGCTCGCGTGCTGTTTATGTATGCCAAACGAATAACGCAAAATATCTTCACAGTTTCTGTACAAGCTTTCGCTTTTTTAAATACTCTATGCTCAATAAAATGTTGGCTTTACTTTTTGGGTATATATGATACTGCAATTGGAAGAGAACCTGATCAGCAATGTAATAAGCAAGATTGTAAGTTGAAAATTAATTTTAGGAATTATATATGTCAATGCTAAGATAACAGAGATAAAATCGTAAATATAATTAAATTATAAATATTACTTAAGTTTCAGATTAATAAAATAAACTAATATATTATTCAAAAAATCAAATTTAAAAACGAAATATTTATATATGTATATATTTCTAATTAATTTCTTTTTCTAAAAGAAAAAACTTCTTTTTACATACTACATGAAAGTAACAAAAACTAAATAAATTTCATTTAAATACTTTTTTTATTTATTCACATTTAAAAATAAATATTGTTTTTTTTTTTTTTTTTTTTTAATGAAGTAAAAAAGTGTGAGTTAAATAAAAAAAAATAAATATTTAAATAACTTAAATAATAAAATTGGGGAAAAAATAACAAATTATTATTATTATTATTTTTTTTTTTTAATAATAACAAAATTAAAAATCTTTTTTTTAATTTTATTTAAAAAAAGTAAAAAAATTATAAATTAAAATACCAATTAAAAAAAAAAAAGTATATAAATAAGAATTAAAAATAAATAGATAAGCAAAGGCGAGACATAAAATTGGGCAAGCTACAAAAATAATTTTAGCAGCTCAGCTGACTCAGCGTGAAATTTAAATAAAATAATTACCGAATTACAAAGTAATTATTTTATTTAAAGTTTAATCTGTCAAATGCTAAAATTAATTTTAGCTTTACATTATTTCTTCAAATTTGTGTGATTAATTTAAAAATTATGTTTGAGCTGAAATGAATTGCTTCCATATCTAATAAGAGCTTGTTTGCTCTATTACAGAGTATCTAAGCAGTCGTGCTGGCATCATGAATGCATTGTCTACTAAAATTTTTTGGTGTGCGACGTGGCAAACGATGGCGATGCCCACTTGGATCAACGAATTGTCGGATCGATGGATCGTTCATCAGCATGCGTTGCAGGCGGCGGCGTTGGCTGCTGATCAATCAACGCCTTTAAAAGTGACTGAAACGGCAACAGCGACGCCAACTGCGGCAGCGACTGCAGTTTCTTATTGCGCATATTGCAGGCTCTGTGTGCCGTTGCGACGAGGCTCACTTCATTTTGGCAAATACATTTTCGCGCATTTCGCGACGTTTACAAATTACCGCCATTAATTAAGCAAAAAATGCACGCACCGCCGACGACGACGACGTCGACGTCAGCGTCGTGTAGGCGAACCCAAAAATCAGCTACCAGCTCCAACAGCGACTCCGGCAAAGGCTTGGACAGACTCGTTCTGTCTCGGACTGTCTGCTGTCTCTGTGTCTGCGACACTGACAGTGGCTATGCCAGTTGGACAAGCTGCCAGGCACCGCATCCAACACATAATAATCAGCGGGTGGACAGCAACAGGATTGGCATGCGCTTGAAATTAATTACCCCCAACCCCCAGGCATTCTCTTGTTGTTGCTGTTGCTGCTGCTGCTGTTGTTGCTAATTAAGTTGTTTGCATTTTGAGTTATTGAACTGCGTTGCGACTGACGGGCTGCCAGTTCTGATTTTGGTCAGCCAAAATACGTGCCGCAATGCGGCCCAGAGCGGAAATGCAGCAGGGAATGGGCCGAGTATTTTTTGGATATAGTCGATTAGAGATATACATAAATGGCATTTAAATGAGATTTGAAAAATGTTAACTAAATTTGATGAATTTGAAATAAATTTATTAATAATTCAAGCAGTTTAAATGTTGCTTAGCTATATATACATATTTTATATCTATATTTTAAAATATCTGTTGACTTATTAAATTTGATTGAATAAGTTTTATGAAAGAATTACATTAATTACATTTTATTCAATTTTTTTTTAATTTTTATGAAATAAATAAAATTTAAATTTTATAAAGACTAAATTTTTAAACTGGAAAAAAGTAATAAACAAAAAATAATAATAATAATAAAAAAAAAATTAATAAATTAATTTGTAAATTTTATAAATACTAAATTTTAAAGCTGAAAAAATAATAATAATAATAAAAATAAAAAAAGTTATATTTATTTAAACAAAAAATTAAAAAACAATTTTAATTATTTTATTTTAAAATTTAAATTTAAAATTATCTGTTGACTTATTAAATTTGATTGAGATTCACATGAATACGTTTTATGAATGAATTAAATTAAATACATTTTTTTTTAATTTTATGAAATAATTAAAATTATTTGTAAATTTTATAAAAACTAAATTTTTAAACTGGAAAAAAAAATAAACAAAAAATTATAATAATAATAAAAACAAAATTAATAAAATAATTTGTAAATTTTATAAATACTAAATTTTTAAACTGAAAAAAAAAAAATAATAATAACAAAAAATATAAAAAAAGTTACTTATATTTATTTAAACAAAAAAATTTTAAAAAACAAATTTTAATTATTTTATTTTAAAATTTAGTCATATATTTTACGGGAGATACAAAACTTATATTTATAATATATATAATAATTACATAAATATTTATATAGGAGTAAGTATATTATCATATATGTACATATCTATATATTCTACAAATAAGTATAACAACATTCAAAGATATTTATTCATATATGCACTCTAATCACAGTTTACTTGCCTTAACCTACACCCACACCCACACCCACACCCACAACGTTTTCGTTCTGACTCACTGTGGCGTGTGGCAGTGCCTCCCTCTGTTGTGCGCTTCCTCCCAATCCACTGCGTCCATCCGCACAACTCAATTGCTTTACTTAGTTGTCAAGCTGCTGTCCGCCTGGTTGTCAAGCTGCTGCCCAAAAGGCATTTCAGTTGCACTTGCTGTGGTCAGCTGCACGAGTGCAATGCATATCGCGTGCTCAGCTCGAGCTGCTCACTGGACCATGGCTCCAACAGCAACAACAAAGAAATTAAAGATGCGGCATGGCTGTCAACGCATTTTGTTGATACTCTTATTATTGTTGTTGTTGTTGTTGTGTCGTATAATTAGTGTCTGTGTCTCCAAATAAATCAGTTGACGTCAGCTGACAGGCAGACGGACGACACTGGACAGACAGCCGGACAGCCGGACGGAAAGCCAGACAGGGCTTAGAGGAGTTGCGCCCGTGACTATTCCAATTTGTTTTTTTGTATCTTTTTAAGGGCCTCGTCGAAAGGGGTCGAGCTCTTGATTTGTTTCATAGTCGAACATAGTTGGGTTTATTTATTTTATCAGCGGCTGTCGCTGCTGTGATTTAAGTGCCTTTCCACAATGTCCAGATACATTTTCATGTCTTTATTTAGTGTGTGTGTGTTATTGGGATTTTCTCAATAGGCTTGTTTTTATCGAAATCTGTTGGAATGGTGCAAAAGGCGTTTTAATTGAGTTTAAAATGTATAGGAAAAAGTATTTGATATATTGTATAAAAGATATAAATAAAATAAATATATAATATACAAAAAAAAAAAAAATAGTTTATCATAATTCAATTTCAATTTTAATATAAATTGATAAAATATAAATTTCAATATAAATTTTGTAGTTTTAATATAATATAAATTGTGTAATATTAAATTTCAATTTTAATATAAATTGTGTAATATTAAAATTGGAACAGAAAAAATTACATTTCTTTTTTTTTTTAATTTCTTATTACTATCCAAGTTGTTATATTTAAAAATTGCTTTTAAAACAATTTAATTATTATAAAATTATAGAAATACTGATTTTAAATATATAGTTCATAATTTTAAAATTATAATACAATATTTTTTTAATATTTTAAGTTCGTTTCCATCTAATAAAGTCTGTGAGATTATCTAAAAAACATACAAAATATGTTATTTTTATTTCAAAAAAAAGTTTTTATTGATATATGTCAAATATTATTTATAGTAATTTCTTATAAAAATTATAATAAATAAATAAATAAATATTATAAATAAATAAATATTATATTATTATAAAAATGTATTTTTATTTATTTATTTATTTTTATTTTTTTTTATTTATAAATTTTTTTTAATAAATTAATTAATAAAAATATTAATAAAAATTGTAGTTTTCCATTTCTATCAATAATTTTTATTTATTTATTTATTTTTATTTTTATTTTATTTATTATTATTTTTTTTTTATTTAAAAAAAAAATTTTTTTTTTTTATAAATTTTGTTTTCTTTAATTTTAAATCAGAATAAATATTTTTCAAATTCCACAGCATTTTTCTTTGTATTTTTTTAAGAACACACATCTCATTTTTGACCACTGTGTTGCGCTTTCTGTCTATGCTAATTAGTATGTATGTGAAAATGTATTTTTTGTTTTATTTTTTGGGTTTCTTGTTTGGTGTTTGATTTCAATTAAGCGATGTCGCGTGTTGCCGAGTTCCATTGACTGCGATAGGGATAAGATAATAAGTTTTTCTCTTTCAGTAAAAGCTTGTAACCTGTCGGGAAGTTATAGTTGCTCTTAGCTTGGCATTAGCAGCCAATCTAATGCGACACGAGCTGCCCCACTTTAAAGGCTGTAAACAACAATGCCACATTATGGGGCATCAGGCGTTATCAATAAGCACATTAATTTGATTAATAACCACCTGCAAATCATTTCCATGCCACGCACAAAAGACTTCCAAGCTGATAAAAAAAATCAAGAAGAGAAGAGATGAAAAAAAGTGAAAAAAAAAAACGTTCAATCCCCTAAGTAGCAAAAGTGTCAGCAACAAATGCTGATGATGCCGATGCCTGATGATGAAATGGATGAAGAAATGCCATTACGGCCAGCAGCCGGCAGTCGGCAGCCGCATCAATGCCACAGCAAGGCAATTTACACATCGACCTGCCACACACAAACACACGTACATGAATATACACACGCATACACATACATATATGTGAATGCATATAAAGCAATCGAGTTGGCAACCCTTTCGCTGCTTACACACATAAATCGCTATCTTTATGGAATTTTTATGGGCAATCTCCTCACACACACACACACTTTCCTCACACTCTCACACTCTCACACACACCTAATCGCACAGCAGCCAAACTAATACAGCGCTTCCTTTGCATTCGCGCTGCCAACAGATTTGAAATTGCCCGCAAAAAGGAAGAATAAGGAAGAAGGAGCTAAATAAAGGTGCACACGACACCTGCGCATCATCATTATGTGGGTGTACGCATAGGTTAAGTGGTACATTCTCCCTTCATTTTTTTTTTCGCGGCGGGTAGTTTGGGTCTGGCGTTAAAATTTCCTGCTGCTGGCAGCGCAATTTGTTTTGATAACCAGCTGAGAAAAAATGAAAAAAAAAAAAACTGCCTGTCAAAATAACTCATAGATACAGGATATTTCAAGTATCCCAACCCCAACTACTACCCTTTGAAATACCTTTCATTTAATCTTTAGCGGCTGCAAGGATTATGTTGTCTACGGATGAGCTACTGTATTGGAGAATTAAATCCCAACGAGATTTTTTTTAAAGCGAAATTCGAGTATATTCTTTAATCTGTTAAGAGAATTATATAATTTTATACTTAAATACTACTTGAATTTGAGTGTATTGAAACCTGTTTTTTTATATTTTATATTTATATTTTAATAAATTTTATATCATTTTTTAAATTCTTTTTAATATATTTATTTTAAGTATTCTATGTCCTATTTGCTTGCAGTGTATACTCACACTTCCCATACCCATTCCATTCCATTCCATTCTCTCTTCTCATCAAATTCTTAATTGCTCTCGTTCGCGAGCAACTGAAGTGCAGCCAAAATTATCTATGTATTTTATGACAAGCAAAGTCACTCACACAATGTCCACTCTCTAAAGACAGCTCCCACGCACTCATTATTAAAAGCGACTCTCAGAGAGCAGTTCATACATACTGAGCTATTGATGCGCTAATTGGTGCAGAAATGCGTGAGAGAGTGGAGTGGAGTGTGGGTGCTCTCGCGTTCAGTTCAATGTATCTGCGATCCATCTTAAGCCTCCATTGCATTCTGCGTGCTCATTAAATTCTCTTGAGTAGAATTTTGCATTTAGGTATTGCTGAGCTGCGCTGAAATAAATTATGATATGATAATTAAGGCGATCATATAGCAGCGACTGCCTGTAGATAATAGAATTAAGTAATTGATTTTAATAATCAAGTAAAATAATGCATGATATTTATATTAATACTTGTGATATTTTTATAAATAAATATCATGTATTCATTCAATTCAGGATTGTACGTAGTTTAACAACAAAGTACGTGCACATAGTCTCTGATTAAGGCCAGAGCTCACGAGCAACTAAATGCTACAGAGAAAAAGTTAAGAATTATGTTAAGTATTTACTGCAATATAATGTCCACTTATTAAGCACTCAAATTGGATCCTATCCATGCTCTCATTATCCACACTGCAAAGCTGTGATCTAATTGGTGCACAAACGTGCGAGTGTGGGAGCGCAAGTGGATCCTCTCAAAAGCTATTAAGACGGCACTCAAGTCAGATTCTAAGCTGTGGAACACATATGATGGTCTGCATATTCTATGCGCCCTTCTGTGGACTTATTATTAAGCTTTCGCTCAGAGAAAGGAACTTAAATGTAAGTGAATGTAGAATGTGGCGTCTGAGATCAAAATGAAAATGCTTGAGTAATAGAGTGTAAAATTTATTATTATTGATAATAATAATAATAATTGATATTATATATAATTATATTTGCATGATGCATTGGATCTTCTCTAGAACTATTCAGCAGCGCTCAGCTGTTGAGTTGTGCAGCACGTGGGAGGGTCTACGCACTCTGCGTGCTCATCTTTGGATTCTATGTTAAGCTCTGTTAGTGTATGGGTGCATGTGTGTGTGTATGTAGCTTAGACATGCAAATTCTATTGGTTGAGCAAGTGCGCCCTTCTTACAGTTGCCAATTCTGCTGCAGCTCACCACGATTGAGTAATACAGAGTCTTTTAACAGTGGCAGCTCACACATACAATAGCACATACGTATTAACATTTAAACATATACTTAAAACTTCCGCTGACAACTTACATATTTCAATAGATCTAAATACCATATTCGTGTATATACTGTGCCTCACTTTTTCATGTGGTCTACATCAGTTCATCGTCGCCTTCTGGCCTAAGGCTATCGAGCAAAACCATTTAAGCACCATTTGTTAAGTGAGAGTACTTGGAGTACTTATGGGTTTTAGTTACGCGACAAGGACATAAGCAGCGATTGCAACGCCTTACGGTTGTCCTGCGAGTGACGCCTCTGGGCTCCGTATTCGGTTACCAGACTGCTCGACCAAGAGGGTTGAGTCTGGCTATAGCTATCTCTATATATTGGATGGTGTGGCGATTAGGCATAGGGCGAGACGCAGCTTACTTGCCCAAGTATATGTATTTATCGATGGACGCGTGTCTGTTTATTAATTGAAGTATTTGTTCTGCCATGTATGTGTGTGTGTGTGTGTATATGTGTTGCCGCCTGTTGTCTATTTGTTTTTGTTTCATTTTTTCATGGTTGTTTTTGTTGTTGTTCGCATGTCGCGTCAACACTTGAAACTTGAAACATGCCCAGCTTGAAGTGCTGCAGTTGTTGTTGTTGTTGTTGTTGTTGCTGCTGCTGTTGGTTCGGCAAAGAGATATTTTCGTCTTCTTGCTTAGTTCGTCCGTTGTTTACATTAACCAATTAGCGGGGGTGGCGAGAACCTTTGACATTTTATTGACATTTTGTGGTCTCATATTTGCTTTGACAGACACACGCTTTTGTCACAACTACTATGTGAACATGTGTGTGTGTGTGCGTGTGTGTGTGTGTGTGAGATTGTGCGTCAATATGATATATGTTTACAGCTGTACTATGAACGTGTGTTTATGCCATCGAAAACTATAGCTTGGAATGGTAAATAAAAATAAAGAGAAATAGTATTTGGAAATATACGAGTTTATATTATTTATTAAAAAAAAAAAAAAGATATTTAAAAGATTGGTAAAACAAAAATAAATAAAAAAAAAATAAAATAAAAAATAAAATAAAAAAAAACATACGGATTAATTTTAGTACTAATCAAGAGCAATATATTTAACTATTTGTCAAAATAAAGAAATTTTTTGCCTTTTTCAGCACTAAAATTAATGCATTTTAAAGATAGTTACAAAAAACCAGTGTCGAACGTGATAAAACGTTGACTTTTCTGGAGAATTATATTATATAATTAATTAATTATATTATATTATATTATTTTAATATAAAATATAATTAGAAAACATATTTAAATTTGTTATATAAAATATAATTAGAAAACATATTCAATTATCAATATAAATTTACAAATTCCAATATAAAATATAATTACAAAATATTTATAAAAAAAATTAAAATTACATAAATTTGTATTATATAATATAATTAGATAATATGAGTTTACAAGATTTTATATGTCTAAAATGTACGTTTTATATAACTATTTAATATTTATAATAATATTTAAAAATATGCACTAAACAATTTTTTCAATAACTAAAATAAAAACAAAAATTTACATATATATTTACATATATACAATATTTATTATTTATTTAGAAAATATACAATTTATGTTATATAAAAATTATTTAAAAAAAAAAAGAGTGTGACATAAGATATATACAAAACAAAATGTGTAAATTATATTAAAATTTTAAAAACATTTCAAAAGTAAATATGTTAGAATTTATTTAAATATTATGATATCATTGTAGAAAATACCATACAAATTCCATATTTAAATTAAATTTTAATTTAATTTTTGATTTTTAATTTTATTATTATTTCATACTTTTCTATATTTATTTATTTTATTTCAATATTAATTTTATTAATATTTATTTTAGTTAATATAGTGAACATATAATATAATATAACAATCAATATAAATGTTGCTTTGAGACTTATAAAATTAAATAAAATGTTATTAAATGCAAGCTCAAATAAATATTCAATCAACTTCGTTCTCTCTCACTCTCTACAGAGAGAAAATGATAGACAGGTAGAGAGACAAAAATAGATACAGATCAGAAATAGATACAGATCTGTTTTTGTCTCTCTATCCATTTCTATCTATTTCTATCTCTCTCTCTCTCCCTCTTTCTTAAACGAACTGCTAGTCCACTTTAAGCATCCAGTTAACAGACTCTCGACTGCAGCTTCAAGTCTAGCAACGCATTAAAGTTGCTGCTGCAGCATCGACAACAACAACAACAACAACAACATTAACATTGGAAAAGCGAAATTCTAGCTCAGATTTAGCTGGCCCTTTTTTTAGCAGCGCTTGGCTCTTTATCGATTTATTATAAAACTGTGAGCTAAATGTGCTCACACTCGCTACCCACTCTCCTCCCCCCTCTCTATCTAGCGCTCTCTCCCTCTCTCTTACCACTATCGCTTGGAAGCTTCTGCTTGCTCTCTGGCCAGGGGCTGCTGACACATCAAACATTGATGTGGATGGGCGTTTGGTCGCCTATGGCAAACCAATGCCACACCACAAGCTATACACACATGCCACGCCCACTACACACAACGACAACAACAACAACAAGGGCAGCAGCAAGCAAGTGCGATATAAAAAAATTGTAGATATACTGCCGTAGCCTGGCATATGTGTGTGTGTGTGAGTGTGTGTGTGTGTGGTGAAGCATTGAAAAAAAGTAAAGAACTTCGACAGACGGAAACAGGAAACCGGAAGTCCATCTTGCTCACAGTGTCGTCGACAGCAACAGCAGCAGCAGCAGGAGGTGGAGTGCCGCTGGAAGTGGGTGTGGCAGCAGCCAAGATATTTTTATGCGTTGAAATTTTTCAGCTGGACCAAATCACACACATACATCATAAATACACACACGTGCGTCTGTGTGTGTGTGTGCAGAAATCAGAGCCGCAACTTCAATAATCATTATCAGCAGCGCCCCTTGCACCGTCATCATCAACATCATCATCATCATCATCATCGGCATCATTATCATTGGCAACATCATGTTGCGGAAACAGATAACGCACGGACACGGCACGGACACGACGCGGCATGCAGCGGACGTTGTTGCCACATAACATTTAATGCTGTGATAGTTGGCCCTGGACGTGCCTCGCCGCCCCCTGCTCCCCATTTGGCCAAGACGACGACGACGGCGACGACGATGCCTCGGCGCTTCAAATTGAAATCAATGATGCGCGAGCTTATGCTACATTGCCGTTGTCTCTCTCTCTCTCTCTCTCTCTCTCTCTCTCTCTCTCTCTCTCTCTCTCTCTCTCTCTCTCTCTGCTGGACTGGACTGCCAAGCACTAATGTAGCACCCGCAGCAACAGCAGCTGCCTCTCAGCTGCGGGTGTCGCTACCGGCGACATGGCCCCCGCCCCCCCGACTCCTTCCACGACAAGGGCAACAAATGATGCGAAAAAATTGCCAACCACTCGCATGGCAAGCATCTATATATCTATATACATATATTTATGTGCCAAAAAAAATATGTCCGTGTTAATGTATTGGCAATCTGCAGGCACGGTAGAAACTGTATAAAATTGCAGCAAAATATGATAACACCGGAATTTTCGATAGCCAAAGCAATTGCTGTAGGGTTGAAGCGCCAAACGTTTAAAGTGTCTTAAAAATCTTAGGCACTTTTGCAAACATATCAGAAAAATATCTATATAACTCTGAGACATTTTTCGATCTCTGCGCCTATTGCGACTACCATTACTATTAAAATTATTATTACTATTAATTATATTTTTTTTAATTTACTACCAATTATTAATATTAATATACCCTACTTATGTTCACACTTCAACGCAAATACATATATTTATAGTAATTTACACGAAACATGAGTAGACCCCCACTCCAATCAAAGCGAGAGTTCGCAAGCAACTGAGTGCAGCGGTCAATGTATTAGTGTATTAGTATTATTATTGCTGCTCATTTAATACTCCATATTCCAAAGCTCTCAATGCACGCTGTGATCTAATTGGTGCAGCACTGCGCGTGCATATGTGTGTGCACGTGTGTGGATCCTCTCAACAACTAATGCAAAAGCGCTCAGCTCAGATTCTTGGCTGTGGAACGTGCGCGATGGTCTAAGCGTGCAGAATGCTTGTCCGTGGATTCAAAGCTTTAGAGTGAACTTTTGCACTCAGAGCATCTGCTTGAGAATGTGACTTAAACAAGCTGTTTAGCCCAAAAGCAAAAATGCCAAAGAGCAGAGTAACGCTAACAATTAGATTTCAATAATCAAATGATATTTACATATTCGTAATTAATACTTATATGTGCATATATATTCACATATGCAAACAGTTTACTCGAAAAACGGATATGCAATGGCTTTGATCAAAGCAAGAGTTCGCACAACCAAGTCCAGCAGCCCACACGCAGTAGCCGCTATTCTTTGCACTGAGACAAAAACAACTCAATTATCACTCAACTAAGATAATTCCCACGCTCTCATTATCTATACTACTAGCAGATAGCGTGTGTATATATATGTGTGTGTGTGCGTTTGGATCCTCTCAACAGCTATTAGAAGCGCTCTTAGCTGTTAACTTGTGGAATATGTGGGAGGCATTCAGTAAGCACTCATTTTTGGATTTTATGTTAAAATCGGTTGTTGTGTAAGTGTGTGAGTATATGTGTGTGTAGCGTAGATATTTAAATTCCAAATATAGCTTTTAAAGAGAAAAATAATATAAATATTATTTATTTTTTTATTTATTAGTATTTATATAAATTGTAATACATCTTTTCAGATAGTTTGTCTTAATGTTAACATTTTTGCTTGTACAGTTTTTTTGACATATAAGTTTTAAAAAATACTTTTAAAATATTCAAAGCATTTTAATCTGCATTCCACACACTCTAAAAATTAAGGACCATTCAGAAAAAACTGTATAGAGTTAAAAATTCCATTCATAAGAAGAGAACACTAAGCCTTAAATAAATATGCAGATATTTGTTACTTAATGCATAAATATTTATAATTTTGTTGTTAATATATTTTATACCAGCCAGCATTCATTCATTCTAACTAAATATGGTGGGATTTCATTTATACTGTCTTTAAGTCGCGACACCACTTAATATTCTACACTATTATTGTCAGCACATTGTTAACAATTTAATCTTAAGTTGCCGCCATTCATGAAGTTCAGTTTTTAAGATCGCCTTTTGTAACATAGAGAACTTGTCAGTCCACATTCGGATACCTTGGACAAATAAAAGCTTTCAGCAATAAAACAAAAAAGGTATTAAGATTAGGCATTAAGTAAATTATTGATCGACTGAGAGATCGTCTGAACAATGCATACTGATATTTAATGAACAATATTAAGGGACAGTAATAAAAACAAAATTCATAATTTTATTTAATTTATATTAAATGTATAATATAATAATTATTTAATGAACAATATTAAGAGCCAATAATAAAAAAAAAACTCATAATTTTATTTAATTTATATTAAATGTATAATATAATTATTAACAATTATCAATAATTCATAAATCTAATTTATTTATTTTTTTTTCTATTTATTTATTTTACTAATATAATTTGGTTTCAATTTCCATATGCAAATTTAAAAAATTGCCAATTAAATAATTCAAGTGTGTGCGGATTTATATTAAACTAGCAAACCCGACGAACTCTGTTTCGCCACTAGATGGATCCCTATTTGGGGATTAAAATATGAAGAAACATTTTTTTTGTTTTTTTTTTTTTTTGTTGGATATTTGAAAAGGCTAAATTTGATTTCATTTCACAACTGTAATGAATTCATTTCGATTACAAAAATGTAATTTATTTGAACTTCTCAAATTAAAAAATTACAGTCAATCTAAAGTAAATACTGAATCGAAGCGTGTTCGCAAATTATCCCTTTCATTGCAGTGCTCTTTGGTAAACCACATTATTTGTTTTTTGATCTGACGTTAACACAAACAAAGCGGATGGTTTCCCAACTCGTGAACACGCAACGTATAGCTGCAGAATGAGAATAAAACAAAATTTTTTTAAATAAGTAAGTTTTCCAACACCCTTGTCAGAAAAAAATCATTGAAGACTGAACAACATCAGTTTAGGATACACTCTGATTAATTTATGAATCGGATTTTCATTCAAGCACTTTGTGGTAAATTGAAATTGACCATGAGAAAAACACGCATAGATTGAGGCCACAAATAGTCAAGGATTGGCCCTGTGATTTGTTGATCGTCATGGCGAAGGCAAGACGAATCGGGAATTGCATTCGATTACACTCAAAGGGCATATCTGTTAAGATCATCGGAATCCTTAGAATAAGAACTAGCTCATCTTTAAATTTTCCTTTGAGTATCGACGCGTGAATCACATTGCTCAACAGTTTTCTTATCACCAAACGCGTTCCATTGCACAGTTTTGGTTGGTTTAAATTTCTTTTATTGGCTCGGTAGCCAACCTTAAACTGTGAATTGTGCAGTGATAAACCAGGCACATCCAAGGAGTTCCAAAATTCAATTGGATAATTAGTGGCTTCTTCGTCGTTTGTAACGCCTCATATGAACGATGCGTTTCATATATTCTTTGTAGTCTCCCAGTATTGCGTCGTGCAAGCACAATATCAGGTGTTTCCAAGTTTTCACCAACAATCAGGATTGCCATTTCATCAATTGTTGGAGCATAAATGTGCGTTCATGTGTTCCAGCTGGGCTTTTATCTGCTCTGATTACAACTGTCATCACTTGGCATGCGCTCTAAAGCAGTCTTGAACGGCCTGACCAATGCATGATGTTCATGAAGCATTTGCTGCAAATCTTGGAGAATCGCTCTTTTCATAGCTGTGTTGTTCTCTTGACGCTGGTCAAGTCGTTCTTCCATATTGCCCATGAACTATATTTACAAGAATTTGTGCTGTGCATCTTCAATAGGTGGCAATGAGCCAATGCGATGGCAAATCTGGCCTTGAATCTGTAAATTCATAGCCATAGAAATATAACAAACTACATTCCAATTTTTTTTTAACGTAAATTATGTTAAATGTCGGATTATATCCGTGTTCCTCAATAATTTCCGCTCCAAATGAAGTCATTTGGCAACAGGCATGATTCTAGTGTTTCGCCATAAAGCAGGGAACGCAATGGCTCTGTTGGCGGGACCACAAATGGCAATGTCACTTTACCACTAAGGCAGCACAAACCGGGCGTTTCACCTGCAAACTGGCAAACAACGTCCATTGGACCAATGCAAACTAAAGGATGCAATTCGTAGTCGATGGTGCAATCATATCGAAACGCTGCTCGATTCAAATCAATACTTGAACCATTTCTTCTTGCACTTCAAAGATTATTCCTCTGTTCAGCTGTACGATAAGCTCGACGATTTCTCGTTTCTGATCTAGCCGTTTCACGGGCTGCCTCTCTTTGCTATTGTCTTTGTGAAGCACGAATTAAGGGCCTTCTTTGCTGCATACTGACGCGGCGCTCTTCTCGGGCGATCTCTAGTTCTTCGTCAGATAATTGACTTGCGATATTCCGTTGCCTAATTGCATTACGGGTTCGCTGGGAAAGATTAGATCTTTTAGGATGCGGCATTTTTATTAAAAGTAATACTTATTTATTTTGCACAAAATAAATCTCTGAACGCACACATAAATAGTTGTTACAGCATTGAACTGTTAGGAAACGAATAACTTTAACCTCAATTTCCCAGTGAACACAATGAAATAAGCGTCACAGTGAAAATAACGAATTTTGCAAGTATTCATTAATTTTTTTTATTAAATATAAATAAATATAAATAAATTAATTTTTTGTATTAAATATAATAAAAATAATATAAATAATAAAATTATAATTAAAAAAAAAAAAAACATTAAATATATATATGTATATAAAAATGAATAAATAAAAATAATAATAATATAATATATGTATGTAAAAATGAATAAATAATAATAATAAAAATAAATGAGTAAAATAATAAACAATAAATAAATAAATTTTTTAGAATAGTGATCAAATAAAATAAAACTTGTTCTCTTATTATTATTATATATTTATTTACAATGTTTTTAAACATTTTTTTGTATTTTAGATTAAATTTACAATTTACAATTCAGAATAAACTTTTTAAATATTAATTCAAGCAAAATTGATTCTTTAATTATGAATTTATGAGCTGAAATGAAATAAAAACAAACAAAATTTCAAAAATAGGCCCCGATCGAAACCCGTGCAAGTCGGATGGAATTTAAATTGATCTTAATTTATGCAAAATTAACACTTTAGTCAAATGATTTGCGACAGACAACAGATAAGCAGACAGACGCAGATTTTAGTTATATCGACTGGCTAAAAAAACAGCAACCATCAAATTTCCATATTCTACGATAGAAACTGGATTTGGAGTAAGGCATCAGAGCACCTGGAACGCGCATAATTATGCATATTAATATATATAGTATATAGTAGTCTACATCGATCTAGATAAAGCATAATTCAGCGTGTTTATGGCCCAAAATGTTGACGGCCGCTTCATTGTATGCCCTTTATTTATATGAAAATTAAATAGTAAGTCAATTATAAGCAAATTTTGATAGGACGACGGACATCGATGTCTAATCGAACGAACAATGGTGCGTCGCAACAAGTTATAAGATTGTATAAAATCTTAATCCCCCCAGCGGACGGACAGGTTGCCATCATTAGGCGAGAAATTCTTCGCTCTACCGTTTCGATTTCTTTCAACTGCTTTTTTTCGAATTTTTTTCTTTTTCTCCTTTTTGTTATTTCCAAAAGTTGACCATAAATTTGACTTATAAAGTTGTTAGCTGACAGCAGCTGTGAATGAACTGACCGGCCAAACGGCCAAGCGGCCGGCCCTTTGGCCATGTCTCAACTCTCAAGTGTGATATCATTTTTGTTAATACGCCGAGAATCGAAAGGCGAGACGGCTCCTCCAGCTGGTTAACAGCTTGACATGTGTGAATATATATATATATTTATGGATTCGAAATGGGAATGGTAAGAGTTTTAAGTATTGATTTAATTTGGCTGATTAGATGCGAGAAGGGGATGCTGAGCGCTATATGATCACACAAATAAAAGAAGTCAATAAACATTTCTAATATTTTGATAAGTTGTTTAGCTATGTGTGAAGTTTATGCTAAGCCAAGCTTAAGTACGATTTTCTTTTATTATAAACTGTTTCTACTAAACCTATAAAACATCGATTCAGGAAAATAAAAATTAAAACTTCCTTTTTATTGAGACTTGTGCAGCTCATCTATAATTTACTTTTCATATTTTTACTTTTAAATATATAGATTTAGCTGGCAAAGTTGAGTTTTTTTTTTAAATATTTAAATATTGGAAAAACTTTCTTTTTCTTTCTTTAAATTCCGAAAATTTCCATTTATATTTTTTAAAGAGTTCAAGTCAAAGGCTAATTTAAATTTAAGCTATTAGCTAAAAATAAAATATATAGAATTAGAAAATTATATATCTAAAATGTTAATAGTAATTAACTTGCTTTTTATTGAAATTATTTATTTTTTACTTTATATTGAGCACAGCTAAAAAAATATTAAAATTAAAATATTAAAAAAAAATCATATTAGTTTTTAATAAAAATATTAATTTATTGAAACAGAAATGAATATACATATATATATTTAAGTTATTTAAACAGAAACTAATATTTTTTAATAATTATTTAAACAGAATTTAATACATTTTTTATTTATTTATATAGAAATGAATATTTTATTATTTTATTTATTTTATTTTATTTTATTTAATTTTATTTATTAATTTTATTTTATTTTATTTAATTTTATTTATTTATTTATTTTATTTTATTTATTTTTTAATTATAAAAATTCTAACATAGGATACATAAGTAAGAGGAAGAGTATAGATTTTAGTGGGTAGTATATATGGGTACGGCATATGAAGTCATTATGAATGAAGATGTTCAGTTCAAGCCAATTGATCTTGAGGGCGATGGCGTCCAAATATACTTCTAGCACAGGCGCGGAAGCAGAGAGACTTTTGAGCTGCTTTGGATTAGAATTTCGTCTTAAATAATTTTATAATCCCGTTCCACATCCCTGTTTTTTAAGACCAAGGAGCCTCTTCCTCAAAAGTTTCTGCTCGATGCACACTCAGTCTTGACAGCGATGGCGATGGCGTAGAGCAGCCCAGGAGCTACGATAGTCTTAGAGAGCTTCATTTAGTTTGGTGAATTTTAATTCGGTACTCCTGTCTCCTGCATTGCCTACTCCTTGACTCCCTCTGAGAGTAAGTTTGACTATTTTGAATGTTGTCATCGTTTCAAAACTATTCTCCGACCTGGCTCGCTTTGATTTACGTCTTATTCGTTTACTGGAAGATTTTCACTATGATTGAAGAGTATCCAACGCCGAACTGGAACTGGACTGGAGCGGAGTTAGAGCTGAAATATTTTATTATATGTTGGCTCTGAAAGGCAGAAAAGATACTAATAAATAAATACTAATAATAAATACTAATAAATAAATAAATATTTGAAAAAAGGTTGCATACGGCTTTTGAAGAATTTTTTGATTCTTTACTTTAATTATTTAAATAATTTTAATAATCTTCTTAATTATGGTTCCTTTCTTCTTCTGCTTAAGATTTTTTTTAATCATTGCACAATAGCCAACTATCGACAGCTTCATAGCTATTGATATGTATCGATAAGTGCCTAGCTATCTATCGATAATTACCCATAGTGCTGTTCCCTCTTATCTGTTATTGGCCTACTACAATATACCATTAATGAATTCACGCATTATTTGTATATAGTTTGATTGCTTTGATTATTTTCAGCTGCCTTAGAATCAATTCGTTTGCTCACAGCTGCAACGAGAGCGCGGGGGAGGCTCTCCCTCACATATTGCTTGAAAGATACAGTAGAGAGAGAGGGAGGGATATTTGTAATTGTAATTGCAAGTACAAGAGCAGCAGCAACAGCAGCAACAGCAGCAACCCTTCAGCAAACGCGGCTCACTTCAAATGTGCGAAACTAATGACATTCGCGTTGCAGGCATCATTAGAGAGTCATGGCCATGACTTTCACAAAAAGCAATGGAAAGCAGAGCGCAGCACAGAGAGCCAACCAGACAAAGTGACGCGGCTTGACGGCTCTTGAAATTCCTGCGGCACGCATGCACACACACCTGCAACGGCTGGACAGGAGAGCAACTGCAACCCCATGCAGCGCAGCCTCGACTCATTTCGTTGAGCGTCGTCGAGCTGTCTCTCGTTTACACATGAAAATTTCACTTCGCGCTCAAATTTGCAAACGCATCGGACTCAAACTGTGCACGACCTTCAGAGGCATGCTGGGCCCAGGTGAGTTGAGGCTAAACCTGCATGAGCTCGACTGCTCAATGCTTGACCATATGCTACAAATTCGACATTAGGCCTAGATCTGCTGTGTGTGTGTGTCTGGCTAGGTCCAGACAGCAAGGCGTCAAGTGTTTGCAAGACAGTGAAAGGCTCTGTCAATAACTTACTACACTGCAAGAAAATACTAGGCAATAATAAAATTCAATAAAAACGTAGACCCTTCACCAACGTCTTATCGGTTAATGGTTCCTAATAGATCATAATACAAAAAAAAGCTATAAAAACTATAAAAATAGCTCTAAGATTCTCATCCCACAGCTACTTGTTTGTGTGTGTGTGGTCCAGGCTTAACAAAAAATAATAATATATAAACATTGATACATGTATATATTTTTTAAAAATTTATTCTACAAATTGATTCGAAATCCATTCGAAATCCATTCGAAATTTTCGGTGCTTTGTTCGTGCTCAGCCATTGCGATAAGCAAGTTTAATGAGCTAAGCTTACAAATTCTAAACATTACGTTTCATATAATTGGAATTTAATTTGATAATATTTTTATAGCCGTGGATCATAAAAAAAAAAATAAAATAAACTGATAATAGGTGGCTTTGTATTGAAGTATTTTTAGGAACCGGCTTGCATCATATACAAATATGCCTCAACTCTCTCGCATCTCTCATATCTAATTTATTTGATTTTACGAGCAAAAAAATAAAGAAGAAAACAATTAGATCTTCATTGATTTGCATAATACAGTATACCCTGGCTGCCTGGCATTAGAGTTGGGTATTTTGCGTGAAGGTCTTCAAGATTATAAATAATAAGATGAATGAATGAATAATATGATATGATGAAGCGTGTAGTAAAAGATTCTATATATTTTAAAATTTATATTCTTTTCTGATAGATCTGATCTCTGCTAGCTCTTCCATGACTCTATATTATAGGTACTGAATTCTAAAAATTTTGTCCACACTAAAAATTACCAGACAAGCTTTCATGTGCTTTTAACAGAGACAAAGTAAGCAAAAACTTTCATGTGCTTTTAATATTATTGGGCAAAAATTCATACGATTTTAATACTGCTCAGAGAGCTTTCGGATATTTTTAATACTGCTCAGAGAGCTTTCGAATATTTTTAATACTGCTCAGAGAGCTTTCGAATATTTTTTATACTACTCACCGAGGTCTAGAATGTTTTCAATACTACTCAGAGCTTTCGTATGCTTTCAATCCTGTTCGGAGAGCTTTCACTTGTTTTTATTCCTACGCAGACATCTTTCATATGCTTTAAATACTATTTGGCGATCTCTCATTTGCCCTTAAATCCTACTTAGAGAGAACTAAAGCCATTTGAATGCTACACATTTTCGAGCTTTTGCTTAACAATACTAAGCAGCTTTAAGGCTTTTGCTTTACAAAACTAATCAGCTTTAAGGCCTTGATCTTAACGATGCTCAAAAAGCTTTCAATGTGCAAATTACAACTAAATGAGCTTTAATCCATTAAAAATCATACATACAAAATATATAAAATACAAGTTAAGTATGTTTTTTAGGCCAAATTCAGTTATCAGACATTCGAGGGGAGAACCAAACCTTTGCAGCAAATACAAATCAGATGAGACAGAGTTTAGACCTATTGTTACTAAATTATACAAAATTATATCAAATATGTTATTTCATTGAATCCAAGTGTATTTGCCTAACTGAGAATATAACTCAGTGCCCTTAATCGCTGCTCTCGTAGAGTGGGAGCGCTTAACTTAAATAATATATAAAATGTACAAAAAAAGTAAATATTTTTAATAAAAATTTATTCAAAAAATTAAAAATTATTCTAAAAAATATATATAAATTTTTAATATTAAACTCAAGACAAACAGCTTAAAGGCTTTGCTTGCTTTGAATGTACTTCATTAAATCCATGTTCATCCTTCAGTTATATCATTTAGGCCTCCAGAGCTCGTTTCGTTCTTCCAGCAATTGATGGGTATCTGCAAGTTTATTTGTTTTCGAATGACATCTTGCGTGTGTGGCTCCAGCGCTAAACGATTTGTACGTTGTGCGATCGTAAAAACGAAAATACAAGAGTCGTAAAATCATATCAGAAAAGAGCCCGATCTCCGTACGAGTGCAGAGCTGGTTTCCAAGTCTCGTGGAGATATTTTGAAAAGTGATTTCGCACCTGTCTGACCCAACAAATCCAAGAGAGTAGAGCTCAGTCAATCGCTCAACCGCTTCGATCATGCCCAGCAACGTTTTACGACCCCAACAGCAGATGGGAGATGGAGCGAGGGGTCGACAGCAAATTGGAAGTGACTCGACGAATGCTGCTCATAAAACCCATCTTTGAATCGGACTACGGCACTTTAATCGCTGACTTATGTGACATTATTGATCGTTAAGGCAGCGCTACCTTTGCACAGGGACTACGCGCGTTTAGCGTAATTTTGTAATTTGTTTCTAAATCTGAACAACAATATGCTACTTAGAATGGGTTCACCAGACACCGTCGTCGTCGTCGCTGTCGTCGTCTTGGTGGTCTGAACCTTTGAGCGACCCTAATGGCTGATACCTAAATTTGGAGGCTTTTTTTCTTTGGGCTTTCGTTGTTGTAAGATATTGCTTTTTATGATCATCTGTAGAGTTGAGCTTTTATTTTTTATGTTGCCCGGTTTTACGAGCAGCTTTTATGAGGTGCGATGACTTAGATATTGCCTTGAACTCGATTCCATTTTCGGCTTATAACGGTACCGATTTTATAGTAGTTGAGCTTTTTATTTTATTTCCACTCAAAATTATGACAAGTTAGCCTCTAATGAAATGCATCGAGAAAGTCGACCAGCATCAGCTCAATTCAAGCTCAAAATATTGTCCAGGCCATTATCCACCAACTCTCCCCACAGATCAAAAATCAGATCTATCTTAAGTGCTTTTGAAAAAAAAGAAGACATTTAATAAAGATTTTTTTTTTTAATTTTTTTTATTTATTATTATTTTACATTCATGTATTTATACAAACAAATTATTACAAAGAGATATATTACATATGTTACATATACAACATTATTCTTATGAACAAGACATTAAGTATTACAATAAGACCACATTCAAACGGATAATAAGAAGTACAATAATCGTTTCGTTTCTATTCCATTCCATTCAAATCTATACATCCCCAACTTTTAAAATCGTTTACCGAACACGATTCGCAACCTTCCGACGGATCTATTTAAATTCCTTGCAATATTTTAAATGACGCGAAATAACATCTCTAGAACTATCACGTCCATATAAATGCCCACTGTCTAAGCTAACTACGATAAAATATGAAAAGCATGAGTTAGAAAATAAGAAAAATAGAAATCATTTTAAATCGAAAAATCCTCCAATCTCATTATCAGATTTGCAACTGATGTCCAAAGTTGCAGTATCGTTTACCAAACATGATTCGCAACCTTCCGATGGATCTATTTAAATTCCTCACAATACTTTAAATGACGCTCTCTAAAAACTATCACGCAATATGCAATTGAATATAAAAAACTATAAATCATTTTAAAAAGAAAAATCCTCCAATCTCAATTCGGTTTAATATCATTTTGAAACCAACTTCTTCAAATAAGCAATATTTCAAATGTCGCGTAAAATCCTCCCCAGACCAGTTCCAATTCGTAAGTTCGAATGAACACCGTATACGATAAAGAGTTTGTAACAAGATGTCGGTCAAATCTACACTCCATTTTTTGATGGAAAAAAATTTTCAGAAATCAGTCAATCAATCAAAGCGTATGTAAAATGCTCCAACCTCCAGAAAAATTCGTGTATAAAATTCGTTTGTAAAATGCTTCGACCTCCAATCAATAAAATTCCTTTGTAAAATGCTCCAACTTTGATCCTGAATTAGATCGTTTCACTTCATACATTTATGAAAAATACGTACAATATTAAAAAGCACTCCATGCATCCAAACAGCAATAAAATGCATTTTTAACTGCAGACAACAGCTTCACAATAGATCCATTAGTTACGGGGACGCAAAAATCAATAATTCGCATTGAACTCCGATTTTACGACACCTTTAAAATACTCTTCAAAAAGCGTATCGTATATGATAAATAAATTGTGAAAAGTTGTGAGAACTTGTGAAAATATGTGACAAGTTGTGAAAAATTGTGAAAAAATGTGAAAAGTTGTAAAAACTTGTGAAAAAATGTGAAAAGTTGTAAAAAATTGTGAGAACTTGTTAAAATATGTGAAAAGTTGTGAAAAATTGTGAAAAGTCCATGAAATTCGTATGTAAAATACTAAAATCTAAACTTAAATCGTTTTACTTCAAAGAAGATTTCAGGTTTTTTCAACCACTAGAGCCGTTTGTATTACAATGTAAATTTTTCCAGCATCATAGGGGTTTTACACAATTAAAAAAATTGCGTAGCACCCAGTTAAATACTGAATACAAATATAAATACATAAAACCTCCAAAGCCACTCTAGATGTATCAATAACATACTTTCGATCAATTGAGGACGTCCCCCAAAAAATATAGGGTCGTTACCACATCCAGAGCACTTTGGCTGATACTCCAATAAATTTTAGTCGCTATTGACAATTCTCTTATAATTTATCGAGAACCGCATAAACAACTGAATCAAAAATATAGAACTTTTTAGCAGTTACAACCCCGTTAAAAATCGGGGACTACTCGGGGCGAAACAAAATTTGAAAGACGATCAAATATAATCCGGAAAATAGACGCAAGTTCAACCCACTTCACAATTCAATCATTTACTTATTATGTTTATCAAAATATGAATTACCGGCAAAATTAATAGAAAAAAATAGATTTCGTCAGAAACATGCACAGCGGCTCCACGAACCACCAATATCGTATACGTATTTAATAATTTATAATTTATGAAAAAATCCATAAAACATTATAAACTCTCCATTTCCACAATCCATCAATGAAATACAACTTTAAAACAAATCATAGATAATACATGGATTCTGTGGCACTTCAAAATGATCTCCGTCAACGTTTCATCGAAGAAAGAAAGAGTTCTCCAATAGACTTTGATCTTTTGCTGTGACTGCGACTCGTAATAAATATGTTAAAGAGTCCAGGCAAACGGCCTAAAGGGGCAGCTGCTAAAGCGCCACGGGGGTCATCCATTTATTTGTCCACATTTGACATTTTTCGGGAAAATTAACCCCAGATAAAAAATAAAAAAAAAAAAACGAAAAATCGTGTATAAACTGTGCTAAGTAGGCGTTGCCTTGGAAAACTCGAGAGACAACTCAAGTCACACAGACCCATTCCATAAGCCAATATTTTCATTGAGAGCCGATCGAGCGCTGGCGTGTTAACTTCTTTGACATGGGTTTTTATTACGCAATCGCTCCTCGGGGTGTATTGTGGAGTCAGCACCATGGCTAAATCCACAGCCAAAGCCAAAGCAAAGGCTAAGGCTGTGGGCTGCGTGTAAAGTGTGAAACGACACGCATAAATATCGAAATACATATTATTTATGAGGTTCATCAGCAGTTTACGATGGCTCTCCGCACAACAACAACAAAAAATACCTGAGCAGGCCATAAAAATTATAAAAATAACGCATATGCGTCCTCTCTCTCTCTCTCTCTGCGACCTCTGGCCACATGCTGTGTAAAGGGCCCGAATAAACGAAACCCAAGTTAAAAACCTCGAGCTAAAACAAAGCAGCGCATCCTGATTCCGAGGCGGCGGCAGCAGCAGCAGCAGCAGCAGCCCGTCTGCATCGACTCAGACTTCATGACGTCTCCAGTTTGAAACGAAAAAAATACATTTTTCATAACTGGCCTCGACTGCAGATCGATAAATATTTCTATAGCTGCTGTGGCTGTTGCTGCTGCTGCAGGTAGTTGTAGCGATGCACCTACATGCTTAATAATATATATACATGTTTGTCTTCATCTCTCTGCGACTGCATGCAGCGCTGCAAGGCTCTCGCTTGCCCAGCCAGACAAACCGGCAGCATCATTAGCAGCTGCCGTACTCTCAATGACAGGCCAAAAATATAAATAACTTTTCAACCTATTTTTTAAACTAGAAATAGATTTGTCAATATTTTCTTATGGCAAAAATAAATTTTTTTAAAAATTACAAAAAATCAGGGTATAAAAAAGAAATCGTGAAAAATGTGAAAAAATGTCACCACACATATCTGTATATTTTGCAACAATAACGAATTTTATTTTAATTTAATTCATAGCAATAATATACCTTTTGTATTACAATGTAAATTTTTCCAGCCTCAAAGGGGTTTTAAAATTTCACATTGAAATGGAACCCACAATCAACAAGCGAATTGCGTAGCATCCAGTTAAATACTGAATAAAAATATAAATACGTAAAACCTCCAAATACATCAAATGTGACGATAACACTCGATCAATCGAGGACGTCCCCCAAAAAATATATGTTCATGTTTCCACTTTCACTGATACTCCAATCAACGTTTTCTTCAAACTCGCTCCTTTTTACTTTACACAGTAACTTCAGACCGCAATCTTCATTCAGCTGTGTAGAACTGCATAAGCAACTGAATCAAAATATAGAACTTATTTTCACCAGACGCAACTCCATTTGAAAACGGGGGCTTCTCAAGGTGAAACAAAAAATTAATGACGATCAAATTATTCTTTATTCTTTAGTCTACGAAAATAGATGCAGTTTTCCACTCCTCCACATTTCATTTTGTAATTATCATTGTAAAATCATTGAAAAATATATATTTTGTCAGAAATATTCACAGCGGCTCCAATAACCACCATTCGGATTACTAACTTGCAACAACACAAGATTGCATAATTAAGGAATTTATATGTAAAATTGCCGTCATGTAAATATCAAATTATTATTTTTATAGCGCCTCATGCTGAACATGGGCAGCATTTCAGGACGCACACGTATCGTCAGTTCCACGTAAATATACATTTTTTTTACGCATTTAAATTAATTTAAAGCGCTTGCAACTAAGGAAAGCAACTTCTTTGAGTTGTTCAGCAGCAGGTGGAATATTATACACACCTCTTATACATTTAGCTGCGATTTTTGAACGTAATATGTTCACTTTGGCATATTTCCTTAGTAGATGCCCAAGTGCACAAATATTATTTTTTTTTTTTCATAGTGCTTCAGTTTCAATGGAAACATTTCAGGGCATCTAAGGAAATTGATTAGCAGCTGGTGGAAAAATACTTCTACACCTCTTAATATAGCTGCACAAATTTAAGCCAATGAACATGTTATACGTTCTCATGTTGGGCTTTCCTTAGTTTCGGCAAAAAAAAAAAAAAAAAAAAAAAATTCTTAGCAGCTCGATGGCTAGACTAAGAGAGCTCTGCTAAAAAGCATTTAGAGCTTCGATGAAAAAAAAAAAAAAAAAAATTCTTAGCAGCTCGATGGCTAGACTAAGAGAGCTCTGCTAAAAAGCATTTAGAGCTCAACGAGTAAATCTCAAAGATTTACTAGCATTTTTAATGCCAAAAAAAAAAGACAAAAAAATATTTTTAAAAAAAGACAAAAAAATTCAAAAAAAAAAATTGATTCCCAGCGGCTGAAGAGCCCAGCCGGGAATGAGCTCCAGTGCAAAATGCGCGTGCTTTTATACACAAAGTTCAGTGTTGTAAAACGCCAAAAGCTATCGAACTGTTGCCAAACGATAGCTTTCTGATTGCCAATTAATTTTAGTGTTGCACAACGTTGGCAGAACATTTTAAATTGCACAAAGTTTTTACATTTTTTTACGCATTTAAATTAATTTAAAGCGCTTGCAACTAGGGAAAGCAACTTCTTTGAGTTTTTCAGCAGCAGGTATAATATTATACACACCTCTTATACATTTAGCTGCGATTTTTGAACGTAATATGTTCTCTTTGGCATATTTCCTTAGTAGATGCCCAAGTGCACAAATATTATTTTTTTTTTATAGTGCTTCAGTTTCAATGGAAACATTTCAGGGCATCTAAGGAAATTGATTAGCAGCTGGTGGAATAATACATCTACACCTCTTAATATAGCTGCACAAATTTAAGCCAATGAACATGTTATTCGTTCTCATTTTGCGCTTTCCTTAGATTCGGCGAAAAATAAAAAAAAAAAAATAAAAATTCTTAGCAGCTCGATGGCTAGACTAAGAGAGCTCTGCTAAAAAGCATTTAGAGCTCAACGAGTAAATCTCAAAGATTTACTAGCATTTTTAATGCCAAAAAAAAGTAAAAAAAAATATTTAAAAAAAAGACAAAAAAAATTGCAAAAAAAAATTGATTCCCAGCGGCTGAAGAGCCCAGCCGGGAATGAGCTCCAGTGCAAAACGAGCGTGCTTTTATACACAAAGTTCAGTGTTGTAAAGCGCCAAAAGCTATCGAACTGTTGCCAAACGATAGCTTTCTGATTGCCAATTAATTTTAGTGTTGCACAACGTTGGCAGAACATTTTAAATTTCACAAAATTTGCATGGACGACAAGATTTGCCCAAGCATTGCCCATCCAATTGCCACTGGTGCGCTCTCAAGTGGCCATGGCTACTCTATGCTCATAGACCAAATAAAAATAACAACTCGCACCTCTCAAGTGGCCAGCAATATACACATATTATTGTTGTTTATGTAAGGTCAGAGAGTGAGTGCGTGCAGCCGAATGCAAATAAAGTTAGAAAATAGATATATGCATAGTTATTTGGTCGGGCCATTGGTGAAGGTGTCAAGTGTTAACTGGAACTGGAGTTGAAAAGGTCAAGTGAGCCCAGACAAACAATAAATAAATGAATAAATAAACAAATAGAGCAGCAGCAAAGAAAGTTGGCCTTGCCTTGGCTTTCATTTGCATAAATCGCTTTAATTGGCTTCAGCTGTCAAAGTCGGTCATCAAAGGGATCTATATATATATATATTTGATATATATATTTATATAGGAGTATACTTTACCAGCTAATTAGCCGCAAATGCGACTCGCGCGTGCTGCCAATCGGATTGGGGCTCACAAAATTTGGTAACTTGATACAAATTAAATGAGGCACGTTGCCACGGTTTACACGAAGCTTAAGGGTTACGCAAGCAGCCAAAGGCAAAGTAGCACCTTACCCACCTATGACGGCACACCCAACCCAACCACCACCATCCAGTGCTCAACCTCGCGCAAGCCCACCCATGAGCAGCCAAATAATTGTTGCCATGGCCATGACTAGCGGCCAATTAAAATGAGTTCACTGCTTCTTCTTGTGGCCTGCATTGGATCGAACGAAAAATGTAAATGCTACAATTGCGACGCAGAGGATTTTGTGTCTTTAGATATTGTCACCAAAGAGACATGCGTATATTGGTTTTGTGTAAAATGTTGAGGCATCAAAGTGCAAGCCTAATAGGAAGATGCAAAGATGGCGGAAAGCATTTTATTGTATATTAATGAAATTATAAAAACAAAAAATGTTAGTTAAAAAATAAGTTTCCGCAGGATTTGAAGTTGGAACCGAATGAAATCGAATGTGTCAAAAATAAAATAAAAGAAAAATACTTGACACAACTGGGATTCGAACCCAGGATACTCTGTTAAGCAGTACAACGCCTCTGCCAACAGAGCTACTGTAACTCTTGTCCATTTCATAACTAAAATGCAATGAGTGCTAGAGCGCCATCTGACAGAACTAAACTAAAAGCTGAAAATTTTACAGTTAAATTTCACAATTCAATCGCTATGCATCGAACATGCTAGAATGCTGACTTTTGTGCACACACACATACATACATATGTACGTACATACATATCTATGTATGCACGCTGGCTGCTTACCACGTGCGTTTGCAAATCGGACAATTATTATTTGCTATTACATTCTGAATTAGCGGAAATGAATAAAACTTTCAGAATATGATATAAATAATTTCTATTGAATTTTTATTTTATAAAAATACCAATTCAATGCAAGAGAAATTTTAATAAAATGTACAGTCAGTACTTAACAAAAATCAAAATTATTTAAAATATACATGAATCTGTATGCAAAATTTGGAAAGTTTCGCTCTCAAGATGTACAAGATATAAAAGGGGAAAATTATAGATTTTTACATTTTCAATGCGATTAGGCGCTAAAAAGTTGCAGAAAGTAGATGAAAATATTATGAAAATGTGATATTTGTGGTATATTTCATGGTTTCGTAAACTTAATGTTAATAGCTTTTGTTTCAATGTCATATCGATATATGATTTTAAAAGAATTACAAAATCATCTTGAATAATATAATAAAGAAAATAGAATAATATAATAGAATAATATAGTAGATAATAATATAATAATAGAATAAATAATAAATAGCCCTATATAAAATAAAAATAATATAATAAAGAGAAAGAATAAGTGGAATATATTATTATAATAAATTCATTTAATAATTCAAATAAATTTTAATAATAAATAAAATTAATTTTAATAATTAAATTAAATAGTTCATAATTAAATTTAAGTATATAACAGTTCAACCCTTAAATTAAATATTTTTCATAAATGCCAGCTAACTCTTAGTCTCGATCGATCAACATTTAAAAGCAGGTCATCATCTCAATCAAATTAATATAGAAATTCAGGCAACTATAAATGCCCGAATAAATATTTTACTGCTAACACGGATTGATGCTTGCTTACATTTCAGTTAAAATCTTAAAACAGGGTATCTACACGCCATAAGAAAAACAAACATCTCACTGGTATGTATGCCAAGTTGTTGGTCTATGCTTGGACTCAGTAAACCTCACAGCCTCACAACATCTCTCTTCCTCACGCGCTCTCCTCTCTCCCTAACTCGCTCGCTCTGTGCGTCTCAGACCCAGAGCCAGACCGACCTCGAGTGTTGTGGTCCACTTGAAATTATGCCGAGAGATGCTCGAGTGGGCACAGCCGCCAATAACCACGCACAACACTCAGCCGAGCGACCACAAACAACCCTCAACAGCAACTACAACAACAACCACATGAACCTTTACGCTTAAGGGTTGGGGGATATACTACTACATTGCGTTTCGCTTCGTTTTCAATCAAGGCTGCGCGCACACTGCGATCATTCTAGTTGGCCTCGTTCAGGGTTCGAATCGCATTACCGGAATCTGTCCATCAGCCGGTTGCAGCTTTAGTTGGCTACGCATCGCGGAATTGCCAGCAATTAAATATTCCAGATACATATTTCAGTTTTCTAGTTTTTTTTCCTTTTTCCTTTTTATCCAACTACGATATAGTACATGTATATGTATTTTGTTCACTCTTGTTGGCATAATTATGAGCTTAGCCCAATTTATTGGCAAGTGAATTAGAAAAATATTTTCGTAGCGCATTTCCCATTGTTATTCATTGTTTAATGGACCATTGAATTGTAAAATTCGCTTGAGAACATATTTCGAGCTGTTGGGGTGAAAACATTCTCTCAGTGCCTAATGCCAATCAGGTTAATTCGGCGATTACAATAGATAAACATGAAAACACAAAAAAAAAAGTTTCTAAATAAGCCAAGAAACGCGTAATTTTTTAAATGGATTATATGGAATTTAGAAGGTAAAATAAATAAAAACTGAACTAGTTTCTGAAATATAAATATTTATGAATGTTGATAAAGAAAATATATTAATTAATCAGTAAATATATTGTTAGTTAAATATTGTAGTAATTAATTATTATATTATACAATTTTAGCAAATAATAATAATCAATAAATATATTTTTGAAATAACAAATTAAATTACGAAATATTTACATTTATTTGTATATCTAATATATGTATAACCAAAAGTATTTTATTTATTGTATATGCAAGTTGATTTTATTTAAATGTTTTATGCGAATTTTTATTTGTACAAAAAATATATAAATACAAAAAAATCAAAAATATAAATATTAATTTAAAATAAATATGAAAAAAATATAATTTTTTGAAAACTAAATTCATATCAATAAATGTATAAATTATCGTTTTTGGAAGAATTGAAATACATTAACTAAAATAATAATATAAAATAAAAATTTATACTTAACAATTTCTTTTTTTTATTAAAAAAAAAAAAATATATATATATATATATATAAATACAAAAATATATTTAAGAAAAAAAAACAATATACAAATACATTTTACTTCGTGAATAAATCTATTCAAATGGGTCAATATTCTCATTTATGTATTTATTCTATATGTATATCTTTTGATTCAATTTAAAATAAATCTTACCTTATCATTATTTAGACAACAATTTACAATCACTTAATTATCTAAATATTTATTACTTTTTTAAGGATAATTTTGTATTCAACGCAAATAAACTAAAACTTAATAAATGCCGTTGCTGCTGTTTTTTGACAAGTTGTGAACAGGTTGAAGGCCCTTAAAATAAGCATACATACATATAAATATAGATATATACATATATAGCATATATATCAACAACAGTTATGCATATGCAAGCTCAATAATATTTATGGCTTTCAGTTCGATTCCTAAATCATCGCGTCGCGCCTTAAAACAAACGCCATTAAAACAGAAAAAAAAATTAAATAAAACGAAACAAAATACAAAATAAAAAAATTTAAATTTTCAAAGAGTTAGCCCAGAAAAAAAAAACACACACACACAAACCATAAAAAGAGAAAAAAATAAATAAAAGATATAACCAAAAATCTGTCAAAATGTTTATTCATAGCAAATGTAATTTATAGGCACAAACAGCACTTGAGAAGTGCAAAGCTAAAGCTAAACTGGCTATATACATACATGTATATAGGGTATATAGTATGAATATATATGTATAGATGGATATATGTGCATATATGTCTGCTCTGGCAGCTGCTTTGGGGGTTGGTTTTTCAGCTGGAAGGGGCGTTATGTTGAATGCAAAAATAAAGGATACGCTGGCTGTATATATAATCAATTTGGATGCCGTGACGTCATCATGACGAATTTACACTTTATATAAGTGTGTGTGTGTGTGTGTGAGTGTGTTTGTGTGTGATTTTCACTTTTCGACGAGTTTTCAAGTCGTGTTTTTCGACTGCGTATGCAGCAGCCCAGTGATTTTTGGATGGACACTGGAACAGGCCTAAAACATTCGATTCGTTACGTTTGTTATACATTTTATTCCACTACAGACCCCACACTCAACGGCCCTCTCTGTGTATGTGTGTGTGTGCGTGTGCGTGTGTGTTGGCTGTGGTAAGTGCTTTGGGCCTTTGGATTTGGGCCGCTGCTGCGTTAGACTGTGACGGTGACTATGTAGATTTTTTTTATTTTTATTATTATTTGAATTTCAGTATAGGTTTTTTTTTATGGCGGCAGCGTAACAAAATTCTTATGAATATTAATTGGCTCGCTGTTTGCGTTGGTTGTCACTCAAAAAGAGAGGAAAAAAAATGAGACCGAATTGGTAAGTGGATGGCATAGTTGGGTTTCCATTTCGATTTGTTACGCTTGTTTACAACTTTAGACAGGTTGTTCTAGGCTAACTTAAGCATTAGGCTACCATAAAAACCCATTTATTATGAACGTTGTAGAGCGAGGGCTAATCAAACTAATCCAAGTGCATTCTGATTAGATAATCAGCTCAATATTGAACTTACTGAGAAGAGAGCGAAATGCTGTTTGAATTTTTTGAGACTTTGATAAGAGAGGAATTTTCTTTGGAATTGCAGCTGTTTTGATCAGTTTCATTAAGCATTATCTTTTACGAGCCAAAATATTTGTAAATATCTGAAAAACTAATTTAAATAATTTTTTAAAGATTTTTGTTTCGATTTTTCAAAAGTCTAATTGCGATTTTTCAAATTTAATTTTAATCTAAATAAACAAAAATAACTATATTAATTTTTAAAAATTAAATAATATTTTAAAAAATATATATATACATTTATATATGTATAAATAAATATACTTATATTTAATTATCTTTTTATTATTAATAAATGCTTAGCTTTTATATTACAATTTAATTGGTGTTATTTTTAGTATTAAAAATAAAATAATAATAAATATTTAACTTTTTTAAAAATAATACAATTTTATTAATAAAAAAAATAAATAAAAAGAATTATAATTTCCTATAATTATGGCAGAAGCATTAAATATAAAATATTTTTGAATTCAACTTGACTTATCAAAAAAAAAAAAAAAAAACAGAACAGTAAATTTACATACATGTACTTCATTTTGTTTATTATATTTTAGTAAATATATTTATATTTATTTTAAGCAAATATTATATATTAATAATAAACCTCTCTAAATTGCTCTCATTATATTTACTGAACAGCTTTTTGAATATTTGAAAGGATTATACAACTTTGTAGATATTAAACAATTTTCTCACTAAGATACACACCTTTCGCTGCGTTCCATTTATAATTTGTTTAATGACTGCTCCCATGACAGTTCTGTGTATATGACTCATTTTATGGAATCTTCACATCCTCTCTTTATTATATTTTTGTAGACAAGTATCAATCGCACAGACACAGATTTCTCACACTCTGTCTGGCCTGAGGTCTCTCGGCACACATTATCACGAATTCATATTTCATATCAACGTACAGTGAGTAAAAAATTTATGCGCCCACACAGTACCAGTCGTTTCCCCATTTACCTTCTTTTTTTTTGGTTTTGTCTTTTTTTTGGGGTTCAGCACGGACTGACGTCTGACTGGCTGCTGTCCAACATAATCTACATCAATGTGATGCTGCTGGATGTGCCTGGATGCTGTTGGCTGCCTGCGCATATTAGAACGATGCCAAATGTGACTCTCTATCTCACAACTGGTGGGGGAGGCTAGGAAATAAAGACTGATGTGCTACTAGATATGCTGTTTGCCTAAGGGAATTTAAAAGTTGGGTGAAATGTCATATACAACCTTTAGTCAATATAATTTTAATTAAATATAAGAGTTTAATAAGATTATTAAAAAAAAAAAACAAAAAAAAAACAAAAACATAGATAAATTATATTTTTTATTTTGTAATTGCAAAAAAAAAAATTATAATAATAATAAATAAATAAGGAAAATATAAAATGAATATTTAAATAAATATGAATTTATTTATTTATATATTCCATTAAAAAATTATAAATTAATTCCGTAAAAAATTGCATTATAATAATAATAATAAATATTACATTATATGAATAATAATAATAATAATAATAAGAATAATAATAATAATATAAATTTACATATTTTTGATGCTTTGTACAATAAAAAAACTTATTCATCATATAAATATAAATTGGCGTTATGAGAGGAAAAAAAATATTCATCATATAAATATACAAATATATGACAAATATTTTGGTTTTTTATATAATTATTCAACTAAGACACAATTTTTTTTAAATTCATTCAAAATTAAAACAAACAAAAATCTATTTTCTCAATTTTTAATTTTAACGCAGCCTTTGCATAATAATAAAAAAAAAAACAAATATTTATATATACATAAATATATTTTTTTTAATTTTGATATACTCAAAAATTAAATGAGTTGATAAGCGATGAATTTATTTGTATATGTTAATATATAAAATTAAGAGTGTTTAATTAATTCTGCTAAGCAAATCGAAATCTTATAAATTATTTATTGTTTTTTTTTTTCAGCATTATTGCCACTTTAGATTTATTTATTAAAAATTATATTTAATAAATAAAGCCTTATTTCTTTTTTGATTTTTCTTTGACTCAGCTTGCGAAATCAAATGAAAGGGTATAGAGCAGTATATCTGCATAGATTGCCTACAGGTAAACTCAGTTAGTATAATTATCTCGCGTTTGGCTGCCCATGCAACACACGAGACGACACCTGAGTCTGCATTTATGGCCCAAGGCCCCGTTGATAGCATGTCTCTATTTTCAGACGCAAACATGCTTGTATTTATATACAGATATAGATATGAGATGAATGTAAAAGTATGAGAATGTACACAGACAAATGCAAAGTTCTTCTTATACTTTATATTTTCCCTTTTTTTTTTTGTTATGTTAATTGGCATTTGCATGTGCCCAGTTGGCAGGGCCTGAGCCAGTTGTGCAGTAAAAAACAGAGAATTCAGACAGGGGAGAGAGAGGAGCGCGCACAAAAGTCGCACAAGTGGCAGACAGGCTTTAAAACGCTTAACCAAACAAGAGAAGCTAAAATAGTTTCACTTTTTTATTCGCATGTGTGGCGGCCAATGCGAATGCCAAGGAAGCCCCATTTCAATTGAAGTGCGGAATGTCGCCATTTTCTGCTTGTGTGTGTGCGTGTGTGTGTGTGTGTGTGTGTGTGTGTGTGTGGTGTTTGTGTTGGCTGTTAAACTCAGCGCTATTAAAGGCTAAGGCCGACTTTTTGTCAGCCATTATGATGCGCACCTTTTGTGCTCATGTGTTGTTGTTGTTGTTGCTGCAGTTTTCTAGGGAAACCCTTGCACACTCACACACACACAAATACATGTAGCTGTGCCCCTCGACACATTCATGAAATGTATAGCATAATAAATCTTTACTTACACCCAGCTAGGGACCAGAGCTACACATATATTTTCTCCTTCTTCTTCTACTTTTTCTTTTTGCAGGTAGCTGCGCGTTTTTGCCACCTTTGCCACAGGATGTGCGACAGGCAAGTCGTAGGAGTTGCTTTTAGCCACTGCCTGGTTCCCAGAACTATGTGCACACACACAGACGCATACCGACACACACACTCAGCTAGTTGGCCTCGCATTTTTACGTACCATTTTACGATTTTGATTTTTATCAACTTTTGTTTCCCTTATTTCTCTTCTTCATTTATTTTTTTTTTGCTTGCGGTATTTATTAGACAATGCCTAGGTGTAGGTAATCATCTGCAGCGACTACTGTGCACTGAGCAATATTTTGTGTGTTTTCTGAAATTTTCACTTGCGGCTCGTTTGATACGAACAACAACTGTTTATCGCTAGTTGCATCGGTAGCGATAAGATTAGCCACGACCGATCGATCGATCGCATCAGCCCCGTTGCCCACATACATATGTACGTATGCAGACTGCCTGGCGCGTTTTCAACAGAATTGCCTGCGGTTGCGGGTAGCTGCAATAACTGCAGATAAGTTCGAAAGGATCTGAGGGCATGGTAAGTATGTGATATTGTGGTCTAGGGGTATTAGTTGTTGCTAGATATAGATAGGCAAGAAAACAAAACTATGAAATGAATATAAGAAAAAGACTTTATTTACTTAATTAATAAATTACTCCAAATAAAATATAAATAAAAAAATAAATAAATAAAAAATTAATATTAGATTTGGCAAATTATTATTAACTTAAAAATTACTAAAATACTCTTAATAAAATATTTGTTAACTCAGCTCAAGTTAAGTCTTAACTATGCCCGAGTTGATCATGAATTTCTATTAGGCCAGGTCAGTATTCACTTGGCTTTCACACAGACCTACGACAAACTAACTGTACATAGCAAACCCAGCTTCACTTTCCATCGAACGACAACAACAACAATTAAGACTTCGAAGATTTTTCCCAAATCAAAAAAAAAACCAAAGCATTGCAACAGCAGCAGCAGCAGCAGCATCGCCGATTATCAAAGACTAACTAAAGCCAGATCGACGCATCGACCTCAGCCTCAACCGCACCTCTCTTCCGTTCCACGAGCTGCAAAGATAACCCAATACTATTTATGAGCTTTAAATTTTAAACAACGGCAACATTTTCGAAATTTTGTTTATTTTTTCCCCCGTCGCTCAGTGCGAAACCTGTTTGGCGACGTTTGTTGTCAAACTGATCCATCGGCTGTTGAGATGCTGCTTAGAAAAAAAAAATAATAATAATATGTATGTATATATTTATACATACATACATATGCCAAGTGAAATAAATAAATGCGTTGATTTTTAAGTGTTGTGCATAATTTTAAATATGTTAGCTGAAAAACCACGCGAATGACATTTGGTTTGTGTTTTAAATTATTCCCGATGAGCGAGTCCAAGCCACAATTTTTTGTTGACAGTCGAGTTTTGTTTTTGGATTTTTGTATATTTTGGTTTTGTCATCTTCTTCTATCTTTTTTTTGGCTTGCAAAGTCCGTCGACTAGCTGGCGCTGCGAAACCGTTAACACCCATAATAATAAGTACCGCTATGTACCCTAATTTTGTGATGGCTTTAACTAAGCTGCCGCGCTTTTAATGACCAACTCTGCATAATAGACCCAAACATTAGTTTATTTCTATCTATTTTTTTTTTCTTCGATTTGTTTCTTATAAATTATCAGTGAAATCGGCGTGCGTTTCTCAATTTCCAGTTTTGGATGCGCTACGAATTTTTTGTTTGTTAGCAATATTTCTAGTTCATTTGAGAAACTTCAGCACGAAGCTCTGAAGGGTTTTCGGTCTGCCGATGGCTCTGGTTGTCTCAGACAGAGTCTGGGGCTTGACGAGGGCGGAAATTATTTAATGGCGCGTACATTGGAACTCTGCTGTGCGGAAATCACGCACTGACTGCGTCTGTTGCCTGTACGCCCGGCAGCTGTTTTCCAATTCAATTTTGTGTTCGTTCTTTTTTTTTATGATTTAATTTTATTATTTAATTTTTTACGCTTTTGGAAATTTTATTAGCCTGACTGAGAATGCGTTGATAATATAAAAAATATGCTACTTTTTTTATTTTTTGCTTATTAAATTATTTGGCAAGTGGAATTTGAAGTAGGGCGAGAGATTGGGTGGATGTTGCGTATGTATGGGGGGCGTTTTCAATTGTAGCGGGCTTTGAATTACGCAAGTAACAATATAATTTTTTTTTAAATAACAAAGTACAAATTAAATAAAAATAATTTTAATTTTGTAGTTTTATTTCACTTACTTATTTAAATAATTTATTAATTCGTATATATATGTATATAAAAATGAATAATAAAGAAAATGTAAAAATGTATACATCATATAAAAAGAAAACAAAAATTAGAATTTCCTATTAATTGTATTTATATAATTTAATAATAAATAATGTTAATTTTTTATTTGATTATGTAATGAATTAATCGAAGTATGGATTTTATATATTTTTGCCACATCCTAAAAATTAGTTTACAAATAAAAATATAATTGAAAATAAAAGTTATGTAAAAATACTAACAATAACAATAATAACAACAAATTCAAAAGATTTTCTGATTATACAAAATAGTAAGTAAAAGTTATATAGTGCAAGTTAGTTCTATATAAATAAAAGTAAATATTAAAAAATTATAATTTATTATTAAATATTTTTTTAAATTTTTTAATAATGAATAATATCTATTATTACTTTATTATATTAAAATTTAATGGAAGTATAGCTTGAATATTTAAAAATTTTGAAAAAAATTTAAAAATTTAATGGAAGTATAGCTTAAATATTTTTTTTGTCACATCTAAAAAAGTTTTATACGTCAAAATAAAAATAAATTAAAAGCTGAGAAAAAAACCTTTTTTTTATTATTTTGATAAGACAACTATAAAGTTTGGGATTTTATTTCACAAAAACTTAAATTTAAAAAAAATATATATATAAAATTAAATGAAAACTATATAAACTGACAAAAAATCGAAAAAATAGTGCATCTTAAAAAATAAGTTTTATTGTCTATAAATTTATACAAAAATATTTGTCAAGCTCAAATTATTTTTTTAAATTTTTTTCTAAATATATATAATTTAATTAAAATTTAATAATAATATATTATCAATAATATATGTAGTAATATTAAAACATTTTTCGGGAACCCTTTCGAGAAGCAGATCAAATGTTATCAGCCGCAAGTTTTGCAGCGCATTCACTTGATCAATATTATGATTATTGAGCCAGCAGTTGTTGCTGGTTTGGTGGGCCACTCTAATTGCAAGGTGACACCTGCTCGACACAACAATAACAACTTGTAGCGACAATAACTGTTGCCGCACAACGCTGCGTATGAGCAATGAGGAATTGCGTGTCAACACACACACACACATAAACATACTCTAGCACACTCGCCTTCAACTTGAATTGCGCTCTTGAAAATTAGTTGCAAATTACCTACTTAAGTCTGTTTGCGATGACAGTGGCAGCAATTGCAACAGTTGCTGCTGTTGCTGCTGTTGCTGCGGCAACAACGTGTAGGGCATGTGCGCCCATTGTTAGGGGCAAGTGTCCGCCCATTTAGTTGCGTGGCTGACACGCCCAACTCTAGCCATGGATGCTCTGAATGTGTGTGTTTGAGTGTGGACAAAAGTTTGTCTTATGCATTGGCACTTATGCAACCTGGCTGAGGAGCTGAGAGGGAGCCTGAGACTATGACTGAGAGATGGCTGAGCAACCTATTATCAGGCAATCAACAAGTGCAATTAGCAGCTCTCTGCGCCCGGCACAATGTGCGTGTGACAGAGCAAACAAATTGTTTAACAAAACCAAGACAAGACAAGGCAAGGCACACACACACAAGAAACCATATTATATATATATATTTATATATCATATTTGTAGAATAGTGTGTAGCTGCATCTGAGCTCAGCGAAGCATGCGAAATTTTGCTGAAATACTTGGAAGCGTTGCCATTGTCTAGCATTTATGTTCATTTGCAGCTCTCTTGGCCAGTGTTGTAAAACAGCTGGCAGTGCACTTGACAACCCCCCATTCCTCTCCTTCTTCTTTTTCTCCCTCATCATCCTCCTTCCTCGTACAAGTTTTACGATTCCCTTGCAGATCGCGCCACCCATTGAATTGGCAATTGTCCAGACTTCAAGCAGTTACAACAGCTTTGTGGCTTTCAGTTTTCTTTGGCACAGTCAATGCAATTTGTTGCGCAAACTCTTGTCACACACACACACACACACAGTCATTCACTCACTCTGTCTCTGGCACGGACAGCAATTATTGGCCTATTAACTTCGAATCGGCATTCAACATATGGCAGACGCCTTAGAAACGTGACTCGATTCCTGTTTCGATTTGTAAACAAAATAATATTCTATGCAGTTTGAAGTGAGCCAAATAAACATATGAAATTGTTGCAGTTGCATAAGTGAAGTGGCGAGTAGGCCATGCCATGCATATAACATAAATAATATATATTTTATATAATTCAATTTTGAACATATATATTTTTAATTAAATTATTTCTCTAATTGACTGTATTATTATAAAGCTAACTACAGCTTCAATTACTAGAATATATTCAACATGAATGAAGATTCCAAAATTAAATGAATTAAATTAATATATATATATGTATAAATATACCCTTTATACATATATATTAATTATATTTAATTAGACATTCCTTTAGGCCACTCATACAAATATAATTACTCGAAAACCCATTTAAAGGATTTAAGTCTAATATATTTCAATAAATACAATTCTCAAAATAAAAAATAATAAATAAAAATTGTTTTAAACAAAAAAAAAAAAAAAAAAAAAAAAAAAAAAACATTATAATAATAAACTAAAAAAAATAATAATGAAACGAAATATAAATTTTTTTAATACAATAAATTTTAATATGTAAATTAAAAAATATATAAAAAACAAAGAAATTTGTCTATATTAGCTAAAAATTACTGAATTTAATATTTTGCTGTCAACAAACTAAATATTTGTCTACGCTCTTTTTTTTTTGTAATTTTATTCTTTTGCAATTTATTGTTATCTTATAAAGGGCAAAAATAAATAATTAAAAATATATATATTTAAACAAAATAAACTAAATATTTTTTATATATCAAGGTTTTCTTTCTTTGTTTTGTTTTGCAATTAATAAAAAATAAATAAAAATTTAAAAATTAAATAAAAAGAAAATGTCTCATATTTTATATTAATATAATATAATAAATTTATTAGAAAACTGAAAAAAAAAAGAATAGAATAAAATTTTAATATACAATTAGAGTAAGCTTAAATTTATGTTATATATTATTTATTATATATTTTATATTATTTAATATATTTTTATAATTTAATATTCATGTATGTGCCTCGCAGATGTGAACCAAACGATGACAAGTATTAGAATTCTTCTATTTTGGATGAGGAAGATTTTTAACTCTAGGTTTTCAATGTTTCGAATATTGTAAAAACATATATGTTTAATTTTTTTTTTTTTTTTTTTTTTTTTTTTTGCTTTGCTTTGTGTATTTTAACTTTAATAATATTTATTATAACAACTGCAATTTACTTTGCAGGGGCGAAACAAAATATCCAATTGGAAACAACAACAAAATCCGAAATTAAAGAAAAATATTAGTAATATTTTAAACAAAAACTAAAGCCTTAATTAGCTTTATTTTTTTAAGAGAAGAATAAACTTAACATATATATTTTGTATTATTTCTGAAGATATTTAAGAATTTTATGTTATATCCACTAACAAAAAATATTAATTTAAAAAAAAAAAAAACATTTATTGCTTTTTATAATTTTATTATTACATATTACTAATAATTATAAATTATTTATAAATATTTAAAATGAGTTATTAAATTTTCACTGCCTCTGCCCAATTACCGATTGGAAGCAAATGCTTAGCTCTTAAGCCTAATTAGTTTATAGCACAAACAACTCCACAGAGACGACCAATTAATAAAACCACAATTTGGCACTTAACAAAAAAAAAAAAGGAATGCCAACCAAAAACGAGAAATGTGAAAAGAGAGCTAGGCGAGGCGGCTTTGCTTAATGCAGCTGTAAGTCGAGCGAGTGTTGAGCTAAACGCGTGTGTCAACAAACCGCAGACTGACAGCAACATAATGAGGCGAGCAGCAGGAGGAGGCAGACAGGCCGGCAGGCAGGCAGGCAGGCAGGATTCAGACGTAGCTCTAGCTAAGCATTTGCCTATATAGAGCGTGTGGGGGGTGGTGGTGGAATTGTTAAAGCAATACGAATAACTGGGCAAATGCCTGGGCAGGCTGCACATTTGATTGACAGCGTCGGCTGGACGCTGACTTGCATGTCAATTAAAACTAACGACGGCGTGTGACAGTTGCCCGAAACGACGAAAGGACGAAAGTTGTGCGAGGGAAATCAGTTGAACATTTTGCCATACGCTGGCACACTTTAATAGGCTCAAAGTGGATTTTAATTTTATTTGATTTGATTTGATTTGATTTGATTGCGCACAGTCGTAGCACACGCTCAGCATGTGGCTACCCGAAAAAAAAATCAAAATTCACAAATCTAAAGGGGGTGCTGTGACCCTTGAGCTCAAGTTACACGACAGGATTTGCAGCTGCTCCTCAATGCTGGCTGCATTTGACATGGTCTAAGTCGCATTATTAGCGCTAGGCTGACTGCTTGACTCACTCACCTACATATGGTATATATATACAACCTGATGAGGGATTTCCCACGACTGCAAACTGTAAACGTCGCTCGTTTGATAAATTGGGTGCGAAATTTTTGCGGCAAAAGCTTGTGAAAAAGTTAAACGCAACGCTTATGGATGCGTCACAGTCACGCACAGCTTCAGAATTTTTTGGCTGAGTTGCTTTTCGGCCAGATAGCATAGCTGGTAGCTGGTAGCTTCTGAACCTGGTCCATTACTTTATCAGCCCAATTAATGAGATGCGAACGAACCGCTTGCCCGTGGGAGTGCCTCACATGCTGTAATATGCTGTAAATGCTGCCAAAATAAAAGAAAACGAAAATGAAAATGAAAAAAGCAACTCAACTTGGACAGTTGTAGCCGGCAGGAGGAGCTGTTGTAGCTGAAGCTGCCTGACAGTTCGTGACTTGGCGCTATGTGAATTATGGGGCCGTCGTCTGCACGCCAACAACGAAATTATATTTAAAAACACATAACTCAAGAGATTATCATTAAAAACTGTGGGCGCTCAGTTCCACACACACACACACACACAGGCACAGACTGTGAGCGGTCAAACTGCGCGTGCGCAAAGCTCGAACGGAAGTCGTTAAGGCGAGGCGTAGAACTCGAAGAGTCAGCGAGTCGTAGAAGTCGAAGAGTCGAAGAGTCGGAGACAGAGTCAGCGAGTCTCGGTCGTCAGATGTGTCGCAAATGCGTTAAGGAACCGCCTTAGGGGCATGCAGCGCATTCAAGGATTATGCGGCAGGACAATGAATGAAATGCTGCCGTTGACAATAAATTGGTGTTGCTGCATTTAAATAAGCAGTTCAGCACCTTTTAGAACCTGAGCAACACCTTAGGGTTATATTAGCTGCAGCCCAAGCACATCATATCGGACGCTCTGCATCGCATCTTCTGTCCGTCTGGCAATTGCCGCTGGGCCAGCATTTCGCTCGTTTAGAAGCTAATGCGTTTTGTATTTTTTTTTTTCGTTGTGGCTGTTTTTTATTTGATAAAGCCTCTTTCAGAGTTACGACCCCTGTAAGGCTGGTAAAACAGAGAGAGATAGCGAGGGAGAACTAGAAAGGGTCGCTGCAGGGCCAATTTGACGTGTTAAATGACTTTCTAAATATGTGAGCTGGTTAAGACGAATATAGTTATAATAAACTGCAAATTATGTGAGAATATAATAAGGAATTTAAAGTAATAAGAATGATCTGTCTATGTAAATTTAAATAAAATTAAATTAATTAATAAAAAATGAATTAAAGTAATTAAATTAAATTTAAATTAAATAAAATAAAAATAAAATTAGTAAATAAATTATTTCATATTAAAATATTTATATTTTTTATTATTTAAATTTTAATTGATTGTGAAACATTATTATTCACTGGAATTAATCAGCATTTTATATATTTTTTGTAAACTTTTATTTATTCATAAAATTGTGAAAAAAAAGAGAAGAATTTATTAATTAATTAATATGATAGTATATTTTTATTTATTCACTAAATTGTTGAATAAATTAACAATAATAATTATAAACAATTAATAATTTTTATTAATGCATATTATTTTATTTTTTAACTCATATTGTAGGAAATATTTTTTTCATTAAATTGTCGAGCATAAGAAGAATTTATTAATTGTTTGCTGTATTTTTATTAAATGAATAAATGAAATTTTCGATAAGAAGAAAAAAAGAACAAGCATTAAAACTTTTCTATATTTTAATTTTTAATTTTTTTTTATATCTCACATAATTTTAAATAAAAATGTATACGATAATATTGAATTAAAAAATAATTGTTTTATTTAAAAATTATTTAAATTTTACCATATATTTATATATAATTTATTATTTTTAAATAATTGTATATTTACGTAAACAAATAAACGCCTTAAAAACGTCTTTACCATAATCAAACAAACTAAAACAACTAATAATAATGGCATACATTTATATATATGTATATATACCAATCCCTTGCTCTTCAGCATAATTATAATAAATCTGGCCACAAATTAAAGTCAACTGATTGCGATTGACAGGCTGTCAGTCAGTCAGCTTTCAATTGCATACGACTGACTGACTCACAGGCAAAAGTATATAGAGAGAGCGAGAGAGGAGGGAGTGTGAGAGAGGCAGAGAGAGACAATTAGTCGCGACAAGGTCAAATAGTAGCATTTCGTTTCCAAATCGCAAAAAGCTATAAATTCACAAAGAGTTGCATTTATCAGCAATTAGCGATCTAGAAATCCGAATGTGATTTTTTTTTTCGTCTTCAGCTTGTTTATCTCATTGGTAATTAATGAGATGCGACAAGCATAGGATTATGTTAAATACAAATTAGATTAACAGCAGCTGGTGAAATGCGCGCTATGAAAGAAAGTTTCAAATATTTTTATATACATCAAATGATAAAGCATTTAATATGCCATAAAGCGCTCATCACATCTCAACTAATAAGTAGGTGGTCGGTGGCATACCAAATGGAAACAAACGGTAAACAAAAAGAGAGATACAACAACAACAACAACAATACACTCATAAACAAATCAACTGAATCTGTGATCTGCTATTGTTATATAGCATAGCCGAAGCGATGCTGGAATTTTCAACGTTCAACGGTAGTTTTTGGCGCACGCTAAATTATTAGACTCGATTTGTTATATTTCTTGTATATTTTTTTTTTATCACCTCTTTACATATTTCTCTATTGCTGTTGTCTTCTGATAGGCTTAGAAGTGTGAAAAATAAATAACGGTTATTTTGATTGAAACTAAACGATAATGTAAAAAAAAAAAAAAAATAAATGATGTCTTTCTCAGTTTTTGACTGCCTGCTCTTTAACCTCTTTCATTTGTCTAAGCAGCAACAAATTTATGATCATCCCATGATATTTGTGTCTGTGGGCAAATCAAACGATATTCAAAGCAACTGCCTGAGAATGAGGGATTACAATCACACTTAATGCTTGGAGCCCATTCAATAGCATTGGAGCCGAATGTTTAAAGTTTATTTAACATATTTCATATAAGAATGAAAACTAATAAACATTTCAAAGTTAATTTACATGTAAATATATATTAAAATAAAAAAAAAATGAAAAATACGAATAAAAGTAGTATTTTGTTATAAGTAAATTAATTTAATTTAACTTAAAATAAGTTATGAATTATAAAAAAAAAATACTGTGATTATTCATTATTTAATTTAATTTAAATAATTTTGTCATAATTTCTTTTAATAAATGATTTTGAGCTCAAACATATTTTATTTGAAAAAAAAACTGAACAAACTTTTTGTTCAAAAACATTTTTTTATTTTTATTTTTTTACTTAATACAGATTTACAATGTAATATTTTCTTTATAATTATTTCAAATATACAGATGAATATATATTATATATATTGTCCCAAATTATATTTTCACAAAGTAAAATATTTTTGTTTTTCTTCGGAATTAAATTATTCTTTGTTTGCATAATAGATTTACAAAAATAGAAATAAAAATAAATCCCAAAAAATATTTTTAGAAAAAATAAAATTTTGTCTTTTTAATTAATTTGTTTGCATATCAAACTGTTTCTCTAATTAAGTTATTATGTACATTTTTTTATTTATAAAAAACAAACGAAATTAAATTAAAATTCATAAAAGAAAATTTAAAAAAAAGAAAAAGAAAAAAAAATAAAAGGAAAATGTAATGTGTTAAACCATAATATAAATAAGTTTTAATAAATGAAAAAATTATTTATGTATACATTTTGTGTAATATTAATTTAAATTTTTTGTTTAGGCCCCTTCGTTTTGTGTACATTATATTAATATTTTTTTCTAAAATTAATTTCACATTTTCTGCAGCAAAAAAGCTTTGAATAGCAACTAAACTAATTAAAAATGTAATTAATTTATATTGATAAATAAGTTCTTGTGCATAAAATGGGTCAAAATTCATGGCAATGCGCCACGTACTTTAAATATTACATATATGCATGTGTATATAAATTTGCACATAAGTATATATCTATATAAATAATTCGTCTGTTGCCATTTTAATAATGCTTGGCGCAGCCCAATTGATGGCCCAATCAAGGCCCAGACACAGTCAGGCCTCACCTGTCTGTACGTTAAACCAATTAATTTGCAAGCTTATGTATTAACTGTTGTCTGTTGTGCTTACTATGTGTGTGAGTTATATATATATATATATATATATATATATATATATATATAAGCAAATTAATTAAAGTTGCCACTTCAGTTGAATTTTCCAGGTGAGTGATGCGGAACAAATAATCAATCAATCAGCTCACACACACACACACACACACATGCATAAAGCTGCAGGGCACACTATCTAGGCAGCACAGGCGGCGACTTTTATGGCATTGGTCAGTCACTCAGTCAGGCCGTCTCTCCGTCTCTCTGTCTCTCCAGCTGTCCATCCGTCCAGACAGTCACTCAGCCAGCCGGGGCTTGTCATTGACGTCGCTTTGCCGGACATGGCGAAATGTTCAAAATAAGTATGTGAAAGGCTATGTATGTGAGCCAAAGTCTGTGTGTATGCATGTGCGTGTGTATGTATATTTTGTGGAATGTGCATGTAAATGTGCTACTATAACAACAAATTTCAATTTGCACAGTGGCTGCAAATATATTTCAAGCAATTTAAAATAAGAATGAGATATATAACAAAAAAAATATAGATATATATATATATATATATATATTGCACGTTTTTTTAAACAAAAAATTTTTTACGAAATTTTATTTTAAATTTAATTAATAAAAAAACATTAATGTAAATAAAAATATATGCTGCATATATTATGAAAATAATACTTTTATTTAACATATTTTAGAAGAAATGAGCAAAAATTACATAAATTTAAATTTTTTATTAGGAAACTTTTTATATTAATAAAGTTTTATATTATTAATTGTTAATGCATTTAATTTATAAATAATTACATTGTTTTCACATTAAATAAAAATTGTTAAAATAAATTTAATATACATCATATAATATTAGATATATACATTCTTTATATATATCTTGTAATATTATAGATTTTCATAAAACTAACTTGTGAACACAATATATATAATATTTCAATTAAAGTATTTACTAAAATAAAAAAGTTATTCAGCTTTAAATCAGTACAATTGTTATTTAAAGCGCAAAGTATAAATCCTAAAAAAATTCTAAGCGCATAATAACGTACATATATTAAAAATTTATTTTTTTTTTTTTTAAACTGACGTATTTTGAATAAAAAATATTTTTTCAAATTATTTTTTAAAATAAAATATTTTAAAAAAATTTATTTTTCAAAATACAATTTGTGCTACATTTATAATACCTTTTATACTTATCTAAGATATGCAAAAAGAAAATAAAAATAATAAAAAAATATTATCTTATGTTATCGAAAAATTAAATTTTTATTTTTATTATTTTTAACGCATCTGCAATTTTTTTTAGTTTTTATTTTAATAAATATATTTTTCTACGCGAGAAATGTCAAAAATATGAATAATGATTAAATTTTTAAATATTTTACATAATTTCCTATTTTTATCAGATGATTTAAATTGTAAAAATAAAAATATTAAAATAACTAAAATTTTTGAATACTTGTATTATTATTTTAAAATTTCACTTATTATAAAATGTATTTCAATTTCTATTTTTTCCCAATTTTTGTTCCACTGTGCATTTGGTTTGTCAGTTTCAGCTGAATTCAGCTGCAGTTGTTGTTGCATTTATCTGTAGCTTTTGAGTTCATGCATATGTCTGGTCAGTTCCTGTCGGGGCACTTACGGCCATGGGGTATTGTGGGGCTACACAGGGGGGTCCATGTGGCTATTTGGGATTTGGGATGTTTGGAATTGGGGTCTGGCTCTTTGGCTCGCTGCGCGTTTGAACTTTTCCAATTTGCAAGCGAAAAATTGAAAATGCGACGCTGAGAGCTTTGCCAGTAAATAAATAAATAAATGCGAGCACAAGCATAAAAAAAAAAACAATCTGTAGTCGCTCAACTGGGCGCGGTTGATTAAAATAAATACATACCTATATGCTAGCTACATATGCATGTATGTATGTATGTATAAGTACATGAGTTTAACAAAATCGAATTGGAAAAAAAAAGTAATTAAAATTGAATATCGCCATTTGGGTGTGGCTGCCACATGTGGCGCCCCCTTTTTTTGGGTTGGGGCTTCATGGATTACAAGTGCATTTCACATTTAGCTAAAAAAATATATATATATACATATAATAATGGAGAGCTGCTGTTGCTGCTGCTGCTCTTGCTGCTGCTGCTCTTGCTGCTGCTACTCTTGCTGCGGCTCAGTTGTCATGGCGCCTCGGAGAGGTGCAATTTATTTAATTAGATGCATAAAACTCATTAAGATAAGAGCTGAAGACTGACGGCTGACTGCTCTGCCCTGGGTTGCCATGTTGTTCAAGTGCGCGAATCAACAAATGCGCCAAAGTGCAGAGCTAACCGCCCAACAGACTCACAGTCTGCCTGCCTGGCCGACTCCTCTCGGGCTGCCCTTGCCCTAGCTTCAGCTACAACCCAATCCTAGTTGCTGAAAGAAGTTGCCAGCAGTCGAGGAATTGTTATGCTCACTTGCTCACTTGCCAGCCAGCCAGTGGGCGTGGCATGAGCTGCAGGTGCTGGATGCTGGCTGGCAGCTGTTGGTAGTTGAAAGCTGCTCGGGCTCGAGCGTTGAGCAATTAACTTGAGCGACGACAATAAAACGCCGACTTAATTAAGTGACACAAGTGCTTCACAGTATTATGTGTGTGTGTGTGTGTATTTGTTGTGCCTGCAAAGTTAAGTTCCAAGCTTAATACAATTTGTGCATTCACAAATTGTCATAAATATTGCTGTTGCTGAGAGTTTGTTTTGAAATTAATAGAGCAAGCGAAAATATGCATGAGCAGCATAAAATTAAGGCGAATGCGAAATTTATTCTTGAGCAGAGAAAGAGATATGTGGGTAAGTTTAAGCAAAATATAAATTAAATGACAAAATATAATTTAAAATAATAAAAACAGCCTTATATACGATTTAAAAAAGTATTAATAATAATAAATCATATTATAATAATAATTGAACAAAATTGAAATTAAAAAATATGATTTTATTTTTTTATAAAATTTTGTGTGTAATTATTATTCTTGATTAATTAATTTTAATAACTAAAAATATTTTTTTAATAACTCCAAAAATAATTCTTTCTTCAATTGTTTTTTTTTTTTTTTTTTTTTTTTTTAATTATAATCGTTGCGGTGCTTGATTCTTATAAAATTAATAATAATAATAAATAAAAATATTTAATGATCAAAATAAAATTGTATTATGAAATGTATATAAATAAATATGTTTATATATTTTATATTTTATTTTATTTTTTTTTTTAATAAGAAAAATCAAAATTATTTATATATTTTGATTTTTCTTATTAAAAAAAATAAAATAAAATATAAAATATATAAACATATTTATTTATATACATTTCATAATACAATTTTATTTATAATAATATAATCTAAAATATTTCTTATTCCAAACTAAACTATATTAAGTGCTTTGGTTATATATATAAAAAAAAATAAATAAAATATAAAATTATAATAATATAATAATAAATATATATAAAATATATTGAGCTATAATTTACTAAAATAATAGGAAAATATTTAGAAAATGCATACAAAATTAAATATTAAATAAATAATATTTAGTCATATAAAACTAAATTTTATGATATATTGCATTAAATAATATTTAAGTATAATTCACACAAGAAAATATTTAGAAAAGTCATCGAAAATGATTATAAATAATATTTATTCATATAAAACTGTGTATTTATATTAAATTATATAATATATTTTATTAAATATTTTCGAGCTATAATTTACTCCAAAAAAATGTGTTTTCATAATTTTTATAAATAATTTTTAAACATATAAACATAACTAGCTGCATTTGCAATATCTGACATTGAATAAATTAATATGCAATATTGTAAAATATTTTATTGAATATATGCATAATATGATTATGGCAAAAGCAAATATTTAGAAATTTCAAATCAAATGAGACCACAAATAAATATTTACTCATGTAAGAAAGAGCGCTCAGCTGTATTTGCATCTCTTGCAGCAGCAACCACTGAGATTTTCTTATAAATTTGTTATTCATATCAACGATGCGCTGTTCGTTCCCTCGCTCCTGCCTCCCTCTCTCTCCATCTACTGCTCTTGCTGTATATCACCCGCATAGTTACACAGTTGCATTGCATCTGCAGCAAAAATATCAATGTCAAATCAGGGCGTGACTAAATGCCTAATTGCAAACAAACCGCAGCATTATCTAACAACCCTCACACCTCCTTCTACCCCCACCATTTGCTAGGGTCATAAAAATGCAAAAAAAAAAAAAAAAAGAATATTATATATTAGTAATTCGACAGCGATTAGCATGGGGTGCCACAGACCTCTCTCTCTCTCCCGCTCTTATTTTCGAGATGCAGATTGTGCATTTTATGCTGGGCCCCGAAAAAAGAATGAAACGAGAGCTCCTCACTCAGTCCATAATACTGATTAAATTACAGTGCTTGAAGCAAATGCGGGTCAGAGATATGCAGAGCGAGTGCGAGACTTGAGAATGTAGAAACGAGCATGGAAGTCTTTGAGCGCAAACTTTTTGGCAAATTTGCAACCTGTTGAGTCGCTGACTAAGCCAGCTAAGCTCGCTGTTCAAATTTTATTGGTGATTATGATAATGTGCCCTGTTTGCTTAGGCCCTATTGTTCGAGCCGCTGCCTCATAGCCTTTGCGAGCAATATTATTGTAGCCCTTTTTTCCCTTTCTTCCTTCTTCCTGCTTGAGCCCGGATTTGGACAGTGAGGCGTGGATTTTAGAGATTCATTACCATGCTGCTGCTGCTGCTTTCTACCTGTGCCGCTGGGTTTTCCCCTGCAGGTGTGCGCAGGTGTTGGTTTAGCCAGACATTCCGCAGGTAGTTAGTTGGCTCAGTCGCCAGGCAGTCTGAGCGACAAGAGTTTTTTTTTGCATGAGACATAAATCAATGTGCGGTCCATCGATCAAGCCATACAAAAGCATAAATTCTTACGCATGCCACACATCCATCAAATCAAATCGATACAGATACAGATACAGATATAGGCTACAGCAACAGCTTCAGCGACTCGTGTGTATCTTTGAGCTGACAACAGTTTAAAAGTGTTGCCATTGCACGACGGTGCACAACTAATTGGATTTTTTTTCTATTTATTTTTTACCCAAAACTTGTCGTTGTTGTTGTTGTTTATCAACTAATCCGATTTGTTTATGTACGTTGCTTCAGTGTCAAAAAGAGAAAAAAACTAACCCAACCCCAAGTGAGAATTGGTTACAGTTTTAGGCTTATGAATCAACTCGAGCATTTTTAACATTGCGCCGTCTGTTAACCTAGTTTTCAAAAGTAGTCGAGAAAAAATACCAAATACGAAATACGAAATAAAAATGTGTTCGTCAGTCTGTGCCCTTACTTTAAAGGGCGCCTTCTTATTGGCATCTCCCACTGCCCTCTCTAAAGGCCATTACAAATGCTCTTCAGTTACGGCTCAGTTACATTTGTTTGTCATCTTTTATTTCGGTGAACTTCAATTTGAGTTAACTGAATATGCCATTTATTTAATTGCATAGTAAAAGGTCTTCTTAGCTCTTTGAAGTCTCAGAGGAGAGTCTCATCCTGTCTATCTCTTCTGCTCGTCCAGAGTCTGCCTTATAAGGAATAAATCCTAGTTGCAATTCAAATACATGATCACTGCTTACTTTCATAATAATATTTCTAATTATGACAGCATTGATCATGCTCTACTAGCAGGAGGCAGAAACCATACAAAATCAATGAGAGACACAGAGAAAAGGAAAGTTCTTATAATAAAATTAAGATAAAGACATCGATGGAAATTCTAAGAGCAAATTTAAAAAAAAAATAATAATAAAATATAAATAAATATTACAATTAATAAACAAAAAATAAAAATAATAATAATAAAATAAAAAATAAAAAAATAAAAATTTAAAAAAATCAATCTGATTTATTTTAATAAAATATATAAATGTTAATGTTTCAATAATATATTTTTTAATTTGCGTATTTTTTTGATGGATACAATTTTTTTTATAGCTGATTATAGTTATTTCTTAGTTAATTTTGCATTGTTATTAAATAATTAAATATATATACATATATATTTTTTTTCTTATAAATTTTATTATACATTTTAAATATATATAAAATAAATGTTTTCAAAATAAATGCGAAGCTTTTGTGTTTTGATTGCACAAATTAAACTTAAATATTTTTGTTAAATTTTTTTTACTTCTATATAAAATATATAATTAACAAGCTTATTGATGTCTACACTTGTTAATTATATAACAAGTTTATTGATGTCTACACTTGTTATTTATATATATTTATTAAGTAAACCAAAAAAATTATACAAAAATATTTATTTAACTTTATTAAATTAAAAAAAATATATATATTTTATAAACAATTCTCAAATAAATATAGTCAATGTATTTTTTGTTTAAATATATATTTAAATCATTAAGAGCTCTTGTGCTTAAGTGCATAAATCAAGCTTAGACATAAATAAACTTGTTCCAACTGCAAAACTCTCACGATCTGCCGCTGTCAGAGATGCCTCTGTCTGTCGGATGACTCAGCTGCAAGTGTCAGGCAAAAGCTGCCGCTGAAGCTAAAGCAGCAACAAAAAATGTTGTGAACTGCGTTTAGAATTTAATTTAATTTGCAAAAGCCGATTGCATGGCAAAATTAAGTGTTGTTGTTTAATTTTCACACAAATTGCAATGAATGTCAGCTAGTAAAGCGGCGCAGCTTTCAGCTAATTAGAGAGAGAACCGCATCACAAACAGCAACAACAACAAGAACAACTAGCAATGTCAACAGCAACCGCAGTAAACAAAAAATAAATCTAAATCAAATATTGCTCCAAGCTGCAGCAAAAAATAAATAAACAAAACGATTTGCATGTCAAACAACTCGAATTTCAACGCAGCGATATGTATCTCTGTAGCTCCGGCTTTAGATATTCGATATCTGTTGTACTTTGTCGAGCGTACAAATGACGTCCATAAAAGTGAAATAAATTTGATTTTATGCAATTTAATTATGCATGTATCTCAAGCAATCGCAGCTTTCAACATGCATCAAACAATCCAAAACAAAAACTCAGTTGCGAAAAATGTAAATTCCGTTTCGTTGATGGAACACAAAAATTCCACAAACAAAATAAATAAACTAGAAGAAGCGAAATTCATAATTTGATTCAAACAAAAAATACATAAATTGAATCTTTAATCAAGCATAAGTTTGCATAAAAAAAATTTGTAATTAAAAGCTAATTGATTGCAAAAAGAATTGGACTTAAAAAAAATAATATACGAGGTGTATGCAATAAGTATGGCGAATTTTGAGCTTTGCTAGATTATTTATATTAGATGATAATTATAATAAATATTTTTGATAATTAGCAGGTAATTCAATAAAAAAAAATATAAATTAAAAAAAAATATATATATATATTCAAGTACTTCAAAAATGGGAACATAAATTTTTAATATCTGTAAAGAATTAATTTGAAGTTTTAGTACAAAAAATATTCATAAATAATATAAAAATAATTTTTTTTTTTTTAAATAATATAATATAAATAAATATATAAATATAGTTCTTCTAATTTACAAATACATATGTCTTGGTTTTTTTTTAGCAAATTTTTATAAAAACTGATATAATATGAATAAATATATAATTAGTTTGATTTTGATTTATAAATACATAAATTTTTTTTAAGCAGATCTCGCCTAATTTAATTGAAATTCCGTGCAGCTATTTTTTTTATTTAGTTTTTTATTTCTTTTGCCATTTATAAAAATTGCAATAATCAGCAAAAAAAAAAAAAATAAAAAATTAAATAAATAAAAAAGTGTAGCAAACTTTATTTAATATTTACACACAATTTAAATAATTTATTTTGTTCGCCTCATTTATTTATTTTATTATTCTCTTTTGCTTGCTAATCTTTTTATTGTTGTTTTTGCTTGGTTTGTTTTTATTGTCTTGCCATCAGCTCAGCTTTTTGTGCTCATAGTTTTGTTGCTTTCTGAATTTTGCAATTTTCATAAATAATAAATAAGTGTAATAATTGTGTTATGTATTTTTGCTGTAGTTTATGGATATGAAATGGATTATAGATTATATTTGTGAATATAATTTTAAGAATTACATGAAATTATTTGAAATGAAAGAAAAATGAACATATTTAAGATACAGCTAGAATATTTGAGATATATTGTACAGCAAAATAATAAAATTGAATTAAACTTGATTTTTATAAATTATAAATACCTTAATATATGTATAAAATAATCAATTATCCAATTTAAGCGCAACTGAAATTAAAAAGAAAAAATGTTAATATATTAATTATAAAGTATTTCATATTTCGTTGCATTTTCTCCAGAAGTGAAATCTAAATTATTACACTATATAAATATATATATTTTTGTATATCTGCCTGAAGGCCTCGTTCTCTCTGGCTTAAAAGAAAATTGTTATTTAGAAATAATTCTTAGTAACAATAAATAATTAAATAAATAAAGTTTTTGTATATATTATATATTTATATCTAGTATGAGTGAAAGCATATTTTAACATACTTTTTTTTTTATAAATTTATATATTGTTTTATATGTATTTTATATTTCGAATTTTCTTATCAGCTCATATGAAATGAAAATATTTATTTTTTGCAGCTTTTTCTTATATATATATATATTCAATAGAATCAATCTCGATCTCAATTATAACAAAAAGAGTATTTAGCAGTCGACTCATTAGCATTCTCCTTTCGTTTTCTATACAAATAGCTAAAATGTGGGCAATTTGAGAGCTATAGACCCGATGCCTGTTGCATAAATTAGTAACATCACCTAAATGCTATGGATTGTTGATAAGAGTGCAAGGTCGTTCGTTAACTAAATACAAATAGTTATGAAAATATATATACAAAAAAAATAAGAGTGGAATAAAATAACTAAAGAGGTGTCAACAAAATGGAAAGGCTGATGTGGAGCTCGTCAAAACTTTTTGAAAGTTTGAACATGATTTTGTAAATTTCGATGAGTCAATATTATTTGAGCTATGCATATATTCGAATAATATATATATATACGTATAAATTTATGTATGAAATGTAAAGTATTTGTTTGTACAAAATGCACTCGGCTAGATCGCAAATTAATGTAATTAGCATTAAATCAACGGCGACAACTACAAAACTCCGCCTTCCGGTCACGTCAATCGTAGGCTAAAAAATAAATATTAGAAAAAAGATAATAAGTAAATAATAGTGCAAAAAATAGTATATGAGAATATTACTTCAAAATTAGCTGCTGATAATAACTAATATTTTGCGGCTGAGCGAACCAGAGCAAAGAAAAGCTAGACAAATTATATATTTATAAATAATAAAAAAAAATTATAGAAAATTGTATAAATTCATACATACAAAAATAAAAATATTTAATAAAAAATAATAATTAATAAATTATAAATAGAGTTTATAAAAAAAAAAATAAAGAAAATAATATATGGAAATAGGAATAAAAGAAACTAAACGAGAATTGCAATGTAACACAGATAAATTTTACAAAAAAAGGGTAAATATAAAAGCTTATCCTTCTCTAATTGAAAAATATAAAAAAATAAAAGCAATAGTAAAAACTAAAAAAAAATATATATATATAAAAATAACTACAAGCTTAGATTTAAAAAAAAAATATATAATATAATTTAATAATTTATATAATATAATTTAATCAATTTAAAAATGTAACTTCATTTTTTAATTTTTGTTTTAAATTTTTGTATTGGTATATTGAATGTCAATTCCATTTGTTATAAATTAGATTTTAATTAAAAATATTTGTTTATTCAATCCTATTATAATAAATTTATTATATTTTATATAATAATATATAATATAAAATATAATAATTATTTTTTATTATATTTTGTTTAAATTCAAATTATTGTTTATCCTAAAAAATGTTAAGGAAATATTTAGATAAAAAATGCAGTAATATTTGCAAACATTCTTAAATGCATATCTGTCAATTAGATTTGATTTATTAAATATTAATATTAATAGAAAACATAGGAATATGTTTAATTAAATTAACGAACAAAAAAATGCATAATTTGGTAAAGCACGTGTATGAATATTCATTCATATATTCTGGATACTTCTTGATATTTCTTGATACAAATTAGTAATACAATAAATAAAAACAAACGAAACTAGTTTCTTTTTATCAAAACTTCAGAATCTACAGTTACAATTTAGTTGACGTAGACAGTTTTTGAACATTCCAGACTGAACTTAAAATTTGTAAAATAAACTAGAGACACATATGCTAAAATTGCTCAGAAATATGTTTAATGTTTCCACAACAAGCTTCGTTGTTAACAGTTTAGCACTTGCATATTTCAGACTGTTGACCGTTTGAAAATGTAATTTAATACGTCATAAAATTGATATTCAAAGTAATCAAATTATATGCAAAATATAAGAAAATCAAAATAGTCGTGGCCCGTTTATGTTTGTTGTTCTCATTTAATGATCCACATTATTTTTTTCTGTTAAATCATTTAATTTGTTAATGATGCGAATTTTATATTTTAAATACCGCAACCCAGGCCGGGATTGAGCAGTACGATTTTTTATAGCACCCCCCACTGAATATTCTGGCACGAAAAAGTTGATATGGAGCGGGCAAATCTATATCAACAGGTTTCGTTGCGCTGCTCATCCCGAAGTCAAGTCGAAATTCGTATGCTGACGGAACTAAGTGAACGCCATAAAATATCATCGTAAATCTCAAATATCAAAACAGCATTTCAACATTTTTTATTTTATTAATTTAACACAATGTAGAACTTGATATTTAAAATGTGTGCACATATATAAGACATTTGAAAAAGCTGTAAAAAATTAAATATGTCAAGCGACTCGACACGTGAATTCGAAATAAAAATAAATTCAAAAACATTTTTAAAGATTTTTTTTCAGCCGTCGGCAAAATTCGCAGAGCTAAAAAAATAATAAATTATTAACTTTGCTGCTTTAAAAAAATGTTTAAAATATATATTTGATATTCCTAAAAAATTGTAAATAAAAAGATTTGGTTTTATATTTTTTGTAAAGATTTTTCTTTTATTTGTGTTTTTTTTTTTGTGTATTTTTCTGGTTTTTAATTGTTTTTACCAGACGTTTTGGCAGCAGTTTTCTTTGTTGATTTTTTTTTTAATTTCACTTTTTTTTTTGTATGCCTTGCGTCTGGTTTTCTCAGTTGTTTTTACTAAATTTGTTTTTAGGTTTACTAACATTTTGTTGTATTATAATTATTATTATTTTTGTTTTTCTTTCAAATATTATGTGGTAGATGCTTGCCTTTTAATAATAATAATAATAATCATAATAATAATAATAATAATAATAATGTTTTTTGTTTTTAAGTTTTTTTATTTTTTATTACAATTAATTGTGTTTTTTTTTTATTTGCATGCTTTTTGTTTTTTCATCTTTGCAGTATTTTCGTAAGCATAATTAATAATTATAATTAAATTGTTTATATAATAGATAATAATTAGAATTACTTAATGTATAAGAGAATCTATAAAATAGAATGTGTTCTGCTTCTTCCTTGTGTGTTTTTTATTTTTTTTATTTTCTTGAAATTCGAATTTTTTTATTAAATATTTTTTGTACAGCGCAGAATAAAACAAAAATGAAAATAACATGAAACAATTTTTTTTTATATTATTTTAATTGAATTTGTTTTTTTTTTTTTGTATTTTTTTGCAACAATTTTTTTGTATCACACAATTGTCGTTTAGGTTTTTTGTTTCATTAGCAAAAATGTTGTGTTTGTGGAATGCAAGTTGTGGAACGTATGTGTGTGTGGATTGTGGAAAGATGTTCGCTTTGTATGGTACAACGGTGCGTTGGCTTAATTGTAAAATGCATTTGATTTTATATTATAATAATCGTATTTTTATTTATCAATTGAAATTCAATTTTTGTTTTCTTTTTTACTAAAGCTAAAAAATTGTTTATGCTTGCAATTAACGCTAAATGTGTGTAGTTTCTATTTATATATGTATATATATATATATTTTATTTGTTTTATATATATTTATATTCAATAATTTACAATGTGGATATATCCAACAAGCCAGCGCTGGGCTCATGCGTGGCATGATAATGATACAGCTGATGATGATGCGGATGCTGCTGCTGCTGCTGCTGGAGTTGATGATGCTGCAAATGTTGCTGCTGCTGCTGCTGTTGCTGCTGCAAATGTTGCTGATGTTGCAGGTAGTGCTGATGATGCTGCTGCTGCTGCTGCTGTTGCTGTTGCTGTTGCTCCTCCAATTGTTGTTGCATGTCCAGCATGCTGGCCGAGGCCGCAAATGCACTGGCCGCTTGGCAGCTAGTTGCAGCGACTGTGGAGGCAACGGCAGAGGAGGAGGAGGAGGTGGTGGTGGCTGCTGCTGCTGCTGCTGTTGTTGCTGACAACTGATAGGCGGCAGCGGCAACAGCAGCCGCCGCCAAGGCGGGTGAATGCGCTGTGGCAATATGACCACTCGAATGCGCCGAGGAGCGACCGCCCGACGAGCCCGAACCCGATGCCGTCGGACTAGGCCGGCCATTCAGCAACTGTTGCTGCTGTGCGGCTGCTGCTGCTGCTGCTGCTGGCATATAGGCGCCAGCAACTGTTGGCGGCGGCGGCGTTACAGACCCAACGGCGGCTGCTCCATAGGCGCTGGCCATTTCTCACATATGTGCCAGCGGTGCCATTGCGCGCAGCGATTGCTGATGCAGCTGATGTTGCTGCTGCTGCTGCTGTTGCTGCTGCTGCTGCTGCTGGTGTTGCTGTTGCTGCAGATGCGCATGTTGTTGCTGCGGATGTTGCTGCTGGGCCAATTGCTGCTGCTGCTGCTGCTGGTGTTGCTGGTGCATCACATGCTGCATCGTTTGCTGCTGCAGCTCCGGCGACGCCGTCTGATAGTGCATCAGGTGTCGCTGCTGCTCGGGCGCATCGTGCAGATGATACATATTCATCAGATTGTTGAGATCGGTGCCGGCGCCAGCTGCTGCTGCCGCAGCGGCCGCTGCTGCTGCCGTCGCCGAGGTGACATATTCGCGCTTCATTATGTGATTGTTATTATTATTGTTATTATTATTGTTGTTGTTGTTATTATTGGTAATATTGTTGTTGTTATTGAGTGCAATTGCACTGGGACTGGGTGAAACGGGCTCCGACTTGATGCTGGAATCGCTGGGACTATGACTCTGGCAGGATATCTGTGCACCGTACGGCGCCGGTGATCCATTGCCCGGCTGCTGCAATCCCGCGCTGCCATACGGCGACGGTGAGCCCGGCTGCTGCTGCTGCTGCTGCAGACTGCTGCTGCCATAGGGCGAGGTTTGGCCACCAGCAACCGTGTCGTACATGCCATAACCGTTATACATGTGCGTCATCTCGTAGCGCGGCGCATAGTTCATGTAGTGCGTCTGATAGCCAGCGGGATCCGGATGCATGTAGCCGTTGGGCATGTAGCCATTGGGCACGCCCATTTGATGTATATTGGGCCGCACCTGTTGGGCGGCCGCTGCGGCCGCTGCTGCAGCAGCTGCTGCTGCCGATGCACCGCTCGCCTGATTCTGTGACATGCCGCCCATGCCACCGCCAGCGCCGCCAATGCCAGCACCGATGCCAACGCTGCCGCCACCCACCTGGCCGAGACGCGTCGGTGTGCCGGGCATGTCCACCTGACCAGCGCCAGGCGGCACCTGGCCGGGCATCAGGCCAGCGCCGCCCATTGGATATTTCTCCTTGGTTTTGGTCAAGGTTTTGGTCTTGCGACGTGGACGATATTTATAGTCGGGATGCTCCTTCATGTGCACGGCACGCAAACGTTTCGCCTCATCGATAAACGGACGTTTCTCTGCCTCCGACAGATCCTTCCACTGTGCGCCCAATCTTTTGGATATTTCCGAATTGTGCATCTTTGGATTGTCTGAGGCCATTTTGCGACGCTGGCCGCGTGACCAGACCATGAATGCATTCATTGGCCGCTTCACGCGATCCGCGTGCTGTTGATTCTTGTTCGCTGTGGCGCTGTTGTTGTTGTTGTTGTTGTTGTTGCTGCCGGAGGTCATGCTGCTCAGCGCGCTGCCAGCGCCCATCAGCGACGGATGCTGCTGCGAGTGTTGCTGCTGCTGCTGTTGCTGCTGCTGCTGCTGCTGATGATGGCTAACGGGTGAGGTCATGTGATGGCTACCAATGCTGCTCTGCGTCGGACTCAGCTCACTGGAACTGTGCAATGGTGAGGTCTGCTGCTGCTGCTGCTGCTGCTGCTGCTGTGTGGCGCCGTTCAGCGTATTGGCAATGCTCGATTGCAGCGAACTGAGCGGATTTGGACTCTGGCTCGCTGCAATGTGTGCGCTCATGTGATGATGATGATGATGATGATGATTGTGCTGGCTGAGATGCGAGTGGGTGAGATGTGAGGGGCCCAGATTCATGAGCGGCGCCAATGCCGAATATGATGTGGCCGCAGCAGCGGCATGTGCATGCCCATGCAGCGGCGGCATTTGACCCGGCAAAATGCCGCATTTCATGTCCGCTTCCATGGTCAACATTGCTGCAAGTGTTGCAATTGTTGCTGTCAAGTTGTCCTAGTTGCTGTTACTGTTGTTGTTGTGGTTGCTTTTGGTTTTGGCTATTCGTTTTTAAGCGCTAAGCCAAGGCATTAAGGCTAATGCTTGTAGATACTTTCTGTGCTGCAGTTACTTCAAGCAATCAGCAGATACTTTTTCGCGTGTGTCACTTGTAGATACTTTAGACAATCAGCAGATACATTTATTTTGTTGTAGATACTTTTCTATCGCTTGTCTAATAGCTTTGCATGTCATAGATACATTTGCTGTAATAGATACTTTGTAGTGTATACATTTGCTTTAGCTGCTTTATTTCCCTTATCTATCTCAATTTCGTATCTCAAAGTTGCATTTGCCTTTCGTCTTTAGCTGCAGATACTTTTCTATCTCAATTTCGTATCTCAAAGTTGCATTTGATTCGATTTGAATGCTAGATTGTAGATACTTTTCCACTTGCAGATACTTGTGCATATATAACATAGATACATTTGCTTTAGCTGCCTTGCTTTGGCTCTAGATACTTTTCCTTATGCCTTTGGTATCTGTCAGATGCTTTGCTTACTCAAAGATACTTTTGCATATCTCTTAGATACATTTGCTTCAACTGCAAATACTTTTCAAGGTATCTTTTGCTGCTAACGTTACTTGGGCAACTCAAAGATACTTTTGTATCTTTTTGTATTTCCTTTTGTATCTGAGTGTAGCTGTAGCTATTTGGCGATGTATTTGTAGCCCGATTGCTGTTAGTTAAGGTGACAGCTAATTTTTGACTCCACGTAAGCACCTGTAGATGTCCAAAAGTATCCAGAACACTTCAATTGGAGTTGAATTCGTTAAATGCACGTTCAAGTATCTTGCAGATACTTTTTCGCTGTTTGCAAACTTTTATAGATTTTACAGTTGTTCTACTTCAGTTGGTTTGTTGGTTTAATTTAGTTTTATTTTGAATTTGAATTTTGATTTATGTTTTTTTGTTTTTGTATTTTTGTTTTCCTCGCTTTAACAGTTATTTATTGGCTATGATTTGTTTGAACATTTGTTAGGGAAACCATGTTGCACTTGTTGGAATTTCTTTTTGATTTATCTAGTTGTATTTGTTCGTAATTGCCACACACATATATATATATAAAGGTATATTGATGTATATATGTATATATTTATTAATTTCTTTACGCCTTTTGCAACAGCTTTTGCTATTTGTTTTAGCTTCTTTATTTTGCTCTTGTTTTATTTTGAACGCAAAAACACTTGAAATTTGTTTATTAAAACGCGTCGCGAAATGTGCTTTGAGAAATTTGTTTAAGTTTCTTGTTTTTGTTGTATTCTTTTAAATTTTCTGCTTTTTTGTTGAGAATTATTTTTGCTATTTTGGGCAAAAAATCAGCGCGTTGCGTGAGACGTCGAAAAATACCTCCACACAACGCGGAATTGAGCACCTTTCTGGTTCGCCGTCGAGCGAACGGACAGCGGCGAAACCTGTTCCCAAGCGTTAACGAGCGCCGTCACCGAAGCGAATAACCGACGACGTGCGTGTATATGTATATATGTGTGTGTGTGCGTGCGTGTATGAGTCTACTGGACGAGATGAGGGCGAAAACTCGTACGCGAAACTCTCGAATCCGTTGCTCGTTGCGTGCGCGTGTGCTGACGACAGCGAATACGAGAGACGAATGAGAGACTGACTGGCCAGCAGCTGAGACTGAGCCCGTTTGCCGCAGCGTTTGCACGCACACATGCACGCACGCATACGTGTGTGTTTGTTCAGGGTGGCTAGTCAAACGGGTATAGTGTAGCAGTGTGGCAGTGTGTGTGCGTGTGTGTGCGCTTGTGTGCGCTTGTGTGCGCCTGTGTGTGACGGCATTTGCAAACCAGTTATACTGTGCTCTCGGGCGGGCGTGAGCGTTAAAAAGAGACAACGCTAGTGCCGAGCTGTATACGCTAATAAATCAAATAAACGCTATGCGCGGCCTGTGCTGCTGTTGCTATATGAGTGTGTGTGTGTTTAGTGTTGCTTTCATTGCTCGCTTGGATTATGCGCAGCGTCGAGCGCCAATGAACGCTGCGCGCGAGTGAGCTAGCAATATATGGCGCATTCGCTTGCGCCACATATCGATCTGTGGCGTTGTTGCTAGCGTTGCCATAAAAATGTCGTCGCATGGCTAGTCGTTTTTATGGCATGCAACGTTGCCAGTTTTCTGCGAGCAGCGACAACCAGCAATCGCAGCCGCAGCAGTGCGCTAGCTAGCGCAGCTTCAACTCAAAAAGTCTGGCGGAATTTTTTTCTGCGCTTACTACGGACGCTTTAAATATGGCCGACCAGGCAAAAAACAACAACAAAAAATCTGCAAAAAATAAAAAACGGACAACCGGGCAGCTGGAGCACCTGGAAACTGACTGAGGCGGGGCAGTGTTTGCGGCGTATTTACCATTGGCGCGTCTCACGCGCATAGTTTGAATTCTTTCTAATTTTTTTTTCCTTCTTCATATTTTTTGCTGCCCTTCTTACTCCTGCACTCTGTTTTCTACTTATTAACCTAATGGGTTTGCCAAGGCAGCGAAATAATAGTAGTCAGGCTCGGTCGGCAGCAGCTGGCGAAAAATGTATTAAGCAAGTGCTGCCAAGTGCACTGCAGCAAACAGTTATAACTAACGGTACTTGTCTGCCGCACTCTCTCTCACACACGCACACACACACACACACTATGTGTGTGACTTTGATGCGGTCTGGCATCCTTTAGCATGTGCTGCCACGTTGTTGTAATTATAGTTGCACATGTGAATAGGCAACCGCATTGTCTTCTAGAGCAACAGAGACAGCAACAACAACAACAACAAGAGCAAAAGCAACGGCAGCTGCTGCCACGCGGTTTTTCGGGCATGCTCCACTGCAGGTGGGGGCCTCTTGCTGCTACCTGTGCTTATTGCACATATGCGTAATTATTTTTTGTATTCCTTATTTTTTTTTTACATATATTTTTATTTTTATTTTTATTTCTTTATTTTTTATTTTTGCCTTTTTGCACCTGCTTTTCATTAGCACAAAGTAACTTGGAATTTGGGGCCTTTTTTCAGCTTCGTCAGCTTCTTGCTAATGAGCCGCAGCACTAATGGCAATAGAATTTTGGGATCGTATTACTATTTTGGGCGCGTTGCTGATTCAGTGCGGAATTCTGTTTCTCTTTTTGTTTTTCTTTTGCCAATTGTAATATACATTTGCAATTGCAGCTAGTTTGCGTAATTGTAGCTGGCCATCATGGCATACCTAAGCCAAGTTAATTGAAACTCGTCTATGACCAACAGCTAAAGTCCTTGAAACAAAAGCACTTTTCAATGCCAGCCGGCAGTTGGGCATGCAAAGAGAAACTGTTTTAGTCGATGATATGAGAAGAAATTTAATTGAAATGAGTATTACGATTTATAAAAGAAAATACATATTTTTAATAATTTTATTTTATTTTGCATTTTCTACGATTTTACATTATTCTCATTTACTAATTTTTAACACTTTTATTTTTCTATTTAATTTGATTATATTTGTTATAGAAATTAATATATATAATAATCTATAATTTATTGTATTGATTTATTTATATTTTTTATTTTATTATTTATTTATTGAATATTGATTATTTATTTATATTATTTATTTATTAAATATTGAATGACACAATTTAAAATAAGTTATATAATAAAATAAAAATAAATAAATAAATCAATAAATCAATAAAATAAATTATATATATGTATATATATTTAAATTAATATATTTTAATAATATATTATTATTTTTAAAGGAATTTAATTTGTAATAGTTATATTATTTATTTTTTAATTTAACATACATTTTATTATTAACACAACACGATTCATGCGTGCGTGTTTGTGTCTGTATGCATTTATATGTACATATGTATGTATGTGAATTTGAGGTCGCTTCGCATTGCCCTTTTAGATCTCCATCTACGAACAGTGAACGAGCGTCTATCTTATAACTCGCGAAATAAGTCTCTTTACAGAGTATAGCGCGCTTAGCTCAACGCAGAACTCTCGGACGCAGACAGAAACGATAGAAAGCAAGTTCTGCTGCTCAGAATAAGCGTCTCTCTCTCTCTTTCTCTGTGTGTGTGTGTGTGTGTGTGTGTGTGTGTGTGTGTGTGTGTGTGAGAGAGAGAGAGAGAGTGTGGGTGTGTGTGTGTGTGTGTGGGTGTGTGTGTGTGAGTGTGTGTGGGTGTGTGTTTGCGCATTCTTGTTCGTTCTTTCTGAAGAGAATGAGAGAAGTGAGTCGGATAACTGTTATTTGCGAGTTATTTAATTTAATTTAATTTGCTATCGCTATATTTATTTTATTTATTTATTTTATTTTATTACTTAATTCAGTTAGTGGATATTTTCATTTTATTTAATATTTTTATATAATTATTTATATAATATTTTTATATAATTATAATAATTTATTATTTATATAATTTAATTAAAATTATTATAGTTTTCTAATTTATTTCTTAATTTAACTTATATTTTATTATTAAGAACACGTTAATTGTTTAACATTTAATTATTAATATTTTTAAATATTTTTTTTTATTATTTATAATTTAAATTAATTTATTATAGCTTTCTAATTTATTTCTTAATTTAACTTATATTTTATTATTAAAAATACTTTAATTATTCATAAGTTTTATTTATTTTAATTATATTGATTTATTTTAATTTTTTTTTATACTTTCATATTTTTTAAATGTTTTATTTATAATTATTATTATTATTTGTTTGCTAGCTCATTATTTCTATTTTTTATTTTCTTTATTGACTAATATTTATTTATCTTTTATTATTATTATTTATTCTATAATTATTTATTATTATTTATTCAATATTCTTTTTATATTAAATTTATTTAAATTAGTTTTATTTATTTTATCTTATTTTTTAGTTTATGCTTCGTTTTAAATATTTTTCTGACAATTAATTATTTTTATATTTTTTGTTTATGTATATTATATGCATTTTTAATTTGGTTTGTATAATTTAAAGTTATTTACTTTTTCCATTTAATCGTTATCTTTTATTAAACATCATTCATGGCTCATAAGCCGCATCACTTTTACGCCTCAACTACAAATTTGCTGCAAGTCATTTGGAGCCTCAAACCCTTGCCCTGACCCCCCTGCCACACTCACTCAAGCTGCTGCTCATCAAGCTACTACTAACCCATAAAATGTGTGTGCAAACAAATAAACAAACACAAAAGCGAGTTCAAATTAAAATTGTCTTAAATGTGTGGATCGTGGCAGTCGAAAACAAAGCAAAACAAATTTATGGCCAATTGCAAATGATTTGACAGCAAACAAAGCCCCAAAAAAATACATAAAGCGAGCGCGAAAACAATGAGAAAAAGTAAATATATATATATATATATGTGAAGAAGAAGAACAAAAACCTGCCCCAGTAACTGACCTACAGCAAAAAGTAAAATAATAATAATAATAATAAAAAATGGCAAATCTTAAACCACAGAAACTGCGGCTGAAAGCCTTCTAAATATATAAAAGAAATAAACGTTTCTTGCTGATTATCAAAGAGCACTTGTTCTTCTTCTTCTTGTTGTTGTTGTATTATTATTGTATATTTGTGCAGGCATTCGATTCCGTTTTTTTTTTTTTTTTGGGTATATTTCGTAAAAAAAAGAAAAGAGAGCAGAACATAATAAACCAAAAAAAAAAAAAAAGCAGACCCGAGCCCAGACTCAGTTCCAGACTCAGACTCAGACCAAGTAGACACTCAGACGGCTTTTGTTGCTGTTGTTATTGTTGTTGTTGTTATTTGCGTTTTATGTTTGACGTTTGAGCGTGCTGGGCGCGTGTGAATGGGAAAAAGGAAGCTCACACACACACACACACACTTATAAAAAAACAAAGTCAAGGTCATTGCAAAGAGTTTTAATTGTTCACACAACAACAAAAATGGAATAAAAAAAAATACAAATACAAACACACACACAACCAACAACAACAACAACAACAATAGCGCCGAGCATTACAAACAAACATTCGCACATAATAAAAGAAATAAAAACGCAACAAAAACAGGCAGCGCCAGCGGACAATGGCAAAAGGCAACAAGAGGAGCCAGCAGCAACAACAACAACAACATGAGCCACAAAAGGCATTTGGCAAGCAAACAAGTTCAACACACACCAAAAAAAAAAAAAAAATAGAAAATAAAAATAAAATAAATATTCGCACAATTCCACTCAGAGCGAAAATATAGCAACATCTTCCTCTCTCTCTCTCCCACTAACTATCTAACTAACTAACGCTTCACACATGCTGCAATCTCGCGCACACACACACTCTCACGCACACACACTCAAGCCGCTATCTATCTCTGTTGCACACACGTGCACCTGTCAAGCTATTAATGCTCAAACTTGACTTGCATTGACAAGAAAGAAAGCAATAAATAACTAAAAGCTATACAAAAATGTTTAAATAATTCACAAAATCAATAAATTATTTAAATAAAAATACAATATAATTAAATATAATTTTGAACAAAGAAGAAGATTTAGAAAGAAACAGCAAGAAAGCACACACACACACGCGCTCTTTTACTCAGAGCTGCCGAATTCTTTTTGCGAGTAATACGGTAAACTCTCTCACACTGTCAGTATTCGTAGGTGGACTTCAAATTCACATATGCATGCACACACAAGCACGAACTTACATGAACAGACACATTCACACATTCACGCTCACGCACGCTGTCAATGTGTTTAGCGAAAACAACTCCCCCTACACACCAATACAAGCAGCAAAAGTGTTTAGCTGCATTGAGCACAACACGAACAGGCGTGAATGAAGATCGTAGAAAAACCGAAAACACAGATCGTTGCTGACTGAGTAGGAGCGAGTTCGTTGAGAACAGTTACAATTTGTTACAGCGTGGGTTTTTTTTTTCAGAGCGTGAGTGAACTTCTTCTTCTTCTTCTTTTTGGACGTTGAGGTATGCTCAATGCGAGCTCTATTAGATATTGAATAAATAAAGAAAATTGAGTGAAATAAAAATTAATCGTGAATAAGTTAATACTGCAGAAAATATCAATGTATTAAAAACATTAATTTAATTTTTTTTTTTCAAAATTAAATGAGATGCAAATAAGACATACATTACTATTATTCTTATTTTCTTTGAATACGAATTTATAGCCTTGTACATAAATATTTAACAGCTTTATAAGACTAGAAACTTTATTTACTAAAAATGTTTTGTGTTTTACATTTAATATTTTTATGTATTTAAAAATGTTATAGAATGTTTATATTGAACAGAATTTAAATTTTTACAATTAAATACTGCAGTCAGAATATATTTTCTTATTTAAAAAAATATTCATAAATATTCGGGAAATTTATTCAACAAAAATCAACTTCAGCTAATAAGGTATTGTTAGATATAATTAAATGCCTAACAGAATTTTTTGTTATGTACTTAAATAGATATCCAAGCAAAAGTCGACATTTAACCTAAACTTTCAGGCGAGCGATCAGGATCAGGAATCTTAAGATTTAAATAGCTCATGGAAAACGTTGAAAAAAAAAAAAAAAAATTAAATACTTATTATTTAATCAAATAAATTCCTATGTTTATTAAGCTCTCCACCAAAATCATCTTCAATCAAATCACTCTTACAAAATATCCTAAAAACAACTCCTAAAATTACTCCTAAATCCCTAGTACAAATTTCCATCTGAATTTCATTTCAAAACATGCAAATCTATTGTTTAAGTAGCTTTACATATTTCACTAGCAAAAAACTAAAAAAAACTTTGCCAAACTATACACGATAAATGGCTAAAAAAAAAAAAAAAACAAAAATGTAGCACCAACTTTTGTTGCCTACTTTTGTGTGGCCAAAAGCTGGTTAATGGCCCAGCGGCAGCTAACAAAAGTCGTGTTTCAAACTTGTCGTCGACTATTTTGCAAAACTCTGCAAACAGATCTCTAAATGCTGTTCTAGGAGTTTCAACGTTTACCAACACTCGCAAAAAAAAAAACAAAAGCGAAAAAAGGGCGGCAAAAGCAAAATAAACACGAGAGCATAGAAAAAAAAACGGTAAAAAAAAGCAAGTATACGACCTGTCTCGACACTTGCAGACTGAACCCAAACACGCACACACGCAAACACACACACATGAGTACACACACACGTATACATATACACGCAAAGAGATGCTATTCAGACGTTATTCATTTTACACATTCATTTCCTCATTCAATTCGCAATTGTATACGAAATTTCAATTGTTTGTTGAATGTATTATACGGCGAGCTGTTCTTGTTGTTGTTGTTGTTGTTGTTGTTGACTGACTGACTGCCGGCTTAACTGTGTGTGTGTTGTTGTTGTTGCAGCTGTTGATGACGTTGTTGAAAATTGCATTGCATGGCGAAGTTCAGTTCAGTTTCAGTTGAGAGTCGGCAACAGGTTGCTCAGTGTCTAGCTTTTGAAAACGCAATAGGGAGACAACAACAACAACAAGAGCAACTACATACAAATGAAATGAATGAATGAATGTTGACTGGGTATTTGTATGTGTGTGTGTGTGTGTCTGATTGCATGATGTTGATAAGCGCGAAGTTCTGGCCATAGAAATTGCGAAACGTGTTGATGATGAGGGAACGTTCCAGCACTTTGACTTGATTGTTCTCTCTCCTACCCTCTCCCTCTCACAGTCAGTGTATAAGTCTCGCCCACTAGCAGTGCGCTGAGAGTGAAAGTTGTCGTTGACAATAAATGGCATTTAGTTTTTGGGCGCTGAACTTGGCAAACAATAAAACGAGCAATGGCAGCCGCTGCTGCCGCAGTCCAAAAGTGCTTCAGCTCAGAGTCATCGATTTTCTGCGGTCAGTTACAAGGGTGCGAGCGAGAGGCAAGAGAGTGGCGACCCACATTTGGCGTGCCTAATAGAAAAAGAGTTGAAAAGCGAAAGATGCAAATAATGCCGCTATTGCTCTCTTTAGCTAGTGCTCTCACGCACACACACATACATCAGACTATTTTCGCTCGCCTCGCGCACAAAAGGAGTTTGGCGTGCATGTAAGGCAAGAGCAGGACGGGGCGAGCTAGCGCTGAGCGATGAACAATGAAAGTAAAGGCAAAGAGCAAAAGATGTTATTGTAGCTGTTATTATTGTTGTTGCTGCTGCTGCTGCTGCTGCTGTTGTTGTTATTGCATTGTTGTGCATTACTTTTGTGTCATTGAACTTTTTTGTTGTAATAAAAGTGAGTAAGCCACAGGGCAAGGCAAGGCAAGGCAAGGCAACGCAAGTGGAACACGAAGCACAGCCAGAACATTTTACAGTTAGCTAACGTTAGAGCGAGACATGTATAGAGAGCGCAATGAGAGTGCAAAGTGTGGCAACAACAATAATCATTACCAAGCAAAGAACAACAAAACCAAAACAATAGATGAGTGCATATTGAGCGTATCAGCAACAGTAGCAACAACAACAGCAGCAGCAGCAGCAGCAGCAGCAGCAGCAGCAGCAACAGCAACAACAATGCCAAATGTAAAAGGTATGAAAACGCACGTTGTGGAAAGTGGAGTAACAATTGATGAAGCGCAACCGACGATAAACCAGTGCAAACAATTTATTATCAAAGTCAAGAGACATTTGTCATATTAAAATGGAAACGTGAAATGGGACAAGAACAAAAAAAAAAACCAAGAGGGAAATGTGTAGCAGGTAAATGAAGGAGAATGCGAAAAAAAATTAAATGCTGGGAGAGAGCATGGAAATTATGGCTTCTGATCTTTAAGTTTGCATTTAAAAATAAAATTTCCTATATTGCTATAAGTTAGTATCAATAACTAATTAATAAAAATTAAATAATTAATAAAAATTTAATAAATAAAGCGTTTTATAGAATGAATATCTATTAAAGAAAAATGTTTGTCATTTAAATTTTGTTTCTGTTTGAATATAAATGTATTTAAATTATTTACAATATTCAATTATTAAATTATTAAAATTGGCTAGTTTGTCAATTAAATATCTTTAAATTTAAATTTAAAATTGAACTTTAACTAAATATGAAGAATAATTAAAAAAATTGTGCATTTTATGAATGAAATTCATTGAAATATAATTTTTGTTGCCATTTTAAATTATTTTAAATGTAAATTTTATTAAATTATTAAAATAATCATATTTAACTTTTGTTTTTAATTTATGGTTGGCATTTTTTTTTTTTTTTTTTTTTTTTTTTTAATTATTACAATATTAAAATTTTGTTTTCTATTATATATTATTATTATTATATATATATTTTTTTTTTATTATTTTTGTATATATATTTTTTTTCTTTTCTTTAAATTTTGTATGCAATTTATACTAGTAGAATATTTTATGCTTTACATAAGCTGTACTTTCTCTGATATACATATATATATCTGTATATACGTATGTATATAGTTAGTCTGATTAAGTGCAATCAAAATTGAAATCGGTTGTTTAAGACGAGAGTCGAGAGTGCCTCAACAAGTTGAGGAGGCATTTTAAATTTATTTAAATTGAATTAAATGGCTGCAATTTGTGTGTTGGGCAATCGCATCGGCTCATCGTAGTTTATAATTTGCTACAACAGCCATAATATTCACACACACACCCACAGAGAGAGAGAGAGAGAGAGAGACAGTCATCGTCCCAGTCAATTGGTTATATCCGCTCTAGAAGCTAAAATGGAGATTATCAACGTTTACGCGAGAGCGCAGCGACTGCTGTTTGCATTATTTCTGATTTGTTTCTTGGGCTTTCGCGGCAGAGCTGATTAGTTTTATTAAATGACCAATTGCCACTTAACGTGCTCAAGACAAGCTGACAAATGATCAAGCCTGAGCGTAGGGAGAGGCACATTTCAAATTAAGTGATAAAATAGCAATTTTTTAAATTTATATATTTGGAAATATGTTGCTTATAATTTGTGTATACTAAAAATATATATAATATATTAAAATTTAAATAAAACAAAAAAATTATAATACTAATATTAATAATTAATATAAATAAAATAAAATTATAAAAACTTATTTAGCAATTAATTAATTAAAAAAATAAATAAAATCGTAGAAAATAATAAAATAAAATAATCTTATAAAAATAATAAAATATATATAAATTAATACAAATTTAATATTAAATTATTATAAATATTTATATCACAGAATTCATAATAATATTAAAATAGAAATAGTTGGAATAATTAGAATTAATTTTAAATAATAGATTAATAAAAATATAATATTAAATTGTTATAAATATTTATATAAAAGAAATCAAAATAATATTAAAATAGAAATAGTTTGAATAATTAGAATTAATATTAAATAAGAAAAATATAGAAATAATAATTATTTATAATAATTAAATTAAATAAGAAATAGGTAGAATAATTGGCATAAATATTAAATAAGAAATGTATAATAATTATTTATAATAATTATGTTAAATGAGAAATTAATAGAAGAATTGTTATAAATATTTAATAAGAAGTAGATATAACATAATAATTATTTAAAATAAATTTCCACTTCAATTTTTATTTATTTTTTTCTTTATTAAGAAAAATCTAGATAAAAATGTATTATAAATTGTAAAAACAGTTATCCATTGGAGTGCTCAAGTTCTGCTCATGAGAGAAACGAAAAAAGCATACAAAAACGCTTTTACTCTGAGCAAGTGAATTCTTTCTTCCATTTCCGTCATTATTCTGAGTGTTCTGCGTTGAACGTTATACTTTTTAAAGAGAGACTTATTCGTAGATGGATAACTCAAAAGGTCAATGCAGACCGAATACAAATTCATATACACATTCACGCTCACGCACGCTGCCAATGTGTTTAGCTAAAATAACTCGCGCTTACACACCAATACATGCAGAAGAGTTGTTTATTTGCATTGAGCGCAACAAAAACCACTTTGAATGACGATCATGGAAAAAGCCTAAAAAGAAATCGTCGCAGTCTGCGTGTGAGCGAATACAACAGCAATTCATTGCTCTTAGAGTTTCTTCTCAAGGTATTAGTGAAAAACACTTAAGACTTTGATAAGTACTCAACGAGCTGGCTACAAAGCAAAAGCTAAAAGAAAATTGGTAAAATTCTGCTTTAAAAATATTTAAGTGAATAATACAAGTATATTTAGAAATTTTAAATTATATATATTTGACCCAACTCAATATATAATATTCTTATAATAAAACCGACATTAATGACTGAATTTTCGCTTAAATAAGTTTGTCCCACAGTGCATTGAGCTCCATTTCCCAGTCTCTATATTCAAAAACAGCAAAGCTGCGTTGTTTAATCAAGCAAGTGACAAATCGACGACTTTTAAGCAACACCAAAGATATTCTTCTATATCTCGGTGCAGCCTTGTCGCCCTTGTCGAAAGCGTCAAACTTGGTCGAAAAACTGGCAACTGGCAAACAGCACAGAGCACAGAGCTGAGTAGAGCAGCGTTGAGGAAAATGCAGTCAGCTCGGAACTCGTAACTCAACTCAACTGAACTCTAGTCAGAAGTGCTCCGGGCGTGAATAAATGAAGTTTGCAAATTGCACCACGCCTGACCACCACCAAAAAGGCAGACCGAAGACGCAGTTGCTAGACATTACGAATGCAAAACTTTGTCCTCATTACTCAAACACTGAATGAGCTGAGCTGAGTGCGAGTGCGAGTGCGAGTGTGTGTGTGTGTGCCCCTAGGTTAAGGCGTTACGCCAGAGTCCAAGTTATGGCGTCTGTCAAAGTCATTTTGCTTGCAAAAAAAAAATATATATATAAATAAGAAAAAAAAGTTGTCGTCGCCTTCGTCGTCGCATTGTCCGGCCCAAGCAGCTGCAGCTGAAGGACGACAGCGTACGTTGATGATGACGACAACATCTGCATTGGATCGTGGTCAGCAGAGCTCGCAGCTAGCAGAGCTCTCAGCACAGCTTCCCAGCCTCAGCGTCGTCTGTCCGTGCGGCCTGTCCAGCTGTCAGCCCGTCTAACAAGTGTCACTGCAACTTTTAATTTTTTATATATATATATATATTTTTTTGTATTTTTACTTTGTTGTTTTTGCATTCCTGCATGCTCCGCCCCTTTTTGCTGGCCACTGGACACTGGAACTGGACAGCCGCTTCAAGCTTCTTGAAAACTACTCGGCTTCCTGCTCCGACCCTCAGCTCACTTCTGGCTCTCTGTGCGTGCGCTCTCGGTTTGAGTTTGTGAAAGATTAAAATCTGCAAACAGTTGGCATCAAGTTTTACAAATTCACAAATATTTCATGTGAATAATGTCCGGGCACATTTTGGCATACTAGACTAGAGCCAGCTCGACTCTCCTTGCCTCGTCTTGGCTCGGCCCTGAGGCTGTGGCTGTTTCTGCTTTTGCTGATTAAATGATTTAAGGTCAGTTGGACAAAAGTCCAAACTCAAACTCATAAATAAATGTTGCTAGTCAAACTTTATAATGCCAACTTCATCTAATTGACAGCCAGCTGCTGTCGCTTGGCCCATGCAAATTGCGCAAAGTTTCTCCCTAAGAATATAAATAAAATTTCTTATGCAATGTGTATTTTGGAATTGTGTGCTAATTTCACAAAATAAATACTTATGAATTTGCATATCATTTTAATGTGTATTAATTAGTAAGGAATTATTACTTAAGTTTTGGAAATAAATTAGGTTATAAAATAATAAAGTAAACAAGTTTATATATATAATTATATATTATAATAATAATATACATTTATATAGATTAATAAAGTAAAGTATATATATATTTTTTTATAATTATTATCCCATGAGATTTAAATTAAAATTAATTTCGGAGTCTTACAAATAAATATAAATAAATAAAATTAATATTTAGTTCAGATTGTTATGGTAAGTTCGATTATTAAAGAGAATCTTAATTTATATAAAATTTTAACATTTATATATTTATTATATATTAATATTTTTTGTTGTATTTTATTTATTTTTCGATTATTAAAGAAATTCTTAATATATATATAATTTTAACATTTATTTATTTATTTATTATAAATTCATATTTTTTGTTGTATTTTATTTATTTATTTATTTATTTTTTATATTATTTTATTTTATTGAATTTGATTTTATTCAAATTTTATGTTATTATATTTTTATTTATACTTTGTTAATATTCTATTTTTTTTTATTAATATAATATAATTTTTTTTAAATAAATAAAAAATATATTAACAAAAAATTTAAATAAAAACGTAAAATAAATAAAATTCAGCAAAAAATATTAATATATAATATACAATTTATGAACACAATCAATAACCAACAATATGGCTAGAGACTGGAAATAATACTATATTCCCCAATATTTCGTTTCGACTATTTTTATATTTTATTAATTAAATTAATCTTCTATGTTAAATTGTATATATTATATTATACAACTTGATATTTTTTTTTTAATGGTTTATGGAATCTATTAGAATAAATTATTTCTTTCTGTTGAAGTCATGAAGATGTAGTTAATAATAGTTGATAAGATGTAGAGTATAATTGTTGCAACACATATTTTTTATTAAAAAGGATTCAGAAGCAGAAAAGTAAAATATATTCAGAGATTACTATAAAAAGACAGTAACATTCATATAAGAATTGTCAATATATTTTCGGCCAATATACAAGGGAACAAAATATGTCAGAAATAAATACTTGAAAAAAAAAAAAAAAAAAAAAAAACAACAACAAATATATATAAATATCAATTGATTTTTTAAATAAAAAAAAAAATTAGAAAATAATAAAAAAAATATATAAAAAATTGAATAGTTAAATTTCTAACATTATTGAATTTTTTTATTTATTTTTATTAAAAAGCACCCAGAAGCAGAAAAGTCATATAAATTCATATAAAAATTCCAATTTACAATAAAATCGAAGAAAAGAAAAAAAAAAACAAAAAAAAAAAACAATATATCTATAAAATTGGCTCAAACATGCAAATTTTATTAAATTGATTTTTTTAAATGAAAAAATATAGAACAGTTGAATTTCTAACATTGTTGACGGCTTTCATAATGTACAGCCTCATGGGCTGCATTTCAGCTAATTCGTATATTAATTATCATTATTAAATTTATTAAAATTTCTAATAAAATTATTGTATTTAAAATATTTAATATATTATTATTTAATGTATTAATACTTAAGTTATTTTATGCATCACATTTTTCAAGTTGCACACTATAAATTTTTTATATATTATTCTTATATTTTTATAAAATCAACCAAAAGTAATAATTACTATAATTACAGCTAACACCGTAAATACTCTAATCCCTCTGCTGCTCACTCATTCCACCTGCCCATTAGCCAAACTGCAGCCGCAGTTACGTATTTTGGACCACCTGCAACGCAATGCGCAAGAAAAATAATTCCAATGCAGACATCAGAAATAACAAGGCTTAAACATCGTTTAGCGTAACATTAAACTTTATAATGCTGCTGACCGCATGTAATTGTATACACAGTGCTAAATATGCCCAACAATTAGACAACTACACAAGACTACCCGAACTACCCTCGATCTAGATCAATCAAGACGGCGCTTTGATCGAAACAAAAAGAAGAAAAAAATCTCTCGTTATTTCGTCTAATTTAGCAGAAATTTTGATTTGAATTTACTTAGGCCCTGGACAGCTGGCAATTATGTGAGATTTGCTCTGTCCCTGACAGTAGTTCTGCCCCTGGCCATGCCTCTACCGCTGCCTCTACCGTTGCCTCTACCGCTGCCACTACTTCTGCTTCTGCCTCTCCCTCTACGCCTGCGTCTGCTTTTGCTTCAGCCTCTGCTCTTGCCTTTTCCTCTCCCTCAGCTGCTGCCTCTCCCTCTACTCGTGCTGCTGCCTTTACTTCTGCCTCTGCCCGCGTCTCAGCGCCATTTAAGATACGCAAATTTTTCCAAGTATTTTGCCAAAGAGCCGCTGCCCTCTCTCTGCATTTGGGGTAAACGAGTCGAGGCCGCAACGAGACTGAGACTCGCTCTGTGTCTCTGTAATTTGAGTCGATTTTTCCGGCATGCTGTTCGGGCCAAGACTCACAGAGCCCAAAGAGCTCAGATCTCAGGCTGGGACTGCGACTGCGACTGCGACTGAGATTGAGATTGAGACTCTCTCTCTCTCTCTCGCTCTCAGCTCTGCTCTGCTCTGCTTGGCTGCTTGGTGGTTCCATTTTAATTGCAGCGCAAAAAAAAAAAAGGTTCGCCTTGTTGTTGGGCCCTTGCAATTAGATCCACAAGTAAAATGAAGCCGCAGACGAAGGATCGCTGCTAGATGCGTACCCAGCGATACGATACGTTCAGCGATACGGATCACAAAGTTCATCAGATGCTGCGTAGTTCTTACAGTTTAAAGTAGTTCTATAATTACGCAGCTTGTGAGAAAACCTGCCTGGCCCTACTCCCCTTACCCTGATCAGTTGAGGGTGAGTCTTTAATTTGAATAAGAATGCGCAGAAGAAGAAGAAGAAATTATATTTTATTTAACGGAAGTTTGGTTTTAAATATTTTGTAAATTTTGTGGGCGTCGAAAAAAAATGTTTGTAAGCACAAAATGGCGCTGCTCAAATATATATATATACATATATAATATAATATATAATTTTATATATATATACACAATTTTTTTTTAGTATTTCTTGAGCTTAAACCTGAAGCTGTGCACTGAAGCGTTTGAAAGTTTCGACGCATGTTTTGGACACTCCCTCAAGACGCAAACCCGCGAATTTCTTAGGGCACATCCCATTCACAATGTCGCTTTGCTTCTTCTTCTTCTTCATCTTCTTCTTCTGCCTCTTCTTCTTCACCGCGTTGTTGTTGTTGTTTGTGTGTGCTCATTCCAGTTGGTCGCTGATGATGGTGATGAGTTTTTAATGGCCGGCACACAGTTTCGCTGGCGCTGAGCCAATCTGAGTTATGGCTCATTTTTATTTCACTCTTTTTTTTCGCGTCTGAAGAAACTGGTTATGGTATTTTTTGTTTAATTTTTTATTTTTTTTTTTTACTTGTTTGTCTTGCACAAAGTGGAGCTAATTTGCGTAGCATTTGAGCTGAGTTAGGTACAAACTGCAGATAGCCGGGAAGGCTATCAAGGTAGGCGGTGTTGAAGGCATTATTATTGTATAGGTATATTTAGCTTACGGATGAACTTTTAGCTTAAGTAAATTTTATCAATGATAACATTAAATGAACAAGTAAGAAAGCTGTAGTCGAGACTGCTCGACTACGAAATCCCCTGAGCCCTTCTTCGAACGAATAATATTCCAAGAATTATTCGATTCGTTTCTACACGCATGCAAAACCACGCGCACACATAGACACTGATCTACGCTTGTATGCATGTATGTGTGTATACATGTGTGTAAGCATTGCAAGCGTCTTGCTGTCTCTCTCTGCCTTTGTTGCTGCGCCGCATGGATTTTGATGAGAAAAATTTGATGATTAATAATTCTGTTTCTAGATGGACAATCGTATTGATATCTTCAGATTATTATCATGATATTCATATCTATATGCTAAACCAAACTGCATGTCTCTAGTATTTGAAATGCATTTTTTACACATTTGGGGGTGGTGGGGCTAATTGGGGACCGGAATCCAAAATCTGACAAAAACCGAAATTGTATTAAATTAGTATCTATATATATGCAGAAGACTTGGAGACTCTAACTCTTAAGATGAATTAGCTAGAATTTTGTAACTGGTACCCGATAAATTCGTTTATCGATAACTTTGAAAATATACAAGTTATCGAATTTCTGAAACAAACTCGTACTGCGCGTGCAATATACGAACCTAACACAAAAAGAATGAACTCTCTAGCTTTTGTATCTTCGGAAATCGACGCGTTCATACATACGGACGGACGGACGGACGGACGGACGGACGGACGGACGGACGGACAGACGGACAGGGCTCAATCAACTTATTTTTTTCTGCTGATCAAGAATATATATACTTTATGGGGTCTGCCACGCCTCCTTCTGCCTGTTACATACTTTTAACAAAACCATTATACCCTGATTTCCCATTTTCAATGGGCTCAGGGTATAAAAATTGTAAATTGTAAACTTGAATGAAATGAATAATAAACAAATAATGAAATTGTAAAATTCAAAAATAGAATGGAATGAAAATATAATGAAATTGTTAAATTCAAATAAATTAATACTAATTTAAATTAATACTAATTTGCATATGCAAATTTTATTACACAATTGTCATATGCATATGCAAGCTTTCATCTACCTGCATATATTTTATTTGAAAGACCTAATTCAATTATAAGCCAAAGAACATTGAGCAAAAATCAAGAAAGTCTACTCACTCCTAATTGCCCTCATTTATTCATCAATTTATTTTTGACTTATTATTTATCATTTACTGTACTTATTTTTATAGTTTATGTTGAATTTTTTATTGTATTTCATAGTTTATATACTAATATACTTTTTTTTAATATTATTTATTTAAGCGTTGAACCCATACATTGCAATTGTAGTAACTTAACAACACATTAGAGATTATAATATAGGACCTAACCTTACTAATAATTTGATAATGTTTTGTATGTATTTTATTTTTTTTTTTTAATATTTTATTTCAAATATTATTATAATACAAATAATATTTGAAATAAAATATTATTATTATTATTATATATATATTATTATATATATTATTATATATTATTTTATATTTTATAATAATTATATTTTTATATTTTTCAGTTTTTCTTTATTTATACAAATATTTTACTTTTGTTGTTTCTAAAGTTAGAGGAAAACTTAAAAGCATAATATCTTTGTTTTTTTTTTTTTTTCTTTATTTATTTATGTAATTATTTTAATTTTATTTTTTATTCAATTTATTCAATGTTCTCCTTATTTTTGATCTTAATTCAAAAATAGCAACAATTTTTAAGTTTTAAAAATAATTCTGCTCAATTATTATTATTATTATATTTATCAATTTGCATTATCAACTCATTTATTTATTTTTTAATAGTTTTTAACTTAATAAATAAAAATATAAATATATAAAAAAAAATATATATATATATATATTAAATTTATAAATTAAATATTAATATTAATTAATTATTAATATTAAATAGTTAATATATATATATATATAATTTTATAAATTAATATAAACATGTTTTCCTTTAAAAAATTGCTAAATTTATTATTGTGTTTGTATTGAAATAAGTTTGTATTAAAATAATGTTAAAAATCTCTTGAATTTTTCTAATATATATAAAAATATGTATTAAAAGGATAAGAAATCTCTTGAATTTGTCTAATATTTATTTTATCAGCTATCACATTTTGCAATTCATGTTTATTAATTCTGTATTTGATCGTTTAGATATACCTATTGTACATATAATAAATAATACTACCACTAAAAGTTATCAATGCTCAGTGATCACTGATCAGGCTGCCATTCACTTTAACCACATAATCAGTTGTTTTTTTTTTATATTTTTTTTATTTTGCTTGAATAGAAAGAAGCGTGTCGTCCGAAGCGACGAACTAAATACAATGGATAAGTTTCAGTTCGATTATGTTGTGAGCTGTGTCTGTTTTTTTTTTTTTTTTTTTCAACATTTTTTCATTTTGTTTGTTGCTGCCTGGTCAAGGCATATTGACCCGTCAAATGTGCTATGCTCTGCAGATTAGACCATTTCATATGCAAATCGAACAGACGATAGATAAAAAATCTCTCGACATCTGTTGTCGGTTTATTTGTTAAATACCTACTATCGCTATCACAACGTAATTTACAGCGCTTACAGTTAAGACTTTCGTGTCATATATTATACATTTTATACGGCCCGCAAGCTTTATGTACTCAAAACTCTAAACTCCAAATAGTATATATATTTCGCATAATTTAATATTTTAAAAAATGCAAAAAGTCAAGAGCGAGAGAGAAAGAGAAAAAACTAAATTAAGAAACACAGGTGCCTATAAATTAGAAATACATTAGCGCAGCGACAAGATAGCTTGTTAAATATATTTAAGAAATTAATAAATTAACCACATTAAGTCGATATATTCTCCTGAATATATACATTAACAGTTATGTCTTCATTTGATGGCGACTCTGATAATTTCGTATAGGCCACAAATCGTAATAAATAACGCAGAAACCAAAATTTGAATTTTGTGCAAATTTACGTTTTAAATTATTTTATAATTAGGCAGTTTCATAATCTGCAACACGCACCAAAAACACACAAAAAATACGACAGAAAATAAGAGAAAAAAAAACGCGAAACAAAAGTGGATTGTGATTGGTTCATAATTTATGAGGCCCCGGAATCTTGGCAGAACAGATAATTTCGTGACGCTGAATTGCCACAACTTAGATGTGTTCGTGCGAATTATCAACAATAAATAAATATATATATACACATATATATTTATATGAGGAGTAAGAGAGATTAGGCGGCACAGTGGTATATGTTCAAATAAAATTTATGTCAAATTGAATGTACATAGAGATATTTTTATAATTATATTATTTTTGTAGATTTATTTAGGCAAAACTAATAAACTTTGCATGACAAATATTTAATAAATAAATGTATAGTATTTTTTTAAATTTTATTTATTTTATTATTTAATTTATAATGATAAATAAATTTTAGCTACGTTTTTAGTTGTTTTTATTAATTATTAAAAATATTTAATTTCACGCTTTTAATAATCAGTTTTTAATTTATTTGTGTTTACTATAATTATTTAATTAAATGAAAATTTTAATTCATGAAATTAAATTAAAAATTAAAAAATGAATTTTTATATTATTATTATTATTAATTTGTGTTTACTATAATAATTTAATTTAACGAAAATTTTAATTAATTAAATTAAATTAAAAATTAAAAAATGAATTTTTATATTATTATTATTAATTTTTTTTTAAATAATTTAATTTGTTTTATCATATTTTATTTTATTTTATATATATTTATTTATTTATTTTTTATCATAATATAATTATATATAATTTTGGTATTATATAATTTTTTGAGCTGTATAAACATTTAATAAATATTTTTAATACAATGATAATAAAAAGCAAGTAAATTGATTAAACTTAATGATAGATTTAAAAATAATAGATTTAAATAAATAAATCGTTTTTATCGTAATATTAATAATTTTACTAAAAAGATCAAATTAAACTCAACTTTATTGGTTTTTATTTTATTTTATTTTATTTTTTTTTGTATTTTATTTTATTATTTACTTATTTTTTTTTTATTTATTTTGTATTATCTTATATATTTTATTATATTATAACCTTGTAATTTTATATTTTTTCATATATTTCATCACATTTTTTGTGCTTTTTCAATTCCGTTTTTGCCCATTGTAATAAAAAGATGCGCGACGAGTATCTTATAGATACGCGCACGCATATTCAGCGGGAACAAAGAACTTGCTGACCGCTTGGCATGTGGCTGCCTCGTTGGGATGCTGCCGCTGCTGCTGCTGCTGCTGTTGCTGCCGCCTGCTCATCTGCCCTCTGTTCCTACGCCTGCTCATCTCCAGCTTCAAGTAATAAGCAATTCGAAAATGTCGCCATCTCCGTCGTCGTCGTTGTCGTCGTCGTCGTCGTCGTCGTCGTTATCGTTGTCTTCTTCTTGTTCTTCATCTTGGTGAGCCATTGAAATGCTGTTACAAGTAACAGAAAAATGCGAACAATGAACGCGCCGGCCGGCCAGTCGAGCGAACAATGTTCTGGGTGCACTGCAGTATCCCCCACGGTACCCAAGCACTGTGCCGCTCTCTACCCCGACCCCAAACCTCTCCCTCGTGCAACTTAAGCCCCCTTTTCGGCTAACCAAAGGCACGTAGATGTTATTAATATGGCTGCCAATTTGTCGTTGTCGTTCATGTCCACATGCACAGCATGGCGAGTGGAGTGTGTGTGTGTGTGTGTGGAGGGGGTGTATAGAGAGTGCTGTGAGTGTGTGTGGGGGGGTAAAAATAAAATGTCTCTAAAATAAAAAGCAAGAGCAGCTGAAATTGTCGCACTTGCAGCGTCCATTTGCCATTTCATTCAATTAAGTTTCAAGACAAATAATACAAATAAAAGCTATGTAGGCTATATATATATACATACGAATATATATGTTTGTGTGTTTTTGTGTGGTTGTGTGTCCAACATCTTGTAGGAGCCATTTGCAATTTGCTGCTGCAGCATTTTGTTGCCCGATGAATGGGAAATGCATTATCAGCATTTGCATTGAGTCTTTCAAGTCTTGAAAATTACTTGAGCTTACTCTTGGACAGAGCGTAAATTACCAAAAAATGGCCACTGGCAATTGACACCACCAATAAACGCAGCTCCAAAGTACAACCACAAACCCGCACACACACACACACACACACATTCGAGTCAAAGGCAAAAGTTCGACAGTCAAATTTCTGCTGAGCTGTGCAATTGTTTTGTTTAGTTGTTGCCAGCCAGCGAGCGCTGTGGATTGTGGCTTTTAGGGTTTTTATGGTCGAAATGTATTGGAGGAGGTATTAGGGTTCGTTGTTAGGTTGCCATTTCATTTTGTATAGCATATATAGTATATATGTGGTCAGCGTCATCTAATTGTGGCAGTTAAATGCCGCTAATTTTCTGCTTGACTAAAGCAATTTATACTTTTATATAGCCTAAAATTACTTGAACTCCGATGAGTGCTTTTCTATAACGTCGAGTAGGTTCGTGTGGCTGACTAATTTTGTAATTTTCTGCTATCTCAAATTGAGCATTTGGCTGAGCGACAAATAAATTTAATTGGAGATAATCAATTGATGAGAAATCTGATATAACTATAAAAAATATAATAAATTATTAATAATAAAAAAAAAAAATAAAATAAAATAAAATAAGAATAAAATAATATAACAACATTTAAACAAATGACAAACAAATAATAATGTAAATTACATTTTTTTTTTAATCAATAAGAAGCTAAAAAAAAGAATTAATATATATATTTTTTCATTTTCTGCTTTTGTCTTTTTTAAAATAATTTAAAAATAGATTAAAACAAATAAAAATAAATATAAAAATAAATAATATAATAAATAAAATAAATTTAAAAAAAAAAATAAAATAAAATTAAACTCTAGTTGAGACTGCTCATATTCTATCAAACTGCTGAATTGAAAATTACAAATAAAAAGAAATAAGTTGATTTCTCTAAATTAAATTGACATTTTTTTAATGTCAACAACTGTAAATCACTTTCGCTGAACAAGTCTGTAAAGTTTCCTAATTAGATATAAAACGCAACAAAAACTCTCCCTAAATATATTTCAAATACAAAAGTTCACTTAGAAATACAATAAGTTTGAAAAAAACATCACTGCTGCAGCAGGCTTGAGCTCTAAATTGTCTCAACTTTAGAGAGATGCTCAGAAATGGTCAAAGCCAAGTGCATGGCGGTTTCAGCCCTTGAGAGTTTGTTTAATTGCGACAACTTAAACTCGAAATAAGCACTTAATTTAGCAGGCAAGTGGCGTGTCATAAATCAGGGACGAAATAAAACACATGAGCAGCAGCAGTAGCGGAAAAATAAAAAAAAAAAAAAAAAATTTAAATACTAGACAGAGGGAGAGAAAAAGTTAGAGCAGGAGGCAGATTTGTTGACGTCCAAGGCGAACAGCAAAGCATAGATACCCAAGCGGTAGACTCCACCATAGCAGAACCCCAACCAGACCAGACCTGGCCAGACTATACCAGCGACAAGAACTGCGACGACGACAGACAAACAATAAGCGACAGTAGCACTGATTACTTGAGCACAACAACAACAGCAACAGCAACAATAACACCGGCAACAGCAAAAAGAGTCGCCTTCTCCTTCTGCCAGCTCGGCCTTAACAACTGCTGCTGACATTCAAGCCACGTTTGGCTACATTTCAGACAGGTTGACTAGGCTGTGCTGTGCTGGGGGGCAATGTGGGGAGTTAGGTTAGCTGGCGATGACAGCCCCATAAGGTGCATGTGCCTTGAGAGTGGAACGTTAGATGGCGCGCCAGAACTTAAGTAAAATAACTCATGTGCAGCAAGAAGGAACAGTTAGCTGAGATTGAACGAATTGTGCATACTCTGTGAATTTTATGAAAATGCAGAATATTAAATAATTAAATAATTAATGTAAATAAATATGTAAATTAAATAATTAAATAATTATGTAATTAAATAATTAATGTAAGTAATTAATGTAAATAAATGTAAAATATGTAAATACTGGCTTCTAGCCCATATATAGGTTAAGGTTTAATTATATCCGCGCTATAGAGTCACAGACAATAAGCTGCAAAAATAAAACAATTAAAAAGAAAAGTTTAAAATAAAATATATATAATTAAAAAATTATATATAAATTAAAAAATTAAGAAAATATAAAAATAAAATATAATATTTTTAAAATGAATTTTTCCTACTTAAATGAACATCGCAAAAAAATTCCCATTATTTTCTATAATTTGTTTAAAAATGATGAGTGAAATTTAAAATAGACACAAACATAAATGTAAATTATATTTTTTTTTTTATTTAAAATATTTTTTAATTTATTGTATTACAAATAAATTGTACATTTTTGTTTTACAAATAAATTGTAAATTTTGTATTAAAAATAAAGTAATTATATACCCTGAACATGTTTGAAATGCGAATTCTGGGTATAATGTTTTTTACTTTTTCATTTCTGATATCTGCAAATTTATTTTCTAAAAATTTCCAATTAGCTCTAGTATGCATTAGAAACCTATAGCAAACCTATAAAACCTATGCATCTGAGCACAGTCTTTAGATCACTTAGTTATTGACTAAACGTTTAAATAAAATAAACAGAAACCTGATATTAACTTTTCAGATACTTGTCGTATTTGCTGAAATAAACGCTGATCGAGCCGATGTATCTGAGGAATATACACCAGTTTGTACAATAACTCATGTGAAGTGGGTTGAAGCTCAGCACCTAATCTTATTTGCTAGGTTGGATCAAGAGAGGAAGTCGTCAAAAAAAATAGAAGATGTTAAGAATCCACAAGGATATTTCCATAAGAGTATGAGGAACTTGTCGAGGAATTAAAATTAATTAAGGATATAGACAATATTACAATATTGGAAACATTCTACAATAAGTTTCAAAACTACATAATAGCATACGATTACAGCTGGAGGATAACATTGACAGATTTGCAAAGAAGCTGAGCAGTAAAATTCATTTAGAAGCAAGCGATTTTACTACAATCAAAAAACGAAAATCGAAGCAGCCTTAAAGGATACTAACTGTCAGAAAGCAATAATCTTACGTGAAAATACCGTACGCTGATACAGCTCACCCTGAATAAGCTGTTGACGATTAAGACAACATATACGAGGAGGACTACCATGATTAAGATTCCTAGAACTGAATATATAAGCAGAACTTTATTGCTATTGCTTTTGCTAACTCAACAATAACGCTATAATTTTGCTTATATGACAGCTTAATTTTCTGATTTTAAAATTTCAAGCATTCAAAGTAAATTCAATTTTTGCATAATATATGAAATACATAATTATTTAATATTCAATCATTAGCAGTTTCGTATTAGTATTATAAATTATTGCTAAAATCAAAATATTTTCCCCTTTTTTAATGATTTCTCATTATGTTTATCAGAAACTAAATATTATATGATAGAAACCATTTCAATCTTTTTCTATCAATTAATATATAATAATAATGTACATATAAAGTCATGAATTTAATATACCCCTTAGCAAGTGCATAAAAATTCGCATATGAATGCGCGTATGAGTGTTTGAATGTGGATGCGAATGTGTCTGGTGATGCCCTTGCCAGAAGCTGCAACGTTCGTTGCACTTCGCTGGAGCACAGTTTGAAAGTCACTGACTATGAGCAGTTAGCATTTAGATATACATATACATATATATATTTATGTGTATATATATCAAATGTATAAAGTGTATATATGCATAATGTTTTTTATACACATTTAGTCGAGCCAAAAGTGCTTAGCTTACTTGTGTTGCTTGGCCCACTCGATGACAACTTCTTCTGTGGGGCTGGGGAAGCCTACCGAAGCCAAAGTGCACTCCGACGACCTGCAGCGAGGCCAACTTGGCTGCCATATCCCTCAGTTTGTTTGTTTGTTTTCAGATTGCTTTTAAATTACTTGAACTTGCAGCTGGCAAGCAAAAGGCGTTGAGCAAGGGATATTTCTCTTCTGTTTTCTGTTTCTCTTTTCTTTTTTTTTTTGTGCTTGATTTTGATTGATTTTCTTGAATGCATTTTCTGTTTTTCATTCGACATTGTTTTGCTTTTTGGTTAAATTGCTTGGAAAGTGCGCAAAGTCGATTTGATTTGTCGAGCTTAAAGAAGTGTCTATTATAAAGCTGAAAGGGACTTGAGTCAAAAAGAGCACGAAAAGAGAATATATTAAATTTTGCTATGATTATAAAGAAGAACGTAAATAATTTATATGAGCTAATATAATAAATAACTTATAAAAAAGTAATAAGTTGTATGCATTAAATACATTCTCTAAGAAGTATATTTAAATTTTATTATAAAGAAAATAATATTTTTGAGTATAAAACTAAAATTTATAAATATCTAAAAATTTCACTTTTTTATATTACTTAATATGCAAATTAAAAATTTAAATATTTCTGCACTCATAAATAAGAAAATAAATTATTAAAGTTATTTATTTAATATATAAATCTGAAAATTTTAATTTTTTGAGATCATAAATAAGAAATATTTATTTAAAAAATTTTAATTAATATATACATCTGAAAATTCGTTTATTAATTATTATGAAAACTGGAATTTTAATTTTTTCACACTCATAAAAATAAATATTAAAATTTTGTATTTAGTATATAAATCTGCAAATTCGTAATTAATATTAAAACTAAAATTTTTTACCACAGAATAATTTTAAAAGAAAATAATTATTTAAATATTTTATTTAATATCTGAAAATTCGCTTATTAAATAATATGAAAACGGGAATTTTAATTTTCCTGCATTCTTATAAATAAATATTTAAATTTTGTATGTAATATATAAATCTGCAAATTGGTATAACAATTAATTTTAAAACTAATATTTTTTATTACAGAACTTTTAAATAAAATAAATATTGAAATATATTATTTAATATATAAATCTGAAAATTTTAATTTATCTATGCTTAAATTTTACCAGCGGGAAGAAAATTAATTCCCTAAGAAATACATATATTAAAAAGTATTATTTATTATGCTAATATTTTGCTTAAATAAGCCAAAAATATTGCATATATATTCAGCTGATTGCTGAGAGTAAATACGAAATTTAATGATTATATTGAAGTCTCTAAAAAAAAATATATATATATATATATTATTTTTCTACGTTTTTTTTATAATTTTATATTTTTATCTAATAGCCATGACTTAATACTAATTTTATATAATTAAAATATATAAACTGGAAATACGCTTCAAATAATCAAGCTATTGCTAACTGTCCTCTCTCTCTCCCCCTCTCTCGCATTAAGGTATAGGCCATAAAAAGTGAATTTAATTACCATCGTATATATAGTATATGATGGAATGCTCGGGCACTAAATCAGTGATAATCCCAATGAGCAGCAACTGGAAACGGCATCTGATGTTTGTGCATAAATCAATGTTGGCATAAAATTTCACACCTTGCCAGCTTTTATGATTCCACACTTAATTTACAGTCTTTAAGAATGGACAGAGGTGTGGAAGGTGGAGGATGGGCCGAGACGGCTGCCAAACAAGAGACAACTTTAAGATTCGCTCTGCTCACTGCCATGTCATAAAAACTAAATTCAATAAAAATTAAAGATATACATCCTTTTGTCTGTGAGCGTGCAGCTGCTATCAGGTTTTTCATCAGCAACTTTACAGGGTTGCCAGGCGTAAAAACAAAAAACAAAAAAATAAAACATTTTATATATATTTGAAATTTGTTTTGTACAAGAAACTTGCTGGCCAGACAAGACGACGCCAAGAACTCGAGAAAAAAATATATATGTACAAACTACAAGAAGATTTATGACTGGGCGAGTGTGAAAGTAGTTGCTTGAAGTCGAGCTCTATTTCAATGTGCAGTCGACGTCATTAGCACGCCCACTGTGCGCAAATTTTGCTGTAATTTTCAATTTTCCTGGAGCAAAAAAATCGACTGTCTCAAAGTGCAAAAATCAATAAACAATCTCAGTTTTATACAAAGGTTTTTTTTTTTTTTTACTTTTTGTTACCTTTAACCATTTTTTTTTCAATATCATCTCATTTCGTGTTCTCAAGTGGCATATACAGGGTATACCTAGACACTGGGCTAACTGTTCATCGAGTTCTCAGAGAGTCAGCGAGAGAGAGAGAGAGAGAGAGAGAGAGAGAGATATTCAGGGCAAGCACTTGTAGCTACCCATTTACAGCTGACAATGAGCACAACAACAGCAACTCGAGCAATATCATCAACAATAGCGGAAAGAGCTGCCATGATATAAGTACTATACACACGCACACACATATACATATATGTATGTCTATAGCTATATATGTATTTACATCTATGAAAAACGCAACCAACAGGTATTTATTGTATTTGCTCAAGCTGAATATATCCTGCGGCTTGGCTTGACGCATTGTCAATGGGCCATAGGTGAGCGGGGTTGTCTCTATAAGTTGTTGCCTACATATTCATGCTATACACACACACACACACAAATACATATATACACACATTGGGTTAGGTTATGCAGCCCCTTTTCGCCTTCTTCTTCTTCTTCTTTTTTTTTGCTGGTGGGAAAATTGTGCATAGTCGTAAATTTTGATTTCCCACTGTGTGGGAGTTGAATGCTAATAAAGAGCTCTACATTATCCACAATGATCATTTACTTTGAAAGTCTTTGTGCTATTGCATGGAAAACATTAAAGAGATCTGCGAAAAATTGAACACACACAGAGCGAAAAAAACAAGTGTTTCGTGGGAGTTAACTAGTTTTGTAGTTCACATTTTGGAAGACTTTACAAAAGGCTGGCCACAATTATTTTATGATGTTTTATTTTAGTAAACAAATTTCTAAAATTATTTGAGGATTTCCTATATTCAAGTAAAAAAAAAATAAATAAATAAATAAATAAAAAAGTATTTATAATCTCTTAAATTTATGTGTCTAACGCATAATTATTTCCATTTAATGTACACAACAAGTATTTATATTCATTTTATATCTATTTTCATTTAATGTTTATAACAAATATTTATATACTTTTTAAATCGAATAAAGTTTGATAAAATGATTTAATAATATTGTATATATTTATTTTATTTTTTTATTTATTTTATTTATTTATTTAAAAATGTAAAAAGTTTTTTTTTTTTAATTAAAATTAATAACTAATCTATTAATTAATAAATTTTAAATGTGTTATATTTTTTATTAAATAATCCAATAATAAAGATAAAATATTTATTGAAATTAAATACAATATTTATAATATTTACAATATTTGATTTTTTTTTTAATTAGGTAACATACTAATATTTAAAGAAATGAGAACGTGTTATACTTTAAAAATATATAAATATTAAAAAATATTTAATTACATGAAATAATGTTTTATTTTATTTTATTTTTTATTAATTTTTTTTTTTTTTTTTTTATGAATCCTTAAATTTATTTAAAATTAATAATTTGCGAAAGGAGTTTTTATCTTATTTGTATATTTATATATTTGTTTTAAACAAAACACAGGGTTGTAAAAAACAACTTTTTTATATTTTATTTTAATATATTTATTATTTCTCAATAAAAATTAAAAAATTTTGTTTATTTTTTTTTTTTCGTATTTTATATATTTAAGTTTAAATTAGTTTTGCAACAGATAAATAAAGTACTCAGGACTTTAAAAAGTTAAAATTAAAAAATTCTGTTTAATGCTAATAATAATTTAATATCTTATATTATATTCTTGATATACAAATTTAATTTGTATATAAAATATTAAACTTTCTTAAAAATTATAATCTGTGTATTTTTCCATAGATTAAATTTCTTCAAAATAATTTGCCCTCATGCAATAAATGCTTAACCTCTATCTATTTCATTCATTGTGTCAGCCCTGAACAATCTATCACTGTGGGTTATACCAAATTCCTGCCAGCATTCTTCTCACTGATTTAAGCCAAAAAGTCAACGACAAAAGTCGGCAAAATCTATGAAAAGAGTTCACAATGCGCACAACCCAAGTCAAATAGCCTTCAGCAAACTGTCAATTGCCAGCGGCAAATGCGCTTGCGCAACGAGACTCAAAGAAGGAAAAAAAAATGAAAAGTGAGAAAAATTGTAAGAAAATTCCCAGCGGTGCAATAAAATGACAAGTAACTCGTATCCATCTCTATGCTAGCAATTGAGCAAATGCATCTGCATGCCGGCAAGCACACCTGAGCACAGCCAACGGATCTCACAGTGTGTGTGTGACGATGATCGATGATGTGCCAAGCTGGGTTGAAGGGTATGAAAAATAAAAAAAATATATAGATATACATAATTGTATATATATATATATATATATATATATATATATATATGTCTTACTTGACTTAATCAATTGCCAGACTTTGAGGCGCAGTTGTGACAGCGCTGCTTAATTAAGTCTATGCGTAATAGTTTTTTTTTATATGTAAGTGTATCTTCTAGATACTTCAAACTCGTTGCTACTGCGCATTAGCTGTGCGAAATTAAAAAACATTTTTTTTTTTTTGCTGAAACAACCCCTAAGATTTTCTTGCCACCTGGCAAAACATGCCGTAACTTCTTTTTTTTGTTGTAGTTTTTTTTTCTCTGTCTATCGAGAGCAACTGTTGAGCCTTGGCCCTATTGGGCCAATTATCAGGAAGCATGAAATTTTGAACTGCAATTGCAATTTACCAATTTTGCGGCAGTTGCTCAAAGTGTGCAGTGGAACGCAAAAAATGAAAGATTTATGCGTGCTCTTTCCACTGAATGTGCGTGTGTGTGTGTGTGTGAGGGTGTGCGTGCGTGTGTATATCTGACAGATTTTACGGCTACACCTTTCCATGCGTATTTAGTCAGCAAATTGATCCTCCTACATGGCCCTCAAGGCAGGTAGGCAGCTGACCCGCTTCAACCTCTCACTCTCCCTCTCTCTCTCTTCCCTGCTCTTTGAATGGTGCGCAGTTTAATCCTCACAAATCGCCTACAAAGCTGATTGCACACCGGCACGGGCACACCTGGCCTCACTCGCTCGCTCGCTCTCGGCTCGGAATGGAGGGTTGCTGCTGCTGCTGTTTCTACTTTTTTTCTGGTACCTCTTGTCATCCTGATTTGCCCTACTCGGTGTCCTGTTTTGTTCTAATTTACAGAAAATTTCTGATTTTCAGCAGTAGTTTAATTTCGTCTTTTTTTTGCTCCGCATTTCCTGGCGGCTTAGACCGAATTATGGAGAAAAAGGTGCATGGACTTTGGGCCCGAACGTAAGCCATAGACAAGTTGACTTGATATGGGCTGTCGGTGGTCGGCAAAAATGCGCAGATATAAATATCTAACGCAAATAATCAATAATTGGAAATGACAAATTGAGTTTGAAAAATACTATAAGAATTTGTTTAGTAGGAGAATGAAGATAAAGAGATATAAGATGAGAGCCTAATCAATATCAATATGTATAAAATTTCAAAAGGCAAAATCAATTTGAGCTGCTAATTTTACTTCCCTAGAAGCAAAGCAAAAGTAAAGAACTATTATCAAATTTGAGTGGAATTCGAAGAATCTTTAGATTTTTTATGTAATTGTAAAATAAACAATCAAAAGTTCTCTGTAGACTAAAGTTAAATAAAAAATATAAGCTTTCGACTTGTGCTCGTGGCGAGTAGGAATCTGAGCAAGACAAGGTTTCTCTTTAATTCAATACATATTACACATTAGGTGGGACCGGTATATCCATATACACTAGTCGGCATATATATTTTGACGAAACCGTTTTGGGACTATTGAAGCTAGTATTGCTGAATACCGTTAACTAACGGTGCGAAAATGATGAGCAAAGAGAAAAATATATTAATAGCTGTGTGTATGCCAAATTTTATGTTGTTTCGCTTATGCATTCTCTTTCTGCTGATAAGAATGCATGCAAGCATCGAATTTTTGCGTGGCATAAGTATTTTGACGAAAGCTTTTCTCAATTGTCTATTCACTTTTACATATATACTTCCCAAATATCAAATCCCTTGCCAAAATTCGCTCATATCGGTGCTTTTTCTTTTTCTAAAATAAAAGCATTCATATTAAAGCATAAATATTAAAATATTATTATTTTTATTATTTTTTCTCTTATTTAAATGCATTCATATTAAAACAAAAATATTATATTATACAAAATATAATATTATTAAAATAATTTATTTATTTTTTAATTATTTCTCTTAAGCTAACTTAAAAAAATATATATAAATATATAAATGAATAAATAAATTAATAAATTAAAAAATGATTTTATATATTTATTTTTTTTTTTAATTATTTCTTTATGTCAATTTCAATTATATATAAATACATAAATGCATGAATAAATTTATGAATATAAAAATATGTTCTTATTTGTATTTATTTAAAAAAAAAAACATATTAAATATTATTAAATTTGATAACTTAAGCTAAAATAAATCAGTGTATTATAAAATACATACTAAACTATATAAGAGATATTCAAATAAATTCTTTATTCACATTACCAGCTCAATTCCATATCAGATTCAACTACATTATTATTTTACTATAAATTCAATTGCAATTCCATTAAGTTGCCTAATTTTGACTATAACTCAAGCTCATTCCCATTCTCCTAACAAAATTCAGTCAAATCTCTCTCGATATTCAACCTTATTCAGGTCTCCTCTCTGGCAAGCATCTGTTAGGCAACCCTTAATCAACCTCCCCCAAGCACACGCACAGAACCTACCTCATAGAATGTCAAACATAATTCATATAAATCAATAACTTTTATAGAATCCACCCCATTTTTGTGGCATGCGGCACAGTTTGTTTTTCTCCTCTTCTTGTTATTATTTTTTTTTTTTTTGGGTCCATTCTGAAATCTGCGCAGCTGCCACAACGAAAGCCGCTGCGCAGGCGCAAGAATCGATGGCACGACACACAGCTACAAAACCCTAGTTGGAAACACCTTTCAAGTGCCGTGTGCCATCGCCATCGCCATCGCGTGTGCGCCATATAAATAACATGAATTTTCTATGAAAACCCCTCTGAAGAGGTTCACATATAAGAAAACTTCCATTCAACTTGCACAACGATCTTTGTCGTCGTCGACATCATCGTCACCTTTTGATAAACATGGAGAACAATGAACACGAACGCATTGTCTCCACATCTTTCGCGATCCATGGCCATTGTCTGCATCGAGTTTGCTCAATGAACCGAGCATCGAGCATCGAACCCAAGAACCCAAACACGTGTTGCAATTCATTCAGGTTTCTCTTTGATTATTATTATTATTATAATCAATATTATTTATGGAAAAACGTCAGCGCATTGGCGCTGATTTATTGACTTGGACTGGGTCAAGGCTAGCAGCTGCCGTTTAATGAGAAAAGTGGGCTTAGACTAAGCAGAGGATATCTGCAGACTGGGTATATAGATATTGATATAAAAGAAAAGTGTGGATATGAATGTCACATTAAAGAAATAATATTTATAGCTGTTTTTAATAGTATTTTGACTAAGGGTCAAATCTTTTAAATTAAAATTTATTCCAAATGATCCATGTAGCAGCTGAAATTTTTTGGAGTAAGAAAGAGCGAAGCTAGCAATTCAGAGTCAATGCAAAGCACTGCAGAGCATAATATGAGTGAAGAAATGAAACAATATAAGTTAAGGGGCAAAAACGAAAGAGAGAGAGAGAGAGGGAGAAAGAAAAGAAAGTGAGAGAATTGGGTTTAATCTTTAGCAGCAGAATGCAGAGTAAATAAATAATATAAATAAATAATATATATAAAAATAATAAATAAAAACAGCTTAAGGGAAGCCTAATAACAGCTTCAGCCAAGCTAAGCTTCAGCTACATATTGAAATTGCTAAGCTCTTTAAATTGATCACAAATATTGGACCATCTTTCGACAAACTAAACATCAAAGCATGCTTAAGATGTAATTAGAAAATTATATTATCTCTTCCATATATATATAAATGTAATTATCTAAATATATATGCACAAATTGCTTAGCTACCTTTAGGAAATTAATTAAATTAGTCAATTATATGAAAGGCAACTAACTGTCTGCGCTTAACACTGGCTGACTTTGAAATTAATTTAAAGAAAACATCAAAGAAACATATATAGTAGAAGTGTGCATGTATGTGTGTGTGTGTGTGAGTGTATTCTCGTATTTATATGTATTTGCAACACGACTTACAGCAGTTGTCCATGTCCCATGAACCCAAAACGCTCTTTGTTCTAACTGAGTCGTACTTGCGGCTCAGTCTATGCGACATGCCGCAAAAACACATCCTGTGCCATGTTGCCACACCGCCCAACTCGAAGCTGCTGCTCCTCCTGCTTCTGCACCTGCTTCCTCCTGCATTCCAATTCGTAACCAGAGCGCTGACCAACGTATGTGCAGCCAGGCAAGAAACCAAAAACGAGCCAACAACATAAAATAAACTTCACATGTTTAGTTAACTTTCCCGCTCCACAAATGTGCAAATTAAAAGCCAAAGCATAACCGAAAAACAACAACTAAAAGCAAGTGACCGAGCCCCTCTTGCCCTTTCATTCTCTAGGTCTACTAACTAGCTGCTAGCTGGCATATACATATATATAGTAGTATATTTGGCTTCTGGCCATGACGCTGTGGATGCCTGTGGAGCCCCTCTTCCTGGCAGGGAACGGCTTTCAGGTAAAGTATTATGCAGTGGATTTTTAATTTCTCTCGGCTGCTGCTGCTAAAGATTGAACCAAACGAGTTTCAACTTCATGCCATTGCATACTTTCAGGCGCATGCAAATGTCACATTGCTATGCACACACACACACACGCACTCACATGTGAGCTTCTTCTTCTCTTTTTTTTTCTCGTTTTTGTCGGCTTTGGCATGTTTGCAATTTGAAATGATTTCAACAGGATGCCGGCGTGTCCAGTGCACTTTAGCTTTAGTTTACTTCGCCCAACAGGAAGCAGCATGCACAAACAGCAACAGCAACAACAATAACAACAACAACAGCTGCAACAGGAACTAGCACAAAAACAACGAGCATGCGAGTCAATGACTAAGGGCAAGCCCAGCAATCAGTAGCTGCTTCATCTACAACACAAACAAAATGTATCCTATCCACTGTTTCGACTTCCTCTATTTGTATTACTCACTCTCTCTACCTCTCTCTCTCTCTCTCTCTCTTTCTCTAGAGCATTTAGACAAGTTGAGTAGCCAAAACTAAACTCAAAAGCCTTTTGGCACTTTGACCGCTACAGTTAGCAATGTACTCATATGGCATTTTAATATTTCTATGACCTGTAAAAAAATATGTATGCAGAGTAGTCTGACAGTCTGAAGTTGAACAAAATTTTGCATTTATATTTTAATAAGTATCTACAATTATTTTATATATTTTAAAAACTAAATACCATTTTTTTTTTCGCTTTTTATGTGCATATAAATAATTTATAAAAATGAAACATTTCAAAGTTTATAAAACTTACCTCAGATTTATGCTTGGTTTTGTGCCAGAAAATGTATCCTAAAAAAATTCAATTGGAAGTTAAAAGTGATTAAAATATATATATTTTTTTATAAAATATGCTGATTCGTGTAATATATATCATATATGTGCTCTTATATTTCTCATCTATAATTTGAAAAAAAAAAATAATAATAATAATTTTATGAAAACTCCAATTCTTATTATGTTAAGTATTTCTATTCATTCAAATTAAAAATATGAATATAAAATATTTTAAATTGAATGAACAGAAATTGCTAAATAAAAAAAGAATAAGAAAAAAAATAATAATAATAATTTTATGAAAACTCCAATTCTTATTATATTTCATTCATTTTAAAATATGAATATAAAATATTTTAAATTGAATTTAAAATATGAATATAAAATATTTAAAATTGAGATTAAAATATGAATATAAAATATTTTAATTTGAATTTAAAATATGAATATAAAATATTTTTAAATTGAATTTAAAATATGAATATAAAATATTTTAAATTGAATTTAAAATATGAATATAAAATATTTTAAATTATATGAACAGAAATTACTAAATAAAAAAAGAAAAAAAAAAAAAACCCTTCAAAAAGTTATTTATTTTCATCATTATAATCATTCTTAATAATTTTATAATTTTAATAAATTTTTGGTATGCATTCAATGCGATTTATTTACGTATATATTTCCTTTTATATATTTCTATAAAATTATTTATTATTTTACATAATTTTGTAATTATTATAAACGCATCCACCTAATTGATTTATATATATTTATAAAAAAAAACATACTTTAAAAGAAAAAATGTAAAATAAAAAATAAAAAAATAAAAAATATATATTCTTAAATATTCAAATAAAATAAAATTTAAACATCACCAAAATTGCTTAATTAGAAAATTAAATAAAAATAATTATCTTTGTTTATTACTTATTATAAATGCATTCGTCTATTTCATTCCATAATTTTATTATTATTTTTCATAAATTGACAAATAACAAACTAGGACCACATTCATTCAGTTAAATCTTATATTTTTATATATTTTTAAATATTCAAAATCACTAAAATTGCTTTATAAGAAAATTAAATAAAAATAATAATCTTAGTTTATTACTTATTAAAAGTCCAATCGTTAATCTCATAATTTTATTATTATTTTCTATAAATTGACAAATGACAAATGACATTCATTCAGTTAAATCTTACAGGGTATTTGCAAGTTACCCAAACCATTAAATGACTATTGACAAAACTTTTTGTTTGCAATCAATATGTACGTAACTTGTATTGATTTTTACTCGAGGTTTGCGTGTTATCTAAAGCTTTTAATCAACCATAAATTTGTCTAAACGTGCATTAGCACAGTTCTACATAGATAGTTAGATAGTTGGTTCATTGGGCTTCATATTTTGGACTATTTGTAACGCATACGAAGTCAGGCACGCAGTGTGCCATGTGGCATGTGGCATGTAGCATGTGGCATGTGTGGCATGTATCTTTAAATCGTAAAATATGAAATTGCGTGCAAGTGTAAAATTATGCTCGTAATTTCGTTACAGTTCACGCATTATTCGTCTAACCATCTAATGGATTCCTAAGTAGTTTAGTTTATGAGCAGACAACGAATTATTTTTCTCCCATTCTAACCGACTCTTTCCGACCCTGTCTCTTGTCTCTCTTTCTTCTTTTTTGGCTATACAAGTATGATTAATGCCAACAGACATGGTGATATATGGAATGTAAGAATTTGGTCAGAGTAAGATAAGGTGTTCGTTTTCATGTTTAACAGCTGTCAACTTTCAAGGTCGTTGGTGTTTAATAATATTGCAGAAGAAAATAATAAATAAAATGAAAATAATAAGTTAGAAGAGAAGTTAATATTCTATATATTATTTGAAATCATTATATTAAATGTCAAAACAAATTTTAGAAATGAATTAATTAAATTGCAATTGAGAAATATTAAAAATATATAATAAAAATACATATATACTTAAATATATATTTATTTTTGGAATCTAAGCCTATATTTATTATAAGCAGATTTATTAAACACTTTAAAATTGTTATTTAAATAAATAAATTTAAACAATTTTAACATTATAAAAGAAACGTGTTTCATGTATTTATTTTTCAAATATTTATTTTCAGTTTTTATATTTATAAGCTAGGAAAAAATAAACTTTTACACAAAGTATGAGTTGTAAATATTTACTTTAAAATTATCATATTATTAAGCTGAAAAAAAAATCTATTGAAAAGTTTTTTTTTTTATAATAAAGAAAATATTTAATATTTGAAAATTATAGATATTTTAAGTGCTTGGTTTATTTTAATTTATAAAATTTATATTTATATTTAAAAAAAAAAAAACTGGATTAATATAAATCTTTGAATAAAACAAAAATAGTTTAAATCTATTATAAGATTTTTTAAAATAAGTTAAATAACAAAATTTGTACACTGGCTTTGATATATTTTTATTTATTAAATGAAAACAAAAAATTAAATTTGATATAGTTTATTTATTTTACGAAAATAAAATATATATATTTTTTATTTTCGTAAAATAAATAAAATATATAAAAAATAAATTTACTTATTTTGCAAAAAAAAAATTAATAAAATAAATAAATAAATTCCATTAATACACTTAGTAATAATAAAATATATTATTTTATAAAATAAATTTATACTAAATTCTATTTCTGCTTATAATTATATAAAATTTTTTTTTTTATTTAATTTAAATAAATTATTTGAAAATATATGAAATTCCATAGCTAAATATTCTTCATAGACTTATTTAATTTGTCTATTTAAAATATTTACAGTACTTCAGCTTGCTTTCAACATAGTTCACCATTTTTTGTTGCCATCAAATACACTTGAAGGCGAAAACTACACTTGAAAGCCATCATAGACAATATTTAAATACAGATACAGCTACAAAAAAAAAAAGGAAATAAATTTCAAAGTCATTTTTTCAATGGACAGCACGAGGATGCTTCTCACATTGCATATAGAGAGGGCGCTCCAAGTGAAAGGCTACTGACCATACAAAGTGTGTGTGTGTGTGTGTGTGTGCCTTCTGAATTGAATGAGCGTCTTTTTTTCTGTTCTTTTCCTGCTTCACTCGCTTTTCTTTAGCACTGTATGTTGATTGAATAAATCAACGCTTGCTGGCAAAACTTAAAGGCTTTCATTGGCCCTAAGCAAACAGCGTTGACTGTTAAACAAAACAGTAGCCAAAAATTGCCGGTGAACGTTAGAAAATGCTATAGAGAGGAACTGAAAATGTAGGAAATATCGTGTTTGGGTTTGGGTTGGGTTTCATTTTGGAGGTCTGGCAAAAATGCAAATACGAGTTTATAGTGAAAATTCAATGAAGCTTAGCAAACGTCTGCGTAGTCTAAACGACTAAACTTGCGCCACTAATTGGGCGTGTGACTTGTCAGGCCGGCACAGGGTATGGGCAGACTACAGCCAATGTATGTGTGTGTTTGTGTGTGTGTGTCTGGGTGTGCTGTGCATCAATGAACCGTAAAGCTATTTCGTCATTTAACGTTAAAAGCAACGAGCGCACAAAGGCGGCCCGACAAAAACGCGACCAAAGTGAAAAAACTAATTTGCGCTGCTTCAAAAGCAAACACTGGCAAGCAGCAGCAGAGAGGGCGCAGATGGAGCAGATGGGGTGGGCGTGCCTGCAGGGGCACTGAGTGCTGAGTGTGTGCGTGTGTGCATGTGTGGCTGTGTGACCGTGTGACTGTGTGGCTGTATGCTGGCTAAAGAAAAACATACACGTATTTTGGCCAAGCAAAAAGAAAATTGGGTAGCGCTGAGTGCTAACCGAAAAACTTTTTCATTTATGCTCCCATCCCCCAAAGCGAACGCCCCTTGCCTCAGCAAGTCGTGTAGGTGCACAAAAGGTGGCACCTATAGACAGCAGCAGCAACAGCAGCCAGGAGCAGCAGCCAGCTGCCAATATGATGACGTACAGTTCCAGTTTTACTCAACCTCAAATGCTGCCGCTGCTCCTGCTACCGCTCCTGCTGCTGTTTGCCTTGCTTGGCATGTCAATATTGCATAAGAGGCGCCACGGGCGGTGCAGAATGCCAAGTGGGAAAATGGTAAACTGAGAGACTGAGCAGCTCTGCTCTGTAGTTAACGCGCAAAACTAGGGTAGGGTAAAGGCTTTGTGTATTTGTGTGTGTGTGCCTGGCCTGAACCGATGTCAATCAAAAATTCCCATAACCAATGCAATGCATGGCAGTGCGTGCGTATGTATGTATGCTGCTTTCATAAAGCTTTTGGCACATGTGGCGCATAAAAAACGAGACGAGAGCAAGACGAACCAAAAATGGACGAGCTGTGGGCAGAATAGATGTAGAGGATGGAGCAGCGGGCGTTGGCTGCTGTTCACCTTCCAGTTTTGTTGTATGACCAAGAAACATGCGCTGAAAAGGATTTCGTTCTGCGTCTTTCGCTAGCCCCTGACAAGGACCCACACCCACTCACACCACACACACACACACACACACAGCTGAAGGCAATCCGGCCAACCAAAGGCAACGCCTTTGCAATATTAAATTGCCAAAAAAAAAAAGAGAATGTTTTATATAGACGGGGGCGAAAGGAGAAAAAATCAATTAGGAACATGTCAAACTGCAGGAAAAGCTGGTTTTCAAAATTGGTGTCAGCAGCAAATTTAATTTCAAGTTTTTCACCATTTTACACGCCGCTCATGTGGCGCTGACGGACAATGTCCGGAAAATTTAGTTGATATGAGAAATATTTCAACTATTATAAGTGCTAAAAGGTTCCAAGCCCATCTTCCAGTCTCTCTTGATCTAAGAGCAATATATGAAGTACATATACATATGTGATATATTAATATAAATATATTAAACAAACAAGAAACAATAAATAAATAAAAGGGCGTGGCATAAAAATAGTAACAATAAACAAATCTGTTTAATTAAAAATTACGGAAATAAAATAAAATAAAATTGAATGATATATTAATTAATAATAAAATAATAATAAATAACAAATTTGTTTAAATACAATAAAAATTTATAATAAAATATTAATACAAATATTTGAAAGATTAACAACATAAAAATAATAACAATAAACAAATTTATTAAATTAAAAATTACCGAAATAAAAATAATAAAAAATTGAATGATATATTAATTATAAAATAATAATAAATAACAAATTTGATTAAATACAATAAAAATTTATAATAAAATATAAACAAATTTATTAAATTAAAAATTACCGAACTAAAAATAAAAAAAAATTGAATGATATATTAATAATAAAATAATAATAAATACAATAAAAACTTATAATAAAATATTAATACAAATATTTGAAAAATTAAGAACAAAATGATATATTTACCAACGATTTTTTCATATACTCTTAAAATAGTAACAAAAACAAATGTTATTAAAAACATTTTATATAGTAAAATTTAAAGTAAAAATAATTTAAAAATTAAATAAATTATTTTTAAATAAATAAATTGTAATTTTATTATTTAAATTATCATTATTTTGTAGTCATATTATAATTTTTATATTAATATCATAATCAGTAAATTATTTTTATACCAATAAAAAATCTGAAATACAAGTACATATTTTAAAAAAATAAATAAATATCGAAAAAATAAAATTATTAACAAACAATACGAGTACATATTAAAAAAAAAAAAATGAATAAAAAAAAAAATATCGAAAAAATAAAATTATTAACAAACACATTAATGTCATCAATTATTTAGTAATAAAATTTAAAAGTAAAAGTATTACTTAATAAATTTTAATTTAAATAAACACGTAATGTCATTAATGCTTTTATACTAAATCATAACATTTAGTCTAATATCTGTTTCTCTATTTTCTTATTTTTAAATTGAATTACTTCAAATAATAATATTTTAAATATATATTTAAATTTAAGGATATATTATCCACAAAAGACAAATAAATAAAGTATAAATTAAATATGTATTCATATCAATTTTAAATGTAATTTTTTTTGTTTAAATCTCACTCGTTTCTATACAAGCATTTAAATACAGTTATTGACAGTTAATCCTTTAGCACTTTATATATTTAAATTCAACGTAAGCTCTCTCTGCTGGAAAACTCACAAATGCATAAACACACACACACACAGCACTCCCACACACACACACACAGACGCACATTCGCACACATCAATTCATATGAAAATCGCATGCATGCATAAATTGCGTAATATGCATTAACATAAACCGGAACTGAAGGTCAGTGAAGCGTAAGACGCACAGGATTATTTCTACTATTATTATTATTATTATTATTAATACAGTGATTATTATTAATATTAATAATAATCTGCTGCCGCTGCGAAATAATGAATCATTGCAATGGGCGTGGCACAGCGAGTAGGCGCAAACACAGAGCACGAATTCAGTTCAGCTGATTGAAAACTTTTGCCCAAGTATTTGTGTATCCCCATTGATGAAGCTGAAGCGAGCCAAGTGAAAAGCGTGTGGAGTGGCGCGCATTCTAGCGCAAAGTGCAGATAAAGGCCATCAAGACGATGTCTAAAGATGCAGAGATATCCAGATACATAGATATAAATTTGTAGCGTTGACAGGCGAGTGTCAAATGTTGCCCAGCAGTCAAGCAAAGCAAAAAGAATGATGAAGAAGAAGAGATGAAGAGGAGAGAAAAAAAAGCTCAACATCTCATAGATACAAATGGCAATTTATAAACATGGCCAATGATGGACATGTTGCTGTCATTGCCCGCTCGCCTGGCTGGTCATTAATGTCAAAAGTTATTGCGCAGGCGGCATCGCGCTCGCGTTGATAATGCTCATGACGATGGGCGGCCAACGGCAGGGGCGTGGCTGCACTGTTGGCTGACCACAAGCACTCACACTTGCGGCCCAACCTTATCCTCCGCCCAATAAACTTGGGCCACCGGTAGCAACCGCCATCAGCTTCTTCACATCGTTGATGATGCTGCACACGCTCATCCAACTTGCCGGCACGTGTCGAGCCACGTTATGCCCGCTGTGCGTGTCTGCGTGTGTGTGTGAGTGTGTTGCCCAGAGGCATCAACATTGCCATCGCCATCAACATCAGCCTCAACATTACCAACACCATTAGTTGGCCGGTTCAGCTGGCTGGCAGGCATTAAGTTCCACAACTGGGAAGCGACTACTGTGGGAGGTTTACCTCGACCCAAGTGTGAGGTGTTGCCCGAGCATTTTCAAATTAACAATAAAAAAAAAAGTATGCAAATAAAATATATTCAGTTACGGCCATTGCCTGCTGTCTGCATTTAATTAGCTTGAAATTATCATTAATCATATGCCTGAGGACATTTAATGCCAACAACTGATGCTGCGGCACTGTAGAAATTATTCACTTCAAGCAGTTTCAAATATTTGTTTTGTGAATTTTTAATGGAAAATATTTACTCAATATGTTCATCATTATCAACAGCAGCTTGATTATTGTAAATGATATTATAATATTTATTATTATTTATAAAATGAAACAGTTTCAGTTTCTTCGAAACTGCTCTCTCTCTCTCTCTCTCTTGGAAGAGTAAGAAATCAAATGAGATATATACGAGGGAAAGCTGGCAATGCTCTCTAATCATAGTTGCTCTCAAATACAATTAATGTCAACTTCGGGTAAAGTGCCGACACCAGATGACAGAGGACAGAGAGATGTGAACAGAGCAGAGCCCACATTCGTCTACTGTAGAGAACAAAAAAGAACGAGCTGCCAGAGACTGTCGCTGAAGTCAGAGTAGAGAGCCTAACTCAGCAAATGTGCAAAGTCAAGCATGCTTGGAGAGAAGTAAACTGAGTAGAGTCTGGAGCTAGAGCAAATGGGAAAGGTTGAAGTTTAGTATGAGACAATGATCACTTCCGAGGTTATAGACAATTCAAGAGAGAGGGGATATTTTTTACACAAGAGTTCCTGCACTTCGATACGGTGATCAAAGTGATGATCTGACCAAAGGATCATACAGAATTTTCATTTAACTCAAACCCAAAAAAAAACCTTAAAATGAAAATATTAGTAAATTAACGCTTATATATGTTGGAAAAGAAAAACAATTAAAAATACTTTCCATATTTATGTGTAATATACAACAAATTAAATATTAAATATGAAAATTAAAAGGAATAAAAAGTTATCTTTTTCAATGCACTATTATTATTAAAAGTATTTAAAGTATATAAAAAATTAAGTAAATAAAAATAAAATGCATAAAAATGATAAAGAATTTCTTCTCTACCCTAGAATATGAATTGAATATGAATAAGAAATATTTTGTATATTTTTATATAGTTTGCTAAATATAAATCAAATATATTAAAATGAAATGAAAAAATAAAATATTTAAATTTTTTGCACGAGAAAATAAACTTAAAATCTTTTATATAGTACATATTTATTAAACTATAAAGTAAAATGTAAAAAGATGAATAATCATAAATGTTATGAATATATATTTAATATATTTTATACCTTTTATATAGCTTAAGAAATATAAATAAAATTTATTAAAAGGACTAATTATATTTATTGCTGTAGAATGTGAATTAAATATATTTTTAAATAAAATATTTTAAATAAAATGTTAATATTTTTATCTATTTTTATATGTGCTCAAATTAAAATAAATAAAGAAAATAAAAATATGTAAATAAATATTATTGATAAAATAAATAAATGTAATAAAATTTATTATATATATATATTAAAATATTAATTTTAAATAATAATATAATTATAAATAATAAAAAATTTAATTATAAAATATTAAAATACACATTAAATTATTAAAATTTATTTATAAATTATAATAAAAAATTTTTAATAAATATTTAATTATTATACATATTAATTTTAAAATATATTCCATTAAAATTATAATAATGATTTAAAATTTCCAATTTCATAGTACTTTATTTATATTCGTTTATTTATATTCATTCATTATTCATATTTATATTCTTAGTTTTTGATTATCCGTTTTTTTAACTCTTTACTCGCACATTTTATCTACTCCCCAGTCATTATATGATTTAATTTTAATTCAGCAACAATTTGCTGCCCACACTTTCAAACCTATCTCAGCTACAACTCCAGCCCCAACTTCCTACCTTTAAGGTAACCACATTCTATATTAAATCCGCCCTCGCTAATTAAATTATTGCCATGTAAAAATTGCTATTCATTTATATAACATATACGCACACATATTTATGCAAGCTGCTTGCTCAAACTAAGCCTCAACCTAAGAATTCCAGTTGGCTGCCGCTGCCAGTGCATGCTTCATTTGCTTGACGTAACTCCCGAGGATTCCCAAAGAGAGAGAGAGAGAGAGTGAGGAGGGCGGGAAACACTTCCACACTTTGCTGCATCGCCTGGTTAGCATAATAAATCGATTAGCTCGCCAAGAGGCGCAACTGAACTGTGAGGCAGCACGGGCCTAGGCATCGACTTCGGCTGCGGCTTCAGCTTCAGCTTCAGCTTGGGGTTTGGGTTTGGGTATTTGGGTTTGGTTTCGGGATTTGGCATATTTAATAATCATGAGTCTTTCAGTTGCAGCCCCCACAGCTGGCAATGATGATGCTGATGATTATTCTAATACGTTGATGGGCCACCCCACCCCATCCCATTCCGGTCCGTTCACACCGCCCACATCTCCGACTCCGTTGCCGACTTTAGCAGAGATCCGGCTTCAGGCTTCTCGGCCTCCGCTTGCCCCTTTCGCTCAAAATGATTGATGGCTTTTGTGGCACGCAGCGTTGTAGTTTGTTGTTGTTGCCGGGTCCGTGCTTATGTACACGTTCGCCTCAGCCACAGCGCTTTTTCCATGTTGTTTTGCATTTTATTTTATTTTACTTTTTTTTTTATGGTCCATCATCAACCGCTGTTGCTGCCGCTGCCCCCTCCGCTGCGTAATAAATCTCCTTATATATAATAATTTTTTTTCCATTCCATTCTTGTTTATCATTTTGTGTCATGCAATTTTCACTGCTTCTCCTCTTTTTTTAGTCCGTACTCTTCGTGCCTTTCGTGTTATTAAAAAACAGCCGCATAAGCAGGCATCAGCATCAGCTTCAGCTTCAGCATCCGCATCAGCGTCATATTAAAGCATTCCCAGGCATTAAAATCTCACATGAGCTGAGCCTGTCAGCCAGCCAGGGAGCGAGCCTGCCATCTATCCAGCCATCCATCTATCCATTGGCCATGCCATCCATCTCAGCTTTGGCATTTCATATTAATGCTTGAATAATTTTCTGTATAATTTTGATCAGTTACATTAGTTTTCTGCTCGAATCTCTCCCCCATGATTAGTTTTATTAAATGTGCGGAACATTTATGCGGAACAATATGCGTATAAATATATAAATAAAAAAGAATAAATTATTTCTTGCAAAGTAAAATATGTGATCAAATTTATGTAAAGCAGAAGTCCATTATCAGTTAGGTTTGCCTATAAATATATAAATACATTTTTATTTATTTTTTTCGGCATTTTCATATTATTTTCTGCACTTTATTCAATTTTATTAATTCTAGATTTGTCATACAATTTTTTAAATATTTTATATATGTTTCTTATACATTTTTTAATGTCATTTTTTATGTTTTCGTTAATTAGCTTTTTATTTGATTTCAAATGTTTTCTTACACATTTTTTTATGTTTTACATATTTTCTTATAATTTTTTATAATTATCATTTATTTATAGCTTCTAAAATATCTAATTATTTTGTTATATTTAAATGTCAATATTAAATTTCCCATTCTCCGTTCTCTACCTCAATCTCAAAATTCTCAAATTAACCGCCCAATAAACCAAAATACACAAAACATTTAAAATGCACAAAGAAAATATTGCGATGCATGGCGTGGACAAAAATGTGAGCGGCTAGAGATGAGATCGTGAGCTAAACTGATTTTATTTAAATAATAGTAATGGCATTTTATGGAATTCAAATATGAATAAAAAAATTAATAAATATTTACACAATCAATTTTTTTTTAAGGGTTTTGAAATAAATTAATTTAAAGAAATATTTTAAATGTTTTGAATTATTCAAAATATTTCATTCCTTGCACTAATTAAATAAAGATAAATAAAATAATAATATAATATTGGTTTCTAAGAAAATAATTTAATCTTATAAAATGCAAATTCTTTTCTAATTTTTTTTTATTTATTTATTTATTTATTTTTTTTTTAAGAAAAGTTAAATTCTTTGCGCATGAAATAATATATTTTAGATTATGTATTTAATAGATTATATTATTGGAAAATATATTTAAAACATAATAAAATTTATATTTTATACGTATGATCAAAAAAAGTTTTAATTTTAAATATAATATTTTATTTTATAATATTTTTAAAATTAATATTTTAAAATATATAATGAATATATGGCAATAAATATGTTTAGTTTCTATGATTATTCATCTAGTTTAAAATCAATTCAAAATAAAATTTTTACTACTAAATATTCAACTGATTTTTTTCGCATTAAGAGTCTGTCGGGTTTTCCACTAATATACACATGTCAAATAGTTTACATTTTTGAAGAGCTGCCGGCTCAAGAGAAAGCAAACACATATAACGATGGTTAATTTCTTATAATGCTGGAACTACGAACCGACCTTCGTGATCAAGCCGATGTACCGCGAGAGTAAGCAGGCATACGAAGAAAAGAGAGTAAGTGAAACGTTTGCTCGTAATTTCTATACAAATAAAATTGCTATAAAGCAATTATATTAGATTGCTTGTCGCTCTTAAATTGCAATGTTAGAAGCAGCTCTCCTTGTTAGGCCCGAGAAAAGAATAAAATGTAATAGTAATAAATAAATATTTAGCACATTTTTCCTTAAAATTTAATGAGTAATACGTTTGTAGATATGAATTTCATTATTCATATGAAATTAAAGTCTAAAATTTCTAAAATTTCATCTCAGTTCATTATTTTATTTAATTATTATTATTATTTATTTTAAATTAAATTCTAATAAAAATGTATTCAAGTTTTTTTTTTTAGCTTTCTGCAATATTAATAATATATTAATAAATACATAAAATATAATATAATTAGAAACATATTAGAATATATTTTAGTATATAATTTTTAATTTTTGCTCTAGTACTATATATATTATATTATATATTATAAAATTCTTCCTTCTCAACATGAACACTCGCTATGCAATTTATTTCTATTTATTTTAAGAAACGCTGGAGAATATGTGAAACACGTTGTCATCTCTCATTGCAGTTCTTATGCAGCCCTTTTTTTTTTTTGCTAGTCAATTGCGCTTCTCATAATACACATACGGGTATATGTACGTACCTATGTTGTAATATCAACACTTATGCATTTATTTATTAAGCGCCCTAGGCATATTAATGCACACAGTCAATCAGCTAGCCAATCAAGCAACCAGCAACCCTCTCACACACACATACACCCACTTGCTGCAGCTGATTACATTGGTCTCTTATCAATTATTCAGAGAATATATATGAAAAAGGATTTTTTACGAGCTGCAAGGTAACCGCAGTGTGTAAACATATTTGCACTAGGCGCACGTCAAATTGGGCGTGATTTTCAAGTGCCCAAGCGCACGTATAGTCACCACATACTTTTGATTATGTTTGTCTATTTGTTGTGGGTGTGTGTGTGTGTGGGCTGAGTGTGTGTGTGTTTGTTGTGTCTCATGCATTTTTGAGCCCGTTTTGAGCTGAGAGTCAGCTCCTCCACTGTGGCACTGTTTGCGCACGGTCAAGGCAATTAGGGTTTTTTTCTGGCCGCAGGCCAGGCAAATATTCAATAAGTAAGCGTCTTAGCGACCCACTCAACGCACACACACCCACACACACACAGAGAGAGAGCGGGCCCCATAGCCTCACTCTGGCTGCCCCAACTACCTTTAGCTCTAGAGTATAGAGAGCGGTCGGTACCCGTTGCTGTTGTGGGTTCTGTTCTGTAGCTGCCTGACATTTAATTTTCGATTTTAATTGGATACTAACAGCAGGATGCTCGCCAGCAACGTCCTGCTCTGCCACTGATGGACTACGTCTACAGCTGGACGGGCTACCTAGAGAATACAAAATAAAAAAAAAAGAAGAAAAGAAAAAAAGGAAAAAGAAACTAGTGTAGAAGCAGCCTGGCTGCTCGACTACGAAACATCCTGCAGACGTTTACATGAAAAATATCTTCAAAGCAGTTTTACGTAAATGTAGGAAAATTATTTATATTAAAAAGAATACATTTAAAAAACTATTTAAAAAACAGTTTATTAATGTTGAAATAAATTTGCTAAAAATCTAAGATATTTATAAAATAGTTAGATTTTTTAAACTTTATTTTAAATCTGAGATATTTATAAAATAGTTTAATTTTTTAAAACTTTATTAAACATTTTTTACTTTCGGCTACTAAGTCAAGAACTCCCTGAATATAAATAAATAATATTTATCTTTAGTTTTTTTTTTTTTTTTTTTTAATATTTCAAGAGAAAAGAAAATCTCTAATAATTTCGTATATAAACTACAGAATGATTATTAGTTTATAAAAATAGGGTTTCAATTGTTAAATATAATAATTAATTATTAAAACGTAAATTTTATAGTTATTAATAAAATTTGAAATGTTAGTTTAAAAAAAATATTTTTTTAAATAATAAAATATATAAAAATATATATAAATAAATAAATATAAATAAAAATATATAAAATATATATAAATATATATATATATACTTATATATATAAATATATATACAGTCGAGTCTCGATAATTCGTAATGGCAAGGGAACCGAATTTTTTACGATTTACAGAGGTTTTCGATTTACCGGGGTTTCCATTCAACGGTGTGTAAAAAATCAAAGTACGAATTGATGTGGTTCTTATATATCACGTCCTTTCAACAATTTTAACTTATTAAAAATAAATAAAATACTTATTTATTTCAATATTATGTATTATTAAAAAAAACAAAATTAAACATAAACAAAATCATGTTAACGAAAAATTAAGATTTAAAAAAGCTTGTAATTTTGTATTGTTTCATGGTCTCCATAATTATTAAAGCTTATTAAATGATCAATTGCATTATTCGGAACATTATGATATGAAAAAAAAGCTATGAGTACGTTTGCTTGACGTTTTTGCGAATCGTCTTCACGCTTCAAATAAAATGAGTAAACTAATATAAATCCAATGAGAGAACGAAATTTATCACATGAAGCGACAAAAAGACGCCATGCATAATAGTCTGCGAGACCTAACGGTAGTTTAACTCCCAGTAAAATCATGAATTACTAATTACAAGACGTTACGAAACGAAATTACGAATTATAAGAGGTATCGAAACGAATTATAAGAGACAAAATCATGGTCGAGTAGGCAGAAAAATTACGAATTAACGAGGGGACCAAAATGTATGGGATTTTTACGAATTAACGAAGCTTTTTCAAGGGACCTGCAGTTTCTTACGAATTATTGAGGTTTTCGATTTAGCGGGGTACGAATTATCGAGACTCGACTGTATATATATATATATATAAATATATATAAATATATTTATAAGTATATTTATAAGCTTGAATTAAAGGATACTTAAACATGTAGAGCTTTACTTAAATTCTTTATGTTTATATAAATATATTACAATTTATATTTTATATTGATATATTTTATGTAAATAAAAAATTAAAAAACAAATTTTAAATAAATTGCTTTATGTGAAGAAGAGACTTAAATTTATTATACATTATTGCATATTGTATATATTTTACATTAACTACAGGAAAAAAAGAGTTAACTTTTACTTTTATGCAAATATTTATTAAAAATCTTAGAAGAGTTTTGAATTCAAACTAAAAATTTTCATTGCTAAATGAAACATTTTTTCAATTATTATTTTTGGCTGGACATTTTTATTTCACATTTAACTTCAATATACCTTTCTTTAAACACTCGCCTTTACTAGGGTATTAAAAGGAAGTAAAAATAGTAAATTAAAAGGTACACAACATGGCAGCCAGCCAGACACAGTAGGAGCCTGGCAGGCTGCTCCAAAATGAAGTTGGCTAACATAATTGAAAAAGCGCTTTTCTATTAAGAACATTGCCAGCTGGGCAAAAGGGGGGCGAAAGGAGGAAAGGAGAATGAACGGGGGGGTACGAACAACTTGAAGCACTGATTGGCAGCGGCGCCTATTGACTGACTTAACACGCCATTGAGTTGAGTTGAGTTGAGCAGAAGCTGCTGCCGACTACCAAGGACTACTACTACTGGGGCAGGACGAGTGGTAGCGCCACGCAAATTGGCGCGGACGCATGCAAAAAGCCAAGCCAGGGCTTTAGCGAGGGTGCAGCGGGCTATAGCGGTTGTTGTAGTGAAAGCTGTGTTAGTGTATGCGTGGGACAAAAAGCGCAAACGTCGATGTCGATGCCAACAACGAGAGGCGCGTCCCTGGGCAAGGATTTAAAGCAGCCAATTAATAGCGGGCGAGACGAGACGAGACGAGGCGAGATGAGGCAACGCAAGGCAACAGCCAAGAGAGAGAACTCGACGCTGCCTAATTAAAACGATGCTAAGGCAAAAGAGTTTTCCAATCAATCAGACGCCATGGCGTACAGCTTGTGGGAAAATACGAGAAAATTAGGCAATTGGCGAATGAAAATGTTAAATGGAAATTCTCGATGTTCAGCGTTAGACAGCGAGCAAGCGAGCAAGTGAGAGAGCGAGAGAAAAAATATTGCATAATTATAGCTGATAATTGTGTAGGCCCCCCGCCTCAGTTGGCATGGCATGGCTTTCGCCTCGAGGGGTTGCTTGGAACGCTTCCCTCGAGACATTGACAACTTGATGTGGTTGTTGTTGTTGTTAGCTGTCTTAAAGCCAGCTTGACATGTCTGCCGAGCTGGTCTTTAAAAATCAAAAACAAAAAGAAGAAATATGAACAAAAAAAATAGATGTATATATATATTTGTGTGTGTGTATATATTGTAAAGTCAGTAAGGCACACACACACGCATAGAGACTGTGAACATTTTTGGTGAAAGGCATGATTGACAGTCGTCGGCAGGACTCAGCACGATGGCAACGGAATTATAGCTTAATTGACATATGCGCTGAGCACTCGTAGGGAATAGCTCTTATGAGAGCAGCTCCTCACCATTTCATTTCCCACTCCACCAATCTGGCTACCCTAACCAGTTGCCGTTTCTTACTCAAAAGCCAAATTCTGTTCACCCTTTCACAAATATGGACAATATTTGTATGTCTATGCAGCATACGGGATAATATTTCCTTAAGTAGACACCAACTGACAGCGCAATTAAGGTAAAGTAATTATTTTAAGTAGGGTTACATTTGTCAATAGCCAGCCCTGGAGTGCCCGACGAATCTCCAAGTGCGTACGCTGATGATGATATCAAGGGTTTCAAGAACTTCGCATTATAAGTGCTTATTACTTTTTTTCTAACTTCAAGAATATATTGCATATTGTTTTAAATATTTAATTTTAAATTTTTAAATTATATTTGTTATTTTTAATACATTTTTAAAGATACATTCTTTCATAAACTTATAATATTTTATTTTTTTTATACAAATTTTACTGATTACATTTTTAAAAAATTGATTTATTATTATTTATTTTTAATATATGCTTATATATATTTAAAATTTTTATTTTTATTATTTTTTATTTTTATTTTTATTTATTTATTTATTTTTTTGCTTTTACCTAATTGTATTCAAAATATATAATTATACTTATATTTATATTATTTTTTCTTCTTAACATATTTAATCAATATTCAATATTTATATATTTAATCAATATTCGATTATTTTTTAAATTTTAAATATAATTTTTTTCGCAAGAATTAAGCAGAATGTATTATGAAATATGAAATATGAAATGAAATATGAAAATAATAATATGAAATTTGATTATATATTTATTATATTATTATTATATTATTATATATATTTATATATTTGATTATATATTTTTTCTGTCATTTAATCCATCTTCTAATATACTGTTTCTAGATAATCTCTTTTCTTTAATTTTTCTTTTAAATTTCTAATTTCTTTTAATTTTTAATAAACGTTAAACGGAAAATTTTTATTGAATTTGTAGAATTATTGTTAAACTATTTATTTAAGAATCATTGCAAAAATATTATTTTTACTATTAATTAATTTTTAATTTAACTAAATCAATTTTAATTCTTTTTAAGTTAATATAAATATTGCATAAATAAAATCGCATTTATTATTTGGAATTTACTTACATCAAATTCATAGATATGCTTTCAAAAAGAAATTCCCATGCCCATCCATTTCCGCAAAACTCTATAAATCCACAAAAAAAAAATATGCTAAGCCATTAAATCATAAACAATTAGCTGTATATTACTTCCCCTTAATCATGCGCCATTTGCAATTAATTTAAACGCAATTTGCGGACCCCAAGCTGAGGCGGATGAACAGGCTCAAGTGCTGTAGCCCAAGGAACATTTGCGCATCCGTTGCCCCAAAAAGACGTGTATCTTACAGAGAGTACTAAAAATTAGGCAAAAGCCTGGCCTCAAGACCATTACACTCACACACACACACACACGCACAGAGTCCGCAAATCTTTTGCACAAACATAATTTTGAAACAGACACACGACTTCGTCCCCTCTCCCACTCATTCCACCACCAAACACCAGGCACAGAGCTCTGCTTTACGTGGGCACATCTTGGAAATCTCGAGAGCAAATTGCTGGCAATCCACGCAAATGGCTTAGAACAACGGGTGGCATTAGCAAAGAGATAGAAAGAGAGAGATAGAGAGAGACGGAAACAAAGAGCGAGCGAGTCAGAGCAGAGTAAAGGCAGCTACTTACTTGCCCGGCCGCATATAATTTTTGCGCGCAGCTAAAACTTTTGCACGGCCCCGGCCCGGGGGGCGCACATACAGGATACTCAGGGACACCCTTACCCAATGGCGTGCCAGGCATAAATCATCTGAAGAAACAGGCAGTGCAAAGGCACAAAACTTGCGACCAAAGTTTCGCCGCCCAACGAAAAAAAAAAACGCAGATATATATAGGTATATATATAAAGAGCCAACAGCGGATCTGCGAAATTTGTCTTGGCGTTTGGATTTATGTTTTTGCGACGCTTCTCGAAACAAACACACGCACACACACACTCAAAGAGAGAGAGAGAGAGAGAGAGAGGTAGAGTGGGAGCTAGGAAGAAGGTAAATTCAGGAAATGCTGTCTTCGCAAAACAAAGCCCCAAGTACGAAAGAAAGACGGCGCAAGAAGTGAAAGAGAGAGAGAGAGAAAAAAATGATACCAAAAGAAACCAAATACGAGAAATGGAAAATACAAGCCTACACAACTTGGCGGCCATGATTTATGGCAAAGGTAGCAAAAGTTGGTAAGGAGCGCGCGCGCGCGGTCGAGGGCGTCTGTTCAAACTTTAAAAAGTTTGCTCCTTGCAGGTTTTTACAGGATTTGCATTTGAACACGCCAACTGAGAGATGGGGAGACAGAGAAACTGAGAGCGAGAGCAGAACGAGTGCTTCCTGCGTGAGCGCTATGGGAGGGCCCTTTTAGATAAGATATGGTACCCTATATATATATATATAAATAAATATATATATATATATAAATCTACATAGAGCTATGTTTACTTGCAAGTACGCACTTTGTTCGACTCTGTTTTGGGCGCTTGTTTCCTGTTTTGTTTAGCCGAATTTGTCATATTTTGTCGTTGTTGGCTTTTAGGCTAAGGCCAAGTGCCGCATTTTGTTTGCCAAAGATACCTTTAAATTTGTCGTTGCAGAATTTCATTTGAGCGGAGTTGGGTGTCAAGGGAGTCGGTCAACAGGATAAGCAGGTAGGGAAAGTATTTGTGGGCAGTTACGAAATGGGAAATAAGTTTAAATTAGCTGAAGAAAGAAATACAAAGAGATTAAGAGTAAGATTATTTAATTGCATTTTTTTATTGCAAATGATTACATATTAATAATTTGATGAGAATCGTGTAGAAGAGCGATTCGCTATTGTTAAATAAACTCAATAAATGAATAGAATTCAAAATAGAAATAGAAAAATAGAAATAGAATGTAATTAAAAGGGGAACAGATATGGTTGGAGAGAGAGAGAGAAAGAGAGGGAGAGAGACTAAGAGAGGGAGAGAGAAAAGCAAAGAGTGAGAATAAAACAGGGAGAAAGAGGAATAGAAAAAGCGAATGAACACGAAGAAGGTAAGACTGAGCAAGAAAAAAATGAGAAAAGGGAAAAATGGAAAATGTGGAACACAAAATGAGAAAAATATAAAGAATAAGTAAGAGAAAAAGAAAGAGACATTGAGTGAGAGATAAATAAATAGACGAAAAAATAAAGCGCTACAGAGAGAAATAGGGAAAGCGAGATTCAGACAGATAATGACCGAGATCGATAGAGGGTAAGTATAAGTGATAGAGAGAAAGAGGGAGAGAAAGAAAGAGAGAGAGAGAGAGAGAGGGAGAGAAGGAGAGAGGAAGAGAGAAGGGCAAAGAGTGAGAATAAGACAGGAAGATAGCGTAAAAGAAAAAGGTGAGAGTGAGCAAGAAAAATAAATGAGAAAAGGGAGAATGGAAAGTGTGGAACAGAAAGAAAGAAAATGAGAAAGGAATAAGGATAAACTAAGAGAAAAAGAAGCAGACATTGAGTAAGAGATAAATAAATAGACGGAGAAATAAAGAGCTAGAGCGAGAAATAGGGAAAGCGAGATTCAGACAGATGATGACCGATATCGATGGAGTCAAAATATAAGTGATGGAGAGAGAGAGAGAGAGAGAGAGAGAGAGAGAGAGAGAGAGAGAGAGAGAGAGAGAGAGAGAGAGGTGAGAGAGAGAGAGATAACGAATGAGAGGGAGTGAGAGAGAGAGAGAGAGAGAGATAACGAATGAGAGGGAGTGAGAGAGAGAGAGAGATAACGAATGAGAGGAACTGAGAGAGTGGGAGAGACGAAAAACTGAGATAGAAAGCTGAAAGCTAGATGGTTTCAGCAAGATAGGAAGGACAGGTTAAGCAAAGATAGAGTCGGTGAGTCAGCGACTGAACAAGAGATTAAAAGGCAAAAGGTTAAATAATAAAAAAGTTAAATAAAAAAGATTTTCATTAAAATTATACCCAATATAATATGTTATCATTTAATGAAAATAATCAGCGAAATTCCTTACACATCACTTGATTTAATGAGAATCGAGAACAAAAGCTCAACATTCTGTAAACTAATCCCCTTATCATATTGGACACTTCAAAGATGATACATTAATTAATAATTGAAATTGAAATATTGTTTAAAAAAAAAACAATTATAAGATATTTAAAAGGCAAGCTATGCGAAACACAGACTCAATCAAATTTAATCTTATTATGTAGAAATGCCAACAATGACAACGACTCAACAAACTGCACAGGACAGTGCTTATAATTCTAATTTAAAAATATAAAAAATAAATAATAAAAGAAAAAAAAACGAAACAATAACAGTAAAAGCGACAACCAGCCAATGTGCAACAAAAATAAAAATTCTTTGGGGAGCGCGAAGATAATGAAACAGTCTTGAAAGCCATAGAAACATAGAATAGCAATCGACACACAAAAAAATCAAAGCTGTAACATGGCCAAAAACGCCGAGCAGAGCAGGGCAGAAGTTCATCAGCGAAATAACCGAAGAAAAAAAAACAACTACAGTAGCAGAAACATGGCCAAAACCATGAAATCGAAACAGGGCGACAAAAATTTTTTTGAAGAAGCAAAAACGGCCAAGCGACGGGGCAAAGAAAATAGCAGCTGAATGGAGGGAGAGGGATTTGTGGCTAAGAGCGTGTGCTGGTGTGTGTGTGTGTGTGTTGGTATGTTCGGGGGGGTTATCGAAGTGCGCGCATGGCCAACGTGGACCTGGACGAATGTCGTGTGCGTCCGCCATTTTGTTTACAGACTGCGACATTCGCCCGCATACGCACACTAACACCAATACACACAAACTCACACACACACACACACACACACTCATAAAATATGCGGAAGTTCAAAGTATGATGCGGAAGTCTGTATGACTGCGATTGCTAATGGATGTTGGCGTGTGGAATGACGACGACGACGACGACGACGACGTTGACGTTGCCGTCGACGTTGACGATGACTGAGCTTAAAGGGCAAAAGGGGAACTTGGCATCAGCTCGAAGCTCGGCCAGCTTGTACGGTCGAATGCATTTCAAATTTCGAGTGCTGATGTATTCCACGTCATCATGTCAAGAGCTATACGAAAACGAAAACGAAAAAAAAAACAAACCAAAATCAAAGAGATAGGGAGAGACGGGGAGACGGGGAGGGGGAGAGAGAGAGCAAGTGGAATCGGTGCTTTTAAACCACGCGCTGTAAGTTTCGGCACATCGAGTCCAACGGTGTACGAAGTTAGATAAACGGATTAAGTGGCAACAATGTCACACCACATGGCCAAGAGTGAGCCACAGCTGTGGACCTCATGGCCAAAACGACCAACAGAGGCGAGCCAACAGACTCGTTGGTCATACTGGCAAATGGTGGCGCCCTTTTCATCCGCTTTTTGGCCAACAACAACAACAACAACAACAATGGCAGCAATGGCAGCAAACAGAAGCACCCAACTGGCCATAAACAACAAATCGATATGCCATTAAAGGCGTCCCAATATTAATGATGCTCCTACAGCTGAGGACCCCAAATGCACAATACAATGGCACATCCAACTGTAATAGATGACGATTAATAACAATGAAATTAATCTAAATACCTGAGCAAAACAATTTATCAGCAAATGCAATGCGCTAAATCACATTGTACTTCATTTAGATTGTTATTAAAATAATCAAATTCAAATAGATTTCAATTATTAGGCAGAAAATGAAATAAATTAAAAAGAGATATTAGTTTAATGTAGATTTTGTTTATATATAAATTTATATAAAAATTTTTATAGACATTTTTATTTAATTAATAATAATAGTTATTATAATAAATAATTAAGAGAATTAAAATATATAAAATAATAAAAATATTTAATTTTAAAATAATAATAGTTATTATAATAAATAATTAAGAGAATTAAAATATATAAAATAATAAAAATATTTAATTTTAAAAGGTTCGGTAGAAACACGTTTTCTATTTATTTATTTTTCTTTTAATATTACTTTTATATTTATAATAAAAAATAAACTTACAAATAATTCTTTATGAATATTTTTCTTTACTTTTACAGAGATTTCAGATTTACAGATTTCAGATAAATATTTTCATTTTACTGAAATATGATCATACTATAGTATGCATATATTTTATGAAGCATATAAAATATACAAGTTTATTATATCATTTCAAATTTTAATATTTGTATCTATAAAGAATATTACAAAAAAAACATTATTTGTAAAGCAAAATTGTATTTAATTATATATTTGTTACGTACAATTTTTTTTTATTTATGAAAAAAAAAAATAAATAAATAAAAAATTTAATTTAATGCTGGTAAAAATGAAGCATTCATATTTTTTATAATTTTATTAATTTAATTGTTTTTAAATTTAGAATATTATATTATACATAATTAATTGTATTTTTTTAAATGCTATTAATTTTATATAAATATTTAAAAATAGAATTACAAATAAAATAATCAATTAAATAATAATAAATAAATAAATAAATGTACAAATAAAATAATCAAATAAATAAATAAATGTAGTTATTTAGTTTCATGGAAAAAATATATGAAATGAAAGAAATATTATAATAATATTTTTGTGTCAAATTTATAAAATATATTTGTATCAAAGTCAAAGTTATAAAATATTTTTCTCAAAGTCGCAAATATACTTAATTTTAGGACCTTAAAAAATTATCAACTATTTTTGTATACTTTGAAACAAATTTAAAAATTTTTCTTTAAAGAATAAATCAATAATAAAATAATCATATTTAATAATATTTATAATTTATGCTATATTAATTCATTATGCTATTAAAAAATATACTAAATGAATTTAAATTCAACTTCATACCTTTTATCTTCAGATTTATTTAAATTTTACACACTTAACACTCAGTTTGGGCCACTGTGCCTCGAACTCCCTGGCCACCTAATGAAACGATAGGTTTAGCGTGGGTGAGCAAAAGAGAATTCGGTTCAATTCGCTGTGCTCGACATTGGGGTTTCATGTTTAGTGGACTCAATTGCTGAGCTTCAGTTGAGTAAGACTTTGCTTGGTTAAATGCGAGAATTTTACCTGCTCTTTAAAGCGGCGCAGTTTGAGGACGAACAAGCGTTCGTCCGTACTTGGCATTAATTCTGCTTCTGCTGCTGCTGCTGTTGTTGTCTTTCTACGTTTAATCAAACACACTTCCGTTGCAAACGGCTTGAACCGCTTCAATCAAACAACAACCACAAATATTTCAAGTGCGGCCCGGTTGGATGACTGGCTGGCTGGGCTGGGTTGGCCTGGGCTGGGCTGGGCTGGCAAGTGCAGAAGTAGCAGCAGGAGCAGCTAGAAAAGAAGAGCTAAGCGGAAAGGGGGGCCACGGCGGCAACGACGGCAGCAGCAAAGACAAAACTCCTCAACAAGAAAATATCTCGACGTTGATGATGAACCCTTCGCCAGCCACTCGAGTGCACACGGCCAGCAAGATAGAGAGGCACACAGTACAGACAGTGCGAGTGAAAGAGAGGGAATTGTGGGTAGGAGGCACTGCCTCTAACTCTCTCTCCCTCTCTCTTGCTGTCTCTCTCTCGATGATGCTTGAGGCACTGAGGCGCACGGCTCGGTTTATTGTTTTCCAACGACTAAAAATGTGGGTGAACCAAAAAAAAAGAAGGCAAACAAAAATTGAAAACAGTCCAAAATGCCGATTGCCACTAGACGCGCCGTTGGTTAGAATTCAGTCAGCCTTTTGGCAGCCACTCGAGCAGCACGTGAAAATATTTCATAAATTACGCGCCTAATTAAAAGGCGGCAACCCCAACAGTAATAATAAAATAAAATAAATAAAAAACAACAACAAACTCATTGAACTCAGCCAACTCGAGTGTCTGACCAGACCAAGGGAGCTGCCAGATCCCACTCTCTCGCTCTCTCTCTCTCTCCCTTCCACTCAGTGCTAGGCAGACATTGCTCTCCTACTTTATTGCTACACTTATTAGTACACACACACACACACACACACATATGCATCCCATGCTCCCACTCAATTTGCAACCCTTTGGTCATCGCTTGCGCCACTCAATTATTGGAGCCTTTTGGCCAGCTCGCTGATTTATTGCAGCATCGACTGCCGTCGCCGTTGGCCAGTTCTTTTGGCTGGGGTTCGGGTCTAGACGAGTTATTGGCATGCTCTTACCCATTGCCCATCATTTTTTGTTGTTGCTTCCTACTGGCTGTAATGGGCCTGTTGGGCTGTTCATTTGCATTCGCTCCTGGTGGTTGACCAGGGCAGGCCAAAAAAACAAACTGCGGCGCGGCAAGCGCAAATTTCAAGTGTAATTTCTCCTTTATGCAGAGCATTATATCGATGCCCCCAGTCGATGAAGATAAGGGCAGCAAAATCAACAACAGTAATGGCAATGGTTTAAATTCATAATTTTTTGATGCTTAAAGACGTAATTTATAATATTTTATGTTATAAAAATGATATATTTAAATATAATAATACTTAATATTTATTTATTTTAATAATGTCAAAAACTAATACATATTAATTTATACAAACTTAATATTTAATTTAATTAATATTTAAAAATAGTTTTGCTTATTTATAAATTATATACTTTTATTTATTGAATTTTACATACATATAATATTGCCTAAAATATTTTTGTATAATTTTAATAAATATTTAACTTTTGACTACAAATTATTAATTATTAAATTGTTATTTTATTATTTATCTGTAATAAACTTAATTAATAATAATTAATATTTTTGTTAATATTTCTAGCTATAATTATTAATAAAATAATAAATATAATCATGGAAATCACTTTATTATAAATCTACTAAAACGCTATAAATATTTTTTACAAAAATTTATTAAAATTTTAATTAAATAATAATAATAATTTAACAAAATAATTATAAGCAGTAAAAATAAATGAAAGTTCTTCATGTATATTAACTCCATAATCATGGTAAATCTCTAAAACAAAATCCTATTACTTCATCAAGTTCGCCAGGAATATCTGTGTAATAAACTACCTGCCATAATACACAATCAACAAGCTGCTTATATTAGGGTAGGGATAAGTAAGAAAAAAGATGTATATGCTGTATATTCTACAAGTTAATTTCTTACAAAAATAAGCAAATGCGGGCGTAATTGAATTTGTTGGCCCTGCCTTGCCAGAGCCATTGCCAATGCCAATGCCTTGCCTTGCCTTGCCTTGCCTTGGCATAGTCCAAATGCCCAGGACCAAAATACCACTTTATATAATACTGTTGACATATGTTAATCAGGCGCACGCACACGCGCCGCAAAACACAGAAGCTGGGGAGGATGAGGTGATGATGATGGCTAGGCAAAGGGATCAGCTGCAAAACGTGTGGGCGATGAGGATAATGTTGGGAAATGATGAGGTTGAGCTGGGCGGTCGTCAGGGGCCAGGGAGGTGGGTGGATTGGTTGGTGCCAGGGGGTGTTAGTGGAGGGGCGGGTCAAAGGAATTAATTCGAATTCAATCCGCAAGACTGTTGGCAGTGCGACAATGTAAAAAGCCTATTTGAGGGCAACACACAGACAGCCACGGAAACAATCTGATTGGAATAAAAGCTGAGCCGAAGTGGGCGACAGGGCGTTGGCGGAAACTTTGAAACAAGGGTTGCCCGACAGTTGGCAGATAATTTAATTTCGGATTCGCATGAACGATGAGATAGCGCATCGTTCAGCCCAGTCGCATTTGGGGTGGTAATGCGCCCCACACACACATATATATATAGAGAGACAACTCCCACTGACAACAAGCATATTGATGCAATCAACTAATCTTCGCGCTTACCCGCTCCTTCCAATTCCCCTTTGCGACCCTTCTCTGCGCGCTGCATATCAGCTCGGCTGATTAAAGAGTCTTCAATTGCACAACAAAAACGTTTGCTTTCATCGATCTCTGAGCGATCTGCAACTGATGTGTGTACTCAAGCAATAACAGCAAATGTAGAAAAATAATAAAGAAAGCAGGCGTAAGCGAGTACAACGAAGCTTAAATACTCTTTATTATATTGCAATGCTTCTCCATATATATTACACACGACATGACATAAAAGAGCAAGCAAATACAACTGTTAAAAATCTTACCTACTCACTTGTTCCACTTCGCTGTCGTTTCCTCTCTCTCTCTTTCTACCGCTCTGTGTTGCTCTCTGATTGTGGATCGTATGCAGAGCTGCGATAAAAATTACATAAAAGAACTTTTAGCAAATGCTGAACAATAAACACAACACAATTTATCAATTGATTATTCTTTTTAAAGAGCAACACATAAAAGAAAGAAAAAAAAAAGAATATAGGAGAACTACACTTCTCCCTTAAAAAAAACAAACACACGCAACACACAGAACTCAGCTACTCTAACTAGCTGCCGCGCACAAACTAAATTGCCTACGTACGCTCACTACTATTGCTAGGCAGGCGAATACAAAAACAACAAATACAAGAGAACAAAGAGTTGCAACTCTAATACTCTCACAACAGCGACTAGGCGCTTTGCATACATAGCCATGGCATACATACATACATACACACATGGCGGAATCAGAACCGTAAAAGTAGACTATCACTCAATCGTGAGCAGTGCGCTTGTATGAGCGTCCATCTCGCTCTATCTCCCTTGTCGCCATTACCCACTGATGTGTGAACTCTAAAGTGTGGATTCATAAATTAGCTCACATGCTCTTAACATCCACAATGTCCACTTTCTACGCATTACCCTCCCAGCATTGCAAAGAAGATCCACTCGATTCATTGCTCTTGCACATATTGCTTCACAAAATTACAATACTCTCTCTCTCTTTCTCTCCTCTGTTTCTCTGTCTAGCGTATAGCGCAGCAAGAAAATGGAAGCTTTCAAACAGTTTGTTAAGTAGTTGGCCCATTGCTCGGCTTCAGCTGCCATTTGGTCATTTGCCAAAAACTTTTTCCCACTTTACGTTTTACTCTGTGTTTTCTTCGCGTAATTTGTCTAACAGTTCTTGCCGCTTTCTGCAATTAAACGCAATTGCGTTGCCATTGCTCTGTCCATATAGGGATGGACCCGAATGCGAATGCGAATTGTGATACCCTGTCCCTCCATCGCCGCCACCGCTCCTATCTACATTAGCGAGGAGGCGAAGCGAAGCGCCGCGTCGCCAGTTGTCTGCCGCCTGTGTTCGTTGCCCTCGATCCTGGGCGAGCTTTTAAAACTGTTTCCTGTGCGCTAAATGGCGTTTTTGTGTTCGCGTTTTCTTCGTCGCCAGAGATGACGCCGCTTGGGTCAGCCTGAATATACTCTGTACCAGTTGGAACTGTAAAGGGGTAGATTCAACGATTATTAAATTAAAAAAAAAAAATTAATAAATTGTATTACCTATAAATTATTTATTTAAATTGCTTATTTTAATTTTGTCTTAGGCATTGTATTTTATTCTCCTAATGTGCAAATTATATTTCATTATTAAACTTAATATATTTATGCTATATTATAAGAATATTTACAATTTAATATATTTAAAAATTCATTATAATTTTTTATTTTGCATTTTTTGTATTTATTTATTTTTTTAATACAGGGTATTTGTATGTTTATACACACATAAAAGCACAAATTACTATCTGGGGCGCGGTGTTCTACAGTCTTCCCCATGCTCACACTGTCTATATTTTATTGGTATATATCTGCGAGAATGGCGACATTAAATGAGCAAAAGTTTTTATATAATTTATTTTGCTCCTCTTTTTTACTATTCTGCATTATTGTGCACTGCACAAAACTGGGCTGTTCAAATAGAAACAATCATACTAAAAAGTAAAAATCTAAGAATTTATAAAATAATTAAAAAGATTAAAAATCAAAATTGTAATGAAATTTTTGTTTAACAGTTAAAATAAATAGGAATTTTAATTTTAATTTTAGTAATCAAAGTAGAATATCGTGCAAGTGTGTTCGAATATAGTCAGTGCATTTAAATATACTTATTTAGAGTTATAGAAATATATAGTAGCTTAATCCTAGCTAGCTAAAAAAAAAAAAAATAAAAAATTAGCTTATATTTAAATATCTATATTATTGAAAATATTTTATTCAAATTTTTGAAGACTCTTACAGTTTCTTTGAAGTGTATTTTCATTTGAAAAAATATTATTCGAACTTTCTTTTACGATTCAAATTGGCCTATAAATCCAGTTAAACATGGCCATAAATCAGAGTAAAAGAAAAGAATATAAAAAGAAAGAAGGAAGAATTGAAACTTATTAATAACTGATAATTGAGCTATATATTACAAAATAAAGTCCTGTGTTCACTCAATAACCGAAATAAACAATAACATGAACTATGTATTATAATAAAACTTTATTTTAATTTTGTTTATCGACCTATCTGTATATGCCTCATCTAACTGAATGGATAGATTTAGCCATCTATGCCACTTAATATATCTACGGATACTTCTTTATACCAATAATTATCTATCTTTCTATACATCAATCTAACTAAATATCTATCTATCTATCTATTCATCTATATATCTAAATATTTTACTATCTATCTATCTATCTATCTATATATCTATCAATCTATCTATTTATATGTCCTACCTATCTGTCTATCTATCTATATATTTAAATATCTAACTATCCATCTATCTATCTATCTATCAATTTATATCTATCCTATCCTATCTATCTATCTATCTATCTATCTATCTATCTAACTGTCTAACTATCCATCTATATATCTATCTAGAATTATCCTATCTATCTATCTATCTAACTGTCTAACTATCCATCTATCTAACTATCCATCTATATATCTATCTAGAATTATCTATTCATGCATCAATTTATATTCTTTTTATACTTATCTATATTTATATTGATATCTATTAATCTCTCTTTCTCACATTCTAGTTGTCTGTAATAGAATTTTTCTTTCATATATTTTGTATATTTTACATATATATTTTTTGCGCATGCTTCTATATTTTATTTTCTATTTAAATTTTTACACATAATAAATAATTTCATAAATTTTTTTTCCAGTGCATTTCTTGGCTTCTTGGCGCTGCATTTCTTAAACAATTAAAAACTTTTCGCGACTACCTACAAAGTTGCCAATTTGGATAACCTCCAAACAGGCAGCTGCCAAATGAAAAGGCGACACTGCAAAATGGGTAAAAAACGAAGAATTGCGACGACAATGATACACACATACACACACACACACACCCACATACACACACACTCAACGCATATACATACACACCCGCAGTGAAAAACTTTGGCGCAGAGCAGTCAAAACCAATTTGGAGAATTTAATTAAAATTGCAAAACTTTGGCAACTGATTAAATTTTCGAACAAGAACAACACACAGTGGTTGGGGGGAACGTCGGAGAGAAGGAAGCGAAACAGGTAAAAGCTTAAAACAACCAAACGTCGCTCATCGCATCATACTCCACCTCCCCCTCTGCCCCACTCCCAGCCAAACAAACGACAAGTTTAAATTTTTAAACAAACCAAAAGGCAACGTTGAAAAATTTACATTCGCTTTCGTTTCACAGCTAAAAAAAAAAAATATATAATAAAAATAAAACAAAAACAAAAAAATATTCAAATATAAATACGACAAAAAAAAATGGAAGTCGCAAAACCCAGGACGAGAATGGGATTTTAAGCTAGCAACAGGACGAACGCTGGACGACCAAACGCTGATGCTTGCGAATGACGTTCTTGATGGCTGCCATCAGCAACATCATCAAGCTCATCATCATTCCCATCATCAGCATCATCATCATCATCATCATCGCCATCATCATGGTGGACTGCTAAAGTTTCCCCAATTTAATTTCATCATACTCCCGCGTGTGCGTTCAACTAACGAATGGAATGAAACCGCCGCCCGAAACACAACGAACGAACGAACGTAACAGCAACCAAAATGGGCGTCCTCCAAAGCGGAGGGGCGGGAGCGAGGAGGTGTGGCTGCTTTGGTCCATGGAGGCCACGAAGGACATGGAGGAGGACATGGACTCCATGGCTGGCTGCCTGGCACAGCAATCACGTAGACGCAGACGAGCAACCCAAACCTCTTTGGACTCAAAAAAAAAAAAAAACAAGTAAGAAAGCTCTAGTCGAGACGGCTCGACTACGAGATACCCTGAACCCTGCAAAAAAGTGATACTCTTCTTCTTTACGCACGTATAAGCACGCGCTCTGCTAACCGCGCAGTTGCTCTTGTATCTTCGAAAATCAAATAGAAAAGAATAAATAATAATAAAAAAGAAAGAAATAATAAAAAAAATAAAAATAAAAATAATAAATTATGAAGGGCTTAGGCGAGGCTATAACCTCCGACACCCTAACATTCGTTGCATCTGTCTAGCCATCTACACCACGGCTCACTTAAACGGCAGAGTAGCGAAAACGAATGAAATTCGCCATATACGAAAGAAACACTAAAGCAGTGGCTGAAAATACAAATACAATTCAAAGACAATTCTAACGGAATTCAAAAACAATTGTGATTCTTAGAATATACACGCGTAGCAACATAGAAAACAGCCCAAGACTTTTTGTGTGTATACATATGTACATACATACATACATATGTGCACACGCATACGAAAATTGATTTGCATTGCTCAACGTTGCTTGCATTTCCATTGTTATTTTAATTGTTTTAAAATTTTTAAATATATAATGGAATGTAATGAGAGTTCAGCATATGATCTACATATTCTATTTAACATTTTAGGTTTTTTTTTTAGAAATCATAACTCTTTTACAATTAGCTTTACATGCACAAATATGTACATATGTATGTATGATTGCAGCCACACGCTGATCGACGCTTGCACACATATACATACATACATACATATGTATGTATGTATGTGCGCCCGCAATGCGTCTTGCTGTGTCGCTGCCTTGCTTGCTGCGCCACATGGGTTTTGAATAGAAAACTTTATGGACTAATAATTCTGTTTCTAGATGGACAATCATATTGATATGTTCAGATTAAGATTATGATATTCATATCTATATGCCAAACCAAACTGTATGTCTCTAGTATTTGAAATGCATTTTTTACACATTTGGGGGTGGTGGGGCTAATTGGGGACCGGAATCCAAAATCTGACAAAAACCGAAATTGTATTAAATTAGTATCTATATATATGCAGAAGACTTGGAGACTCTAACTCTAAAGATGAATTAGCTAGAATTTTAAAACTGGTTCCCGATAAATTCGTTTATCGATAACTTGCCAAATATACAAGTTATCGAATTTCTGAAACAAACTCGTACTGCGCGTGCAATATACGAACCTAACACAAAAAGAATGAACTCTCTAGCTTTTGTATCTTCGGAAATCGACGCGTTCAAACATACGGACAGACGGACAGACGGACAGACGGACAGACGGACAGACGGACAGACGGACGGACAGACAGACGGACATGGCTATATCAACTTTTCTCGTCACCCTGATCAAGAATATATATACTTTATGGGGTCTGCCACGCCTCCTTCTGCCTGTTACATACTTTTAACAAAACCATTATACCCTGATTTCCCATTTTCAATGGGCTCAGGGTATAAAAATGGAAAACTGAGAGAACTGTTCGACTCGAGCCTTTTGCCGTTGATAGGGAAAAGTGGGGTATGGGGTTTGGTGGTGGCTTTGGGTAGTCGGGGCTGCTTTCGAAATAATGGCTGCCCAGCGCGTCGGCTCTGTTATTTTAATGAAAATTGGAAAGTGCCGGCAAATGCTGCAAATATTGTTGCTGCCCCTCGACTCCCCCTGCTGCTGCTTTTGCTCCTCCTGCTCTTGCCGACCAAAATAAAATACCATCTTGACCATGTCTCATGCCAATCGCATTCGTTTTAAGATTTTCTCCCGTATTTGAATTTGGTTTTTGGGATTTTTGATTCCATTTATTTTGTAGGCACTTTTCGGCAGATTTTGAATAGAAATTTCGGATTTGAAAGGTAAATTTTCTTTTATATAGAAACTATTTTAAAAATTCAGAGCATTCAGTTCTTATTGTGCTTTTTTCTAATTTTCTTACAAATATGTAATATTTTTTATTTAATTTGTTCATATTTAAGTAATATATTATTTAGTATTTTTTTTTTTAAGCAAGTAATTATAATTAATTAATTATTATTACAATTATTTTATTTTAAATACATTTCTTTATTATTTGTTATTTTACTAATATATTATTTTTAATTTTTCATAATTAAACTTTTCTTTTCTTTCTCCTCTTGTTAATAATTAAATAATAACTAACATTTTATTTATTATTATTTATTTTATTTATTTATTTTTTTTATAAATATTTTATTTCTATTTATGAACAAATAATTTTACAATTAATTACTAAAATAATACATATTTAAAAATTAATGTTATTATTTATTTTATAAATATTTTGTTTCTATTTATAAATAACTAATTTAACAATTAATTTCTAAAATAATAAATATTTAAAAAATAAATTAATATTAAGAAATAACATCAAATATATTTTGATTTAAATATTTTATAAAAACTCCAAATTTATCAATTTCCAATTAATCAACTCCGATGAAAACTTTAATTAAGAAAATTCCCTTTCCTTCAGTGAGCTCCTCGTATTTCATTGTCAATAGCAGAGTGAAAAACGTTTCCCATATTTTCGCCGCTAACTGTGTTTGGTCTTGGCCTTACACTAATTAGCGGCCATAAAACGCACATAAATCGGAGGCTGGCCAATAAATTATAAATTATGATTATGGCCAGCCAAGCGCTGAAATGGCAACAGTTGCCGAACCAACCAAAAATTTCCAAACGACTGCGCAGGCTCCAGACTTGAGGCGGATGCATGAAACAGTGCGATGACTTCCGCTATTAACTAATTTATATACACAAATACATATATACCTGTATGTATATGTATGTGTTTGTATGTTTGGTGTATCTCCATTTTAACGCTACTTTAAAGCGTGGCAAGGGATCAGCCAGTCAGGCAGCCCAAGGTTGTGCCATCTATGCACAAAATGCCTTCCGTTGCGAGACCAGAGACCCAAGCCAAGCCAAGCCACACCAAGCCAAACCAAGCCAAGCCAAGCCAAGCCGAGCCGAGCCGAGCCAAAGCTGCCTGTGAGTGGGCACTAATCCCTAGCACTCATGATGCCGTTGGCAAATACTTTGCACCGCCGACTGCGCGACGAATTGGAAGCAATCCGCTGTCTGTCTGCCAGCTGGGGAGTTTTTTTTGGGCTTAGGCTGGGGGCTGGCACTGGCGTCGCAAAAGTGGAGTGCATGGGCGTTGCTTGGGGTTGGTTAGGCAACAAAAAAAAATATATATATCACACACACACACACATACAATGTAGGAGGAAAACTTAAACAAAGTATCACTGGCAAAATGCAGCCAAGCGCAAATCAAGCCAACGCCATCTACGAGACCCAGCCACTGCTCTCAAGCACTCGACAACAACTCCAACTCCTGCTGCTGCTCCTACTCCTGCTCCTGCTGAGCCCATCACCGTGCGCGCCTAAGCATAAGTCGCTAGTCGCTATTCTAAAACAAGTCCCGAGTCAAGTGGTCCGACTGACTACTCTCTGCACTTGGCTGACTTGACAAGCGCCCGCCGGGCCAGGCCACGGAATTTCAGGTTCAGCGCAGCAACTGCCGCAGACTCAGCTAATTCGATTAGCTTTAGTCCAATGCAAGAATTTCATTGTTTTCGTAACTAATGCAAATATCTTCTCATTAGAAGTTGATTAAAGATAAAAATAGGTAAATAAATTTTAAAAAGTATAAAAATTATATATATTTTATTATTATCTATATTAACAGATTTTTTATATGAAACAAATGAACAAATCTTGATAGTTTTATTTTTTTACTTCTTGGTTAGCATTTAATGATTAATAATAATGATAATTAATAATTAATTACCTTTTTGTCATTCTATATAAGCTCAAATATATTTTACTTTTTTTATCAATTAATTATCTTTATATTTATTTCATTTTTACCTCTCCTTTGCTCCGTCTATCTCATTTATTTCTCTTTCCTACACTTCTCTCTGTCTCACTCTCTTCCTCTTCTCTGTCTTCCATTCTATATCTCTTTTTCAATAGTTCATTTCCCCTATTTTCATAGTATCTGTTTCTTTTTCCTAGCACTACCTTTCTCTCTAACTCCTAGTCTTTTCCTATTCTTGTTATCTCTCTCTAACTCTCTATCTCGTTCTCTTTTCATCTCTCACTATCTGCCAACCTCTCGATGTTGCTCTAGCTTTCTAATTATGTTCCCGTTCTCTCTCTATGTCTTTCTCTCTATCTTTCTTACAATTTTTCTAAACTTTCCGACTGTTCATCTGTCTATTCAGCCTTTACTTTCATTATCTTTATTTCTTTCTTTCTCTTTCTTTCTCTCTCTCTCTCTCTCTCTCTCTCTCTCACGTTTTCCATATACATTCCTCATTGATTCTAAAAGGATCTTTGTCTCTTTCTGCTGGTTCCTTTCTTTCTGATTCTTTCTATCTTTCTGATTCAGTCTATCTGATTTGATCTCTTCATCATCTCTTTCCCTCTACCTCTCCCTCTCCCTCTCCCTCTCCCTTTCCCTTTCCCTTTCCCTTTCCCTTTCCCTTTCCCTCTCCCTCTCCCTCTCCCTCTCCCTCTCCCTCTCCCTCTCCCTCTCCCTCTCCCTTTCCCTCTCTCTCAATATCCCTTTCTCTCTTTCATTCTTTCTTATTAACCCTTACTCTTCTACCCTGTCTTCCTTATACATATTTAATTTCCTTAAAAATTGCCTTCTCCTAGAATAGACTTTTCTGCAAGTCTATTTCAATAAAATTCCCTACAATTCTCCCAATTTTTATCAATCCTTAACTTAACAAATATTATGAAACTGTCTACAAAAATTGAATCGTAAGAGTAACACGATATTAAGTAATGCTTCTCATAGCCACAGCCTTCAGATTCTTCAGCATAAGACATAAACTCCACTCCACTCCCACATCTCATTGAAAATTCCTTCGTTCCCTGCGGCTTTTCGGCTCATTGAATGGAAAAATGATGGACAACTAATCAAGAGAAGCACTCGATGTGCACTCCAATGCGATTTCTTAACGTTACAAAAAAAATAAAAATAAATAAAAGTATATATTATCAGGAATTGGCAGGTGTTTGCGTTTGTTTTACCAACAATTTTCGCCTTAAATGAGGCGCACCGAGGAAAAACCGTGAATTTCCACACGATGCCACCGCCTCTAAATGGGCAGGCAAATGTTTTGCACTTTTTTTTTTGCCGTTGTTATTTCAGCCAACATTTCGGGCTTTGTTTGTGGGCGCAAATGCGAAGCTGTTTTGTTGCATATTTCTATTATTTTTATTTTTACTTTATCTTTTTTTTTTTTTTTTTTGGAGTATTTTGTATGAGGAGCAACTTTTCAGGCAAGCATTTAGCAAAGTTTTTCGGCTTTACATGTGTAACGGCGGCATATGGCGAGGCAGCAGAGAGTAGCTGCCCCTCTACCTCTCACTCTCTCTCTCTCTATCGCCTCACTCCATCAGCTAAGAGCAAATAAATATTTGGCGCAGTGTTGTATTTTTTTTGTGGAGCACTCAACAGCAAAACTCACACAATGACATTAAACTTTTTACACAAACATCAGCTGAAGTGAATGTATATATTCCCCAACTCAAACACTTTGCGGCTTTTAAAATGTTTGTTTGCTTAAAGTTGAGCGAGCATAAAACATATTTGGAAAAATGTATATATATGTATATAAAAACTCGCACATATCATGACCAAGGCCAAAACCATTAAATGGGGCTGAGAAAAACCCATTAAGAAAATATATAACAATAAAAATAAAAAAACATAGAAAGGTAAAACGAAACTCAAGTGTTTGACAGCCAAGGAATCTTTATGAATGAACGATTACGATGCCAATTCATTAGAAATTTTCTACAAAAAAAGTGGCCAAAAAGGGAGTACGAAAACAATAAAAAAAAAAAAAACGAAAAATAGCAAACAAAGCATGAAAAACGAAATAGTCGTAATAATAACAAACAGAGTTTGACTCTTGGCCACAAAAGGAGGCAGACTTAAAGTGCGAGTGACCTGCTACCTAGACAGGATTCCACTGAAATCCTAACAGGACACCAAGCACAACAATAAGAATGACGAATGACGCAGTTGTTTATTTTTTTGGACTTTTTCACAGTTGTCATTGACAGCATCCTGACACATTTTTGCACTGTGAACTATCATATATTATATATTTCTGTAATGCGTAATCATTCAATTTGAGTTGTGAACGAACAAGATTTGAAATAGCTGCAGGTGAAATGATTTTTGCATGATTTACAAGAAATTTTCCAAAATCATATTTTATTTATTTATTGTGGAAATTTATTCTCATGCAGGGTGGCAGCGTCGCTGAGTCTGTCAATGCCTCAGTTTGGCCGCCTGTCAGTGCGTCAGTCAGAACGGCAGCGCATAAGAACAAAAGGCATTTCCTGTGACGTTTAAATGCGTGGCATGTCAACGTGCTGGCAGCTCCTGCCAGACAGCCGCATCCTGGCAAGCAGTTCCCACACCCGTCGTCCCCCCTCTCTCTCACCATCACCATCACTCTCCATTTATTTTTCTGCAGAGCTCACGCAGCAGCGTCTAAGAGCCCCGAGGCGCAGCTAAATCAACTCTAAGCACATTCAATTATGCTGAAAGAGCTTGATTTGAATTTATGCAATAAATATTTAGAGTCGAAAATCAAAATAAATGGAGGCTAATTATTGTTCAGAAAGGTTAAAAAAACCTGCAGAAATTTTAAAAATATAATTATATATTTTATTTTATTTTATATACATATATTTGTGTATTATAAATTAAAATATTAGGTATATTATTTAGGAAAAATGCAGTAAAAGCCAATTTTAAGTAAATAATTCAAGTAAATAAAATTTCAATAAAAATATAATATTTCTATATAAAATAAATGGAAGCAATAGAAATCAAAGAAATTTAAATAATAATAATAAAAATAATTTTATTTATTATTATTATTATTATTATTATTATTATTATTATTATTATTATTATTATTATTATTATTATTAAATAATAATAATAATAAAAATAATTATATTATTTATTTATTTATTACTAGTATTAATATTTGTTTATTGCATTTAAAAATATGCTGACCGAATAAAGACCTCTTCTTTGTGGCCTAAAAGCCTAAAAAAAATTAAAAATATTATTTCCTTATTTACATATTTTTTTTTATTAAATATAGTTTTTTTTTTTTTTTTTTTTTTTTGTCTTTTTTACAGAAATTGTGATACATTTTTTAATTTGCTTATATATTAACTATGTTTTTGATATAAAAATCAATTTCATAATGTTTGATAGTTAATAAAATATAAATTTTTTTAAATAATATTAATATTCATATTATAAACACATATTTAATTATTATTTATATATAAAAAATATTGCATATTTCAAAATCTTTTAAAAGTTATTTAAATAAAACATCTATAATATATATATATAAAATAAATTTGTATAAATAATTTAAATAAAATGTTAATAAAACTTAAAAAAAAAAATCTTGAATACTACTTCTTTTATTTGACATGTATTTTCTTTTATATAAAAAAATATATTTAAAAAATATAATTTTAATTATATAAGTAACATAAATATATAAATATAAATATATAAATATAAATATAAATATAATATAAATATTTCATTTATTCTGCTACACTTGTAAGTTTATTTAAGCTTAAATTTTCCAACAAATATGATTGCCCAAAATGATTATTTAATTAATTATATATTATATAAATAACATAAATATACAAATATAAATATAAATATATTAATATAAATATATAAATATAAATATTATATAAATATTTAATATATTCTGCTACACTTGTAAGTTTATTTAAGCTTAAATTTTCCAACAAATATGATTGCCCGAAATGATTATTTATTATGAAAACTTGTCACACACGCATCGCAAAACAAAGTTCAATTCAATTTAGATATGTGCGATACACACTCACACACACATACACACACACACGCTGTGCAAGAGCATCATTTGCGGTTGCGTTCACGCACTCACATCTGACCTCAGACGTGAAGACAAACAGACAGAGAGACAGAGAGACGGACAGACAGGCATTTCGCTCAGATACATGGCGAAACGAAAATGAGCCCAAAATCCCAGTTCAATCAAGCAAGAAACGCGCAAGTCTATCAACTTATTAATTTTGTGAAGTGCTGCGAAGACTTCGACAGCAACAGCAACAGCAGCATCCACATTGCTGGCACATCAATGTCTTCCAATTCAGGCAGCACAACAATGGACGCATACGCCTCACCCGCACGGCCTAAACACACACACACACACTCAGTGGCACACCTCTATACACCCCTGGCAAATGTTGTTGACGACAAGTTCGACTACTACACATCATCACGTATGATTACGCACATTGTTCGTGCGCAGCGCCAAATGCTGTCGAAAAATTAAAATTCAGAGACCCTTCCACTAAACTTACCTTGACTAGGCAGTGAGACAGAGAGGGATCAGCAAAAAAAAAAAGAAGAAATATAAACGAGGAAGTAGCAGCAGTAGCAGCAGCAAAAAATCAGGCAAAACAACGACGTGATTGCATTACACAATCAAAACAGGCACAAGGGTTGATGCTGCTCCTGCTTATGCTGCTGCTCCTGCTGCTGTTGTTGTTGTACAAAAATCAAAGTTCGGGCACTAAAGTAATAGACCAAAGCGAAAAGCAAAGACCTGCCCAGACTTGGCTGTACGTGTGCGTGGGCGTTGCAATTGCTACGCCCCATCATCAGAATCCAATCAAATTAACAACAACAGGCCACAGCAGCAGCAGCAGCAGCAGCAGCAGCAGCAGCAGCAGCAGCAGCAGCAGCAGCAGCAGCAGCAACAGCTACAACTAGAACTGCCTTTCAGCCAACAGCCTCACCTCTCCTCACCCATCTCATTCTCCTCTCGCCTCTCTCCCCTCTCACGTTAATTTCAATTTGATTTCCGTGGCAGCCGCCCAACCAAAATACGCCCGCTCCGCCCACAACAGCCTCAATGAGCAACGTCTGAGCAACAATTATACGCCAACTTCATTAGGTCAACATGCGGCATGATGTGAAGTGAAAGAGTGAAAGAGAGGCAGGCAAAGGGAGAGGAAGCTACAGTGGATGCTGGAGCGCAGCAAACTAAGAGTGGGAAATTCAACGAGTCCTCATCATACGTACAACTCGTATGCGGCTTCAAGGGCGGCAACGCACAGGGCAGATTAATCAGGGTAAAACTATTAATTAAATACCAATTCATTTCCGCAAATTCAAAGCCAACACACACTTATACACACGCACACACACACACACACACAGACACACTCGCTAACAGCTAGTGTGTGGTTCAGTTGAATCAGTGTGGCGCACAATGGATCCGTGGTTTAGTTTGATTTAGCATTTGGGCTGCAATATTACAGACCATCATCAGGCCATATAGCATTACATAAAGCCCTCCGCTTCCGGTTAGCTGGAAATTAGTTAACATAATTTGGCCAAGGGCTTAGAGTGCTTCGAGTGCAATTTCATAGAGCAAATGGCAACAAAATAGTGGAAATTGCACATGTTAGAAATGGATATGTCGAATATGAAACTTGTTGATTGAAAACTAAGAGAAAATATTATCTAGTCTATGCTTAATGACTAACAAATAATAATAATATAATAAAAGATAATACAAATAATAATACAGTAAAATAAAATATAATATATGATAGTTTTAGATTTTTTTAAATAAATTAATTATATAAAATGTAAAATATTAATATTTAAATAATAATAACTAACCAATAATAATATAAATAAGTAAATAACAGAAATAAATTTTAAATATTATTATTTGTTAAATAATAATAACTAACCAATAATAATATAAATAAATAAATAACTGAAATGAATTTTAAATATTTAAATTTCTATAATTACTATTAATTATTCTAACTAATTAATTATATTGCAACATTATAGAAAATATTAATATTAAAATAAAATAGGAAACATAAAAATTTGAATTTTTTAATTGAATAAATGTTTAAACATTATTAGCATAAAATTGTTATAGATTTTATTTAATAATATTTTATTGTCATCATCAAATAAGCAAAACATTTCATTTAACAACTCTCTTCATCTTAATTTCATTTTACTCAATATGCGGCTCATTCTATGTTTCACTCTCTGATGAACGTTTAACCGATGCATTTTGTTTCACTCTCAATCGTTCGCCATGTCGAACGAACAATGGAGAATGATCGTATTCTATTTCATGCAGAGAGTACGAATTGATCTATGTCAAGCCGAGAGCAGTGCTACATATAGACACGGCAGTCTCTGGGTTGTCTGGTCTTTAAGATAATAAAGGAAAGGAATGATAAATGATAAAGGAAAGAAAGGGAAGAAAGGAGAGAGGTGTTAAGCTTTTGTTGATGATGAACAAATATGTATTTAATTTATGTATTTAATTTATGGTACCCGTTTTTATATTTTTTTATGTATTTTATATTTTTTATTGAGATATAAATATTATATATATTATATTAGGCTTACTTAAATTAAATGAATTGATGGAAAGAAAACAACAAAAAATTATTTTATGATTACTACATTGATAATTAATATTTATTTCATTTATTTTAGAAAGAAGACAGGTCGTAAAAAATATATCAACACGCCTAATATTCATTTAATTTGTAATATTATGTTTAATATTTTCATTGATTTTAATATACTAAATAATTATATTTAAATCAATCACATATTAAATCATATTTAATTTGTTTTCATAAAATATAATGAAAAACGCTAAAAATGTTTTTCATTATATTTTATGAAAACAATCTTTAAAAAAATATAAATTTATATATAATTAAATGCCATTTAGTTTTATCTATTTAAAAAAAAAATTATAATTTTTAATTTTAGTATATTTAAATTCGAATCAACCCAATCTAAATTTAGCAAAAAATAATTACTTAACAATAAATCGTTTAAATGTTTTTATGTATAATAATAAATTATTAATTTATGTAGTATAGAAATAATTATATAATAAAGAAATAAATAATAATAAATTATTAGTTTATATAATACAGAAAAAATAGTTAAAAATTTTTCAATAATTCTTCTCTATATATCTGAACTTTCTTATAGTTTTTGCCATACTAATTTGAAACCTTTAGCCAAAAAATAGGCTCTTCTAAAACATTAGCCCTTTAAATGTCAACGAGTATCAAAAGCCAAAACTCCATAGCCCAAAGCAATGAAAAAGCTGCTAACTAGAACGAGAAGCAGGCAAAAAATGAAAAAATAAATAAAAATAAAAAAAATATATCGAGCTCCAGGGAGTATAAAAATAATAAAAAACAAGTAAGAAGGCTCCAGTCGAGACGGCTCGACTACGAGATCCCCTGAACCCTGCAAAAAAGTGATACTCTTCTTCTTTACGCACGTATAGGCGCGCGCTCTGCTAACCGCGCAGTTGCTGCCGTGGCTTGGGGGTGGGTTGGGCTATAATTTGAAGGCCTATAACTCCATTTCTAGATGGATGATCTTAATGAAACTTTCAGAGTAGATTAAGAATATCTAAATGTATCTATGTGCCAAATTTTAAGTTTTTTTTTGCAAATTGGGGGCGAAGGGGGCGTGGCATCCAAAATCTGAAAATTACATAATCTGCGTATTCATAATATCTATCTAAATATGCAAATTCGAAGTCTTTAGCTAAAACGGTGTAGAAGCTATGCTCATATAACCAAAAAAATTGAAACGAATTTTCGATTTTTTATCGATAATTTGGAAATGGGATGAGTTATCGAAAAAACAAAATAAACTCGTACTGCGTAGCTAACATATGAGTGTTCATGTGAAATTTCAGCTCTCTAGCTCTTGTAGTTTCCGAAATCTCGACGTTCATACGGACGGACGGACGGACGGACGGACGGACGGACAGACGGACAGGGCTCAATCAACTTATTTTTTTATGCTGATCAAGAATATATATACTTTATGGGGTCTGCGACGTCTCCTTCTGCCTGTTACATACATTTTCACAAAACCATTATACCCTGAATTCCCATTTTCAATGGGTTCAGGGTATAAAAATGAAGAAGAGTAATAATAAAATCCCCAGGCTTATCAGCCAGCACAGCAGTCAGGGTATTATAAATAATATATATGCAGAGATAGAGAGTGAGGGAGAGAGAGAGATAGGGCTAAATTAAGTAAGATAGAGAGAGAGAGGAAGGAGAGATCTACGTTCATCCGGTGTGTCAACAATTCCCAAGCTTCAACGCTTTGATGTCGCCTGAGTTGGCCAAAAGCGGAGTTGGAGCCACTAAGCCAGACAGTGTCAGCAGCTTTGGGGTGTTGTTGTTGCTGTCGTTGCTGTTGTTGTTGATGATGGCATCATTAACGCATTGGCCCGAACAGCCTTTGGGCAATGGCAGACGTCGGTGCTCGACCCGTTTCCGGCTTTTGAAGTTCGGCGGCTATGAAGCTTTTAATTTTCTTTGTTTTCTCGCTTGGCGTTCGGGGCCAAAAGGCGTAAATTAATCGAAGGCTTAATTAGTACACACAGCCAGTCGGCAACAACAGCAACGAGTGCAGTCCTGTGAGACTGCGTCAACATGGCGTATGATTAATAAACTGCTCCCTAGCGACTGCTACCCAACAGCAGCTCCAGCCGCAATTTCCATCAACTTTTCCCTGCAGTTTCCTCCTGCATTCTCTCTCTCCCTCTCTCGATTTTCCTTTCTTTTTTTTGCGATTTGCGTTCTGTGTTTTGTGCACTAATTATGGGCATCAATGAAGGTGAAGGTTGTCAATATTTGCCGCTCGGTCGCGCTGCTTTTCTGCTCGCAAAGCGTAGAAAAAAATTTCCATTTGAAATGTTTTGTAGGTTGTGAAAACAATGGCAAACTCAGAGCTGAGCGATATGGCCTGCTCACCCCTACCTCCGCCCTGCCATTGCTGTGCCCCTCTACCTGATTTGACTCCCCCATTGCCCTAATATACAAGTGCTGCGGCAATGTTTCTAGCTGCCACTTAATGTGTTTTGCATACTAATTAGCTTGTTTGGCGGCTCTGGCGCTGCGCGTTGCGCTTCAAGTGCCAAAACAGGTGACAGAGAACACACTGCCAACTTAGTGCATCAAATGAGTATAAAAGCAACAGCAGTAGCAAGAACAACAACAACAACAACAACTGCAGTTGCTGCAGCTGCACTTGAAGCCGACACTTTTGAGGTGCTGCTGGGGCGCCACTGGGGCAGCAGCTGAATGGTTTAGCTTATATGGCAAGCCCAATGCGCTACCAAATAGAGATGAGGCAAAGCAAGGGCAGAGAAGATAATTATGAAAATGCATATTATAAATATATAAATATTTGTAGAATGGTCGTACAAAAAAATATACAAATATCATATATATAATATTAAATTATATAAAAAAAAAATGTATATATTTAAAATATGACAATTGAAATATATAATAATTATATATAATATTAAATTATATAAAAAGAAATGTACATATTTAAAATATGACAATTGAAATAAATAATTATAGGTTTAATATACCCACATATGAGCTATTTTTAAAACTACAAATAATAATATGAAATAAACAAAATTGTAATCAGAACAATTTAATTCTGATAAAAGCATATAATAAAATGACATAAACATAATAAAAATATTAAAAAAAAAAAAAAAAAAAAAAATTATAGACAAAACTTTAATAAACAAATAAATATAATTTTATAAAATTTTTAAATACAATACGATAAAAATAAAAAAAAAATAAATAAATAATTAATTAAATGATTTACAAAAATATAATAAAATAATAATAATAATTATATAACAATTTTAACTACAACAATTTGTAAGGCATCCAAAAATCTGCATATTAATGAATTTTTTTATTTAATTTAGACACAAATTAAATAAAAAAAAAAACATTATATACTTTTAATGAAAAATATACATTATATAGAAAAAAAAAAATTATATATATAATATAAAGTAAATAATTTGATAAAGTAAGAAAAATTATATACTTTTATTAAAAAATATATAAATTTATGTTGCTTAGTATGAGGTTTTTTTATAATTATATATGTTTATTTATTTTTTTTTTATATATAAAAATATTTACATTCAAAAATATGTGTATTAAGAGATCTATGGAAGTATAATATAGTAAGTTTTAAATAATACAAAATTATATATTTAAAAAATGCATAAAATGTGTCACTCGCTAGTGAATATAAATTTATTTTTATTCACATTATATTCTATTTTTTAAGTAAATATTTAAAATATGTAAAATATTTATGCACATTTTGAAAAGTAAATATTTAATGTTTATTTATATACATTTATTTTATTTAGCATGTGAACCTTACTATATTATATTTTCATATGATCACTAATATCTACGATTACCTAAAAAAAATTTATATATTTTTAAATGCATATTTTTTATATTAAGTAACTTAACAACTCAAAGAATTTTACTTAAATTTAAATATTTTTAGCTTTGACTCATACATTTTAAGCTTTAATAATTAAAAATGTAAATTAATTTAATAAAGTAGCGCAGTTGAATGCCAGCAATGCCAACTCTCTATGCGGAATGCTACTCAACAGTCATCTTAGTTTTTAATTGCAAAAGGCAGAGACATAAAAAACAAGAAAGGGCGACTAACATGAGTTAGTCGAAAACTAAATACTCTTTTCTATAAAAATATATAATATGTAATGTAAAAACGTTTAATTTTTCTCTTAACCCTCTAACGCTCATAAGTGTCTTGAGACACTTATTTTATTTTTAAATTTAAAAAAAAAAATGGGAGCTTTTTTGTCTTTCAAATATTGCTTGATCGTTAATAAAACATTCAAATTTACTGAGAAAAAAGCTTTAAAAGCTCTCCAGTGCTTTAAACGGTACTTTTTATTTTCATAAACACAAAACATATGTTTTTTCGCGCGTGTAAATTGATCTGCTGCATGTGCTGTTGTGCAACAATTATTTTACAAAATCTGTGAAAGCAATCCATTTAAAATAATTTTTTATTGGAAGGTATGTTTATTTACAATGAAAACTAGTTTACAAAAATAAAAATAAATAAAAAATGTGCGTTGTAGCTTAAAAACAGTGATAAGTGTCTTGAGACACTTTTGGGGCTGCAAGCAACTTTTTTTACCATGGGCCGTTATCACATCAAAGCTAAAACCAAAGATGCTGCTACTCGAATTTTTTATCATTGTATTGATATGGCAGCAACAAATGCTTATATTCTTAATAGGCGAATTCAAAAACAAAACGCAATCAGTGACAAATTGATGGAACTTCCCGATTTTCGCGAGTCAATCGCTGAAGGATTGGTGGCTTTTAGAAATAAAGCCCACGCAGGTCGTCCAGTCAGTACCGTATCTCTACAAGACCAGATGCAGTCACCATCTTTGCGAACAGATCGGTCACCTTTTTCACAATCCCCACGGGCCCGACCATCACAGCTTGAGCTTAAACTTGGAAAAAAAACTTTACACCCAATAGCGGAATTACTTTTTGACCAAGTCAACCACTTCCCAAATTGGTTGGATCGGGACAATAAGAGACGGTGCAAGCTCTGTAAATCATCACAAACGCAATGCATTTGTGAAAAATGTAATTTACATCTATGCTGCACATCAACAAAAAATTGTTTTAAAACATATCATATGAATAATAAAAATTAACATTTCTATTAAATACGTTTTTTTTACTCTTAGATGCCCAAGAGTGTCTTGAGACACTTATTACCTTTTTTGCACCTGACGGCTAAACAAAAACTTCTATATTTTTTCTGAGTTCATTTTTGAGTTTAGAAGCCTAAATTTACTTTTAAAAAAATTGTTCCAATTATTTTCCTCCATTAGTTTAGAAAACAGCATTAGAGGGTTAATATGTTCCTAGCATCTCACAATTAACTTTACCTTTTAAAGTTATAAACATTTTATCTTTTGATGGACAGACTTTATGATAATTCAGTGCTATCCTCTTGACGTGTATGAACTCTGCGCGTTAGACAAAACACAGAAAAGTGTCGCGCAAAAAGAAAATGCAAAGTGAAAAATGTTTTAATTACTCATTCGAAGGCGAAGCGACCCTTTCCTGATGCCCCCCGTGACCCGGCCTGACCACCCAGTTGCACCCTCTCCAGCCAACATCCACTTACGTCCATTGCGGCGTCGATTGATGCGCAAAGGCGCTAAGTACAATTTTTTTACTGCAGTGTCGTGAAGCAACAACATTTTGAGATGCTTATATAAGGTAGCAAGTTTCTTTTTTAGCGAATAATTAGAGGAGTTGCACGTTATATTATGAGAAAAAAAATATAATTAGTTTTGGAAACAAAGAAATAACATGTAAAAATAAAAATTATTTAATTTTTGGCTTTTGCAAAAATACAAAATAAATAAATTCATATTTTTAATTACTTTTATATACATTTTTATTGAGAATAATAAAATTAAATATGTATAAAAAACTTTTTTAGTAAAAATAAAAAATTAAACAAAATATATATAATATACAAAAATATATTAAAATGTATTATTTGTAAACAAAAATTTTTTAATATAAAATTATAAAATAAAATACAGGTTTTAACATCTTAGTTATTTATTCATATATATTTTAAGCTTTAGATCAGAAAAAAATATAGAAAAAATATAAAATTATAAAATTAATGTTCTATATTAAATATTTTAAAATGTAAAAAATTTAAGAATGCTTTATATAATTTATTTCATTTAAAAATCCATGTTTTTTAAAGGTATATATTATAAAATAAATAGCATAAAATAAAATAAATGTTTTAACATTTTAGGTTCATTCATATCTATTTTGAACTTTGAATCAGAGAAAAAATATAAAATTATAAAATGAATGAGTTACATTAAATATTTTAATGAGTAAAAAATTTAAGAATACTTAATATCATTTATTTTATTTAACAATCAATTAAATAATAAAATATCAAAATAAAATTCTACATTTGTGCCCGACCTTTGCCAATTTTATGTAAAAGAAAAACCTAATTTAAGCAATTGTCTTTATTACGATGCTGTGCTCGACACACTCAAATTAATATTTATTCCATTCTCACTTAGTCTTTCAGACCCTCTCCATCTCTCTCCCTCTCTCTCTCCCTATGTTGTTTGTCTGTTGTTGCTTGAGCTAAATAGTTCCCCGAGGGCGAAATGCACTTGAGTCGTGCTAATGAGAACACCCAAGCGACCAGTTAGGCTCCAGCCTCTCAATCTACATTTCAGTCGCTGACTCTGAGAGTCTAGCCCATGGCCCATGAAGCTAATGCGTGGAGCTGCATTATGCAAAAAAAGAGAAGAAGAAAAGAGAAAAAATAATGCTGCATTGCCTTTGCCAAGTGACGAAGAAGCAGTAAAAGAAGAAGAAGAAGTGCCACCCACTTAGCCCGTCGCCGCTGCGGGCAATGCAGACGCTCCATTTGCACACATTTTGCGACACGGCAATTAATTATGCTAAATTCGTTTAGACTATGACAATGCAATTGCAATGCAAAGAGCGCCAAGAGCTGCCAACGCTCTTCAGTTGGTTAAAGCGAAATGTATAAGAGAAATTTGACAGAGTTTATTTTGCATATGGACAAAATATATAAATTAGAAATAGAAAAAAAAATTCTGTGAGAAAACTCCAAATATATTATATTCTATATAATATACACAAATATATTTGTATAATATATATATTCTAAATTCTACTTAATATATTCTAATATAAAACAAGTAAGAAGGCTCTAGTCGAGACGGCTCGACTACAAGATCCCCTGAACCCTGCAAAAAAAGTGATACTCTTCTTCTTTACGATCGCATGAGCGCGAGCTCTGCTAACCGCGCAGTTGCTGCCGTGGCTTGGGGGTGGGTTGGGCTATACTTTGAACGCTTATAACTCCATTTCTAGATGCATGATCTTGATGAAATTTTCAGAGTAGATATTAAGATTAAGAATATCTAAATGTATCTATGTGCCAAATTTCAAGTCTCTAGTATTTAAAATGCGTTTTTTGCTAATTGTGGGCGAAGGGGGCGTGGCATCCAAAATCCCAAAATTACATAATCTGCGTATTCATAATATCTATCTAAATATACAAATTCGAAGTCTTTAGCTAAAACGGTGTAGAAGCTATGCTCAAAAAACCAAAAAAATTGAAACGAATTTTCGATTTTTATCGATAATTTGGAAATGGGATGAGTTATCGAAAAAACAAAATAAACTCGTACTGCGTAGCTAACATATGAGTGTTCATGTGAAATTTCAGCTCTCTAGCTCTTGTAGTTTCCGAAATCTCGACGTTCATACGGACGGACGGACGGACGGACGGACAGACGGACAGACGGACAGACGGACAGGGCTCATTCAACTTATTTTTTTATGCTGATCAAGAATATATATACTTTATGGGGTCTGCGACGTCTCCTTCTGCCTGTTACATACATTTTCACAAAACCATTATACCCTGAATTCCCATTTTCAATGGGTTCAGGGTATAAATAGATAATATTTTAATTTAGTTTAATTTATAATTTTTTGTGTATATTAACCTAAATTATTTATTATCTATTTTTATATTTGAATATATTAAGTTGAATTTCTTTCAAATTTTAAAATATTAATTACACTTTTTATGAACGAGACATTATTTATTCAACATAAATTCTTAAATTAGAACAAATCATACATTTTAAGCTAATATTTTTTGTTGCTACTCTACGAAGGCCTATGATGTATTTATGTCATATATTCAAATTATATTTCTCAATTAAAATTATATAATTAAAACTTTAGAAACTATGTGAAAATAAAAATATAAAATATAAAAATTTTTTTTTGCATATTACAGAAATGTCAACTTATTGCTAAGTTTAAAATAAATATATAATAATATATATTATATATATATATATATATATATATATATATATATATATATATATATATATATATATATATATATATATATATATATATATATATATAATATAATAATATATATTATAAGAATATAATATTTTTAAGTATATTAAAAAAAAGTATTTGAAAATATTAAACATTTCTTTAGCAACTTTGTAAGTTTCACTATGGATAAAAAGCCCGACATTTTGTTATTTATTTATTTATTTATTTTTTTTTTAACCCGCTTTTCTCATTTTTTACAAATATTTGTCAAATTGTCAAATTTTCAAGACGTCCCTTAATGTTTTGAGCTTTATCCAAGTTTAGATGATTCGTGATGCGTGAAATCATTATCGACTTTTGCAGAATCAGAATCGGCTGCTCAAATCATAAATAACAAATTCTGAACTTTACCCAAAAATAAACTTCATAAATGCTACGACATATTTTTGCTCTCAATATAAACGCCAGGCTAACACACCTGCTGTTTGCCGTTCTGGCAAAACGATTTGCCACCCGCCTCAAAATTGAACAAACCGAGCCAGGAGACGGGGGCATGGCAAGTGCAACTAGCTGACTTCTGTCGGCCATGCGCAATTAATTACAAGTGTTTGCGGACAAATGGCTGGCACAACAAACACACACACACATAAACACTCATATGGTAGAGCGACACGTGTGAGCACTGGACATGGCCCTGATGACAGGTTAGCCAAAGGCGTTTAGATGGATGGGCTGAGTTATTTGTGGGTGGGTCAAAGCGTAGCATTTCTTTTAAGCTCGGCCACAGCAGCCGTTGACGTGGTTCAAGTGCCAGCCAAAAGGGGGGAGAAAGCCGCTTGCTTTGAGGTTATTTACTTTTAATGACTCGCAAACTACAGAGACAGAGTGAAAGAGAGAGAGAGGGAGCTAGCATGCACTGCGTATACGCAATATGTGAGTGTGTTGCCTAAGTGTTTTCAGATATCGCGCATCAGTGGGCAGCCGTCTGTTTGTTGACTTTTAGACGGCTGTTTGCCAGATCTCTCACTCTATGTATGTATGTGTGTGTGTGTGTGTGTGTGGCTTTTCATCTCAGACGCTCACATAAATGAGCTTTGAAGTTTGCATAGAGCGCATGAAATGCATTCTCTTCGCAATTATAGACAGTTGGTATGAGTGGGATAGGTATGCATACAGCATCAACTGCAGCTGCCGTAGCCGCATCACACATACATATCCTTGAAAATAAATTGTTTTGTTAATTATTTATGGTTGGTTTAATGAGTGTGCGTTCCATCCACAGCCAACTCTCTCACTCTCTGCCTCTCCCTCTCCCTGTCTCTGCCCAAATGAGTTTGTTATATTTTTGCATTTTGCAATTATTTTAATGAGTTTTGCATTTAAGCGATTTTCAGCACAATTCTGACTGCCACATCCACATCGTCATTATCGTCCTACAGCCTCATCGTCCTCATCAACGGCAATAGTGTTGTAAAACGTGAGTAATTGCCGTTTTTTGCTTCATTAAAAATGTGCTTTTGTTGCTACAACTCATTAAAATTAAAATTAAAAATAAAAATAAATATGGCAGAAAAAAAATTCAATTTTTCGCGCTTATAATGAATAAATACAATCGGAATTCATATCCGCTAATTGTGCTGGCAGCATTTCAATATAAATGTTCCACATGCAGCACTGACAAAAATCTTATAAAAAATCCCACTTCAAAAATATATTAATTATATTTCATTTTGATTTTGATTTTAATTATTTTGTTTGCATTTGGTTAACCAAAATAATATTAAAATTTTACTAAAACTCTTAATTCAAAATATATATAAAAAACTTTCTATTTAATCAAAAAAATATTTAAAATAAAAATAGATATTCAGCACCGACAAAAATCTTATTACATTTTTTTTATACTCTCTGAAAATATACTTATTAAAAAAAATATTTTTCACCTTGAGTAAAGAACTTAAAATTAGATTTTGTTTTTAAACATACAATACATTAAAGAAAAAACATTTATTTATTATAAATATTTTTTTTTTTTTTATTCTTACAGAAAATTTTTATTGTTTTGCTAATTCAATAAAAATATCACAATCTCAATAGAAAATTGTTTTATTAATTATATAAAAATATACTAAAACGTTTAAGCATTATTGACTTGTTAATATTTCTGCATACTACATTAATGTGCATAATTAATTACCTTATCGATTATTAATATTATAAATGGTTATTAATTATTAAAAAATATTAGGAGCTCTATATATGTATATTTATAAATATATTTTTTAATATATATATATTTAACAAATCTGGATTTTTACAAAAATAAGTTAGTTTTTTAACAGAAAATTTGAAATAAAAAAGTACAACATAATTTTTTTTAAAATAAGTAATAAAATGCAATATTAAATATTCAGATCAACTAATATTTATATTAATTTGTAATTATTTTTAAATAAAATTAAGCATTGTTGATATAGCAAATAAATTAAGATCATTTTACGAATTGTATAAATCTAGACAACAAATTATATTTGTCAAAAAAAAATATATATATATTTATTTATATATACAGAAATTTGTTCAAATTGTCAGACAGAATTCAATAGGTGATTGAGTGAACGTAAACAAAAAAAAATTCGTTGTTATTTGTATAAAAAAATTTCTTAGAGAATTTCGACATCTTCATGGATTTGCCGAACGAGCATATTTTGGATGTATTCTTTCCACAGATACCTGGCGAAGCAGCAATTCCGAATTACCGAAATGAGTCACGCAACAGAATTGGAGCACGCCAACTAAATATAATGCACCAGATGGCAATGGCCCATGAGCTCCGTATACATAACACGATGCTTGGCGCCGGCGATGGACCCCATAATAATCAAATTCGTTTTAACGAGAATTTGCCACCATTCATAATTGTGCGCAATAGTCCAACGTCGAAATTCTGGCATTATATGCCACTGCTATTACTAATGTCCAATTGGTTATTCAAATTCACACTGAACGTCATCGGCATCGATACACAGAGCGCGGGTCTATTGGGTATATCGTATAATGTACATTTCAATATCCTACAATGGCTAATACTGTTTGCCTCCTATTGCTACAAGGGATTCAGTGCATAAATAAGTTATGTAATAAGACGTGAACCGCACCAAATTCAAACTAAGTAACAATAAACACACGCACAAATTCACAATTTTATGTATACATTGTCAAATCTGCAGTATTCAAATATATTTATACAAATATCTGTGATGGACGCCATATAAAAGAGACGCATTTTCTATTAATTATTATTTGAAAGTCAAGAAATTTCAATTTTTAGAATTTTTCTCTTATTTAAATTTTTTATTTATACTTTATTTAATTTTTGTACTTCATTGCAAAATATTTAGTATATAATAATTTCCACTTAATAATAATAATAAATAAAATCAATAAATAAAAAAATTTTATATTAATAAAATTTCTTAATTCCAAAATATATTTTGAGAAAAAATATTATGAAAAAAAAACTATTTAGCAATAATTCTCGAATAATTGCAAATTAAACTTAATATCGATATTTATCGACTACATAAAAGTATTTTTCACATATTGAACATATAAATGAGCTCAAGCCGCATTTTATTTAAGGGAACACATATTTTATATCCTAATTTTTAACTCTTAGCTGTTATAGCTTTTGAAGCTATGTTGAATGCTTTACGTTGAGCTACATATTCGTGTGACGCTCTTGAACCGAACATTCTTTAGGGAACTATACGATTGACGCTCGCTCAATGAGTTTCTGTAAGTGAAGAGATAAATCAAAGTGTTTATGCAAACACTCTTCACATTTACATACGCTATTGAGGTGTTCAAGCGAAGCTAACCATTGCCTACACTCCAATACATACATAAAAGACTTTATGCTTCGTAAAACTCAAGCAAACGCTCGGGAAAATAGCAGAGCGAAAAAATAGTTTCCCTCCGATCGTGAACAAAATCGTCAAACGATTGCTCTCTGAGTTTAATTTTTATTTTTCATGAAAGTGTAAGTGAATCGCACTTATTTGCAGATATTAAGAAACACTCAACAGAAATTTGCCAGCTCTCAAATTAATATCTAATATTTAATAAACATAAATTTCTAAATATATATATACATATATTCATAGTTTAAATTACAGTTATCTACAAATTTATTTCAATATAATTTAACTTAAAATTGTTTTTTTTTTTTATATATATTTATTTATTTAGTTATATAAAATAATTTTGTTTTTTCTCTTATTTAAAAAAATAAATAAAATAAAATAATTAAAATAAAATAAGAGTAAAAATATTTAATATATAATAATAATTACATAATTCTATAGCTAAATTTTTCCTCTATATATGTTTTTTAAATTTTATTTATTTATTTAAATATTTATTTAGTTATTTTGTCAAATAATTTTGTTTGGTTCTCTTATTTAAAAAAATAAATAAAATAAGAGCAGAAATATATAATATATAATCATAATTTCAAAATTCTAAAGTTAAATTTATATATAGTTAAAATTTATAGTAAAAAAAACTAAAAGAAGATTCTATATATATATTTTTTTTAATACATGTTTATCTGCACAAAATATTTAAGTATCTCTTACAACACCCCAAATTGTTCTCCCACACCGCTTTAAGCTGTTCCCATTTCCTAGACCCAGAAGTGTTATAACTGATAATGCAGCAACTGACACCACAAATGAGAGCAGCTCAAACTTCGCACCACTGCTTCTTCTACATATATATGTATATTTTCCGTTCCGCCTGTAGACCAAAAAAAAAAAAAAAAAAAAAGAAAAGAAAAGAAAAAATCTGCGTCGCTTTTCAACGGCTGAGCCGACTTAAGTCCTTTGATTATTTTGGCGCTCTTTGGTCTGCACAGCTTTTTGCATTTGTTAAGGGGAGGAAGTTGAGGTTGCAGTAAGCCCTTGTTCCTAACTATATATATGCCTCTTACCGATGCTGTTGTTGTTGTTGCTGTTGTTGTTGTTGTTCTAATGCTGCTAATGTCTCGCACTCGAAAAAAGATTTGGCGCTGAGCGCTTCAGCTAGCTGAAAATACGCTATGGCCGTTGTCCTGGCCGGGCTCGTCCTTTGCTTTTATTAAGTTCACCACGGGAGACTTTAATCTGTGGCTATGAGAGCTGCTGCTCAACGCGGCTCGACTCGATGCAAAACAATGAACGAATTCATGGCATATGTGTCCTGCGAGTTCTTCCTGGATATATATATATTATATATATGTATTTGTGTGTGTGTGGAAAAATTATTTAATATTACCCATCCAAAGGCGATGAGGCGTTGTTTGTCCTAATCCTTGTGCGAGCATTAGACATGGAATTTAATTTAGTTCAGCTGAGCCAGCCACCCACACAGACTTCCCAAGTCCTTCATCTTCTTCTTCATGCTTTTTTTTCCTTACCATCTGCTTTAGATGTGTGCCAAATGGCCCCATGCTGTTGCAAAAATCTGTCAAACTTGGCTAGCGCTTTTTAATTCAAATGAAAGCCATACAAGGGAAAAATCAGCCCAACCCAGTCAACGAGCAAATGAGAATTCCATGTTGGCTCTGTGTTTACCGGGCTTCAGTTGCATTCCAGATAATCCAACTTTGATTAAGTCATCTCTCAATGTTGGAGTCTGTAATGAAGTTTTTCGGGTGTTCAAATCCGTTGCTCAGCCGTTTACATACATGTATGTGTGTGTGTGTGTGTGTGTGTGGAAGGGCGTGTGAGAGGGCGTGGCCGTGGGCGTTACTTTCATGCAAAATCCCTAGAGCCACCCTGTCGCGTGCCTGAGACAATAGCGGGTAAAATCTTTTTTTCTTTTCGATTTCTACCTTTGGGCTTCCTGCTGCTGTTGTTTATTATTAAATATATATACTATTTTTTTCCTCATTTTTGGTTTTTTGAATTGCGCAGCAATTATTATAATTACGAGCTAAATGTTGATTCATATGGTGTTTTGTTTAATTGATTGGCATTTTAAGCAGCAATTAGTGAATGACTCCTGCTTAAGCGTCATCTGTTTAAATATTTTTTAGGTAATTCAGAAAGGGTTCAAGTGTACAAAAGGATTTTACTTGAATTTTAATGATAATTGTCAGAGAGGTAAAAATAATATGGAAGCTTGCACTAAGGCGTTACAAACTAAGCAAATTAAAATTTTTTTTTCATTACTCAACTACTTCCATCTCTCTCTCTCTCTCTCATGCCATCTCTCTACATCTCCTACTCACACACTGTGTGGATCGTATGCGGAGCACGAGTGAAAATGGTCTGCAGCAATTTACTTAACGAACGCAAATTAGAATACTCTCAGCAAGAAGAATACTCAAGCAACGTAAAGAGATAACTATTTGATGATTGTTTAACATAACTCACCTTCTCTCTTATCCCTTGTTACACTCACACACTTGCACGCTCACTTGTTGTGGATCGTATGCGTAATTGCAGCAAAAATGAAAATGCTCTGCATCAGATTATATACAGACATATGTATGTATGTACATAATTAACGAACGTCATTTTTCGGCATTTGAAATACATTCTCAAAGTACTAACACAACACCATGCAAACCACATATAAAAAAAGAAAAAAAAATTACTCTATTCCAATCTTGTACAATTAAAGCAAACACACAACTAATCTGATGATCTAACTAGGAGACGCTCACATACTAAATTGCCTAATTACACAACCTCCTACGCTGAGCAGACATGCGCACCAATACAATAACAACTTTGCCTTGCAATAAGTACGCTCTCAAAATCCACAGGGCAATTTGAATACTCAGCCACGAGATGACTGAACCAAAGTCACAGCCAATCGAATTACATATACCATTTATACATACATACATATATACAAGCTCACTCTAACTCTCTCTTTCACACTCTCATAGCTGCAAAACTAGAGATGTGCCAAATCTGCTGGCGATCGTGTTGTGAGTTACAATTGTGCACAATACTTATTCCATATACCATGTATACATATCAAAATTTAATCAAAGAGTATTGAAAATAATGACATTAAAAATTGAGATAGCACTATATTACACTTATTAATAATATTTGTTCAAATAAACATACTTAACGTATATTCGTGCTTAATCGTGACACGTGTGCCGTCGCATTCATAAGTCACAATTTTTCTATATTAAGTGGCAACGCTGCAATAACTGCTAATTCTTTGTTGACATCAGTGTTTAATTAGAAAATGCAAACAATCTGCAAATATGGGGGTTTACCGTGGCAGCGATCAAACTATAATTATAGTGATGGCATTATTGGACTTCACGAAGAAATGGAAGACTTCTGCAGATATATGTGGCCCACACCAACGGAGCATGCAGTGCGCATTGAGCTGATCAGCCGCATTGAGCATGTGATTCAAGAACTTTGGCCCGAGGCTTTGGTCGAGATCTTTGGCTCGTTTCGCCTAGGCATCTACTTGCCCAACTCAGATATAGATCTTGTGGTGCTGGGTAAGCAGTGATAGTCACATTGAATGTAATTCGATTAATGTTAAACCTTTTTCCAGGTCGTTGGGATCATCTGCCGTTGCGCAGCCTCGAATCGGCGCTCCGCAACAGCGGCATTGCGTTGCCAGCATCTCTGCAGGTCCACGACTCAGATACAGTGCCAATCATAAGATTTACGGATTCTCAAACAAATATCAAAATCGATCTCTCCTTTAATATGACCAATGGCATTCCATCCGCAGAGCTCATTAAGAAATGTATGCACGAGTATCCTGGATTGAGGAAACTGATTCTGGTACTCAAACAATTTCTGATGCAGCGCAATTTAAATAGAACTTCCGATGGCGGTATCTCTTCCTATATACTGGTAATCATGTGCATTAATTTCCTGCAAATGCATCCACGTAACAATGTCCACGCGACCACAACGAATCTGGGCGTTCTCCTACTCGAATTCTTTGAGGTCTATGGGCTGCGCTTTAATTACGCTCAAGTTGGAATTTCCATATGGCAAGGCGGTAGCTATATTCGTAGGGAAAATGCATTGATGGGCTCCACTACTAGTTCCACGCTCTACATAGACGATCCACTGAAGCCGGGTCAGCAGATCAGCATTGCAACTTGTCGCATAAAACAGGTCTTCCAAAGGGCCTATCGTGTGCTCAGTGAGGCGGTATTTCCTCAAGGCGAATGTGAGACGAAGCATGGGACTGGTTCTTCTATATTGGGTAAGTGTTTGTGTTTGGCGTGCCCTGTAGTTTTGTAGAGAGAGCCGAAGCGACTAAACTGCTTGAATAGAGGGTATCTGAATCGTCCAACATCAGTAAGAGAGCCTAAGAGAGAGAGAGATCATCCAAGATTTTAAGTTCTACTCAACATTGTTTAACGTTTTTAAAATACTTCTAATTTCTCACTGGCTCAGCATGATATATTTATTTCTTATCTTGCATTTTGAATGTTGGATTGTTCGCCTATGGTTAGATTACCTAGATTATTCAAATATTCTTCTACATACTTATATGTAATATAATATTCATACTATTCTAATATTCTTCTTTTTGCCTTTTAGGTTCCATCATTCACATAACAGATGAGCTGATCGACTATAGAGTCTGGTTACGCAACAAGTTTCAACATTTGGTTGTCTTGGAGCGCAGTGGCTGCTGTGAAGCTGCCGATTAATATTATTAAATATTATAGAAGCTAGTCATTAATGTATAAGTTAATAATCTTTAATTATACACAAATTTATGTTTCATTTATTTATATAAATAATTAATATTATATATTTGTATTTAGTAAATACATATATTTCTAATCATTAAAAATTATATATTTATTTAATTGTTAATACAAATTGCCAATTAAATGTGCAGCGCTGCCAGATCGCAAACTTTGTGGTCATGGCAAATAAGATCCAAATTGTCGATCTTGCTGTGTGTGTGGCGTCGTAGAAATAAATTTATAAACTGTTAAAAAATATCTTGTTCAAAATTTTTATTATTTAATTTATATATATATGTATATCGGCAATTACTTAATACATTTCTTCAATATAAAAAACCAATTAAATATTTTACGTTGCCATACTTAATATTTTGTGCGAGTGGCAGATGCAGAGAAAAGAGAAAAACCGCGCATATGTATGTGTGTATGTGTGTGTGGGTGAGTGTCGTTTGTTCTCAATTGCTCAAGCAAAATATGTATTATTTATTATATTACATAAAATTATGATGAGATAAAGTAAAGAATACAAAATAAAGTAAAATGTTTTCTCTGTAGTTAGAAAGGAGTCTATACAACAAATATGAACATATGTACATATGTAGGTAAATGTATTCGTGAGTGTGCGATTTGGTTGTTGCAGTAGGCTTATGATAAGTGCAATTGTGTAGTGTTTTAGTGAAAAAGTAAAATGTAAAAGACAGTAAAAGGTAAGCTAAAAACGGTAAGTAATTATACAAGGAATGTTATTAAAGTTCATGTTTTTGTATCAAATACATATGTTTGTACATATATGTGTATGTATGTATGTTCGTTATGTGAATACAACCTTAGCTAGTGCTCCACTGCAGAAAAGTGCGCAACAAGCAAGCGAAAAAAAGTAACTGTTCAAACTGTATGTGTGTGTAGTCATGTGTTTGGGTGTGTTGTCTGCAAATACAATTGAGAACAGTTGCATACGTGTTCATATCTGTGTATTGCGCTCAGCAATGCATATGTATGTATGTCTGTATATTTCTGTTGCAGTTGTTTACATGTATGTATGTATATGCTTTGCTTTTATTTCTAATAAGAATAACGTATGACAACGTTAAGGGAATGCGTAAATATACATACATATGTGACAGAAAATAACTAAAGCAAACGTATGTATATAAAAATTCAAATTCTATTTTAATAAATTTAATAATCTAATATTTTATTTGATTAAACTCTTTTAGATAGACGTTATTGCAGACAGTTTAAATGTTATATTTTGGTAAGTGTTTTATAAAATTGTTTATTGATTTCACATTATTTATGAAAAGTATATATCGAAATAAAATATGCATAATATATTAATTTTCAACAAACCAAATCGATTTATTTGCCAATATTAAATATTTTTGCAATTAAGGACAATCGAAAGGGTTAACTTTAGTTTAAGCCAAGCCATGTCTGTTAAAAATAAAAACAGAAAAATAAATACAAACAGGCTTACACAAAAAGTTCAAATGCGCACAAATCGCACCACAATTTATTTGGCCTAAAACAATGGGCAAATGCTAAACTAAGCGGCTAAACAAATAGCAGCAGCAGCAACAGCAGCCGCAGCAATGGGCATAAATCCTTTCACTAAAACGCGCACTCGACAACACTGCAAAAAAAAAAGAGAATATAGAATATGAGAAAAAAAGAGTAAAGAAAAGGCCAACAGCAATGGGCAAAGTGCGCTTTTTGGCACTTCAAATACCGCCAGTCGATGGGCAAACGTAGAGCAGCTTATAGACAATTCAAATCAACATGCCCGACCCACCCCACCACAGCACCCACTCCACCTCAGCCCACACTCTAAGGGTATGCATGGGTTTGTCATGTCATTTTAATCAAAAACGGCGCAACGGCAACATGCAACGGATTATCCGGCAGCTAAACAACACCCCTAGCGTAGCCTTAGAGCCGGCTGCAATTACGAGAGAGAGAGAGAGAGATAGGGAGAGAGAGATGCTAAATCGAAACCCCAAACCTCAAACCCTGTCGAAAATTGTTAACCAAGCCATGTTTCCCTTGCGCTGGCTGAATGAAAAGCGATTCGTGTTGACAATTGCCATGCAGCCAACCATATAACAATTAAATGCGCACTGAGGCTCAGCCTACTTAGGTGCTAGATACGAGCTATATTATACACTGAGAGAAAAATTGGTTTTCAACTTTCAGAGAAATCTTAAGGACATAATTTTTAACACATTTTTTAGGAGTTTTGCGATTAGATCCTATGCTGAAAATAAAAATTTGTTATACTTTAATTAAAAAATAAATCATTTCGAAAGAGTTTTTGACAAAATACCAAATATAATTTATAATCTAAAAAATAATAATAATAATAATAATAATAAAATAAAAAAAAATATATATATTGATATAAAAGAAAAAACTATAATTTAATATTAAAAAATGATCATTTTTAACTTTGCAAACCTACAAAAAAACTATTTATATTAAATTATATTAAAATAAAAATATATAAATTAAGGCTAGCAGTTTTGCAAACTTAAAATATAAGTATTTATACAAAATTGCATTCAAATTATTATTATTTCTGAACTTATTTCTTAAATGAATGAATAACTTTAAAAAATATATTAATATAAAATATATAAATAAAAATATTTATATAAAATTCTACTTTAAATATATCCAAACTAATATCTATAAACACTTTTCTCCAAAAATGTTCTCTAAGTGCATGAGCACATTTACTTTTTTCTTTTTTTTTTTTTTTGTTGAAACGCTTGCGAATTTATTGAACCGCAACAAATGTCATTGATGTCATCATCATGATCAACTGCTTTGACAGCCGTGTCCGTGTATCCATATTCACACATCTTTTTATTAGCAACAAGTTTTTTTTTTCTTTTAATATTGCATCAGCAGGAGCTCTAGCAGCAACCGCGGCACTGGCGAGGGGCAGACAATGGCATCATAAAAGTAGCTATAACAATAGCACCCTGACTGGTCCGTAGGACGTAGGCTCTAGTAGTATCCCGTGGCCCCTGGCCCCTAGCCTATGCGACATGTCCTCGAATCGCGTATCCTGTACGCTGATTTTTATAAGAATTTAATATGCGCCATGTATTTCGTTTTCTTTGCTTTTTTATGTCTTTTCGGCTTTTATTTCTTTTCTATTTTTATCTACGTCGTTTGCTAAATCATTTACACTTGAGCCACGTTCAGAGCTGAAGCTGTAAGCATTTCGATATCCCTAGAAGGAAAATTTTTTCTTCAGTGGCATAAATTACAACAATTTTTCATGTATATTTGTGTGATTTTGTAATTTATTAAATATTTTAATTAATTTAAATTTCGTATGCATGAGGAAAGGTAATTAGATAACAATGTTAAGTACATGAATAAGCAAATGTATGTTTTTATTACGAATATAATTTATTAAATATAAGGTAAATCTAATCTTAGTTCAACTGAGCTTTGCGTTTAATATAACTTTTTTATTTTCTTATATTTAGTTTTAAAATTATTTAAAGTATAATTAAAATAAAACCGCATATGCAAATTAAATAAAAAAAATAAAATGACAAATTAAATATTTAATTAAACTTAAAATTAATAAAAACAAATGAAAATATTAAATATAATTAAAAATTATTTATTGATAATAAAGTTGACTGAATTTTTAAAATACATAAAACATATTAAATTATAATAATTATTTTAATTTATTGATTTATTAAAATTTAATTTTAATCATAATTTTAAATAGAAACCGCCAATGTTAAGATTATAAATTATTATTATTATAATAGGTGAAAATAATAAAATAAAATGATAAATAATAAATAAAATACTAAAAAAATATAAATTAAGAATAATAATAAATATTTATAAATATGCATAAATAAAACATATACAATAATATATTTATTTGTCGTCCAAATTATTTTTAAAAATTTATAAATAATAAAAAAAAAAAAAAACAAATAAACAAATGTCTATAAAAAATAATTAGTGAAGCAATATGAATAATATGAAATTTAAAATATGCATTATTCATGAAAAGTAGCAGTAAATGTTAGAAAATGAAATATAAAATATTATATTTAAATTATTAAACTAAATTGAAATATGGTAGCTAACTGTTATGATTTTCCTTTTTTCATTAGTGTCTATAGAAAAGATTTAAAATTGTACGTTTATAACTAACTTAATTTGTTAACTAATTTATTTTACATAAAAAAAAAGTACTCTGAGAAAATTCAACTTTTTAAAGATATCGCATGTACATGATTTATGCTGTAAGCCAAGTCCAACCTTACAGCTTCGACTTGATTTTTTTTTCATTTATTACTTCATAACGATTATGAAATAAATACTTCCGTCTCTTTGAGCAGCGCACCTTGGCTGGTATCGACGGCCGTGTTGGGTATTATTGGGACATCCCAAGGATTCTCGCTGCTGAAATAAATCAACTGCATGTCCTGTTTGCTACTGCTGCTGTTGCTGTTGTATCGTGTATTTTATTGTTACGTTTTTTGAAGTTTGGAATTTTTAATTTATGGCTCATCCTTCATTGTTAAAAGTTATATTTCTTCTATGGTTGCTTGCCAAATCCTTGAGCCATTCGCTTATCGCTGGGATATGACAACGGCAGAAAAAAAATAGAGATGGGAAAACGACAAGAGAATTAGAAAAAGGAATACATCTTCTCGTACCTACAAGTCGTAATAAAATATTTCACCCCCCTGCACCTAGTAGAGCCTGGGCGTTGCCGTCAGAGGCACAAAATTATGATGTATGTGCAATAAATAATCTCAAATAAATAAATTATCACCATGGCTGGGTATGTGGCCGTCGCCGAGTGGCGCAACTAATAGCTGTGCCGGCTAAGGGGAACGAGTTCTACTTGGACTCTGCAATTTGATTTGTTGACTCTCTCTATCTCTCTCTGTCTTTCACAGGCATTCTCTATTCTGCATATTTTTCACGGCGGTTTTACAGTTTTACAAGGGTGTTAATATCTGCGCCTTGTTAGTTTTCTCCGCTCTTTTTTTGTCTTTTGCTCTAGGCTCCTTTGACTGCTCATAAATCAGCGCTTGATTTGGCGACTTCCATCTGGGTGTGTGTGTGTGTGAATTCCTTTGTCTATTTGCCAAGCACACGGCATCCTTTTGTTTTAATATGCCAAATATACTCGTCGTCGCCTGGCAGAGGCACCTACCTCATCTACTCTTTAGTTTTCCTCTGCTATTTTCTTTCATTTTTCTCTCTCTCCCTCTCATATTGTGTTTTTACAGCCATTTTTGCATGGAGGTTAACCCATTTAACCCCATGGCAACTGGCTTTTGGTTAACCACGGACAACGTAGCTTACATTTTTCCCTCGCCTCGCCTTGGCTATGTGAATTTTCCCGACATATTGCCACGACACTCCGGAGGTCGACCTTTTTCATGTTCATTGGCGTACTGAATGAGAATTTTCATTTCCATTCTTGGCGACAGCTCTTATGCATATACATTTATATCTATTTAGATATACATACAAGTATATTTATAAATATGTTTATATTTAATTTTAGTCATTTGACTTTTAGCTGGGATAATTATTATTTATTAATGAAAATAATATATATTTAAAATCAAATTTAAAACACGAAATAGAATCATATTATCTGCAAAAAATATCTATAGAGACTATTATTATATTTATTTAATAAATATATCGAAATTATATTTATAAATATATTATTTAGTTTTATTCAATTGGCTTTTAGTTGTTAATATTTTTTATTAACTAAAATAAAATATATTTCAAATCGAATTTTAAACAGCAGTAAAAAATATTAATTAGGAATATTAAGTTTAAATATTTATTAAATAAATCTTAATATTTATTTTTGTAAATATATTTTGAGCTTCTTTTATTAGTTTAGTTTTTGTTTTATTTTGATTTACTTTTGTTCTATTAATTATAAATAATAAATAAAATATATTAAAATTCACAAAAAGAATGTAATATATATTATATTACAGTTTTATATTTACTTTTATGAAATTGTTTTATACATTAAAATATAAAATATAATTATATATCACATTTTAATAAACTATATATTTTATGGTTTTGTTAATCGTTTTTTGTTAAATATATAATTAATTCATTCATTCAAATATTTGGTTATTCATCTTTTTGAAAATATTTGTCTTTATTTATATATTTTATAAAAATATACTATAAATAAAAAATTTAAAAATAAAAATGAAAAAAAATATTTTTTTTAATTTAGGCAATTTGTTATGATAAAATTCCTATTTATATTATTAATTATCTTTTAAATAAAAACCATTGAAATTTATACTAAACCGTTAATAAATTCGTCTGTATAATTTATTAACATTTATTAAAATAGTGTCATTAAATATTTTGCTGTTTCACAAGACAGTTAATTAATTTTAATTTAATACAAACAATTATAGCAAGGTAATAAATCTGAAACATATTTTATTTTATTATTTATTATCTATTTATTATATAGATTATTTTATTTTTTGTTACAATAAAACAGTTTGGAAAATAGAAACTAAGACAACAAAAGTGTATATATATTTAAGTACATAATTGAAGAAACAAATTTAAAAAGTCAGGGAATATAAAAAACAAATAGACTCAACAAATAAAATGTTGATTACTTAATAGACAGGACTTAAAAGGAATTTCAATGCTAAATATTTTATAGTAAATTTAAATTAAATTTATTATAATATTTTTTAATTATACAAAATTTAAAATCTCACTTTAAAGTAATGTTGCATTAGGAACTTGAAAAGTTTTCTCCATTTAGAGAAAATGCATGCAAAAACAAATTGGAATTCTCTGGCATTTGACCTCAGGCCGTTGCATGTAATGTTGTTGTTGCTGCTGCTGCTTTTTCCACATTTTCAACACAATTTTTATCCTGTGCGGGGCCAACAGCATTTTGCCGTAAGTGTCTTTGTCGCAATGTCGTAAATAAAGTCGGGTCAGGCTTCGTCGCTGAACATTGGAATTTATGCGCGTTGATTTATTTGCTGTTAGCGATTTATTGCTGCCGCAGGATGAGCGCAGGAGACAGAGCGAATAGAAGCGGGCAATAGTGCTGCGAGAGGGAGCAGAGCCTATGGGAATATTTGTGATGTGTGTCTGCCAGCAGAGAACGGAGCAGGGATTGGTACAGGACACACGTACGTATTGGGCATGTCCTGGTTGTGTACGAATCTGTGCGCTGCGCTCGTTATTAAGTTTTTAATTTATGGCAATGCACAGCGAACCGGTAATACAGCTTTCATATTATTTTTTCCATATATTTGTTTGCAAAAAAAAATTAAAAAAAAAGAATTATATTTTAATTGAGCCTCAGTCTCACTCTCTAATCCTTGCCCAACCGGCCCAGCTCCAACTTTGCCTGTCAAATAAACGCCTCAGCTTGACGGCTTGACAAGCGTTACAAAAATATTGAAATTATTATTATGATTTTCACTGACGCCCCCGAAGAAAAATATATTAAATTTTTGTCGCAAAACGCGAGGGGTTTGAGACAGAGAGACAGAGTGAGAGGCGCAGGAGGAGGTGGCAGGACATCAGGCCAGGGGGCAGAGGAAATGCGAATGCCACGGCGTTGGCGGCTTCCGTCGGCGTCCACCGGCGACCGCAGACAACCGCACACACACACCCGCTGCCCGCACACAAATTCTAATTTCTCTACTCAGTCGCAAAACAACGCAAAATCATAAAAAAAGGAAAAAAAAACAGAAACCAGAATAAAATACCAGAAATATTTCTAAGCATGCGTTGACGCCAAGGACCAACGCCTGGAATGCTGTTCCCTGGTTAGCCCAGGGCTTCCAAAAATGAAATTATATTTTATGTGCTTGGGTTTGTTTGCTTTGCTTTATTTTCTGTTTTCAGTTTTCTATTTTTTTCGGGCTACCTTCTCTGTTATTTTTATTTTTTACCCTGATCGTCCCGTGGCCCTGGGCCAAACTCTCTGGAATCACATTAAGCAAACATTTAAATTTAATTTCGCATGTAATGAGGCATTTGTTTGTTTATTTTTTTCTTCTTCTTGCAGTTTACACCCTGAATCGTTGAGAGATTCCTGGTTACTGGTATACGGATTTGGGTTTCATGAGTTTTTTTTCCTTATATTTTGGGGTCGAGTCCTTCAGTGCGCTTCAATTATTACATTCTAGCAACATTTTGTTGTTACTGGGGAAAGATATGAACTTGAGCTTGAGACAGAAGTGAAGGAGATGTTGGTGTTAGAATATGAAGCGGAATATATTAGATAACATTCTATAAATGAAACTTTCGTTAGAGATTAAAATAAGGAAAGTATGGGAAAGTTTTCTTATGCAAAACTTGAATATACTTTAAAATAATAATTTTCATTCAAACAAGCTAGCTGAAAACCAAACATAAACGTTATCTTCTTACTCATACATCATTACGAATTCCTTTTTCTCTCCGTTACAACCACATAATTAACAAGCACAGCTTGACTAATTACAGCCAATTCTGAGAATTTAGTAATTTTGTTCAAATTGAATTTTTATTTTCTTCCTTCGTTTTGAACCTGCATCTCGTTCACTTGGCTGTCAACAACCTAACAATGACAACCAAATGCTGACTGCAGATATGGAATAAATATACTGAAAAAATCATCAGTTATATATGAAACCATATTTATCATACTTATGCCAGAAAGGCACGACAATCGGTCCATTAGCAAAGAGAAAAAAACTTAAGAAATAAAAAATAAAAAAGCAGATGCGAGGGCTGCTTGTTCGATTAATATTTTACTTTAATAAAGTAAAGTGAATATTGAAAATAATTTTGGTGCAATTTATTAAAGTAATAAAAGAAAATAAATATATAATAAATTTTTTATGCATGTATAAAAATAATTATTTATATAAAAAAATTAAAAAAGAAATTATGAAAATAAAATAAACATAAAAATATAAAAGAATATTTTTTACATATATTTAAAAAAATGTATTTTAAATATTTGTTTGCATTATATTAAAGAATCTTAAATAATTTGTAAAAAAAAATTGTTATACAAAAGTTTATATATAAAAATAAAATTAAAAATATATATATATATTAATAATACAAAAATAAGAAAAAATATAAAGTATAATGTTAAGTAAAACTATATATTACTTGTTTTTTTTTTTTCATATAGCAATAATCTCAATAAAAATAAATAACATAACTTGCAATTAGACATTAATCGTTTGCCTTCGTAGAGTCTACGAATATCAGCCGAATGAAATCATATTCACTCTCTCTCTCTCTCTCTCTCTCGCTCTGAACTAGAGTCTTCGGTTCTATTCGTGTTGGTTCTTTCAGTTGAGCGCTTTGCATTGAACTATTCGTGTGATGCTATTTAACCGAAGTTCGTTTAGAGAGCGTTACGATAGACGCTCGCTCAATGAGGTTGTAAGGCTGTAAGTGAGCACCATATTCAAAAAGTCTAGGCAAACGACACATTTACATACACTCGCTGATTGAGTGAACTCGTTGAAGAACCGAAGCAATCGGTTGCTCTCTGAGTTTTTTCGCAAAGTGTGAGTGAAAAACACTTATTTGCAGACAGTGGGAAACGGTCAGCAGATATTTGGGAGCTCTGATTAGAAGAGACTGAGTATAAGCCAAAGCAAAGAGCAATTGCATGCCAAAAAAAATTAAAAATAACTAAGCCTAGTGACATGACGAATTAGCAGTTAAAGGAAATCAATGATGATAAATTATAAAATCTCATTTTGAAACAATGTTGCATGTTTGCATATTTGCATATTTATTTTTTCTAAATGAGAACAATTTAGAATAATTTATATATAAAAAATAATTTATTATTATTTTAATAATATTCTTATTTTTAAAATGTCTATTATTATTATTATATATATATGTTAAAAAGATTTTGTTAATTGAACATAAAAAATTTTCTGTTTTATATATAAATAAATATAAATAATTATAAATGTATTTCCATAATCTAATATTTTTGTTATATTATTATTATTTATACATTTAAATTTTATTTTGTATATTTTACTTTTTGCTATATTTTATTTATTTTTTTATTACATTTTTTTATTATTATATTTACTTAATACAACTTCAATGGCTACCCTCGCTGTCAAACTATTAACAATTATTCGCACACACGTTTGAAATCTAAAACAATTTGAGTAACGCATAAATAATCGCAGACACCTAAAGACCATAAAAAACAAATCCATTAGACTATGGCTCATTAAATCAGAAATAGCCTGCTCCATTTGCTAATGGACACACCCTGCTCTACACCTCCACTTACACACACACACACACACACAGTGATAGACGCATGCACGCCATCTTGAAAGTTGACTAATTTTTGGGGCGAGTAGCAACAAATAGCTGTTGGCCATTGTTTTTGTTGCCAGCTGCTGTGGCAGCCACTTAAGCCAACCAGGAAGGCAGTCAGCGATAGAGATGAAAACATAGATACAGAAAGAGACAGAGAGCGTGAGAGAGACAGAGTGAGAGAGCGAGAGAGAGCGAGCAGTAACTGAGACTGCGAGCGCTGAATTTTAAAAATTGAAAATAGCACACAATTTGCCTAATTGGCGGGGCGCTGACAGAGGCAGCAGCAGCACTAAGGATGGATGCCTGGCTGGCTGGCTGGCTGGTTAGCTGGCATAGCGGGGTTGGGCAGGTAACACGAGTGGCATAATCATACAAATGTTCACGATGATGATGTGCATGCCGCGCATAATTATTGAAATATGTGTGTGTGTGAGTATCTGCTAATGCGCCACCCCATTCACACCTGTCAATCTGCAGCATAGGTGTAAGAAGAAAAAAAAACACAACAAAAAGAACAGGCAGGCAACAAACAGGCGTCGCATGCGCATGAAAAAAAGGAGGGAAATGCAACAGCCTCCAGCGCAGACATGAAATATTTTTTAATATAAAAACAACAACAACAAAAGCTTATCAAAATGTGTGCAAAATTAGCTGATTGTAGCACTGAATTTAATGGAGCTGCGTGTGATGAGACTGTGCTTAAAAACCTGGAAAATATTTTTTTTGTATTATTTAGCTAATTTTAATGTTGAGGGGAAAAAAACTTGGCGCATAAAGAACTCCTTGCCGATTTTAAGCAGCAAAAATTTGTAATAGATGTGTCTTATTTAATTTTTATTCAATTTATAAATATCATTTCAAAATATTTGTTTTAATAAAGCAAAAGAAATATATACTTTAAAAATATATAAATATTTTTTAACTATATTTATTATTTTATTTTTAATATTTTCAATTATGTAATTTAATTAATTGTAATTGTAAGATATATCTTATTTAATTTTTATTAAATTTATAAAATTCATTTAAAATTATTTATTTTAACAAAGCTAAAGAAATATATATTTAAAAAATATATAAGTATATTTTAACTATATTTATTATTTTATTTTATTTTTAATTTTTATGATTTTTAATTATGTTGTATATATTTTCTTATTTTAATTTTTTTGCTTTCTCGAAATATATATTATAAGTATAAAAGTATATTAGAATATACAAATCAGTCATTCAGCAAATGTACTTAAAGGTTTTTTAAGAATTTATATGTGTCTTAAAAATACTTAAAATGCAATTTTTCAATTATTTATATTTGTTAGTTACATAGTTTAATATAAAATGTATAAATAATGTAATACATTTTTAGTTTATTATATTATTATATTATTTAATTAATACAATACTCCATTTATTTATTTATTATTTATTTTATTTTTTAGTTAAACTTATAAAATATCAGTAAAATATTTTAAATAAATTTTGCATTTATTTAATCATTAAAATTATATTAATATTCATTTAATTATATGGCATTATTATTTTAAAAGCCTTGGCAGAAACTTTAATTTAAATTACATTTTGCTCTTAAATCTGTTACAATTCATAAAGACTTATTTTTGTATTAAAATCTCCATTAATATCTCATTTTGTCTCTGAGCAGAGCTTTGTAAATTTACGCAAATAATTTAAAAATTATTTTTGAAATAAATTTCTTTTCATTAATGCGCAAAACTGTTGCGGTTTCATTTTTGGCCAATTTCGTTGGTGGCTTTTTTTATTGTTGCTGTTTTGACCACTAATTACATTTTAATGTAAATTAATGAGTGTGCGCACTTAACTTGGCCACATTTGGCTTCAGACGTTGGCCTGTCAACTTGACTGGATGAGCGGGAGGTGGGGTCGGGAAGTTGTGTTCACTTCTCCGGGCAAGTCGACTGAGTCACAGTTCCACAGTGGATTGACACACAGCACTTGGCACTTCGCACTTGGCTCATTAGCCGCTGCTGGTATGTGTTGACCGAGACTGAGCCCGAGGTCCAGTAACAGTTTGATAAATGATTGAAATAAATGATGCTGAGTCGCAGGCTTTATGCTATGGTCAAATCGACAGAAACCTCAAATTGTGATTGCTGTGTTTATTTTAGTTTATTTATTTTTGTTTTTGCCAAATGAACATATTTTATAATTAAAAATAAATAAAATATAATAATTATAATAATAATATAGGATACTTTTCTTATCATATAATTATAGTTTATATATTTATAAAAAATAAATATTTGAATGAAACTATATATTATTTTGATATGCAGTTTGAAGCAAATAATTCATAAAATTTAAATAAGTCATTTAATTTCATTAAATGAGTAACAACGATTCATGTACTAATGTATATTCGATTTGATTTAAATTGAGCTACTCTCTGCTCTTAAAGAAACTTCAAGCTACTCCAGCTTCTTATGCTCAACTGATCGTCGCTCCAAAGAGCATTCACACTTCGAGTAATTTGAGTATAATTTCTATTGTAACATAGAGTACATTTTAGATTTAGATTTTATATAGTAGAAAATGTCGGTAGGGTTTATGAGGGCGTCATGAATAAAGATTTCCAGGTCAAGTCACGATCCAACTTGATGTTTTAAGTGTGCTGGAGTCCAAGAGTCTACTCAATCTTTTGATATTCATAAATTCCTCAATGCTCTCTCCCATCTTTTTTTGCTTGAATAATAATCATGTTTAAGGACTACAAAATTATTTTATATCATTCTCAAAAGTATTTTCATACTCTTTGTAGCTAATAATGTTTGTTTGAATATATATTTTTGAATATATATATATATATTTTTTTTATTTATGTATTATTTTGTAATATTTATAGTTCATTAAATTTATATAATTTGTAATATAAATATTTTTTTATTTATGTATTATTTTTTATTATTTATGTATTATTTTTTAATATTTATAATTCATAAAATTAATTTCTCAATTGCTGAATGAAACTTTATATTTCTTAAGACTTAAATATCGAGCGAAATTAAAAAAAAAAAAAACTATTTTTTTGAGTAAATTATTATTTATTTAAATAATTTTTAAATTATTATTTCTTAACATTTTATACATGCACTTCCTATTTGCATTTTATAAATTTGTTATATTATATAAAAATATAATAATAAAATATATTCCAGATTATTCTCTTAACTAACTAGTTGCTCATTAGGCGCCTTTTCAGCTACCATTAAATGTACTCTACGTAAGCATTTTGGACTGAACTTTGCGCATTTTGTGGCCAAACAAAGCGTCTGCTATGGAAAGCTGCTCATAATTTGAAAATGGTTTACAAAATTTGCGCTTGTTAGTTATTTCCGCTAAGAAAATGGCTCGGGTGACCAAAGAAGCAAAGTACGCAGAGAACCCATTTCTTATTATTTAGATTTTAGTTTTATTCCATTTTTTTTTATTTATATTATATTTTTTGCTGGCTGTTGCTTGTTAACATATTTTATGCATTTCTTAACTTGTACACAGAGTCGAGTTAACGAGTAAAATTTCAGCTTGCTTATTATTATTTACGTTGCTCTGCAATATATATATTTTTTTTTTTTATTCCAAACGGATGGCTGGATGGATGGGGCGAGCTGGCGTGGCCAGCATTGTGGTTATCATAGTTTAACAAGTTTTCAAAGAGCATGAAATTTCTTTGGCCTGGCGAAAATGCTGAAAATGCGTGCATAAAACTTTTTATCGTTAGCACAGAAAATGCTGGAAAATATTGCATTAAAAGAAGCCGCGGCTGCTGCTGTTGCTGCTGCTGCTGCTGCCACTGCTATGCCCTTTCCACTTTGCCAGCTGTTTGCCCAACAGCAGCACCGTCAGCAGGTGTATTGTCCGAGCTGCCGCCATTTTGTTTGGCCAGCGCGCATTTTGTTAATTTTCAGCGCCTCAAAAGCCAAAAGAAAGTTGCCTTCGTCTTCAAGTAACTGTGCGCCCGTGTCCTTTTTTGCCTGCTTCCTCTGCAGCTTTTCACTTGCAGCAACAGCAGCAGCGCCATTTTGTTGTTGTTGTCGCACAGGGCCTTGCAAAATGAATTCATAATTAGATGACACCATCCGTGCGTAAATAATAATTTTTGCCGTATATATATATATATTCTTTTCTATCCAGCCACGCGCTGCTCGCCCCACGCTCTCTTGTTCACGCTCTCGCCTCTCGTCTCTCTAGTTAGTTAAAACGCGCGAATGAGTTTACTTGAGTTTCCACGACTTTCCCACTCTCCTGATGTCGCATTGTGAGCGAAAAATTGTGTGGCGGCACAAGTTTTTTGCCAGCCTGGCAATTTCTTCAGTTCCAATGACTGCTCCCGTGCGTAAGGTTGAACAACTTTTTATCCAAATCTTTTCTTTTGCATTCTTCAAATACACTATTATATAAGGATCAAGCTCTCAATATAAAATATAATAATAATATAATAATAATTCTTGTCAAACGTCGTGCGTACAAGGATTATTTTTTTAAATAATTTAAAAAAAAATGTTTTAATACAAGTATTTAGTATTTCTATTTATCTATTCTTTTAACTCTGCCATTGGCCATTTTTTTTATACATTTTTAAATCTTTACAAATAATAATAATTTACTTTAAATAAAATTAATATAATTTATTAAAAAAATAATACAAACTTTATTTAAATAAAATGAGTATATTTCATTTAAAAAATTTATGAAACAAAATAAATAATTTTTTTAAAGCTATTAGAATATTTATGGTAATAATTTACTTGTGATTTTTTTAATCGTGTTTTTTTTATTTATTTATTTATTTTGCTTATTAAAAATGAAGAAATATTAAAATTGAATTTATTTTTTTCCTTTTCGAATAGCTTTTAAAGAAATGTTTAGTGGAGTTTTTATATATAATATAACAGTAATTATTATCATTATTATTATAATGTTTTTTTTTTTTTTTTTTTTTTAGTAAATTTTAGTTAAAACATTTCTTTTTTGAAGAAAATAATAAAAAAGAAAAACTTTTATTTATTTTCTTTTTATGTAAATACTTAATAATAAAAATAATTAACAATATATTAACTTTTATAAATATATAAATTTACAGGAAATCAATATTCACTTTTATAATATATGCATTTACAGGAAATTAATATTTATTTAAAATTAATTAGAAAATTATATATTTCTTACTAGAATATATACTATTCTATTTTTCATTAAATTCATAGTATAAATATTTTATTATTAATTTCGCTTTATTCGTTTTTCCTTTAAATTCATTTTATATTTATTAGTTTTTCTATTGTTTTATTAATTTTTTTTTTAATTTTGTATTTAATAGAGCATGTAATTTTCGTCATATTGATTAATACCTGTACTTGTTTTCCATTGGCGCGTTTAACTTTCTTTTTGTTTTCCCATTTCGTTTCATATTTTTTTCCTCTCAGTTTTTGTTTTTTCTTATTTTTTTATTTTTTTTCCAACTTCTATCAACGTGCCCACATCTTCAACTTGTAGTTTGCCTCGCACGTCTCTCGCATCTCTCCTCCGGCAGCTTCTCTGCTGCTTCACTCCCGCCGCCAATCTTCAGCACTGTGCGCTGTTCTTCGCCATTCTGTTTTGTTTGTTTCTTTATCGCGCATTTACCAAGTGCCAAAGTTTTCTCGTTATAAGTTTTGTAGCCTTTGTGTGTCTCTCGCGCGCTCATCTCGCTGTTCGCGCAGCTCTCAGCTCCGAAGCTCACAGTTTGCAGCTTCGAAAACTTTCGATATTTCTTCCCAAAGTTTAGGGGCTCTGTGCGATTTCGGGGCTTCGCTTTGCTTGGCTGGGTTGCAAAATAAGAAGAAAAAGAACAAAAATTATATAATATTATATTATTTTATTGTTGTTTGGCTTGCTGCATAACTTTATGGCAAACACTCCCGTATTTTCTTCTTCTTCTCATCTTTTTTTTTTTTTGGCTCTCGCATTATCCTGGCCAAAGTTTCGCGGAGCGCAAATAAGTAGAAGCCCTGCCGCAGGAAGTCGAACTCCTCTGTGTGGGTGTGTGTGTGTTTGTGTGTGACCCGTGCGGCCATAACTTTGGCTCCATTTGCTGCGCCATTTTGCTTGCAACAGCCAAATGGCAGCAAGTTGTGGCAGCTCACAGATAAGCCAAAGTATTTCCAGCATCACATGCAACTGTGCAAAGTGCACTTTAAATTCTTGCAAATGACTAAGCGGACTAGTCTCGATGCTGCTCAATGGATATGCCGGATTTGCATCCGTATTTCTTTGGTCTCAGCTGCAAATTGTCGTTTGCATTTGCTTCAGCTGAAGTTTAAAGAATATTGGCAAGTGCAGAAATTTGTTGATATGTTCTTGAGCTGATATGAATGAGTAATTTTTAAAATAAACTAAAGAAAAATAGATATTTCTATATTATGTATGTATGTATGTATATCATATAAAATATACAAAATGTTCATATAATATTATTTATATTATTTTATTTATTTATTCATTTTCCATTCATTTTTATTAAATAATATTATTATTTATCTCATTTTATTTATTTATTTTATTTTCTTCATTTATTCATTATTCATTTTCATATAATATTATTATTTATATCATTTAATTTAATCGCTCTTTGTTTTATGTATTAATATTATACTTAAATAATATATTTGTATATATAAATTATATCAGAAATCATAACAAATGAGTTTATTGATTTTATTTATATGAATTATTTTCAGGTTTTTTGTTTTTTTTTAACTGTTTTAGCTTAGTATGTAATTTAGTGAAAAATAAATAAATTTCAATTTAGTTTTAAGGTGATTTTTTGAATGTTTTTCTCTCTTTTACTCATTTCTGTAAACGACACGACGATAGAAGAGATCTAGATGTCAGCACAAGATCAGAAGAAATAATTTTTCATATGTTTCGAAAATCGACAAAAAATTTCATTTTATAATTTAATTCAATTTTCATTTATATAAACAAAATTTATTATATATCTTAATCACAAAAATCAAAAATTAAAAAAAAAATAAATAAAAATTTAAATCCATTAAAAATAATTAGAAAGTTAAAAATAAAATTCAAAATTATAAATAAATAAAAAAATTAATTGAAAAAAAATACACTAACAAAATGAATTAAAAATAATACAATATTCTTTGTATGTTTAATTATGCTCTAAAATTGTTGTCTATATAATCTAGCACAGTAAATCTGCTTAGTTTATTAAATTTTAAATTTTTTTATTTGTGAGTAAAGAAATCTTGTTAGATGCTCTCTTTTCTATTAATGTATTGATTAGCAATTTCTGCATTGAATAAATTCATAAATTCATTGAGCCAAAGAAGAGAAGAGATTTTAATATTATTATTATATATTAATGTCGATGATCAATCCTATTTTTTGTTGTTTTTTTTTTTTTTTTTCGATTATTAACTAAAAGTAAAGGCAGAATTTCTAACAGGTAAAGCAAATTACTTGCTCTTGAGCTATACCTATGCGCTCTTTCTGTCATTGCTGCTATTCACGGTCAATAATAATTGTAACCTATATCAGTACTATAAAAGTTCATGAAACACAAATTCACAATGCAACAATAATGCACACACAAAACTTCATTTATATACATATATTTGAAAGAGGAATTTCCATTATAATTGTCCGCAATATGGTTGGTAATTATTTGTAGATTTATGGTCAACACTATTCGGCCTTAATGTTGCCAATTGGCTACTGAATTACCGAGAAGCGGAAATATTACGAGATCCATGGCATATGTGCTGAAAGTGCTGAACAATATGGTAAACATTTATATAAATTGCATTTATTTAAATGGCGGCGACAACAATTAATATGCATTAAAAGATAAATAAACAATAATAATGTTGATGATGATGATGCGTAATTATTGCTGCCCAAGTGGGCGTGTGCCAAGAGATTTATTGTGCCAAACACAGGGAGAGAGAGGGAGAGAGAGAGTCAAGCAGGAACTAATTTTCAAGGTCATTTGAATGCGCAAATAGAGACGCTGCATGCGACTCGAGAGACTGAATTGACATTGGCAGCATTGGCAGCGCCATCCTTTTGTTGTTAATGTTTATGATAATCATAACAATAGACCAGTTGCCATTGTTATTGTTAAATTGTTGTTGTTGCTGCGAGTGCTGCTCGAGCGTAACCCATAAATACTAGACGCAGTCAAAACAATTGCACAGACGACGCGACATTTATAGACAATAACAAGGCAAATCGACGCAATCGATAGGCACTTTTGATATGACCGCGCCATACAAAATGTACCCTCACTCGCACCCTCACCCTCACCCACAGCCGCTCCACGCCCAGCTACTCATTGCTGGCAACTATTGTCCGTGTTGTCCCGCTGGCGTTGTCCTTTTCGCAGGCGTGCAGCAAATGGCATAACTTCCGTTTTTGCTTTGTCGCTGAAATTACGGAAATTATCAATAAATATGCGAGACCAGCCGCGCCGCAAAATATAAACCCCCACGCCCCAAACCCATCCTTCGATCCATCTAGCTAGCTGCCTTCTCTCTGTCTCTCTCCCTCCCTCTCTCCTGTGCCCAATATTCGTACGCAACTGGCAAAAATTTTCGTGCTCGCCTGATTTTTATGCTGCATGGCGTTCAGTTTTTGTGCTCGCTGCTGCATGAACCGGAAGCATCATTATCATAAATTATCATTTTGTAGGAATTGCATCCGTTCTGACCCAGCATCAACAGCAACAACAACAACAACAAAATCATTGACAATTTCAATTGCCTCACTCCCCCCCAAAGCCATATTACAATAACAAATTTCTGCATTTTCTGTTGCGCGCGTCTCGCTTTTCCCATTGACATTCATTTAACGCCCAAAAAATATTTTTCTAGTCTAATTTATGGTTTGACCAATGCCCGACCAATGGTCATATTTAAGTGATTTTCTTTTATTGTATTTTAGTCAAAACCAATTGAAATTGTGCGCTCAAATTTTTGCGTATAAATTGTGGATGAAAATTGAAGCTAGAATTAATATTAAATTTTTTAGAAAAACAAATTATTTTATTCATTTTTTTGTTTTTTTTTGCGTATAAATTGAAGCTAGAATTAATATTAAATTTTATAGAAAACAAAATTTTTGTATTCATTTATTCTATATAAAATAAAGTATATAGATTTACATACTTTGAATATTTAATGTAGAAATCTATAAATAAATTAAAAATATTATAAATTAAAAAGCTATCTCATATACATCAAATATTTAATGTCTGAATCACATATGGATTAATCATATATTTCATATATAATTTAATATTACGAATTGTCAAATATGTGATGTAATCAAATTTGATTTGTATTTACTATTTTAGCTAAATTCATTATTAAAATAAAATATTAATAATAATAATTTTTGCATATTTTCAAGCTGGAAATTTCTTTTATAAGAGGTTCAATTTATTTATTTATTTATAATATGTGCAAAAGTTATCAATTATTTATTTACTTATTTTTATTAATAAATTTTACATATTATTTTATTTATTTATTTTTATTTCATTTATTTATTTTATTTTTTTTTTAACTTTAAAAAGTCTATATTAATTATTTACTTATTCTACTAGACAGAGCAGTCCTGTAATTCTCTCTCTCTCACTCTCTATCTCTCTCTCTCTCTCTCTCTCTCTCTGTCTCTCTCTCTCTCTCTCTCTCTCTCTGTCTCTCTCTCACCATTCCTTTCTTTCTTTTTTGAACTTTTAAGCCCAGAAGAACTAAAAAATAATTTGTACAACCTTTCATAATAAATTAATAAATGGGACTTCATCAATAATAGCATCTCACATTACAAATATTTTTATTTCACTTCTTTGTATTCATATAAACATCAAACTGTGAGTAAACAGAATCAGTCACACACAAATATGCAACTCGCTTAAGGTCTCATATTTATATATTCACAATATAAACTCTAATTAAATTTGTCAATAACAAACCAAAAAAAAAAAAAAAAGTACGTAAAAGTTTGCATTCAATGAAAATAAAAATGCATAGTCTAAAATATATATAAAAGAAGAATTCACTTTGAGATCGAAATACGAGTGTCACGTAGCAGAGGCAGCGCGAATGATTCAGCTCGAACGGATGCAGAACCCGCTGAGAAAGCGACGTGATTGAGGCTGCGCCCTGGAAAAGGTGGAACAGGAGAGAGGAGAGCAAAAGAGATGAGTGGGAAGAGAAGTCAGTGCTGCTACAACGGTACGATGAAACGAATGAATCATTTATGTCATATAGAAATGCAACTTTATACAGATATATATATATGCATGTGTGTGAGTGTATAGATTATAGATGTATTTGGTTGGAGGCAATTGGATGCGCGTCTGTGATGCGTTATTGGAGCCGCAGCCTTGCATGCCAGCACGTCAACGGGCATTAGGTGAGGCGGCCTTTTTTATTGGAGCTGAGACTGAAGCTGTTACTGCTCTGGCTGGGATTGCTGATGTAAAAGTAGCTGTTGATGCGCTGATAGCATATGAAACAGGCTAACATTATAAGCACATAGTTCACATAGATTACCAAGCCCATCATCAGTGTATCGCCTCGTATTAATATATCACGATTATTAAAGGAAATTAACACCGTCGATACCATTATGAGTAGTATACTTAGCACGAACAGCAACAGGGTTAGATCTAGTAGAATAGGCAAAGAATATATCGTGCCGATGGCCAATAGCACAAACACCTGCAACAGTCCCAATACGGCCAGTCCGGCCAGCTTATATGGATTGGAAAAATTGTATGCATTAATGACAAAGAAGCACAGCACATAGACGAAATTACAGATCATCAACGATGCCGAGACCATGGACATTGTCAACTGAAAGTTCAGATTCATCAGAAATGTGCCCAATCCAATGGTCAATAGCTCGTAACAGCTGGCCATTGCCATCAAGTTCCAGGGCCAGGTGTACTTCAGTGTGTAGCACTTCTGTATGAAACTCAGCAGCAAAAATGATGCAACAAAACATGCGAGCGTATAGAATATATGCTCGTTCGATGTAAGCATCGATAATACCATCCATTGTGGCAGAGCCAACATTATCAGATAGGCATCAACATATAGAGTGTTCTTCACAAAACTTTTCAGGCTCACGCAATATTGACAATAATCAGCTGACATTTTGCTTATCTCGTTCCTCCGTCTATGGATGTTTCTCAATTTGGTTGGATCAGTTCTCAATTGAAGAATAGTTTTAAATATATAAGATAGTTTTAATTATACACAGCTATTTTATACATATTTTTTTTTTTTTGGTTTTTTTTTCTGATTTTGAGTAGGAAAACAATGTTAAAGATTTAAATTTAAATTTGACTTGTAAGTTGAAGTATATACATTTTTATATTATTATTTTATTTGGTATTATATCTATGACTAAATGTACGTAGGACTAGTTCTTCATTTTTAATTTAGCGCTTAATAAATAACATAAATATGTTATTTATTTATTGATTCAAATCCTAATTTATCTGTCGCCAATATATCGGATTACAAATTGAAAGAGATTTTAGTGCAATATGCTTAGAGTGCATGATGAGAGCTTGCCAATTACAAGCATAGCTCGCAAATAACTGTTAACCTTGAGCTCTCACACTCTGTTCACGAGATCAGCCGAACAAAATCATATTTTATAAGTCTCGCTCTGAGCAAAAGCCTTCGGTTCTTTTCGTTTTGATTTTCGGTTGAGCATCTTGAGTTGAACTACTCGTGTGATGCTCGACCCATACCAATACAAAAGACTTTCTGTAACATAAAACTCGCGCACGAACTCGCTAAAGAACCGACGTAATCGGCTGCTCTCTGAGATTCTTCTCAATGTATAAGTGTAAAAAATATTTGCAATGATCTCTTCTATTGCTCTTACAGAAAATGCAGCAAGCGAAATTTTTTTTATTTATTCAAAATTGCAATTTCTTGTGTATTACTCTAATCCAAATAAAAAGAAGTTAAATAAATTTTTTTTTTAATTCATAAGCAAAGCAATTAAATATTTGTTATAATAATATTTTTTATATATTATAATTAATTTTTTTAACTTAAAAGCTAATGTGATTACTTATTATATATTATCTAATTATTAAAAAAAAAACATAACCTCTTCAAAAAATATAATTTAAGAGAAATTTTAAATGAGAATTGGAAAATAATAAATAATAAATCTTTTTTTTTTATTCAACTATTATAAACTAAACAATAACAAATATTAATATTATTATACAGCATTTATTATAATTTATATTGTTTTATTTGATAAATTTATTATGTGTAGAATTGCATTTTATAGAATTTAAAAGCTATTCTGATTACTTACACTACATAATAATTTTACTATATTTATTATTATATATATATTATTTAAAAAATATATAAATTATCTCTCAGTGAACATAATTTAAGATGTAATTTTAAATGAGATTAAAAGTAATTCACATCCGTGTTGCCGCCCACTCTCGCTCTCTCTCTCGCTCTATCTCTCTCCAGTCAACGTTGTCAAAACAAACCAAAAGCCCTCGACACAATTTCGCAACTAGCACAGAGCAGCTCAGCTGCCCCCTCTCAATCAAACTCTGGCTGGAAAAAGCCGCAAAAGTGGCGACTACTTCGTACCTCAAGTTTTTTTTTGGGCCAACAAATTGAGGCCGAAAGAAAGCAAAAAAAAAAAAATTAGAAAAAAAAATTGGGAAGCCGAAGCCTTACGATAAAACGCAACGTAACATAAATTGAAAAATTTGTCGCATAAGCCGACGACCGCATGAAGAACCAAGAACACACACACAGCACAAGGACACTTGAACGGCCAAAAGTTTCTTTGAAGTTGGACTAAAAAATAAGTAAAAGAGAGAGTGAGACAGAGTCTGGGAACTGTGGGCGGGCAGTTTGTCTCCAAGGAAATAAAACGTAATAACAAAATCATTCTGCAGCTGCTGCTACCAGCTAGAGCTTTATTAAAAAAAAAAAAAGAAAGAGAAAATAAAGTCCAGACTGGCAAAAATGCAAAGTATGTTGTGAAAAGAAGTTAATGGTATATGAGTAGAGATAATGAAATCAAAATAAAAATCTAAATAAAGCAAGAGCGCGTAAGAGGAAATCCAATATCAATAAGTGAGAGCCAAACATTATCCTGTATTAAAATTTAATTGAAAACGCGCTACAGCAAAAGAATTTCTTTTTTTTTTTAAATACATTTTTTTTATTCGTCTGACGCACCCCAACACTATCTCATAATTACAAACGATTAAAATCTGTGGAAATTTATGAAATTCCATAAATCAGTGGACACTGAGCGCTTTAGCTGAGGCAATTCCTTTGACAATTATAAATTATGCGTCGGCCTCGGCCCTGAAGGGTAAATTGCTTAACCACAAAAATGTCACCAGGGTGCGCTTCCAAATTGGGGCGGTTGATGGGGGTGTAGTGGGTCGCTAGGCGAGGCGCGGCAAGGCAAGGGTGGCCCCAGTCAACTTGCATGTAGTTTGCATATGGTAATAGAAATCTTTACCCTACTGAATGACATAATTATTATTATGTACAATTTTTTTATATATGTATAATAATCCCACCACCAGCATGAACTTCTATATATGTATATTGAGATATTTCTATACGCTATATAAATTGATTGTGTGTGTTTCGCAACTTGACAGTGCAGCGAGGCGTTAATCTGAAGTTCGCTTCAGGTTGTTGTTGGCAACCTGTTGTCGTTGGGCCACGGCAACCACAAATCCATCTGCCCAATTAGTCGGTTTTATGACTTCCAATTTCTTTACACTTCAATTGAGAGGGGAAGCGTGCTGCATTTTTAATGAGGGGGTGTTAACGAGATGGCTCGCATGATGCATGATTGGCAATTCAAAATGAAATTGCATATATTTATAAATTAGTTGTAAAATTGTAAAATTTAAAATGCAATTGTCCTATATAAAGATTATGCTGAACTGATATTCATTTGAACTTTTACTATTTGTAAACCATATTTATTAAATGAGTGTGAATTATTATTTTATTATTATTATTATTATTACATCTAACCAAATTTAATAAAAATCTATGCAACATTTTTATTTAATTATTTCTTAATTATAAATTTATTATCAATCATATTATAAAAAAAAATACCAACATCAAGAAGCAAAATATATATTAAGTTAAAAAATAATAATAATAATAAAAAATAATAATAATAATAAAAAATAATAATAATTTTTTTTATAAATAAAAAAATATAACTATTATCTATTAAACTGTTTGTTCAACAATTTATTGTATTTATTTGTAATTCAATTTTGTATATCTATTCACAAAAAAGTTTCTTTCATTTATATATTTAATATTATTTATTAAAGTATTTATTTTTCATTTTTGATTTTTATTATCAGCTTATATGTATAATGATTTCTTTTATTAATTTTTTATTTTTTTATTTATTTTTTTTTTAATCAGAATAATATTCTTATGCAAAAAACAATTATTCAAAATGAACTTAACAATTTGAGTTGACATTTTGTATACATATAATTTGACATTATTTTATTTGAATATTAATCCTTAATTAATTAATAAGATTATTTTCAAGCTATTTATATTATTTAATACGACTCTTTTATGTTTGTTCCTATAGGATATTAACATTTATAAATTTATTATTCATATATTTTTTTTATCATGTTCCTATAGAATATAAAAAGTATTTAATTTTATATAGCTAAAAGGAATTGACAACGCTTTTAATTGCATTATTAATTATTTGTTTGATAACTCATTTTAATCAGCCTCAAAGTTCTGATTAAGATTTAAAGTCTCTTTGGCTTACTCTTTTGGCATTTTAGCAAATTAACATCAAAACTACATTAAGTTGTAAATGTACAGCTTCTTTCGCCAAAAATAATTGTCCCAGCCTCTGATATATACACAAGATTCTGTCGCTCTCTCTCTCTTTCTCTCTCACCCCAAGCCAACCGTCATCGCCATAAATAATTGTTTGTGCTGGAGCTTAAAACAACAAAAGTTTGGCAACCTGTTACGAGATGCGCAGATAAGGCCAAAGAGCCGAGTCGGGCAGCCAGTCGACTTGGTTATAAAATACAAAAATAATCAACTTTAAATCTAACGATTTACAACAGAAATTTCAGGAGGAGCGAGGCGAGGCGGACGTTGGACAACTCATCGACTGGGCAAAGCGGATTTTCGAGCATATTTACAGGCGGCTTAACGTGCGTGAGGGTTGCATTTTTCGATTAAAGGCACAGAACATGGCACTGATACAGATAAGCTACAAAATTTACATACATCAAAGAGTTGTTGTATGAGCACAAAAAACACACATAGAGAGAGAGAGAGAGAGAGAGAGAAGGAAACGAGGGTGTGCGTGTGTGAGCGCGCAAAAACTTGACATTTTGCACTTGGTCAGGCATGGACAGTAGCGGGCTAGGCTTTAGGTGAATATTGATGGGGTAGGGAGGCAAGGCTGGTCTGAAGAGCTGCACAACTTATGGCGACATCGATAGTCCAAATACTTTGCTTGAAAAAAAAAATGTACGTAGAAAAAAAAAACGAAAAACCACTCGACAAGCTGTTGGCATACATACCATACATTGAAAGACACTTCAAAGTATGCTACAGTTGCTGGCAAATGTCCCTCTCAACACACACACATACACACACTTGCAATCATATATCTACAAGCCTCAATACTTGAGCTCAGTCGCAGCCCGCTGTCCCCATAAAACTTGTCCGCCCGTCATTTATCTTCGCTGCGTTTCGTTTTCTTTTTTTTCGGTTTTTTTGACCCAAAAAAAAAAAAGATGGCAACAAATTGTTGGCTTATTCGAAATGCCAATACCCTGCCAGATACGTAGATTATATGTGAAAACTTAAAAGCTCTATTAGAATGATTGTCTATTAAATTACTAAAATAAATCCTAGAATTATTAATAAATAATAATGAAAATCAGGGACTTAAATAATAAAAAAAATTTCAAACAATTAATATTTTCTTGAAAAAATTTAAAACTAAATAAAAAATAGGAAATATAATTCTTAGAAGTATTAATAAATAATAATGAAAATCAGAACTTTTTTATATATAAGAATATAATAATAATGTTTCAAATATTTATATTATTGTAAATTATTAATTCAAATATTTGTATTTTAAAAAAAATTATTTTTCTTGAAAAAGACATTTGTTCGTTGAAAATTTTAAAATATATTTTTTTTTTACAAATTCTTAGAAGTATTGCAGAATAATAATAAAAAGCAGAGATTTTTTTTATTTAAACAAAAAAATAATATTTCAACTATTTATATTATTATAAAAGTAATTTTCTTGAAAATGAAATTATTTGTTTAAAAATAAATCTATTATTTATTATTATTTATTTTATTATAATTTATTAATACTAAATATTCTTAAATTAGTTTTAGGACACATTCAAAAACGAGTTTGGTTTCGACCCTAATTTAACTAATATTTCCATTTAATTTTAATCCAATTGATTTAATGATTTTACATAAGATGGGAAAGTTAGAAATATGTTATTTTTTACATATTTATGATTTTTATTTTAATACTGTATTTTAAAGCAGTAGACATATTTTGTTTATATTTTTATTTATATCCATATTTATTAATTTTCATTAAATGTATATATTTTCATATTTATTTATTTTTATTATATTTAATATGGATATATTTTATTTACATTTATATTTCTTCATATAATATACATAACTACCCTCGGTTAGGGTATATAAAAAACACATTAACTAGAGTTTTTCGACCACTCCATGTCTTGTGTTTTTCCTCTCTTTTTATTGTTGCTGATTTTTTTTATCTTTTGCAATTAGAAGCGTTGTTCATGGGTTTGTTTTCGCTCGGGCCGATTTGTTTTGCTCTCGGCCAGATAAATGCAATTTTTGTTAGTCCCAGTTACCATGTGATTAAGGAAGGAAATTGTTTTGGACACAGACACACAAACCTACAGCCCGAGCATAGGGATGAATGGCAGAATGTCCGCTCTCTTAGGGCGTATTCTTCTTTTTTTTTATTTATATTTTTTCTTTTTCCTTTTTTGTCGCCGCCGCTGGAGGTCGTGCTTATCGCCTAAGTAGCATCATTTAACTGCTGCCTGTGGTTGGATTTCCTTTTACCGTTCATTTTGATGGCCAGTTGTTTTCGTATTGTAATTTGTTGTAATGAATGTTTTGCCAAGTTTCTTGCAAACAGTTGGCCTGACCTGATAAGAATCTAAACAAATCTAGAAAGTTGTTCGCTCTCAGGCTAAATAGATATGTCGCCATGAGATGGTAAAACAGCTGCTTGATTAGAAAAATCTATTTGTTTGTTTTCATATTCATTTATAAATTTATCTCATATAAATATATATGTGATTAAAATTGTACAATAAAATAAAACTGAAATAAGTATGAAAACTAAGATAATCAAAAACATATATAATAATAACCAAATTTGAATAATAATGAAATATTTAAAATTTGTTAAATAAAAAATAATTAAATAATATTTATTTTAAAAGGATCAATAATTAATTTTTTTTTTTTTTTTTTTTTTTAATATAATTTTATATTAAATTTTTAATAATAAAAAATATTTGCAAAAGCATTATTTACAAAGCTCTCAATTATCTGTTGCAAATAGCTCACACTTTGGGAAAAAAAACTCAGAGAGCAACTGATTCCATAGGTTCTTCAACGAGCTCATTCGCGCTCGGACTGTAGTCATAGAGGCAGAGTTTTATGACACACAAAGTATTTGCTATTGATGAGAGCGTTAGTGTGAATATGTGAAGGTGTATGTAAATATGAAGACCGTTTGCTTAGACTCTTTGATATATTTGCTCGTTTACTGACGTTTATTGCGCGAGCGCCTAGCGTATCGCTCACTAAACGATCTTCGGTTGAAGAGCATCATACGAATAGTTCAACTTAAGGCCGAACAGCAAAACGAAAAGAACCGAAGTCTTTTGCCGAGAGAGAGCGAATATGATTTTCTTTTTCTCGATTGATCTTGTGAGCAGAGCGTGAATTTAAAATAAAATTAATAGAATCATTTAACAAATATATAAATAGTCTAATAAATAATCTAATACATATAATAATTTAAAAGCTCTCAGCCTTATTTATAAAAATACATATAATTAAATAATTTTATTAAATAAATTATATTCATCAGTTAAATTTTCGCTTTTCTGTTTTTCTTTGCAATATAAAATACCCAATCCATATTTTTACATTCTTCTTTTCTCAAACACCATTAACAGCTTACAATCAATAATGAACGAAAAAAAAGCAGTCATCAATATTAGTGCCCAAAATTTCCAAATGGCATTCCTTTGAGAAACAGGAAACAAAAAATTACCCTCCAAAATTACATCACATAAACAAAATACCACAAAAAAAAAGATGGAAAAAGTGGGCGTTTCCGCATGCCGCAATAAATGTCAAATATCAATATGCCCACAAGCGAAAATAAATATAATAAAATCCAAAAATTTATGCGCCACAATAAAAATAAAATCCAATAAAAAACAACAACAACAAAAAAGAGAGAGAAAAGGATATGAAAAATTATAGAAAATTATGCCTAATGAATGTGAGATATATCAGCGATATATGTGTATATGTACACACGAATATATATATATATATTTGGTTACTCTTTGTTAAATGCCCGCATATTCAAATGACAAAGTTGCAGGCCCTAAAAACCTAGGCCAAACCAAACTCTGACCCAATGTGCAGCCCGTAAGGTCAAGTTCAAATGCAGCGCAGCGATAATTACGCATAATTAGACAACAAATAGAAATATGTACAAGATTTTGTTGTGATTAATTTTCTATTTTTGGGACAAAATTAAAAATATTTACCACTATTTTTATTGTGTGTGTGCCCGCATTTGTAAAGGGATCTCCCAATCGTTCTCTCTCACTCTCACTCTCTGTCTCATTGGCGATTGCAGATATTTGCCTTTTGATTAATTTGATTTTGAATGTCGCATTGCTGTCGCTGGCCTGGCCCAGCCTGGCCTGGCCTGGCATTAACCGCAATTAAAGCCCAAATGACAGATTGCCTGCGTTGACCAACAGAGATCGAACCCTCAGCACAGCTCCAGCCGAGGTTAACATTAACCTTCGCTACCCTCCTTATGCATAAATACAAATGATGTTCGTTAGGCCTCAGGCTGAGGGTTGATTCTTATCTCTGTTGTTGCTGCTGCTTCCACCGCAGCGTAATAAATTGAATGATTGTTAATCTTCAATAATTTGCCATGAGAAAATGCACAGCTATTGGCAGTTGTCGATTTTGCTATGGATAGTTTTGCTATTTATTTATGTAGTCATTGCTGTGGCAACGGATGTCATTGTAAAAGCGAAAACAATGTGGATGTAATTAAAGTTATCTGGTATAGGAAAAGTTGTAAAATAAATGGAGAATTGCTTATATACTTCATTTAAAAAATTGTTTAAAATAATTGAATTAAGTGTATGAGTTTATACTTAATTCCAAATAAAAGTTTCACAAATATTTCATTTCACTTGTACCAAATGAATTTTGTATTTATTTTACTATACAAAGCATATATTTTGAACTAATAAAAAATTTGAACATTATTTCTTTACTTAACTTAATTTAACTTAATATAATATACAATTTTAACATTATTTCTTAACTTAACTTACATACTTAAATCATGAAATATTTAGTAGTTTACATAAAGATTTTTACCGAAATATGTACTTATTTACGTATTTACTTATTTACATATTTTCTGTAATTTACTAATTTTTGGATGTATTTAATTAATAAAGAAAATTAATTTATTTATAATTTTTTTAGGTTTCCATTTTGTATAACAAATTAAAATAGCTGTTGAAATATTTTATGATATATGGGTAATTATCTAGACTTTGTCACATTCGACACTTTTATCTTGAAAATGCATCAATTTTAGTTCCGAAAACTTCTTTATTTTGACAAAATTATAAGATAATTGCAAAAAACCCAACGTGACAAAAAGTTGACTTTTCTGGAGAATTACCCATATTTATAATGTAAAAATATTTTTTTTAAATATTTATTTATTCATTTTTATTATTATTATTTTTTTTTTTATTTTTTTTTTTTATTATTATTATTATATTATTATTTTTTTTTTTAATTTTATTATAATTATTTGAAAAAGTCACAATTACAAGAGCATTCATCCATAAACTTTTATATAAGCATAATGACTACAAATTGTTCTATGATGATTTCTAGATAAATTGGCATACATTTAAAAATCTAAATATATATACAAAAATTATTTTATGATAAATATTTTATATATTTATTATATTTTATATATTTTTTCTATATTTATTTATTATATATTTATTTATTATATTTATATTTGCAATATTTAGATTTTTGTGAAGAAATAAAGATGATTGACTATTAGTATTTTCATGTTTCTTATTCATTAAATTTTTTAAGAAAAAACAATCAAATAAATTATTTGGAATCAGAATTGTACTTCAATAAATTAAATATAAATAAATAGTTTTCTTATAAAAATGTTGTTTTTATTTAATAGTCTTTTATTTTTTTACTTTACTGAATTTTCTAATTACTTTTTATATCATCGTATCACATCATATTAAACAACACCAACGCCTGCTAAAATCTGAAAACATTTTCTAAGCTTTAACGCTAATAAATCAACTACAAAAATTGGCAATATTTAATCGCAAACAGGAAAACTCAAATTTGCCAACAAACAAATTGCTCAAAAAGCAAACAAACATTTACAAATAAAAAAAAAAAAAGAATTAAAAAAAAAAGTAAGCCGCAAGGCTCTTTAAACTTTTGAACCAGAAACGCGCGCTGCCATTTCAATAACCTTTGGCTGCCGCCTGTCTCTGCGATTGCGGAAATGGCAACAAAAAAAAAAAGAAAAGCGAAAAAAAATCAGAGCTGAGAATTTTCTTTTGTTCTTATTGGAGCACGCGCTGCAAATGCCAATACAAATGGCGCAAAAAAGCGCACCAGAAAAAAATTTATGAAGAGGAAGAAGCGAATGGAAAAAAAAACAAACAAACAAACTCTACGCAGGGTTGCAACCACTTTTAAGTGTTGCTTCTTCTCACAGTGTTGTTGTTTGGCTTGGCTTACGTCGATGAGGTGTGTGCTTTTTTTTTCTTCTTAAACATGCGCACTAAACGCTAATAGTTTGCGTCTGGGCCCCAAACAACCCCCAGCAAAACGTTTTGGCTCCATTTTGTTTGCGTAACCTGTAAATCAAAGCAAAAATACATTTACTAAATATATGTAATAATATGTGTACTACAACAATGAAAAAAAAATTGCAAGCATTAAACAGTTTTGTCTAAATGCAGAATGTTTTCTGCTTCATAAATATCTTGCAATAACAAGCAACAACAAAAAAATTGCATTTTATCCAGCTGCGTCTTAGAACTGACTTCTAGTCTCTGGTAGTCTGTTAGATCTGTTTACTTCCTGTGTCCTGTTCGTGACGCAAGATTGATTCACAGCGTGACCAAAGGTCCTGCTGCAGAATTATTCACGCGTCCGGCCTGAACATGCAAGCAACATCATAAAAAACCAGACACGTGCTGCGTTTGATTTTTTTCCTTCTACTTCACTGCTTTATTTTTTATGGGCAGCAGGGTTTGGTTTCTTTTTTATGGCAGAGCTGTGGTAGCACAAGGGGCGGCTCGATGGTTTAATATTGCTGGCTACTTGAACTGTGGTCAATGAATATCTGTCTAATTTTGGTTAAAGTCGATAAATATTTAATATATTTTTTTACAAGCTGCATTTGATATAGAAAAAAAGCGAAATACTTTTAATTACAAGTTAATTTTGCAGATTTATTCCATCAACAAACTATGTTTTAAAAGATTTTTTTATAATATAATTTACAGAATATCTTCATGATAACATATCATTTTCATTTTATAAATAAATTGAATAAGTACATAATTTTAATTAGCAATTATTATTACAAATTTTCTTCTTTTGCCTATATTATTCAATCAACAAAATTAAACATTCATTATCATAATAAGAATCATAATAATAGACCACATATTTTTTTACACTTTTATATTTGTTGGCCATATATTTTCAATTTGTATTATCAAGGCAGCTATATATTTTATTTATTATTTGCATTGTTTATTATTATAATAAATGTTTATTATATAACATAATATTTTGTATGAATTATTTTTATTATTTATTTATTTTTTTATTTTTTATTTCTTTTTATTTAAGTGTTGAATCCATACATGCAATTGTAGTAATATAAGAACACATTTATATACAAAAATAATTGACCTAACCTTCTGTTGTATACAGATTATTTATTGCTTTACTTTTTGTTTCATAGTAAAAAAAAGAGTATAATGCTTTCTTTTTCTTTCACAAAACGCCTTATTATTTTTTTCCTAAAAATTTAAGTCCAATATATATATTTTAATTATTATGAAATTGTTATTATTATATATTTTTGTTTTCTTTTAAATTGATAAATTATAAGAAAACAAAAATATATAATAATAACAATTTCATAATAATTAAATACATATGCCACCCCAATAGCTAAGGTATACTTATAAATGCGCTGTAGAGTTTAAGACAAAAGCTGCAATAAAAAGAAAAAAAAAAAATATGCCTTTAGTTGTTTTATGTAGCATACTTTTTAGAGCTAAATTTATACTATTCAATTATGCATTGCGTTTAATATTTACAAGATTTAAATAATTTTTTAGATATTTTAAACATATTTTTATTTTCATATATTTATTTCATTTATTATTTTCTAGTTTCATTTTCTATCTCAGCAAAAAAAGAAAACAATTTATTAATCTAAATTTGCATTTAAATTGCAATCAAATACCAACATTTGCCATTGAAAGTCTATATTAAAATTCAGTGCACAACATGAAAGCTTTCTATAACTGAACTTGATAAACTCAATTTTCAATTGAGTTATTGTGTTTTCCAAACTGTTTGCAAATGCAGCTTCAATTGCCTGCACAAAAATATTGCAAACCCCTTTAAAATTCAAAGCATTCACATTGTTCATGCAAATGCACTTGAGAGCCAAAAACAAAAACAAAAACAAAAACATAAACAAAAACGAAAACGAAAAGAAAATAGAAATAGAAACAGCAAAAGAAATCACATTGAGTTGACTTTCAGGCTTAGCATTGAAAATGCTACAAAATCCTTGAAAAGTCCAAACACGAAAACTTAAATTGTCAATTATTTAAATCTTGTTTGGCAAACGCAACACTTATGTGTAACTAGTTATAATGCTCACACACACACATATATATATATAGATGTACGTATGTATGTGTGTGTGTGGACTCTTCAATGTCATTGACTAGTACTTGCCCCCAAATGTGTTGCAACAAAGTTTTTGCCATAGAATTTGCTCTTGTTGCTTAGGCTTTTTTTTTTTTTTGGCTCGAGAGCGCGCGTTGAACTTTTGTTGTCTGCCATTTGTGTATACTCTATCAAATATTTATATATATATATATACAAAAGAGAGATTCTGCGCGTTATTTGTAAGACTCACACACACACACATTGACACTCTTTGTCTGTGTGTGCGTGTATTTGTTTTTGGCTTGAACTCTCATTTTTTGGCCAGCATTGCCAGACTCTAATTATTTGATTGGCAATGACTTGTGGATGTTGTAAATAGAAAACCAAGCACCGGCAACACCCCCAACCAAAACAACAACAACGATAGTAAGAGCAGCAACAACTATTGCCCCATTTTGTTCTATAGAAATTAGTTAGCTTTGTTTTTGTGCCAACGAAATTTGACCTTGGCTCGTTATGTCTACTAGATTGCTAATTGTTTATTACATATTGTTTATACATTTTTCGGAACGTTTGATTAATGAGCTTGCGTTGAGAGAGTGTATTGCAAGCTCATTGTACCTTAAGCACTATAATTGACTCGGCAAGGATTAAAGTAAGTAATCAAATTATCTGCTTATATAAAGAAATATTTAATTATGAAAAATTGACATTTCAAGAAATTAACCATATAAAATAAATATTGATTATATGAATAATATATATTCAAATAAAGGAAACAGAAATACCAATATTAAATTAAATTTAAAAAATGCTTTAAACAATAATGTTAATAATAATTAGACGAAACTTAGATTTTTGAGTGGCTGTAATACAAATTTATAACTAAATTATGTTAATTTAATTTAAAAATGCATTTTAAAAAATAATTAAACAATTACTAAACATTTAAGTTTAAGTTAAACTAAATTGAGTAGAAGTTAATATAAAGTTAAATAATAGTTATTATTTATTAAGTGATATTGTTATAATTTTTATTAATTATTCAATATTTTTATTGAATTTTAGCAAAATTTTTTAAAACTTATTATTAATTAATATTTAAATTATTAAAATATATTTAAATTATTAATTATATGTTACATTTTAAATTAAAAAATATTTATGCAAAATTATTACAAATTAATGAATTATTAATTATTTATTAACTATTACAAAATAAACAAAAAAATATTAAATGTTTGAAATAAAATAATCTGGAATGCTATAGAAAACAATATAAATATTTATATTAATATTTTTTAATGTATATTATATGGTGTTTAATCATTATTCCTAAAAAAAAAAAAAAAATTAAAAAATAAATATTTATATTAATAATATTTTAAAAATGTATATATGATATTTAATAATTATTCTCTACATGAGAAAAATAATTTCATTGTACCGTCTGACTTGCCTTTGCAGTTACTGAGCCAATTGAAAGGCTTCATACACATATAACTTTCTTCAATACATATATTTTAGTTAATTACAAATTTTAGTAGCACCCTCTTTCTCGCTCCTCCCCAACTCCCTCCTCGCCTCACTTTTGTCCACCATTACGTAAAACCTGATTTCAATATCATCAGCAATTGACGGTTAAATGTTTTTCCGAATGTCAAAACCATAAACAACACCCGGTGTGACCACAGAGTTCAGCTGCTTATAACGCCCATATGAAACCACATCAACGTCAACTAAATCATCATCATTACCATGATGATGGTGATGATGATGATGTTGATGAGCAGCGCTTGGTTGTCAGGCCACGTAGCCATAAATGAATCTGTCACATTATTTCGGCAATGATGTTGACAACAGCAACAGCAAGAACAACAACAACAACAACAGCGACATCGACTACCGAAAAATCCCCGTTCGTGCAATATTTATCATGTCACATCATATTTTTCTGGCATTTGTACGTCACAGCATCCAGCAGCCCATTTCCAACGAAAACGTCGAACAAGAAAATGCACATAGCGAAAGAAATGTAATTCTTAAATAAAAGATATAAAAAATGAAAATAAAATATTTTTCAAATAATAATTAATATAAGATAAAATGTGTATAATTAATTAATTAATAAATATTCATCAAATATTTTCCAATCATTTTTCTAGTTCACAATGGATTTGGCTTATTTAGTTAAATTATGCAAATAAATTCTTGCACAGATTTTCATCTTGGGTTTGAGCTTAAAAAAAAACTTCTTTATTTATACACAATAAATAAATAAAATCTCAAAATTCAAAGAGTTAAAAAATACATTTTTAATGCAATAGAAATGGCTTGCTGAAAATATTTGCAAACATTTAAAATATTTAGGTTTATAGATATTTATTTAAAATTAATAGCTTTTCAATTTTATTTAAATAACGAAATATTATACAAATCTCAAAGAAAGCAAAGACTTAATAAAAACATTTTTTATTATATAGAACATTTTGCTTTACAATATTTTTAAATATTAAGGTTTATAGATATTCATTTTAAAATAATATATTTGTATCTGAAAGTTGACTTCTGTATGATAAACGAAAAGCGTTTAAAATATATAAATAAATAAAATTACATTTTTTTTAATTAAATAAACTACCTAAAAAAAACCGAGAAAACTAAAAATTATAATTAAAATTCAATTGTCATCAATATAAAATTATAATAAAATGAAATCAACGTCAAAACAAAATAAAATGAATAAATACTTATATTATCTATATATAAAAATAGATAATGAAGAAAAATACAACAAATAAATAAATAAATAGAACTAAAATTAAATTATAGTAAAAATAAAAATAAATTAATAAATAAAAGGAATAAATCCTAATATTCTTGATATATGAAAAGTTGATAATGAATAAAAATACAACAAAATGAAAATAAAATAAAAGTAAAAGTAAAATTAAAATGAATTAATAAATAAATAATTAAATATAAATATCACCTAAGCTAAAATTGTATAAATTAGATTAAAAATATATCTATAAAAAATGTAGGCGTATAAAAAAAGTAAATATTTTAAGTAAAGTATCAGATTGTTTATTCATAGAATGTTAAGACATTTTATTCTGGCTATTGGCTATTAGCTAGGCTAGCATTTCTCTCAGTGTTAAGCCACCCCCGCTGCAATCCGCTAACTCCCTTAAGCAGCTGATAACATTTTTCACACACGCAGCAGCAACAACAACAACAACAACAGCAAGAACAACAGCAGCAGTAGCGACAGCAGCAATCACAACCCCTTCGCTGGGCAAACGAGGTGGGCGTTGCGGGTTGTTGGATGGTACAGGCGTTGCCACTGCCATCAATTGCAGTCATCAACCACCGCCGGCTGGGCTGCCAACCCGCAGCCACCTCGCCCACTGCCTCCTGCGCTCGTGCTCCTTCCCCTTTGCCTGTTCATTGAATTTTCTGCTGATTTCATTTCGACTTCTTTTGCTCCGCTGGGAGCAACTTTTGAGACTGTAGCTGAAGCTGATGAGGATGTTGATTGTTGTTGTAGTTGTTGTTGCTGCTGTTGGTTGCGTCTGTTTTGGCTGTAAATATTTTTGGCAATTGTCGACGCTCGGCACGGCGCCCTGCCTCAGCGAGAGCAAATTAATGATGCTTTTCCCCGCTTTCCCGCTAGCTGAAAGCGAAAATTCCAGCCAAACGGCAATTGCTTATAAATTAAATGACGTTGTTGTTGTTCTTGTTGTTGCTGCTGTTGCTTTACCCCGTTTTTATCACACTATTTAGCCTTATATATTAACACTTTCGCTGACTGGTAGCTGAATGTGCGTGTGTGGGGGGTGGGGTGGGGATGGGGTAGGGCGTTGATGCTGTGCTGTTTATGTTGATGAAGACATTAAATTTAAATTTACGTTTTGTTGTTTTGCCATTTGCATTTCATTTGAAATTATGTTGTCAGGCTTTAAGTGCTCGATTTAAATTTCCGTTAAAGGTCAAAGTAGGTCAACTATTCAGATAGATTGACAAAATAATGTAAAAGTAAACTAAAGACTATAGAAATATGTAAATGAGGAAGTGGAAAACTTGAATTATTTTATATAAATAATTTATAAATTAAAAAAAATAATATTTATAAATAAATAAAAATAATAATTAACAATAATATTTTAAATAAAATATTTATTGAATATAAATAATATATATTTTATGTAAATATTTCAAATACTAATTGTTTATTTATTTAACATTAATAATATTTATTTTAATCAAATAAATAAATATTTATTTAACGTAAATAAATAAATAAATACTTTAAATAGGAATTAAATATATATATATATTTTTAATATTTAAATTACGAATCTTTATGACATACAAGTGTTTAAATATGATCATTACGATAAACCATAGGAATTCCCATATCAAACTAAAATTTCGAGTCAATTAATAATACTTTTTAATTTCTTCCTTTTCTTTGTATGTTCTTCAATGATCTTTTACTTTTACAACATGGGAATTTACTCATTATTTAAAAAGAGTATTTTTTTTTTTTTTTTTTTAAGCTGGTATTTCATTTATTAATTGTAAAAGTTCTGGAATTTCGGATAATGAATTGAAAATTAAATTAAACTAATAATAATAAAATTGTTAATATATATGTATAAAAAATAAAATAAAACTTTTTAAAATTCCTTAAAGAAGAGAAAATAATTATCTAATTGTTTTCTGCTAGTGTCCTCTTTAATTCATTCTTTTGTTTAAGGATTTGTTCCTCTTTTGCTCTCTCTCGCTCCCTGTCCATCCCGTTACACGCTTTTCTCGCTACACTTGCTTATTTATCTCTTTTGCTAGCTATCTCTCTCTCTCTCTCTCTCTCATTTCTCTCATTTCTCTCATTTCTCTCTCTCTCTCTCTCTCCTGCTATATATATATATATCTCGCTATCTCTCTCTATCTCTCTATCTTTCAAATTTACTTCCCCCATATCTCCTTACATTTCCCTGTCTCCTCTCTTGCTCTCTTTCCTGATCTCTTACACTCCCTTGATCTCTATTCACCCACACTCCTCTTTCCGATCCTTTAGATTATCCCAACATATTTGCTGCCAAGAACTAACTTTAATTAAATTGCATAATATTTACGCTGAATCCAAGCAACTTTTAAGTGGAGTATGCTCGAATACTTTGAACTTAAGATGTTGTGCAGCGAAGGCTTTGGTTGGTGTTATGAACTGAATTCTGTTTCATGAATAAAAGAAGTTAAAATGCGGCTAGAACTTTGAGCATTTCATCCATCAACACCTGCAGTGAAATCCGAAATCAAGCCCAGGCGAGGGCAGTCAACAAGCCGTTACAGAGTGCAGCTGGAGCAGTGGAGAATGTGAGAATGAGCGAGAGAGAGAGGGAGAGGGCCTGTGTGAGAGAGAGAGGGAATTTATATAGAGGGTAGCATAGCGAGCCGCACTTAATCCAAGGACCAGCTGCCCAAGTACCGCAAGTTGTCGTCCTTCTACTTCTACTTCTTCTGCTGCTGCTGCTGCTGCTGCTTCGTCTTCTTCATCTTCTTCATCTTGTTCTTCTGCTGGGTCCTTCTGGCAACACTCTCAATTAAAATGTCCTCGCTTGGTAAGCGTAAACGTTCAAGAGGCCATGAAAACTCCTTATTACACACAGTGTCAGCGCTTGCCCCAAGCCAAGGAAGCAACAACACCACCATCAGCATCCGTACATGGAACATGGCGGTCTGGCCAGCCCCTGTTGCCCAGCCCACCCCTTGGGTGGGCCAGCACCTACTACGTGTTAATAACGCGAAATGCGCTGGTAAAAAATTTTTGTATTTTCAAGTACGCACTTGAGAGTGCCATACGCCTCACTGCCCCGACCCAGGGCCACGAATGTGGCAAAGCAGTCGAGCAGCCGTCGCCTTGCTCCCCCTCTACACTCTGCAACCACACAACTACTTGAAATACAAAACGCGCCACAGAAAATCATTTTAGCGCGCTGGCAACACTGCTCGGACGACGGGCACAGGTCGTCGGTTCCAAAAACGTCAACTGTGAAACACTTTAAAAATGTATTTTTTTTTTTCGGTTTTATTTCCTTTCTCTTATCTCTAGCTGGCGCTGAGAAATTTGAAACACTTCAAATATTTGGGCTCAAGCAAAGCGATGGCAAAGTGTTTGGACAACTTGTCGCCAGCATTAAAAAAAATATATATATATAAACAAGTAAGAAGGCTCTAGTCGAGACGGCTCGACTACGAGATACCCTGAACCCAGATGTGATACTCTTTTTCTTTACGCACGTATAAGCACGCGCTCTGCTAACCGCGCAGTTGCTCTTGTATCTTCGAAAATCAAATAGAAAAGAATAAATAATAATAAAAAAGAAAGAAATAATAAAAAAAATAAAAATAAAAATAATAAATTATGAAGGGCTTAGGCGAGGCTAGAACCTCCGACACCCTAACATTCGTTGCATCTGTCTAGCCATCTACACCACGGCTCACTTGAACGGCAGAGTAGCTAAAACGAATGAAATTCGCCATATACGAAAGAAACACTAAAGCAGTGGCTGAAAATACAAATACAATTCAAAGACAATTCTAACGGAATTCAAAAACAATTGTGATTCTTAGAATATACACGCATAGCAACATAGAAAACAGCCCAAGACTTTTTGTGTGTATACATACATACATACATATGTGCACACGCATACGAAAATTGATTTGCATTACTCAACGTTGCTTGCATTTCCATTGTTATTTTAATTGTTTTAAAATTTTTTAAATATATAATGGAATGTAATGAGAGTTCAGCATATGATATACATACATATTCTATTTAACATTTTAGGTTTTTTTTAGAAATCATAACTCTTTTACAATTAGCTTTACATGCACAAATATGTACATATGTATGTATGTATGATTGCAGCCACACGCTGATCTACGCTTGCACACATATACATACATACATATGTATGTATGTATGTATGTATGTATGTGCGCCCGCAATGCGTCTTGCTGTATCGCTGCCTTGCTTGCTGCGCCACATGGGTTTTGAATAGAAAACTTTATGAACTAATAATTCTGTTTCTAGATGGACAATCATATTGATATGTTCAGATTAAGATTATGATATTCATATCTATATGCCAAACCAAACTGTATGTCTCTAGTATTTGAAATGCATTTTTTACATATTTGGGGGTGGTGGGGCTAATTGGGGACCGGAATCCACAATCTGACAAAAACCGAAATTGTATTAAATTAGTATCTATATATATGCAGAAGACTTGGAGACTCTAACTCTAAAGATGAATTAGCTAGAATTTTATAACTGGTTCCCGATAAATTCGTTTATCGATAACTTGCCAAATATACAAGTTATCGAATTTCTGAAACAAACTCGTACTGCGCGTGCAATATACGAACCTAACACAAAAAGAATGAACTCTCTAGCTTTTGTATCTTCGGAAATCGACGCGTTCAAACATACGGACAGACGGACAGACGGACAGACGGACGGACAGACAGACGGACATGGCTATATCAACTTTTCTCGTCACCCTGATCAAGAATATATATACTTTATGGGGTCTGCCACGCCTCCTTCTGCCTGTTACATACTTTTAACAAAACCATTATACCCTGATTTCCCATTTTCAATGGGCTCAGGGTATAAAAATGAAACCAAAATGAGCCAACATGAGAAATTTTAAACCCAAACGTCAGCTGTGCCACTTAAAATATATATAATCTACAACCCCCTCTTCACCCTCTCTCCCACTGTGTCTTCTCGCACTGTTTACATTTGCCATATTGACTTGAAATAGAAATAACAAACTTTTAAGTATTTGCACAACATACAAACCCCAACGCCCACCACAATCACCCTCACTCCCTCCTTCGTTTCAGCCCTTACCCACCCACACAGACATTCTAGAGCCAACTTCCGCTTAGAGTTTTGCCAGAAACATGTGTCTCACTTTTCAGTTTCTCATGTCTGTCCGTGTGAGCTTTGCCCCAACTTTGATGCTGCTCGGGGCAATAAACGTCAGACATCCTTTTGTATATTGACACCTGCAAGAGGCGGGCTTCTTTGGCCCGCGCGAAAAGTCAACTTGGCAACATTTGGCTGCGAAGCGCAGGTGTGGGCGAGCCTTGACTATGGCCGCTATATTCGACAGGATGTATTTTGGAATTTTTATTGCTTTCAAAAAGTTTGACACATTCACGACAAATCGCTAAAATGTTCTTTGCGACAGATATTGAAGTTTTTAATATTGGCGATATATTTGATAAGGAATTTGATAGAGCATCGATTGGAAAGCGGGAAAGACTTTTGTATATTAGCATGGATATGTGATAATGTATATGGAATTGCTTATGCATAAGCTGACTGGAAATTAATATTTTAAAATTTTTTTTTCGGTAGATAATATTTTTTAGGAATAATATGAAAATTACTTATGCTAACCAGTGTAAACTTTTGTATGGATATATGATATTGTATAAAGAATTTATTTATGCATTGACTAGGCGTGAAATTAATATTTTTTTACGGATACAGATTTAAATGGATAAGATGAAAAAATACTTTTTTTTAATTATTTAAAATTAAATTTTAATACTTAGTTAATTTCAATATATATTAAATATTCAAATTTTTATTTTTACTACTTGCCATTATATTTCACAATATTTTTTATATTTAAAATTTAATTTTTATATTTAATATAAATATAAATAATATATTCAAAATTTAAGTTTTAATACTTATATATATTTTATATATTTTAATATGTTTAATATATTTAAAATTAAAAATAAGAAAATTATTATATTAATATATTTGAATATTTATAATTTAATCTATAGTGTAGCTGCTATATAAATCACCGATTCAGAACTTTATTTTTATGCGTAATTATGTCAAAGACTTATTTGATTTACATGAAAAACATAATAATAACATAAATTTAAAGAAATGTTAAGTAACATTATGTTATTAACAATAACATTATCTTAAATAACTATTAAGTAACATTATGTTATTAAGAGTAACATTAGTTTGTGGAACTGATACTTCCAAAAAATGAAATGAAATTCGTGGCGGTGAACGAGGTTTGCCAGCGATCGGGTCGCTACGAACGAGCGTTGCAAAAATGAGCCGAACGAAAACGAAGAGACACGAGTTTTAATTCAGCACATGAAAAAAGAAGAGACTAAACAAAATTACGATTAGCTGCGCTCTGAGCGTGATTAAATAGGAGAGTGTAAAATAGAGTTAGAAGGGCCTACCAGGTATGCATCGAAGGCAGCCCTCGCTTGAGCCGAAGAGTGCCATTTGCATTAGTATTCGGCATTTGGCGTGAGTTTAATTTGAGTAGGATTGTCTCTCTTCCCTTACTCATTCTTGCAGCATTCGCTGTGCGCTTCCTGCTGCTCCGCTAATAAGGTATGAAATTCATTGCTGAAATCAAAACCAATCAGATGAACTTTTTTTGGTGTATTAACCACAGAAATTAAATATTTAGCATTTGAAGAAAGGATATTCGTTATTGATAAGATAAGATACATAAATATTTTATTAATGGATAATATACATACATAAACATTTTACTAAAGCTTATAAGTACTTGTTTAAGCCTATCTCTTTTGCAACTGCTTTCTTCAATTCTTCAATATAAAATTGGGTTTATATCGTTCTTTACTTAAATTATTTTCGCAGCAATGCTATGGCAATTCTTCGCATAAAATTACATGTTAAAATTATTTTCTTTTCTTCTTCTTCGACTTAAGCCTTTTTTTTGATCGCCATATTATCGCCAATTGATACATCTGTATGTATCGATAGTAGTGCTATTCCATATAATCTATTATTGGCTCACTACAGAATATAGAGTAATTTAGTCAAGTCATGAGTAACTCTTAGAATTCATGAGTAACTCGAACAACTCATGACAAACTCATGAGTAAGCTAGTGAACATAATGAGAAACTCACTGAACTCATTAATAACTCAAAGAACTCCATGAGAACTCAGAGAACTCATGAATAACTCAGAGAACTTAATGAGTAACTCAGAGAACTCAATGAGTAACTCAATGAACTTATTAATAACTCAGAGAACTCAATGAGAACTTATGAATAAGTCAGAGTACTCAATGAGTATCTCAGAGAACTAAATTAGTAACTCAGAGAACTTACGAATAACTCAACGAACTCAATGAGAACTCATGAAGAAAACATGAATAACTCAGAGAACTCAATGAGTAACTCAGAGAGCTTACGAATAACTTAGAGTACTCAATGAATAACTCGAAGAACTCAATGAGTAACTCACTGAACTAATTAATAGCTCGGAGAACTCAATGAGAACTCATGAATAACTCAGACTACTCAATGAGTAACTAAGAGAACTTACAAATAACTCAGAGTACTCAATGAGGATCTCAGAGAACTAAATGAATAACTCACATAATTCAATGACTAACTCGGAGACCTCAATGAGTAACGCCGCATGTTTCAATTTGCTTATTTTAAATCGGAACAGGATAACTTATATAAATATATAACTAATTTATATATTTACTTAATGGTTTCTCGCATAATTTAAAGACTTCTGAAATAAAATTAAATTTAATTTTGGTGAACTAAGAATTCCCTTTCTGCATTTTAAATACTCATAATTAACTTCAATTGCGAATCTAATTTCAATTATACAAAAAAAAAAAATCCCTTATTATATAAAATATTCCACTGCAGACCTCCCCCTCCCCTCTAGGTACGCCGTGGTCATTGAGAACATGTTTTCGGCCTTATCTGAAGCATTGACAACACGAGTGCAAACATGCCAAGCAAATGTCTGAGTAGAAAGCTGTTCGACTAATAGAATTAAACTGATAGCTAAATCAAACATTTAACACGCAGGCCTGCACACATGTCACAACCAATGCCCCATACGCCATGAAGGAGATGAAGTCGAAGCAGAGGAAGCAGAAGAAACTGAAGAAGGCTAAAGAACTGGCCATGCGCCCAATTGCCACCCCCTTTGCTGTTGCCTTTGCTGCTTTTTTTTTCAGCTGCAACTCGAAACTGAAAACTTATGTCAGTGGCACGCGTCGGCGGCACGTGACTTTAACATGAAAATCACGCGCAAGATCAACGCCAAAGGGACATTTTTTTTTTTGGGTAAGAAGAACGTGGCGACAGAGGGAGAGGAGAGGGAGTGTGAGTGGGTGTGGAAGGGAGCGCTGGCACTCACTCAATGCGGGCGACGTCTCGCAGATGCTTTTAAATTTAAATCGAATCAAATTGATTTGCAGCCAACTGCCAATGGCCCAAGGCCCCCCGATGGTGCTCCGCTCTTTGCTTAATTTCGGTGGCAATGTCAATAGGCACGCCCATTGAAGGCTTTTGGCTATGGACAAGGCCTCTTGCAACTGTAGCCAGTGGCTTATTTGCTCGCCAACGAATCCCACTCACCCATACACGCTTTGTTTAGCCATTTGACAAGTGTTTTGACAATATTTATTGAGCCGACCTTACACGAACCATGCCACACCACGCCATCCCCCCACATTCACTTTAGCCTCCCGCGCCCACGCCATCCATGGTAATTTGATTTGCGTCGCGCTCTGTTTGAATGCTGTGGACACGTTTCTGCCTAATGGAGTTGCTCGAGTGGCGTGAATTTCAATTAAATTAAATCAAAATGTTGCATTTTTTATTAAGTCCATTAACACGATGCCGGTGAAGGGTTTACAGCCCTCTCTAGTTAGGACAAATTAAGTTAGCTGCTGGGATCTTAATATGCATAAAGAAGTGGGTGCCTACACACTTGACGAACCACTTGCACCACCACCACCACCATCATCCAGCCCAGCAGCACTTCAGCCAAGTGCTGATAGCGCCCCGGGTGGCAATTCCACAAGCATCTAACTGTATCTCTAGATACATGTATATATATAAATTCTCTCTTTTTTTTCCTTTTTTTATTTAATGAACATCAAATCAAATTTGCATTCACATCGGCGACATGCATACAAAAATGTCGTTCATTAAATGTAACATACGCATCTTTTTTTTATTTTTCACATTTTTCCTTTTTTTGAGTAGAGCGTGCAGAGACTACAAAATGTTGCAAGCAAAGATGTTGACGAATAAGTCCGAATAATGCGTACAATTTCAATTAAATAAGAAAAGAATTTAAGAATTTTATGTAAAATAGGTTTGATAAATGTACATAAATTAGATTTACTTTGGAATAGCCAGAAAGCTAAGCAAAACAATTCGTATAATATTAAATATTGAATAAGTAAATAAAAAAAAATAAATAAATAAATAAATATTTTTTGCCAAAAATAAGCGAGTTTAGTTATTTTTTCATTTTATTTTTTCATTATAAAAATTTCATTTTAAATTTTTTAGATTTAGTTGAATATGTTATGAATTTAATTATTTAAAATTTTTTTAAATATATTTAAAAAAAAAAACGTTTCTCGTTGAAGAACTAATCGATTGCTCTCTGAATTTTTTCTCAAAGCGTGCGAAATTATTTGTTGGATATAGAGTTTAACGCAGCGGTTTCAAGAACTTATTTATTGTCGACCGTATACATCACAGATGTGCTTAAGACTAGTGTAAGAAATTATAAGTGTGACCAGATATTCGGTTTACAAGTGTTGCCACAAAGTTATACATAATTCAACATTATTATTATTAATTAATATTAATTGCAATACATATGCACTATAAATATTATATAAAAATTATAAATGGAAATAAATAATGAATAAAAAAATATAAAAACAAAACAAATTAAATGATGAATACCAAAAATAGTCATTTCAGTACTTAAGTATAAAATAGTATAAATATATATTAAGAAAAAAAAATTGAAAACATTTTTAAAAATATTTATTATATTTTTTTATATTAAAGAAAAATATCATATATTTATACTACATTATTTTACTTTAAATTATTTATATTAAATTATTTATATGAATGATGAATACCAAAAATAGTCATTTCAGTACTTAAGTATAAAATAGTATAAATATATATTAAGAAAAAAAAATTGAAAACATTTTTAAAAATATTTATTATATTTTTTTATATTAAAGAAAAATATCATATATTTATACTACATTATTTTACTTTAAATTATTTATATTAAATTATTTATATGAAATTACTTATATAAATATAGAAAAAATATATTATATTATATGTTTACTTAACAACGAATTCTCGTAGTCGCCTACTTCTATCACCAAACGTCTTTCGTACTCAACCGTCTCTGATTAAGTGCCCTTTTTCAGCTATCCTGTCAAACTGCCTCTTGGTTGCATATTCTCGTTCATCAAAATATCGTAGCAACTCGGTGCGATGGACATAAGTAGCCCTCTCGCTCTCACTCTCTCACCACGTTCAGCAAAAGCTATAGTTATCTCGTTCCTAATGACAATACATTCTTTAATTGTCACTAAAATGCTAAGTCATTTGATTAGCGCTGGTTGTCAGTTTCTCTTTAATACTACTGCAATAGTCAATCACAACTTTTGATATCACACTGATACGACATATATATTTTTAAGTATATAGTAATATATATTATAATATCTAAGCATATATTATATACCTAATCATAAAATAGCAAAATTCAAGAATCTAAATTTATGCAACCTGAAGTATTTACACATTTACTCTTAAACAAGTGGAAAAAAAAAAATTCTGAATTAAAACCGAATAACAACAGCGAACAGAAGCAAAAAAAAATAAATAAATAAAATAAAGAATTTAATTGCACATGAAACATATGCGCCGAGGGCCATGAACCGTACAAACTGTAAGCCACCCACATAGAAATCCTTTAAAAGCCAAAAATCAACAGGGCAATGGACCAAATTGAAGAAACAACAGTTAGAACCGGAACTGAATGTATGTGGGGGAGTATAGGGGCGGCTGCACCCTTAGAGTAAACAAAGCCAAAATGCTTAAGTAATTCAATTTGGCCAACTTAGTGCCACAAGTTACCACCGGAGGGTTAACAAGACGACTTCATATTTTGTTATTGTTTGGAAGCTTTTTTTTTTTAAGTTGACCCAAAATTAAATTGCATAACGAAATTTTTCATTGTCGCCGTTTGAGTCACATTTTTGCCTGGGGTGCTCAGGAACTTCTATGACTCTGCATCTTCAAGGATCTCCAGATGGAAAATATGTTTTCTTCCGATTTTTGAATTCACATACAATTTCAGAGTTCTTGCTTGATAACTGTGGAGGATACAGCATAATTAATAATATAGTTTTAAGATTTATTTTAATTTTATATATTTTGTCTTATTTTTTATTTAGTTTTAAAGATTTATTTTTTAAAGCTGCTTGTTATTAATTAGGAATTTTCATATTATAAAGTAATTTAAATTAGAATTAAATATATTCAACAAAAATAAAATAAATAAATCTAAAAATATATTATATTTATATCTTGCACAAAAAATAATTAATAAATTTTATTTTTAAATCTCAAATATATATATTTTAAAATAAATAAAAATATGATACGTATAATATAGATTTTTTTAACGTTAATTTTATTTATTTTTTATATATATTATATTTTTAGAGATTTTTGTTTTGTTTTTGGTTTATACAGTGGCACAAGTATTTTTATTTTTTCATTTTTAAATTTTTTAAAATTTTAAATAAAAATGAAAATGTTAAGTAATTATGTTTTTTAATGCACTTCAATATTAAGGCGTGGACTTTCTCCCTCTAATTTTCTATGCTCTCCACTCTCAATTCGAGTTAAATTTCTGAGCCTTAACTTGACATCTGTGGAAGATAAATCTTTTTTTTTTATTCTATAGTATATTTATGTAGATTTAATTTATATATTTAAATCTTAATATCATATTTGATAATTACGCAATATATTTCATATTTATATAAATTTTAAATAATCAAGGGAAACATACTTATTCACATTGATATTAATGCATGCTCTGCCTACCACTTCCTCTTTGCTCTCAATGCCAACCACTTGAGTAACTCATTAACAGGTATCGTGCAACTGGTGTGGTCAGAAAGGATAAGCAACAGCAGCAGAGCAGCAACGTTCCATGACGAGTTGAGTTAAGTTGACTCGAGTCGAGTTGAATTCTCATTGTTGCATATTCATTAAGAAATGCGGCACTTTAACGGCATGTGTGAAAATGAGAAGCCCAACAGCGTGCGTCTGTGTGTGTTTGCATGTGTGTGTGCGAGTAGGGGGCGCTTTGAGTGGCAATTAAACAATGCAAATATGTTGTGCAGTGGTGGGCGGCAGGTGGCGCCAGCTGCTCATGTGCTTGTTGTTGCTACAATTACGAGAGGCAAGCACTGGCCATTAATCTGACAGGTAATTGCAATTAAACGAGAACAATAAGACAAGTCGCTGCTGAAAAGAGCGTCGCAGATATCGAGACACTCGAGCCGAGTCTTGTAATTAAGATATTGCGAATGACAATGAAATCCAGCTAAGTGCAAATTCCGGACAAAGTGTCTATATATAATGAGTTACACATTACCGTCGCCATGCTCTTAATTAATGAGTATTTCAAATTTCACTCTATACAGTTTTAAATTTTGCGCATTGCTGCTCATGTTGAATTGCTCAGTGCTATATCACTCCAATTGCCACAGTAAGCAATCTTTATCTGTATAGGTGTCAGCTCTGTAACAACGTACCATTTTGAGCATAACATTTATTTAACAGTAGTGTTATGCGAATTTTAAATATATTTAATTTCATAATTCACAAGCATCGGAAAAGTAATTAATTTTTTTTTTACACATGTGCTTTTAAATTTGTAATCAAAGTCAACTACGAAACTACATTTCTAAACAAGAAATAAATTAAAATTCGGTTTGCGAGCAACCGTGAGCGCGTCGAATTTGAATTTAACAGAACAGCTGAAACTTTATTTACATAAATTGTTCTATTCGATATATTGTGGCGGCTAAGCGATAAAAAAGGGTCAGTGCCATTCTGCTGTTAACGTGTGACAAGAAGCTCAGTGCTACGCGAAAATCAAAGCGAAAAGTAGTAGATTTTTGTGTGTGTGCAAAACAAAACCTGCGGCTCGATTAAAACAAAACCGAAAAAGAAACACAAACACGCTAATCGAGGCAATGTAGTTCAAATTTGTTAAAATATGTGTAATAAGCGTGACAAGTAGAAACGACCGCCGTTTAGATAATGCCCAACAAAATGGTTAAAATATTCTTCAGGTAAATAGCTAAGTGAGAACGAACAGCAGCAGCAGCAAGAACAAGAACAACATACGAAAACATAAAGCAGCAACAACAAAGGGAGCGAGAGACACTGAAAGTGAGATAGCGAGTCAGCGGCGCTGCTCACTTGCTGCGCTGCGTTTTTATTTTTATGAATGACGTAAGCGCGCACCGCTCTGTGCCATACAACGGCGCTAAAAAACGACAAAAACAACTTTCCTTTGTGTGTGTTTGGTATTGTTGTTGTTATTGCTGCTGCGTGTTGTTATTGTTATTGCTATTAAAAGTATTGTTGTTGGCTTTGCCAAAAAAGCAAAAAGGCAGCCCTCATACACCGTATGTTGTATTTATGCATGTATGGGTGCTTACTTGTGGGAGAGCTCCCCACACACACACACACACACTCACACAAAAAGTAGCGTCGTTGGCTTTTTTTCTTGGAAAACGTGCTCGGCCCCAGAGCGAGTAAGCTAAAGAGAGGAGCACAGAGAGCGAGTGCTCCAATGGCTTTGCTTTTGGTGGTCACACACACACTCTCTCACTCTCTCTCTCTCTCTTATTATTTTTACAATAACATTAATTCTTTTTTTGGTCAATGACCTAAGCAACGCTCTTTGCTCCGTTAGCTTAGCTTTTTTTCTCGCATTTTGCTTTTTGCAGTATTTTTTGAAGGAAATTGCTAAAAGTTTTTTATTATTGTTTATGCCAATTTCGCTAGAGGTCCGTTAGTTTTAGCCAGAGCGCAGACCTTGATTGGTTTCGTTTTTGACCGCGTCTCTGGAATAAGTCAAAAATTAAAAAAAAATAGGCGCTGTCAGCATTCAAGGCAAACTCTGATGATAATGATAAATTGAAAACATAAAATTGTTGAGAAATGTGTTAAATATTTAACCAAATCGAACTTTTATTGAATCAATTTGCAATTAAAATTACCTTTGAATTTTCCTTTAACTGTATCAAAGTCCTTGGCTCTTCGTGTAAACTTTGAGAAATCTGTTTAACAGAATTTATTATTATTATTCATGGCATTGATAAAAGTACGTAAAATCTTGTCTTGAAAATTTGTAGACAACAAAAAACGCTGAACACTTTTATATTATAAATATAATGTTCAAATTAAAAAATAAATAAATAAAAATTAATAAATATAAAAATAATAAAAAATAATAATAATAATAATAAAAAATTAAAAATCAAAATAAAGATTCAACTATATAATATATATTTTTGAGATTAATAATTACATAAAATAATAATAAACATATTAAAACAAATAAATTTATAAAAAAAAAAAACAGTAAATAAAACTCCTAAAATTGTTTTTGCATTGAATATAAATTTGCAATAATTAATAATAAATATTTATGTACATTAATAAAAAAATATATATAAATTATTATGAATTATGCTTTAGAAAAAAAATAATAATAAAATAAAACAAGTAAATCAGTAGATTAAAGATATATTTCATTTTAATATATATAAATGTAAAAATAAAATAAATAAAAATAGAACAATATTTGTAAGGGGCTAAACGAATGAACATTCTAATTTAGGTAACTAAATAAAAAATTAAATAGCTAAATAAGAACGAGCAGCAGCAGCAGCAAGAACAATTTAAAAAAAAAAAAAAGGAAAAATATAAATTATAATTATTTTAATTGGAATGACAGCAATATTTTTTGGCAAAGCAGCTAGAGCAATTTTTTTTTACTTGATGAAAAATTAGTTTAAAAATTCATTATACAAAAACATAGAAATCTACTTAAGAGATTTATTAAAAAGAATTTATAAATAATTCAACTCAGCATTTATATACATATTTATATGACTGAAATATTATATAAGAAGTGATAAAATCTGCAATTAATTCCAGAAAAAATTACTATAATCTTTAGCGTTAATTATTATATATTAATTATATTTACTTCTGGTATGACATCAGGCAATGTCAATTACAAATGGCAATCCGTCATATTTTAGCCATATATGTAGCTATATCTATATCTATCTGAATTGCAATGCCAGACACGAGCAGAAAGTGCACTATGCCCCCAATAATTTATCATTGTCCACTTCGACTCATCCGCAAAAGGCGATGCATTGTTCTTATTAATAATATTAGTTGACAATAATCCAATTTTGCACTTAAATGATTAACGCGGAAATACAGCGACAAGCGATAATAAAATAGTAAATAAATTGTTGTCAAAAAAGTACACAACAACAATTCATTAATAAACATCAGCAACAACAGAAAACTTCTAGTTAATAGACTGTCTTCTGCTTAAAAAGATTGAATAAATATTTTTCTGTTATCTTATTAACAACAATTACGTAGAAAATTAAAAACAACTGCGCAATCTCAGTCGTTATAACCAGAAAAAAATGATTATAAACAAAAATTAAAGAGATAAAATATCAAAATATTTGCTCAAAATGTAATGTTATGAAATTTCAACTGAAGGTCTTGAGAAAGAAATAGTCTGTTGAGTCGGGAGTGCTCGACTCGCCGAATTTTTTGAAGAAGTTTTGTTATATATATATAAAATAATATTAATAATAGATATTATAACAAATAAATAATGTTATTTTAAAATAATAATATGGATTAGTATTATCATATTAATAATTAAATAAAATAATAGAAGAAATATCTCACAAAATAAATTTCCTAATTTGACAACTTCAAAGGTATCAAATGCTCTGCTATAAACGCTCAATGCTCTCAGGCTTTTGTTTATGGTTATTCTTGTGCCTAAGCTGGCTTGAGTTCCCTCTCACTCGCGCACAAGTGAAGTGCTGAGAGTGAGAGAGCTTTATGGCACTGTAATGCTCTCTGCAGCAGCAGCTCATTTTAATAATTAAATAAAGTAATAGAAGAAATATCTCACAAAATGAATTTCCTAATTTGACAACTTCAAAGGTATCAATGCTCTGCTATAAATGCTCAATGCTCTCAGGCTTTTGTTTATGGTTATTCTTGTCCTAAGCTGGCTTGAGTTCCCTCTCGCTCGCGCACAAGTGAAGTGCTGAGAGTGAGAGAGCTTTATGGCACTGTAATGCTCTCTGCAGCAGCAGCAGCTCCCTCTGCTTCTTCTTCTATGCTGAGCGGAAACAAGGCGAAAATAATAAATTGCATGCAATTACAATAACAATTATTGAGGAAAAAATAAAAAGGCTGCAAGGAAGAGGAAGGCGACAGCGGTAATTGAGTGCGAGTGAAAAGCAATTAAAAGGCGAAACGGAAATAAAAACGTGTGTAAGCAACAAAAATGGCAAAGCGCTGGCCATAAATGCCTGAAGGTCGTTTGTGTTTGCGCGCGATAAATTTGTATTTCATTTTTGGCTGGCGTCTCGCATGCGCCTCTTTTCTGCTCCTTCTTCTCGTCTCTTTAAAAATTCTTTTTTCATTTTTTTTAAAGTAAATATCACACATACGCCTATGCAAATATGGCATAAAATTTTTCGTTGTTATATTTATTTTGATTGTTTTCAGTGGTTTCTTTTTATCTGCGCCCTAGCTATTCGAAACTTATCGCTATTCACACACATGTCCACAAATATATGCACATATGTCCATTTGCGGTTTACTTGATTGAATTGTCATGAAATATGCGCATAAAATAAGCGACCAGCACTTATCACAAGTCAAACAACGAATGAAAAAACAAGTAAAACTATATACAATTTAAATATCTAGGCTATAGAATGTGCGCAATGCCAGATTAAGACGACAAACCTTCCAAACGCATACAATCGCACAATTTGTCAATCAACTGGCAATCAAATGCCAATCAACTCATCAAACCTCGCACACACCCGAGCGGGCTCACCGTTCAGGTGCAAGAGAGACGGAGGGCGGGAGAGCCAGAGAGACAGAGTGAGAGAGGGAGGGTGGCGTAATGTATTTGTCATTTACTTTGGCGTGAGCAATTTGCAAATGTTTTCAACTATTTAGGTTTAACTTTGCTCTAATTTATACCCTACACTACATTTTGGTTGTTCCAATGGATTAGTTGGAATATGCAAAAATGTATATAATTTAATTCTTGAATATTTATGAAATGCTTAATAAAATTAATTAAAAATTTAAAAGAATATTTTGTTTTTGCAAATATTAATAACAATTGAATTTGAGTTACAATTTTTGTTGCATTTCTTTTTTTACTTTATAAATATTTTTTGAGTAATGCAAAATTATTATTAAATTAATTAAATATTTCGAAATATTTTTTTTAATGAATTAGAATTTTTTATTTATTTTTTAATAAATCATTCATAATTGGTAAATATTATACATTTTTTTTTTATTTGAATACTTAAAAACAAATTTTAAAAATAAATATAAATAGTAAATTAATCAATAATAAATAAATCAGTCAATCAATAATTCATAAATAAATACAAATTAATATTTCATTAATTTAATTTTTCTAAAAAATAAATAAATAAAAGCAGCATTATACTTTGATTTTCCATGGCTTCGGGATTGAAAAAAACAACTAATTTTTAACTATCTTTTGATTATAGTTAATTTTGCGTCTTTATTTCTTATTTTCCTAAACATTAAATTTCTCTCTAATCTACGAAAATTTGTTTTAAATGTTAGTAAATCTTTCATAAATATTTTTAAAAACTAAATCAATCCTACTTTAAATTTTAAAATTATTAATCAAGATTTACTTAAATTAATTAATTTATCATATACATATTTATTTTTAAAAACTTTAAAAATACCTTTAATATGATATATGATATTTGTGTAATTATATTTATCTTCATACATTGAAATGTTCTCATATACCTTAAATACCTTACTTTACCTACTGAGTCCAAGTGCCAAAATAAAAGAAAATAAAGCGAAAACAAAAAATAAATAAATAAATGGCGCAAAGCGCTAATCAAACGCCTAATTTCTTGCAAATTAGCTGACACGATTAAATGATAAACTCTGATCGAGTTTTAATGTACTGCGCAGTCAAGTGGAAATATTTTGATATTCGATATTACCGTTCATTAGCTGAATCATTCAATTTGATGGTGTGCAGAATAAATAATATAAATAAACTAATAATTCATATAAATATATAACTTTAGATAAACTTATAATTTATATAAATACATTTCCTTTTTTTATGTGTGAGGTGTAGCAGGAATATTATAAACATTAATGGAATCTTTCCCATTCAATTCAAGATTGTTTGACTTTGCTTAGGTTATCAGACTTTATTCACAATCCAGAAATATCTTTTTCGTCGCACAGTTAATATATCCAATTCATATTTCAATTTTCAATGAAGCTTATATTTTATCCGAAATAGTTTGAATTTAAAATATATGTTTTTGTTCTGTTTAGAATATTTCGTTCACAACATTTTTAATATTTATATGTTGTCCGCCAAATCATAAACATTACTTATTATCTTAGAAAAACCCACATATCCGACTTTATCTTAGTATATATATAGTTTATTTACTGCATGAATATAATGCAAACGAAATATTTTCCTTTCGAATATTTCGTTTGGATAAAAGATTTATGTTATCCGCAGACAATTTAAATATATACCAAATCTATAAGCGTTACTCGTTATAATAAACATATCTAAATTTAAATGAAATTTAAACATATTTTATTCCTGCAGAATATTTCGTTCAGATAAAACCCATTATAGTGAATATTTATGTTATCCGCAAGCAATTAAAATGTATGCCAAATCTATAAGCACCACTTGTTATCCGGATTTAAACGAATTCACAATTTGTAAGCTTTTTCTTAAATGTATTCACCTTATACACACACTCAGTTCATTCATTTTTGTTTAGTTTAGTTTTTTTTTTTTTTCGTGTCTTCAATAGATCATTAATAAACAAGAAAAAATAAAAAGCAAAAACAACCCACAATAAAATGGCATCATCGCAAAATGCTCATTTAAGGCGCGTACATGACAGCATCCACAATATCTCGAAAAATTATTTTGGCCCAAAACAAAAACATACATAAATATAAACTATATATATATGAGTGTGTTTATAGATATGGATATATAGCTAGATATATGATTTGCTTAGATGTGCGCAAATCTTTTTGAACTTTCGTATGGCACAAGTGCCAAGAGCAAACCCTGACATACATAATAATATTTAAAGCAACGCCCTCCTCACTATGCTAGCTTTTTGTTTAAAAAAATAGATATATATATACCTATATGCATACATATCGCTATATATCGTATGTATTCATTCACCTACACGCGCTCATAATCTCATTTCGAGCGGCGTCAATAAATTATTGTTTGTATTTAAATTTGGCATCTGGACTGTCATATATAGTATCTCATAGATACATTTATTTATTTATTTATATATATATATATATATATATAGGTTAGCCTGTCTTTCACACACGCCCACAAACAGCTGCTGACACTCAGATGAAATCATATATTTTTGCTAGCTGGCACGGAAATACCTTAGAATACAGCTCATATGCATATGAATTGATATGCGTACATAATTTACCTGTTTTGTGAGTCCTATTTAAGGAGCAGCTGTAGCCATGTTTTTTGCCCTCATACACAGCCCACTTGTAGGCCTTATCGCCGTAACTTATCTGACTCCGATTGTTACTCAACTAAATGGCTAATTTGTTGTTTTGTTTGCACAATCTAAAATACCAATGAGTAATCGCAATAATTTGTAATTAGGAGCAGTTCAAAGAGTTAGTCATAGCATAGAGCAGCGAAAGAGAGTAAAACAAAAACTATGATTCCACACTGATTATAATAACTTTCATTGTCGAGAGCCAGTCCAGACAGTTTGTTAGAAAATGCATATTGAAAATAAAAGAGAAAGCCATGCACAATGGGAAAAATTAAAATATTTAAGAGAAAAATAAAAAATGAGAATTTATTTAAAGATTTCTCAAATAAATAAATATATTTAATTTTTGATCATGCAAATAAAATAAAATATAATTTATATATAATAAAATAAAAAGAAAAATTTAATAATTAAAAATATATATTGACATCTTTATTTGAAAATAATATTTTATATAAATATATTTAAATATATGGATACATTTTAAAATGATTTGGATATATATCTCAAGTTTATATAATTTATATTTATTTATATAATTGAAAAGATATTTATCATTATTTAATATAATTAATTAATTAAATTTATTCAAATGTGATTCTAAAATTTTTTTTAAACGAATTATTTGTTTCATTTGGAGTACACCAATTTAAAATCAAATTTATGTGAAATATGACAAATTTTATTTATCTTCATATTTTTAAAATGTGTGTGTGTTTTTTTTTTTAATAAATTTAAATTTACTCTTATTTATTTATTTTGTTATATATATATAAATATTACATTTTCAATATTTTATAATAAATTTTAATTTTTTTGTCTTTTTGTTTTTTTTTTTTTATTAAAATTATTTACGACTTTTGCTGTACATTTGCTTATTTTACTACCACTGTGCGCTGCTTCCAAATTGTGTGAATTGCGGGCAGCGCTGGTTTGTTGCTATGAAACCCATTCGATCGAACGTACGATCGATATGCCAAATAGGAAACAAAAAAACATAATTTTTCATAAGTCGAAAGCAGCCCACGCGCTCTTTAAGCTGAGAGCAGAAAGCAGCGATCAGAGAGCTCGAGATGGACAGCATTTGATTGAATGTTTGTTTTGAAAAACAACAAAAAGAACAACCAAACTTAGCAAAGAAAAGCCAACGGCAAAAATAAAGCACATAGAGTAGCACAAGGAGAGGAGGGCGCGCGCATGGCGAAAGCCAGAGTGAGCGTATTACATAGAGAGGGATAGAGGGAGACACACGTGCGTGCGCTCTCAGAGCAACAGCAGTGGGGCTGAGCAACAACTGCGCAGCGACCGCCGGTCGAAGCGAAACGACGCTGAGCGCAGTACTTCTGCGCGCTCTGTTGTGCTGGGCGAATCATTCGGCAACGTTGTCTCGACGCGTTCACAACATTGTGGATTAGCTGTCATCGTCGTGTGTGTGCGTCTGTGTGTGCAGTGTGTCAAAAGCTGCTCGCTTTCGAGTGCTATTCGTATGTGTGCGCTGTGTGTGAGGCAATTTCCGTTCGGTTCCAAATATACACATATAAAAACACACGCATACTAATTGTTCTGCATCCAGAACATATAACAAATTTACACTGTATCGTTTATATATATATCATAACAAACTTAAACTTTATTGAATATATATAAAATACACCAATGTTTTGTCTATTTAATGTTTTGCGTTTAATTTTATATCTTGAACTGCCGCTCTTCGGCTCATTTTCAAGACTAAAGTATCGACGTATCGAAGCTGGAAACCCAGGGCTGCGATCCCTCGATAGCTAACAGGGCTGCAAAACAACAATTGGGTTTGGAATGATCTAGTTCACAACATCCCGCCCACCGTAAAACTACGTGGGAGTTTTACCAATAACATCAAGAATAGCTAATTTAGATACGGGACGCTTTAAGATACCAGTTGCTGTTTTCACCTCCGCTATACGTATGACTCCATCCTTTGCTGAAAAGGTGTTGGTTACGATTCCTTTCTTAAAACTGCCTCTCAGCTGATTGTCTTCACATATTAACACAACGTCCCCTATTTGTATAGGGTTTCTCTTCATGTTCCACTTCGTGCGTCTTGTCAGAGTTGGCAAATACTCTCTAATCCACTGCTTCCAAAATTTGTTTTTCAGTTCTTGGGAAATCCGATATTGTTTTCGATGTGGTCTGCTGTTAATGATATTTTCTGCTTCAATAAGTAAGCTTCTCAAAGTTTCAACATGTGGTGCCTGCTCCTTTAAAGTCACCGCCAATACTCGTTTGGTTGATTGAACTAAACGTTCCCAACAGCCACCAGAGCTTGGATTTGCTGGACAATTAAACTCCCATTGAATGCCTTTATTGGCCAATTCTGACTGGATATTTTCAAAGTCGAATATGTCTTTAACATTTCGTATCTCATTATCAGCCCCCACAAAGTTGGTTCCCATATCTGACCGAATGCGTACGGGAATGCCTCGCCTATTTACGAAGTTTCGTATACATAATATACATGCATCTGTAGACAGATTTTCGGCTAACTCCAAGTGAACCGCTCTTACTGTCAAACATGTGAACAACGCGACCCATCTTTTTTCCCGATGCCGTCCCACAGTTACCATCACTGGTCCAAAGTAATCCAGTCCCGTATATGAAAACGGTCGCATGTAAGGTGTCACACGATCTATTGGTAGCTGCCCCATATACGGCGATATCGGCTTTGCATTTCTATTTTTACAGTATTGACAGTTCTTCTTAGCTTGTCTGACTGCACTACGTAAGCATGGGATCCAAAATTTTTGTCTAACTTCTGCAATAATCAATTCATTATTTTGATGATGAAAACGTTTGTGATATTGTTGTATAATTAATTTTGTAATCAAATTATCTTTTGGTAAAATTATGGGTTCTCGTGTACTTTTCGAAACTGCTGTAGCGTACCCAATTCTTCCGTGTACAATTATAAGTCCCTGATCATTAAGTGTGGGAGTTAATGAGTGTATATCGCTTTTCTTTGATACTGTTCCATGCTTCTGTAAGTCGTCTATTTCCTGGGTGAAATTCTGTTGTTGTGCCATTTTGCACAATATGACCTCTGCTTTCTGTAGTTCGATTGATGACAGTTCCTTTGTTGAGTTTTTTACTTTATGTTTACGTAGTTGATTTATGAATCTTACTATCCAACCTACAGTACGTTTCAAACGCATATAGTTTGAGAAACGCTGTATATCGATCACAGGAGTTATCGATATCGTTAATATATGCTTACGAAGTTCTATTGCTTCCTCGTTTGTATAATCTGTTTTCTGCGCTGGCCAAAGTGATTCATCTTGTTGTAGAAATGTGGGACCTGATGTCCACAGCCCATTCGGCACGTAGTTCAAAGTTTTGTGTGCCCTCGTAGCAATATCAGCAACATTCATGTTGGTTGGAACCCACCGCCAGCTGTCTTTATCAGTAGTTTCCAGGATTTCGCCTATTCGATGAGCCACGAATGGTTTATACTGTCGTTGATCAGAGTTAATCCATGACAAAACCGTCTCAGAGTCTGTCCACAATACTGATCGTCGTATGCTAATGTCGTGACACTCCATAATTGAGCTTCTGAGTCTCGTTCCTAGTACTGCAGCTTGTAATTCGAGTCTAGGTATCGATAAGTGTTTTAAAGGAGCACATCTCGATTTTCCTGCAACAAATATGACATTAATGTGATTCTTTACCATTATTCTCCAATAAGCAACTGCAGCAAATGCCTGCTCACTTGCATCTACAAATATATGTAACTCCACATTAATTCCTTTAGTTAGAAAATAAGGCGAATAGCATCTTTCTATTTTAAAATCTTTTACTTTTTCGATTTGCAGCATCCATTGCTTAAATCGAATAAATAACTCTTCAGGCAATAAATCATTCCAATCTATTCCAACTCGCCACACTGCTTGCATCAAGTTTTTTCCATATATTGTTAGATCTGCTAACATTCCAAACGGATCATATACTGACATTACTAGACTGAGCAACTGTCGTTTAGATGGGCACTTAATCCCTCTAACGATGTCTTTATCGACCTTGTTCAGCTTCAAGTCGAATACAAATTTGTTCTTTGCGCTGTCCCAATGCATGCCCAAAATTTTATCGATGACTTCAGCGTCCATGTTAACAGTTTGTCTTTTCGACCAGTCGGTATCCTTGTTTAGCTTTGCTTGTACTTCCGTTGAATTTGACACAAAGCCCCTCAGTTCGAAATGCGCCAATTTGTGCACTCGACATACCTCTTTACTTATCTCATGTGCTTGCTCTTTAGATTGGAAGCTAGCCACATAATCGTCCACGTAGTGTTTGAAGTGTATTGCATCGATCACTTCATTTCTGTATTTTACAGCATGATACGCATTTAAGTTTTTTACGTATTGTGCACAGCACGGTGAGCAAGAAGCTCCGAATATCATAACCTTCATTTTATAGGTTTCAACGTCACCATTCGAGCTAGGCCTCCATAAAAATCTCAATGAATCCTGATCTTCCTCTCGTACCGATACCTGAAGAAACATTTCTTTTATGTCAGCGCATACTCCAATCTTACCCTGTCGAAATTTAAATAAAATCTTCGTCAATGGCGGGTTTTCATCCGGTCCTTTTAACAGTTTGGAATTCAATGACACTCCATTAACCATTGCAGCAGCATCAAATACAAGTCTTATCTTGTTTGGTTTATTTACATTGCTTACAGCGAAATGTGGTAGGTACCATGTTCTTGTACCAACCTTTTTTGCATCTTCGATTGACATTTTTACCGCATACCCCTTTTTGACAAATTCCATAAGTGCGGCATCATACTCCGCGAATTTCCCGTTACGCTCCAATTTGTATTCTACTGCTTTTAACCTTTTTAATGCTGCGTTATAGCTATCCGGAAAATGTACATCATCTTCAGACCATATAAGTCCAGTTTCGTAAGCTCCTTCAATCTGCTTTGTAGTTTCCATCAATATTTTTCGAGCACGCTGATCATATACAGATTCCAAGGGCTTTCCGATGGGTTTTACTCCAAAATTTTCTGTTGAAAAATAGTCAGACATAAGTTTATGCAATTCTGACTCCTCCGTATTTTCATTAACATGTGTATGAAATACGACTGACATCAATGGAGACGAGACTTGTTTCTGTGATCCCAGTGACCCATATACAAGCCATCCTAATTTCGTTTTTGCTGCTAATAAGTTACTATCCAAATTGATGCTTCTCAATGTAGATCCCAGATGACAATTATTTATGCCAATTAACATTGTAGGATCTGCATTCATATATCCGTCCAATGGGATATTTCTTAGTTGTCTGTATTTATTTTTTAATTCTTGTAGATCTACCGTCTGTAGTGGTAGTTTCAAGTCTGGAACTGTGTTTGCTTTAAGACTCATCCATTTTCCATTCCCACCTGGGTTTCTTACTCTCAAGTTACAGCTCATTGTCTTTACATTAGACGCATGACTACCAATCCAGTTGAGCGTAAGATCAGACATTTTTTGATTCACGCCTAACTGACACGCTAGCTTCTCATTTACGAGTGATGCTGAAGATCCCTCGTCTATAAACGCATATGTCTTCGTTATCAAATTATTTGGACCAATGACCTCAACTGGCAAAACCTTAAATAACAATCTTGAGACTCCATTGTCAAGCTTATTTATGGCTGCCTCTGCCGTGTTATTTTTTGAAGTCCCATTCTGCATGTCATAATGCAGTGACTTATGGTGTAGTTTTGTACAACCATCCTGACCACAACTATGTTTCTTTTTGCATGTCGTCCAACTGTGTCCTCTGTTCAAACATCCGAAGCAAACTCTCAATCGTTTCACCATTGTCCACCTCTCCTTCGTGCTTGCTTTCTCAAACTTGTCGCATTTTGGTAGCGTGTGATCTCCCTCACACTGATAGCACTTTATCGGAAAATTGACATGTCTCTCTGACTGTTCAGTAGTTTGATATACTCTCTGAGTATTGTTTCGACCATTCCTAGACTGTGGCCTTTGACTACTTGTCATTGTTGCTGCTCGCGCTACCGTTCTTGCCACGATACTGAGCCAATTAGTGAAGTGTCTCAGGTCTGCATATGGACGAATACCTGCTGCGTAATCTACCCACTGGATCCGCTTCGTCATTGGCAACTTCTCAACGAGTTGTTCCAAAAGTACTGGATTGTGCAAATGCTGGATTGCATTCGCCGATTGTAGAAATACTACCAAATTCTCAACTTTAGACGAAAAAGGTACTAATTGCTCCAAATTATTCTCGTTGACCGGACGAATCTCACCAATCACCTCTAATTGGCTTTTTATGAGTAACTCTGGTCGCCCATACGTAAATTGGAGACGCTCTATAATGCGTTCCACATTTATTGGATTAATCAGAAGTCCTTTTACTTCTTCTTTGGCCGATCCCTTCAAGCTCTTCTGCAATCTGAGCAAGTTTTCCAAATTAGAGTATCCATACGCTGCAGAAGATTCCCTAAACATTGTAACAAATACGGGCCAATCTTCAGCATTTCCTCTAAACTCTGGCAAATCAATTAACTTATACAGTGGTGAACCATGTGACATACTCATAGGTGTTCTATTCTGTTCATTTCTATTATATATTCTACGGCCCTGTGCAGCCAAATCTATCTGATCGCAACCCTGGAATCCCTCATGCCCCGATACGTTACCATACATGCCGACTGCAACAAACGATTCATCTGTATTGGGGACTCCACTTCTAGTACCAACGCCATAGGTTCCATAAGTAGTTGGACCATTTCCATGCGAGACGCCATACACGCCTCCTTGATTGGGTATACCGAAGCTCACGTTGCCACCAGTTGGCGCCGCTTGCTGCCCTGTTTCAATTCCAGATTCTCTTCTTAGCATATCCTGGTTGTCACATAAGTCACCCTGTGTGACTCTTTGACCATCCAATTTGGTCACAAGTGCTGCTTCATGTGAGACGCCATACACGCCTCCAGTATACGCATCCTTCTTGCCATTGCTTTTGCCACGATCGTCATTTGTGCTGAGTCCAAGGGTATTGCCAGAACCAATGCCTTCGTTTGCTGATACCACCTCATGTGTGTCCAGTTTCGGTGTAGGCGTGACGTTTACATTTGATGCGGTCTCTAAGCCACCAGCATCCATTATAGCAATCATTGGGCCGCCCTTTGCTGCTCCAACTAGTCCATCGCCTTCACAAACTGTCGCCTGCGAAGCTTGTAGTTCCTCTATGCTCTTCTTCATGTTATTTATCTGTTCAGCTTGACTATGCTGCATCGTAGACACTTGCGTAGTTAATTGCTTTATTTGTTCCAATAAGATTCCAATCAAATCGTTATTATCATTATCTTTTTCTTTATTAATAACCATATCATTATTATTCGAATCCATTTCCGAAAATTCATTTAACTTTTCATTTGTTTTCTTATTTTCTTTCTTCTGTTTCTTCGCACTTCTTAAAACTGACATCTTGATTTGTTATATATGTACATGCATATACACTCGAAGCGTAGAAATACCAATGCAGACATTCATGTACGTATGTATGTATCACTGCATTGCGCCGAATTTCACAATTCCATGTAATTGCGATTCACATGCGTATAAGACGGTTGCTAAGCCAATACAGACACACATGTACATATATATGTGTGTATCACTGCATTGCGCCGAATTTCACAATTCCATGTAATTGCGATCAACATATCCAAAGAGCGCCAATATCATGATAAAATTAAAACTGTTCTGCATCCAGAACATATAACAAATTTACACTGTATCGTTTATATATATATCATAACAAACTTAAACTTTATTGAATATATATAAAATACACCAATGTTTTGTCTATTTAATGTTTTGCGTTTAATTTTATATCTTGAACTGCCGCTCTTCGGCTCATTTTCAAGACTAAAGTATCGACGTATCGAAGCTGGAAACCCAGGGCTGCGATCCCTCGATAGCTAACAGGGCTGCAAAACAACAATTGGGTTTGGAATGATCTAGTTCACAACACTAATGTCTATATAAAATCATATCTAAATTTATATAAGAAAACAAATATATAAAAGCAATTAATTTGCAGCGCGCGCAAAAAAATAGCAAACAAAAAAAAGAAGGAAAATAAATTTGAAAAGCAAAGCCAAATATTTACACTCAAATATTTGTCAAGGTGCACACGCCCACAGTTGCTAAAGAAAACAACAAATAAGTGACTTAATACGCATATTTTACACACAATATTTAACAAAAGCTTATCAACATTTTGTTTGTTTTGGTTTTATTCTTTCTTTAAAAAAACAACAACAACAAAAAACTCTTTATTTTCTAATTTGGCAACACGAAAATTCTTTAGTTGAAAGTGAAAGGCAACGCTGCAGCTGTGTGAAATGTCACCGGCAACACAGAACAACAATAAACAAAAGACATAAAACAATAAAAGGAAATTGCTAAAGAAATGTTTGACATCAAGTCAGTAAACCGAAGCGCTTAAATCATTTAATCAATGCGCAGCAAATTGGCCAAAATGCGTTTGCAGCAACGCTTCAACAGCAGCAGCAGCAGCCCTAGCACCAGCAGCAACAACAACAGCAACAACAACGTCAGCAGCACAATGGCAACGCAAACAATTGTCGGCAACAGTCGCAGCAACAATCAACGCGCCAAAATACCAAATCTCATCAACAACAATCGCAACAATCACAACAACAACAATGTCTACAACAAGCTGCGCAGCAAAACTAACAACAACAACAACAGCAGCAGCAGCAGCAAGAGCAACAACTGTCAGCCCATGCAACTGGATTCAGCTGAAGATTTGGTCGAAACACTAGAGGAAACAACAACAGCTGTCGAGCTGCGCTCCACGTCTGCAGCGGCAGCAAATGTTGATCAACTGCGCGCCTATACGACGCTGCGCAGCAATTCCACATCGGCCATCATAGCGGAGGCTGCCTGTCTGCCCAATCTCTTGGGCAACAGTTCGAGCATGCTGTTCGCTCGCCCCCGCACCCTCAACGTGCACAATATCTGCCAGACGCCAGCGCAAATAACACAATTGTTTTTTGGGTATGTTTATTTTCAGTTTTCAGTTTTTGTTATTTATTTATTTCTATTTTATTTTTACTAACCTGCTTGGTGCTTGGTGCAAAATGAAAATTGAGCTGTATTTAATTAATTTAAGCTGTGACTAATATTTTATTTAAGCAAATATATATGTATATGAACTAATATGAAAACAGACTTTTTACTAATATTTTATTATTATGCATTTCTATTTTATATATATATTTAAAAATAATATAATTTTTGATAAAACAAAGTTTTTCACACGTTAGTCGATTTTAAATAATTTTTTTTTATTATAATTTTTAACGAAATTATAAGAGTTTTATTTTATTATTTTATTTTTATTTATTTTTATTTTTTTTTTTTCAAATGTTTAATAAGAATTGATAATTTAAAAAAAAAATTGTATCAAGGATATTTTTAATCATAGTAAACATTTTATCAAATATTTTTTTGAAAGAAAAGAGTCTTAAATAAAATAGAATTCAAAATAATTTTTAGAAATAATTGCAGTAAAAAAAGGCTAATAATAATACATTTTTAATATTCATAATTTAAAAATGATATATAAAAAGAGAATTATTTAAAAGGCATCAAATAAAAATAAAAAATAAATTAAAAATGAGTATATTTAATAGCAAATATTTTAATTTATTAAACCAACATATATTTAGTAAATATTTTTCATATCCCTATAAAATAGTTTCCAACCTGATTTTTGTTTCGATCCAAAAGCTCTAATCTTATCTAGCTCTTATCTTTAGTCTAATTTCCCATACGATTATCCAAGAGTTTTTACTATGTGAACTGAATTGCTATGCGTCTGACACACCCACAATTGAACTTTGAGCATTCACCCTCTCATTTTTATCTGAAGCAGTATTTATCTATGAAGCATAAAATTGCGATTTTATAGTTCCTTTTGAAGCGCTTCAATGTCTTTTACGTACATAGGTCAAACTCTCTTCAATTGTTGAAGGTCGCAATTGGCAATCGCTTCGATATAAATATTTATAAACGGTTATGGGCTTTCAAATTTTATTCGTATGGCGTCATTTGCTATGAATGAACCACATATAAATTACACATACGAATAATGACGGATAAATCTATCTATCTTTTGTTGATGCATTTTTGCCATATTATGAATGCATTGCAAAAACAGCAACCGATGCTTGATACAATGTAAAGTTATTTGTTGTTGTTCGTAACGTAATTGGCTAAATAATAAGCTTGAATTAAGAGAGAGAAAGAGAAAGGGAAAGAGAGAGGAATACAGTAATAAGCGAATACTCGACTGGCAGTTACCCTAAGTGAAAAGAAGTATTGATTGGAATAAATGAGATTTCAACTTATAAATTTCTTTCAATTTCTTGCTTAACTTTGTTCTTTGTATGATAAAATATGTTATGCAGATTATAAGTCTCATAAATTCCTTTTATCCGTACTAGCAAACGCATAGCAAATCCCTTTTTTTTTAACAAATATCATAGGTTCTTGTTTATCCGTAAAAATTGTTCTGTTGACAAATATTCATTTATCCGTTAAATTAAACAAAGGATATGAATACCTACAATACAGATACATATCTATATCTCTTAAATATACTTTGTTCAGTTTCTCTTATCTATATATACAATCACTTTTATCCATTTTTGCCGCCAAAGAGCAACGGATAATATATTTAGCTTATCCGCTCGGTCACATTTGTGGCACTAACTGCTTGATATTCATGACATAAACCGTGATTAATCACATGGGCGGCCCAGACAAGCAAATGAATTATGGCCACGCCTCTAATCTAATTGCGCTGCCGCCTTCCTGGGCGAATGCCCCCCAAATAAGATAATAAAAAATAATAAAAAAAATAAAAACACCAAATGAAAATAAAAATAACAAAAATTCTTCAAAATCCAATACATCTTCCTCTCGTGTCTTTTCGTTGTGTTGCACAAAAATACAGCGAGCGCGATTTTGTCATCGTTATTTTAAAATGCTTTATATATATTGTTTATATATATATATACTATGTATATATATTTGATTTTTGCGAACTCTCGCAATGCCGCGCACAACACTAAATATATTCAATTAAATGACAAGGCGAACTTTTCGCTGCTTTTATCTTTTTTTATTTCTTTTCACACAGAGCAAAGACATTTCTTTTGCTTTTACATTTATTTTTATTTAAATTTTATATTCAATTTGTCGACAATGTGAAAATTCAATGAACTTGATCTCTTGCCAAAGCGCGTGAGTTGCATACATATAATACATATATTTATTTATTGTTTTTTTTTATTTATTAAATTTTACTTTTGTTATTGCCAAAATAAATTGATTTTAAATGAACAACAATAACAATGTATTTAAATGTCAAATGCTGTAAACACAAACTGTGCGATATATATATATATATATATGTATAGTAGATATGTGTGTGTGTATTTCTTGTCACAATTTGCATATGATAAAGTCATAAGTCAGCCGACAAATTGTCATTTTCATAACATATTTATTGTGCCCGCGGCGCTGGCAATTGTTTGAAGCCAAGCAAACTAGGTTTTCTCAGCGTTATCCGACTCTTAGCTACCCGAACCAAATAATCAGTGTGGCAAGTCAGCCTATAACTTGCGTGTTTAGAATTTTGTAAAAAATTATAGGCCAAATTGTTGCCTGCGTTTATCTGAAAGCATGTATTTATATATTGCTTGTGTAACCTGAATTACGTATATGCGTGCGTATACTTAATATTGTAATAACATATTAGGAACAATTGAAAATTGAACAGATATTATATTATACAAATTGATAATAGTTATTTATTAAAAATAAATTTTTTAAATAATTACTTAGTAGATAAAAGAATTTATTACTCAATGCAAGAGCAAAAAAAAAAAAAAAATTAAATTACATTAAATATTATCTATATTTTGGAAGTGCTAAAGCAAAACAATATATTTATAATATAATAAATTTATAATATAATAAAATTAATAATTAAATTAAAAATATGTTTTAAATATATTTGTACTTATTATATTATAAATATATTGTCATATATATTTTTAAAAATTGATTGTTATTTATAATAATAAAAATCTATTTAAAAAAAAATTATTTTTTATTAATTATGATTAACAATTTTTTAAAAATTATATTCTTTATTATAAATAATATAAAATATTATAAATAAATAAAATATTAAATAATATAAAATATTATGATAAAATTTATTTATTTTTTTAAATATTTTTTTTTATTTATAATACTTTATTAATTATTTAAAATTACATTATAATATTGAGAAAACGCTTAAAGCTTTTACGATTGTTTTTTTTTTTAATTTTATATTATATTTATTTCTGTATTTATAATTTAAAAAAATGATTTAAATTATATTTTTTTATTTATAAATATTTACAATAAATATTAAATGTATATTTAAATTAAAACTTTAAATTAATTTGTTCAAATTATAAATATACACATTAATATATCATAAAAATATAGTTTTCAAAATTAAATAAATATAGTATATAATAAAGCAAAATTAAATATATATATTTTTTTATTATTTCATATAGAAAAAATATATATTTAATTTTACTTATATATAAATTTAACAAACTGGCTTTCCATATCTTTTTCCAAATTTTAATATATATATTTTATTTATTTATTTAAATATAAATTGAATCCAACTCGATTTCATTTCCTTTTTAAATTTTTAAAAATTTCATATAAACAACTCACTTTGTGCGGGTATTTCATGCGGCGAGCATTGCAAAATTTCATTTAATTAAATGATTTTTACGACTTTGGACCACTAGAGCGGTCGCCTTTGTCTTTGCTTTATGCATTGGCAAATTGAATTTGAGCGTCTGACTTGGTTTCTTTTTATTGTTTCTTTAATTCGTGATTCGTTTGACCTTCTTGCAGATTGCGCTACACGTGTTATTCATTTACACAAATGCCATATTTTCTAGGTGAATGCATTCACATTTATTCAATTGTGTCGATTCAGACACATGCACACACTCAGATTCACGTTAAGCCGAGTGTTTGGTGAAATTAACGCTTTTTGTGTGCTTTAGCAACTGGAACGTGAAAACGGCGGCAACTAATTCAAGCACATAAATCACAGAGCTACGGCTATTAAAAGTTATGGACTCAATGCACACGCACACTGGCTGTTAAATTGAAAGAGTTGTGTTGCGTTTCATTGTTATTAATTAGCTATTTTTGTTGTTGTTGTTGTATTTGAATGTCGCTTTAATTCAATTGCTGCAAGTCAGAACGTTGCTCACAAACTGGACTGCGGTCATTGTCTTTTATGATGTTTCAATTTCATTCATTTTATTACTGCATCAATAAATCACGCATTGACCGCGCTCAAAGGCCGCTCTTACACATATCTAAAGATATATTTGAATGTATATATATATATATATTTTTTTATGACTTTATCAGAGGCACTTCAATTTAGCGAGAAAAAAAGAAGAAGAGAATTGCCGCATTCTTTTGTCAATTGTTTTATGCCATATACTATCATAATATTCCCTTTTCTTTTTGCAATTCAATTCAGTTTTGTTTCTTTATTCCGCATCGTTTATATGAACTGCATTTATCGCTTTTGGCTTATAAGTACTTGTGTTTTTTTATGGCTTTTTGCGTCGTGATATTATGCTTTATTTTTAACTTGATTATGACATAGAGTCCAAACATATTCATATATAATACGTATAGCTAGGAATCCATTATAAGTACGACTGCATGTGAAGATAATAAATAATTTCATAAAATAACAAAGCCTTTATTACTTGCCACTCGAGCCATTATGTTAATTATCTAGCAACGAGTAAAACTAATTTATTTCTATAGTTGTTAAAGGCGTGATCGTTGTTTCAATTCATTTAATTAACTCTAGAGAATTTCACATCAACTAGCATACCTATCCCACTTTTAATTGCAGCTTAAACATTAAAAATTCACACCATAAGCTTAGTCACAAAATTATCCATAATTATCTATAATCTACAAAAAAAAAAAAATTAATTTTATATTAGATTGTCTGAAAAATTTAAGCTTTAAACACCATCTTGTGTATTTGGATAAATTTGACTAATTTATCCATATGCTTATTCATGCAGTTTGCATTAACAAATCGTTGAACACGCAAATTGACACCTAAAACGGGTTCAAATCGAGCTTATATGTAATTAATAAATATATATGTGGATTCGGATAAAGTTTAAAGGCAATATTTGAGTAATACAAATGCAGTCCAATAAATTTCACAGTCCATTGGCTTTTCGGATAAACGGATAATTTATCCGCGTATTGCACAAAATATATTTCATTAGTTTTTCTTATGAATTGAACAATTGGAAGCTAAAATACTCCCAAGTTACTTAACGGATAAAATTATATTCATTAATCATTGGGCAAAAACCAAGCTAATTGAAATCAATTTTAGCTCTGGTTTGTCATCTTTAAATATATGGATATTCATATATTTTATTCATGTATTTTCCATTATTGTTGTTGTTTTTTTTATATATTTTTAAAAATCGATTAGGCAAAAGGTTTCGCTTGCCACACAATTTTCACACAATTGCGCGCAGTCATCGCGGAACTGCGGCACGTTTGCTAATAAATAATAATTAATGTTGTGGAAAAATGCATTTGATAAACAAATGTGTGCATTCACTTAGTATTCATTCAGCTTTTCCACAAACGCCTCCATTACGAAACGTGTAGTAAACAATTTCGCAGCAGACGAATTCAATAAATAAAACAAAAATTTCCAAAGAGAAAGAAAAAGAAAAAATAGAATTGATCAAATAATTCCAACAGATACCTAGACATTGAGTTAATTGTTTATTAATAACAAATTGCAATAGCACAAAGAATTTGCAAAAACACAGCTGCAGTTAGCTAAAAATAATGCCAACCACTTATGAAGGCCTTTCCTACACACGTATTACGTATACGTAATATAGCTAAAGGCCAAGTTGACTGACGCCTTAAGCCAAAGTGCTTAGCAAATATACACACATATACATATAAATATGAATGTGATAGCAAATCGATAATGTTAACAATGTCGGTGTCTTATATAGCCAATAGATGAGCTTTGATGACTACTCTATGGTGTCAGCTACTCCAATTAGATCCAGGCAAACAATGGGTATTATGAAGTCAAGGCGACACGTTTATCAATTATAAACAAAACCAATTAACTGACTAACTAGTCAAATAAAGCAACAAAGTTTTATACTATTATTGCTTTGTATTTTATAATTATTATTGCTTAGTATTTGTTAAATTTAATGCAGTTAGTTTAGTGTGGCCTAAGAATACCAATGGCAAAATCAAATGCGATATATAACATTATTTTTAGTTGACATTTGAAGCTTACTTCTTGCCATTGTTAATGAAAATGCAGTTTACTCAAGTCTTTTGCCTTTAGATTTTTAATGTTTACAAAATCTGATTTTTCGTTTGATTTTAAATTCATGTTTATTATTTTTCTTGTTTTTGAGATAAGCTTTACTATTTTCAATAAAAATATAATTTTTTTTCTTTTTAAATATTGTTTCCGTAAATTTTTTGACTGCGGCTCTTTTTCACCTAAATAATTGCCTAAGCTAAAAATAATAATTTACATATCGGATGCCATTTCTTAATAGATTGTTTCACATATATATTTTCTTATTTTAAATATTTAAATATTATGAAGCCAACCGAATTAGATTTTGCAAAAGACAGACTTTTCATATATATATTCTTATACGATTTTTTTTCTACATTAAATTCTATTTTATTAATATTTTAATTTATTTTTCGATTTTATTTATTTTATTATTATTATATTATTTTTTTTTTTTATTTATTTATTTATTTTTTTTTATACTTTCTTTAAACAACAGCAACGATTTAAATTTTATAGTAGCAATTCACAACGTAATTTAAATATTTGCTAAAATTAGACAGCTTTTTCTTAGCTGTTTTTCCATTTTTTATGATATTCAATGTTTAGACTTCGTGCCATTTCAATATATCATATATTTGTGTTTGTGTAATTTTTGTGCATTTTTATAGTCTTCGAAAAATGGTTGTATTCTCTATTTTTAGCAGACACTCACACAAATTCCATAGCCATAGCCATGGCCATAGATCAGCTTTGTTTATGCTCTTGCATTGCACTTGATTTTCATGGTCTGTGCGAAGAGCTGCTCAGTGCCATCGTTTGTATACACAGAAAAGTAAAATAATAAAATTAAAAAAAAAAAGCATAAGCAAAATTATTGTTTAACACATTTCTTGTTTGACTTTGCTTTAAAATTAAAAGCACTTCTAAAAATACAATTCGACAAGTCGAGAGAAAGAAAGTGTGAAAATCGAGGGCCGAGGCTACTTCATAATTTGCAAAGCAAATAATTGCCACAAATTAGCAAACATAATCGTAAATATTTTGCTCAACAAAATATAAATGCAAGACAAAAATAAATACCAATAAAAAATACAAGATTAATGTTATTAAAAAAAAATGCGTTTAAATCATGTGAGCGCCAAGAAAAATTAAACAAGCAACAAATTCAAACAAAACATTAAGATTTATCGAATTTATTTCGTATGGAGGCGTATTCCGTTGGCTGTCAGTTTTGGCTAAGCTGCTGCGATTGTTCTGCATTTTATGATTGACGTGTCAGTATTTTAGTAAGATTTTCTTCTTATAGTATTTTTTTCTCGTTTGTCTGAAATAAATATGGAATATTGCTTAAAGACAGTAGTTAAATACTCTTAAGGCGTAGAGATTTAGCAATTGATTGTGATTTGAAGGAGTGGTAGTAATATTATTGGGAGATTTTGAATTTTTGCAATGTCGGATAAAATCGTATAATTTATGAGAAGTTATCCGATATGACAAATATGCAAAATCGAACATACATCTGGGCCTTTATACTAAGAATATGTCTGGAATGTTTCTGAATGATATTCAGCTAAATATATTTTGTGTGTATTGGAGTTGATGATAATATATTTCACATTTTTGTGATTCGGATAATGTTGGATACGTTGTATGATTTTATCCCAGAGCTATTTTAGTCGCTACTCATTGTACCTTCCATACTTGGAACTTTGAATACCAGGAATATGTGTGTAAAACTTATCCACTTAGTTCCAGCATTCTTTTAAATATTTATTGTTTATATTTGATCAAAGAGAACAATGAAGTTAATGGCTTGGCTCTTGACCTGCCTGTCTATAATCATCTTCTCAGTCGATTATTCATCCAGCCAAGCATTAAATTCTGAGTAATCTATGTAAAAATGCGTGACTGTACTCTTTGTCTACAGATATGATCTCATTCTATGATCATGATAATGATAATGATCATGGCTTGGTTTGCTGCATTCAATAAATGAAAGAGTGCCGCTAAAGCTATCGACTCTGCCCTTATTAGTCATTACAGCTTGAAAGCTCTAATACCAAATAGACTTTGGATATATATAGTCAGGCACACACACACCCACCTGACAACACCTGCCGCATTCACTTCCACTTCACTTCAATACAAATGTTCATTTAATTGAAATGCTGCTGCGATTGCAAATGACCTCAGAGCTCAGATCGATCCACATGCAACACACGCAACTGACTCACTTTGAATGTTTCACCTGAGTGATGATGAAGAAGAAGAAGAAGAAGAAAACAAATCAATTAACGTATCGAGAAATGCAATCGACAGGCGCAGCGATCGATGCCGTGTATAGTAGACATGTATGAAGAATTTATTTGATTTTTATAAAAATTTAAAAATTAAAAGAAAACATATTGAAGACGTATTTTGAGCCAAGCATTTTTTTTGGTATTTATTTTTAGTATCTATTTTGTAGTCTTTCATATAAAAAAAATGAATATATCATTAATTTTTTAGCATATTCTATATACTCTCAAGAAATTCAACCCAAACTTTATGCAACTCAAATAGCTCATGCTGCTCTAGTAAAAGTAAATTTTTGCCCAACAAGCGGGCAACAGACATTACAGGGTATATTTAAATTTCAAGCTCGTTTACTAACCTTGCGCAAATTACTTTACTTTATTGTTTGATTTCTTATTGCTGAGTCGATATTAGAAAAATATTTTAATGCATAATATGACCAACAATCGATAGTCCCACACACACACAGAGCCATACTCGTTTAAAATTGATGCGTGGTATATTAATTCTTTGGCTGTGGCATATGTAACCCATTTATTTTTGAAATGTTGACCTCATAACTAGCCAACGAACTGTTGAGCCTATATAGCGTGCTTTAAAATCGAAATTGACGCACTCCCCTGCCCAGCCTTCCAACTAGATGTATGTGTGTGTATGGGGGAGTAGCTAAACGACGACGACAGCGTCCAAATGTAGCGATGACAACTTCATTTCATAGCATGTGACAGACAATCTCTGTGGGCTTTTTGACGGGGTGCCTTTGTTCTGAACCGACAGCCGTTGGCTCGACTGGGTCGAGTGTTGGTCGCGGCTATCGATACTTTCAATCAGAAAACGATAATTCATGACATCATCAAATGGCAACAGGCCGTAACATTGCTCCAGACATAGAGAGTGGGAGAGAGTGAGAAAGAGTGAGAAACTACTCTCCCACTCGCCCGCTCTCTTTCTCTCTGTAGGGCAATGCTTGAGTGGTTCGCTTAATTAGTAATTTAACACAATATTAAACGAAGCGCTGCCTTGTAATGCCTATAAATACTCACACATATGTGTACGTATATCTATATCTATGTCTAATCCAAACATACGCCATCGTCGATTCAGTGTAAACAATTTTTGCCATGACATCAAAATTCGTGCGCCATTTAAAAAAAAAAAAAAAAGCGGAAAAAATATTCACCACAAACTTACTTTAATCGGCATTTCATTGAGCACATTTTGCATGAGTTGTTGTTGTTGTTGTTTCTATTTTTTATAGGGGTTTGCGACTTCCCGATAATACATTGCAAGCGCATTCGATATTCAGTTGGCCGTGTGATCGCTTGTAATGCGCGGTTACTCTCGCGATCTCACAATATTTCGTTTTCTATGACAAAAAACGCGCATTTTAATTCCAATTTTAATAAATTTATAAAGCTCAATTGATATATATGTGTATATATATCATATTGTTTGTGTTGCTTAGAAATTGTGCTATGGTGTAGCTTTTGTGATTTTGCATAAAAAATTATTAATAAATAATATTAAATTTCATTGCTCAACATTTGTGGTTTAGAATTCTTGAATTAATATTGAAATTTCAAGTCAACTAAACCACATTTCCTGCTGAAACCAAAAGCAATTCATTATTGTTTACCTGGTAAATTATATTTATTATTTATTTAAAGAAATTTGTAATTTTAAAACTCCATCTCTATTCGAAATTTGATTCGCTGGATATACATATTTATATAGTTAATAACATAATATGTTTATGTATATTCTACTCTCATTCATTAGAATATATTCATATGTCATATTATTATACTCGGGTCACATAGCACATTAATATTTCTTAAGTTTCCCATCATTATAAGCGTGTAATTTGATACTGATAGACTTACAGAAAAAACATTTCACATTTAAAAATATATGACAGCTTAAAAAAAAAAAGACTAACAATTTACATATTTCTTTAATTTATCAATTTTAAATCATATAAATATGTATATATTGGAATTATTCAAATTTTAATCTACTCAATAAATTAATATTTAATAATTTAAAAAAACGAATTTTTATAGAAAAAAAAATCGTTTATAATTTGTGAAAAAATAAAATTTTATTAAAATAAATCGCTATATTATTTTACATAAAAACAAAAAAATAAATCAATTTTATTTGTAAATTAAATTGATAAAATGTTTAAATGTTTTTTTTTTTTCTATAAAAACAGTTTGTTAACAATTTGTTTATTTTTTAATTATTTAATTATTTTAATCTAATAAATGTTATATGGACATTAAATTCGTTAATTACAAATGCGGTTATTTTTTTTTTTTAACGCTTAAAATATTTAATTTTTTTTTTTTTTTTAATATAAATGATTTATTATATAATTATTTAATGTTAAGCTAATACATTATTTCTTTATCTTGACTGGTTTTTTTATATTATAAATAATAACATATGCTATTTAAATTTAGCTTTGAAAACACTTTGCGCAAATTACTCTTACGGTCAATCTGTAATACGTGAAATAGAATTGCTTAGAATGAAAATGATGCTTGCTGTATTTTTATCTTTACACAATTTCCTTACAGTCTTGTCAAGTCTCTAAAGCAAAAATCTCCACGAGAGCATAATTAAGCTATGTTTTTTATATGGAAACCTATTTCCTTAAATTGAAAGGTTTGCTTAACATGAATCGATGGCAAATCGTATTTAAATTCAATTGAATCAATTGTTATTTGTTTAAGGCAGCAATGCTGGCGTTTGCCCTTTCCGCCAAGAAATCTAAACAAACCCAATTCCTGGAAGCACACTGAAGTGCTTGACCAGCCAGCTGTGTATAGACAATATAAGCCAATAAAAATATTAATATATATGTATTTGAATATATATATATTTATATAAACCATCAATGACTGCGCCAAGGTCGAGTAAAGGCCCAAAAAAAAATTGTATTTCGCCGGTACGAGCAGCTGACATAAAAAGCTCAACTCTATTATTTTTTTTTTAACAATTCTTGAGTTATATTGTTTAGATTAGATTGCGGCTACAATCAATTGTAGTTGTGATTGACAAATAGCAAAGAAAAAGAAGACGAAAACCTTACACTTCCACCTTGATGGAACTCTAAACACATATAAAAAAAAAAAATTGCTTTAACCAAAAAAGAAAACAGAGAATCAAAAATAAAACAAATTACGAGCCATAAGTGATATCATGCGCTGCGCTACAATTTTTGGCATACAATACAAATAAATACAAAAATGGGCAACGAATAAGAAAAGAAATATATATTTATATACAACTTATATATACATAAGTATATGAAGCAAGCAATTATGTATGTAACTTAAAAATAAATGTTGATGTCACTTTGAAATTAAAGCCGAAACAAAGGTTAGAGGACAACGACCAATGCCGCGCAATGGTCTAAACATAGCGCTGAAACCCAAACTGAACAATGATCATTAACATTGTGTCATCATAATGTTGTTGCTAAAAAACTGATAGTCATCTTTGTGTCAATAACCACAAAAGCCATCTATTCTCTCTTAAAAAAAAAAAAATGGGGGAAAGCAATACCCCCCAAGTTGGCTGGTTGGCTGGAATCATGTTTGCGATTGTCTATAAATAGATATCTGGCCAGACGTTCGTAGTAAATGAGTTCGCCGAGGCTAAAGGGGCAAGATGGGAATGGGGGCGACTCAAGTTCGCGTTAAAGCAGCGTTATAAATAAACAAGCCATTAAGCAGATATGCCTTCTACTTGGGGTAGGCTTTTTGGTTTGTTAACTTATTTAAAGTTGGCTCGATTGGCGCTTATCATAAAATGTTTAGATATGTATTATATATATATTTCTCTGGACATGCCCCTAACATTTTGACAGATAAGATATATGAAGTGCAAAAAAAATAATAATAATAATGAAATTTTTTTTTGAGTCTAAAATATTTATTTGTTAAAGCTGATATAATTACATTAAAAAATATAAATAATTTATAGGAATATAGTTTATTTATGTATTTCAAATTTATATAAATATTTTAATATTATTTATAATTTTAATTATATGAACAATTAATTTGTTTAAGTTTTCAAAATATGCCTTCGATCTTGTCTAGAATTTGCGAGAGCTAATGAAATCTTTAACAATGTATAAGAAGAAAAAGTTGATTACAACTCTCTTTTGTGTTTGCTTCTTGAATATACTATAAATTTTGACATTATCTAAGTTGTCTTCATAATTGCACTGCTTTGAATATTGCCAAACCATTAGAGGCTAGATAAAATTCCATTGGCACACGTATATATGCACTCAATCAGGCCGATTGATTAGCTACACCTACATTCCTTTCCATATGTCGAGCCAGCATTTCTCGTTAGCTTCCATTAGGGTATTAAGACTTTGATTTATTGACAGAGCGAAAATGACAGTAGTGAATAAGGCCGCTAGCTCTGCGCGGGATATGTGTATGAGAGATATGCGATAAGTAGTCGAAAGTTCAAAGAGCAGCGTGACATGACGTCACACGCGCTGATATCAGCGCTCGATGTGATAACGCTTAAGTTGCGACATTTATTAAATAAATATAAATATGAGGCGTTCTAAAGTGAAGGTGCTAACAAAAAATGAAAAAAAAAAAAACGAAATGTATGAATTAAAACTGCAACTAAAATATTTGTTTGGCCACAAAAAACGGGCCCACCAAAAACAGCTGTTGCGCTCTCTGAGACGAAGAGGTCTACTACTGCGCTCTCTCCATTTCATGCATGAGTTTGTGAGAGAGGGAGCGAATGAGAGCGAACGAACGCCTGCTTGCAAAGTTCTTTTACGCTATTTCCTGCTCTGCTCGTTGGTGCTCTTTGCTCTTATGGCTTTTTCCATGTGCTTCGCTCGCAATGTGTGCTCTCAGAGCGGCGTCATTTTTATTATTAGTTATGACCTCATCATCGATTATTGCTTTGAAAGCGTACGGCTGTGAGTCTATGCATGTGTGTGTTGGTGTGACTGTATTTGTGCGTGTGTTGGTACTTTATTGAAACGAGTCGTCAGCGCTGCTGAGCAGCTGCAACCTGGCTGAGGTAAACTGTAAACTGTGGGCCAGCCAACGGGCGGTTGACTACCTGTAGCTGATCGGCGGCCTGGGCGCCACGAGTGTTGTGCAAACAAATCTAACACACCTCTTGTTCAATATACATAAATATATATATATTTTTTTTCGTTTTACGCGGCGGCTGTTTTTATATGTATACCCTGTACTTAACACTCAATTATGGTATATGTTCTTTGTCTGCAAATGACGGAAGCTGTATAAGCTTCTTAATATATAATATTTAAGTATTGCTATGAGTATTGAGAAATCAGGAAGCTATTCAGCATATCATTAGTCCAAAGATATAATATTCTAAAGTAACTATTTCTGAACTTTCATCAATCTTGAAATATTTCCTGTAACATATTTTCTTAAAATCAATATTTTTACATTGATTCATGAGCTATTATAAAACTGCGAGATTTTTAAAAATATGAAATCATTTTGAATATTGTTAATCAATTTTATCTTAAACTTATAAGGGGTTTAAAAAAAAAAAAAAAAAAAAAAAAACATTTATAAATCATCTGAAAAAATATGCCAATAAAAACCTTTCACACAATTTTATATAATATAATAAATATATATATACATTTTAAAAAAAGATTTAAAAAAATTTTTTTTAAAATAAAACTACATTATAATATAAAATTAAAAATATTAATGAGTTATAAAAGATTAGAGAATTAGGATCTTCAATTTCGGAACTGTTTAGTTTTTACACTCAAAATTTAAAAATTCGTATGATTACAGGGTGTTATGAGAGTCGAGCATCGTGGCATTTACTAGTAACTGACATAGCTGTCCGCTGATTAATCTTCATCTACATAAGGCAGACCAAAGCTCAGCGCTATTTGACATGTGTAGCGGCATGTTGTTTTGCAGATTTGTATGCAAATATTTTGCTCACTAAGCGTGTGTGTGAGTGAGTGTGCGTGTGAGTGTGTGCCTTGTGATTTAATTTACAAGCTGTTAAATTTAAATGTGTGCTCAGTGTTTTGTTTAGGCGCCTATTTGTTATATAGTTTTTGCGCTCTGCATCACGCCAGCCCAGCCGCACATTCGTCTGTTTGTTTCTTTGGTATGACATGCAACATCAGACAGCACCGTGCTCATCGGCATGATCATCATGATGATCATCTTGATCATGCGCTGGCACATCAGCGTCATTTAAAGTTCAATGTACATTTGTCTCTTACTTAATTGCATTCGGAAATTGTTTATTACTCATTTGTAAGACAGTCGCGCGTGGGTCAATGAAATCATTTATGCAGTTTCATTATTTTCTATATAATGTTGTTGTTGTAAATATTTAATTTTTTTATTTTTATTCAATTGTTTTTTTTTTTTTTTTCTTTTTGCATGAGTGAAACGTCATTTGATTTGGCCCCAGGCCAACAGGAAAATTGCATTTACAGTAACAGATTTCTTATTCATTTCAATTTTTATCATTTGCGGATGTGCTCATATGTTTTAAGCATTAAGAGTGATCCAATTTATGCTGAATGGCGCTTATCCGCTGCAAGTGTACTGTTCGGATAAGTTAAAAATATTGGCATGCGTATAGCTAATCTGTTCAACTTCACATATTAAGCCTTTGATTTATAATTTAAGATTTGCTTATCATTTACATTCATTTAACAATTGTTAAATTATGACGGATAAACGCTTTTGACAGCACAAATACAAGTTTAAATATTTAATGGCATTTATTAATAAGTAACCGAGTGCAATCGCATCTCGGATAAGCGCGGATAAGGCTAGCGATAAATGCTTAGTTGAAATGGGTAACAGAGACTTTTATCCAACTAACACGGATAAGATATTTTTTATTTATTATCCACAACTAAATAATACAAATAATATAAGCAAATCATTGTTAGCCGGATAAACTCTTATCATTAAATCTTATATGATAATGAGAACTTGTATCTCTCTTCTGCTTACTATCCGGATTATCATACACTAATTTATCACTATATTAAATTGAATTTGCATACGTTTTGAAATGGAAAAATACTTGATATTAATCGAGAATTTACATGATTTGTTAATATTTGATTAGAATCACGATTAGATCTTAGATATTAGGTGAATGACACAAGCCTAACTAATTGTCTTTATGAACATGTAAATGATGTGAGAGCCAACTGCTGTCACGCCCCCATAAAAAGACCATTAAATGCAAAGATCATCAGGCATATGTCTGGCTGCTATTAAATATGACATTGTAAAGTATTTAATTACGATATATGACGTCTTTGGGTGTTTATGGCTCTTACAATCAAAAAATTAAAAAAAAAAAAAAAGATTGCATTTCTTCTGATTTGTTATCGCACAGCTATAGGCCTCGACTGCCTTATAGATTGACTCAACTGATTCATATATGGGCCACGCTATCTAAAGCACGTAGAACTCACTTACTCATATATTTACGTACAAAAAGAAATATATTTATATAAGAAAATACTATATAAACATAAATATATTTCACTATATTTCGTTGCTTAATAATTCGCTATTTCTTTCAATTGTCATCTATTTCCGTTGGCCTCTTATCCGTATTCTTGTTTATAAATCGTACAAATACATATTTATCTCTCACTTTCTGTATCTCACTCTTATGTGTTATTTATTATGCGGCTGTAAACATTTCTGTCCCACTGTGGATTGTTTATGAATGCAGGGCCTTAGTTAAAAGCCCAATCAAAGAGAAGCAAAAGCAGAAGCAGAAACAGAAACAAAACTGTTGAAGTTAAGAAAACTTGTTTACCGTCCTCAATGGGGGCCCGTCAAATTGGCTCATCATGTCAAGTTCTTAGAACTGTGAAGGGAATTTCATCACGCAGTTGTGAATCATGGTAGCCGGCATAGCTAACGAAAAGTACAGGGTATCATAGGTAAATAGTTTTGGAATTATCTAGAAATATTCGATATTAAAAGTTATTTGCTATTCATGAGTGCAGTTCGACCTTAGTCTGATAATATTTGTAGCAGGCATATACCGGATAATCAGAACATGCATATACCCTATCAAGTTAGTCACATACAGGGTATTGCGAAATATGAATTTGTGCAGACAATATATCAATTTATAATATACTGTAAATTGAAAAAAAAAAAAATATATATATATATATATATATATATTATATGATAGTCTATCATACCCCACCAGCAATGCAGCCTTTCAAAAGAAGATTCAGCATCTGCTTTTATATGCACACATCGAAGCAACTCCGCACTGCAATTGTGCACTCACTTCCTCATTGAGTATGGAATTGTTGTGCCGGAAATCTTTCAACATCTGAACAATGCGTGTATTTCGTGTGTTTCTCTGACTTGTATGTAAACAAAACATAAAATTTGTTTCGTCTGTTGGCCATAAAAAAAAAAATAAAACACTCACACACACATACAAGGAAATAGCAAAGATGTTGATGGCGCAACCTGCAGTCAGCCAACAGAAAAGAAGAAAAATCAACGACGCCCACGCGGCAAACGAAAACGAGATCGGAATGGAGATCGAGACACAGGCAAAATGCGCCCCAAAAATAGAGCTGGCCAAACTCATTAAAATGCCAAATTTAGTGTGGCTAACACTTGAGCGTTGCCAAGAGTTGTTTAACCACCCCTCGCACTCGTCCTCACCTACGACTACGCTGCTGCGACGTGTGGGCGTGCCATCTTCTTGGCCAACATATGTCTGGGCTGCTGCCGTTGATGTTGATGCAGTCATGTAATTGGCATTCCGCTTGCTATCTCTCTCTCTCTCTCCCTCTCTCTCTCTCTCTATAGCCCTCTCTGTTTGTAGACAAGTTTTGACCACAGCCTGCACTTGTCGCCGCCGCTGCCATTTGGTCTATTGCCATTCAGTTTCTTGGCAATGACATAATCCCCATTTGCATTCTCTGTTCTCTCTACCTCTCAACTGACCAAATTTCGAGCATAGTCTAGTCTATGATTAAATTGTTGTTGTCTTTTTTTTTTTTGTTAGCTCATGTGGGCAGCTTGCAAACAGCCAGACTAGTTTGTTTGGCTCATAAAAAATGTTATCACCCCACAAATCCGACGCCTCTGCAGCAGAAATCTATTAAAAAAAAAAAAAAAAAAAAAAAAAAAAAAAAAAAAAAAAAAATGTATACTGAAAAAACTTCCTGACATCAGTAGTTGCATTTGAAATTGATTTGCTTACAATATTTATCAGCTGGCGCCTATAAATTTTCTATTCATGTTCATATGTATGTGTAGCTGCTTAATTAGCTATTAATTTGTTTGTGTATAAATTTGCCATGGTCGACATTGAAAAAATAATAATAATAATAATCAACACAGGCATGCACACCGGCTTGACGTCAGCTTCCCGAGCTGCTCTCAATTGACAGCTAGCTGATAAGGGTATTTCGAATGCCCAACGTGGGCAGTAAATTAAAAATACAAATAAATTGAACTTTATTAAATTACAAATCAAATTTAGTCGCCAAGCGTAGCTCAGAAGACAAGTAGCTAAAAAAAAAGAGAAATTTTTAAAAATATTTAAAAAGTGCTTAAATATATATTTTTTTATTTTTAAGCTTTATTAAATTTTTTAAATATTTAATTTAATTGTGCTAATGTGTCAATTTTGTTTAACTTAAAAGAGCAAACGTTAATAACTTGTAATTAAAATTTTTACAACCGCCCTAAAAAAAGAAGCAAAAATTAACAAATTTGTTTTTATTTTATGTTTTTTTTTTTGTTGTTTACGAAATTTGTTTTTACAATTTAAATTGTGTATGATATCATTTTTGCGTTTTCCATTCAACGAAAACAAAATGTATTATTAAACAAAACATATTATAGACACAAGACTGTGTGTGTGTGTGTAAAAAATATTTCAAAATGAAATGGAAATCGAGTAACTGCGTCGCGAAATATTATTTGCCCAGTTTGAGTTGCCCATAAGCGCCTACAGTATCAGCTCTATAAACATACATGCATGCATATATATATGTGGTATATATACACACAGTTATACATACTATATATGTGCATATGGCATCTATGATAATTTCCTTTATTTTGTTGTTCTCTTGTTCTCTGGCACACGCTACGTATGCGCAATATTTGCAATAAACAAATTATTTCTTTAACTCAGCCCGCTGCACAAATGATGCAATTGCCATTGTATTCAACGCGATTGCAGTCGTTGTTGTTGTTGTTGTTGTTGTTGCCGCTGCTGACTAGCGATCAATTTGTGGCAAAAGGAAATACGGAAGCAAACGCCGCAATTGCCATGCCGGAGGCTGCGACAGCAGCTGCCACAGCACAAATAGCGTAAAATCATCATTTTTTCACATCGTTTTTTTGCTAATTTTTTTTTTGTCATTTATGGCCAAGTTCTCGTTTTTTTTGTCATGCTGAACATGACGCGCTTTTTGACTCGTTTTGGTGTTCTCAAAACATGGAACGTGCCTCGCATCCGATTCCAATTGGAAACCACTTGAAAACATTTATAGCTAACCATTTTTTTCGTTGCCATAAAACTATTTTACTTTTCTTAATTTTGTTTACAACAGTTGTTGATTTTTGGTATAGTCATGTTATTGCGTGTCCTTCAGTTGGTTCATTGCTATTGCCATTTACATATAAGGAAAGTGTCGTAAAGCATTTGTTAAGACAGGTAGTTGGCTTTGTTTTTTATTTTTTATGGCATTGCTGCATTGAGTTGACTTGACTTAGCTCGATTGATTTAAAGTTTTATATAGCAATTAACAAGGAATATTTATTATATATTTTTTTAGAATGAATTTTTACATTCGAATTCTAATTTATAGCTAAATGGAGTTTTTATCAATTATTAAAAATATAAATAATAATATAATAATAATTCTGGATATCTCTAATAGAAAATGACTTAAAGTCTAAATATATTATTATTTTATATAATATATTTGATCTTTTAATGATATAATTTTTAATGATTTCGATATCTATATTATACTTAAATTATAATCTTGAACTCGCGAGAATTACAGAGAGAGGCATAAATATGGCAATGCATTTAGGATGATAATAATCAGAAAAGAGACGTTAAATAAGAGATCAGATATGAGAGATGAAAGACGAGAGATGTGGGATGGAATGTGGGGAATATGGAATACGGAATATGGAATATGGAATAGGGAATAGGGAATATGGAATATAGAATATGGAAAATGGAATGTGAAATATAGGATATGGGATAAGGAATGTGGGATATGGATTATGGAATATGGATTATAGAATATGGATTATGGAATATGGGTTATGGAATATGGATTATGGAATATGGATTATTAAATCTTGAATATTTAATATAGAACATGAGAATATGAAAATCGGGAGGTGGGATATGAGGAATGCGAAATAATATGATGAGCCATGAGAGATAAGAGATAGTAAGTAAGACATGAGAGATGAGATGAAATGAGATGAGATGAGATGGACAACATGAGATAAGAGATGAAAGATAAAAGATAAAAGACAAAAGGTAATTTATTAGATGAAATATGAGAAATGAGGACGAGAGGGACAAACACAAACAAGGTATAATCAAAATATAGGCAAAGCTTGACAATTAAATAAACTTTACAACCCCATTTGAAAATCGCAAAGAAAGGCGATTTATCATTCAACAAAGACATTCATTTTTACAATTTGTTAAATAAGAAACTCTGACTAATTAAATAACTTGCATGTTAAATGCATTACGAAATAATGCATTTAGGCTAAGTAAATAACAGTTAAATGTTAATTATATTAATCAACAAGTAAATGACTTATTTAATAATTCTATTTCTTCAATTCACTTTATTTACAGAGAAATTCTGAATGCCTGGAGAGCCAAAGCACGCTGCAATGTGGTGCCCGATGAGCGGACTCAGGAGCTCTTCCACGAGCTAAGCTTTCATCCCAGCCAAAAGCAAAGTAAGTGAAGAAACATTTCGTAAAATATAAATAAAATAAATTAATTAAAAATATTCTTTACACAGTCAGCGAAATGCTGCAAACGGCCAAGAAGGTGGCTCGCAAGGGTCGAGGTCAGTCAAACGGCTTGACATTTGGACAATTTTGTGTGCTGGCTGCGGATCTGAAGCGTTTTCGGTGAGTTTTAGATGTGAATAGAAATTGAAAATAAAATTTAATTTAATCGCTCTTTCCTATTAGCGCCTCAAACCTATCGAATGCATCGAACTTCAGTGATGTCCGATATCAGCAACTCTCCAGCTCTCTACTGCAGCAGCAGGACGAAGCTGCTCAAGCAGCAACAACTACAACACCTGCCTCTAAGCATTATAATAAAAAATCAGAGAATTATGCCACAGAGCTGCGCAGTACAAAATCATTTAGCAGCGTCGACGACACCAAGAAGAAGAAGAATGCCAGCAATGAGCCCGTCGAAGTATTTCTCGGTGGCTCCTGCAATCCAACAACATGGCGAGCCGATGTAGCAATACCCGCACTCAAAGAGCTCGGCATTTCATTCTATAATCCTGTAAGCATAAATAAATTGTAATACCTAAACAGAATATCCATATTAACTATTATCATTTTATCTGTTAACAGCAAGTATCGGATTGGACGCCCGATCTCATCGAGCTGGAGCATCGAGCGAAGGAAAAGGCACGCGTATTATTCTTTGTTATGGATTCGGAAACACGCGCATCTGCTGGTGCCATCGAGGCGGCACACATAGCGGGTCAAAACTGCAAGCAGCTGGTGTTGGTTTTGCATCCCTATAAACCAAATCAGAATATCCTGAACGAGCCTATTTCGCATCAGTATGTTTAACTGTTTAAATTTATGCTGCAATTTGTATACAAATATTAATTTGTTTTTTTTCTCTTTTTTCTTTTTATAGAGAATACCTCGATTTAAGTCGCAATCAAATGATACTTAAGGAGCTGGTCTCCCGTCGTGGTCTGCCAGTGCTGGATAATATACCATCTGGATTGCAGCGCACCAAGGATATCTTATCTGGCATCAGAGATCCACCGTCCAAAATATCTTCTATATTAGAGTGAGTATTAATGTGGGAAAGGGGACAGATGGGTTGGCAAATATAGAAGATAAGAGACGGGAGTGGTGAGGGGATGTGAAATATGGAATGCGGAATATGAGAGGTTTGGTATATGATGAAATGTGAAATGAGAGATGGAATATGGGAGATAGAATATGGAATATGGGAGCAGGGATGAGATGGAATATGAGAAATGGGACATATGGAATGTGGGATGTAAGCTGAGCGATGCGAGGTGAGTGATAATATATCAGAGATGAGAAATAATCGATAGGAGATGAAATATGCTATATGGAATGTGCAATATGAATGACAGCTGCGAAATGAGAGCGAGAGATATGATGTGAGATGAGGTAAGGTAGGCGACACGAGGTCAGCTGTAAAATATCAGAGATAATAAGAAATAAGCGATGAATTGATTATATTATAGGGCGGACGAAAGATTTTTAAAAGAGTTAAGGCAGTTTCAGAAAAAGAAAGAGATAGTTTGACTATCAGAAGCTGCCCATGTACAGAGGCAAGACGAAAATATCTTGAATTTATAGGAACTCATGAAATATATATAATGAAATAAATATATATGATTTAAATATATTTTATAAAAATATCTCTTATATCATTATTAATCTTTTATCTAATATCAAACGGTATCTCTTCTATCTTTCTAGTACCGTACGCGGCGCTTTTGATCGCGTTAGTCCCCAAAGCGAACTACTCACTGTGGAACAGTGCAAACGTGCTCTCTTATTTTTAGGCTATGCTCAGAGTTTAGTTAATTTAGATAATCTGAATAAGATAATAATCAATCAACGCGAATCGCTGAAACTATTACAAACACAAAGTACAAAGGCGGGCGAACAGCAGCTGGAAGAGAACCAACAGCAGCAGCAGCATCCACAGCAGCAGCTCATCGATTTCGATCTGTTCTGTGTGATCTCCGCATATCTCTCAGTGCTGCAGCAGGAGATACACGAGAGCGGCTGCATATCGCCCATCAAGGGAACAAATGTGCCACCGCCGCAGGTCTACTTTACCAATGGTGAGCATGAAGTGAAGAGAATCTCTCGAGATGCATATCTAAACTAAACCTTGCTTTCCCTTGCTTCTTCTTTAGCGCCTGATGTGGACATCTATTATGCTGCCAGCAAGAATATATCGCGCACGTCGAGCAATGCCAGCGTCCCATCGAATAGCAGCAGCGGCATCGGGCACGATCTGGAGCGCCAGAGTTTGTTCGAGCAGTTGAGTCGCAGTCGGGATAGCGGCACATCGTCACCGCAGCCGCTCGGCTCGTCCGTAGGTAAAAAAATGCAGCCACACATAATGCTGAATGTGGAATCGATAGAGACAACTGAAATAATTACAACCAAAACGATAGAAACCAAACCGTTTATGGCAGTGAACAGCAGCAACAGCAACGCCAACACGAACACAAACACGAGCAACTGCAGCAGCAGCAGCATCAATCAGCCCGCCACAGAGGAGGAGGAGAGCGACTCAAATGATTCGGTCTTTTCCAGCAGCAGTTCCATAGCCAGTGCCGGTGATGCCCTGTGCTGCTCTGCTGGCCTGGACCTGCGCGATGTGTATTTGGGCGGCAGCTGTGTGCTGCGCACCAAATGGCGCCAAGAACTGGCGGCACCCTATCTGCAGGCCATGAACGTGAGCTTCCATACGCCGGCGCTGCATGAGAGTATTCAGCAAATGCCCACGCAGCAGTCGGACCAATCGACAACGACGCCGCCCGTAGCTGCCACGCAGGATCAGCAGCAACAGCAGCAGCGCTCCTTTGTGCGCACGCGACGAAAGTGTCGCGGCAATCAGCTGCAGCTGGAGGAACAGGAGGAGCTAACCGTGGCCGAGGAATCGCTCAGCTGGTCACTTCCGCCCGTCGCTGTGCGCCAGAGTCTCTACAATCCCGCGCTCCTGGACTCTAGCCGTGTGCTGCTCTTTGTCATCACGAATGAGACGCGCTCACTGGCGCCCATGACGCTGGCTGCCCACTGCATCGGACTCATGTACAACGTTGTGCTGGCCGTCCAAATGCTGCCCGACGATTGTGTGCTGGGCGGTGAAAAGGTGAGCAAAGAAACTGAATTTCATAGAAATTATGGTAAAATTTGGAATCATTTAAGATTATTAATTTTTGAATTAGTTTATTCACTATATTCTTCTGATAAGCATTGAAAAGTCTGAACTCAAAAGAGATAAGATAACATTTTTTTTTTAAATATGAGAATATGTTTCATTATCTTGCTTGACCTTAAGGGGTAAGAAAAGAGAATAGATTATTTAAAATATTCTAAATCATGGATTTATTCAGTTTAGTTTTCATTCACATATTAAATTAATAATATAATATTATAAAATTAAAAATTTCATATTTAGTTATAATTTATCAAAAAAATAAATAAAATCGCAAACTACATTTCCCATACAACAAAATTCTAATTGAATTTCCAATTGGATTCTTTGCAGTTAACTGTGGCCGCCATCAAGGACTACAATCGCGGTCGCTCGTATCTAATCGATCTGGCCAAGCGGCAGGGCGTGCCCGTGTTCAATGACATACAGGCGGCGCTCGAATGCACCGTGGCCAAGGTGCGAGCGTATAACAATAGAGAACGCAGCTAAGGAATGAAGAAAGAGAGAGAAGAAAAATAATATAAAGAAATGAGAAAATCAATCGTACCTGTGTTTCACATCTGCAGCACGTGACAAATCTAAGCTAAATTTTTAATACTTAGTGCTATTTATGTAACTGTCTTTTTAATTTAATTTCCCTTTTTTTCATATTTTATGACCCTACTCTAAAAAAAAAAAAAAAAAACTAAATCAAAACAAAAACTTACTTAACAATTGTGTCTTAAATGTAATTGATATACAAACAAAATTTTTTAAAAATCTTTACTAAACTTTGCTACGTATAACTGTTTTCCCACTATGCTTACACAAACACATATATTATAGCTACGTATACGTAATATTCCTGTAAATCTGTAAATGAAAAATGTCGTCGCCCAGAGAGCGCATTTCAAAACAAACGAAACAAACAAAAAAAAAAAGCAAATGGAAAAAAGCATTCAGCTTTATACTAATTTATTATTTATTTAACATACCATAGCTGTACATGTGTTCATGTGCATTAACTGAACAACTGTAAATATTATATACATAGATACACGCATACATATATACACATATAAAATATTAGTAAATTTAAGTAAATAATTCAAATATATTTTAATATTTAGTGAGCATTAAACCATATATACATATACTTAAACAAATACAAAAAACATATTAATTTAGTGGCCCACTGTACCCAGTTCGCAGGCAAAAATATCTCAATAAACAAGTTTTTCTAACATAACAAACATTTGATGTGAAAACATGGAAATTCTAAGTAGAAAGCTTTACAATTATTTTAAGGCACTGTTAAGTTGTTTAAACAAAACAGCGATCGCTCTGTTAAATAACAGCGAGTTCATCATTTATACAAACACAGATATCGATTGCGAGCATATCGATATTTATAGTATTAGCTTTTGTAACAGCTGGCAGCACGCTTTCCGATCAGCCGCCCACAGTGCGGCGCACTATGCGACGTGACAAGTGACACACACACACACATGCACGCATATATGATACGAGTAGTGTGTAGAGAGTGAGAGCGCGAGAGAGGGAGAGCGCGCGCGAGAATGCCACATTCTTACGCTCTCCTCAAATATTGTTAAATTTTGTGATTTGTTGCTATTTTTTATTCGTAACGTCTTCTCGGTAAACATAAAAAACGTTGACATTTTTGGCTGTAGTGTTCGATAAGCCCTTTGAATCTGGTTTCGCTTGTCTGCCAATTGGCTACGTTCTTCCACATTCCCTCACTCATCTACCGATTCGCTGTGCCGTTGATTTTTGCCACTTTGATTTTCAGTCGCCTATTGCTCGTATTCGTCTGTGGTACGTACTGTGCCCTCGTCTAGTTCGACTGTGTGTATTTGTGTGAGCGTGTGGGTTCAGTCAACCCGCTGCCAGCGGCACAGGCCCCCGCTCCAAAAATAATGCAAAGTGTGTAAAATATTGGCTTTACATTTAAAACCAATCAAGCACGCATATTTTATGCAATTCTGACGTGTTTTCAAAATAGCAAGTGAACAACACAAAAAATATTGTTTGATTTTTGCAAAAACAAATACGTAACAGCAACAGCGGCGTCTCAGTGTGTGTAAGCAAAGCAGCTGTGTAAGTGTAGACGCGAGCGTGCCAAAGAAAAGAGAAAGAGAGAGAGAGGCACACAACCGAGCAATGGAGTGATAACTGCATGCCGTTCTCTCGCGCTCACGCTCTCTCTCATTCTCGGTGCGAAGGGACTTGTTGCTGCCGTCGCTGGCGACCGATGCAGACAGAAGCCGTAGTTGAGTTCAAGTGACGACTTCGCACTGAGAACACGACCAAAAACAAAAACAATAACAGTATATATTCATACATATACATATGTATATAAATATATCGCTCTTGATTGATATAAATGAATATGCAGCAACAAAGACGCAGCTGAAAATAAAATAAAATCATTTTAATGTCCAAGTGTTCGCCGTTACGTCTTTAATTGGCGCGCAGCAAAACATACACACACTCATCTATATAACCGCAACAACAACGACAACAACAGTAGTAACATCAGTAGGGCAGCGAAAAGCCGCTTAAGTGCAACAGTAATAAAAAATAATAATAATAATAAGAAAAGAGCCAAAGCAAAACAAAGAAATAGCAATAAGAAGCAGACGAAGAGGTGTGCAAGCGTGTAAAATACGATTTGAGTGCCAAAAAAAAAAAAATAATAATAATAACAAAACGAAGACGAAAACATAAAAACCATCAGCTTTCAATTATAAAGACGAGCCATGCAAAAGGCACAAATAGGAAGGAAATCAACAAGTGTGTGACGCGCGTCTCCCGTTCTCCGTTCGTTCGGTCGTCTGCTCTGCGCTCTGCTTCGCTTTCATTCATGCGGTCAACTAGAGTCAACAGCCATAACAGAGCAAAGCCAGCGCCTGATAAAAACCAAAAGCAACAGCAAAAACAAAAGTAACTGCATACCAGTAACGCCAACAACAACAAAAGCAACAAGAACAACAACAACGACAGCTACTTCCAGCAGCGAGCTTTCAAGTAAGTTTCCATATGTCATATGCAATCGTGAGTGTGTGAGAGTATGAGTGCATATATATGTATGTGTGTATGTTTTGCCTATTTGCTTAACATTTCAGCTATTCAAGCTTTTAGTCTTACTTAGTATATTGACTGCCATTCAACCATGGACACGTGTGTCGCGTGCAAACAGAGCTTTGCATGCGTCGAAAATCTACATAGCTGTTAGATAATTGCCATAGACAAATTGGCCATAGTTGATGAGCTAGTCATAAGGTTAGAATAGAGAGCCATGGCTGTTTGATCTTGTATAAACATATATATATATATATTTATATGTATATATAATTAACAAATATATATGTATATAGGTAAATAGAAAGCTGGTTCTATTGAACGGTTCATTAAATTGAACAAGTGAATTATCCTTACGAATGATCAGCTTTTTTTAATAGATTCGTTCCCGAATGCTGCACTCCATTGAACTACTCTGATGTTCATGAACAAACACTGCTATCGAGCGATAGTCGAGTCGTTCAATAACTCTTCAATACGTTTTGCTTATGAATTACGAAGTATTTTTACTACCAAATATGCATCAATCAATCACTGCTCAACCAACTGCTTAGAATTGACATTTATGAACTACACATTTCAACTGAATTAGTAATTGAAAATAGTTTTAATGATTCATGCACAGCTGTAATAGCTTAACTACTGTATATATTGACCCATACGACCCATTTCAAAAAGATTAGTTAGTATAGCTGTTAACAAAAATATTTGTATTCCTAAATGACAATGTCAATGTCGAAATAACTGTATTTGAAGTTCTTTAATAGAATGAGTAATAGTTAAAAAAAGATAAAAAATTCAAATCAGAATATCCTCTCTCTTAACTTCAAAATTCCTTTAAATAATATATTGTTGTTCGCTCGTTCAGTTCGCTTCAGATTTCAAAATTTCTTGAAGTTGAAATAGTTTCCAATCTCTCTTTATATATTGCACACATATATCTACAACATTTGAAACGGTTTAAACGAAATTCACAATGTGTTCACGTGATCCGGCTTCCAATCAGTTAATCGACTATAAGAACAAAGATTCAGAACCACCCACCGAGTGCACCACATCGAGTGGTATACCCGTTGGTGTCAAGGATGCCATTATGACGGTGGGGCCACGAGGTCCTGCCCTGCTGCAGGATTTCATTTTCCTCGATGAGCTGACGCATTTCGATACGGAACGTATACCAGAGCGTGTGGCCTATGCCAAAGGTGCCGGAGCTTTCGGTTACTTCGAATGCACCCATGACATAACCAAATTCTGTGCTGCATCGGTTTTTGAACGTGTCAAGAAACGCACGGCGATTGCCATGCGATTCTCAGTGGCGTGTGGCGAGTGTGGATCGGCGGATACGGTGCGCGAGCAGCGAGGATTTGCGATCAAATTCTATACTGAAGATGGCATCTGGGATTTGGTCGGCTGCAATATGCCCGTGTATTATGTGCGTGATCCTTCGCTCTTCCCCAGCCTGGTGCATGCCCAGAAACGTAATCCGCAGACCCATCTTCGTGATCCGGACATGTTCTGGGACTTTATGTCGCTGCGAGCGGAGACAATGCACGCTCTGCTCATGTATTTCAGTGATCGCGGCACTCCCGATGGCTATCGGCATATGCATGGCTATGGCGGACATACCTATCGCATGGTGAATCCCAGTGGAGAAACCTTCTATGTTAAGTTCCACATGAAAACCGATCAGGGTATTAAGAATTTGGATGCACGTCGCTGCGCTGAGTTGGCTGCCCATGATCCAGACTATTCCATACGCGATCTGTATAATGCCATCAAGAAAGGCAACTATCCCAGCTGGAGTATGTTCATTCAGGTGATGCTCAACGAGGAGGCCAGAAAGTGCAAATTCAATCCATTCGATGTGACCAAGGTGTGGCCCCAAAAGGAGTATCCATTGTTGCCCGTCGGAAGATTGGTCTTGGATCGTAATCCCACCAATTACTTTACGGAAGTCGAACAGTTAGCCTTTAGTCCGGCTCATATGGTGCCTGGCATTGAACCGTCGCCGGATAAAATGCTTCAGGGTCGGCTATTTGCCTATGGCGATACACAGAGATATCGCCTGGGCGTTAACTATATGCAGATTCCTGTCAATTGTCCGTATCGTGTGAATGTGAAGAACTTCCAACGTGACGGTGCGATGACTGTGAACGATAATCAGGATGGAGCACCCAATTACTTTCCCAACTCGTTTTGTGGACCCAAGGAGAGCTCACGGGCTCTCGCTCTGCAGACCTGCTGTCCCGTTTCGGGCGATGTCTATCGCTATATGAGCGGCGATACGGAAGATAATTTCAGTCAAGCTACCGATTTTTGGACCTATACTCTAGACAATTGCGGACGTAAGCGTCTGGTGCGAAATATTTCGGAACATCTAGCGGATGCCAGTCAATTCCTACAGGAACGTGCCGTTAAACTCTTTACCATGATCCATGCCGACTTTGGACGACTTATGACCGAGGCTCTGAATACAGCCAAGATTTCAAAGTTCTAGTTCCTCCAATTTTGTTGATTGTAATATTTGATGAGTACAAAAAATATAGTGAAACTTTAGCGTTGTTTAAATACAGCGACAAATACTAAATTTAAATTTGAAAAATTTGCGAGTCTTTAATTTGCTGAAATGTCAGATAATTTTAAGTGTGTTTCATTCTGATAAGATTCTTATTATATATGAATAAAAAGACATTTATAAAAGACTAGATTCAAGTGTGATTAATATAATATAATAATTATTGCCGTAGAAACATTCCTTTAATATATTTTATTTATCAAGAAGAATATAGATTATGGAGATATAGATAAAGAGGATAGTAAAGTGGAAAAAAGCTATATATATTTTTAATTCCATTAAATTGTTTAGAACAAATACTAATTTTAAATTTGAGAAATTAGTATTTTTAATTCTATATCCTTAACAATTTTTTTTAATGTATCAAAAATTACAAAAATATTTTCTATATAAATCAGTAAGATACAGATATTTTCATTAGTACTTTTTTACTCCACCCCTGTGGAAAAATCTTGATACCAAATCCCTATATAGAAATCCTATTAACTTAGCTGAAAAGAAGCGTCACGTTTTCGGCACGATCTGAAATCTATAATAAAAACCTGTTGCCGTGGAGATTAGTTAGGGGTAAGGCCCTCTCGCTTTGATAGTTAGGACCACGTATATAGCTGCCATTGGCTTATCAAACTTTTATAGCCAAGAAATAATAAACGCTTGATACTAATCACAAATTTCCTATCGCTGAACCTGAAATTTGTTGTTCTCCAGTTTATTTTCATATTTGTTTCTGATAGAGAAATGAAGAAAGCCATTTGTGTGCAGTTAGTTTTTTTTTTTTTTTATCTCGACGGACTTTCGGAATAGATTATTATTTCAATATGATATTTTGGCGCTACGAGTCACAAATAAAAAGCTCTGCGCGTGGGGTGTGTCATAGAGCTGTTTTGGTTTATGAGTCGCTCATAAAAATGGACAACTAGAAATGCTGATATAGCCAATATATTACCACCCAGGTATATGTAGATATATGGATATTTATATGTTAACTGGATCATAAAAGTTAACTCCCTTGCACCTCGCACATGTAACGAGAACATACTTGTATTATACTTAGTATTTTATTGAGGATATTATTGGGGCTTATCGTTGGATCCCTTCAATCGAAAACCTATTAAAGCTATATAAGACATTTACGTTTATAAAATATTGATAGACTAGTTGAAGTAGCTGTATTACAGTTTTCATGTTCAATTACTTCAACTACATATATTATATACATATATGTACATATATACTAATAAAACTTATCGTTATCGTTCGTTTACAGTTGCTAAGCATGACTCGCACACGATTGTGAATTATAATTGATAAGAACGTACACTCGTTTATTATGAAGCACCCACAAGATCTGACAATTACCGATGGACAGCAGCTAATGGAGATTAATAAAGTAGAGCAAATGGAACAGGAGCTTAATGAGCCAGGTGAGTGTTGTATTCAAAATTATGATCTTACGCCTATTTGCCATCAATTCTTAAGCACCGATTCGATACGATTCGATTTGATAGCTTATCAAGTAATCAACATCATAAATTTATAAATTCTATTTGAAGCATAATCCTAAATTATATATAGATAAAGAATGCGTTGTGTTATTTTTGTTAATCTACCCAATGAATTTGACACTTGAGTTGATGCAGTATTTAATAGATTACTCCGAAAGGCTCCGATAATAGCTCATTATTGACGTGGAGCATCGAGATTTATTTATACTTTCTTGATAATGTGAATTAACATTGTAGTTCGCAAAATTTTATTTCTAATTAATTTTTGGTATTTAATTTAGAAATATTCCGAAAATACTATTTAATTGATTCGGAAAGAAAAAATAAAAATAATAATAATAATTTTGAGATGTAATGTAAATTAAAAGAAATTATTTTAAACTTATTCCGAATTTACTCCGAAATTACTCCGAATTTTTTCCCCTGCGTACAAATATATTATATAAATGCAAATAAAAAGAAAATTAAATAAACATAGAAGTATGTTTCTCCGAATATATTCCGAAATTGGGTATATACAAGTGTTTTAAATATTAATGTGTAATACGAATTAAAAGAATAATTTTTCATGCATTAAAAAAATAATTTATATTGTATATGTATTTAATTGAAGTACGTTAATGCGCTACTTAGCAATATTTTGCTTCTACTGTGTACACAATTTATTTATATTACTCCGAAATTTTAGAAGCCATCAACTCTAAGGTTCAGGGCAGCAGTGTCACCTGCCTAACACGTGGCACGTGCCTGGCCAAAAAAAAAAAAAAAAAAAACATCTATATATATATGCGCTCGAATTGCGTTTTATATATGCGATGTGCAGCGAATAGTAGAACAATATAGGAGTAATTTAGGAGAGAGGAAGGTGGGTGGGTTTGAGAATTATAAATAGAAGCGAAATAGCCTTGATAAACCAGCTTGCGAATGGACGCTTGATAAGCCAGACGAGCAATCATTGTAAATGTTTATAATTTGTTTATTGATTATCAAGAACTTGTTGTTGGACAAGCAGATTAAAAAATTGATTAGTCGTGATATAAGCAACTGTTTTACGATCCAATAATTGCAAGCAAAAATAAATATGTATATATATAGTAAATAAAGTAAATTGCTAACTTCATGTATTACAAGACGGCTTAAAATGTTGCTGTCGGCACAAAATTAAAAACAACGAAAAGAAAAAGAAACCAAATTCAATTAAAGCATTGAAAATAAATCGCAAAATGGCGCGCAAAACGAAAACGAAATAAAACGTAAGCGCAATGTTTAACTTAACCCCAAAGGGTTAAATATGCAAACACATGCGACTTAAAAAGAAAAATAAAACCAAATTAAGGAAAACAAAAACAAAACTGAGTGTAAAATAAAAACCTAGTCGCTGTTGCTGTTGCTGTCGCTGTCGTTCTGAAGTGGCCCGGGCTCAAGCCCCTAGACATAAGCCCAGCATTTAATTGTTGAATATTTATAGCTAGCTAGCTAGCTAGATATAGCTGCCTGGGCTGGCTAGCCCAGCTAGATGTTGACGGAACAGGCCCCTCTCCATGGGCTGGTTCTAGTCTAGTGTCACCTTTTAAAGCGCTACGCTGACATGACGAAAACAATTTTCAACTGAAACGCACTCGGCTACTCGCACTTAATTTGATTTTTCAACATTGAATCAGGCAGAGAAAAAATGTAGAGTAAAGTAAAGTTAACTAAAGTAAAGTGAAGCAAAAAATAAAATAAAATAAAATAAAATCCATGCTAATTAGTTGAGGCATTTGCCTGACCCACCCAAAGCTTAATATATTTACACAGCCTACATAGTATATATGTCTATATAAACTTGTATGTCTATATATATGTACGTAGCTCTGCGCTGATATTATTCTATGGAGGTTATCGGCTGACGCGAACTCAATTGATTTGTGCATTGCCCCGATTTAATAATATTTTATATATTCTGCGTCCCGTCTCCCCTCCACATTCACGTGAAGGTCTTGTTTTCTTAGCTTTTTTTTATTTATTCTAATATTGGTCTGCTTATAATTATAATTAAAAATTTTAAAGGCTATCTAGATAGTATTTCCGTGCTTATGAAATATATGTGTGGCTTGCACGATATCAACATCGTTTGCTCCTAAACGAGCGCTATTTTTTATTTTTTTTTTATTTTTGTTCATTTTTATACCCTGAGCCCATTGAAAATGGGAAATCAGGGTATAATGGTTTTGTTAAAAGTATGTAACAGGCAGAAGGAGGCGTGGCAGACCCCATAAAGTATATATATTCTTGATCAGGGTGACGAGAAAAGTTGATATAGCCATGTCCGTCTGTCTGTCCGTCCGTCTGTCCGTCTGTCCGTCTGTCCGTATGTTTGAACGCGTCGATTTCCGAAGATACAAAAGCTAGAGAGTTCATTCTTTTTGTGTTAGGTTCGTATATTGCACGCGCAGTACGAGTTTGTTTCAGAAATTCGATAACTTGTATATTTGGCAAGTTATCGATAAACGAATTTATCGGGAACCAGTTTTAAAATTCTAGCTAATTCATCTTTAGAGTTAGAGTCTCCAAGTCTTCTGCATATATATAGATACTAATTTAATACAATTTCGGTTTTTGTCAGATTTTGGATTCCGGTCTCCAATTAGCCCCACCACCCCCAAATGTGTAAAAAATGCATTTCAAATACTAGAGACATACAGTTTGGTTTGGCATATAGATATGAATAACATAATCTTAATCTGAACATATCAATATGATTGTCCATCTAGAAACAGAATTATTAGTCCATAAAGTTTTCTCATCAAAACCCATGTGGCGCAGCAAGCAAGGCAGCGATACAGCAAGACGCATTGCGGGCGCACATACATACATACATACATACATACATACCTATGTATGTATGTATGTATGTATATGTGTGCAAGCGTAGATCAGCGTGTGGCTGCAATCATACATACATATGTACATATCTGTGCATGTCAAGCTAATTGTAAAAGAGTTATGATTTCTAAAAAAAACCTAAAATGTTAAATAGAATATGTAGATCATATATCAGATAAAAAATTTTAAAACAATTAAAATAACAATGTAAATGCAAGCAACGTTGAGCAATGCAAATCAATTTTCGTATGCGTGTGCACATATGTATGTATGTATGTATGTATACACACAAAAAGTCTTGGGCTGTTTTCTATGTTGCTATGCGTGTATATTCTAAGAATCACAATTGTTTTTGAATTCCGTTAGAATTGTCTTTGAATTGTATTTGTATTTTCAGCCACTGCTTTAGTGTTTCTTTCGTATATGGCGAATTTCATTCGTTTTCGCTACTCTGCCGTTTAAGTGAGCCGTGGTGTAGATGGCTAGACAGATGCAACGAATGTTAGGGTGTCGGAGGTTCTAGCCTCGCCTAAGCCCTTCATAATTTATTATTTTTATTTTTATTTTTTTTATTATTTCTTTCTTTTTTATTATTATTTATTCTTTTCTATTTGATTTTCGAAGATACAAGAGCAACTGCGCGGTTAGCAGAGCGCGTGCTTATACGTGCGTAAAGAAGAAGAGTATCACTTTTTTGCAGGGTTCAGGGTATCTCGTAGTCGAGCCGTCTCGACTAGAGCCTTCTTACTTGTTTTCTCTTTTAGTTTGTATATCCGCTTCGGACACTCGTTAATTTAATCATAGAGATAATAGTAGAGTCGTCTTATGTCACATATCATAAAAGTAAACAATAATGCAATTGCTCTTGGGCTCTTGAAATTATTCCGAAACTTTAGATAAGTGTTAGTAGCGCAAGCATTGACAGTACGAGTTAAACTTTCAATGCGATTTCTTTCTAAAGATATAATATTTATTGAGCTAATGAATAAATGATGATATACGGTTTGATATAACGGAGGTTATTCATATTCTTATATTTTTAATCTAAAAAAACAAATGGTAAAATAAATAGAATTAATATATAGTTAACAAGGAAAAAAATTAGGTAAACTTTTTTAAATAAAAATAATAAGTATCAGAAAATTTATTCCGAAAAAAAAAACACTCCTAAAAATGAGATGTCCAAATAAATAACTCTTAAACTTAAATAATAATAAAAAGTAATACCAAAAATAAGCATTCCGAAAAAAAGCTCTCAAAAATATTAGTTAGCTATTCGGAAAAAAGCTCTCTAAAATATTAGTTAGCTATTCGGAAACTAATATTTTGAAGAGTATTTTTTCGGAATGCTTATTTTTGTTCTTACTTTTACACTTTACACTTAAAAAAAGTAAGATTCCGAAAAACAATGAAAAATGAGCACTCCGAAAAGTGAACACTCTGAAAAATGAATGTTCCCAAAAATGAAAAGCAATAATTAAGTGATTGAAACCTTATAAATACTTATATTGAGTGAGAAGCATTGAAGGCAATAGACAGAGTGTCTAATCCGAAAAATTCATTTACCACACACAAATAACAAAACATTCCTAAAACAATTATATGAAGATGTTTAGTCTGCTCTAACAGCGCTCCGAATCAATTACCTTGACTCTGAAAAAAACATTTTTTGTTTCCTGAGCGCTTAAACCATCATTATCTAATTCGGATAGAGCTAAGCGCTCAGCTTTATGCCGAGTCAAGTGTTAAGTGCCGGGTTAGTTGATAGCTTTCTTGTTGTTTCCAACGTAAAAATACGAGCGCAGCACTTGAGCTGATTTTTCAATTAGGCGGTCACCTTTTCTCAATCTCAACAGAATATCTGCTCTATACAGATATGTATATAGCATACAGATACAGATAGATTTGGTTGCATATATATATATATATACTTTGTATATAGATGCATGCGAAGCACTCAGCAATGTGGACACATTTCACTTAAAGTTGTCGCCGCCTAATGAAGTGTAAATAGTAAATTGCAGTCAAACATTATGAATATCATCAGCGATATTCATTGTGACGATGATGATGAATGTGTTGATCATAATTATTGTCATAACAGTCGTGAATAATAGCAACAACAATTGCAACAGCAACGGCAACGGCAACTGCAACTGCAATTGCAATTGCAATTGCTTAATGATAATGTTGTTCATGACGCAGATGACGAACAACACATGCAAATCACATGGCTATCCTATGGATACAAAATTCTCAAACACACACACAGTGACACACACTCACATTCAGTCAGTCAGTGATCAGGCAGTCAGTGCAAAAATAAACGCAGCTCCATTGCTTTGTATGGTTAATATAAATATGTATGCAAATAAAATAATAAAATTTTCGCACAAAACTCACTTAACGAAAGGGGCAGCTCAAAGAGAGGGAAACTTCTGGAGAGTTGTTGTGTGTGGGAGGGGCGAGGGGCGGTGCCTTTTGGCTTGGCTAATTTTCATATTTCTCTGGAAATTGACAGGCAGTCAAGTTATCCACATGTGCGCAGGCCGGGAAAATGCGACATGCAAACACACACACACACACACTCGCACACACTCAGATGACATACACACATCACACAACAATGCCATGAACATGACATGCATTTTATTATACCCTGTAAATGCTGAGTGAAAGTGGGCCTATAAAAAGGTCGCGCAGTGATGTTTGGCAAAGATAGCAACAAGATTTCGTTGGCTATGGCTAACTAAATTTTGTGCAAATTAAATAATTGCAATGGAGATTTACTGATTGGCCAGTATTAATTTATATTTATATACAGTAGACAACAAAAAGTTTAAGTAAACTGCTTAAATCAATATTATGTCCATTAGTACCCTTCCAATAATGTTTTAGCCACTATTTCATTAAAATTCGCCAAGAAACCTTCTTTTACTTAAACTTTTTTTGCCTACTGTATATCTAAATTTTTAATTCTTTTTGCTACATGCTGCAGGTTAAATATATATTCATATAATGGCATAAATATTATTTATATATATAGTATTTTTATCAAGCTATTAAACTAGTTCGTATAAGTCAAGCATCATTTTTGTTTAGCTGCTTTTGTAAAGCTTTTAGCTTTATTGCTAGCTCTACACTTTTAGAGCTGGATATTATTAGACTCTGTGCCCTAAAAGGGAAAAAGAGCCTATTGGGTTTGTTTTTGATTTTAATTTATATATTTTTAAAGTAAAAGCCAAAAATTAAAAATTCCCATATTAAAATATAGATATGTAAATTATAAATATCGATTCATATTCAAAAAATATTTTTATATAATTAAAATAATATAATTTATAAATATCGAAGATGTTTATTTAAAAAATATTTTTTCCGAATCATTCAGTTATAAAAATAAAAAATAAATAAAATCATAATATATCTAATAATTTTCTTTCGATTATTTATAAATAATATATTAATATATTTTTATATTTAGTATTTTCTTTTTCCAAATTTCCGACAATTTTTTTATTAAATAATTTTTTAGCATTTATACCTATATTTAATTTTGAAACTTTATCTGAAATAAAATTGTTTTTATTTTTTTTTTTTTATTAATAATATTCAGTTTATTAAATAGAGTATTAAAGTTTTCAGACTATATGTTGTCTGAAAATTAAAAAATAAATAATATTTACTTTATTTATATAAATATTTAATTTATAGATTCTTATTTATTTTTTACAAATTTATTTACAAACAAATTATAAGCCTGTCAGGCCTAACATCTAAATTTGACTCGCGTAGGAGTTTCTAATTATTTTTCTGATTATTTATAACATAACATATAATAATATATAATTTCTATAATATAAAATAATAATATAATTTCTATAATATAAAAAATTAATCATGCAAACTTATTTAGCTTTAAAATTAGTAAGCTAAATAATAACCTGCTCTATTTCTATTCCCTCATCTACAGGGTATAAGCTAGTCGATTACATGAAGTTTCGCTTTCATTCAATTTGTAAATTTGTTGCTTATTCACTTCTTTTAGTTGTTTTCATTATTTTCATCGGACTCACAATCATATGCGCACACACACACACACATTATCTCACACCACACCCATGCAGGAAACGCCGGGTGGCACACACATACAGGCGACAACTGTACAGTAGCCACAATTGGCGACGATCCTCAGGCAGCGCTCGTGATTCATTTAGCTCAGTGCGTTCGATTTCAAACCAAAACATATGCGTCATGTTCATTCCATGCGAGATATGATATATATATGTATATATTTGTGTGTGTATATTTGTATATATTTCCATATATATGCGCTCATATTTTGTAATTGCAATTAATGCAATCTCTGCCCCATATGACAGTTGCACATGCCGTCGCTCCAATTGCATTGCCCAGAACGTTGCGGACTCATTAATGTGGGGGCATTTGTCAGCCAAGCACTTGTGGGAATCAAAATACTCTAAAAAAATCATAATGGAAATGAAGAAGAGGCAGCAGAGCCAACACATTTGTTTACTGTTGATAAGTCACAGAAACTTTAAAGTTAATTGGATTTAACATTTTCACTTCTCACATTTACCGGAAATTCATTTTAAAATCGAAAACAAGTTTGCCTTTAATTTCATTACGAAAGCAATTCACTCAATAATAATTTGATACAAGTCGAGCTTGCAAATTAAGTATATATAGTTCAATTAGAATTGTACTAATATATTATAATCATATACATTTAATGAAATTATGAAGTTTTAACATAAGAATGAGGAATGTTTATCTTTTTCCCTTCAAAATACTAAAAGCCAAGACGGTACCTAAAAGATAGAACTATCCAGATGTTATAGAAACTAATTATATATGATAACATTATAGTTTAGGAAATAATTATTTATAATAAAACATTGGTTATATTTTATTTTTTTATAAAATATATATATTTATTTATTTTTTATTTTTTTTGGCAGCAAAAAAAATTATATTCATTAATTACCAAAAAATATTTTTTAACATTACTTACCAAAAAATAAAGTTTTTATTTTATTATACTTTTATAGGAGTAGAAATTTTCGATGTCAGATTTAAGATATTTAAATTATTTATAAAAGAATATATCTTAGGACTATATAATAATAAAAATGTATATAAAATTAATATTTAAATAATTATTGGAAATTGCTAAATTATTGTAGGAAAAAATATGCTCAATAATTAAAAAATCTGAATTAAAAAATGACTAAGAAAAGTTCAATATTAAATATAAATTTGTATTGGTCTATTCCCGCAAAAGAAAACGGAAACGTAAATCTATATCTTTTATTTATTCCGGATTTGGAATATATCACGCAATGTGAATTTCCAGCGGAAATTGAGAAAGTTGAAATGCTAAAATTGTTGATATTACGATAAATCGTCTGCACGCTTACAGAAGCAAAGGCAATCTCTAGATATCTCTAAGCAGACAGAACTAAACAATATGGTTTAACGATATATGCCATTAGATTAAATATATATATATATACATATATATATTTAATATATAATAAATAATACTGCGTCTTGTAGGCTTAAATCTATATTTTTGGTAGAAGCAATTTCTTGGAATTGCCTATGATTATTTTTGATAGCACAACACGTGACACACAGAATTTGTCTGATTGATAAGCGTTAATTGACAATTTGGTTAAGCGTTGTGACGTCACAAGCACGACGAGCCAGCCTCAGCGATGACGTTGCCAACTTTAGCCGGGCATTCGAAAACAGCAAAAAAATATATAAGTCAAAGTACAACTGCAAAGCAAAATGAAACAGAAACAAAAACAATAACAAAAGGCAAAAAGAAAAACAAAATTGCGATCGCCTTCGCTGCCACCAACGCCGTTTGATTTCGTCACAGAAATTCCGGCGTATTCAGCCGCGCCGGTTAAAGTGCGAAAAATACAACAGCAACAAGACACGCCGCCTTCGTCGTCGTCTACATCGCTCTGGCTTTGCCTCTAGCTCCGATGATTGAGCATGAGTAAGTGGTGTATGCGACACGGGTGTTGAATGTTGAATGTTGAATGGTAATCGCAGAGGTGCACACACACACACAGAGAGAGAAAGAGAGAGAGAGAGAGACATACACACTCACCCACATACTTGCACTGCCAGCGAATTATATTCAATTGAATCACAAGCATCAATCAACGCCCAATGTCCAGCTCAGGCTTTAAATGCAGCTTAAAGAATAAACAAAAACAATTGAGCTTTAACTGACAAATTAACTCGACTAACAGATACGCTGTGGATGCGGTTTTTGAGTATGTTAGGCGACTTTAGGAATGGAATTCATATATTAAATTTTAAAAGGATTATATTGTATTTGAATTATCTACTATAAAATAGAATCATTTCATTTTGTAGTATTTATTTTTATTTATAATAGTTTGCCACTTAAATTGTTTATTAATTTTTATATAATTATTATTCATTTTTTTATTTCTTTTATTATTTCTTCTATAGTTTGGGCTGAAATAGATTCATTTAATTTATTATTATTATTATTTTGTGTGTGTGTGTGTGTTTTTTTTAAATTTTAATTTTTATAGTTTGTCATTTTATTATTTATTTATTGTTAATTTTTTAAATTTATTTTTTAATTTATTTATTTTTTAATAGTATGTTAAGCACTTATTCATAAAAAAAATAGCAATGTTTTTTTTTTAATTTTAATTTTTATAGTTTGTCATTTTATTATTTATTTATTGTTAATTTTTTTAATTTATTTTTTTATTTATTTTTTTTTAATAGTATGTTAAGCACTTGTAATTTTTATAAAATATAATAATAATAATAATATATAACAATAATCAGAATTGGGCATTAGATTTCTATTTAATTTGCATTTTATTTTTCAAAAGTGAATTTTTTAATATTATATCATTTTTATAATTTTTTTGTAAATATATAATCAATGATAAAATAGAAAATAATTTTATGGGCTGAATTGTGGTTTTTAACTCTCAGATATAAAGATTTAAAAAACAAAAATAAAAAATATGCATAAATAAAATCTTACCTAAGAATACTAATACTAATAATAATATTACTTAATATATACTTACTTATATTTACTTATAAGAACAAAATATTAAACGTAGTATATATTACTTTACTTACATCTATGTCAATATTTCTCTGCATATCATACCCTACTGCATTTCTTTGTGTTAAAGGGTACACAAAATGCCGACTTAGCTACAGCACTGAGCCAGGCGGGCCAAGCAAGCGGCAAATTCTTTCATTTATTTTTGTAAAGCAAAAAATATAATAAAAATAAAAAAACAACTTGTCAACGCTTAGGCAGCGACCGGTACCCAGAGGCAGCCGATATCACAGCGAATCATTAATCTATGTGCGATTTAGTTGTCCGGCTGCCAGACACGGCTCACAGCGTTCGCAGCCTAGCCTGGAGCTGTGTCTGTTTCACAAGCAGACTTCTGTTGCTTGTATACAGACAAACTTATAATTTATATACATATATGTGTGTATGTATGTTAATATATATATGTATATATATTTATGGCCCGTGACTGATAAGCGAGCGCCTTTGACAGCTCAGCTTGGCTGACTGCCTCACTCTCATATCAACAGAGCGACCTATAATGTACAAATATACATATATATACATATATATATCTGTATAGCTGCCGCTACTGAACTCCGGGATTCAGATAATGATAAAGCAGGCCACTCGAAGCTGTCGCCAGAGCTGTGTGATATGCTTGTTTGCCAAGCTGAAAGTGATCTGATCCACAAATAGGCAGACAGCCAGTCCAGGCCAGGCCTATGACTGAACCATAATAGAAATAATCGAGAGAGCGAAAGTGAGAGAGAGGGATACGCAACGAACAGCTCATACCCTAACGAAAATAAATAAAGGTGTTGCATTACAGCATAATTTCATTGGCTGTGTGTTGAGTCAAGTGTTAAAGTTCTTACACGCAGATGTTGCGGGATTTTTGTTTATTATAATTTAGCGAAAATAATGAAAAGTTTTAAAATTATTATTTAACATGTATAATTAAAAAATAAAAATAAAAATAAATAAATTGCTTAAAAAAAATAAAAATAAAAATAAAAAAATTGCTTTTATAAACTACATCGTAATTAAAAAAAAAAAAAAAAATAAATAAATAAATTTCGCAAGCAATAGATTTTGTATGGAAAAAAAATATTGTATTATTTTTTTTAAAATATAAATTAACTTATAGAAATTAGTATTCATATCAAGCTTTAATTTTCAAACAAAAATAATCATATGTATATTGTTATTTTTATGGGAACATAATTGCTTTAAATTGTTAAGATTTTTTAAATTAAAATAGTTAATTATTCATATTTAAATTTTTTATTTATTTTTATTTAAATGACCATACATATATGTATTTTTGTAAAATATATATATTTTTTTTAAATTAGTTACAATTTATTTAATATTTTGGAATGAAATATATGTATTTAATAAGACTTCCTAGATCTTTTTGTCAAAGCTATTAAAGAAACCATAAGATCGCTTTAACATAATTTATGGAAAAATCTAAATAATATTTATTCCAACAAAAATAATATTCCCTTTAATTAAAGTATTTCATCGTTAATTACTAAGTACTGCAACCTTTGTTGCTCTTTCTCTTTTACACACAATGACACTCTTCTTTTCTTTTTAATGTTCTCTCTCGCTGTTACTATCTTCATATCTGCCTTTATTGTTTTCCAATATTTGCTGTTGTCTTAATGCTCCATTTTAGATCTCGTACACAACTTCTTAAAGTCTTATCACAAAATGATTTATGCTTGATATACTTTTAATTGAATCTGTTTAATTTAAGATTAATGTTTTTTTTTTTTTTTTTGTAAAATCTTTTAATTATTTTTGACTGTATTCATAATTCATTCATAATAAATTTATCTATAAATATTTCAGTTTTTTATCATATTCAAAGAATTTCTAAATTCGGATAATTATGATAAAATTTAAACTTGAACTTCATTAAAAAAAAATCAAAACAAAAAACCTCTTAGAAAATAGTCGAAAGTGATTGGCGACGCCTAAATGCGTAGGTAAATCTGAAGTACAGTCGCAATAATCGTGCCGCAAATCTAAATAAATAAAAAAAAAAAAAAAAAAGAATAAAACCAAAAAGCTTCAAATGATTCTATGATGTTTATGTTGTTGTTAATGTGCGACACTTTGTGTGCATACATATGTATAACAGCCATTAAACAATTAGACCTGTGTATGCCCACAGCAATATATACATACACATTTATATGTACATATATAGAAGATTGATAACAGGCCAGAACAGAGCCGACTGCGCATGCCCTGGCTGATTGGCTGGCTGACTAGGTGGCTGACTGGCCTGGCCTGGCCTGGCCTGGCACGAACACAAGACGATTCGAGCGCCGAGCTGTAATCGCCGTAAATTGTTAACAATTTTTTTTATTTTTTTTTTTTTGCTAAGGCAACAGCAACAAGTGCAGCAACAACAACAACAACTAGCATAGTAATAATATTTAATAAACTTTATGTGTGTTTGCCGTTTGGCTCTCGCCTAGAGCCGAACGCACGTCGATCGAGCGACAGCGACAGCGACGTTAGCTGAGGCAGCGACTGCGCTGCTGATTCGGCATTGCTGTCGCTGTCGCTGTCGCCGTCGCTGTTGCCGTCGCCGTCGCTGTCGCCGGGCGACGTTGACTTCTATATCTACAACAAATAATATTAAGACAGTTAGTACGTGCTGAGAACATTATTTGAGGTTTAGTCAGTGTTTCGCACTGGGCGGTTATAATACATAGAAGCACCGAGAGCACCGACATAGCCGGTGTCCGTCGTCGTCGTCGTCGTCGTCGTATTGTGCCGGTCGATCGAGATCGCAAGAACTAGCAAGAAGAAAATAAAATAAAAATACAATCAATTAGAATTTAGTCAAAAACAAAAAAACACTGTGATAAGCATATATAGAATTAGTTGAGCAACAACAAGAGGAAAACAAGACAAAAATACTTGATTAATTTGCATTATTTATTTATGTGTTGCAACTTGTTTAACCCTAAGCCTGATTATCCATGTAAATATATATCTAGACATATCTGTCTATATATAGGTATATAGCGTTGAAAAACATTTCGAGTATCGTCTTCGTTATTTTCAATTTTAATTTGTGCAAATATTGAACTTTACTTAAGTGTATGTATGTGTGTGTGTGTGTGTGTGTATGTGTGCAACAACAACAACAACAAAATATGCGCCAACGGCAAATTTGTGTGAAAATAAATTTGCGTCAAGTGTGAAGGATTTTCAAATATTTGCCCATTGTCGCGTCTTGCAAGCTGAGACAAAAACAAAACGAGGAAACCAATCGGTGAATAATAATTATAATTGGATATATATACACAGATATATATACAGCTATATATATATCTATATAGATTTCATAGCATTGTATTGGGCACTTAATTAGTTTATAACAAATGTATGCCTCAATGTTGCCCAGTTTGTTAAATATGAAAACCGAAAATTTAACAAATTCGGGCTATGACGATCCATTCCTGTTGGAAGAGAATCTATTGCAAATGATGGGTGAGTTGAGTGGCTCTCTTCTTTTTTTTTTTTTTGTATATATATTTTAATCAGTTTTCATGATATATAGCCTTGCATGTGCGGTTTATGGGGCCTCGTTCAATTCTCGATATGCGCCACATTATCGTTGAACACATATATCTAGCCGTAGTATATATCTTAGATTTTATATGCCCAATAGAACTCAGGGTTAACAAAAACAAAATGTTTAGTTGTTCAGGAGCTTATCTAAGCATGCGCTCAACAAACATTTATTATTTTACAATGTAAATTATGGAATTTTTGGGACAACATGAAAAACGGCTGGAAATTATTTTTTGTATTTTATTTAAGTTGTACTTAAATAATATTATTATATATTAGTTACGAATGGTCCGCAATTCTTATATTTACATATATATTTCTTTTATTATATATTATATTTTGTTAATTCCTTTACATTTTTCATAGCATACTTTTGGCATACTCTAAATTTGCGTGTGTTTCTTTCTCGCTTCACTGCACACACCTGCTGAGTACATTTGAACTTGACTTATCTTTGTCGAAAAAACATTTATTTTAATAAGAAAAACAGTTATTATCGTGCTGTCTTAGATTAAAAGCCCCTGCAGACATATAACGCATATATATATAGAAAGTATATACATATATATATATAGCATATAGAGGAAGTCAATTAGCGAACGTTTATTATTGTGAAGGTAAATGAATTAATTTGCAAGAATTGTTGCTTTTAGGGTTTGATGATAAATTAAAATAGATTTTACCTTTGCTGTGATATATGATCATTTTTATTGCGGAAATATAAAGAAATATAAAATTGTATACAATTGAAAATATTTATTTAAAAGGTTACTTAGAATTTCTAGCTAGCTTCATTTACTCTTTCTGTTATTATGTTATTATTTTTGGCTACTTTGAGGCTCGTCAATTCAATATGAAAATCTACACAAACAAAAATCTTGAAAGCAACAGCATATCTAAAATTAAATCAAGAGAGATTTGAAGCTGCAAGATTAACGTGAATAAAAATATGGTAAAGACAGCTGCTTGCAGCTAAAATGAGTCATCTTTTGATACAGATTAAATATACGTGTACCTTTTTGCAATCATATGAATATATATATGTATTTGTATATATATATATTTATATGTTTATCAAATAAATATATACATATACATAATATACACCCATTTATAAAATTTGAAAGCACATAAAAAAGTATATATACATAAAAATCTTTATTAAAAATTTAAAAAACAAAAAAAAATATATATATATATTTAAATCAAATAAATCAATAAATTTATAAAAAAAAAATTATAAAAATTTATTTATATATGCATAAAATATTTATTAAAAATTTAAAAAGAAAAGTTATATATCAATTACTTCAATTAATGTATAAAAATAAAAAAATAATTATAATAATTTACTTACATTTAAAAATATATTTTTAAATACAAATTTTTCATTTAAATGCCTAGGAGCATTTTGGCTTCATATAAAAATATAAAAATAAAAAATTAATTATAATAATTTACTTACATTTAAAAATATATTTTTTAATTAATATATTTAATTTAAATGCCTAGGAGCATATTGGCTTCATTCTTCAAGCACACAAATTTTGCTTTTTACCAACATTTTTTATATTACTTCAAATTTTTGTTCCTTTTCTCTCTGATGTGCTTGCGTACATTCACTTCGCTCTGATAAGATACATTTTAATAGCGCGTGTTTATTATTATTATTTATTTATTTTATTTTATTATTATTTTTTATTTTGACAACAATTTAACAAAAAAAAAATTCACTTTTTGGATTATATAAAAAATAAATAAAAAAAAAATAAATATAAAATATAAATAATGTATTTACATACATATTTACGTATAATATTTATACATGTATATTTGAACACAATGATTGGCAAATCTGAAGAATTTATGGCACTTTTCTACTTGATATAGTATTTTTTTTTTTTATCAGATTTTTAAGTTTCTTGTTTTTTATGTTCTACCTTCTGATTAGGTCGCCTTTATTGCTTAAATGCTTATCAAAGATTAGCTCTTGCATTTACATACACTACAAGCTCTCTTATATGCTTGATTAGATTTTGTTCAAAACAATCATAAAATATGAATTTTGATAATGCGCGCTTATAGGGGGTCTTTTGAAGTGTGCATGGCATCAGGTTTGTTTGTTCAAAAAATTTATACTATATGTATATACAAATATAATTTAATATATAAATATTTTTTTTTTGTTTTTTATTATTGTCTGATCTAGTTTTGCTTTATATTTTGCATTTATAATTACATTTTATGTCAGATAAAAGCACATTAAACAACAATTAACTCAATGCATATTCTGCTGCCGTGTTAAAAATGTATCTACATACGTAATCTAGTTTGCTGGGCGTTTCATGAAAATAAAAATTCTTATATGTATATAGATATAAGTAAAATATCAAATTTTTCAATACGAAGTCAAAATACACTACACAGATTTCACAATTTAAAAGAAAAAAAATTACTAAAGACTTAAATATGCCTACATAAATAAATAAATGAATTTAATTTACTTGAAATATATGAAAAATATTAAGAAAGAAAAAATGGTATATTAAACAAATAAAATATATATAACACGAAGCTGAACCAGATCTAGTATTTTTTAAATTTTATTTCGAATATGTTTTGGATGTATTTTAAAAATTAATTTTCATATTAATTTTTATATTATTTTTATATTTTTGTGAAAATTTGTTATTCTCATGTTTCTATTTTTTTATATTTTTATTTATTTATTTATTTTTTTTTTACATATAATGCAAATTTGCAGCTTATGTGTCCACGTTGATATATTTTTATTATTATTTTTTGTTTTTTGCCGAGTGTTTTCTATTTACGGAATAAACTTGAGAGTATTCTAGCGAGTAATTCATCTTCAAGCGTCAATCGTTTACTCGTATCTTTTGCTTCAGTTTATTGTTTATGGCTTAATTATTTTGTTTTCATTGGCATTTCACACACGAATGCCTTAATTAATTATTAATTGCATTCGTATTCAAGACGTAGACGTCAAATTATTAAGTATCAGTTTCTCCGCACCACCGTCAGCCCCTCGGCCAGAGTATCGAGTAACGTAGTAGACTCGTTTGCAATCATAAAACGATTGCCGCCCAAGCAACGACTATTTCAACTGCACGTGTTGTTTGTACATACTTAACGTTTAATTTCTTGTAATTATTCAGCTACCTAATAAAATAATCAATAGGTTGGCCGTTAGCAGTGATCCAACCGGAAATACTAGACACACTCGCACACACGCACATGGCGGAGCGAAAGAATAGACAAAATATAAAGGGATAGCTATAAAGTGCGAGCATTTACACTTGAGATACACTTGAAATACTAGCGTAATTACTTATTGATAACAACACAAATACTATAATATACAGCCCAAAATGGCAAGGCATTTGTAAAGCCACGCATTTGGCTGGGCTTCATAATTGAAATTGATAACAAATTGGCAGAACAAATATGACAGAATTGTCTGGGCCTGAGAAGAACGAAGCTGAAATACTCTATAAATCTGTTTATCGAAATCCTTTGGACTGAAACCCATTAAGATATCTTTAAAAAATTAATAATTAAATAAAATTAAATTTTATTGAGCGATTGCCTGTCTATATTATAATATAATAGCTGGTAATCTATCAAATTATCCTATAATAGTTGCAACAGTTATAGATTGATAAATGGATATATGCAAATCAAATATGATATTTATTTAATTTATTTAATATATATAATAATAAAAAATTTACATATTATTCACATAAATGCAAAAGTAAATGTATTTGTTAAGTCAACCATTTTTCCCCCCCCAAAAAAAAAAAAAAAAAAAAAACTTTATTCAAACAGGAAAAAAAATGTATATATATATTATAAAAAATTTATATATATACTTGAAAAAGAAAGTATTCACGCGATACACAAGATATCAAATCTGATAAAGGCAAAGAAAAAGATTTGACGAGTTTATTAAAAATGTGGAATATTAAAAAAAAACCAGTTATATCTAGTCTGGAAAAAAAAACTTAAAAAAAAAAGCTGAAGACATATAGATAATATAATTAAATAAATTAATTGAAAAGATAATGAAGACCATTGAAAATATTTCTGAATCAATGAAATTTCCATATAAAAAATATGAAATGCAATAGGAGAACAATACTACTATATTATATAAAATTATACCAATTTATAATTTTTCTTTATTTCTTCACTATTTTTAAAATTTCTTGAAGTGTTCGTTTTTTTTCAAGAGCCCACTTAAAAAGGCCATTTCACTTGTGTAAATAAAACATAATTTGTTTGACAAAAAATAACATCGATAGCAAATTGAAATTTGAACTTTGTATCCAAGCGAATGGACTGCAAATCTATTTTTGGGGTAGGTCCATGCTAAAAAGAACTATTTCAGACTTTCCATTATATTTTTCCACTCTTATCAAGCTGTGAAAGTGATTCAGACAATATTGGTCCAATCATTATGACTAGCCAAAAACCTAGCGCGAAAATATAATTTACTTGTTGCTCTTGAAAGGTGTTGGAACATTAAAAAAATATATTTAAAAAAAAAAAGATGATACATCTTAAGTATAGTTGAAGAGGTGGCTGAGCTTAATGGAAAAGCTTATTAGTTTATACGCGCTGCTGATGATTGCCGAGACAAGTCAAGTTCTAAATGTCGCCGGCAATGGCAGGTCAGTTCAAGGCAAAGACGTAATTTAATTGCACGGCGTCTGTTTGGAGATACAAATGTATCTGAAACACGTTAGAGCCCAATTAAAACAGAGCCACGACACTAAGACTAAGGCAAACATTTTAAATAGAAAATTACACCTGACCAGATAGATATACATATATATAAAGTAATATATGTATATAAAGGCGCCAGCTCGTATGATAGCCATAGATACAGATACAATTGCAACTGCAGATACAGATACAATAGCCCGTTTACATATAGCTAGACGAGTTATTAACAGCAGCAGCAACGGCAGCAAATGCTTTATATGATTGGACCAGCTTATTGTGTGAGCTGCTTTGACTTTTTGTTAATAACAATTTAATTGAGACGTTTTTTAGCATTTTAATTATAGACAATATGCGCGCAATTATTCGTCATAAAGATAATGATAATTTCAATATAAAAAAAAAATAAGTTGATTCTTACATTTGAGCGACGTTAGCTAATTGGTTCAAGTCCGCTCTACGATCTAGCTAATATATAGCTGGAAAAAAGCCGGAGAGAGAGAGATAGAGAGAGATCTAAAACTCGTTTCAACAATGTCATATATAAAAAATAAAATAAATATATTTATCCAAGTATTTGGCAAGTATTTGAATTTTGCAAACCAATATTTGAGTGACCTGGGTAATTCCTTGCCCTCGAGCCGCAGGCATTTCACAATTCACGAGTCTAATCTAAAGTCTCTGATAATCGGTTAAACCCTTTCACAAGCACATGTTGTGATTTCAATATATTCACATGGCTGTCATATCTTTGATCTGCCGATTGGCTCACAATCTATATTAACTCTTTCTAATGCTTAGCACAAATAGATGACCTGCGGGTTTTTCGGCCTTATTGCATCGCTTCGACGATAACTGTTGACAACGAGGTGACAATGACGCGATAATGCACTTCGTGTGGGTTCCAATAAAACAAAAAAAAAACGGCTCGACTCCGTTTATCTAAGTTGATAAGTCTAAGCAAATATGCATAGGCATAGGTCACGCTGGTTGCTGATGAGCTCAGCATTATCTTTGCATTTGGGATTTACGATCTGGTTTTGTTTGATGACATTATTATTTGATTGGATAAATATATGCACAGATGCATTTTCACTTGTCATCCATCATCCTCATCATCATCAGCAGCTTTTTATAGCGAAATTATTAATTCAGAAGTAAGTCTAAAAGTTCAAGGTCGCCTGAAATCTCAACACATCTCACAGCATCTGAAGGGTTTGAATGTTTAGATTAAGAATCTAAATCAAGATTAGCTTCTCTCTAAACCTTAAATTTGGTAATTCTTAAAAGTATGTTAAGTGTGTATCTTCATCTTGTGTCTTTTATCTGTATCTCTATTTTAAGAAATGTTTTTATTGTATCTCAGAGATAGCTTCAGTTGATAGCGTATATCTGTTAGTTCCAGTATTGTCAGATATTCTTATATGTATCTTTGAGATTTGTGTGAAGTTTACTTTTCAAATTTCAACTGTATCTTTCCTATTTACTGTAGATACATGGGGTTCACATTTTCTTATGTATCTTAAGATTCTCAAGTATCACTCAATTCACTTTCCATTTCATAGATTGCATTCTCTATCTCTCAGATAGTTTTATATCTGCTAGTTTGCTGACAGATAGCTTTTATGTCGCATGAGACTGCATATTTCAGAGACTCTTTGGCAGCTCGGAGATAAGTTTTAATATATCACATTTTGTTTATATATCCCAGTTACTTTTGCAGCTCTGAGAGAGGCAGCTGCAGATATCTTTACAGCTAATTTTGTATCTTTATGTTTTATTTTACAACGAGATTGTTGTTAAACTGTTCTAGCGCACGATATTCATTTAGTATGTCACAGAGAATAGAGGAAATTGGGCTTGCTTTTGTTGCGACTTGCAGTTATTTTTGTATCTTAATATGATTTTTTCACTTGAGCATTTGTATCAGAAAGATTTCATAGTTACAAGGCTTAGATACATTTTTATTTTACTTTCTCGTTAAATAATATTTGACATTGATGCGTTTATGACTTGCAGATATTTTTGTACCTTAATATGAAATTTCCACTATCAGCCTTTATAAGTCAAAACATGTCCTGCACTTTTATCGTATCTATAAGTTAACATTATATCAGAAAGATTCAATACTTTGTGTTTGTGTTAGTATTGTACTTAGAAGAATATTCATAATGTATCCGAATAATTATTCATATTATATCTAAAACTAAATATAGTATATCAAGGTTTTTTTTATTATTTTGTATTATATCTCAATGATTCAATATATTGTAACAATATCCAATTGTAGTATCTCAAAGAATCTACATGTATCTGAATCTATAGATTATTATTGTATCTGAAAGATTCTTAAGTTGTATTGTATCTCAAGGCTTCTCACATCTGTCAGTTATACAGATACTTTTCTAGTTATTATTTATCATTTAAAAATTATTGTATAGCTCTCATTGATAATTTATAATTGCCTTTTTAGCGTCAATCAATGAAAATGTTAATTATCAAATATTTATTCAATTTTTTCAATTTTTTTTCTTGTTTTTATACAAATTTGTATAAAGAAATTCCGCTTTTCTATTCACTCAATCCACATATCAATTTCCAAATGATTTATGATGCCTTTAAGTACAGACGCATTTGGCTAATTGTGCGGCTTACTATTATTATTAAGTTAATTGTGCAGGTTATATAAATATATTAATAGATTTTTTGAAAAATTCTACGCAAGAATTTATAATTTATGCAAAAAGCGTCGTTTTTAATGCCAACGCTCGTGGTGATTCTAATAAATTTCTAAATAGTCTCAGCCAGTATATAATTCGCTGGGTTTAATATTTGTACATTTTTTTTTTTTTTTAGCTGCAAACCCTTAAGGCCAATTAGCTGGGCTGACCTGGCTGTAATGACCGGGTTGTAAAAGTCATAAGCAGTAAAAAAAATATATAGATAAATAATAGAGTAGAGAACTATCAGAATTGCTTAATATGAATGGGTATATAATTATTTATACAAAAGCTCAGTGGTGTTACGATAATTAGTAATTGCACAACACTTGCATAATGTAGTATACAATGTTGCCAGATCAATGAAAGTGTTGGTGCTGCCAGTTAGTCATGTTGATAAGGATGTATTTCGATTTATATGCTATATACCTATATATTGTTTTCCTATTCATTACCTTGCAATTGAAAACGTTTTCCTCTTTTTGCCTTTGTTACGCATTTAAAATGAATTCGATCTTTGGCACGCAATTCCCCCAATGAATCGAACAAAAGCAACAAATTATTATTATTTTTTTTAACTTTATTTTTTAATTTTTTTTTTTATTGATATCGCGTTGAGTCACATTTGAGTTTTATACATTTATATATATAGATATAATCGCTATCAATTCATGCTACGGTTCGTGGCTATGTGCAATTTTCATTAGATTCGATACGATTTTAAATCGAGCATTTGACGTCGCTTCCACTGTCTCTTCCTCTCTCCTTTGCTCTCGCTCTCTTCTTGTCTGCCATTCGCTTTGTCTGCTCCTCTCTGTCTGTCAGTTATCAGCGCTAGCATTAGGCACGTTATTGAAATGAAGCCGATAAGCGAAGCTTCCCCTAGCTAGTCTGTTGGGGGTTAAACGAGGGGTTACAACAAATGGGGGCAGCAGAGGGGGGCTGTTCAAGACGTTGCGCACGGATTGCATTGCTATAAAATTACATGTTGCTCTAATGTCAGTTGTTTTCATGGTTGGAACAATGGAAATAATGTTAGGCAATAATTTCAGTTGATGTGATGAAATGCATTTGTTCCAGGGCAGTTGTTGGATTTAATCATGTGTATATACATATACCATATATATAATATTTGATGTATTTATATTGATTACGTAATACTTATTGCATTATTCTATTCCTATTAAGTTTTCATTTATAAACTAACTTGTACATTATATATGATCAGCTATATATATATATATGCATGGAAATTTTGAATCATATTACATTTTCTTGTTATATATATATAGACGTATTATTCCGTAATCTTTCTTGTTCATTAAATAGTTGTACTTGTTGTTCGTCTGATTAATTTATAATTGCATTGAGCTCAGCAATTATTTTTACATATATTTTGCAAAATATTACCATTAAATTTCCATCAGCGTTTTATATGCTGAAAAATATATGTAATATATACATTCGAGTTTTTCCATAACTAAATAAATACATATGTATACACATTTGTTGTAAGAAAATGTTTAAAAACATGAATTTCTTGCATAGATCGAAACTAAACTTGGCTACAGAAACCAATTGAGAGCAATTGTAGTACGGGTAGTAGTATTAATAATAATAGTAGGAAAAGCAATAGTAGTAGGTAGACATTGCAATAGTAGTTATAGCAGTAGGTATAGTTATAAGTAGGTATAGCAAATGTAGTAATAGTAGGAGTAGTAATAGTAGTAAGAGTAGTAATAGTTGGAGTAGAAATAGTAGTAGTAAAAATAAGAGCAATTGTAGTACGGGTAGTACGGGTAGTAGTATTTATAATAATAGTAGTAAAAGAAATAGTAGTAGGTATATATTGCAATAGTAGTTATAGTGGTAGGTAGGTTGGTAGTAATAGTAATAGTAGTAATAGCAAAATAGTTGGAGTAGAAGTAGTAGTAGTAAAATAGGAGCAATTGTAGTACGAATATTAGTATTAATAATAATAGTAGTAAAAGAAATAGTAGTAGGTAGACATTGCAATAGTAGTTATAGTAATAGGTAGGTTGGTAGGTAGTAATAGTTATAGGAGGTATAGCAAATCTAGTAATAGTAGGAATAGTAATAGTAGGAAAAGTTATAACAGAGATAGTAAGAGTAGTAATAGCTAAGGTAGTAATAGTTGTAGTAGACATAGTAGTAGTAAAAGTAGGAGTAGCACTACTTATAGGCATTGCAATAACAATGATTTTGAGAAATATTCATGTAACTGCGTAGCAAGTATAGCTAATATGTATTTCCATTTCATTTACCTTATGCCAAGATTTGACTGGTAAAATACGTGTCCTAAATCTACATTTCTAAGGTCGTAAGAACTAGAATTTAAACTGATTTCTCAATCATTTCTATATTTTAATTGAAATGACTATGATTTTATAAACTTGAGTTTCGAAATCCCACATATTCTTGCTTACTATGCTACATACAAGAAAACTTAATTGATCTAAGATATTTCAGTAAATATTATACATATGTTATCGGCATAGAGTGTTATATGATGTGAAGCTATTATCAGTTAACATTAAGCATTGTTTTGTCGTAGCACTACAAACGTGTACATATAGATATAATACTAAGTACTACATATATTCCATATGCTATCTGTACAATCTTTCACGTGAACTATAAGTTTACAAATATCATTCATTAAAATGCGATAAAAATGAATGATTATATTATTTGGTTTAATTCGTAGATGTATATAGAAAATTATGCTGCCTAATGACAATATAATTTTATAATAATAATTTTTTATGGAATATACATACCTGTACCTCGTGATGTTTTGAAAGTTAAAAACATATTATATATAGACCATATTCGAATTTATATTTAGGTAAAGCATGAAAAACAAATTAGCTAAAAATAACATGAAAATTGCGTAGTTCGTGCAAAGTTTGTTTTCTCTCAGATAGACACCAAAAAATATAGTATTCAAATATAATATTCATCGCTTGAGAAATCAAAGCAAAAGATTGTCATAGACATGTGCCAATGTATTCAAATTTACAGACAGATATTTAAATAATATAAAAGATTTTTATGAATTTTTCTATAATATCAAATAATCTTGCTGATCTCACAATATACTATATATTCGTAACTCTATTTACTTTCTCGCTTCAGTTCTCAGCGAAAAGTCAAACTCAAATATTGCTACATGCAATGAACGACTAGTTCATACCACGCAACAAGTTGTTTATAACCCGAACAAGTCTTATTTCGTTTTATTTTATTATTATTATTTTTTTAATGCATACCTAAATTTCTTAACAAGCAAAACAGTCGAAAAATCTAAACACCCACACATTAATTTTAAAAATAAAAACAAAACAACAACGAAATCAAACGCAACGCGCCTCACATTTATCTAGATACATATACTTTCTCTACACATAGAGCTTCATAAATATTTACATACATACTTATATAAATATAGGTATATGTATGTTTAGTTTTTTTTATAGTGTATTTCGGGGGCTCGACCCGTACAGCTGTACATATGTATAAGTAAATAAAAATTGAACAGACGAGAGCTCCATACTGTCATAGATACATACTGAGCACATCCGCTTGATTATTATTATTTTAGCTCGGCAGCAACAACAACAACAAGCTATAGCAAATACAGTGCGTATCACTTGTTGCGCTTATCAGCGGCAAACGACTGAAATATTTTTCATATTTTGGCCATAAAAAAAAAATGTTTTTTTGCGCAGAAAAATACAATAACAAAATTTGAAATTAAAAAATTAATAATAATAAAAGAAAATGCAATGAATATATTTTTAATCTCCGATTACGAATCGATATACCCAAACAACAACAGCAACAAGACACTAAGACGAATACAACAACAACAACAAAAACAACAACAACAGCTAGCTTTGTGAAACTAACGGTGACTGGGTATGTCAGAAAAAATATTGAACTCTAACGATGACGCTGCATAAATTCGTGCGTTCCACTGATTCGCCGCTAGCTAGTAGTAGGGAATTGACAAAACTGCGAATTGGCGAACACTCGGAACTCTCGCAAGAGACAGCGGCCGACACGGCGAGCAAGCGAGTTTTATGGCAAGACGAGTAAATTATAGCGCCATAATATAACATTTGGATAAACCGCAAAACACACGGAGAAAATATGATCACAGCCCAAACATGTTATTGCTGTTGGTGTGGTTGTTTTTGTAGTTACGGCTGTTGTTGTTGTTGACTTTTCTCTTTCTTATTACTCTCTACCTTCTTCTAGTTTTGCTTGTTGAGTTATTTTTAGGCATTTGTTTGTGGGTGGCTTGATTGGTTCTGGCGAGGCGTGAAAAGCGGGTGTTAATTGAAGGTGCCTATTTCGAGTGATGTAATTAATGTCTGCGAATTTGTTGAACTAAAGTGTTAGATTGTATATTTAGTAATTACCGAATGTATATTAGATAAAAATAGGTGCTAATAAGTGGAAATTGATGAATCATACCGAATCAGTTTTACTATAATAATCAAATTAACATATTTTTTAATTGGAATTATTTATAATTTATTTTATTTTTGTCATATTTTCTATTTATTAAACTCATTAAACTAGTTTCGCTCTCAAGTCAATAATTTATTCTATTTTGAATTTGTAGAATTTTTTAGCACGAGTTCTTTAAAAATAAATTTTTATTTATTTCTTTTTTTTTGTGTTTTTTTCATAATATTCCACAGTTCTCAATGCATACATTAAAATAATAGGAGGTTTTGTTTTTGTGTTTTATTATAGCAGCTTTTCTTTGTGCTGTTCGTGTCTGTTTTTCTGTGTCTATCTCTTACCTTCACACACGCACACAGGCGCAATCGCGCGTCAGCACAAACATGCACACACAGACACAGAATGCTCAATTTAAAGCCGGCTTTTTTTTATTTATTTATTTGTTTATGCGCGCTGGGCTTCTCGTTCGCTTTAGCTTGCGCTGTCTTCAAAATTAATGCCTCTACTAGTGTGCGTGTATGTGTGTGTGAGTTTGTTCGTGTGCGAGCGTATGGCTGCCTCTCTTCTCTCTATGCATGCATTCGTGTACGCTCCAAGTCTGGTTTGTGCTCTACAAGAGCGGTAGAGAGAGAGAGAGAGAGAGAGAGCGCCACACATGCATATGTACATATGCAAACACAGTGAATTGATTTAAGCGTCGATTAACGCACACAACGACGTGCACACGCACACGCACACGAATAGAGACTCAGAGCGAAAGCCGCGACAACATACGATATGGATATGGGGCAGCGGCAACAGCAGCAACCGCAGCAGAGGCTTGGCGTCTGTGGGCACGGTCAGCCAACGAGCGAGCGAGCGTGCGCGCTCAGTGAAAAATATTTTGTCGTCTCGTCACTACTGCGTGTTTTTCATTAATCAGTAGCACTAAAATGGTGCGCAAGTCCGGTAGAGTTAAAATTCCTACTAGCCGCGATGTGGGTAGTATTCTGTTGCGTGGCAAAGCCAAAGGCGATGCCAGTGGTGGACGTGTCAACAGCGATGGGGAGGCGGCAATGGCTAGGCGACAGCGTCAACGGCAGCAGCGACGTCGACGACGGGACAGCAGCGCCAGCAATTCAGCATCAAGTGATGGTGTGTGTGTGTGTTAATTTTTTGCTATAAGTGTTATTGCGCGTCTTGTTGCCATTTTATTTATAGTATTCACCTTTTTTCTACTTTTTTCATTAGTAGAACATTTAAAAAGAATATTTCTGTTTATTTTTGGCAGCTTAAAAAGTTCAAGATCAGTGGCATTCAAACTGCAGCAATCGCCTAATGCATTTTACGTGTATGCAAAGAAAACTGAGGCTTAAACAAACAGTAAAAGCTTTTAGGAGCCCTTAAAACTGTAAAGCAGGGCTGCTCAGTTGTGTGGGCAAGCAGTGATTGTGCAACTGTTGTTATTGTGCTGCAGTTGTACAATTTACACTTTAAATATTTGTTTTGCAATGAGATATGATTATACATATTTGCCTAGACAAGTTTATAGAATTTATATACTATATATGTATGTATGTATGTATTCGTATTTATTTTAAGCGAGACTGTAGCTAAACTGGTATGTGTTGAATGCTTTTCAAACTGCGCCGTCGTTTATTGCGCTTTGTGCATGCACAGTGTGACTCAAACTATTTAGAGGTGCTTGCAAGATGCTCAAACTATAAGAGCGCACTGCTAATGGCTTTAAAAGTGTGGGTTAAAGAATAATGTGAATAAATGTCGATTACTTATGCTTAATAAATGATAATACTGATTTAATATTTATTAAATTATTTTTTTACTATATTAATTGTATCTATATTATTTTTCTCTCACAGAATCGGCCGAAAGTCAAATAATGCATGCGGAGGCTCTGCCCGTTGGACATCCTGCTGGCTCACCCATTGGCCATGCTCTGAGTCCCAATGGCGTTGGCCTCGGTCTCAGCAACAGCAGCAATCAGAGCAGCGAGAATTTTACGCTCTGCAATGGCAATAGCAATGCCAGCAACAACAACAACAACATTATGTACTCACCGAACAACAACAACGGCAGCAGCAGCCAACAACAGCAGCAGCAGCAACAACAACAACAACAGCAGCAGCAGCAACAACAACAATCACCAACAGTTTGTGCAATCTGTGGAGATCGGGCAACCGGCAAACATTATGGCGCCTCCAGCTGTGATGGCTGCAAAGGTTTCTTCAGGCGCAGCGTACGCAAAAATCATCAATATACCTGCAGGTGAGTGCGACTAAAAAAATAACGAACTTAAGTCATGCTCAAAGCTAACTCACTCTGTCTATGTCTCTCTTTGTAGATTCGCTCGCAATTGTGTTGTGGACAAGGATAAACGCAATCAGTGTCGCTATTGCCGTCTGCGCAAATGCTTCAAGGCTGGCATGAAAAAGGAGGCAGTGCAAAATGAACGTGATCGCATTAGCTGTCGTCGCACCTCCAATGATGATCCAGATCCAGGCAATGGACTGTCAGTTGTATCGCTCGTCAAGGCAGAGAACGAGTCGCGACAGTCGAAAGCGGGTGCCGCCATGGAGCCCAACATCAATGAGGATCTCTCGACCAAACAGTTTGCCAGCATCAACGATGTCTGCGAGTCCATGAAACAGCAGCTGCTCACCCTAGTCGAGTGGGCCAAACAAATACCGGCCTTCAATGATCTGCAGCTGGACGATCAAGTGGCACTACTGCGCGCCCATGCGGGTGAGCATTTGCTATTGGGTCTCTCCCGTCGCTCCATGCATCTGAAGGATGTGCTGCTACTGAGCAATAACTGTGTCATCACCAGGCATTGTCCAGGTGAGTTTCTGTATATTTAGTTTATTTCTTATGTTTATTAAGCTCTCGCTATCTTTGGCAGATCCTCATGTCTCGCCCAATTTGGATATATCACGCATTGGTGCGCGCATCATTGATGAATTGGTCGTTGTTATGAAGGACGTGGGCATCGATGATACCGAATTTGCCTGCATTAAGGCATTGGTCTTCTTTGATCCCAGTAAGTGGGCGGTTTAAGCACAGCGACCTGCGTTATTTATATTTCATATATAGCTAAGATTTGTTGAAATATAATTAAGAGCATCGAGCTTTAATTAGAGCACAGACTAGCTCAATATCCTTTGTAAATCACAAAGATCTTTCGATCTTTAGTATAGAAGAAAACAGGATGTAAAGCAGATTGATAATATGGAGAAGCAGTTTAATATTTAGATATTAATATTTAGATTAACATTTAAGCATAAAATAATTCTAATTAATTAACTCTCTCATCTCTTATGAATTGCAGATGCCAAGGGTCTCAATGAGCCAAATCGCATCAAGTCATTGCGCCATCAGATACTCAACAATTTGGAGGACTACATCTCGGACAGGCAGTACGAGTCGCGTGGTAGATTTGGTGAGATTCTGCTTATTCTGCCGGTGCTGCAGTCAATCACCTGGCAGATGATCGAACAAATACAATTTGCGAAAATCTTTGGTGTGGCGCACATTGATTCGCTGCTGCAGGAGATGCTGCTGGGTGGTAAGTGGATGCACCCAACGAAATAAAATAAAATGGAATTTAATACTATATACCATTTTGCAGGTGAACTGGCGGACAATTCGTTGCCTTTGTCGCCGCCCAATCAGTCCAACGATTACCAGAGTCCCACGCATGGCGGCAATTTGGATGCCAGCCAGGTGAGCTCTACGCTGGATACGCTGGCCACGGCGAGCAGCGGAGCACATGGCCTGGACTTGGATGTGCAGCAGATACAGGCACTCATTGAGGCGAACAGTGCCGAGGATACATTACGTGCCTATTCAAATAACAACGCAGTGACAGCGGCCGCAGCTGCCGTCGCTGCTGCTGTGGCAGTGACGCCCTCGTCAGCCGTAACACCGCCACTGAGCAGCGCCACCTGCAGTCCGAAATCACAGGAGAATGTCTATATGGATACGACGGCATCGCGGCAATACGGTGTGCAGCACAAGAGTCAGCTAATGCACAGTCCACAGCGAGTGCATCCCTACCAAAGAGTGGCCACATCGCCGGTCGATACCGGCCTCGGAATGCGCAATCCGGCGGACATTACGCTCAACGAATACAATCGCAGCGAGGACAACAGTGCCGATGAGCTGTTGCGTCGTACGCCCCTCAAAATCCGAGTGCCCGAAATGATGGCGCCCAGCTATGTGATGGGTGCGTAATTACCCTATATTCATTTATAGTTCAGAGACTTATTTGCATATTTTCTTCTTCTTCGCAGAGCCATGTCGCATGACGCTTAAACAGGAACCCGAAACGGGCTATTAACTGGTGCAATAATCTAAGTGACATACATATACACTACCCGACCCAACCTTACCCTACCTTACCTTACCTTATATTACCCCACCATACTCTAACTCTCCCTTACAGGCCCCCTCTTGCTAGCTGCTAAGTGCTACACAACAAAATCAAAAAACAAAACACAAAAACTTACTTAATTGTTATTGCCTTGAACTTTTTGATACCGTTTTTTTTAGAGTTGTTTAGAGTTTAAGTAGGTATTTTGGAAATTGTTGCTTAATTTTTAAAACACGCAATTGCAATCTATTTTTATATTTTTTATTCAAAGGATTTGCTCAAAAAACTTTAAAGTAAACTATTTGCTGGTTATATTATACATATTATGCAGATATATATATATATATGTATATGTATACATATATGCATATATGCAATACTTTGTTTTAGTCTAGGGTGTTGTTTAGTAATATAAATGATATGATTACGTTTAATCAGTAGTTGATGAAAATTGAAGAACTATTTTTATATGAAAATTATATATATATATGATTATATAAATACTGTATGTATAAAATACAATTTAATTTAAAATGGCTGAATGAATAAAAACAAACAAAAGAAATGTATTGTAAACAAATTAATTATTTACGTATTTATTATTGTATGATAGGCAAAATGTAAATAACATTAGGGTTTATTTGAATTTGGCGCGCATGTTAACTCAATTCTGACAGAATAACAACACACATTTTGTCGATATATATCGTACACATATTAACAGCACATATCGATAGCACTCTACTAGTTATTGTAATCGATGAAAAATCATCGATATCAATCAGACTGGCGATAAAGTGACACAGTACTCACAGCTGATGAAAGGCCCAGCACTATTATTTAATGTCATTTCATTTTTCGTTGTGCGCAATAAAGTGAGCTGCTAGCAAGCAGACCAGAGAATACGAATATCTGCTAAAGCAGAATTATTAGCTTGGAGAAAAAAAAAAAACTAGTGAACTCTGCTTATACATTTCTACCAACATATTAACATTCAACAAAGAGAAAAGTTCAACCAAATACGCAGTGCAAAACTCGACGGCTAGACGAATTGGAAATCAAATATGTTTGGGCATAAGTTTATAGTATGCACGACTTTGCTCCTGTTGAGCAGCTCTGGTGAGTAAAGCTTAAACTAACCCCTATGCCGCGTGACTGCAGCAAAAAGAAAAAATTCAACTCTTTGTTCAATTTACTTTTGCTTGTTCATCGCAATTTAATTTGTGTTTTTTTTTTTTTTTTTTGCTGTTTCGCCTATTGGCATCCCGCTTGCACGCACGTAACCCGTTTGACGGGCTGATGGATTTGTTGTTGCTATTTTGTTATTTTGCTGTGGTTTTATCTACAAGGGCTGTTGAAAAACAACACTATATCGCATGTAGAATAATTAATACGTTTTAAACGCATAGACGTGCAAATGTATGACTGTTCAGCGCATTGACATTTATCTGGTTTGTCACAATTTATTTTCTTGCGGTTATTGTCGGTGTAGAATATACAAAATCTAACAAGATGGTGGCTTAGTACCGCTGCAACGAAGAGGAAGCGCACTAAGGCAAAGGCAATGGCAAATGCAAACGGTTTCTTCAGCTCTGACTCCATTTACGCACACACACACACACAGATGCACGCATTATTGCTGATGATGCATATGTGCATATGTTTGCTTGTATTGTATGCTGCGCTTATCTAACCGACGAGAGCAACAACGTTCTACCTGCATAGAGCAAGAGAAACGGGCAACAGCAACGGGCAGATAAAACAATTTGCTTTCCTCTCTCGCTCTTTCGGCTTCTGCTGACAGCAGCCCCCGCATTGCATATGTATGTATGTATGTATAAGAATGCAGGCATATTCAATTTCTCACTTTTTTCCGTTTCTCTTCTTCTTTGGCTCTTTGGCTACACTTTGCCGTCTTCTTTTGTTGTGCCTGGCATCAACAATTTAATTATATTTGATTCACAACAGCGCTTAAATTGTTATTTATTTAACTTGCTTGTTATTTGCCTTAGGCATAACCGCCCCTCACACACATACACATACATTAACATATCCCCCCATATCAGTTAGCCCTAACTGCAGGCGTATTTGTGATATAGCAACAACAGCAGTCACAGAAATTTTGTAGTTCCCCCTCTACACAGCTATTTGTTGAATGTTTCTAGAATTGTATGAGCAAACACTTGTTTCAAATTACAATAATTGTTAAAGGATTTTTTTGTCACCTTAAGTGTGGACTACATTTTTGTTGTACATATATCAAATTTATATACACAAATTTGAATCTAGCTTAGAGTTTCCATTCATTATCTACAAATGTTTATAATGGCAATATAGTATATTCGTCTAATCTAACTCTTGCATTTGCATTTGTCAAACAAAGACGTAGAAAGTATACCATCTATATGTATGTTCATCTATATAAATGTATATACATATATCTGTATATACATATATATATATATTCATGTATTAGTTTCAGCTACGGAAAAATCAAAATGTTTATGTGAGCAAAGTTTTGCTGATAAGATTTGCTTGCGGCACATACTTGAAATTTGACTGGTATAACTGTAGAATTAATATAAATATACATATTTTGTATACATTTGAAACTAACCCGCATAACTACAACAAGATCAATGGATATGTCATAATCTGAAATTAAATATCATGTCAGCGAAATAGAGTGAAAGAAGTTTTGAGAAGTATTTTTTGGCAACAGATAATAAACATTAAATAATAGATAGAATATATAAAATTACATAAAAGATAAACAAAATAGAACAAAAAGAATATAATAAAATATAATATAATAAATATACATATATAATAGACATTTAAAGCTTCTATTGAATTATAAAATAAATAATTTTTTTAAATTGATATAATATAGAAAATAATACATAAATATATATAATGATATAAAAATATATAATAAAAATATAAATATAGCAAATATCACTAAATAAAATATAAAATAATTTATAACAATATTATAAATATATATTATAGGCCATTTAAAGTTGATATTAATTTTTTTTTTTTTTAATTAAATTCATATTTAATACAATGTAGGAAATATAGATAAAATAAAATAAAATAAATCCAATCGGAAATATTATAGATAAAAATATAATAAAAATATTATTAATTATAATTAACTTCAATAAATAATTAAATAACACTTTAATCGTATAATAAAGTAATAAAATACTATAAAGTTGAACGGTAAACATATAAACTCAGGTATCTTCTTTAACAGTAAAAACTCAAGAATGAGAGCTCTTTCATTTAATAGCTAAGACTTATATAGTATATCGAATACTGATACGGTATACAGAATCTACTTTTATCTTCAGCTTTCTATATGACTGATAATCAATTGCATTTACCTTGACCTTGAATGAACTGAAATGAACTCAACTAGTTTGAAGTTAATATATGTTAAAGTATTTAATCAGCTTAAAAAAGCTTTTATCATTTCCTCCCACATCTTGAAACACTTTCGATTCATAAAAAGCCAACAGCTATTGGGGAGCATTTCCTTTGAACTTTAATTAGAGGCTAGAGGCTATCGCCTTACACATGCTAGTTCGATTGCATGCCCATGGCAAATAAATCTTATTAGCTGCTGCACTTTTCCCGGAATTTTCCAGTTACGCCTGAAAAGTGTTTACGGCTATCGCTGTCTGTCTCGAAAGCGGTTTGGCTTGTCTGGTTATTTGCTGCTGCTGCTGCTTAACTTGCATTTAAAGGTCATCTCTGCAGTCGTGTTACAATGGCATTGAACTAGAACGTAGGGCGTGTCAAAGTGGGGGCGAAAATATGAATGCCTTAGCTTTTGACTACAGATACAAATACAGATACAAATATATGCACATATAACATGAATAAGCTGCATATTGAGTCATTAACTAAGTAGAAGAAAAATTGTTTATCTACACTACAAATATATGTATATTTGCATATATATATATATATGTCTACTTTTTAAAGCTTCGCAAAATTGTTGTTGACGAGCTGTAAACTTAACTTTAATAGATTAAAAAAAAAATATATAATGAGCATTTAAAATAACAAAATAATTAAATAAAAAAACAAGCAGCTATAATTGTGATATATACTATATATAAAGAGATAAAGATAAAGAGAGAGAGAGAGAGAGAGAAATTGAATGTACAACACTCGAAGTAGATCATTGGTTAGTCGTCTTCAGCCATGCTCAATTGATTTCTGCTTTGCTTTATCGGAAATAAATAATATATAATGGTTATATAGGGTATCTAAATGCCTATCAAAGTAAACCCTTTGTGTTGGGTGCAAAGGTTTCATTAAGAGAGCCTTTCACATACGCTCCACAAATGGGTGTCACTTGTACCAGCCAGCCACCCACCCCCATCAAATGAGAAGCGAATCGCAGCCAGCTGTATTGTGGTCAACGCAATGAAACGCATTTACTTTCTGGTTATTTGGTTATCAGTTGTCGTCGACTGTGCAAATATTTATATTATTCATCAACATGACTCACACACAGACTGAGCTCAGGCCTGGCAGGCAGTCAGGCAGAGTCCGAAAACTAAGAGGGCCGACATCGATACAATATAATGAAATACAAAGCGCTCGACTAAATATTATTATTCATTGAAACATGATAATTATATTAAAAACTCCGACTGTTGATGCTATATGAAAATGTATGCGTGGCGATGGCTGCCTGAATAGAAAGCGCTGTAAAGCGCTTTGTGGTCGTGATATATAAACATTTAAATGTATATTTCTTAATTGAATTATACCTTTAGTATATATATATGAAAAGCTATTTATATATGTATACATTTGTTAGTTTTACGTCGCATGCAGTGAGAGTGAGCGGAAAGGGAGACTACTAGGAATATATAGGGTATATAGTAGTTATATGAGTTTGTCTTTATGGAAGTATTTGTATTAATGGAAGTTGAATTTTTATATATTTCAATATATATGTATGCAAATATGTGATTGCATAGATTTGATATTAATTAATTATCTAATTTAATTAATTGTTACATAGAATTGATTCTAAATAACAATTTAGTTTAATGTCAGAGCAACAATGGCTTTCAGGCAGTGTATACACTTATGCCACGTTTCTTGTAAAACTCAAACCACTTTAAAAAAGGAGTTTTTCTTGTTCGACTCCTCCTTCGATTCCGTCATTCTTCGTCCTTCACTCCAGCTACTCTACACACATCTATTCGCTATATATTCATGTTTTTTGTATCTCTTTTTCTTTCACTTTGTAATACTTGGCTTTTTTGTTCTCTTTAAAACATGGCTTAAAGCTTTAGCCCAAGTTTAATGACCTGCTGACAACTGATAAATGTGTAGCGCATATCATTTATTTGCGCACAGATAACAGATAATAAACAGACAATTAAACCTTTTATTAACTTAAACTTTTCGTTTCATATCTTGCAGTTTACACGCAGTCGCTGTCGGTGAGCTTGAAAAATGCCGACTTTCCTGAACAGGAAAAGCCGTTGACATCGAGCAGCAGCAGCAGCAGCAGCTCGACTTCTACAACTTCCACTACAACCAGCACGGCTAAGCCGCCGCTAACAAGCAGCTCGAGCAGCACTTCAACAACAACAACAACAACCACCACAACAACATCCACCACAACTGTCGCCCCAACCACCAGCACCACTGTGGCACCAAGTACCTCGACACCAGCGCCAGTGCCACCCACCCCACGCCCACCATATCCAGATCCAACTGTGGGCTCATGGAACTGCTCTTGCATTATGCTCACCATGGCTGCTCAGCTCAACTTTACCTACGAGACAAAGAGTGCGTTTAGCTTACCCAATCAATCAAATATATATATATATATATATACTAACTGCTCTCTTTTGTAGGCGGCAACATGACCAACGGCTTGTTCAATGTGCCCAGCACTGCGAAACTGGATCATTGCTTGTGCGATAGCCAAATCACACAATTCATGCAGCTGAATTGGGGTCCAATTGATGGGCAGGAATCGTTGGTGCTGCAGCTGGAGAACAAGAATAAATCTGTTTCCCTAACCTCCATCAAAGTGGTTCTGCCACTATCGGCAGCTGATTTCCCCGATGCTAAGGGTAAGTGCTGAGTGTATGAAGCGTTTGCAGTAGTCTCTAGGAGGAGGATAAATTAGGAAATGTAACTAACTAAATCTGTATGGACTGAGCATTATTTTGATAGAATTTGATCATAGTCTAAATAGAAATTTTAGCATCATTTGTCTAGACACTGTGTTTATACTATAATACTAATTCATTTAGAAAAGTAGAAAGAAATTGATTCTATAACTATATTCTTCTATATTTAACATATTTATGCAGATATAAGCAAACACGGCATATCTTATCTTTTATAAAGCTGACCATGTTCGTCTGTGTGAGCACGTACAAATATATTATATATATTTATATTAGCTTTACGGTTAACTCTTTTACAATCCAGAAATACTTTAAATTGGACAATGTATTTGTTTTAATTAACAAGAACTTAGAGCAAATGTGTGTTACGTTTAATTAATTTGCCTAGAGCAGCTGCAAATGATTTCCATTTTTAGTATGCATTAAACTAAGTATTATTATCATGATATTTCAATGCAGAGAATCAGACCATTCAGTTGATACACAAGAGCCCGAATACGGACTTTAAGACGCCCGAAAAGATGTCATACCACTGCACGCGCGTCCAGAAGTTGAACATGACGGAGACAATCAATGGCAACGACACCATTGGCACGATCAGTGTGGGCCATGTGCAGGTGGAGGCGTTCCGCAGTGCCAATGCCACTGGTTTCTCCTCGGTGCACGATTGCGACAGCTCGGAGACTTCCGATGTGGTTCCCATCGCTGTGGGCATTGCTCTAGCTGCTCTCATTCTTGTCGTTCTCATCTCGTATCTGTGTGCGCGTCGTCGTTCCACCTCTCGCGGCTACGTGAGCTTCTAAGCAACTTAACGATATCAAGAGAGAGAGAGTTTAGCAGAGAGAGAGAGAGGGTAAAGAGAAGGAGAAACATGCATACGTATACGTTTAACACATGAGTAGAGTGTCCAGGCAATTGGCAGCAGTTGTTGTTGTATGCGAGCGAGGGTTAGTTAGTGCGTTGTAATCAAGAGAGAGTTGTAAGATTGATTTTCTAATTGGCTGAACAGAGACCGAGAGAGCAAGTGAAGAGGACGAACACTATATGAGGAGGGAAAGTAAGAATGCAAAAAAAATTATAAATATTGTAAATTTGTCAAGCGGTTCTTATTATTTTCATTTGACTTTGTTTTGTTTTATTATTTTTGTGTCTAAATTTAAAAAAGAGGAATATTTCAAGTTCTAAAAACAATTCTGTGTGTAGTATGTATGATGAGCGTGGCATTCTTAAACTTATCCGTAATCGTATCAATTTATCCAATTATGAATCTTTTATTAATCACTTTTCCAACAACACAAGCAACAATTCAAATTCAATTCACATAATATTCGTATTCAAACGAAACACAACCAAATTTAAATAGAACACACACATAAATATATTACTCAATTAAACGTCGAAAGGTGAGAAACGCGAACGAGCAGAGAGTGCGAGAGAGAGAGAGACGGAGAAAGCGAGAAATACGACACTGTGGCAAGTAACGGTTATTACGTAAATGACAACAACAAAACAGCGAAAAGAAGAACTCTAAACAATTTTAAAAATACAAGTATATTGATTTTAAATTATAACCGTTAATAAACAGCAACAAATTATGTATTATTTGCCGCTTTGAAGCGTAATAAACGATAAACCAAAATAAACGTCTTATTGGAATCGCAGCAGCAAGCAGTTCAACAAACGCTGACCGGTTATCGTTTCTGATTGGATGTTTTAAGCAGTGCTACTCAATGCACTACTTAATGTCCGCAGAAATCGATGAGTTGAACTGCTTGCGAATTGGCGGTAATTTTTAAATTGGGAAAAATTGCTTGACCCAGGGAAATAAAAATATCTCAGTTTTAGCCGTTAAGTAAAAACTTTCAGTTGCAAATATGTATTTTAAAATAAATAAACTTATATAAAACTAACATAGTAAGAATGTTGCAGTCGGATACACCGATTGCACAATGCTCTCTCACGATTCAAAAATAGTTAAATACATATTAAAATTAATATTCTCGGATCTGTCATGCCCCAATGAGCGGATTATATATTTTATATGTCCATCTGTGTCAAAGGTGATCATCAACCACCCCAATGGAGATTCTAGCTAGAATATATAATACTTTCCGATTTGATCTCCCTCATAATATTGATTAAAAATTATATGGAAATGCCTATTGAAACGGGGAAATCGAAAATGTCCATTGATTTTGAATGCATTTAACTGGTTTTGGATTGTGGACGTGTATTATGCAGTCGATTACACCCGACTGTCACATCTTCTTTACGCTTGGAAAGATTGTTATATGGGTAACAAACTATCCGCATTCATTTCCGCATCATCGTCCGAATCGTTGCTCTGCTGAGCGCGATACATGCCAGTGCGAGGACGTTCGGCGGGCGGTCCCAAAGGATCCACATACTGCTTCACTGAAACGAAATGGGCGAATAAGAGGAAGCTGGGAGTTGATATTGAGTGCAACTTACCAGAATAGGTGGAGCTGGCGTTTTGAAGCAAGTGCTCAGCATTGTAGGCGCCCGCTGAATTGGATGCGAGTGTAGCAGAGATGTCGCTGTTCTCCTGCAAACGTTCCTCATTCGAGGGGCGCAATGCTGTAGGGATAGATGGAAACGGAAAGAAACAGTTAGAGAGGAAGAGAGAGAGAGAGAGGTTTATTAGTCACTCTTAAGATTGCTGCTCCTGCTGCTCCGACTGGAGGTGGCCGAGGAGAGGCGCTGCTGTTGATAGCGTTGTTCGTTCTGTCGCTCCTGCTGCTGCTTATGTAGCCTGGCATAGTCCTGGGCATAACGTTCATGCAGCTCCGACATGCCCAGCGACTTGGTCACCTGCATCAGGGCACGCACACAGGTAAGATTATCGGGAAAGCGTGCATAGATCTTCTCAAACATGCCCAAATATTGCTTGGGCGGCAAATAGGAATTCCTAAAGCAACTGGCAATGCGCAGCATTAGGTTCGGATCATTTGGATCGGCGAGCACTGCACGCTCATAGTAATAGAGCGCCTTCTCCGTGGCCTGCAGCTTGATGTAGTAGGAGCCAATGGAGCTGGCTATGTTGATGTCGCTCATATTGATGCGATACGCCTCGTTGTAGTACTGATTGGCCTCCTGATGATCCTGTCGCTGTTCATACATGCTGCCCACCTTCTCGAACAGCCGCGAATCAGTGTCCGCCGCCGAGATGCCCAGAACTTGCAGATAAGCCTGCAGTGCTCCCGGCGAGGCGGTCGTTTTGAAGCCACCCCCAGCCGAAGCATTACTCAGACGACGTTCCTGCAGCTTGGCCAGCTGGTAGTAGACATGACTGTGCTGCACGGAATGCGGCTGCATGAGCTGTGCCTTCAGCAGCTCAAATTGCTCCTCGGCCAGATCGAAATCCTGCTGCTTCAGCGCCAACAAGCCCAAATTGTAGTTGGCCTCAAAGCTCGTCGGATCCAGTTGCAATGCTCGCTGCAAACGTTCGCCGGCCGAGCTGAAATTCTGATTCAGCATATCCACAATGCCGGCATTCACCAAGGCCAAGGCACTCGTCTGCAGGGCGCCCAGCTCCTGCAGCTGATTGAGACAGTGCGTGGCCATCTCCAGGTTGCCCAGCTGCATAAGGATTGAGCTCTCGTAAGATTATAAATAAATATATACTATTTTGAACTCACATTAATGTAGATAAAACTCAGATTCGTGAGCGCACTGGCCGTCATGGAGCTCTCGCTTTTGCGATCGTACATTTGCAGCGTCTCAATGGCCTGGTTGACATCGTTCTGGCGCAAATAGACGAGCGCCTTGTTCAGCTCCAGCTCGTTAGCTAGCCAGGAGAGATTTGATGTCCTGATGACCTCAATGCACCAATTGTAACCTGTTAATTTTTTTTTATAGCAAAAAAACGTGAATTTAAGCGAGAAGTGCTCTTCATATATTTCAAGGAAATGCAGGAAATGGAATGGAAATATATTGTCAAATGACCAAAAAGAAATATTTATATAGCTTAGATAAATAAAATAATTGAAATAAATAATGGATATCTTTATAATAAATATAATATATTTTAAATGCATGTAAGATCAAATTAATAGACAATACTTCAAAACTCATTAGAGTATTTAAATATTAAAAAATAAAATACTTGAAAATTGAAAAATTTTAAAATAATATTTGACTTTTTTTTGTGAAATAATAAAATTCGATTAATTGTAAAATACAAAATTTTAAATGATGCAAACTATATTCTGTATGCCATTTTGTATAAAGAAAAAATGTATGTAATGTATAAAAGAGTAAAAAAAAAAAGTATAAAAGAGTTTTTGTTCAAAGAATTTGTCTGTAGTTATTTTTGCCCTTTAATCTATTTCAAAAATAAAGCAAAAAAGGCGTTACTATATGCAATCTCTGCATATCTCTAGATCTATATATATATATATATTACTTTAACAACAATTGCACTACTAAAAACTCACCATCATTGTAATTCTCTTCAATGAGAGGTGAAATCAGATCCACAATCATTGTAACGGAACGTTTCTCGGCATTTCGTCGTTGTTTCGTATAAATTGCCAGTTCATCCGTTTTGAGAGCCTGTAGCACATAACGGTTTTTGGCATTTGTCGAGCTCTTCGTTGAATCATTTAGTTGCTCATAAGAGCTGCCTGCCTCAGCATCGATGATGGCCACCTCAGCTCCATTATGATTATCGCCCACAGTGGTCAGATCTACGCCCGTTTGTCCAGCCTGCTCTGCCTGCTGTTGTAGACGTATTATATTATTCTCATTCTCCAAATCCCGTTCCGTTTCCACAGGCTGCACATCACAGAGACTGCGGAAGCTGCTCTTGATTTTCTCTACATCGCCCATGGCATAGTAACAGAGCAGCAAATGAATGCCACTGCGTATATCAGCGCGTTCCGACATGATAAACTCAAAACTCGATGCAGCATCCGCATATTGTCCCATGCGTATGAATAGAACTCCAATATTCTCGGTGATCTTCAGGCGCAGCTGCTTCAACGTATTCGGCACCGAATCCAATGCCATCCGATACATCTTGATGGCCTTCTTGTGCATGCCCATCTTGAAGTAGATGTTGCCCATGTTCAGCTTCAGCTGATTCACATGTGGAAACATTTTGTTCTTGGTCATAATGTTGTAGGTATTCAATGCCTCGATATGCATATCATTGTGCTCGTATTGCTCGGCCAGATTGAAGAATACCTGAAAGGTATGGCTAATGTTTAAAAAGTAACTTGAATGGAGCTTATATGTAAGTATACTCTAAAAGAGCTTTGGTCTAACCAAATGTTAAACAATAGAATATTTTAGAGTTTCTCCAGCGCTCACCGCATATGTTAAGTCAAAATTGTGAAAAACATTCTCGCCCTGTTTGTCCTGTTCGTGATGCAGTATACGATCCAATGAGGATGCATCCTTGGCCTTGTTCAGCGCCTCGGCTAAAGCGGATTTTACTTCTACATTATTGGTGCCGTTAGATCGATTCGATGAGCTCTGCGCTGCCAGCACAATGGATGACTCCAGTAGCTTAACAATCTTCACCTCCATATTCTTGTACTTGATCTGTGGACTAGATGTAAATAATAAATATATAAATTTATTAAGAGTTAACTCAGCTCTACTCACTTGACCTCCTTGGTCGCATCGACGGCTGCATTGGCCGAGGACAGCGTCTGCTGTTTGACCTTCTCCAAAAAGAATTGATCGAAACGCTGACCCGCCGAGCCGCTGGCATTTGCTGCATAGCCTACGGCACGCACCGCTGTCGATGGTCGGGCCAGTGCGGTCTTATCGCCAGCATTACGACTGCTAACCAAATTGCCGCGCTGTAAAAGAAAATACAAAATATTGTGAATATATAATATAAAAGAAATATTCTCCTGCTGTCTATTGCAGCACCCACTGAGAAAAGCTGCGATGTGGGCGGTCGACCAGCAGCTGTAGGAGGAGGCGGCGGCGCCGTCGCTGCATTTTCCGTTGAGTTCTTAACACTCATTTTGCTTTATTCGATATTTTTGTAATGTAATCAATTATAATTATAAATTTATTTAACAAAAATTCCCCGTGAAAATAAATATCATTTGTTATGGCCAGACGTTGCCTAGGTAAACTCTGTGCCGGTTTGTTGTTTAAATTGTCGTTGTTAAGGACGATGTTTCATACGATATATTCATATATTTATAGGCTCTTTTTTACTCGATAGTTTCAATATAATACCAACATTTTTTAAATTTCTCACAATTATATGCAGTTGAATTTTAGTTGAATATAAAGTTACCTCTTCCTGTTAAATAATCTAATTTTCTGTTAAGCTAAGAATATGTTAGCTCCTCCTGTTGAGTATTTATATGTACTGTTAACCCCCTTAGTATTCCGATTACTTATGTTAACTATTCAAAAATTCTGTTAACTCGTCCATTTATACATTTGAAAATATGGCAGCTCCCTCTGTAAAATATTAACAGTTTTTAATTGCTCTTTCTGTTAATAATAGCTCTTCCTGTGAACAACTCAAATCTGTTCTTAAATATTTATATTTTCGCTCAACACAAGTATTCTGTTTAAATAAATGCCTGTTAAATATTCTTTTTACATCTTTCTGTTAACAATTCAAATTTACTGTAAACTCCTCCTGTAAAATATTTAAATCTTCGGTTAACTGCTTCTATAAAAAATTCAAATATTCTGATGAACTCCAGTTAAATATTTAAATATTCTGGTCAGCTCCTCCTTTTGAATATTAACATATTCTCTTAACTACTCCCATTAAATAAAGCTTCTAATCCTAATAATTACCGAATCCTAACATTACAAAAAATTTGCCTCTCTTATTAAATAACATTCTATTGTTAGTTTATCACTATTAAAGACATTCAGTAATCCTCGATCTCGTCGAAGCCACAAAGGAACCAGTTGGGTGGCTAAATAACAAACTTCTTCAGCATAAGGAATAAACACCTCCAAGTTTGCTCTTAGCAATGATATTATTATTATCCTTTTGGGTTGTGCATTACAAATTGGCAGTGCTCTTCAAATGATCAACTTAAGTCAATTATATTTAGCCATTTTGTGAATAATTTTGTGACTACGTTGAATGCTGAAAATCTTTGAAAACATTTTGATTATGCGTAGAATTCCGCCAAAGTATATATGGATCAGATGATTAACATGTAAGTATGTTTTTTGCTTCCAATATTACGGAGAATCGATGGAAGCTCTAAAAATAAAAGAGAATTTTGTTTTAAATAACAAAATAGAGTTTAGAAAATTTCTGTAAATTTCTGACTCACTTAAATTAGACTGATCCGAGAGAGATGTCCACATATACAGCTCTTATATATTATCTGCAATAAGAGTTTAGATAAGTAGTTATTTAGTAACAATACAACTTAGACTAAAGTCGATTTACATCATAGTCACCTTAGTAGCTAAAGGTTTGCTCCCAACAAACCCCAATCTGTTGATGCTCTCGTCATGAATCCCATTTGTGAGACGGACATCTTCAGTCCCAGATGCCAGGAATGGATGCGCGAAGTGTGCGGGCGTTGCAGGGATCTGTTTACTGAGGCAGCTACGGATGTCTGGGCCGCCTGGTGGCACGATACCACCGCGCCGTTGTATAAGGATGTGAACGAGATGACCGTCTATGACTGCGAGAAGCTGAAGCATTTGCTAGAAGTTCAAGTGGCCGCCAGAAGCGAAAATTCACCTAAAATTGCAGTGGAATACAAAGAGTTTGCGTGGTGGCAAAAGATGGCCCTGATCATCATCTATATTGCCATTCTGGTCCTGCTGGTCGTTGTGTGTCGGCGTTGGCGCAAGCCATGTCAACTTGACATGAATCCGCCCATTGACAGCGAGCGAGAAGAAGTCCAGTCACATACGTCCACATCGAAACCGGAACGACCCATAGAGCATTGCAAACCGGACGAAACCGGAACCGTACCGAAAGACTGTCCCAAAAAAAAGCATGGCTTCAAGGCATGGATGCATCAATTGTGCCGTCCGATATTCGTTCACAATGAAGGTGCGCTAAAACGTCGCCAGAAAAAGTACGAGGATGATAAGAGACTCGAGCGCGTCCTCAACGAACGAAACATCAAGAAATGGACAAAGACACGAAGCAAGCCCGAGCGAAAACGCGAAACTGAAACGAAAGAAAATAAACCAACAATTAAGAAATGACAAGAAGATGCACGAAAATTGATTTTGATTGATATAATTAGTTTAAACTATGTATTAAATAGTTTGTTTACCAAGTTTAAATTTGTTTATATTTGAAATTGATTAATAAAATAAATATATTGAAAAATATATACAAATAAACTAAATAATTAAAATCCTTTAATTCACTTTCGTATATAGTCGAATTCAGGCCGAAAAATAAAATTATATAAAATAATTACAATAAGAAATCGTGTTTGCATTCATCATTATCATCATTCACAACCCATGCTATATTATTCAAGAAGAAGAAGCTCGATTCGTATCCAAGTATCTAACATATGAGATTTCATCTGTAATGCAAGTTTGTAAATAAAATTTCAGACAAGTAGGTACGTATGTATATTATATATATTGTAATACCTGGTAACAGTATAACTCGAAATTCAGTCAGTGTGGTGTCCCAGTAGCTTTTGAAAAATATGCTCTCTATAAAGTGTATGTCCGATCTGTCGATGCATTAAACATGATTCCCGACTGCCGGGGCAATTGTCCAGAATGCCAGCAATGGATGAGCCAGATGTGTGCCCACTGCAGGGATCTGGTTGTGAAAACTGTCAATGATGTCTGGGCCGGCTGGTGGGCAGAAGCAGCTCCAGCACTGTACAAGAATGTGGCCGAGGTGCCCGTTCTTGATTGTGACAAACTGAGCGAGCTTCTGGACTTGGACGAGGACGTGGATGGACCAGAACTATTACCACTGCAATATGAAGACTTATCATGCTGGCAAAAGGTGGCCTTGATTTTCATTTATGTTGTCATCCTTGTGCTTCTGGCTGTGGCATGTCGCATTTGGAGAGTGGAACGTCGTGTTCATATTCACTCCACTGGCACAGAGTTTGCGTCTGAGCGGCAAGAATCGATAACATCAGACCAATTCCCTGCCCCAATAGTATTCATATCGGAGCAACCTTCCACATCAGAGGAATCGACTAAATCGAAGCGATCAAACCGATTATTCAAATTGCTCAAACGATCAAAGAAGAATTCTCCACCAGTATCGAAGGATACATCCAAATATAATGCACCGTCCAAATCAAAGGGACAAACTGGTTTTGCGTGGGGTGAAGAGCCAAAAACTGATTCTGATGCTGTAATAGAGCGGTCCCCGTCGAAAATAAGTACGCGACGACCAACAGGATATCCAAGAATGAATGAAATCCCAGATGATGACTCTCCACCATTATCAGGGCAACAATCAAGATCGGTGCAGCCAATACCAATCATATATAACACAACAGCATCGCAGCCGCCGACAAGTACGGGGCAACCGGAAAATATGGCGCGAGCTAGAATATTTGATGAATCACCAACAACGATGTCACCAGCAGAATCGCAGCGACCGACTTATACGGAGGAACCGGAACAGCCGAATCGAACAACAATATCTGCTCGAGCACCAACGACGATGTCGCCTACAGATTCAGAGCGAGAATCTTTCTTAGAGCAACCGTCGAAATCTACGCAAAGCGCAGAGCCAAGAAAGTCGACCAAAGAGAAAATCAATAAGATAAAAGCCTGGATGAGATATAAGTTTCGTCCAGTCTTTGTGCATAATCAGAGTACGCTCCGACGCCAACAGAATAAGTACAAGGAGAACGAGAGGGTCAAGCAGCAAAACACTCAGAAGAACATTGAGAAATGGACAAAGGCACGGGAAAAAGTCGAAAGAAAGCGACAAATTGCAAGAGACAGCACTGAAAAAGACAAAGACAAAGACAAAGACACCAAAAAGAAAATTTGGATAAGACCATCTCTGGAAAGAGACCATGAACAATTCATAAGTACTGGGAAATAACCTTAGGAATAGTGTATATAAATAGATACATTTATATGTGGGTATCAATTTTTGATTATTTTGACTCAAATCTTCAATAGAAAGTGGAATGGCAAGACCAATTGGATTTTAGAATTGGGATATATAATATATATGATTGTTTTTGCTTTTACATATCTTCTATGCAAATGTTTGGCAATTATAATAAATTGTAATGGCAAATTCAAAATAGAGCTTAGTAATTCACGGTAACTGTACGTTGTGGCACCATTCACATTTACAGCTGTTCTTCCAGTGTTGCGAAACTCTGCAAACAATTCAAAGTTGCAATCTCAGTTAATTCCATTTGCAATTCTGACATTGTGCCGAGCGCGTGTGTTGACTTTTATAAATTAATAATTCATTTATAGTGGCAAAAATATAGTAAAAAGAGTAATTTATATAAATTACATTTTATAAATTGATCGAAATTTGAATAAATTTATATTGAAATATCAGCAAGTGAATTATAAATTCGTTAATTCGTTAACCAAAATTTTAGGTTATCAAAGTCTTCCTTTGCTCGTAAGTTATTTTAATGTATTTTAAATTATATATCTGCATAAATAAATACTTACATGAAATCAGTTTGCCATAAGCTTCCTGCGGAATCCTGCTGTACGCAAAAAAAATGTGGGATGCCTCCAAATTTCTCGGATAGTCCTAGCTGTGACATGTGCTTCCAGTGAGACACAACCTAAAATATAAAATGGCTTCATTAAATTTATGAAATATTTGTGAGTAGTTTTCTTAACATTCAGATTGCTGCAATGTATTTATGTGAGTAGTTTTTTAACTTTCAGATTGCTGCAATTAATTAAACGAAAATATAATTATAAATAAGTGTGCGTAAAATATAAATAATTTACATCCATTGCAAAAAAAATTATAATTAAATGGAAATGTTTAAGTTGCATACATAAAACAAATTAAATTAACAGAAAATAAATTTAAAAAGAAAAAAAAAAGTGCTTGAAATACAAATAATTTAGTTTATAAAAAACAAAAACAATATAATGATGTGAAAATATTTAAATTGCGGTATCTGACTAGTTTATATAATGCAGCGTGCTATAAACTTGCTGTTATATACTCTAGCCGGACGATCGAGTTAAATAGAAAACACACATCAAATACTAAATTAGAAATATCAATGATCTAAAATAAGTAAATATTCGCAGATTAATACAGAAGAAAAATCGTAAAAAAGTGCTTGAAATACAATTTACATAGATTTATAAAAAACATAAACACTATAATGAAATGAGAATATTTAAATTTCGGTATCTGACTAGTTTATAAAGTACAGCGTGCTATAAATTTGCTGCTCTATAAACTAGCCGGACGATCGAGTTAAATAGAAAACACATATACAAACACTAAATAAGAAATATCAATGATATAAAATAAGTAAATCTACACAATTAACAAATTAATAATTAAATATAAATATTTAAATTTCGGTATCTGACTAGTTTATATAGAACAGCGTGCTATAAATTTGCTGCTCTATAAACTAGTTGGACGATCGAGTTAAATAGAAAGCACACATCAAATTCTAAATTATAAATATCAATGATATAAAAAAGTAAATATATGCAGATTAATGAAGAATACAAATCATAAAAAAGTGCTTGAAATACAATTTACATAGATTTATAAAAAACATAAACACTATAATGAAATGAGAATATTTAAATTTCGGTATCTGACTAGTTTATATAGAACAGCGTGCTATAAATTTGCTGCTCTATAAACTAGCCAGACGATCGAGTTAAATAGAAAACACATATACAAATTATAAATATCAATGATAAAAAATAAGTAAATCTACACAATTAATAAAGAAAAAGAATAAGTAATTAATAATTAAATTCAAATATTTAAATTTCGGTATATGACTAGTTTATATAGTACAGCGTGCTATAAATTTGCTGCTATATAAATTAGCCGGACGATCGAGTTAAATAGAAAACACATATACAAACACTAAATAAGAAATATCAATGATATAAAATAAGTAAATCTACACAATTAACAAATTAATAATTAAATATAAATATTTAAATTTCGGTATCTGACTAGTTTATATAGAACAGCGTGCTATAAATTTGCTGCTCTATAAACTAGCCAGACGATCGAGTTAAATAGAAAACACATATACAACTACTAAATTAGAAATATCAATGATATAAAAAAAGTAAATCTACAAAATTAACAAAGAATAAGAATAAGTAATTAATAATTAAATACAAATATTTAAATTTCGGTATCTGACTAGTTTATATAGTACAGCGTGCTATAAATTTGCTGCTCGATAAACTAGTTGGACGATCGAGTTAAATAGAAAGCACACATCAAATTCTAAATTATAAATATCAATGATATAAAAAAGTAAATATACGCAGATTAATGAAGAATACAAATCATAAAAAAAGTGCTTGAAATACAATTTACATAGATTTATAAAAAACATAAACAATATAATGAAATAAGAATATTTAAATTTCGGTATCTGACTAGTTTATATAGTACAGCGTGCTATAAATTTGCTGCTCGATAAACTAGTTGGACGATCGAGTTAAATAGAAAGCACACATCAAATTCTAAATTATAAATATCAATGATATAAAAAAGTAAATATACGCAGATTAATGAAGAATACAAATCATAAAAAAAAGTGCTTGAAATACAATTTACATAGATTTATAAAAAACATAAACAATATAATGAAATAAGAATATTTAAATTTCGGTATCTGACTAGTTTATATAGTACAGCGTGCTATAAATTTGCTGCTATATAAATTAGTCTGACGATCGAGTTAAATAGAAAACACACATACAAATTCTAAATTATAAATATCAATGATATAAAAAAAGTAAATCTACAAAATTAACAAAGAATAAGAATAAGTAATTAATAATTAAATACAAATATTTAAATTTCGGTATCTGACTAGTTTATATAGTATAGCGTGCTTTAAACTTGCTGCTCTATAAACTAGCCGGACGATCGAGTTAAATAGAAAACACATATACAAATTCTAAATTATAAATATCAATGATAAAAAATAAGTAAATCTACACAATTAATAAAGAATATAAATATAAATATTTAAATTTCGGTATCTGACTAGTTTATATAGTATAGCGTGCTTTAAACTTGCTGCTCTATAAACTAGCCGGACGATCGAGTTAAATAGAAAACACATATACAAATTATAAATATCAATGATAAAAAATAAGTAAATCTACACAATTAATAAAGAATATCAATATAAATATTTAAATTTCGGTATCTGACTAGTTTATATAGTACAGCGTGCTATAAATTTGCTGCTATATACACTAGCCTGACGATCGAGTTAAATAGAAAACACGTGGATAAAACATATTCTCGCTTAATGAATGAATCGCAAATAATGATTATGAGTGATATAAATCCGAATAAATTTGCTATGAATTTTACAATTAAATCAGCATTTAGCAAAAACATAATAAAATATTGTCAAGTATGCAGCACGTTGATGTTGTTTTTGCTATCTCATCGGACTGCATACAGGACAAATTTTGTGAATGTGTATTCGCTTGCTTATGTGCTTAAATGAATTACAAACTTAAAATATTGATTATAATTAAGTTAATTAAAACTACATTTTGTTATCAGCTTAATTCTTTGGGTTTTCTTTTAATCACAATTAATATTGCTCACTTATAATTAGTTTGTTATGCAAAACATGTTTCAGCACTCCAAGACATTACCAGGCGCATCAAATGATATATTAAGTATATATATAGCTTTATGTATACATATATATAAAAAGATTTTTTCTTGTTCACAAAAAAATACAAGTACAAAATTAGCTGGCTTAGGCTTATAATATACACATACATATAGTTGGCCTGCCATTTGCTTTATATAATTTAATAATAACAGAAGTGCTCTAGTTGCTAATACTAATTTATTATTTTATGCACTAAATTGTTCAAAAATGTGCGCACTAAAAAAGTTGCTTAGCTTTTTCTTTCAAATAAAATTGTTCACTGTCTTTGGGTATTTGTTGTTAGTATCATATAATTACATTTACACGTACACAAAAATGATTTGTTTATAAGGCAAAATTGTAAGTCACTTTCTTGATTGCATACAGCGTCTAGTTCATTAATATACATATACCTAAATGTATATAAATATAAATAAATAAATATATATGTAAATAGTCCTTGAAGCCGTTGAAATGTATTGAAAATTGTATTTCTCTTTTTGTTATTATTTGGTATCAAAATTGTTAAGCAGTTAAGTGTCTTTGTAAAGTTTTTTTTAAAACAAGCTCTTTGTGTGCCAGTTGTACATTTATATATAGATATTTATATGTAAATAAGGCTCACTCGTTGTATATTTAATAGTAACATTTTATGAGTACCGAGATCAATGTACGTTTTGCATGTGCGAGTCTATAAACAAATACACGAAACAACGTTACATAATACAAATTTACTTAGCAAAATATTTCGTCCTTTTTTTTAACAAACTTTAAACTAATAGCTATATAATTGTAATTTACTTTCATTCATTTCACGTCGGGACAGCATAAATAGAAACTAGTTAACCTTATTTGTATATTACTATTAACATTTTTTTTGGTAGCGAAAATTAAAAAAGTAATCTATAACAAATGACTTTTGTTGCTCTAAATTTTTTTTTTTTTTTTGATTGGCAAAGCTTCCTAGTTAATGCTGCTTGCTTGGTCCAAGTTTCTATTTACAGTTGGCGAAAACATAGCTATGTCAGTTTCTTAGCCCATTTTAAGTCGTCATCGCGCGGCTTTAAGCCCGTAAAGCGTTCAATAATAAACTCAAAGTTTGACCAAAATCTAGAAAAAATAAATATTTTAAATATGTGTATTAATCAACTATTTCCAAATACTCACCTGAGCTTCTCCAGTGGCCAATTTAGCCAGCCTGTGGTAATGCAGAAATACGTCTCATGCGGCGCTACATGATGTATGCGATGATGTTTGCGCGGCAGAATGATGTGACAGTTCTGCAGCAACAGCACCCAGCGAGGCAGGCCCCAATACGTGTGCGACCATTTGTGTATCTAAATAAAGAAATAAATATTTGATTAAGGGAACTATTACTATCAAGATTTCGATATCAAATACCAATTATTCGGCTACAGCTGTTAAAGACACATGTTAACTAAACTATGTCTCACCTGATTCGTCATAACCACGAATATGGAGCATAGAAATACATAAGCTATCCAGCCGAAATTCTGCTGTATTTCGTATGGTGTTTTTATGTAAAAATAATGCGCCAAATAGCCAAGTATGGGTATGCCAACCATAAAGTTATCTCCATTGGTCTCCACGAAATCGTGACGTGTTATTGAAGTCGGATCCAGATGATGCTCACGAAAGGGTCGCAAGAAGTTCTAGAAAGAACAAAAAATAAAAAAATTACCTCATTACCAATTCAATCACTCATTACAATTTCTGTCTTACTCTTCCAATTATGGGTAAATCCACAGATCCCCAAGTATCGGCTGCCCAATGGACCAATCCGGAGGCAAAATCGGCTGTTATAATGCCACACAATGCAGATATGAAGGCCACACTGATGCGCTCCAAGCGCATATGTTTCGCAATCAGGGCGAAATTGATGATCATCAGACCAATGCAGGTGTAAACACAAATGATTTCCTGTGCACGTTTTCCTGTATTGGCCAAATAGTGTTAGACTCGTAAATTATTTGTGCCCATAATGCGACGTAAAACTTATATAGCTACTATATAATTGATTATGTGTTTGCTGCATCGTCTATGAAAATGATATACAGTTAGTAAAAGCTGATTAAAATTGATAGGAGCTAATCTATTTTTACGATTGATTGTGCCGGTAGCCACAAAACAAATTAAGCTTTTGTTCTTTCTGGATTTGGTCTGCTTTCCTGTTTATATTATCTGCTTGATACTAAAATATTTGTGGCTATCATTTATATACCGACGGTTTTTATATGTTTGTATTTCACAAAAAATATTATACTATAATTATGTGTATTTTTTAGTCGATATTGATTTGTCAAAAACAAATTAGTACAGCAACATATAAAAGAAATATATTCTGCCAAAACTGTTTGATTACAGTTTAAATGTATATATAATTGATATAATTGTTATCGATTACAGCTTTAATGTATATATTATTAAAATAATAATTTTATGTAATATGTATATATATTTATATATGTATATACGTTTTAATCTGAATATATTTACAAATTATATATATTGGATAATATACTGTAAAAACTGTTCGAATTCAGCTTTAACTGTTATATTAATAAAAGAGTTATACGCAACATTTTACTTTAGTTTGAGGTAACTCTCTTTTATGCATAATCAATAAATGTCATGGATCCATATTACTATTAAAAATCTTTTATACAACTGTTATACATTATCTCATTATTTATTCTCACCTGGACTATAGAGTGATGCCAGCTCCTGGGCACCTTTATTTTGCGGGCCCCAACGTGGCGAGGTCACTGCTGCAGTTGACGGAACTGTGCCTATGCTCGCTATTGATGCTTCATCTGCCGTCGTCTGCCCATCCTCCTTCTCATCTGGATGCAATGCTGTGGGTGCTGAGTTGCCATTGGGATCATCCTCGTACATGGAATTGGCCAGTATTTCTTTATCGCTTTTGGCCGTCATCGTCTGGCAATAAAAGAAAGAAATGCAAAATAAAGAATTTGTAAAGATTACAAGTCGCAGGGACAAGGACAGCTTCGTCTCAGGCTCTGGCCCTGAATGACAGATACGACATTGAATGCCGCTTCCCAGGACTCGAGGGAAACTGTCAGCTGCTCACAGTGTGCATTATTCAGGAACTCGCTGGGAAAAAAACAGTCAGCACAAAATGAGGTGGGCGTTAAATATTTTAATACTCTTAAATGTGCTGCTATTGCATAGAGCTCTTGAATTTATAAAGAAAAAATCAAACAGAACGAACGAACAGGTGACAGAGCACAAGCCCACCCAACGATTGACCTCTGCACATGTTGATGTCATTTACGTGGCCTGCATTGTCAGCAGACATCGCATTCGGCGGACCCTCTGCCCTCTTGCGGTTCTTTCAACTGTATGTCACGCAATATTTTGGGACTTATTTGCGGTCCCAGAGTGAGCTGTCAGCTTAATCATGGGTGTGAAGGGGCGGACTTTGTAGGTGCTGCTTAAAGTCGCCTTAATTAGGCAAATTGGTATTTAAATTGTGTTAGGCTAACGGATTATATGAATAACGAATTATATCCATAGCTACATATTTTGGCAGTCCATTTTCATTCTTAATTATCTTTGGGGTCAGTGGAATTTTGCTTCTCTTTTTTGTGAAATGACAAATGGATTTCAACACGAAATATCATATAAAAAATATTATTAATAATTGAAAGTAAGCAAATGACTTATAGTTATTAATAAACTTTAGTCAATGCATGACATAAAATGTAGTTCTATAATTAAACTCTGCTATTACTTGCCTTGCCTTAGGCTTGGCTCAAAACTATTGTACATGAAATGTCATTGGCTAGACAAAGTTAGCTATATGTGAATATACACAGACACACATGCATGTGCGTGCAATATGTAACATTTAAATACCGACTGCTTTAACAACTCCTCACTCTAAGCTGAGCTCAAAATGTACTCTCAATGCCATGTCACGAGTTAGACAGAGACAGCTATATGTGCGCACACATATGTGTGTGTGCATTTATATACGAGCTGCTACAGGTGTTTGAGGCATGTGTACGTGAATGAGTGAGAGTTAGAGTTGTTCTGTGTGTGTGTGTGTGTGTGAAGGCTTGCGCATGTGTTAGTCTGCCTAAGCATTGTGATTGGCTATTGCAGAGGCACAATTAAAATAACATTATTGCAGTTTAGCTCAATTAATAATTAAAAATATGAGTTTAAAGAGCTCCTCAATGATAATACTTTAAGAGCCAGTCAAAGTGCTCTTTACAGTGAAATTCAGCAACTTGAAGCAAATCAATAAATGAAGTGGCTTCTTCAACAAATAACACTCTAAAATATAAACAAAACTTTCTTTTCAAGTGGTAAATTGAGTTTTAGATAGATAACTGCTGTATTCTCTGTTTGAATATATTTCAATCTAACAAGAAATAAATTTATTTTTCCATAGGTTATATTTCTATTTTCTCTATCTCAATATAAACAACTTAAAGTAGCACCTGCTTACGTTATCGATTCTAAATAACTTAATATTGCCATCGAACGTTCCATGATATAAATATTATTTGAGGGTTCAAAGCGTGCGTGGTCCTCTACGTATAGAAACCATTAATTGTGGGATTTCCACTCAAGTAGTTGACTATTATTTATGCATTAGCTGGAGTTTAGGTCAGAGGTCAGTTCATGCCACATATAAAAGTAGATTACTTCCATATTATATTATTTTGTTGCTGGGCCACATAATGCGCTCCGTATTGACAAAACAATTTCTATTCCCAATCGCGGTCCGTACATACAGAGAACATACTAAACAAACATTTAGTATATTGTGCTAATTATTGAGCTCACAGCAGGAAATGTCAAGCGAATTACACTTATGGAACTGTCAAATACGGAAATCGTAGTTGGTTAACAGCAAACGCATTAATTAAAACTGGCAACGTCTATTGATGAAACGTCCGCTCACTACTCTGACTAGAAATATTACGTGAAAGGAACCAACAGCCAGGCCAATACTAATGGTTATCAAAAGTCGAGTTGAGCACCGCCTCCACAAAGGTCATGAAAAGGAAACCCATAATCTGATGGCTTGTAACGCCCCACCAAAGACCAAACATTTCCGTTTGACGTGAAAAAAAAAAAACATAAAGAAAAGAAAATTAGAAAGAAAAACGTTGATTCCAATTTCAAAAATAAATGCGAGACGCCCCACCTGAAAGGTGAGCTAAACATGGAATGTGAATATGAAATCGTAGACAGCGAAATGTTAGCCTCGGCGTCAATAGCGACAAGTCCTATGCCCTCTAAAAAATTCCCGTATTATTTAAGTAAAAGGTATATTCAGTTGCCAACAGATAACTTTACAAAAATTAAAATCCCAATTTAATTAACGCCGATTAACAACTATTAAATAATCGAATCTCAATTTGAATTCAGCTCCGCACTAATAAAATTTCGATAACTTGTATCACTTAATAATCGAAATCAGTATATAGAAATTGTACTCACTCTTTCTCTGTTTCTCTCTCACTCACTTAGACATTAAAAACAATTATAAAATTACTCATTCATCAGAATTGCTTATTCACAAGAAGAGGACAAATAACGGGGTATTCGCCTAGCTGTTCAATGGTTGACATACTTTTTTTGGTTTGTTTGTATGTATGTTTGTTGTCGTAAGGCGCAAAAACAAAAAACTAAAAGGGGCCACACAACCAACAGGTACTAATTTAGCAATGTTACGGGATTTGCTGTGTGTGTTGTGGCAACAAAGGGAGCGCAATTTATTACACGAAATGTGCGAAAAGTCACTCGAAAGTTTTAATGTGTTTTGAGGGCAAGAACTTCTTGCGTACCCCTCTTCCTACCCATTTTCAAAGTCAGCCATTCGTCGTATTTATAGTTTTTATTGTTAGCTGTTCGCAATTGATAAGAAATGTTGATGGTTTTGCTTTTGCATACTCTGCACTCGCGTAACTATTTATAAAAAGTAAAACAGCACTAGACAAACGCTCTCACACATACAGATACACATGCACACATGCAAATAGTAACGGTTCTGAGCATTTGACTCACCTTCTGTGCGTGTGTGTGATGAGTTTTACTGGCGTCGTCGGCAGCGAGCGGCAAATATAAACCGTTCTTATTGTCACTGTTGTTGCTGCTGCTTCTGCTGCTAGCAGCGAAGGCACCTGTAAAGAGTAGCACAGCAGAGCGCTGGCATGTGTGTGTGGGTTTTACTTAAAGCAATTAAATTTAAATGAACCGTCTAGTAATATATATTGATTAAAATTAGAGTCCACAATATATTTTATGCATGCATAGCAGCAAAAACACGCACACAAACACAATCACGCACACACAGTTACACAAGGACGCACGCCATGAATTACAAGAGAACCACATACGTCAGCGACTGTTCCTCACTATGGGTAAAAAGTAAATAAATGCTGCCTTAATACACGTGATTTTATGTTGTCACAGGCGTGAACTCGCAAATGCATATACACAGACATACATACAAAACCTACGACCCGGAAACCGTCAACAACCGCGACTCCGCCTGCACTTGCACAGACTACTTTGCACTAGTAAATACCGACAGCAACTAAATAAGTTGAGCGTTAGGCAGCTTTTCATTCATGTCCGCTCTATTTGTTAGTATGTGTTGTGTGATCGGTTTGATTTTACCGTTATGTGGGGATGAGCATGCATTTACTCACGCTTAAATGACGCTACTTTAGCCGCCACAAACAATCGTGGTATGAAAGTTTTTGCTGCTTGCCAAAGATAAAAAATATATATACACTTTACATTTTGGCATTAAATGCACAGAAAATTGTTAAATAAATTAAAAAGTCTGCGCCCAGTGCCTGTTATCGATTTGATTGCGCGAGCTTTCATAAGTGCTAGCTTTTTGTCAGGCATAATATAGTGTGACCATTTTATAATGTAGAAAAAACATAAACAGCTGGTTGTTACGTCGCTGCACACGCATTTTTAGTTAACAATTAAATAAACTACAATTAATTAATAAGAATGTTGCCTTTAGCACGCGGCATTTACAGCAGCTTGTCACAAATAACACGCAACAGTCGTGCAGCACTGCACACAGCCAGCGTGCTGAGTTGCAAAGCCGAAGCGGCAGCCGAAACTGAAACGCCTGCAGATGGAGAAGAAAACGCGGAAAAAGCACAAAATGCCGCTCCAGATCCCAAGGATCGCAAAAATGTTATTCCTGTGGAGACGTCCATACGCTACCTAAAAAGCGCTGCATACAAAACAACTTATGGCGATGACTTTGTGTGGACACAATATCGGTGTGTACTATAGAAATATTAGTTTCCTTCAAAATAAAATTAATTCCCTTTGCTCCCTCGCTCCAGTCGCAATCATAAGGGCATGTTTGCGCCGCGCAAGACTCGCAAGACCTGTATACGCCAGGGCAGGATCAGTACTGGCAATCCTTGTCCCATCTGTCGTGATGAGTATTTGGTGCTAGACTACCGCAACACGGAGTTACTGAAACAATTCATCTCGCCGTATAGCGGCCAAGTACTGAGCTACTCCAAGACGGGGCTCTGCCAGAAGAGTCATTTGCGACTGACCGTCGCCGTGGAACAGGCCCGCGATTGTGGTCTAATCACTTATGACGTGCCGTTCCGGGAGTACGATTACAGTGAATACTATGGCAAGAAGGAGGAATCAAAGCAGTAAATGAATAAAATTTGTTTTTGTTAAATTGTCCAAGACAGAAGCTTTCATTTGAGGTTACGCAGCAATCAGCTGCTACAACGATTTGCATTAATTTCATTTGACGTTACGTAGCAGTCGGCAACGTATGATTTGTATATGTATTGACAACGCAAAAAAATTGCGACAGGGACAGCTGATTTTGATTCACAATTTGTATTGTTTTCCCATTGAGGTTACATAGCAGTCAGCTGCTCATCATTTGTATTTGTAGTGGCAAAATAAAAACAAAGGCGGGTACAGCTGTTTATGATTCAGAATTTCATCAGCTATGTGTAACAGTTGATTGTATTTCATTTATAATTTAAATAAATAGTTTACCGAATGTCTCGTAATTGTACATTCCTCGTCGTTGGCGGCGGTATTGCCGGCGTCTCCTGTGCCGAAGCTTTGACCATCTGTTGTCCAGATGAACCGATTCTGCTGCTGACCGAATCAAGCGTGGTGAAGAGCGTGAGTAATCTGGTGCCTGTGGCGCGTTATCTGCACAAGTTTGATGTGCGAGAGCAAAATGTGAGCGAATTGCGTGATGGTATTGGGACCATAGTGGATCAGCTGGCTTATATCAACAGCGACGAGCATTGGGCAAGAACCAGGACGGGGCTGCTCATCAACTATCGCCATCTCTGTCTATGCACGGGCGGCGCAGCCAAAGTGTTTAGCGCCGGCGAACAGGAGCTCAACACACGCATCATTGGCATACGTGACACGGATTCTGTGCTGGAGCTACAGCGTCGTCTGGCCAGCGCCAAGGATGTGCTCATCCTGGGCAACGGGGGCATTGCCAGTGAATTGGCCCATGAGCTGCACGATGTGAACGTGCACTGGGTGATCAAGGATGCGCACATCTCAGCAACCTTTGTGGATCCCGGTGCGGCAGAGTTCTTTCAGCTGGCCAAGCGGGAGGTGGATCAGACAACTGAGACAAAACCTGCAACGGCTATCAAGCGAATGCGCTATAGCGAATTGCTGCCCGAACAAGGTGCGAAGCAGCACCAAAGTAGGCGTGGGGCCGCCCTCGGACCCGACTGGCATCGTAGCTATGATCTAGCTGGAGGCGGAGCAAATTCCTCCACACGAACTATGCCCAAGATTTACTATAATTCACACATAGAGCGCGTGACGCAGGCTCCAACGGGAGAAGGCTTGTCTATCACTCTGAAGCACAATGATGAAACTATGGAGCATCTCAGCTGTGATTTCATTGTGTCCGCCACGGGCGTGCAGCCCAGGCACGATTATGAGACAGATAAACCATTTCGTTTGGCTGCAGATGGCGGCATCCAAGTGGACGAAATGATGCGCACGAATTTGTGTGATGTTTATGCGGCAGGGGATGTCTGCACCCCTGGCTGGCCAAATGGCAAGCACTGGTTCCAGATGCGTCTGTGGACGCAGGCACGGCAAATGGGCGCCATGGCTGGTCGTAGTATGGCAGCCAAGCACGAGGGCGAGACAATCTATCAAGACTTCTGCTTTGAGCTCTTCGGGCATGTGACGCAGCTGTTTGGCTTTCCGGTTGTACTGCTAGGACGCTTCAATGGTCAGGATCTGGGACGTGACTACGAGTTGCTGGTGCGCTGCACACGCAACAAAGAGTACATCAAATTCGTGCTGCACCAGGGACAACTGCGTGGCGCCATATTGATCGGGGACACGGATCTAGCCGAGACGTGTGAGAATCTGATCTTAAATGGAACCGATCTGACGCCATATGGAGATGATATACTGAATCCAGACATTGATATTGAAGACTACTTTGATTAATTAAACAGTTTTACATATAAAAGTATTAGGCCTAGAGGTTAGGTTAATCCTAAGTTGAGTTTGGTTTCTTCGGGTTGGGTCATTTAAGCTTGCCTTCGGTTCCTGGAAAAAAATATATGTAGAAACTACTTCCAATGTATTAAAATCTATTTTTCAGCTACTTACCCACATACTTAATCTCATCGAATGCCTTACGCGCCTTCTTCAGCTCCTCATTCATCGTGAGCAAATCCTTAACCCTTGCATATTTACGCTGATCCTTGCGCACGAGAAATATTATGTCCTCCACTTGCACGCGACCCGTACGTCCAATTTCCATGGCACGATGTGTGGTCTCGGCAATATATTCAATGACCAAATCCTCCAGCAAATCAACGGTTTCCGTGTAAGGATTCTTATCGTCCCCAAAGCCAAACATCATACAGCGCAGCTCTTTACTAAAGAGACGCTTGCGGCCAGAGTTGGTGGAAACCATTTGCTCATCATCGGCATCCTCATCGAACTGCAATATAAATGTATTAATTACTGTGTATATATAGATATCTCGTATTTACATCGGCGCCTTCGAAATGCTCATCTGTTGTAGTATTTGCAGCCATATTATGTGTTTTGTTTATCAAATTCACAAAACAATTTACTTGCAAGTATCGATGCTACAATTACTTTGCTGTTATACACTGATAAGCTGCATGCTCGAACACTCACTATTATCGATAACTCTAGCATTAGCAGCTCTGTATTTGCTGAGGCAGGCTCGGCTTCTCAAATACGCCGCATTCAAATTTAAACGCTTGTTGCTTCAAAAACAAACTACCGAAAATGGATGTGTACACATACGAAAAGTCGTTTCTAGAGCGTCTCAAGGAGGCGAAGGCTGTACTCTCATGGGATAACGCACCTATGCCCGCTTCGCAAGTACGCTCCGAATGGAAGTCCTATGTAGAGCTGCAAATTGAGCCAGCAGGTAAGTAAAACACACACACATGCGCAGAGCATACTCACACTAACACACACATGCAGGCTGGCAGGCTATGTGGAAAATACCGCGCGTCATCTGTGAGGACTTGAAGCTGCGCTATCCCACTATTGTGTTTGGATATGTGGAGCAGGTTATTTTCGACGAACTGAAGGCCGTATTTACGGTCACGGCCGTACAGGATCAGGATGTACATTTGCCTGAGAGCAATGAAGTCTCGTTGATTGATTTGTGGCCAACATTGCAGCAGGAGAATTCTGCGCTTAATGTGGACACCACAGCCGAGTGCATCGATCGCTTGCGTTTCTTCTATGCACACGTATGGATGCCCTGGGACAAGGATTACGATGATGACCGTGATTGGGTGCAAATGCATTTGCAGGCACGCATACAACTGGCTTGTGATTTGAGCAAGAATCGCTTGCCACGCCCTCTGGCGCTGCATATGCGCACGCTGCTAATGGAGGCGCGTTATATACAACAGCGTCTGGAGTACTTGGAGCTGGATATGAGCGATGCTGAGGCCGAGAGTGATGATGAGGCCGTCGAGCTAAATGATAATGCCACCGATCCGCCACGTAAACAACAACCCAAAACGGGCGGCAGTCCCCAATCGAACTATTTGAACAAGTCCATGTTACCAGTGACGGATCTGATGTGCCTGCATCTGCGTCTGGCCATCATTCGAAGCGAGTTCGAGATTCTTGAAAATCCCGAAATGCGAAGCGCTTACAGTGAACTGCAAAGCAATTGCCTGAAGCGAAATCTGCTGCAGCGCAGTCCAGGACGTCTCCAGCAAATGGATGAGCAAATGGAGAGTGGGGAAATGTGTCATCTGGTCACAGTGCCAGCTGAGCTGCCCTCACAGATTGCGCTGCTCAAGCTGGCTGAGCAGCACGTAAAGCCGCAGGCAAAAGTGCAGCTTGGCAACACCTTGCAGGTGGGTAAAATGAGACTTAATTAAATTATTATTCAGCAACTAATGATTGCTTATATTACTAGGACGTACTCAGTATTTCTCAAGCCAACGAGGATATATTGATATCACCCGGTCAGCACACTATTAAATTCCTAGAACATCTCAATGATAATGGAAGTATTCAGGGCTTAATCGATGCAGCTGCCGTGATTAAGCCTAAGCCTGATCTGTCCAAGTTGCCCTTGATCTGCTCTAGCGATGAGGATAGCACCTTGTTGGTCATCGAGGGCGACTACATGCTAGCCCAGCTGGTGCTCGACTGCCGGCATGTGCGTCGTGGCATTCTGCTGCGCAATGGCACGCTGACTCTACGCAACTGCCGATTTTTAGGCGACGGGCGCTCCAGTACACAGGAGGCCATTGTTTGTATGCCACAGGCGCGGCTTGAGCTACAGGATTGTTGGTTGGAGAATTTTGCCATTGGCATTTCAATGCATGCCGAGACCAGCGCCAAGCTAAACAATGTCAACATCAGGAAATGCAATACAGGCTTAGAATTGCTGGATCAATCGACTAAGCTACAGCTGCTCGGACATAATTGCAATTTTCATACATGTAATCTGGGCATTTTGGCAGATGGTATTCCTCTGCCGAATAGCAGTGATAAGACATTAGCAATGAAACATTTCAGCGATCTGCAACGGTGAGCAATCCTTGAATTTAATCTTAATTATTTTGTTAATCCTAAATATCTTGAATATTTCAGCTACAATGAGAGCAACTGGCTCGGAAATTGTACGTTCAACAATTGTCTACGTAATATACGGGTATTCAATGAATCAGAACAGCTGCTGGCCAAGCGTAGCCATCAGAATCTCTTATTGGAGGAGCTGGACGGGGAGAATAAAGAAAATATCAATTAGTTTTAGTATTTGCCATGTAAATCGTTTAATCAAAATGCTAATATGTAATAAACTCTTATTACTATAAACGTAGAACGTTTTCATATTCAACAAAATTATAATTAATTTACTTAATACACAATATGTATTTGCTCTCAACATATTTTATTGAGTTTATTTACAATTTACACATATTTTCTTTCAGCACTGTTTCAAAATTAATCGTTATGTTAAAATTCAAGCGCCAACACAAGCATCGATAGTTGACTATTGCATTATCGATACCTTAAACTCGCACAAGTACTTTTAGCACATGCATAAAAATACCGCTGTTTACGACCCAAACGAAACGTTCGCTGTTTAATTGCATTTTAAACGTCGCCATAAAAGTGCAAAATTCGCTAACTCCAATTACAAAGATGTCCAAGGAGCACTGGATGCGCGATTTGCCGCCAGAGTTGCGCGATCTATCAATTATCAATTTGGCTATACCAGGTAAATGAGATCATCTCCGTTTAAAAAACGCCTTCATCTCGACTAATTAACATTAGAAGCAATTCCGTCATAGGTTCTCATAACACAATGACCTATGGAATTAATAGCGATTCAAAGCTGGCACCCGATGCGGATACCGCAATACGTCGTTGGCATCGCTTTTTCCCATGCTTTGTTCGTCGTTGGTCCAAGAATCAATCGTCGAGCATTTTGGATCAACTGCATCTGGGTGTGCGTTATTTCGATTTACGCATAGCACAACATGAGGGCAAATTCTATTATTGTCATGGAGTCTTTGCTATGGAAGTGTTTGATCCACTCCAGGAGCTGCGTCAATTCCTGGACACACATCCCGAAGAAGTTGTCGTCTTGGACTTTCAGCATTTCTATGACATGACCATTGCACATCATCAACAGCTGCACAAGGAGTTGGTGCAGTTTTTCGATCAACGTCTGTATGCCATCACGGATGGTTCACTGCTCGAATGCTCCCTGACACGCTGCGCCCAACTGCAGCGCCAGATCGTGCTCATCTGTCGTCGCTGTCCCATTGGTCTGCCTGTTCAGTTCTGGCCGAGCTACGCGTGGCCCACACCCTGGCCCAATACGGCCAGCATTAAGAAGCTACAATCTTTCCTTGCCGACTCGCTGCTCTCTCGCCAGCCCCAACAGGGCTACGTCTCCCAGTGTCTGCTCACACCCACAGGTCGCTATATAGCTCTACGCGTATTCTTCACCCTTAAGCGCACAGCGAAGCGCGTGGATCGCAAGCTGAAGCCATGGATAGTGGAACAGTTACCCGGACCCTTTGACAATGGTCAAAAGCCGCGCGTAAATGTTTTCCTTGCCGATTTCGTCAATCTCAAAGAAGGACAGTTCTGTGATTGGGTCATCAAATTGAATACCAAACTCGAGTGGGATAAAGATGAGCTTAAAGCAGGAGATGAATGGAATAACAACTACTCCAATGAATAATCGTACAAATATTGTTCTTATAGATTTAATGAATGTTTCGTTTTGTTTTTTTTTTTTTTTTTTATATGCCAGCACAATTCTATGTAATGCTCTCTTCCATTGATGATATTTTTATAATGCTCTCTTCTATTGATAGTCTATTTGTAGTGATATCTATTTTTATATACTATTGGTGCTATTTATTCTGTACAAAACATCCTTTAACTCAAGGCGGCTTTCCTCCTTTTTCATGCCTGTTTACCCTAAGTTAAGAAAAATATTTTATACAGCAAAGCCTTATACACAGTATTGCAGCTAATTTTTATTTTATATAAGCTACTATATATCTACTACTATATATATATATCTGGTATTGTTTTGTTTCGTTTGTATTTATTTTAGAAAAGCACTTCAAATTGAATTTGTTTTTCACAATAAAAATGAATTATAATGTCAGCTGAGTGCTATCCTATTAGGAATTAGTGTAAAAAGGTTTCTAAGATTCAAAACGAAGCTTTTTATAGCCATGCGGTATATATAACTTTGATCTAGGTAAGTAATGAATTGATATTCTAGAGATCTAATTTGTTTCAGTTTAAACATTGTAGAATATATACTTCAGCTAACTGACCTAAGTAAACAAAAATCTATAGCTGAAACTATTACACATAAAATTTAAATCCAATTACCAAGTAACTTCTAGTCGAGCATGACCAAGGCCGAGTGCATTTTCAATTGTAGAACTTATCATATGGGTGAATGTAAATGTGCGATAAGAAAAAATGCAATTACTTGGAATATTGCTCCGATAAGAAATATGCAATTGTGTTAATTACCTTATTCAACGACTCAGAAGACTCGTTGTATAATTAATACTATACAGTAATATGTGAAAAAAAAAACTTAAATTGTTCATATACATATTTTATTTTAAAAATAAATTTCGCTGCTTCTAAGTAAAATTTACATAATACATTTTTTATTATTAATACATATTGTATTATATATTCATATCCACTACTTTGTTTTTGGGTCAACTGAAATTATTAAAATAAGAGATATTATAATATATTTATATTATATATAAATATATAAGCTCAAACCATAAATCAGAATTAGAAATCACATTTCAATTGTGATTATCAAAAATAATAAAACACCTAACTTCAGGAAACTGATAATATTGTAGATAATGAACAAATACAAATATAAAAACTGAGCATTGTTGATCAAAACTTAAAATTATTTATTACATAAAAAATTAAATTGATATTTAAAAATGAAATATTTAAAAATATAAAATAAAATGAAACTAAATCAAACTAAAACGTTTTTTATTTATTTATTTTTAATTTTTAAAACAAAAGCGTAAATAACGGCATATACAATAACTGAAAATAAGAAAATATGAAAAAAAAAATAATGTAGAAGTTATATTAATATTGTAATCTATATAGTTAAAATGAAAAAATAAGGCAAAGTCTGGCTTCTATTGAAATTGTAAGAAATAAAAAAAAGTTTACAAAAAAACTAATAAATATAGATAATTTTCGAATGATAGAAAATAGTAAGAGCTTAGCTATTTATATATAGTGCCCTTGCAACACTACGTGTGGTGCGCTGTAACTCGATACTTTTATCGATAAGTTTGGTATTTTTTTTTAGCATAAATTTGCGTTCGAGTAAAAATGTTCTTCGTTAAGATCGAAATCTTTGCTTAAAATATGACTCTTGAGCTAGATAACTTTTTCACCCGCAAATTCGTTTTAAATAACAACAATTTATATAATTAAATGTATAAATATAAATACAGACATGTATATATATTTTTTATATTTTAAAAATCAATAAAAACAAATACAGAAAATTGCAATAAAAATCATATGGGACATATGATGTTATATGGTATAGGTGTACATATATATATATGGCTATATAATTTATAGAATTGACATTGTCAATCGATTAGAAAACGCACAGCCTTTTGTGCTTTGGTTGGTGAACTAACCTCCGTGGACGGCAACATGCCCAGGCAGCTGTGCATGCCCAGAAGCACGCTGTCCAACCGGTTGAGCGCTTCCTGCAGCTGATCAGCTTGGAGTCCGGCGTCTGAATAATTCTCGCGCTCTTGCTGCGCCTGCTCACAGTGACGACGGAGCCGCTGCGCCGAGCGCTGCATTATCTGCAGCTCATGCTGCGCCAATTGCGCTAAATTGGAGCAGCTACTTGCAGACTCCTGCTGCTGCTGTTGCAGTTGCTCCTCCAGATCGTAGGTGAGCAGACGCTTAGTGTACTGGATCAGCTTGGTGCTGGGCGAACTGTTGCTGCTGCTGGAGCTCTGCTGCGGCGTATTATTGGCACTATGCAGACGCTTGAATGGCTGCTTGAGCAGCGCATCCTTCATGGCGCTCAGATTCAGGGCAATGCGACTGGAATTCTGGGAATCATTGAGCGTTTCATTGAGCGCTGCATCCATGGGCTCCCAATCAATCTCAACGCTATCGAAAACATTGCTCTCACCACGACTGGAGGGCAGCGCATCTCTCTGCAGGTCCAGCCACACGGTCAGACGCCCTATGGGCCATTCGGCCTTTAGGGATCTCTGCTTGTCCACAATGAGGATTACAGTGCGCAGCAATCCAAATTCATCCGGTGTCTGGGTTTGCCGGAATTCCAGATGCTGCAGTCCCAGCTGGCGACAACGCTGCGTCGCCTCCTTCACCATCAGCTGCGTCTTGTGGAGACTCTCTTCGCTGGGATTCAGCATAATGCGCTGGATGTCCTCAAGCAGCGTTGACTTTTGTGCCGGAGTCGTCGTCAGGTTATAGTTGGGCGTGGATTGCTTCAGTTGCTGCTGGGCCAAGGCTTGGCGTTCCGTTTCAAGCATTTCGCTGTTGCACTTGTACTTGAACTGCTCCAGTTCGAGACACTGCAGCCGCTCCTCAAAGTCACGTGCATGCTGCTCGCGCTCTTTTTCGATGCGCGTCAGAGCCGCACGCTTCTCGGCCTCCAGCTCGTTGCGCAGCTGCTGTTCCTGCTTTTGCAGAATCTCCTGATGTGCCAGCTGAAAGTCCACATGGAGCTGCTCAACCTTACCGCGCTGACTGCAAAACGGATTCGAGATGCGAAAATAGTGCGAGCCCCCAATGACCAGTCGATCTCCATGGTAGAGTGGACGTCGCTGCTGCAGCAGCTCACCATTCACATAAGTCTCAAAGTCCTCGCTGCCCGGACTGACGTACAGTCGGCCCGACCGGTCGTGCTCAATGCTGCAGTGCTGCAGCGCCACCAGTGGACCGTCTAGCACAATGTCCGGCAGGGAGTTCGCCGGTGCACCTGGTGCACGGCCACGCCCGATCCGAACAATGCCAGGTGGCAACAGATAGAAGAGCGTGCCACTTAGCATGGGATCATCGGTGAGATTCACCAGGCATGCTTGCTTCTGTTCGGCCGTTAGCTCCAGGGCAAGTCCCTTGCGCTTCAGCATCCGCAGCTCGGATTTACGCAGATCCTCAGCCTCTTTTAGCTTCTCCATCCACGATTTTTGAGCACGATTTAGCTCACGTTCACGCTCTGCCAGTTGCTGACGAAGTGCTTCCACTTCGCTATCATCCACGGAAGTTTCGATTATAATTTTCCGCGGTGCCGGCGGATTATTGTTGCTGGCGGAGAGACGTCGTTGCCTCTCATATTCGTTACGCAGAGATTTCAAACGATCCACCTCGGCGCGGAGATCACGAATGATCTTGTCATGTGGCGATTCGTTTACCTTAACCCGATTCACTATGGAACGCGCCTTACAGGCATAGCGGAGCGTTGCTAGCGTCTCATCCGCATGCAGACTGGCCGGTGAGATGGTGGCCAGCATTACGGTCTTCGAATTCCCGCCCAGATTTTCCTGCAGAGAAACAGAAAGAGACACACTATTAATCATAGCTCTAAGTACAAAATATAAAAACCAATTTGTAAAATTGACATTTTAAACTAAGAGAAAGCTCGATATTTTCAAAGGATATATGTAAAGAAAACGGTAGTTACATATTATTATGCTATCGATATTAACGATAACAAACTATTCGATAGCCAAATTGTGCATACAAATGGCGATCGAGCGCAAAGTGCACTGCATAACAAAAGAGAAGAAAAGAGACAATTCAAATGATTAACGATGCGTGTATGTACCTATGGACTTATGTGTACCTAGACAAAATATACCTACATATAAACTTACAATACCAAATGAGTAAATTTATACATATGTATATATGTATACATGCATATGTAAATATATGTACAAATACGCATATGCATAAGTATGTAAATATGTATATGCATGCATATGTACATATGCACATATATGTATTTTGCTTCATTTGATTTTTCCACATGCCAAGGTAGTCTTAGTTAAGGAATTATGACCTCCAACGATAAGAGCTTATCAGTGTTGGCAGGAGGGAGTCGGTTTGACAAACTTTAAACTGACAAGACGCAAAGGCAGAAGCAACGGGAGCGACAGCGAGCACGACAACAGCGACCGTTAACCGTTATCGATGCTCGCAATACAGAGCGAGACAGCTAGCTTGTTAGTTGTGTCAACAAAATAAGAATATATGTATGTATATGTAAACACATGTGCATATATACATACATACAAATGCGCATATGTACATTTGCCAGTATATGTAATTGACACTTGTTTGATTAACAAGCACATCAGAGAGCGCATGCTACCATCGCTAGAATAGAGACGAAAGGAGAGAGCACAATAATCACGAGAGTTTATGTTTGCATAAACTGCGCAGCAGCAGACGCAACGTGGGCGTAGGCATTTGCGAATGAACGAACAAGGAAAAGCGCCAAAAACGGATTGGCAGTGTGTGTGCACTTACGTACAGTGAGTTGTAAACACTCAAATCTATATTCAAAATAATTGAAAGGGTTTTGAAACTTTTAGAGCCCAAGTGCAAATTAAAATCATTACTGAAATATATATTTAATATAATATATAATATTTATTAACCTTCAGCTGACCTCGGAGGTGTCAAACATCTGAGGGGCCGGTCTAGAAATGCTTTGGCTGAGATCACGCAACCATTGGCTGCGGATTTAATTGAGTAGGTGCCACCCCAGACATTGTCACCGAATATATCATTAATGTGTCATGGCTCTGTGGTTAGTTAGTCAGTTTATTCCATATAAATATTGCATTTTCAGATATATTTTCGTCTCCAAACCTGTTATTGAGGAATACTCTTGCTATATATAGACTGTGGTATTTGGGATCGAATGCCCGCCCACTTCTAGAAGCATGTCACGACATCGCACACAAAAAGTCGTGTGTACAAAATACTTAAACCACAAAGACTCGCTAAAATGTGATATGTACAATCAAAACAGCAAACAACTTCATTAAGATACCTTTGTATGACGTAGGTAGATCAATTAACACAAGCAAATTAAATCGATATTTAACCTTTAGTGCATACAAAAGTTTCTGATTTTTAATTTTACACATTAACCTATAGTATTTACGTCATTTCATAGAAAAGTTCGATTTCCAAATAGCCATTTCATACGAGAGTTCGTGTCCCCTGCATCTAAGTCAAAATGACTACTTCAACGGTCTTTTAAACAGCCAAAATGATGTCTGCGACCTAATTTATTCTTCCATCATCCATCTCATATTAAATGTATACCTTCATTGACAAAGCATGGGAAAATGTCTTGCTTAGCAACAAGATTTCACGAAATTTTTTAACCTTTCTTTATATGGCGCAAAGTCGGCAAACTGTCTAGACGTCGATTAGCAAACCTATGGCAACAGTTGTTTCAAGTTATATGAAGAAAAGTACCTTCGAAATTTCAAACTTAAGTATGGTTATATGATATCAAATTTGGTTAAGGTGACAATTTTTAAAATCATCCATTTGTTTTAGCAACTTTACGCTAACACGAAAAACTTCCGACGTCAGTATTATAATACTCAATATTTTCCATTCCACAAACAAATTATCATATATTAACTGTTTTTGACTGAAAGACAGATGAATCATATGGAAAATTAACTAATCGTTTCAAAAACAATTAATTTACGCTTAATTTACCAATCGATTGTTGAATATTGATCATTTAAAAAAAATAAGATTCATACCACTGTACTGGCTCTTGCGTGAGTGGGAAAGAAATAGCAATATGAACTATAGTAGCAGAAGCAGCATGTGTAGAAGCTCAAGAGAAAGCACGAGACGATGAAGCAACGTTTCTAGCTGCGGTTCGTCCTTCAGATACTACGCACAAAGGTTTTAACAATAGATATGACACATAGACAAAGAGCAATTACGAAACAAAAAATAGCCCATATCATTATTTCATTAATAATGATAAAAATAAAATCAGCGCGCAATAAATCCGATGGTCAAGTCCCCTCTCCGTGTTATATAAACCCTTTTAACCAATATACCCACTTCAATGTACAAATATATATGTACAGCAATCGGCCATAGAGAAGTAAAGTAAGCAAACAAAGCGACGCAAAAAGCAAAAACACTGCTACGCCTCGCGAAACGAGACACGACGACGACGAAAACAACACACGAATCGAACGGACGCGCGAGGGCTACAAAAATGCAGTAATATGGCGTTCGGCTTTCAGTTTCAATTTTGAACTGACAACGTTAAGAGCATTGAAAAAAATTCTCCGTACTTTCGTACAAAAAACATAGTGCATTTCAGATCAATGCATATATAAACTGGTTCTATACCTTGACTTGGTATGAAGAAGTGATTATTGAACAAAAAATAAGAATAACAATTCGCGTTATTTGATATAAAACGTAAAACGCTTACGTGAATAGCAAGAGTTCATTGCACGTTATAAGAGAAACATACACAAAGGCACAACAGTAAAAAGGCAAAGTGAAACGACCTCGCACAAAGTACGCGCGCAAAAGCAACAATAAAACAGAACTAAACAACAAATACAACACCAGAGCACAGCCCACACATTGGCAGTGCAACCTACATAATCCGCCTTTCTAAAAACAAATATAAATACAACCAAAACTACTGCAAATATGGACGTTTGGGGCGTATTTGTTGGCGATTCGACGCTCTCATATGGAGGCTCGATGCGCAACAACTATTACCGTGACTACGAGCAGTTCCCGTATGGCACTCTGGAGCACGCAAGCAGTGCCAGCGCATATCCGGCCAAGGACTCATACAGTCGAGTGCAAGGTAATTTGAGCAAAAAAAAAAAAAGTAGAATAATCACAAAACGTCAAAATAATAGGAAAGACACTAAATTCTGTTCTCATGCGTCTGTTGCGTCCGCTTACAATGCAGCGTCTGTCAGATAGCATGCAGCATGTATGTCATGACATTCAGCTTTTGTCTCTAGCAAGGTATACCATACTCACATATGTATGTGTGTGCGTGTGCTGTGAAATGTAGTAAAAGCGCTAATTGCAAAAATACGCACTGTAAAGCATACAAAAACAGCCATGCATGTATGTATGAATGTACGTATGTCCATACGGTTGTACATACATGTGATACATACAGTCGCTTATTTGCTGTTTATTGTTATTGTCCGCATTATGTGTTGGTTTTGCAAGAATTTAAAAATAGCCTCAATGTTCTGTGCATTGTGCAAATGTGTGAATGTGTGTGTATAACACGCCTTAATTTGCGCACATGCGGACATTTCTATGCGTTTGTGTGTGTGTACACTGATATAAGGAAATTGGGCAATCACAGGGTGCCACACGAATTACATTTATCGCATTTCTCTTATCAGGTGTCACATGCATTCATTTCTACTTGTACACATTTGTAATCTTTGTTTACTTTCCTTTTACATATCTAAAAATCATTTTCACGTGAGAAACTTAAGTACAGTAAATATTTTCAAAAATTATACTTTAAATGTTGACAGTATTCACAATGTATTAAATTACTGAGATAATAGCCATTCGAGGTGGTTAAACTGTTCATGTTGCTTTTTGTTAAAACGATTTCAATGCTAAACTAAGCAGTGCGATAAAAAAATATTAACAAAAGAATACAATTTTAATTCGTAAAGCAAAAGAGTGTGAGTCCGGCTAAGCTGAGCTGGAACTGGAACCGTTGTGTTGACTGTACCGCTCGGATTAAAAAAAAAAAAAAGAAAAGGCAAGCAGGTGTTTGAGTCCAAAACAAGAAATTGCGGCGCAATAAATTCATATATGTATCTGCAAGCCATTTAAGCTAACAAGCCAAAAAAAAAAAAAAAAAGAAGTAAATAAACACACATACACATGCATGAGTAATTTATGCATTACTGTAGCGCAATTGTAATTTTTATAGATTAGAGGAAATTTAATGCATTGGACGCAGATAAGTCAAGGTTGCTTATCATACAATTGACGAGAACAATCGCTAAAATTGCGTCTATATATAGACCGGCAACGATTTAATCAATGAACACCAATCTAAATATACGCAAACATACTATTTATATGAGTATGTGTATGTGTGAGTATGAGCTCAATTGGCTGTAGCTTAATCAACGGCGGCTTGCCCATTGAACACCCTGTGCCAACACACATGTCACAGGGTCAATCAAAACAACTGTAAGAGCTTGCCGCTACGTGACGTTGACAGCGTGACGTCACGTAAGCAGCCTCAGCAGCTGAAAAGGGCAAAGTGTGCGAGCACGCACGTAGGCCAATGAGAGGCAGCGGCGCAGAGAACGAAAGAGAGAGCGCGTGATTTTTTTTATGTGTATATGTACATACATATATACATATATGCGTGTGTATGCTTGAATGTTTATATATTAGTATGTCAACAACTATCAACCTTGTTCTGCCATAAACAATATTAAGTAATCGTCGACATGAATAGATCTCAATTAACCAACTCAATTTTTGTTTTCTATTTACAGAAAAATGTAAGCAACTTAAATCGGAGAAGCAGCTGCGCAAAGATTGCCCCTTCTGCAAAGAGCACAAGAAACGTCCATTGATCAACTATATGCGTAAACGTGAATCACGTAAACATCATGAAAGCATCTGCGAGGACGAAGAGGAGATGCACGAGCATGAGTTGGAGCACGAGCACGAAGTGCAGCATCAAATGGCAAATCTGACAACTGTTGTGCCAACGCAGCAGAGCTGCAAGGTTTAAGCACAACAGCACGTAGTCAGATTTAAGAGGAGAGACAGACAGGTGGCAAAAATTAAGGCCAAAAAAATATATGAAAAACAACAACAGCAGCAATTCACAATGCCATATATAGTTAGATAAAGACAAATTAAAAAAAAAAAAAAGAATATGAAGAAAAAGCATTGTAAAAGATGCTTAAAGCGCCTGCTGGGCAGACAGCGCTAGTGAGAGCGAGACAACTACAATAATCTACTGCAACTGTACCTACACTAACAATTGTGTGCATTTCCGCCTATGACGTAACACTACCATTTACAAATAGCAGCAGTAAACAACAACAGCTATAACTTTGAATAGCAAATATGAAAACAAAAACAAAAAACAGCAAGAACTTTTTTCTGTTTTATGTTTTCTGTTTCTGTTTCGCTGTTTAACTTGATACCAATTTATTATACAAGCCGTTTACTATTTCTTTACAACCTTTTTGTTTGTTTTGTATTTTATGCGAATGCATAAAAAAAGTAATGAACATAGTAATTTAATTGACATACAATCCAAAAGATGTTGGCCCGCTTGACTCAACCCAAGCGAATTACGGCCACAGCGAAAAAAACGAAAACAAAAGAACGGAACGAGGGAAGCAAAATCGCCAGAAATACCAGAAATATTTTTCTATTTTGCGTACGAGACTGAGTAAAATATTGCAGTAGAGCATATTCAATATTGAAGCAAATTTGTTTTTTTCCCTTGGGAAAAAAACAATTGTTTTCAGTTTCTACGCCCTGAAAAACGGGCTGAAATTGAAACATAATTTACAGGAAAAATTATATTTAAAAAGCTTCATTGGCGCCAAAAAAAATTTAGTATTTTCTTCCAAGCGTTTTGCTATATATGTATATATCTATTTATATATATAGCTTTGACCCAGACTTATATTTATCCTTGTCTATATTAGACATCCTAATATTAAAAAAAAAAAAAAAGAAAAAATACGATTTCCTTCGCCAGCAACAAAATGTGCAGTTAAAAAATTATTAAATTATATAAAAAATGGGCTTAAATTAAAAATTGATGTATTAAAATATAATTATTAAAGCTTCAGAGAGTTATGGTTATATACGAGTTAGAATTGTTGAAGAATTTAATACTTGTTATTGAATTGATTTTATTAACCAAATTTTTATAAGCAATTCAACAAGAAACATATATATATATATATATTTATTATTAACTGCGCAACTAACATGGACAAAAAGATATTAAACAACAAAATTTATTGTAAACGAAAGTTTAAAAATATTTATACTATTGTTAACATGTAAATCAAATAAAAAAAAACAAAAACATTTTGCTTGCGGGTATCGAGAAAAATTTTGCAATTTAAAATTTATTATATTATTGTATTTATATTTAAGTTTAATATATTTGAAAAAAAAAAAAAGAAAACAAAAAACTTACAAAAAACACAACAATAATCAATAAATAAAAATGTTATTGGTATTTATAAAACAAAACAACAAAATGAAATTTTTATTTGGGAAACTACGGAGCAATTTAAAATGCGTTCGCTTGTTATTAAATTGAAAATAAGTCAAGCTTAGAATTCATTGAGTACAGTCTGAGAATGTATTCCAATGAATATAATAGATAGCTAATACAACTCTGACCTATTGAGAGAGCTCACACAAATTAGACCTTGGCTTAAATAGATTTCCATTGAATCAATCAAGTTTTAAAATTGATACTCGAGAAAAAAAGCTCAACTAATAAGCTAAAATCTCGTTGCTTATTAAGTTTTATTAACAGCTAACTGTAGAATTTGTATAGTGTACAAAAACTTGATCTTGGCTTGCAAAAGTTTTAATTGATCTGGCTTGAAATTTGTTTCTTATTAAAATACAAAATATCGATGAAATTCCATGTAGCAAAATTCACAAGCTAAAATTCTTCAACCTCCTAAATTAACATGTTATTAACAAGCAAAAACTCTAGACGCGAGCTGACCAGCTAGAAATACTTCGCTCTCTTTTTGTTTGCCACGTGATTTTAGTATTTGGCCCCACGTTTTCTTTCATAACTAACACCTGAGCTCCTAAACGGACTCAAATGGTTCTTTAAGCGTATCATTTAAATAAATAAAAATTTAAAATATTTGCTACATTAGTAAAAATACAACTGAATTTTTATTTCAAGAATTTTGTAACTTTTAGGGTCGGTATTAAAAATATGAGAAATATTTAGGTTTTTAAAAATATACACTGAAGTAAATGCAAAATTTTGGGACTCCTAAAACTTTAATAAAATAATAAATAAGAGATATTATTTTAACAATTTTAAATTAGTTAGCTTGAACAAAATTCGAACGTTTATTTGGAAGCTTAAAGAGGCATTTCGTTAAGTCTCAGCCTTTTACAGATCCTGAGATTAAGGTGCTCACAATAACAGGCAGATGTAAGTTCAAGATCGACTCAGCTTAAGATCCTCCTCAAGACTTCCAATAAACTTATATGACTGGCCACACCCCTATCTGCCTGTTACATCAAACCCTGAATTGCCTTTAACAATAGCTATACAAATCATGATGTCATTAATAGATAGATAGATAGATTAAATGTGGCAATAAAGCTTAGGAACGTGCTACTTAGAAGTTATTCATTGTATTTTATTACCAAACAATAAAGCCATAGAAATATTTTATAGAAGTATATGAGATCACGTGCTATATATTATATAGAATATAGTAATCATCAGTCATCATCCTGCCTTTACTCATTTGCATTCAACTTTTGTTAAACGAAAGCAAATATTGCTTGAAAATAAAGCATTAACAATGTTATCTGCCCACAATCGGCAAACAGATCAGGAATATATATATACATATAGGAAGTACTTAACTGAAACAAAAATACCGGAGGCAATGCGTCAAACTGAATATGACGCAAACAGTTTGTCTGAGGTAAATGGGAATATCTGCAGAAAAACTGTAGCAGCTAAAAAATCTGCTAAAATGGATGTGTAATACTCTAGAAAGGCTCGAAATAGGATGATTAATAATGCGAAGTTTTAACACTAATTTAATTTGATTTAATTGGCGAGTCAAATCTGTCTGAGTCGCGCAAATTGCATCAGCTAAATCTTTTTTATTCTTATCGCTTAACTCAAAGACATTTACTTTTTATACGCGCTCAAGAAGCAAAAGAGAGTATATTAGCACTCTTAATGTGGCAGCTAAATATGCTGAAGTATTTCGAATTTGAACACCCCTAATGAGGCTTCATGAACTTCCATGTCTTATACTTCTATCTGAAGTTAAGGGCCTTAATAATTGTAATAGAGCTCAGAAGTTGTCCCTTCTCAAATGCAAATCTAACTTGAGCGGGCATTATATAGCCGTCTATATCCACCCACAAATTTCTTTTAATTTATATATGTATATGTATATATTTATCGGACTTCCCGCGCTTAAGACTCTACGGAAATGTTTTCGTCTCGCACCAGTTTGCTAATGAAAATCGAATTAATAAAGAGTTTCGACTAAAAGTCTGGCATCCATTTAAGACAATGTTGCTATATTGAGGTCAATGCAGATGAGGTCGATCTACAAAAGTTGAAGCAGATATAATGCTATTTTAACTAAATTGACCTGGAACTTGGACCATGAAATCGTAGTACAGTGTGACAGTATCCTATACAGTAAATGAAATTTGTAAAGTTTTCTTTTGTGTTCTACATGAAGTGAATTTAATTAAATTGAATTGAATTTCATGTGACACTTGACACAATTGAAAGAGCTCAATCCAAAGACTTTTGATCATATCAAGTCTCAACTACTTTGAACCGCACTTCAAGTACAGTAGAGACCCACACAGATTAACTACCCGTGACAACAACAGCAACAGTAACAACAACGTAAGCACATGGGGAAACCATAGAAAAAATATGCAATTTGTTTATACAATGAATTCGATTCATTTTAAATTCAATGTTAACTAGTTTGTGCATGGGAACGAATCGGTTGGGATGTCGAGTATTAGCTAAGTAAGAAGGGGGAGAGAATGTGCATATATTTATACATAGATATGTATATATATATATGTGTGTATAAATGTATGGATTATGCATATTGCCACAGTGAATGGAAGCTAATGGGAATTTCGTAAAATTAGAACTTTCCACATAGAAAAGTAAAAAAATATATATTAAAGTATTTTAATATGGTTACAAAATACCTAAAGTTTTTACTCTTTAATCATAATTTTTTAATTAGTTAAATCTAATTTTTTAAATACATATTTAAAAAAAAATTTTAAATTATTTTATTTATTAATTAAAAGATTTTTTAATTTTACTTAAATATATTTAAATAAAATAATTTTATATTTTATTTTATTAAAATATATTTATATTTAATAAAATATTATTATATTTTATTTTATTAAAATATATTTAAGTATTGCTAAAATATATTTTATTTTTATTAAAATAGCTGATAGTAAAATTAAAATATTTTTAAAACAAAAATATATATATTTTTTATAAGTCTTGGGATGTCAATGTGAGTATAAATTTTAAATTTTAAATCTCTCTAAAATATTATATTTACTACACTTCGTAAAACTTATCTTAATCAATCTTTTGAATTAGATGTTAATAAAGCAGGGTAATACTGTAAAGCAATTGTTTACTAGAGACAGTAAACCGCAATACTTAAACTCAACAAGTGCTAAGGGCATAAACAACAAGTCAAATTACCATATTAGCTGAGTAAACAACATCTATAATATACACTATATATATCCAGTTATTTACTAAATATATCCAAGCTATTATTACAATCTCAATCTATTTACTGTAGAAAATTCGTAACAATAATCCATTAACCTATTATATTTTCTTGCATAACAATCGCTCATCTGTCTATTATAATTACTTGTACTACAATCTCTCTCAATCCATCTATTATATATTATATGAGATCAAGATACATTTATAGCAATAGATATGTGTTTGTAATTAGCACAAGTAAACCAGTTAAGTAGACATCGTCATGCTATAATCATAATATCATGCACGGAAACGTGTCAATATTTTGGATCGTATGGCTAACTTCTTATAGTATATATGGAACGTTTTCAATTGTTGCCAATGGGCACATGTTGTCGGCACGCGTTTTCAATTAGTCAAACTAGTTAAGCGAACTAACATCACATATAAATATAAATATACAGACTTCTAATATTTTCTAAAAGAAATAGCAAAAAACTGAGTAGTAAAAGCCACAGAGAGAGAGGGAAAGAGAGTAAGAGAGATAAAAAGCCTCGTTTAACACTAATTTGTGATAAAACAGCGCTTGGGGAAATTAAAAATTATTTTTCTGTTATTTTTTTTTAACTTTTTTTGTTGTGGTTTGTGGGAAAATATATTCCACACGAAACCAGAACTTTCGTGATATATGTATATAAATATGTACATATATACATATAATCCAATTACATTTAAAAACGAAGTCTTATAGTTTCGACTACAGTTTCAATTGAAGTTTGCAATGTGAAGGTTAACTCGAAAAAAAAAAAACTAAAAGAAATCAATTCTAAAAGTAATAAATAAAAGGATAATTTACATCGCTATTCCATTTATACTGAATCAGACTAGTTTAGCGCAATGCTGAAACAACTGCTTGACAAGCTGAAAGCCTCCAAGTCTAAGAAATCGAAAAGCTCCTCCCAAACACACGACATGGGCATGCTGAAAAAGTCACAGAACTGTAAGTTTTCGCAGCTATACGTTAATCCAATAGACCAGAATTTACCTATAGCATATATATGCACACATAAACATATTTATGTTAAGTCAAACAGGTTAGTAAATATGTACAAATTTGCATAGTTTGCATACTTTGAAAGTTACGAAAAATGAGAAGAAAACAAATGCTACAAAAGTCTATTAGCATAAGGGCCTAATGTTGATAGACAGAAACATGTTAACATTATGACTTTATGTTAACAACATGTAAAGGTTGTTATTAGCATTCCATTATATAAAGAGAATATTTAATCTTTAAATATATATTTTTTAAGTAAAAATTATATAATTTTTTAAGTAAAAATTTGCTTTCATATAAAAGCAGATTTTTTGTGAATTATAATTTTAGTATTATTATTATTATTATTTTTTTTTAAGCATTTTTCTATTATGCATAATGCATTATTATTAATGCAAATTATTATTTTTTAGACATATTTCAATTTCTTTTTCTATTAAAGATTATCAATAAAATAAAATACTATAATATACATATAAGCTGTTTTTTTTTAAGTCATAATTCTATTATTAAGACTCAGACTCATTTTAATTTTCTTTAAATAAAATTTCGTTAATTCTAATGAAAGTTTTCAGACTAATTTTTTAATTTTTTTTTGTAAATTATATTTTAATTAATTGGATTTAAAATTTTTACTCATTTCAATTTCTTTAAATTATAATTTAGTGCAAGTTTTCTGACTCATTTCAATTTCTTTTAAATATAATGAATTAAATTAAATAATATATTAATTGTATTTAAAATTTTTACTCATTTCAATTTCTTTAAATTATAATTTAGTACAAGTTTTCTGACTCATTTCAATTTCTTTTAAATATAATGAATTAAATTAATACTCCCTAAAACAAAATTAAAGTTGCCAACATGAATTTCAAAACCTATAAAAAAAATCTTCTTGTTAATATCAACAACCTTTATAAAATCACAAAATAAATTGACTCATGTGTTAGTGTGTTTTTTAAATTTTAATTTCAATTATTGATTATTTACTGATGTAAATAAATTTACATTGAGTAGGCTAATATTTATAATATTTATATTTATAATATTTATATTACATTACATAACCAACCACAAGCAAACAAGCTGTGAATTGTAAATTTTGTTGCTGAATATACTTAATAATAATATACTTAATAATCTTGCTTAGCAACTTCTTCAATTTGTATGCACCTTTATATACCTATATATATTGATAATGGTTAGAAGAAATATTACACAGATTACAAAATATATACTATAAAATATTAGTATATTAAATATGCATGTACAGTTGATGATAAGTGCAGTAGATTGACTAATGTATGTTATAAATATATATATGTATATATGATGCATATGTATATATCAATCAATTATTATCAATTAAATTTCACTCTAACGAAGGGTATTTAAATATTTTCATGTAAACTGCCAAAGTACATTGAATTGAAATATATGGAAATTTTTTTTTTTTATATTCCTGCACGGAAAGTTTTATGCATTGCATATATAAATGTTAAATATATGTGGAAAATTTTTGTTTTGTTTTGTTTTAAATATCATTTTATAAAGTGCTAAAAGGTTTTTGTTTATCAAATGTTGTTATGCGAATGTGATACATGCATATTTTTATACCCTGAACCCATTGAAAATGGGAATTCAGGGTATAATGGTTTTGTGAAAATGTATGTAACAGGCAGAAGGAGACGTCGCAGACCCCATAAAGTATATATATTCTTGATCAGCATAAAAAAATAAGTTGAATGAGCCCTGTCCGTCTGTCCGTCCGTCCGTCCGTCCGTCCGTCCGTCCGTCCGTCCGTCCGTCCGTCCGTCCGTCCGTCCGTCCGTCCGTCCGTATGAACGTCGAGATTTCGGAAACTACAAGAGCTAGAGAGCTGAAATTTCACATGAACACTCATATGTTAGCTACGCAGTACGAGTTTATTTTGTTTTTTCGATAACTCATCCCATTTCCAAATTATCGATAAAAAATCGAAAATTCGTTTCAATTTTTTTGGTTTTTTGAGCATAGCTTCTACACCGTTTTAGCTAAAGACTTCGAATTTGTATTTTTAGATAGATATTATGAATACGCAGATTATGTAATTTTTGGATTTTGGATGCCACGCCCCCTTCGCCCACAATTTGCAAAAAACGCATTTCAAATACTAGAGACTTGAAATTTGGCACATAGACACATTTAGATATTCTTAATCTACTCTGAAAATTTCATCAAGATCATGCATCTAGAAATGGAGTTATAAACGTTCAAAGTATAGCCCAACCCACCCCCAAGCCACGGCAGCAACTGCGCGGTTAGCAGAGCTCGCGCTCATGCGATCGTAAAGAAGAAGAGTATCACTTTTTTGCAGGGTTCAGGGGATCTCGTAGTCGAGCCGTCTCGACTAGAGCCTTCTTACTTGTTTTATATATAAAAATATATGTATGTAAATCTAGATTTGAACAAATATATACGAAATATTGTTATTTTACAACAATTACCAAATAGGATCTAGTTTTAAAAAACATGTAAGATGTGGCTAATTAATGCAAGTGAGATATGTGCATTTGTTTATATATAAATATATTAATCTATATTTTAACAAATATACAAATATTCTACATATTTTACAATAGCTATCCAATAGGATGTAGTTATATAAAACATGTAGCATATTTCTTATTAAATTAATTAAACCAGAGCTTATAGAAATAAGAAGTTCAGCGTGTATTGTTGAGTAAATGTATGTAAAAGGCAATGGAATGAGTGAAAAAACCTAAAAACTATATAAATATGTGTTCGTGTTGCTGAAGACACGACAAAACACGAAGTGAATTGAAAGAGACATGCTCGTCTAACCCTCTCCATACGATTATCTGTTCGCCTTGCTAGCTCTCTTTAGAAGAAGTCTATGCAGCTCATATTTCGGCTCGTTCAGGCATCTCTTAATTTAAATAAGAGCTCAAGCTAGAAGTCTAGCATGATAGAGAGCCTAGCTCTATACGAATGTGATATTAGGGTATTTACTAGTCGATCACTGCTAGCAAGAGCAGTCGTACTTGATTTCCTGCCCTTTTAAACTTTATTGCATTTTACTATTATGATTGTTATTTATTTTACAGGTCACAAGGATGCCAAGCTGATTAAAGGCAAATGCAAATGCGAGCCAACGGCCTGTAAATGTGGCAAGAGGAAGCAGCTACAGCAACAACAATATCACAGCTTGTTGTTGTCGCAACTGCGAAGACGCGGAGCTGATAACTTATCAAGTGTTATATTATTCTAGTATAAGCAAAAAAATAAAAATAATAAAGGCAATAAAAAAACAAAAAAACTAACAGAAAGTCATATTTAACATGGGTGTGTGTAAGGGAATGTTTTTTATTTATTTATTTTTTCTATTTTTTTTTTAAGATGCCGGATTTTTACGACCACAAGCAAATATATACTATATATAGGCACATATGTATGTGTATATACGCCGTGTACATATTTAGATAACTTGAGTGCTTTTGAGATTACACTTCAAAGCTATATTTAAATGGTTGTTATGGCTCCCGACCTAACTTATCTATATAGAGTGCACTCGAAACTTCGACCAAAAGAATATTAAAAAAAAAATATATATATATATATATATATTCACATGTATAATATAGATAACTAATTTTGATTGCTTGGCCATATCTTAAGAAAGGCATGGCCGCATTAGCTTCGACGTAATCAATAGGTCTTCTAAGGCGCATGATATGGCGCCATAAATTGTTGATTTCGATTTTCAATTAGATTGTGAAACCTTCTTTACAGGTCTCGAGGTACTCCCTATGAATAACACTTACAAGTAGTTTTAGCCACCTAACAGCTATACTCTATTCCTGCTCCACTGATTATTCAGCTGCACTTGAGCTGTAGACAAATAAATAACTATTTTGAGGGCCTTTACATATGGACTTTGTAATGGTATTTTTGAAGAGCTTTTGCAACCTTCTAACTGTATATTGATTTACTCATTGGAATAATACTCTGAGAGCTACGTAATTTATTACATTTATCAATAAACACTCATCATTAGAGAACTTGTGTTAAGTTTTGTAATAAATTAGTCTAAACAAAACACGCAACAGGAGCGGTTTAGTTAGATTAGGGCAATTATTTAGGGGTAACTATTAAAGATCTTGAAATCTTGAAGAAAATACATTAAAATAAATAAATAATAATAATAATAATAAACAACTTTTTTTAAGAAACAAAATTTATAAATTTGTAATCAAATTGTTAAATTTATAATAGATTTTGAGTACTTCATTTAAACATTAAACAATGATTAAAATAATTTTTGCTTCTTAAATTTTTTTTTTAAATATCAAAATTTAAATACAAATTTATAATTTTCTTTTTTAAGTTGTGAAAAAATGTTTGAAAAAAAAAATTATTTTAAGATTTCAGTTTGTCAATTGAAATTTACAAAAATACTAAAAAAAAAAAAATTGTTTGGAAATGTTTTCATAAAAAAAAAACAGATATTTTGATTAATTACCAAAAAAAAAAAAATTGTAAATATATATTTTTAATATATATATAGTCAATGTATTTATTATACAGTGCTAAGCAATCTGCACAAATATTTTCTCTGAATATTTATTATTAGAACATTTTCAAAATAGAGAAAGCTTTTTAAAAATGATTTGCGCAAAAGAAATTTGGACTTTAGCTTCACAAAAAAAAAAAAAAATAAATAAAAAAAAAAAAATAAAATAAAGCTACATTTGTACTAAAATATTGATACGTTTAAAAAAAAAATAATAAAATTTGAACTTTAATCAGAATTAAAAAAAAAAAAACATAAGTATCAAATATCAAATATATTATTTCAATTCATTTTAATTATTTTTTTGAAACATATTAAAATATATTTTATTCATATTCTATTTTAAGAAAACAAATTATGTATTTAAATAGTTTTTCAAATTAATAGAACTTGAAAAAAAAAAACTGCAATGGTAAAATGGTATTTTAATGAATATAAATCATTTTCTATGCGCTCCTGTTGTTGTGCTCAATTTATAAATATAATCTTACGTGGCGAGGTCAGTTATATATTAGTTACTTTAGGGGTGTTAAAAATAATGAAAAACTTGTAAGCTATATGAAGGTCGGTCAGTTACGTGAGAAATCACACATATGAAAACAATAACAACTTTAGACATATAAACATATGCACATATGTATATGTATTTGATGTATTTCATAACCATAAATAGAATTTTAATTAAAAATTCGACTAAAATTTGATAGCATTTGCTGTAATATTATCTCTGTAAAATTATATGACTGCTTTGTAAATTTCCTAACATTCTATGTATTGCCTAAGACTTCGAACAATGTGAAGTAATGCACGTGTATAATTCAAGTACTCTTAGGAATTGGGAATTATAAGGAATGCTATCGTGTGCCCGTCTTTATCATTTAACCAGAAATGCTTAACGGAACGTGGCTTAAGCATATATTGTTTTGTTCAAATAAACACAAAATGCGCATTGGTTAAATATAAAAAAGTAAATAATATAAATGAGATCATAAGAATTTGCGAAGCGCAACGCCTTATATGTACATATAAGATGTTGCCTTTATACTGTGTAAACTTTTGTTATCTCGTCTGTATTTTATTACTTTCATATCTTAAATATTTTATTTAGTTTTATGGGTAGATTATTTACTAAGCAAATTATGAGTGTTTTTTATATCTTCTTCATTTGATATCTTCTTTTAATTTTATGTATGAAATTTATTAGGTTAATATTTATATATTTCTTTTTATAGCTCTAATTCACCTAGTTCTTGTGTATGGAATTTCCAACTCAAGTCTATGAGACAAAATATTTGTGGAATGAGACATGGACAAAGTTTTAAAAACATCTTTAATATATTAAAAAAATATTGAAAACATTTTTAAATATCAAAATTAAGAAATTATTTTTTAAATTAGTTTAAATATTAAAAAAAAAGAATTAAAGAATTTATTTAATATTTAAAAAATATATATTATTATTTTTTTGAATATTAATTATATTATTTGAATATTAAAAATTTAGTTTGAGAAAGTGCAATATTTTTGTATGGAAACATTCAATATTTAAACGAATACATTCACTAATTTTATAAAATTTTAAAAACTTTACTAACAACAAATTATTTTTAATATTTAAATAATATAACTAATATTAAAAAAATAATTATATTTTTAATAATAAACAAAATATTTGAAATATACATTCGACATATTAAAAATGTTTTGAAATATTTTCTTTCAATGTGGAAAACTTTTGCCTTTCAATAAATAAATTATGATTATAAATATAAAATTAAAATCTAACCGTAAATATTCTAAAAGTACTCTTTTGTCATATATATAACTCTATGGCAAAAGTTGTTTTGAAACTATTTTTGTTTTTGTTTTGTTGTGCAATTGTACTTAGAATATTTTATATGGCCTTATAAAAACATGAGATAAACACTCCATAGAGTTCGGTCTAGAATTGGTCTCATTTGGCCTCCAGATAAGACTATGAATTTAGCTGTGCAATAAAAAGAGTAACGAACTGAAGAGAGTACCCAACTATAAGTTGCCATTTAATCTATTACTCAACTTTGATTGCATTGATTTTGAGTCATATTGAATTTGCGTATTATAATTTCGGTATCTAAAATTCTAGAAATTCGTTCCGAATATCTAATCTATTTACTTTTCAAGGGAAAAAAACTATGATTATCTTATTTGATTGGCGTTAAACTTCCTGCTTCCTATTTGTTTTTTTTTTTTTTTTTAATTTATTATTTTTTAATCTAATTATTATTCATGTTAAAACTTTTTCTGTTTTAATTTAAGCATTTAATTTTTTTTTTTTTAATTTTATTTAAATTTGCCCTGCTGTTATTTGCTTGTATTTATTTATGTATTTTTATAAATATTTTTAAAGTTAATAAGCATAATAAAATATTTATGTGTTCTTCTAATTTATTTATTCCTATTGTATCATTAATATTTGTTGATTTTTTTATGTTATTTTATTTTATTTATTTTTTTTAATATTATAATTAATTAATTTTTTTTTATTATTAATATTTTATTATTTTATAATAATGTTCAGGATATAGTTTATATAAATTCCTTCCAATTTATTTATTTTATTAAATTTTTTACATTGTATTTAATTATTAATAATTATTTGAAAATATTAGCAATTTTATATCTCATATTATTTTATTATATGTTGTTTATTAATTTAATTACTTAAATGTTTTGATGATTTGTTTAACATTATTTATTTCTATTCAAAAAAATTTTTTTTTATCAATTTATTATTTTTTATTTTTATATTAATGTTTTTGGTTAAAGTTAAAGTTTTTTTTTTAATGTTGCTCCATTTAATGATTCATTTCTTTAAATTCGTATTAACCCACTCCCTAATCATATACAAATTAAATTCCTAATAAATAAACTTGCCCGACCTGACTCATATGCCTTTAGAAACAAATTAAAGAAATATCTTGAAAGATAGCTCACACGTGGGGCAGCTCAATAAAAAAGAGAATAAAATAAAATAAAAGATTAACTCATTATCTAGAGCATTTGGACAACAAACTAGACACTAGACAAAGTCGACAACAGACAAGAGAGGGCAACTCTATAGGGAGATAAAGTTTTATCAATGGATTCGTTACAAATTCCATTGCTACATTGCAGGCAGATCAAATTACCAATCGCGAGAATAATGCGCTAGGTCAATGGGGCCAAATACTTAGATAATGCATTAAGTAAACCAGAACGAACTATGATAAGCTGATAAGGAAATATTTGATGTCTGTTGCAATAGTTGGCCATTGCTTCACTTACCCGCAGTAGCCAGGTGAGCACACTCTCGCGATAGGGCACAAATGTGCTGGGCGTGGCATTGCCGCCCACTTTGCGTGAGTCGGCCAGCGCTGCAATCACTTTGCCCAGCGTCAAGAGGCTTTTATTGATGCTAACACCTTCACGTATCCTTTCGCCATTCGAGCCCGAAACACTGATCCGTTCACTGCCCGCCAAATCCACTAAACTGATTTTGCTGCGCCGCGTTTGCCGTAGAGAGGCAACTGTTCCCGAGTCTGTATCGGAGGACATGTCATCACTGCCATCACTGTTCAAATCAGTGAGATTTAACACGATATTAAATATGGAATGCGAGCGAGAACTTTTGTCATTCATGGCCGTTGAGGCAGTGGCACGCTGTGAATTGCCCACAGCTAGCCAATTGCGTAAGGCTGAATAGGAGTCCACCGAGTGGGCGCTAAGATCAACGACATATGGCCCAAAGATAGGATGTTCGCGCACCTTTAGCGCCTGCCGCTGCACGGGTGTCTCGGGCATTGCGGCCATTGCCTGCTGCACGCTCAGCAGATCATGAATCTTCTCATTATAGATTTCAAAGTAGCTGACCTCCACCTCGACCTGAAAGATGATACATATTAGTAAAGTATATTTAAATGATATATTAATTTATATTTAACCTGCAGCTGTTCCTTCACTGCATCTATGCGTCGGAAGAGCTCATGGCAGAAGCGCGGTATAATGCCCGCCTCCACATGCGGTGCACTGCCATCGAGCGCTGCATCGTCCAATCCCTCAATGCCCATCATGCTGTACGACTTGCCCGACCCTGTCTGCCCATAGGCAAACAGACAAGCATTATAGCCCTCGAAGGCGGTGTCAATCAAGGGTTGAGCTGTGCCCGCAAATACTGCGAGCTGATCGGCATAGTTCTTCCGCTCGGGATCACATGAATAATAGACCTGATCGTAGCTAAAGAAATGCGAGACACCAGCCGAGGCATCTGCGCTGCTGCCCGCATGAACGCTCAGCTCATTGTTGCCATGCACCTGGACTACATTGGTGACGTTACAGCGCTGGCACTCGGTTGCATTCAATGGGCGCACGCGCACAGCGACAATCATGTTGCTCTCCTCAGCAATGCTGTGAAATGACTCGATCATGGCATCCTTATCCTTTGCCTTGCTCGCAGACTTTTTAATGTTATTATGGTTGTTGCTATTGAGGCTACTGCTGCTGTGGCTCGGCGTCATCGTCGTCGAAGACGTCGTTTTGCGATAGAGCGAGGATGGCGTATAGCAGGCATTCAATGCAGTTGGCCTTGGTTTCGGTGTTGCAATGCCGCTGCTGAACGCTGTATTTAGTTGATCTGTTTTCGGCTTTTCGGCACTGCGTTTTGGTGTGCGTGTTAATACTTTACGTCTCAGTCCAGCGGCAACTGTTGCAGGCGTTTTGGTGGCACTGCCACCGCTACCGAAGCTACCACGTGCACGTGCTTGAAATTGATGTATGCGTTGCTGCACTGGCGTGCTTTTGTTGCTCATTTTACGAAATTTATATTTACACAATCACTCAAATCGACTTATTGTTTAAACAAAGGAAATTGTTGTTAGGTTTCGAAAATAGCGCGCGTCGTCGCGTCGTTTGTTGTCAATTTTTTCATACTAGTGATGTGTGCGTATCGATAACAGATGTTAGGGCTGGCGAATACGGTTTACGACATGCGGGTTTTGTAAACAGACATCTGGCAGCATTGGCGGTTATTTTTCAAATGCTTATCGATTACTAAATTCTTGTATCTGCCTTTTTTTTTTAATATTATACTTTATTATATTTATATTTATTGTAAATTTAATATTGTTACAGTTATATTTTTAGCTATTTATAAATGCAAAGTGATTTGACAGTAATTTAAAGGGAAATTTTTAAATAAATTTGCCAATGAAGTATTTTTGTTAGATCAAATTTAAGAAATAGTAATAATATAGGAATATATGCACAAATGTATATTCTTCACTCCTTAATTTATGCGTCGAGCTAATTTCCCTTTATTTATTGTTTATTTTTATTATATAAAAACATATATATAAGCACAGCTCTAATGGCAACTAAAGTGCTTGGTTTTTTGAATTCGCTATTGCTGGCTGACGTCAGAATGTTATCGATGCCAATAACACACATCGATACTTTTGTGTTTGTTGTTCTGCATGCATGTAGCCGACGTAGGCAAAGTTTTAAGGAATTTATTTGTGATTTGAATTGCCATTTAACAAAACCGAAAATAAAAAACATAGTAAACGCTATTGACGCCACCACATACTTAATTTGTAAGTGCTTCAATCTAGCATAATTATTCTATACTTTGATAAGAACTTCCTTTTTCTGCCCCCGCAGAGACGTTCGTGGTACACTCGCTCAGCTCAGCTCAGTCTAAAGCACGTATAAATAAGCGCGTTTCTCAAGCAGGTTTTGCATTTGTAGCAAAACAGTGCCAGCGCACGTGCAATAGGAGACCGCTCAATACAACGTCCAGCAATAATAATAATAATAAACAATCAAACCGAACAGCAAGCAGCATGTCCCAACAACCTGTTGCATTTCTAACAAGACGCGAAACTTTCAGCGCTTGCCATCGCCTGCACAGGTAATAAATAATAATCAATGAATTCAATTACAATTGATCTAATTGACACTGCACTTGATATTGATATTGATTTTGCTAACTTAATTTATATATTCTTTTCTCGCTCGCCCGCAGTCCTCAATTGAGCGATGCTGAAAATTTAGAAGTCTTCGGCAAATGCAATAATTTTAATGGACATGGACACAACTATACAGGTATTTATATATACATTTGTCTATATATATCAAAAATGTGTTTTAATTATATGCGTGATTAGATAACGATTAACAGCAGCCCTTCTCGTATGTCACATATTGTGATTTGCTCAAGCATTAACCGCAGGCATTGGAAATTCGAGACGATTTAAATATGTTTATGCCATATAGCCAGACCTTGGCCGACAAGCTCGCTTATCAACCCATGTTCAAGTTCAACACTCATTAAATTTATGTATTTATAGCAAGTGGCAAAATGACAATAATACGAAATTATTGAATATTGCATAGAAACATAAGGAAGCTGTAGAAATGCAATTGGTTACAAAATGCATCGGAACGATTTGTGAGATTAATGAGATTTTATAAAAAAATCTTGTTAGTTATGTTAGTTAGTTAAATAACATTTAACATGAATATATTTAATAGACAATGCATTATTTATTTTTAGTGGAACTAACTGTGCGTGGTCCCATCGATCAACGTACTGGCATGGTGCTTAATATAACAGAATTGAAGGATGCTATTGAGACAGTGATTATGAAACGCTTGGATCACAAAAATCTGGACAAAGATGTCGAATACTTTGCCAAAATTGTAAATATAAAAATATATATTTAATGGAATATAAATAATATATATACACTTACAGCCCAGCACAACGGAGAACTTAGCTGTCTATATTTGGGATAATATTCGCACACATCTCAAGAAGCCGGAACTGTTGTATGAGGTGAAAATTTTTGAAACGCCAAAGAATATAATTACCTATCGTGGACCATACCAATTGAATGGACTATATAATCCAATTAATAAGCGCACGGCACGCGATTCGTGCACCAATATCTCATCGGACTCGGATTAACCATGAAAATACTATCGAATTTCTCTTTTATGTTTACCTTTGAATTTGGACCAATGCTCAGTGAAGCGCTTATAACTAAAATACTTACGCATAATGTGAATTTTTTTGCACACAAATAACATGTTTTTAGTTATTATCGAGCGAGTTATACGATTTACAAAGTATATATACTTATAAAGATATGTTGGGTGCATAATATTATTATATGCATTCGAATGGAATAAACAAAAAATTATAATATTGTAAAGAAATAAATTAGTCGCTTTTTCTACAATTATTTTATTATGTAAATATTTGGTTCTTTTTATTAATTCAGTACAATTTTATATTTATATAATATATATTTTTCTATAATTTTAATTGCTCTTAAGTTGTTTCCTAAATGGCAGCTAAAAACTTTCAATTATTGCTCTCTTGTTGAGCGGCCGCAGATATAGCCTAGATTTTAATAAAAATTGTTTCGAAGTTTGTATAATTTATTTCATAGGTATTTTTGGTAGCATTAGAGATATACAAAAACACATTGTATTATGCATTGCTTAGGCATTAGTTTTTAACACTAATTTATATCACGTTGACTATGCTAAACGTTTCCGTATCATTTTCTTTGAAGAGTTTACAGATTATTGCAATTGGAAATTTTGTCTTTATATTATGTGCTTTTGAGATATTGCTTGATTTTATTTTATATTTATTACAGTTTTGCTTAAATTAAAATTAAGCTATGATAAGCATATTTAATTGATATAAATATTTAATATATATAAATATTTATCGAAGGTATTATAATTTGGTCATCACATATATAAACAATAGATGAAGGAAGACACTTACGACCTCCTAAAGTATATATAGTATATAGTTATCTTCAAAGTTACAGTAGACAAAAAATTATGCGCCAGAGAGAGAGAGCAGATACTTGAGTAATTACCAAATTGTATACCCATCGAATTATAATATAAATTTATTTTATCAAATGTATATATATGTATATATATTTGATTTATTATAGCTAGATATGCGAGTTTTTATAAAAACTCAGTTTTGTAAGCTCTCAGATTGAATACTCCCAGAGCTTAACGTCCCTTAAAACACTGTTTCGTAGTTTTATTTTGCCCGGGTATCTATATATTTCTTTTAATCCGATTATAAAATATGACATAAGCAAGATACATACTAAAATGCATATATCGACATTAAATCAATTTTTGATTTATGTAAGATTGCGTTTTTTTATTTTTTATAAATAAAGAAGGAAAATAAGCAATATCTCAAATAAATTGGAATTTCCAGTTGAGCAAAGTAATAGCTGTTAATACTTATATATGTTAGAACTTAATAGGATATATAATCATATGCTTAGCAGGTGTTCGTACTTAACAAATATAATTTAACATGACATTGACATATAATCATAGCTAATATATGTTAAGAATTAACAGATGTTGGTAATTAACATATATTAATATGTAGATATAACATTATGTTAACACACGACAATAGCTATGTTAGATATTAACATATGCTATTACATATTATATGTTAGTATTTCATTAACATATGTTTTAGTGCCTAACATATGTCAATGCTTAACATCAATGTATGATAACTCCTAATATATGTTATGCATTAACTTATGACTTTACATATGTTAATGTATAACATGTCATATATATTAGTCCAGAGTACATGTCATTAACATATATTTGTCATTTAATTCTTAACATATTTGACTATCATAACATCTGTTAATTTAGTTCTAGAAAGGTAGCCTACCTTTCTTCAATTATCTGTAAACTCTTCATTTTCTTTATTTATTTTTTACGTATATTATGACTCTTCCTGGAATAGTCTAAATAGAATTAAAACTCTTAGCGCAAAGCCTTTAGATCATCGTAATCCTGCATGTATAAGCTGCAATAGATGTGCCAATCTTTCGAATCTGTGGGATCAGCAATTGTTGGTATATATATGTTATATATATATATCGGAAATATGTTTTGTTAAGGGCGTTTTTAGACATAATAATTGCACCAAAAATAAGGAAACAAACTACGTGGATTAGTTGTGTAATGTTAGTAAGTAGTCGTACGACTTATGCAGGCAATTAGTGTTATGTTATGTGATAGCAGCTGAGAAACAAGGGCCTCTCGAACAAAGGTTACTCGATGCATTCATTTATCATATAAGGCAGTCAGATATTCAGGTACCCACAAAAGGTTATCAATTCAAATCATATAGGAACGTAAATAGCTTTTGTTTTCCTTTGTTACATTTGGAAGTCCCAGTCACAGTGAGTCAGTTATAACATATCACAGTCTGTGTACATACATACGTATATATTAGGGGAAGGAGACGGGGCGTGGTTAGAAAACGAGTTTCGTTCGAGAGTTCCTGTTTCGGCAACTGATCAGCGGTTCAACAAGCAGTTAGTCTAATGACTTTCAAAGTTCTCAATATGGGATATGTGTGTTACATATGTATATATTACACTATATATTTTACTATAGATCTATATAATATTTACTAGTTGCTAGGCAATACAATAGAATTACTTCAAACATAGCTTAGGCAATATACTTTCTTTTTTTTTAACAGCCTTAACCTCCAGTTTCCAAATCCAACAATAATTAGCTACAATTTGATAACTAGTTAAAAAAAAAGCCATGTGATGCGTTCTATTATCTAAAAATACATATTACAGCTATTAACTAGCTAAAGCTGTTTTGCTATTAATATTTAACTTATTTGTATACGTTTTCTCTTTTGGTTACATTTCGCGTTTTTGGTTGTCATGGCATACGTTTCTTTGTTTTTAGATCTTAGATCGTGTTACGCAGTGTCTTACCTGGATTGCGGATCGATATAAAGGGTATACCGAATTCGAATTCATTCTTTGGCCAATACTTGAGCAAAGGCTGACGCTGTGGCAGCTCCGACTCAACATAGAAATATGCGAAGAGCACCAACACCGTATAGGCGGCGATAAATATGAATATGTGCCAGAAGCCGTGCAGATACGGGAAATTAATCGAGGACCATGCCTCGCAGAACATTCGATCGTTGATCCAGCAGAACACGGCCACAGCCCAAACAGTTGTCGCTCTCAAGCCAAGGCGATAAACGCGCTGATCACGTACCCTGCAGAGGGAAGATGATACATTAGATTAATATTTGCTATTTTCATTTAAGTTGGAAAATATACATTATTAAATATTTATATGTATATATGTATATGAAAATGTTTTTTATATTATATATATTTTTAAGAGATATATAAATAAATTTAACTAAGGAATTTTTGTGCTTATATGATCTAAATTTGATTAAACTTTCTCTGAAATTGTTTTCTATAAAAACATAATTATTAAATCTTGATATATGATATATGAACAATTTTTTTCTTTTATTTTCATTAAAATATTTATTTAATTTGATTTCTGGTTTATATAATTGTTTTTATATTTTTATTTAATATTTTTTATTTTATTGTTTTTATTATTATTCATTATTTTTATTTATTTATTATTTACATTTTTTATTTTATTTTTTTTTTATTATTATTCATTATTTTTATTTATTTATTATTTATATTTATATATATATATTTTTTTTATTATTATTCATTGTTTTTATTTATTCATTATTTATATTTTTATATTTATTATTCATATCTTGTATATTTATTATTTTGATTAATTTAATTTCATGTTTTAATCTACATTATTTTAATCTTTATATTTGTATTTACCTCATGTTTTTTTATTATTATAAAATTTATTCTTCATCGAATTATATTTTTTTATATTTCCCTTTTAAGTTTTAGGCTTTTAAGAGCATTTCTTCAGAATGTTTTATATAACTTAATACATGTATTAATGAGTCCGATAGAAAAATACACTCAAAGCTCGACAAAATATTAATGAATTTTGTTAAATGCTAAAATCAAATAAAAATACCAATCTAAAATTGATATTCATACAAGTTTTAATAAAACTGATTAAACTGAGCTGCTGTGCATTGCCGAATAAAATCATAAAAATAAAAATGATTTTTAGTTATATAAACTCTATGACATCATATATCTTTTATTAGACGCTACCTAATAAATCACAATCTGATTTACTTTGCTATATCGCCTGCAATTCCTAATCTTTATGGCTTTCCAATTACACGTTTGTTCAATTCGAATTTTCAATTATAATTGATTTGGAATGGAAACCTTTTGAAGTGGTGCTTAAGAACTCAAACCTTAGGCTTATCTAAACTAATGAGGAATTTTTGAATTTTACAAATATTTTGAATGGAATTTTTGAATAATCTTGCTAAAAACAATGTAATCAATTTAAGAAATATACAGCCCAGTGATTTATGAGCTAAAACTATTTCCATGGGAAGCTTTTACTGAACTTTGACTCGATTTATTATAAACGTCGCATGATATATTGGAAGCAAACACAAATAGATATAGATTAAACAATGGGTCTACCTGTTCCGAGCTGATAAAACCCATGGGCTTTGTTAAACATGCATGAAATTGATAAGGATTGTGCGGTAGGCAAAAAAAATAGTGATATATGACTAAACAGTTATCGGTCAACAAGGCACAAATGAGACGCTTATCAGCCAGGTAGTTAGGCAAGTGGACATACGCACCGCTGTAGCTCACTGTAGAGCATTATCATGGTCGGCACTCCCATGAGCATCAGCACAAACGCGTTCACAATGGGCTTCCACCAGCACAAAGCCGTCGCGATAATGGCCGATATCAGCATAAGCCAACTGAAGGCTTTCCTATGATTAAGTAGAAAATCGTTGGAAACTATCTATCAAAAGGGAATTTTCTCAATACATTTATCAAAGAGACTTACCGATCGTTCTTCACGAACTTTGGATAGTAGCGCTTAGGATAGAAGAGCGAAAAGCCAGCTATAAACACCCATAATATAGCCAGTTCATCGAGCAGCTGTCCCAACAGACTCAGCGTCGCATGGAAATACATCGAACTTAGACCCACGACAATCAGCAGCACCCACAGCAAATGTATTCCGGGCGTGACGAACTTTCCGTATTCCTTAAACAGCATTATCAGAACAGGCGGCAGTAGAATAAACAGAAAGTTGCTGAACTGTTGCGACAAAGAGATAAAATTAAGAAAACTTTAATCAATAACTAAGAAAATTTAAAGATATCTGGGATAGAATATTTTAATTTAGATGAGAGAAAAATATATAATAATAAATATACATATATTGAAAAAAAAAAAAATAATATAGCAAAAACAAAAATAAGAGAATATATAAAGAGTAAGGAAGCTCCAGAGAGACAGAGAGAGAGAGAGAGGAGGTTGAGAGAGAAAGAGGGAAGTTTCTCAGTCGTCATAATAGACAATGCAGTCCCACGGTGAGGGACTTGACTGACGGCTTACCTACGTCATTATTATTGAATGAAGCATAAGGTATAATTCCTTTTGTGTGTTCCGTTCAGAATATAATTATAGTAGAATAATTTCAAGTGAAAAATAAAATTGGTTGAACCTAAATTGAAGTTGTCAATTAAAATAGAATTTAAAATATCAAGTGAAAATTTTAAATGAATATTAAGTTTAATTAAAATTACAAAAATAAATATAAATTTGAAATAAAAATAAAAATTTGAAATGCAAATAGATTTTTTAAGGTAAACAAAAAAAATATTTATTACTGATTTGCAAAGGTAAAATCGTTATTAGCTACCCGAAATGCTTCATTAATATTCAATGATGGATTTCGCTAATGCGCTGGCAAAAAAGAAAGGAGAATCATTAATTCACGAAACTTTGTAGAAATTCTTAAATAGGTCAAATACTTTAAAGCATGACGAACGCCTTTCAAATACCCTAAACAAAATCAAAAATTGCCCTAATAATAAAAATCAGTGACATGTTGAACTAATCAAGATCAAAGTTGAGATAAGCAAAATACATATATATAAATATATATATGCATATATATGTATATAGATGTGCTTTTGCATGTTCATGTAAGTGTGTCAAACAGTTTGTCATGCAATTTGTTCCACACATTTAACACTTTACAAAACCAAGCAAAACAAAGCAATTTTTAGTTCGTGTCATTTGAACAAGTTTTCACCCGAAACACGAGAACAAAGAATGACAAGAATAATTTATCAGACAAAAGCATAATTAGAAAACATTTTTAAATTGTGTATAGGAAGCAGTAGAGGAAAAATGTAAAACAATTTTATATATTTAAACAAGTTGAGGCCAAGTCGTAATTTTAATATAATATATATTTTGTTGTATCTTAAGTCAACACAGCCTGGCGTGGGTTTTATGACCATCTAGATATACTATATACTATATATAGTATAGCTGAACAACCCTCAGGCAGTTCATTAGCTTATTGCACTTGGGCACAAGCCCAATTAAAAGACAAAGCTCTTTAAATAAATTGCAGCAGAAACAAAGAAAAAAACAATATTTAGCCATGAGTTTTATTCATTAATGCAGGTTTTGTTGTTGCATTATTAATTCATTGGAGTTAGCTCACACTTAGTAAGGCAATAACAATGATGATGACACTTGAAACATACATTTGGATAATTACAAAAAATTCTATTTGTTTTTAGTGAAGATAAAGCGATATGAAGCTAGGAACTAGATATATGTATATATACCCAGCATTATCTGAAAGGCTTCACATTTATTGATTGACAATATATTGTGTGGGAAATCAATGTCCATCAATCACATTTTATATATCTATCAGCTCAATTAGATCAAATTGAAGGGTAAAATTTATAATGGGAAGGAAAATGAACAGATGTTTTTGCTGAAGGATAATAAACTTATAGAGGAAATACAAAATATTGAAATACATATATAATAAATTCTATACAAATAATTATTTTTTTTCTTATTGTTTATCATTTATTATTATTATTATTGTATATTCTTTTTTATTGTTTATAATTTATAAATTATGTTTTATTATTTATTATATTTTATGTACAAAATTTTATGTTTAAAATTTTACGTTTTACTTATATATTTAATAATTTTTATTTCATATTTCATATTATTTACCAATTTCAATTTTATAATTAATATTTTAATTTTATTTTATAAATTGTATATTTTATTATTTTTATTTCCTTTTGTAATTTTTTATTTTATTTTATTTTTTTTTTTTTTTTATTTTTTTAATTTTTGTAATGGTATTTTTAATCATGAAATAATAATTTCTCAATAATTCTAATCATACGGCCGATCTCTATGAATATAAAAAGCAATACTAATCTAACAAATTAAACACAAATATCTATGGGAATTTCTCAAGTTAATCATATCATTAATGTCATTAAAATATTTTTGTATTGAAGAGTTAAACAAAATGTATATTCTATATCGAATTTCCCTCGTATCTGGCACGGGGATCATTGTTTCGTTTAATATTTATTTATTTTCATGTTTATACATTATAGAATACTTTGTAAGCTGTCCAAAGTTTTGATTACGCCGACTTTGAAAGAAAAATGAAATTATACATTAGTTGATAGCAAAAACCGGGCAAATAAGTCAGAAATAATATGAGTACACAAGTACTTTGAGTCTTTCTTATACAAAGGAATCACGTTGACAAGTTGTACGCATGAACTTTGAGTTTGAGATTGTGATAAATAATTAGTTCAAGAAATGGAATACGAAGCAGCGATAAGGAAATGCAATAACAAAACGTGTTGTAACTAATATTATTGGGTCCATTAATTATGCATTTAATTAAACAAATAGTGAGAAAATGTTTTAAGAATAACAAAATATTGTAAATTAACAATTTCATACTATAATTCCACATTTTCACAAATAATTTCATTTACGCTCATTTCTAGCACTTGTGGCAGCTGTGTGTGCAAATAACTGTAACTACTAGTGTTGACAAGTGTGTGCTAAGAGCATCTCTCTTTTGTTTACATTCAGCGTGTGCCTGTGTGAGAAGCTTTCACACACATGCGAAAAGGTCAAGGCCTTACAGCAGGCTGTAAGAGTATAAGCCTTTTGTGCGTGTGTGTGTGTGGGTGAGTATGTGTCTGCAAATGCAGTGTTAAATTATGAGTCTCACATAACGGGACAGGCAAAAATACGCACATACATACATACATCTTTTACATATACGCACCGTGTTGACGAACTCTGCAATATTTGACGATATTAAATAATTGCCCTCGCACCAATCAACGGGCGAACTTCCGGGTCGAAACAAATAAATAGCATAAATGTCCATAACGCTGCCAGTGTCCATGTTGATTTCAATAAAAGTTAATACTATTAACTAAGACACTTGACTTCTGTTACGCGTCACGCTAATCGATTCGTTTAGTTTAGTTCACTTTAGTTCTTAATTTCTTTGTTCTTCGAAGGCACCTTAGTTATGTGTATTTGAATTTGAAGCAATTGTTTGCATAATAGCCCAGCAATTGCATTGATGCAGTTATTTTCGCGTGTCTTTGTTCATTTATTTTGGGTCTTTAGTGTTTTGCATGTTGTTCGTTTTGTTTGTTGTTGTTTGATGTTCCCGTTTTATTTGTGTAAAGTCGCGTGTGGGTTCTGCGCCCTTATGTAAGTATCTAAGGTTCATTTGTGCATTGTCAAAGGATAACTTGGTTGAATTTCACCTATACGTTTTGTCATTGTGCGCTACTTTAGTTTGATTTGCAAATATGCGTAGTTATTACTTATTCGTCGTAAAAACTGAATTTTCTTTACAAATGCGCGGAGCAAACACGTCTTTCGCGTTGGCGTACGCTTTGTTTACTGTTAATGCTATGTTACGCTTCTACTAGAAATATCAGCAAACGATACGAGTACTTCGAGCAATGAGTATTTCGATTGAGTACATAGTGCTATAAAATGCTAAAATATATTTGCCATTCTGTGTATTTAATTATTTTGACATGAAAATGAAATTTGTATGTTTTATGCATTAATGTCATTCCAGATATTGCCCGGTAACTCTGGATGCTTTGGAAATGCGATTGCGGGATACATTTTTATTTTACTTTGTTTTTTCTCAATTTTTTAAAGCTGTTTTTAACGCGCTTGACGGTTGAAATGTTATTGTACTGTGAAAGTATCGATATTTACATCTATCGAATAATTCCACGCAAAAATCCATCATTAACATTGTGAAATTCGTTTATCAACAATAAAATTAACCACGCATGTAAGACGCCGAAAGAATTATATAAATAAAAAGTGCGATATGTGCATGTTTATGTTTGTTATGCTTATTAGTGAATGTATAACTATTTTTTTTTTTTTTAATATGAATATGTTTTTATTGTTAAGAAAATTAATTTAAAGGATTAACTTTTTTCCCCGATGAGTCAGCCTCTTTCAGCCGTTTTTCCGGGATATAGCTTTTTTGGAAAAAAAAATCACATCACTGATTTTATGTGTGGTATTTTTGTAAAATTTTGAAAAGTAGCATTGAAATTGAAAGAAAATATGAAATAATAAGTAATGGTTCTATTCTTGAATATTTTAAAGTTTATAATATTTATAATATATTGAATGTTTATTACTTACACTTTTTAATTTTCATTCTAAATCCAATTTTTTCCACAGAATTATTTATATATTTGCTAATTCTATTTTGTTCGCAGCTTAACGGCTTAAATACCACGAGAAAGTGTATATTTTCTTTACGATTAAATACATATATACATTTTTCAACACTGTTATTTGAATTCCTTCGTGACTTGATACCGAAGACTTGATTTTGCACATGGAAGATGTTTCCACAAAGAAGCTCGGTAACATATCGAACATCCGCCTCACCCCAACCGACGCCGGCCAAGGAATTGTCCACCAATGTAGCAGATATGAATGCACGTCTGGAAAATCTGTCACCCAGATTGCACGAAAGCTTCGATAGCATTGCGATGAATCAACAGCAGCGTTTTGCATTGGCCACCAACCACCGCGAGGGGTCCAAGAGGTGGGGCATGCTCATTAGCTACGATCAAACGGACCACATGACCGTTGACAATGCGGACTACAAGTTGCAATGCAATTCTACTGTGAACATTGTACGGTATGGTAATAACAATGTATTGTTTTTAGCATTGGGTGATGAGCAACTGCAGGCATGGTCCACATACTGTACGGGGAGCACTCCGAAGGACACATACTGTCTGTACTTCATTGGCAAAAATTACACACACAAAGCATCCATCAACCAGCTCCACGTGATCATATCTCAGCCAAAGCAAGCGGTGACTACTTCCTTGGATAATGCGCTCAATGTGATTGGATATTTATAACTATATATACCTACATATATCTCACATATTATATGGTTACAGGTCTGGGATATTTCTGGCCCCGAGCTATGCAGCACGTTTTGTGAGCCCTTTGCTCATAACTCAAAACTGACAGGATTGGCTGTTTCGGCCACAGCGGCTAGCCAATTGGTCACCTGCGACCGCGGTGGTTGTGCACGCTTGTGGGACATACGCGCCTCCTCGCCCACCTCTACGTGTCTCTATGATGATGAGACGCATTTGCTTAGCTTCACCTGTGCCGCGTGGGCAGCACCCAATGAGCTTCTGGGTGACAACTATGTCTATCTGGGCGACTATGATGGCAATGTCCATGCGCTGGATATACGAGTGCCACGCAAGCTGCAGCAAACTATATCCTATTTCGATAAGGCTCATGTCTCAAAGCTGCTTGTGAATGGGTAGGCGGAAGCAGCAGCTCCAGCTGTTCTCGGTTAAAAACAAAATTTGTTTTTCTCTTTTCTAGCACTCATCTGGCAGTCATGAGCAATCTGCCCGCTGGAGTCAAGATAGCCAAGGTCACAGACGCACACGATGTTATCTACAGCAACGAGAATACGCACGATCGTCTCACGGATGCCGTTTGGCGGGATGAACACACACTGCTGACAACTGGACATGGACTTAAATTGGCAACGCATAAGATATAGGAGATAAGATTTAAATAGCATTCCTGAACTGAAAAGACAAATTCATAACAATCAGCCTTTTTAACTTTTTTCCTGGGGAATTCAGACTTTACCCCTGGATCTGGCTTTTTTTGTTTATAAAAAAAAACCACTGATTTTATGTGTGATATTTTGTAAAATTATGTATTAAGAGTATTAATAAATTGTTTACTTTGAGTCTTATATAAAACATTGAAATTGAAAGAAGATAAGAAATAATTACTGATGCTTTTGTTCTGAATATTTTAAAGTTTATAATATATTGAATGTTTTTCTCCAATAATTCTGTGGAAAACCACACAATTATTTATATATATATTTTCCAAGTCAAAAGTATATTTTGTGGGCAGCGCACCTAACGGCTTAAATACCACAAAAAAATATCGATATATATTTTTTGTAATCGATTAAATAAATACATTTTTCAATACTATTATTTGGTTTCCTTCGTGTTCTAAAGAGTTTGATTTTGCTTTGAATTTGCACGTTTAAGATGTTTCCACAGAGAAGCTCGGTAACATATCGCACACCCCTCTCACACCAGCCGCCGCCGGACAAGGAGTTGGCCACCAATGTGGACTATCCCAATCTTAATGTGGCCGATATGAATGCGCGTCTCGAAAATCTGTCACCCAGACTCCACGACTGCTTCGACAGCATTACGATAAATGAACAGCAGCATTTTGCATTGGCCACCAACCATCGCGATGGCGCTCAGTGGTGGGGCATGCTTTTTGGTTACAATCAAACGGACCACATGACCATTGACAATGCGGACTACAAGTTGCAATGCGATTCGACTGTGAACATTGTTCGATATGCTAGTAACAATATATTGCTCGTAGCATTGGGTGATACGCAACTACAGGCATGGTCCACATACTCTAAGGTGCGCAATCCAGAGGCGCCATACTGTCTGTACATCATTGGCAAAAATTTCAAACACAAGGCGCCCATCAATCAGCTCCACGTGGTCAAATCTCAGCCACAGCATGCAGTGACTACTTCCTTGGATAATGCGCTCAATGTGATTGGATATTTATAACAATATATGTACATATATCTCACATATTATATGGTTACAGGTCTGGGATATTTCTGGCCCCGAGCTATGCAATATGTATTGTGCGCGCTGTGCACATACCTCAAAACTAACAGGATTGGCTGTTTCGGCCACAGCGGCTAGCCAATTGGTCACCTGCGACCGCGGTGGTTGTGCACGCTTGTGGGACATACGCGCCTCCTCTCCCACTTCTACGTGTCTTTATGATGATGAGGCGCATTTGCTTAGCTTCACCTGTGCCGCGTGGGCAGCACCCAATGAGCTTCTGGGCGACAACTATGTCTATCTGGGCGACTATGATGGCAATGTCCATGCGCTAGATATACGAGTGCCACGCAAGCTGCAGCAAACTATATCCTATTTCGATAAGGCTCATGTCTCAAAGCTGCTTGTGAATGGGTAGGCGGAAGAAGAAACAGCAGCTGCTTTAGCTTAAAAACTAAATTTGTTTTTCTCTTTTCTAGCACTCATCTGGCAGTCATGAGCAATCTGCCCGCTGGAGTCAAGATAGCCAAGGTCACAGACGCACACGATGTTATCTACAGCAACGAGAATACGCACAATCGTCTCACGGATGCCGTTTGGCGGGATGAACGCACACTGCTGACCACTGGACATGGACGTAAATTGGCAACGCATAAGATATAGGAGATAAGATTTAAATAGTCGGAAGCATTTAATATCACTTTTTTGTTACTGCCAAATATGTGATTATAGTATCTGGATAAGCAAATAAAAGAAAATATATACATATATATCAGAGTATATGGAATTTAAAAAAATTATTAATGCGTACTACATATCGGAGAACAAGACAAGAGATTCAGCTTCTAAATTATACTCTTAGTATATTTCATATAATAATCAAATCATATCAGGCAAGACATTCAAACACTTCTTGGAATCTTATACAGGAGTTGCTAACTTAACATTAAAACATCAAAGCAACTAAAATAAAACAACCATTAGTTCAGTTAACTTAACTATTTACATTTAATCATGGATTATATTTAAATTATAATTGCGTCAATAAATTGTAATAATCAATTCAAGATTTGTGATTCATTTTCGTTCACTATCAAATTCCTTTTGGCACACAACGTTTAACAAAAGACGCAAATGCAAAACTTACACTAAACAACATGTAAAATTAAACAACCGCATTTAAAAAAAAATGGAATACCTTTTCAATAATTCTTATAATTAGGAGGGTGATTCATGGACTTAGGAAAATTCTTTGCGGGATGAGAAATGATGGGGAAAAATGTTTCGATTAATTTTTCCAGAAAATTAAAACTTTTTCACATTCAAATCGCTTGCGTGTTTAGCTTAGTGCCGTCGCCGCTTGGTTGGCGGCTCAAGGAAATTGTTCTCTTCCTCCTCGATCTCCATTTGATCCAATTTCATCATTTGCTTCGCCTTTTGCAGCATCGTTGTATCCCTTAACCATGTGCTCTTGAGCACAGCATCGATTGAGGGTCGCTTCTCGGGATCCACAATGAGCATCTGTTTGATCAACAATTTGGCACGCTGCGAGACACCCTGCCATGCGGGATGGCGAAAACGGAAATTGCCCTTTTTGATCTGCTCGCCAGCCGGCGAGCCGTACTCATCCGAAAAGGGTAAGGTGCCACTTAGACTGTAAATAGATAGGCCTTAGATTAATTTAGAATTTAGAAGACAGTTTAAATAGAGGTCTACCATGTATAAAGCACCACGCCCAAACTCCAAATGTCCACTTTTTGAGTATAGGATGCACGCCCTCCTGTGATTAGCACCTCGGGTGCTACATAAAGAGGTGTGCCGCATAGCGTACGCATCACTGAATCCTTGTGCACAAATTTGCTTAAGCCAAAATCGGATACTTTAAGCAAAGTATCCTCATCGTTAGACTCTAGCAGCACATTGTCCGGCTTCAGATCGCGATGTGTGATGCCTGAAAAATATGAATATTAAGTTTATATTTCATAACTTAAATTGAAATTTATTAATAACTATATACCTCTATCATGCAGGTACTTGACTGCATGACACATTTGAAAGAAATACAATTTGGATGTATCCTCGACGAGCAGCTTCTTGCTGATGATGCGATTTAGTAGATCGCCGCCGCGCATAAATTCCAGAACCATATAAACAGAATCTGGTCTATCCACAATATCGTGCATTCGCACCACGCACGGATGCGATAGATTCTTCATGATCTTGGCCTCGTTGAGCACACGTTCAGGATCGTTAAGATTATTGTTCGGATGTGCGCTCACTTCCAGCATATTTTTCTTTACAATTTTCATGGCGAACTGTTCGCAGGTGCGACGATCATAGACGAGCCGCACCAAGCCATAGGCACCTGAACCCAATTTACGATTTATATAATAGGTCGACGTAATTTCAGGTGGCAGGCCAATCGCCTCATTCGGGCTAAGATCCTTGAAGACAAACGCTGAAAAAAAAAGAGAAACAAAGGAAATATTGCAGGTGCACAAATTTCCATACTTTGCAAACTCAACAGGACTACACTCACCTTTATAGGTGGGATGCGAGAGAGCAATGATGTCGTCATTTTGTAAGATGCGCGTTTTGTTCGTCCCAATTTTTTCGCCATTCACAAATGTTCCGTTGCGTGAGAGATCCTTTGAAATTGGGAGGGTTGCAAATTGAATCGGATTTAATATAGTTCAAAATATTTTCGGGCGCGCTCTTTCTCTGCCTACCTGTATGTAAACCGGATTTGTCAGCTCACAGTTGGCGCGCTTTATGATAAAATGCACCTTGGATATGCGCGATAGAATTTTCTCAGGTAAATCATTGAGCGTCAAAATTAAATCATTCAGCTCACCGCGGCCAGCTGAAAATTCGTCGTTGTTCAAGTCTGATAAGAAACGAAAGAGAAGAAGCAATTATAGAAGTTGGAGAGATGAAAAGTGTGAACGACTAAGAGATACTCAGCAACCAGTTATAAATATAAAGATTTTGTTCATTAGATTCATGATTAGACTAAGAGAGAAAGAGAGGAAAGTAATAAAAAAAATAGATTGGCTTTGAGAGAAAGGCGAACAACAAGAGAGTGAACTTTATAGACAGTGAGAGAAAAAGAGAGCGAACGCCAGACATACAGTTTGCGAAGCCAAGAGAGACAGATAGATAAATAAAGAGGGAGAGACAGAGAGAGATAGAGAGAAGTAAACTTACAGACAGTGATGGAGTGTGAAAGAGAGAGGCTTATACTCTGAGAAGTATACAGCGACAAAAATAAACTTATACTTAAAAGGCAGTTTTCTTAGAATTTAAGCGAAATAACGTAGGCATTGCCTACTGGACAAACACTTGAATTCAAGAGAAACAGATAACATTTGCATTCAAACATAACGTTTCGTTCGTTCCTCTTAGATTAATCTAATAAGAGTTGCCAGTTCCAAATAGAATCCCGTTTACGGCGAGTATAGATAAACACATACACACACACACTCACGCACCCACAAATGTAAGCATACATCTATTTAATGATATCAAATACACATACATTATGCACATATACACATTTGAAAACATAGTCTGCAGGGTATACAACGGCAATTATCAACTACAATATCTGTTACATATACATACATATGTATTACTTAAATATTTAAAAAAACATTTAAATTTTGCATTTAACAGTTACCAACACTAAAGGACGAATGCGTATAGATTATTCTGTATGATTTGACGCTCGTACCGAGAGACTTGATTTTAATATTCTTCCCATAGAGCCGGCCCCAAACAATCTTTTCCATGGGCTGGCTCTCTACCTGGGTCCAAATATTGGACGCTTGGCTCTGGGTGCCTTGTGTGTCGCGAGCCATGTTGTTTGTTTCAATTCCGTCCTATGTTGATATTCGCAGTAACTGTTCCTTTCCCTTTAAATTCGCTGCGCAAATGTAGATGTGCAGTTATCCTAAGCTCACATATACACAGGCACATACATACATTTAAACATATACACAGGCACTGGCACAACCACCATTAACTTTGCATATATATTCATATAAGTGCGCCGCTTTTGCAACAATATACTACATAGAGCGTATTGTTTACAATAAATTATTGCAACGTTTGCAATATAATTTCCAGTTGATTTTCATACACAAAACACAATGTTACTGATCTGCGCGCGCCGCGGCGTACATATGTAAGTAAGTCTAGATGTGAACTGTTTGATTGCCGCTAGCGAGGGCTGAATCGCTAAATTGGTATCATAAGTGTTGCACAATCTCGGTAAGCCATCAAGAGTATTCGATTTGAGCATGCAGCAACAGTTAAATATTGAAATTAATCTAATATTTATTACTATTTAATAAACATTTTTGTTCTATTTAAATCCTTTTTTTTTTTAAATAAATAACCGAAAGGCGCTCAGTTTGAATATGTTCCGATGGTCGATAGTTGTCAGATATTGATCGTAAAATGTTATCGATGTTAAGCTGCATAGCTTTTAATGCATCCCTTGAATTTGGCGCGCAATGTTGGCAGCTGGCCACTGTTGATAACAACCCAAACAAATGGAGAAGATTTGCGCTTCATTAGAGCCGCAGTTTCCGTGTCGCGAATCGGCAATAACCACATTAGCCGAGCTGATTGGCGACTGCAATGAAGCCTACCCGCCAGCCATTTACATATACGGACATAGTGGCACGGGGAAAACTTCGTTGACCAAAGCATTCCTTCAGCAATGTCAGCAGCAGCAGAAGGTACGAATTGCTCAACTGAATGCCATCGAGTGCTACACAACAAAAATATTGCTGGAGAATGTACTGGATGCACTATCACAGCAGCAGTTGGGTGCGGAATCACTGGGTGCGGATAATATGCTGGAATTTGTAGAGCAACTGCGTCGCTGCCATGGCAACAACACTCCAGGATTTCTCATAGCCGTCGACAATGCAGAACGATTGAGGGATATGGAGGCGAATGTGTTGCCAGTGCTGTTGCGCCTGCAGCAGCTAACAGGTCTCAATCTGTGCGTGCTGTTGCTTTCGCAGCTGCCTTTTGAGAAGTACTATAACAAGACGGGTCTCAGCGAGATCATCAGCTTGCATCTGGCCCAATACAACAAGGCCGAGACGTTACGCATACTCAGCAGTGATTTCGATCGGATGCGGCGACAAATGCTGCAGCAATTGAAAGGAGATCAACTGCAACTGGCCGAGCAGGCTTTGACTCCAGATTTCTATAGCAATTACTTGAATATCTTTCTGAGCGTCTTCTACAAGGCTTGCCGCGATGTGCCCGAACTGCAGTTGACGGCTCGGAAATGTTTTGCTATCTACTTACAGCCCGTGCTGGATGGCAGTGTGGAGTGCACAGATGTGTCGCGTCTCTGGCGTCATATAGCTGGACCATTGCGTGCCGCTCTGACGCAGATCTATATGCGCATAGAGAAGCCGGTGGGCGAACCATACGTTGAGGATCAGAGCGTACGTAAGCTGGCTCAATCCCTGGAATTGCCCTACTATGGGAAATTTCTGCTTATCGCTGCATTCCTCGCCAGCCACAACTCTGCCAAGCAGGACAAGCGGCTGTTCGTCAAGCATCATGGCAAGCAACGCAAGCGCATGCAAACGGTCAATGCCAGAGCCAAGGTAGATTGGGGTTCACTTCATCTTCATTGCATTTCTCTAATATCTGCTCTTCTTTTTAGAATGTGGAAAAAATGTCCACAACGCTGGGTCCCAAATCCTTTAGCATTGATCGCCTCCTGGCCATTTTCTATGCCATACTCGATGAGAAGGTTGGCCTCACCTGCAATCTGCTCTCACAGATCTCCACGCTGGTGCACCTGAAGCTGCTCAGCTTCGTCTCTGGCGAACAGAATATCATGGATGGCTCCGCCAAGCTGCAGTGCACCGTCGGCCTGGAGTTTGTTATTCACATTGGCAAGGTTGTGGGCTTCAATGTGCGCCAGTATCTATGCGACTTTATGTAACTGTTTACTGGGATTGTATTAAACGAGAAATCGGTCCAATTTTTGCAGGGATTATGGTCTGATCCTGACTACCTATAAGATGATATACTTTTGTCATTCTATTTTCAATGTGAGCATACAATTTAATTCTCTAATTTATTTGTACTTGTGTTATCTCAATTATTATAGTTAATAATTGTTTATATATTGAATGATAATTTTATTAAAAGACTTAATTGTCTTTGGCGGCCCTCAGCATTCCAGAGAGAGAAACTTTTCATCAGCTAATTTTTTGACCGAACAGATTTTAGGCATCCTTGGAACAGATTTTAGGCATTCAAGTTTCTAGCTTTTATAGTTTATGCGGACAGGGCTATATCGACTCGGCTGCCACTGCTCCTCTTGCCTGCCGTACAAGAGATCCATAATTCAGAATAGTTAAAGTATAGATAGTAATTATAATCAATTTAATAGTCTCTAAATATATTTAACAAATAGTCAGGTAAGTCGCTAATGTGCACCGTCTCCGCCAGCTGTGTGTCCCGGCTGCGCAGCTGCAGCAATCCGTTCGTTAGCGTTTGCTGCTCATCGAGGAGCAGTGCATAGGGCACGCCCAGACGATCATATGTCTCTAAATGTTGAGCCAATTGTGTGGCATTGGCGGCCAGTGTATATCCTTGCTGCTGCAGTCGCAATCGGGCACGCAGCAGAACATCTGATACATGGGCGCAGAGATCTAGCAGATCCTCGGATCGACTGCCCTCAGTCTTTTGTATGCCCGCGACGGCGCATTGATAGGGCGCCAGCACACGATTGAGAAGCAGCGAGCGCGTCTCACGACCATGATCACAGCCATCCAGAAGGAGAGCGCAGCTGGCGGGCTCCAGCTCAATTACCGAGCGTATCACAGCGGGCAGTTGTGGAGCACCAGTGCGTGCATCGGGCAGCTGGAAATAGTCACTCTCGGCGGGCAATTGCACCAAGCTCAGCTGCTCAACTGTCACTTCGCCCTCCGCCTGGAAGGAAGCGCGTATATCGATGGCCTGGCAGCCGTCTGGTTTCTCCAACTCGACTTGCGGTACGATGGCATACCGGCTGGGATTCGAAGAATAGCGCATCCACCAGATCTTGCTCTCGCGCTGGACATTGTAAAAGTGCTCCAGGCCACGATGCGGCTCCACAAAGAAATCGGTGATTAAATGCGTGACGGGTTGGGCAGGCTGGAAAATGGAGTGGCTATTCTCTATGTTGAGTTTCTCACAGGTTTGCTGTTGCTTCAGCAGTGTGGGACACTTTGCTTTGCTGGGATGCAGTTGTCGCAGTTGCTGGAAATGCTGTCGGAAGTGCTGGGAATGGATAAAGCCAAAGCGTGAGAGACTCAAAGCTTCTGTGGATGAATTAGTGCCCAAATTAACAGCCAAGTGACGCATGTGTAGCCAATGCTGTTGCAGTTGCTGTGCATAGGCAGAGCCATGGCTCAATAGTTCGATGTGGGGAGTTGGTGCATCCGCAGAGCAGCGCAAAAAACCAGCGGCTTCCAGATGTTTAAGGCAACGGCTGAGGCGTGTGGACATGGCAAATTATTGTTATTGTTCCAGTGGTATGTTGCCCGGTGGCGACACGTAGTAGTCCTCGTCTGTACGCTTGGCCAAGCGCATCAGCTCCTCGCGGCTATTACCGGCTGTCACCTGGTCGTTGCGTAATTGCAGCTGCTGATGCTCCAGCACTGTATATAGTGGTTTAACGTTGTCCGTATTGATATCTGCTATTTTATCTGCAAATTGTATGCTGCTCTTGAGAGTTGCCAGCGCCTGATCACTGTCTAGATCCACCAAGGATAAACGTTCCAATAATTTAATTGTATTGCTGTCGATTTCAATGGGGTTTTCTCTGGTGTCCGGAAAAACGGTTGGTACAGGTATCTGTGGCACTTTGGTGGGATGACTCAATTGCGTAAAATCTAGTTTATTATGTTTAGGAATTTGCCTAGTTTGTATTGCAATTTTGCAATATAAACGAGAATAAATCCTCAACATTGTTGCACGATTTATTCACTGCGCTGTAGTGTTGTATAACAGCTAATATTTAAGTTAACAATTAGGGTTGCCGTCATTAGCAAATTTATCGCAGTGCTACAGGTATATTTAAGTTGTATTTTTTTTTCCATATTAAATAAATAAATGTTAAAAAAATATGCCTTTATGATTGAATAAAAATTTAATTATTTTACTATATATTAATTCGTTTATATTAAAAAAAAAACTGTGACCTGCTGTTAAATTTGATATTTCCAAATAACTATCGCATTTGCTTAATCGAGTATGCCAACAATGCTAAACGATAATTGGTTATCGTAAAATCCTGGCCGGTTAGCTACCTTTTAGCGCTATTTTGTGTTTATTTTATTTAAGTATATAATAAAATGCCGTATGCTAATCAACCATCTGTGCAAATAACCGAACTGACTGACGACAATGTAAAGTTTGTGCTGGAGGATACCGAATTGAGCGTTGCAAACAGTCTGCGACGCGTTTTCATTGCCGAAACGCCGACGCTAGCTATCGACTGGGTGCAACTGGAGGCTAACTCTACAGTTCTATCAGATGAGTTCCTAGCTCATCGCATCGGTCTTATCCCACTAATATCTGACGATGTGGTGGAGCGTTTGCAATACACACGCGATTGCATCTGCCTTGATTTTTGTCCCGAGTGCAGCGTCGAATTCACGCTCGACGTCAAGTGCAATGAGGAGCAAACGAGACACGTGACAACGGCTGATCTGAAGTCGAGCAATGCGAAGGTGTTGCCCGTGACGTCGCGCAATCAGGGCGAGGAGGACAATGAATATGGAGAGAGCACCGATGAGATACTTATTATTAAACTGCGCAAGGGTCAGGAGCTGAAGCTGCGCGCCTATGCTAAGAAGGGATTTGGCAAGGAGCACGCTAAATGGAATCCCACAGCGGGTGTTTGCTTTGAATACGATCCAGATAATTCGATGCGACACACACTCTACCCTAAACCCGATGAGTGGCCAAAGAGCGAACACACCGAACTAGAAGACGATCAATTCGAGGCGCCCTACAACTGGGAGGCCAAGCCCAACAAATTCTTCTTCAATGTGGAATCTTCGGGTGCACTAAAGCCCGAGAATATTGTCATCATGGGCGTCCAAGTGCTGAAGAACAAGCTCTCCAATCTACAGACACAGCTTAGTCACGAATCGCAGAACGATGCGCTTGCAGTTTAGAAACAAGATTTTGTATATTTAGTTTATAATATAAAACAAATAACGCCTCAATTAATCCTTGAACAAGCTGCTTATGTTAATTCCTTCCTGTGTCACTTTACTGGGCTTCGCTGTCTGCTGTTCCTCCTCTAGTTGTTGTAGTTGCTGCTTTTGCTTGTCTGCCTCCTGGAAATCGCTGAGCAACGTGCTTCTGTTGGGCTCTTCCAGCTGCAATTGCTCTTCAATTGCTTCTGGCTGCGATTTTTGTCGTTGCTCGGCGAGCAAATCGAGCGCCGTTTCATAAATGCGCTGCTCATCCAATGCGCCTTGTGATTTCAGCTGTTCGTAGATCTGCACAAACTGTTGACTTTGGGTTCGACGTTTGTGATCGAGTAGCGAAATCGTCTCATGCGGCCTATTCTGCTTGTGCAATTTGCTGCGTGATGGCGAAGCTACACATTAGTATCGAGACTAATTAATGTATTTATTAATACTCACGCTCGCACCACATCCTCGGCATAGAATATGTTGCGCACTGGCTCATTGGAGGCGGGCCTATCGAAGCGGGGCTCCAGTTTGGGGGGAAAAGCGGCATAGACGTCATACCATATGGGTTTATCCTCCGTTTTCATCGCGCCGCCGCGCAATAAGCCTTGCACCCTGTCATAAAACTCATTAATTAATTTGTATTTCACCAGCCACTATTCCCATTTACCTCGTAAAGATAGTGCCAATTTTCTCGAGCCTACTTTGTGCCATTGTGCTGCTCCTTTAATTTATAATTAATTTGTTGTTAATATTACGACATGCACAGCGGCAAATGGTACTCGATACTTTTAGCTTTCCATTCTTTTTTGGTATATTTGGGCTTTAAAGTGTGTGTGTGTGTGTATGTTCATTTTTGGCTTAACCATATCTGGCCACACTCTATCGCTTGAGCACGGGCCACAGCCAGTGCAAGTGTTCTCCGAGTGCGTTTTTTAAAATCGTTATTTATGTGTGAAACAGGTGTAAAATATCTAATATTCGTTGTTCGCAACTTGCAATTGTTGTTGTTTGCTTAATAGCTGTATGGCAAATATGTTTTTCTGCGCTGTCAACACACATATAGCCGAAAACTGTGCCATTGCCTGTGCGTGTACGTGTGCGTCGTATGTGTGTATGTGAGAGTGCGCGTTTAGTTTACGTTGTTTGTTTTTTTGTTTGTGTTTTGGGGCTCTATCGGCATCTCGGGCAAAGTAATTGAAGTTAATTTATAAAGAACGTTGGCTAAATTTCGTCAGCAATGAGCAATTATCAATCGCATATACAGCAACTGCAGCTGCAACACCAGCTACAGCAGCAGCAGCAGAATCATCATCATCAACATCCACATCTTCATCATCATCAGCAGCAGCAACAACAGCAACTTCAGCATCAGCATCTACCGTCACATTTACAGTTGACAGCGTCGCCGGCAGCGCTGCCCCAACAACAGCAGCAGCAGCGTCATACGCCCACAGCCACCCCCCAATGTCAATTGACATCGGCAGCGTCCGCTGCCACTGCTGCTGCTTCAATTTTGGTAGCGCAACCGCCGCAGCCACTGATAAGCAATTCGCTGGCCATAAGGCAGGAGATACAGCGATTCGAGAGCGTTCATCCATCGATTTATGCTATTTACGATTTAATCGATTTGCTGCCCATGCCGGACGCACAGATTGCCCAACAGATACGCGATCACGTAGTTTGCATTGAAGGTGAGTCTGTGTGTCACTATGCGAATGTGTGAGTGCGAGGGAGTGGGAACGGTTTATTGGCAACAACAGTGTTGCCAGAATTTAAAAAGCCGAAAATAGCTAAAGAACTAAATGTGTGAATGAAATATAATAAACGACTTTTTAATATTATTTAATGCTAGTTAATGCTATTAAGCAATACTGAGTTTGCGGTTAATTTATTTATTATTGATAGCAAATGTTGTGGCCTATTCGAATTTTTTTAGATTTACCTAGCTTTTTCAAGCATTCAATAGCCAAATATTCAACACTGTTTTAATTGAGTGTAGTGAAAGAAAGAGAATGAAGCGTTTTTGCTCTGCTTCCTCTGCCACTGCCACTGCCGCCGCCTCTGCCCTAGCCTCTGTCTCTGCCTCTCACTCTTTCTCTTTGCGTTGTTAATGTTATTGTGCATTGTGGTTTGCTTTCGTTGCCTATGTGTACGTGTATGTGTAAGTGTGTGCTTTATGCTAATCTATGACCGAAAATCTAACCCCTGCCAGTCCATTGAAGTGTTGCTCATTGTTGTAGTCTTTATTCCTGTCCCTAAAACTGAAAGAGCTTCGTTTTTGTTTAAAACGAGCTTTTTTATGCACGCACACACACACAAATAGATGTGTGCGTATGTGTGCCTGTGCAGCATGAAATTTGATGCTCCCAAATGTGCCGCTGCCATTGCTGCTTCTTCTTCGTGGTAGTAAGACCAAAGCAAAAGCAAAAAAAAAAAATCCAAAAGCCGAAACCGTTCACAAAAAAGATGAAAAACGAGTAAGCAACTGCAGAATACCCTGTAAGTTTAAAAAAATTATGCTTAAGCATAAAAGTATGCCTAACTGATATAATTTGGATTTATATTAGTTATTCATGGTTAAAATGTTGATGGTTTTTCTTTTATAAAGTATAAAAGCAAACAAAGAGCTCAACATGTTTCAGTAAATGTACATATATATTTTACATAGTATATATGTAACACATACATTGATTGTATGTCAATATACCTCATTAGAAATGGGTAATGAAAAAATGAAAAACCGGTTCTAAATGGTTTATTAGAAAATCTGTTGACAACAACAACAACAAAAGCAATACCAAAAATGTAAACAAAATCATCAGTCGGCCTTTTCGGTTGTTGCTCTTGTTGTTGCTGCTGTTGTAGTTGCTGCCGTTGTTGTTGGTCGCGTTGTTCGACATGATTTTTGTGCTCTTATCGGCAAACCAGATACTAAAAAAAGTTACCTCAAGCAACAGATACGTGTGGCAGCAGCAGCAGCAACAACAACAATAAGAACAGTAATGAAAAAAAGACAGGAATAACTTTTATATGTATATAAGCCACTCATAAATATGTTATAAGCCGTTTTTTTTTGCACGCGACTTTCTTATTGGCATTGAAAACGCAGCCGAACGCAGCGCAGCGCAGCGCAATTTGCTCGATGGCGATTTCGTGTTCCAATTGGCATTTAGCTAATCAAAAGTTTTTTTCTTTTTGCTTTTTTTTTGGCATATAACGGGCGAGCGCAGTTAATAGGGTCAAATAACTGTATATAGAAAAGCATTAAAAAGGGGGGAAGAGAGACATGGGGAATGGGAAATGGCTGCAAAAACTAAAGCGATTTGCATTTGAAAAAGGTTAGAATGAATTGAACTCTTAATTGAAAGTCTCTATTTTTGGAACAGAAAATAAGTGGAACTATAGATAAATAGAGTGTGAGCTCGCTGAGGAGAAATAATTTTTATAGAGAGATCTTTACAGATTTTTAGCATGTATTTATGCAAATTTATATTTCCATATTTATTTAGAGAGTATATACAAGATTTATATAAAAAGATTTTTTTTTTTTCTTTTTGTAAAATTACAAATGAGTTTATTGCAATTGAAATTTTTCACAACTTTCCGATGATTAAACAGCTTGAATCATGACTTATCTGCAAATTACAAAACAGTTTTAATTAAAACGAAAAAAAAAAAAAAACAAAAAGTATTTTCCCTTGGGCTGCCAAGCAGCAACAATAAAAATAAACTCTAAACATTTCTTCACATCTTTAAAAATAGCAAATTAACAAAAATATTTATTTCTTCTTGTTCTTTTTTTTCGCTTTTGTTTTTCGTGCCCAATTTAAAGGTTATTTGTTGTATTTACATTGAAATATCAGTCGCTAAAATAGAATTTATTAGGTTCTACGACCTCCAAAGCCGAATGACAAAAGAATTCGATTCACATTATTTCAGATGATATCAGCATATGAATGAAGGCACTACTCACACACACACACACACGTGTGTGCCTCTGTGTTCTGTTTATTTTAATGAATGTTAAGCTCTCTTCTCTAGTTTACCTGAATTGTCTGTCTGTCTGTATGTTTGTTTGTTTATGTTTGCCTATTAGCTTAGAGTAAAAAGTCTGCCGAACAATAATAATAAAAACCAAATAAAGTAAACGCCCCAAGGCGGCAGCCAGAAACAAATTGCCCCTCTTTCACAACCGCCCGGCCTCTTTCTCCCGCCTTCTCTTATCTTTATATACACAGTGGCAACGCGATCGCAAATGCTTTTGCAATTAGCCCACATCAACTGTTTGGCCTTTACTCTAAACAAAATAGAGGGTAACATGATTTTGTTGTGGCAACTAAATATTTGACAAAAGTAAATATTATACAAATCAAGCAGAAATTTAACGAGAACTAAAAGAATACAAATTGAATAATAACAAATAATAAAATAAATAAAATGAAAAAATCAATACAATATCTAAAATATTTTATATATAAATAAAAATAAAGTTAACTTTAAATAAATGAGAATTTAAATTAGTTATATATTTATATTGAAATTTACATAACAAATATTTTGCATACAAGCTTAAAAATGTTATATATTTTGTAATATGTATATTTAAAAAAATTTTATTTTTAAATTTTTTATTTTTATATTTATATTTATATTTATTTTTTATTTTATTTATTTTTATATTTATTTATTTATTTTTTGTATTTATAAGTATTTAACATTTCTTATAAAAATTCTCCATTACTTCTCAATCCAAAATATTAAAATATTTAAAATAATTAAAATAATATTACAAATTCCAAAGAACATTTTAAAAATATATAGAATATTTATAAAAAAAAGTGAGGCATTCGAATAATTTAAATTATTTACATTTTTTTATAAATGTATTAAGATATATAATTTTTTTTTCATATATTTTGTACATACATTTAATGCAAATATTTATATATGTTTAATCATATATGTATAATTTTTAATATTTACATTTTAATTATTATTTTATTTATTTATTTATTATTTTTTATTTTATTTATTTCTGCATTTCTCTTCACTTTATATCCACTTTTATTCAAATTCTATGTCAAGTTTTACTTGTTAAACTAGGGCTTAAGCAATTGGCATTTTAATTCTACTTGTCTTGCTAGTTTTCCATTTTTTATTAACACCAGAAACAAGTATTTAATATACATTTTTAATACGTTCAACTATGTAGAGCACCTGCAATTTGTGCCTAGAAATTATAGTAGTAGAAATAACGTAAGTAAGTGGAGTTAAAATGGCGTGAAATTTTGTAAATGTGTATAATAATGGAACCAAATTGTTCTGCAATATTAAAAGTTGACATTGCTTAAGTAAAAAGTCTTTGTGCTTTAACATTTTTACTTAATTTAGATGTAGAAGATTTTTTGGATCTGAAATATATAATACCTTTAAAATAAAAAATATATATATTTTTTTATACATTGTTTATTGTCTAGCATATTTATTTTTATTATTATTAATTTTATTTATTGATTGTAAACATATATAAAAATATTCTTTATAGTTTAATGTGCAGAAATATTTCTCTTTACTATTAATAATTTTATCCATTTATTTTTTTAAATAGAAAAACTAAAATATATTTATATATATTTTGCGCTTTTATTTTCCACAATATGTAACAATATAAACAAAATTTTCAATTATTTATAAAATTGCAATAAACACTTAGAAAATACCTCAAAAGCTTGGGTTGAGCTCTGAAAGTTAAATCTGCCTTCCGCTTGCCATTTAAAATTAAGATAATAGAGAAATTATTATATTATTGTTAATATATAAAACATTAAAATAGTATGTTTTATTAATAATATATATGTTAATAATATCTATGTAATATATATTTGTTTTACTGCATAGTAAAATATATTTAAATTCAGCTTTCCAAATCTTTCATCAAGTTTAAAGAGTTCATTAATCAATTCTTTCAATCATTATTCATTATTATTGTCATTGTTCATCAGCCATTCTTCTTTGCATTCCTTTCTTTTAGACATTCTTTCTTCTTTTATATTTATTGTTCTTTGCATTCTTTTTAGCTTGTTTTAACAAATAGTTTTGCATAATATTTCATCTGCTTCTGTTTCTCATGGTTTTCTCATCAAGTTTCAATAACAAAAACTTTAAAATATTTGCATTTGAGATTCCACAAATTGCTGAAAGCATATTTGAAGCTCAACTTTATTTTGTTTTATTTATTTATTTACTTTTATTTTTTGTTGATGAATGCTTATCGCATTTGGCTTCATTTGTTGCTTTACTTAATGTAGAATAATATTGATAAAATAAATGAAATCTTTTTTATAAACCAATTATTGCGAATTCCCCATGATATACATGTATGTGTGCACTACTCTCGCTTTATTTCTCCGTCTTTGTCACTCCTCTGTCTGTCTATCTCTTATTGCAAGTGGAGCATTCGGAAGTGGCAATTGTTATGCGATACGCTTCAATGCGCAACATGCCATGTGGCCTGGGGCAGCAGCAGCGAGAGGAGGAGCTGTTGGAGTAGGAGGTGGCAGGGGCAGGAACTGAGCTGCTTTGAATGTTGCGTTGATTTTTCTGCGACACATGTGTGCAACAGCAGCAACAAAAGCCGCTGCAGCAGCGACGCCAGCAGCGCTGCCAGCGTCAGTTTAGGCATGCGTGTCCGTTGTCTGGCCCAGCCCAGCCACGCCCTTATTTCGTTCTACCTCCCAGCCGCCTCTTCGCTGGCTAATTTTATTTTTAACATAAATTGCCAATTGGAATAAAAAACAACATAAAAATACCTTTGCACTTTGCTTAGCTTTGCCATTTTTAATTGTCATTGCAAATTGTGCAATTTTTGAGAAATTTTTATGCTTAAAGTGAAAAAAGAAAATACAACAAAGAGAGTTCAATAAATAATGAAATGAGAATGCGAAACGAAGTGCAGATGCACTGCAAATTTATGAAATTCTATGCAGCAAAAGCATTGTATAATTCATGTGCAAGATTTTAATGAATGTTTACAGATTAAATGAAATGAATGAGCTTTCAGCTGAGATTTAATTATTAATTTATATTTATGTATATATTTTCTGATTTTTTATTGATTTATTGGTTAGTCATAGTTGCCTTTCATTTAATAATTGTTTTGCTATATCTAGTATAAAAAATACTACTATTTTTACTACTATTATAACATCATTATTAGGACTATTTCACTACTATTATAACTACTACCACTACTGTTGCTACAGCTAATACAGCTTACTAATACTACAAAAATAACTTTTATTACTACTACTACTTGTAGTGCTTACTACTTTTACTACTGCTAAAGTAGTAAGTAAAGGACTAAATTTTTGCACTTTATAGAATCAATATAATATACAATACATTACTCAAAGCTGACATTCTAGTGCATATTAGTATAGCCAGAGGCTTATAGCTAACGTTCATCTATCATTTTTATATATATTTCGAGATAAGAGTGCTTTATGCAGACATAAATCAAATAGCATTTATATACATATATTTCGTTTGAATTATAGAATATATATCAATAGCAGGTTTTATCATATTCGGGTATATTATGTGATATCTGATGAACTATAGACTGTTCAATGAGACAGACATTCAGACGCATATATCAATCAAAGATCACTCATCAATATATCTTGAGAAAAGCGACGACACTATACTATATAATATATATGGATCTATATGGAGAAGCTTTGGTTTATCAATTATCTCTATCAAATTCTATGACTAAATATAAATAATAATAAACAATATAAATATAATATAAAATAATAAAAAATAGATATTTATATTTTATAAAAATATAAAATATAAAAAATATAAAATTATTTATTAAAAATAAATAATATAAATAATAATAATAAAATTTATTAATTTTCAATAAAATTGCATAACTAAATATTATAACTATAATTTGATATAACTTATTTATTATGATTTAAAATAATAAATAACTTAAATTATAACTAAATAAATAAATAATAAAAATAAATAGATAAACTGTGTATTCAAGAAATTATCTTAGTATCTTAAAACTGATAGTCAAATATGTGCAAATATAAATAATTATATATTTATATAAAAAAAAGAAAATTAACTTTGGTTGCAGATCTTATATTATAATCTACTTAACTCTCTAAAATAAGTAAATGAATTTATTCTATGATTACTTCAATATGATAATATATAATTATAGATAATAAATAAATTTATTCTATGATAAATTCATATTAATTATGAATTATATTATAAACTACTTAACTCTCTAAAATAAGTAAATGAATGTTGAATTTATTCTATGATTACTTCATATTAATTATAGATGATAAATAAATTTATTCTTTGATAAATTCATATTATGGATTTAAATAAAAAATAAATAAATAAATGATTTAAAGAATTTGCGATGCATATATGTACATTCATGTATGTATTTCTATATAGTTCGCATTTATAAATTTCCTAAGAAAAGAGTATAGACTCTTCCTATCAGCTCTACCCAAACAAGTCTGCTTTTCATTTACTTATATGGCCCTTACTGCTTATTTAAATAAAAGAAATTTTTGTTTAAGCATTCGCATTGTTTGCAATTAAAGCTTAAGAATTGTATTGACAAATTAAATTCGCTATCTGTGCTGCGCGGATGATTCATTCGGAAATTCGTGACGGGGCGACGCGACGCAACTATAGAAATTTATCATATTTAAAAATTTTTAACACATTTTATTTCTGCGCTCTCCGACCGCCCATAAATGGTGCGCAAACGTGTGGGCGTGCACAGAGCAGCATATATATATGTATATAATATATATATAGTTGATATGTGTATATAAGGTCACACTTATATGCCCATATAGCATTTCACAATGCTTTAATTGTTTGCTCAATTTTCTATGTACAGTTGCGGCGTTGGTCGGCGGTCGTCGGTCTAGTTGTGAATAATTGAATTGAGGTGTTAATGGAATCATCTAGATAATTAATGGACAATTAATCTTGATGTGGCTCAATTATGTGAAATGTAATTAAGCGAATGTAATTGCATTCAACAAGATTATGGCGGACTTTTGCGCTCACACGCAATGCTGAACTCCAATTATCGATAGTTCTGAAGGGATCTTCTAAATGTGTATCGTTGTTGATCGATAGTTATTATAAAATTTGATTTGTTCTGAAGTGAAAAATGGGTAGTTATATTGATAGTTTACCAGTTATTCGACGTGTATGCTATTGTTATCGACTTATCGATAGCATCTTCTTCTACTGTTTAATGTTCCAACTGGCTGAAAGCAGATAAATTATGTTGTAGTGTCTGAAGTGAAAAATGGGTAGTTATATTGATAGTTTACCAGTTATTCGACGTGTATGCTATTGTTATCGACTTATCGATAGCATCTTCTTCTACTGTTTAATGTTCCAACTGGCTGAAAGCAGATAAATTATGTTGTAATGACTGAAGTGAAAAATGGGTAGTTATACTGATAGTTTACCAGTTATTAAACACATGCATGCTATTGTTATCGAACTATCGATAGCATCTTCTTCTACTGTTTAATTTTCCAACTGGCTGAAAGCAGATAAATTATGTTGTATTATCTTAAAGTGTGTATTTTGTATATGTAGAGCGATATATATTTATCGATAAGCTAGTTTTCGCAGTTATCGAAGCGATTGCTTATAGGTTTCAGCTGTTAATGTAATGTTAATTACATTCATATATTGTAGTATATTGTAGTTGCTTATTTTTAGTAACAACTCTGTCATCGTTATCGAACTATCGATTACATACGAGGTGGCTTTCGTATGCTGATATCGGATTTAGCGATATTGAATTATCGATTACCTATTGTGAGTCATGTTTCAACTTCCAATATTGAAATGCGATTTTCTTGATAATACAATATCTCAGTATTTAATTTATCGATACTATACGATATGGGTATTTACAGAACTCTTAAAATTTATAGATATTCGAAAATTATAGCTTGTCGAGAATTCAATTAGAAAATGTCTAATCTATCGTATGCATTCAGTAAACATCAATTATACTATCATCTACATATGTATGTTTCACACTCTCCATCAATCCATTGAGCATTGTCTTTCCATTAAATTCTTAACTATCTATTGTTTTATTTTAATGTTTCTTTTTATCATTTTCAAATGTGCTCATGTACTCATCAATGCCTAATTTCACGACTTTTCCGCTGAACTGAGCCATTTTCACAAAATACGTGGACACATCAAGGATGAAACTCTTTGTAATCTCCTGCAGCTTCTTATCCGTGAGCAGAGCCTGATATTCCGAATTGCTGAGGCCTGTCTCCTCCACTTTGTTGGACAGCAGTGACGTTTTATTAAACTGCAAGAGGCAGAGATCATAAGTTAAAAGAGAGAGAGAGAGAGGGAGAGAGCTCAAACTTACTTCCTCAAAGATATCCTGCCACATTGTATTCTTCTTATCCAGATCCTTCTCAGCAATGGCTGCATTTAATCTGCTCACATAGAGCGCTATATCCGCCGCGCGCTTCGTCTTCGGATCCAGCTTCTCTCTCACTCCGCCAAAGTAGGCGATCTGTGCTCGGAATAGAGCATTCAGCAAATTGATCGTCTCGTTCTGAGCCTCCTGTTCGAGTTGCTTTTGTGTCAGATCATTTGACTGGGAAGGCGCTGGCGCCGCCAGCAGGCACTGCAATTGTATTCTATTTGTATTGCATTCCAATTGGAATCAGAGATCTGTTGGCTCACCTGTGCCACAAGCAATATCAATGGCAAACTCTTGTATAGCATTTCTCTGTCGCTCTCGCTGCCAACTGCAACTGAATCAAACGATCGTCTAATTAAAACTAAATTGGCATTGGCAATGGGAATAGAAATCAGATGATGAAATGCTGGAGACGGTGGCTTATCAGCTCACCAAGGGGCAAATCTTTATGTCTATGAAAAATAATAGAAATATTAAACATGTGAGAATTATGTCTGTAGGGCATGCTAAGCTAAGAGATGCTCTGGTAGTTGTGTGGCAAATCAGTTAATTTTAGCAGAGAATTTGATAGATATTTTCGGCAGACTTTATTTTTTATACGTGCTTTAAAAAATAACAAAAAATATAAAACTAAGCTGTAATACTATCAAATTAATGCACAACCAATTATTTTTAAATACAAATATTTTCAGGGTATTTATATATTTAAAATCAATTTCATAACCATAAAATCCCTTGTTTATGATCATATTTTTTTAAGTTCAATAAACAATTGTTTACTATTGTAGGGTAAATCTAAATCAAATCAAGTTCAACATTCTATTATTTATTTTTTCTTTTAAAATATATTATAAATGATTGCAAATATCTATAATTATAGGGTATTTTGCACATAAATAAAATTAATAAAAATATTTTGGTTTTCTTTTGGTTTTTTTTTTGTTTTTAAAAATATTATGAAAGCATCTTTCAAAAAAGTTAAAAAAATAAATTAATTTTAAAATATATATTAATACAGGGTGTTTCTGACTAAAAATAAAATGGAAATGTTCTAATAATCTTCTATAATGCTGCAATAATAAGAACTCTATTAACCCAATTGTTTGTTTTGTTTTTTTTTTTTTTTTAACTTTTATTTATTTCTTCAGCAAAAATTTTTAACAAAATCTAATATTAACTATTTATTATTCATACAGGGTATTTCCTCATATTGATAACAAATTCTAATTTGTCTTTGTTGTTGCCTTGTTTTGATTTTGCTAATATTATATTTCTTTTGAAATATTAATATTATTTTGTTCCTTTGAAATTGCGTCGCAGCCATCTGAAAATATTATTAACTAATTGAATGTTATGTTGAGCACGTTTCTCTGATTCTTGCTGTTGGCGTGAGATCTGTCAAGGTTAAGTCACTGCCCTCGCTTGGGCTGTCTCATGTTTCCCAAGCGATTGATAAGGCCGCTAGTGTGCCAAAAATAGTGCTGATTGGGCCGTCTATATTGAAAAGGAACAATGGAAATGAAATTGGTTAAAGTGATCAGCCCGAAAGTATGCAATGCATTTTTGTGGGAAATTTATAATTTGGCTTTTGCCTTTTAGAGCTTGGGTTGAGCGCTGTTATAGCTGATTAAATAATAATGGTAATGAGATGTTTGTAAATGTATATAATTCAGAAATAATATAAATATATATATATATATTTAAAAAGTATATTTACTACTTTAATGATTTTAAAATTTGTACTTTGATTAACCTTTTTGCTTTATGTAGTTATTGTTGCTTGTATAAAAAGTGTTGCATACTTTTGTGCTGCCACAAATTAGCGCAAATTTCCCAGTTAATGCAGCACATGTCATTTGCATTGCCTACTTTTAGGCAGCAAATTAAATTATATTTATATTTATTTAACATGTCAGCCTTTCAGTTATTTTAGTGCGCTTTGTGAGCCATAAATTATGCATGTGTGAACTAATTAAACACTATAAAACATATTTAATGCAATTAAAAATGTTTGTGGGAATGTCACTTGCCAGACGAGTTAATTACACATAACTATTTATTTATGTAAATTATCAATTATCCATTTTAATAATAATTTTCATATACGTATAAATGATGTATTAATTTATACATGTCAGTAATTAATTGAGGAACTTAAATATTTATAAAAAAAATAGCATATGTTTAGAATTCTAAATTTAAGTTTTTATTAAGGAATATATAAAGTTTGATCGTTGCCTTTGGTGAAACAATAAAATAATTTTAGCCACAAGCAAAGCTAATCTAAACCGATTAGATTAACGTACTCGAACAATTGTTTTTCACTCGTGCACAACGCTTTATGACTTTTGATTAGCTAAAACCATAATTAAAAAGTTTCATAGTTCTCTCCATAATTTTATTGATTTCGCAATTTAAGAACCCGTAATAATGCCAATAATATCCTTGATGGTGCGATCACCAATCAGATCATTGCAAATGGGCGTCACAGTGCTGTCCAGCCAATTGGCGAAGAATTCCGTATTATCATTGACCGTTAGACTGATGAACTCCTCGATGATTTCATTGATTTTCCGATTGAGTATTTTATACTTGGATAGATTCTCAATGTTGGAAACAACATTGCCGGTGACAATATTCACATTGATCTCCTTGATGCGCAAATAGTTGTTGCTGCCAACAATGCCCGTGCTGTACTTGATGTGGCCGGATATATTCAAATCCTCGAGTGCCATAAAGGCGCCGCCAGCACGTGCCATGCGATAGTTGGTGCCGACATTGGCCTGATATTGGGTCGTCACATTTAAGCTGGCGAAATTGAACTCGAACTTGAGTCGGCTCAAGAGCAGATTCGTATTCATTATCTTAATTTCGAATTCGTTCAGGCCGTACACTGCGAGGTTATCGAAAGCGCCTTTCGCGTGCAGCTCGCCGGCATTTAAATCGAATTCCTTGTGGTCGCTCCTGTACGGAGCAAGCGGAGGAATGCCGTACTGGGGCCAGCCATCGACCATTTTCAGCTTCAACAGCTCCAGGGTATCCACAATAATGCTGTCCACAGAGCGTGATTGAGCTGTGGGGGAAGAAAAGGGGAACAATTTCAATTTTAGTTACTGCTGGCTTATAGTAAATGTATACCCATTAAAAAAGCATGATTGGGTATGATATATATATTTTTGGAAATGTATATAATTGTCCTCATGATGACTTCAAAAATGATTAAGTTTTAATATTATCTCATGGGGATAACCTTATGAAGTATAGTCGACACTATTTATAGTTGTATACCCATTGAAAATGATTGAATAGGGTATATTGTTTCTGAAAGAACATATATATGTAAAAGAGCAAGAGAGAGAGAGAGAGAGAGGAGTGATTTTTTATATTTAATATTATTTTGTATACTATTTTTTATTTATTATTTATTTATTACGTTTTTTTCTGATCCTGTATAGAATTATTTTTATTTATTAATTTTTTTTTATATTATATATAATTTTGTTTGCTATTTATGTATAGACAGAAATATATAAACTAACTAACTAAACTAAGCACGTATTCCACCTAGGCCTGCCTGAAGTCCTTCGATAACTCCAGCAAATAGCATAACAATTTATAATACATTAGACTTATTTAACAGAAATTTCACTTTATATTAAATCATCTAGTTTTTATTAAATATACATGAAATAAATTACATATTCATGAAACAGTTCTCTTTATTTAATCAATTATAAACAAATTATTTTAACTGACAAAAAAATCGATAAATAATCGATATCAATATTTATTTTGTTGCAAATTTCACGTCAGATCTTCTCTTTCTACTTACCAGCCAATTTCTCAGCCACTTCCGCTCCCTGACATGCGGCCAGGGCCAATAGAATGGCCACCAATGACAGAGACTTCATATTGTTTTATTCTCTAATAACTTTTCACTGCCAACACCTGATTTTAACTGCGCACCTCAGCGGACTTGGCGAAAGTTTTTATATGCCACTCGAATGTCCATTGATAAAGCGCAAGAACTAATTGCTTAACATGTGAACATTTATACGAATAAGTAAATAGTAAAAAATATAATTATATATTGGAAATGAGCTGATAAACTCAACTACTTAAGATTAGGCATTAGATTAATGAGATTGAAATCTAAAGAGCTTTTTGACCATTTAAAAAGACGTTAAGAAGCTTATGTATCAAAAGCTTTACAGTCAAAACAGGTTAAAATGAATTTATGGTAATATTTAATTGCCAATTATTTTTATTCATTGGATTTTATTTTTTAGGTTTAATTTTTTATTTTTTGAGTTAAATTTATTTTTTCCGTATTTATTATTATTATTTTTTCATTTATTTATTTAGTTATTTTAGTTTATTTGTTTTCGTTTATTAATTTCCATTTAATTGTTATTTTTTATATATTTAATTTTGTTTATTCAATTTAATTTATTTATCAATTCTATTTATTTTGTGTTAACAAAAATATCTTCACTCTTAGCAGAAATCTAACAGAGCTAACAGCAGAAATGTTAACAGCCATACCAGCTGCTGAATTTACAGAAAAATTTACTCTGAGCACGAGCACTTGCTGTGCGCGCTGTTAACCTTCACTTTGCAATCAACTCAAATTATCCGACCTATTGTAGGCGTCAATTATATATATGTGTGTGTGTTTGATTTGCTCAGCTGTTGACTGGGATTACAGCGCCAGCAGAAAAAGTTTCACTCAAGCGTGTGGCCATGGCTGTTGAGAGTGTGTGAGAACGCTCAATGATCTACGTTTGCTGTTAAGGGCTGAGCTTATGATCCCGTTTTAGGTGCTTGCAGAGCAAGCAGTGGGCATAGTGAGTGAGTGTGGGTGAGCTGGCTGCAAGGCAGAGATTAAAGTACCGCAACAGAGCTGCCAGCTGAGAGAGAACTTTTGAGTAGAGCGGCCATTCTTGCATTTGCTTTTGATTCCGTTTTATATGTTTGTATGTGAGTACAGCTGAGCCGTTGGCGTGAATAATGTGTGTGAGCGGGAGGTCTGTTCACTGCGTTTGCACTCTCCAGAGTAACCAAAGGCATGAAGAGACTGACAAAACGCAGTTATCAATTTGCTTTTGAGTTTGTTCTATGTATTTGTATAGCGAGTGCAAGTGGATCAGTGGCTGCACTCGCCGAATTCTCAGAGAGCTGTGAAGTCAATGTCCCAGTTACCAATGCTCTTTACAGTCGTGCTTTTATCCCTCTTTCATAAGTAAAGAATTTGATTTCATTTTGTATTTGAAGAACGTCTGCAGTAATTAATCGTTTAAGAAATTTGACTATGGCAAATACTGTTAAATAAATTAAAGGAGATTTAGATAAGATTAAAAGGGCTTTGCACTTTTGTATGGAACGAGAGTGAAAAAAAAAAAATGTTGGCAAATTCATCTGCTTTATCTATGGCCCGATTGTATCTGTTGCTTTTGTATGCGTTATCTTAATTTTGTCACTCCACAAAATTAGTATAAATTGTGGATATAAAATCCATTGGATGTAGCCATTATCCAATCAGTTAACGCAGTCGCACCATGAGGTTAAACGTATTCTGTTTCATTACCCTTTTGGCCTGTTCAGCAGCCTATGAGGTGAATATCTTGTCCGAGGAAGAATTTAATCGACTTGTCGAACGTAAGTTCCATTGGATAATAGCGTTTTACAATTTGGTTCTAACTGATGGAATCCCTGCCTTCGTTCAGCCGTTAAGCCTGATGAACTAAGCCTGCTGGAGTTGGACTCTAAGATCTTGCAGGAGATTGATAGTTTGACGGATCAGCTGACTAATATATATCCTGAATATGTATATCTTCCTGCGGCGCCCTACACCAATGATGAGCTCAATTCTTATTTGGCTCAAACGATTGTTGAGTGAGTCCACAAAAGCTTTACACTTCTAGGACTCTACTTAATTCGCATTATTGTCGTATCAGTTCCTTGCTTCAGTTTCTGCGCTCCCAATTCGATGGTCTAAAGTCATTGGAGGTTAACAAGCTAAAGCTCAGCTCCACGTCCAACACGATTAAGTTCCATACCAGCTTCAAGCTAAAGGCTAGCACTCCATCCCTGAACAACACTGCGTTGATTGATCTGTTGAAAGGGCTGGATCTCTCGGTGGGCAGTGAACACAACCTACAGGATCTGTCGATTCAGGGCTCATTTCAGTTCGCGTCCACTGCTGAGAGGATTAAGATTTCTCTGGATCGTGTCTCTCTAAGTTTCGGAAAGTACTATAGACAATTGGCAAAATATTTGCAACGCGATTTGCGCGAAGTTTTAAAAAAACATGCTTCGCGTTTCTATCCTTGGTATAAGATTTGGCAAAAGATAAAGCCGCTAATAAACGTGTCTAGAATTTGACCTAATTAAAAAATGGAACTTTATATTTGATATCTTGAGTCTCTAAGAAAGGATCAAACAGAAAGTGCAACAAGTGGAGATCCATTGAAGTGAAAATAAATGTATTTTTTATTCTTTTATTACAAAGAATCTTATACAAATACGGAGTTCTTCACATGTTTTTCACTAGTCCAGCTCTGGGGGAATGCAGACCTCCTTCTCGCCGCCCTCGCCGTCGCTATTGATGATGTCGGTGATGCTGACGTCGTCCAGGACACTGTTCACGGCGGGCAGAGCAACATTCTCAATGGTCTCAGCAATCAGATCCTCGTTCTCATTGATGACCATCTCAACGGCCTCAGCTAGATATTCGTTCATCTTCTCATTGACGGTGCCATCACCGAGCATGCCCTCGATCTCTGACTCAACCTCGCCCAAGTGAGTGCGCACATCGAGAGTCTTGAGCTTCAGCTTGCCGTTGAGCACACCCAGAGAGTATTTCATGGTGCCCCAGATAACCATATCCCTGATAGCGAATTTGGCATGACCGGCGCCGATCATCTTGATGGTGAAGCCATATTTCTTCAGAAGCAGATCCATATCGTACTTGGTGTCCACATTGACATCGCGGAAGTTGAACTTGAAGTTCACTTTGCTGGTGATCGCATTGATCTTCATTTCCTCAATATCGAAATCGTTCAAGCCATTGAGACGGAAATGCTCAACGCTGCCCTTCATTTTCAAAGCATCCGTATCGATATCGATATTCTGATAATCGATACGAAGCGGAGCCATTGGTGGAATGCCCAGTCCAGGGAAACCACATGGCATCTGCTCCTTCACGCCTTCCAATAGATCAACAACTGTGCTGGAGATTGATTTTGTATCTAAATGGATGCAAAAGCAGAATTAGCTTAGCGCTCTCTTTAGCTCTCCCTCTCCCCCTCTTTCTCCCTCTCTCTTTCTCCACTCACCAATTGCCTCGCCAACAGCAGCGGCATTTGCGCACGCAACGAGCGCCAATAGAGCCACAAAAAGTTTCATATCTTCTTCTCGTATAATAACTGAACCAAATGCCAATTGTATTTATACTGATCGTTGGGCTCTACGTTCAGCTGGCTTTTATAGACGCCCGCTTCACCACTTGGGGTCGCTGATAAGAGTTACCGGAGTCGATAATAAAATCGCCTTAGCCATCGATTGTTGGACATACTCTGACAGGCTCTTATCTAAAGAGCGTTTTGGCGAAAAAAAAATGTATAATACAAATATATCAAAATCAATTTTTAATTAAAAAGCCGTTTACCTATTTTGTCTAGCACTCGACCGAGAGGTGTAATGGGTTTTTAAAAATATGCAGAGATCTCTTATTATCATGACCTTACCAACTTTTTTGATTGTTTATTGGGCAAGGTTTACTTCTTCTTTTTTTTCTGTTCTATGTGATTTACAATGTGTGCTTTATCATCAGGGCTTAAGATGGATTAGATGTACGACTTGAAGTGATTTATAATCTTATTGTTCTTTTGACCAACTTGTTGAAAAGTGTTTATTTTTAGGTTTTAAGATGTAATGATAAGGCCAAAGCCAATATAGAATATTTGTTGCACTATAATACTATATAGGAAGGCAGATCTATTGGCAACAAAAGCTGAGCGGGAATTTTAGAGCTTAATAGAGCTTAGCGATATTTTTACAGAAATAAATATACTTGATATATTTCTTATTCGATTTTTTTATTATTATTTTATTTTATTATTGTTTATTACTTATATACATTTTTTTTTTAATTTTTTTTTTTTTTAATTTTTAATTTTGGTATATATATTTTTGTATTATTTTATTTAACTTAACAAAAATTAAATTTAAATTTAAAATGACATAAAATGTAAATAAAAGAGAAATAACAAAAATATATACATAAAAATATTAAAATAATAATAAAAAAGAAATAAAAATAAATATTATATACAAAAAAAAAAAAAACAAAAAAAAAAAACAAAAACAAAAACAAAATAAAAATAAAAATAATAATAAAAAAAAAATAAAATAAAAATAATAAACAAATAAAAAAGAATAAAATAATCAGAAATAAAATTGTAAAATATAATATAATATAGAGATAATAAATTAACAATAAGAAATAAAAAAGTTAGGAAAAAATTATTTGAAAAATAATATAAAAAAAAAAAAAAAATAAGTTTTGTACACTGTTTATAAAATTAAAAAATATGTTTAATATAATATAATAAATAAAACCTTTTTAGCTTAAAACGTTATGCGAAACTTGCTTTTTTTATTTTCGAGCTACCAGACTTTTAATCAAAGTAATCAAAAGTTTATTAAATTGATTTATAACTGTTACAATCTTTAATTTACTAGGAGTATGTCGTAAGCTCTATATGTGATCGTCTATTGTATGTTGTCTATGGGGTATTTGAGCAACACCTGCTGAAGCTATCTAAGAACACCTGCGAAAAAAAGCAGCTGACGCGCCAATTACTCGCATAAGAAATTTGACTATATATATGTATAAGTACATATTAATTTTTGAAAATAAATTATTGGGACACATCGATTGGGCATTTGGATGAGAATGTCAAGATTAGAATACAAGTGTTTTGCACTTTTCTTATAGACTCTATATATAACGATGGGGCGATTACCGTAGCTAACTCGAGAGCATGATATAAATTATAATCGAAATTATCAATCCAAAAATAATTTGTGCAATTTGTTCTGCTTAATCTGTGGTTAAATGATTTATGTTGGCTTTGTTCTATATGGATTAGCTGCGCATTGGCCATAAAATCCAACTTCAGCTACTTAGTGTAAATCTTGGCTATAAAAGCCATGGGCTTCAGCCATTTAACCAATTAGCCAATTAGCTAAAAATGCAGTTGAGCGTATTTTGTTTCGTTACCCTTTTGGCCTTTGCGGCGGCCTACGAGGTGGACTTCTTAACCGAGGAGCAATTCAATCGACTTATCGAACGTAATCGTAAGTTCAATTTGAATTTCAAGAGTTTTATTATTTAGTTTGAACTGTTGTTGAATCTCTGCCTCCGCCTCGACCTTCGCTTAGCTACCAACCCAGATGAGTACGGCTTGATATTGAACTCGCAAGCCAAGAAGGCCGTCAAGAATTTGATGGAACATCTGCCCTGTGGCTTTCCCGAATATGGAATCCCCCCACTGGCGCCCTATACCAATGCCGACCTAAATATTCATTTGGCTGAATCGGTTGTTGAGTGAGTTCTCAAATGATTGTAACTGCTGGGATTTCTTTTGATTTCCTTTTTGTTCTTTCGCTGTATCAGTTCCTTGCTGCAGTTTCTGCGCTTCCGTTTCGATGGCTTGGAGACCATGGAGATCAAGAAGCTAAAGGTCAGCTACACCTTTAACAAGAAGGTTCAGTTCCATTTCAAGTTCAAGGAGCTAAAGGCCAGCGCTCATTTCCTGAACACCGATACGTTGATTGATATGCTGCAGGAGTTGGGTCTCTCGGTGCGTTACGAGGGCTCAGGACCACTTGCGTTTAGCCTAGAGGATCTATCGATTCAGGGCTCGTTCAAGTACAAGATGCCCTTCATCTTTGGCTCGATTAAGATTTATAATTTCAATTGTGTCGTTGGCCTGGGCGGTGTTAACTCCCACATTGGTGGCATTTTGGGCAACGGACGCATCAATGAGATGATCAATGATATTGTGGACTATCAGGTGCCCGCATTTATTAACGGACATCAACAGGAGATCAGCGATCGTATTGAGCGATTCTTTGTGCCCTTGGTCAATGAACGTCTGAAGGGTCATAAGGTTTGGTTCCTGCTCAAGCAACTGACCAACACCACCAAGAAATGTAATCCTACACCAGCTCCTTGGCTGGCCGTTCAGTAAACAGGCCACAAATCAAGCAAATCAATAAATCAGGTGTAGCCTTTCAACGATTTGCGTTTTAATTACCTTGCGGGGTGGTCTCTCTATAGATTATGTCTATCAAACGGGCATTATCTTGCCGCGAAAGTCTTATCGCTCGTTCGATTGGCTATAAAAGCTGCCTTCGTCTATGGCTGGCCAATCAGTTGCAGGTTGAGTTTCATACGAAGACATTCAACATGCGTTTTCTAATTGTTTTGGCCAGTTTGGTCGCCATTTGTGCTGCGGGCACATTGCCCAAAGAGCAGATCCAACATCCGCTCGAGCAGCGTCTGCTGCAGTTCGCCGATCAGAATGGCGATATCGAGCTGTTCGCTGAACCCGAAACGGGTGTTGAAGGTGAGCTTTGATTGAGCTAATTTGAACTAATTGTAGCTAAGACTATTCATAATTCATATTCTGATTCCAATACAGTTGCGCCACATTTTGTGATCTCGTGGCAGGTGCGTCGCATGATCCGCAAATTGCAAAAGCAAATGCCCTGCGGCTGGCCCGATCTGGGTATTCCCCCATTGGCGCCAGTGCGTGTGAATGAGGCGAATTTGGATTTGAAACGCGGCATTGTTGACACTGTGAATCACATTTTCCGTCTGAAGATCGCCGGTCTGGATAACTTCAAGATCAATCAGTTCAAACTGAATGTGATCACATCGAAGATCACCTTCGATTTTCTGTTCAAGAACATCGATACAACTGCCCAGAAGTATGAGACTGATACGTTGATCGATGCACTGCGTCAGTTGGGTCTGTCTGTGGAATACGAGGGCGATGGCTCCATTCTCTTCGATCTGATCAATCTGCGTGTCAGCGGCACCCTGAAATACAAGCTGCCAGTGCTGTGGGGCTCCGCTAAAATCCTTTCGCTGAGGACGAACATTGAGTTGGGCGCTGTTGATTCTGATATTACCGGCTTCATGGGCAATGGCAAGATCAATGCTGCCATCAATCGTCAGCTGGAGAATTTGCTCGTGAAGGTCATCAATAACAATCAGGAGAGCATTTCTGATACCATTGAGGATACGATTGTGCCACGTGTCAACCAATTGCTGAAGGGCAATGACTTCTGGACTTTGGTCGATTTGATTTTCTCCAGCAGCGAGGGTGAGAACGAGGATGATCCAATTGTGGTCGATTGTGTGCCACCAGCAGATCCCTGGGCTTAAACTATAAATGATATTCTAGCTTGAGCAGAAATCGATTGCTTCAATAAAGTTTTTAGAATTGATTTGATGGAATTCTTGAAATGATTTTATGAAATGAACATGGGCTGAGTTTATGGGTTTTTTTTTTGGGCGTATATGGTGTTTATATAATTTTAATTTAATTTAATTTTTTTTTTTTAATTAATAATATAAATTGTAAATACTGGCTTCTAGCCCATTGGCTATAAGTTAAGGTTTTGCTATATCTGTGCTATAGAGTCGCAGACAAAAAGCTGCAATAATTAAATAATAAAATATATTATGTTAAAACAAATATATATTTATAAAAAGTGGAAAAAAAAAATTAAAATTTTTTTTAAAAATATTTATTTATTTATTTATTTTTTTTAATACATAGAAAAATATATTCTTTTTATTTTTATCATTATTATTTATATTCTTATTTTTTATTATTATTATTATTTTTGTAATATGTATATTTTTATTGATTTCTATTTTGATATGTATTTTTTAAATTTATTTTATTTTATTTTTATTGTTTTTATTATTTGTTTATTAAATTTAATTTTTCAATATATTATTATTATTTAAAATTTTTTAATTTATTAATTAATTTAATTTAATTTAATTTAATTTAATTTAAATTTTATGGATTCCTTTATTTTTGTAGTAATATGTATTTCGATCTCCAAATTTTAGATGTAGATGATTGCAATGTTCATTAATATAAAGTTCATCAGAATTTGATATGGATATTATGAAGAAACTCTATGAAACTCCTAATAGGCATAATCCAATTTTTATCGCAAGCGTAGTCTTTTTTGCATTTGTTGAATTCAAAGCCAATATTTTCTAGAGTTCGGTAAAAAGTACTGATCAATAAATAATTTATTTATCTGACCTATGAAAGAGTCTCCATATTAAATTGTCTAAATAGATTCTTTGTGCTTAAAGCACTCTTAGCAAAGCTGAAGCAGCTCTTTGAATGATGTGTTGATTCATATATTTCATTTCTTACTGAATGTTTTTGTTAAAATATTATTACTTGTTTTCCATATTTCTATTTTGATTTCTTTGAATTTTAAAATATATATATATTTTTTAATATTAATATAACTGTTTAATGTTATCGATGATGGGATGCTCACATTTACCCTACAGAGTTGTGTACAGGGTATTTTCAAAGTACAACCTTCTCTGATAGCTTCTACTACTGTAGACTAAACCTTAGCCTACTTTTGGGCATTCTATTCCCTATTGCTATCGACATTTTGAACACCTGTTCGTCGTGTTTGTCCAATCTAATCAGCAAGCAAGCAAGCAAGCAATTTCTTAATCTCCTTCTGATTTTACCACCTGACATCTGCTAATGCTTTACTCTTTAGTTAACCCAAAGTTCTCAAAATGCGCAGCTCGTTTCTAGTGCTAATTGCCTTGCTTGGCTGCTCCTTGAGCTCGGGTCGCATACTCTTTGACGATGAGCTGCGCGAGCTGACTGAGTTCTTGCGCTTGCAAATGCAGTGCGGCTATCCCGCCAAGGGCATACCCATACTAGCGCCCGCTCAATTGGCCTACAAAGAGGTGGAAATTCAATCGGAAGCATTGAGGTAAGCTCACGAGTTGAGCAAAGGGAGAAGCTACAATTCCTCTATACTCTCTATACTCTCTTCTCTAGTGGTCGTGGCAACTTTACGAACGTCTCCATTGTGGGTCTCGATGGCTTCGAGTTCTTTCAGCTGCAGTGGAACAATATTTTTCATACCATTAAATTCGATGTGAAGTTTCCCAGCATTCGCTTGAAGGCGGAAAATTACAAGTTCGATCTACGGCGCTTTCTCGGCGTAACGGCATCAAATAACTGCGATGGTGTCCTCGATGTAGAACTGTTTGATTTTCGTGCTAATGGCAGCTTCGTTTTGCGTCCATCGAGTCTGACGAATGGGCTTCATGTCACTCGCTGGAATGTCGATTGGCATTTAGGCAAGGCCATATCCCAAATCACGGGCATTGGCAGCAAATCTACGGAGAAGTTTATCAATTATATAATTCAAGACTTTCTGCAGTTGCTCATCAATGACAATCCTGAGGAGATCTCACAGTTTATGGAGCAAATACTTGTCTCACCACTGAATACGGTATTTGGCAATGTGGCCTGGTATGAAATAACTGCAGTTATATTGGGTCTGGTCGATGGCGTATTGCCCATTGAACCCATTTGCTAAAGAGCTTCTCATTTTGACTATGATTGAAACTTAATAAAGTGATGATCATCTTCTATTGGAATTTTCTTTAAAGTTTTTTGGAATAATTTCTGTTTTGCTTTTTATGTATTCAGATCTTCTCGATACTTCCATTAGTAACCCTGATAGAGTGTTGAAGTCGGGAATATAGACTCGCATTGACAAGTAGAACTTGTCTTGAGCCTTGAGTTTTAAAGCTACAGCTAGAACTATCATACACCAATTGGGAGCGTGGCAAATTGAAAAATGTTCCTAGGAGCGTCGGGACCGTTAATGAGTATTCTGCAGTCGATAATACCCGATTATATATTTAATATATTCTTTTAAGAATTTATACATTAAAATACAAAAATTAAATATATATTTAATGCATTTTAAGATCTGTTAAATCAAGGCTGATTGTAGATCCAATCAAGCTCAAATTTTGAACCCATGAATCAGTTTTATTTCATTTATCTCGACTCTATACACGCTAATCTCAAATTTGCTCTCTATTTGCAGGTAAGCGCGATTAGATTTGTATTAAACGAAACTAAATAAACATATATACATTTGAGTAAGTATAGAAATAGAATTATCAATTTATTGCACAAGCTTGCAAATCGCTCTAATCGTTTCAACCATAATTTATGGCTATAATACGAAAGCAGAGGCTAGACGAGGCTAGCCTAGGCACCAATAACAACTGAGAGAAATGAAAATCCATAATCGGATTTGGCGAGAGTCGCCAGCGGGACATCTCAATTGGTCGTTTGTCGGGCTGCGAGAGTTCAAACCAATGCATGAGGCTGCTGCTACGCAGCAGGAGAGCCAACGGGTGGTCCTCGAATGGTTCAACACTTCCTCAACCTCAAAATGTGCTCGAAACACCCGTTCGAAATTGCAGCAGATGTTTTAGGTTTTTCCTTCGACTACCACTAGATATTTGATTTTTTGTTTGGTCCTACTTTTTTTTTGTCAACTATCTATGCATTCATTTTTTTATACTCTCGTAATATCATTATTTGTTGTTAATTAGTGGAGAGAGAGAGAGAGAGCAGTGAAGCGATTTGGCTTTGGTTTATATTCATTTGGCTGCAGATTTCTTTTTGCATTCGTTGTGGCTCATTTCATTTGCAATTTATGAGTCCTTACGGCAACGCACACCTTGCGCTGGCCGAGCCACTCACACAGACTGAAAATGTCCTTTCATGAGTACGTGCTGTCGGCCATCCTGCAGCGTTTGCATTGTCCGCAAACGCAGTTTTATGAGCTAAGGAACAGCCTGCGCTTTGTTTATTGTCTTGGTGATTGCGTTTGTGTCCTTGTTCCCCATTCAGTAAGATGCCATGAACATTTGCACTACTTTGGCCAACCAAGTTTCGTTTTTTTCCTATTTTATGTCCATTTTGTTGACATTTACGATGCAATTTTCGAAAAGCCCTTAAATCATAGCTGAGCCCACGGTCAATACTTTCCCCATGCAGTTTGACCCTCTTTCCTTGCCTCGAGTGCCGATTTCGCTTGGCCCAGTTTGATTAGCCTCAATTTCAACCACAAATCGTTTCGGTTTGCTTGTGCTGAGAGTCTAAGTATATGAGTTCAATCCAACTAGAGCATACTTGTCAAAGAGACTTGGGCTGTTGAGACTTTTAACTATTGGTTATACATATATCATATGTGAAATGTATTTATAAATTAATTATATAATTTATATAAATAAATACATTTTATATAAATATGATAATTTAAAAAAATATTATAAAAACATTTAATATACAATCTTTTTCTGTTAATAAAAACAAATATGTATTTAATTTGTTTATGTATTAAATAACTCTAAGAGAGCTCTTATATTTTAAAATTTATACATTCTCCCAAGATCTAAATTTTTAGTTAAAAAAAAAAAAAAAAATTATAAAATAGAATTTTTTTAAATTAAATTTTAAAATTTTAATCAAATCTAAATTTAATTAAATTAAATTTGATTAAATTTAGATTTAACTAAATTTAGATTATTATTAAATAATTCTAAGAGAGCTCTTATATTTTAAAATTTATTCATTCTCACGAGATCTAAATTTTTAGTTGAAAATAAAAATAGTATAAAATAGAATTTAAAAAAAAAATTTTTAAAATTTTAATCAAATCTAAATTTAATTAAATTAGTGTATGGATACTAAATTCAGTCGAAGAATCTGTTACTAAATTCTGATTATTTTTGATAAAGCTATAAATGTATAAAGTAAGTAAAGAAATGTCATAGGTAGCAAGTTGGGAAATGCATATTGAAGCATACCTCGATCCCCGACTATAGACACACTAGAAATTTATCAAAATAACTTGACTGTCAATCTATTATTCAGCAATCAAAAATATCTCTAGAATTTTCCTACAGGAAGATCTAAAATTCCATTTCTCACAAACCAATCTTGACTCAAACAATTACAAACTCTTAAAATAAAAGTTTATTTTGGCATGTTCACTTTAATTGAATTAAATGTAAATTTGTATTTAAATTTCCTAGTTCCCAACTACTCTTAATTGTAACCGCCGCAGTTCTGATTAACCTCAGGCTTTTCCTTGTCAAAAACATTCCACAAATTGCTTCAATACGCCACAACATTGCTTTACTTTTAGTTTTTAGCTTAACTGAATCCAACTTTCTGCTCCCTTTTGTCTACTCTTAAAATCACTTTTTAAACAAAGCCAGCGCAGGGCTTTAATTGCCTCTGGTTATAGCTGGTTTCTCAAGACTTTTCTGCCTTCCACTTGATGGCAAAGCCGAGCAAAGGCTTGCAGTTAATTGAAAAGTTTATGCGGTTTTTGCCTTTTCGGCTTACAGTTGGCAAGTCGCAAATATTTGCATGTGCCAGTAGTACTTGAAGGCAACTAAGTAGTACTACATAATAAAACCCATATGGGGCGTAGTAGGGCTATATATATATATATATATATATATATAAAAAAAGTAAAAGAAAGGGTTGCGTATGTCATTTCGAGAATTTATGACAGGCGGCACTTGAGCGCGGAATTGTTAAGCACAGAAATTAAGATTCATTAGCAGAGCTCAAAGCAAAGGGAGACAGAGAGAGAGAGCGAGTGAGATGCAGCAACAGAGAGAGATAGTACAGCAGATAACCCTTGCTTAAACAATGCCGTCTGCTGCACATAAATCAAAAGTTTTTTGGCGAAAACAAAAGTCCTGATACGCAGATAAGCGGAAATCGAGGGCATGTTGTCTATGAGTCTCCTAGAGGAGTCTCTGTTTCGGCTCCAGTTGTTGCTTGTTTATTTAAAGATGTTTTTTCTTCGCTTTATTTTCTTCATCTTCTTCTCCTGCCTCTGTTTTTCTTGTTGCGCATTAAATGAGTTTTAATTCGAAACGTAGTTGCGACGCAGCTTCGCCTTTTGTGCACAGCAAGTCGACGGTGAACGGCAAAGAGGTAGGCGCAGTCGGCAGTAATTGAAGGTAGTGCAAGCGGCTATGTCGATGATGTTGAAGCGTTTGTAACAGAAACAGAGGCAAGCAAGTAAGTTAACTGATTTTGCTAGAATCGGAATGATCAAGGCAGTCACGAGTATAGGAAAGTGTAGAAATTCCCTATATTAAAAATAAATAAATAAATTAAAAAACCAAACATAAATTTCATAAAATAAAACAGTAATAAAAATAAATAAAAATAAACAATAACTAATATTAAATAAAAAAATATAAAAAAAATATTTAAAAAATAATAATAATAAAAATAAACCAATAATCAAAATAAATAAATAAAAAATAATAATGATAATAATAAACCAATAATAAAAAATACATAAAAAATAATTATAATAAAAATAAACCAATAATAAAAAAAAAATTAAAATTAAAAAACTGAAAAAAAAAAATATTAAAAATATTAAAAAAAATATAAGAAAAAAAAAAATAAATAAAAAATAATAATAACCAAAATAAACCAATAATATAAAATAAAAGTAAACCAAAAATAACATAAAATGAAAAAAATTAAATTATAATATACTATAATTATATATAATATATAATAAAAATAATAATAAAAAAAAACAAAAAATAATAAAAATAAAAAATAAAACGAAAAATTAAATATAATAAATGAAAATTGAATAAAAAAAATCAAAATTGTGTATTTAAATAGGGAAAGATAAATAAGAAAAAAAATATAAGAAATAATAAAAATAAGAAAAATATAAATGTTAATAAATAGAAATTAAATAAAATTTAAAAAATAAATAAAAAAGTGTTTTAAATATATGATTTTCGCATTAATCAACCAATAGCTGAGGGCAACAAGTATGAGTGTGATCTCTTGGTTTTAATTTTAATTTGATTTTAAGTTTAAAATAAAATTAAAGATATCAAAAACTATACATTTATTTTTCACTTTGCATGGTCTTGCAACTCTGCAGCTCCTCTTGTAACGCTGTCAGCTGTAGAGTATTTGCCAGCTAGTGCAACCCTTTGACTTTTCACTTTGATTATTTGTAATTGAGCAACGCAATTTACGCAAAGTCGCGTTCTATAGGTGCGCTGTCCTGTAAATGAACAACAGGAGCAGCTTCGGCAGCATCGACAGCCAAGGATGCTGAAGGATGCTAAAGGTTGCTGTTATGTTCTGTTTTTTTTCAATTAAGGTTGACATGTGTCTGCTTGCGCGCTCACAAAAAAGAAAAAATTTGTTGCCCTGCGACAAGTCAAGCTGAAAATTGCGCATTTGAGCCCAGCGCTAGGGAAAATTGAATTTCAAGAATTTCGCCGTGCTGCGCCTCGCCTAACAGGATTACCAGGCACTTGCATCTTACCAATAGACGAACAGCGCTATGCAACTATGCCTGCGTTTTCCTTGATAGACAGCTGGCCAGCTTTGATTTGGAGCGGTGGTATCAATCAATTTGATGCTCTGCTGCATGTTTTAATTGAAAAAATTCCCTCAAACCAGGCAATTGTTCAACAGCTTTCGAATCAGACTCAGCTACGTTAATTTTTTGAGGCGATAGAAAGAGAGAGTGATTGGAGTTTAAAATGAGAAAATCGATAAGAATGTGTTTAAGAGCAACTGAATGGAAATTGGAAAATAAAAATAAAAAAAAAATAAATAAATAAAAAAAAAATAAATAAAAAAAAAATAATAATAAAAAAAAATAATAATAATAATAAAAAAAATAAATAAAAATTTTAAAAAATATATATATAAAAAAATATAAAAAAATTAAAAAAATATATATAAAAAATAAAAAAAATATATTAAAAAAAAAATAAAAATAATAAAAAAAAATTAAAATAAATAAATAAAAAAAATTAAAATTAAAATTAAAAACATATATAAAGTATATGTATAAAAATAATAAATAATAAGTAAAATATGCAATATAAAATCTACAAATATAAAATATAATGAAAATTGAAATATACGAATATAAAATATTAAATTTAAAATATATAATATAAAATATACAAATATACGAATATAAAAAATTTCAAAGTTTAAACTAAATATCAAATTTAAAATATAAAATTAATTAAAAATGTATAAAATAAAATATACAAAAGTTATATGTTTAAATTAAATAATTTCATATTGCAATAAAAAATGTATATAATAAATAAATAAAAGTTAGAAAAAATTTTTTAATTAAATGACAAAGAAATGCTGATGCTTAGTCAACAAAAATCGTACCTTACAGACAAGGTTTTTAGTTATCCAAATTCAGAGACTAGATAAGATTTAAAAGTTGATATATGAGCATAGACTATAGATCTATGAGTAGATTGGCCATTTTAATTAATTATGCCCTTATTTATAAACCTAAAATTGCAGTACAGCATATCCATTGACGTGTTCCATCATTTACCGTTAAACGAAAGGATAATGCGATATATATAAATCGATGCTGGTAGCTGTGGTTCCAGTAAGCGCTAACAAACCCAAGTCAACCCACATATGGATTCCTGCTGCGTGCTGCTGCTGCTGCAGCCAGTCAATCAATCAATGCTTTGCAATTACACTTCAATTGGCGGTGGTTAAGCCTGTCGTGGCTTGCCAGAAGGCGCTCTGGCAAACATTTCATAGATGACTTATTGGACTTTTGACAGCTGTCAAACCAGAGCTAAGGAAGCGCAGCACACACTTGCTGCCATTAGCATGACAATGGACGAACGAGGTAGCTACTCGAACAGAGCGGGGCAGCTGTCTTAAAGGAACTTGATGTGACATTTTTGTCAAATGTTTACACCTTTAACCCTTTGGCCGGCGCATTGTATGTATGTGAGCTGCGTAAAGCGGGCATCTGCATGGGATGCCAAGAGGCAGGGGCAGGGGTTACAGGATCAACAAGAGTAACAGCAACAGCAACAGCATCAGGATCAGAATCAGAATCTAGCTGGCAATCAGGCCAAGCAATTGTCATTGAATTACTGTTGTTGCAATGTTTTGTTAATTTTATGTTTAATTAGCGGCATTTGTTTGGATTTGTTGGGCTTAACGGAGCAGAACGATGCGAACAAGCTAAGGGACATAAGTAAAGGAGATATGTGTATGTGTATAGGAAATTATGGAATGATCTAAATGGGTAACTGTCGTGAAATATATATTCTTTGCTTTAGTTTTTAAGATTTTGCTCAAGGATTCATCTCGGGGATTATGGAGGAATCTATAAAGGTTTTTCTACATATGTGAAGCTATGATTTTTTACTAAGATATAATCTCTCTTATAAGAGAGATCTCTTTGTAAATTTTGATATACTTCTAAACTTTTAAGAGATCTCAATTAGCTATACAATATATTTCATACGACATGCTTCTAAAGCTCTAAAGTTATATATGAAAAGTTATGAGCTATTTCACATACATTTCTTATATAAAGAAAATTTTCTTATGCAAAGTAAGTAAGTCTTCAGAGAAAGATATTTCTGATACTTATGATGAATTTTAATTTTAAATAAGTTTCATCAGGCCTATAAGGTATGTAACATATTATATCATATAGTAAATTATATTTTAATTAGGTTATAATTACATTATAAATATTTATAATTTATATTAATTTTTCTATATAAAGTATGATCTTTCCTATGCTAGATTTATCCACTATTTAATATGAAACTTTGAATTTTTAATAAATTGCGTCAGATAATCGATATTTATCATTTATTGTATGAGATTATTTTCTATGTGTAAAGCCAGGAAGCGATTCATATTGGGTTCTCCCATATAAATTACGATTTTTCCCATGAATATCTCTTTTATATTTATGCTAAAAATTTTTAATGTAAAATAAATTAAAACAGTTATATGCAGCATATCATATATCATACTATATAGCTATTTCTGCTATTTATGAATAATATTTTGAATTAAAAATATAATTTTTCTGATATGAAAGATATCATATATCATATATATGCCTCTGCTACCTATGATGAGAAATATTGATTTAAAATTATATCAAATTATCTATTATCCCCTCTCACATAGCTCTATCTATCTCTATAGCTACGGCTAACATAATTATGTTATTTCCCAAGTTATCAACGCCTGTCGGAGCGACTGCAATAGCAACAACTAAACCCAACTCAAAACATTCATCAAAATTATGTCAAATCATGCAAGCGGCTGCTAAAAAAAAATCATAGAAAAAAAAACACACACACACACAGGAAAATGCAAATGAAAATCAATGCAAAAGTGCATTAAAATAAATTTCATTGCCAAGGCGAGAAACCGCCAAGATTCGAGACGGCAGCTGCCACATGAAGCTGTCATGTTTTTGGTCCAAGACACACGCACGCAGCAGGCAAGACTGGCCGACTGACTGACTGACTGACTGACTGATAGACAGGCAACAAAATATCAGACTGCAGCGTCATCTACAACGGCTCTGCAGCTCATCATAATTTCCTTGCGGCTGCCTTCAGCTGATTTGCATTTTTAATCTCATAAGGATGCTGCCAGTTTCATTGTCCTTTGCCATGTTTTTCCTTGCGGTTGCTGCCAGCTGAACAGATCAACAAAAAAAAAAAAAAGATCTTCTTTGAAAAAAATCTTGTAATAGAAAAAAATGTGTGTGTGTGCGAGTGAGTGAGTGTTTGTACCCTGTTTTGTGATCTACATATGTTTAATCCTGGATTTGTAACACGCCAGAGCCTGACTCGCTCGCCTGTATAATCCTGTGTCTCCTGGGTGTCTGCCTGGGTTGTCTATCAGTCTGTCAGTCAGCCCATCTTTCTGTTATGCTTGAATAATTACTCTAATTAAAAGTGTTTCGATTTCAGCTTTAGCTTTCATCTTTGTCTGGCTTACGACTCAAGCGGATTTCCTTTTCTGCGATCGTTTCCTTTTGATTTTTATCTTAATGAACTGCGATTGAGTCGATCGCATTTTTGATTTGGGTTTGCTGCTGAGCTGAATATGTTTATACGAAATTTAATTATCTGCGGGATAAATAGTTTAGATAAGATCTGGCTTTGACTGAATTATTTTGATGTTGTGACAATTTACATTAAATGTGTAATCACATATTTACCTTACTTTGCATATTCTCTTTTATTTTTCGAAAAGGGAAATCAGAAATGGAATTAATTGATGATTGCATTGAAGGCTATAAATTTTCTAGTATCTGGAATAAATTTTTAACTGGATAAACTTTTCAAAATAAATTATTAAATAAAAAAATAAAATATAAAATAAAAATAAAATATAAAATATACAAAAATGTGATGAAATAAATAACATAAATATTATATAAATAAATATTGAATAAAATATATATAAATAAAAAAATATATAAATAAACAAGTAAGAAAGCTGTAGTCGAGACTGCTCGACTACGAAATCCCCTGAGCCCTTCTTCGATCGAATAATATTCCAAGAATTATTCGATTCGTTTCTGCACGCATGCAAAACCACGCGCACACATAGACACTGATCTACGCTTGTATGCATGTATGTGTGTATACATGTGTGTAAGCATTGCAAGCGTCTTGCTGTCTCTCTCTGCCTTTGTTGCTGCGCCGCATGGATTTTGATGAGAAAACTTTGATGATTAATAATTCTGTTTCTAGATGGACAATCGTATTGATATCTTCAGATTATGATTATGATATTCATATCTATATGCTAAACCAAACTGCATGTCTCTAGTATTTGAAATGCATTTTTTTCATATTTGGGGGTGGTGGGGCGAAGTGGGGACCGTAATCCAAAATCTGACAAAAATCGAAATTGTACTAAATTAGTATCTATATATATGCAAAAGACTTGGAGACTCTAACTCTAAAGATGAATTAGCTAGAATTTTATAACTGGTTCCCGATAAATTCGTTTATCGATAACTTTCCAAATATACAAGTTATCGAATTTCTGAAACAAACTCGTACTGCGCGTGAAATATACGGACCTAACACAAAAAGAATGAACTCTCTAGCTTTTGTATCTTCGGAAATCGACGCGTTCATACATACGGACGGACGGACGGACGGACGGACGGACGGACGGACGGACGGACGGACGGACAGACGGACATGGCTATATCAACTTTTCTCGTCACCCTGATCAAGAATATATATACTTTATGGGGTCTGCCACGCCTCCTTCTGCCTGTTACATACATTTAACAAAACCATTATACCCTGATTTCCCATTTTCAATGGGCTCAGGGTATAAAAAATATATAAATAAATAATATATAAATAATACACAAATAATATACAAATAATATGTCGCCGTTTCTTGGCGGCAAGGAAAACTGGGTTTGATTGGATCTGACAAAGATTTCAAGCTTCCAGTGCCAGCTTTCATATAGTCAGGATTCGAAAAATTGGATCCCTACTGATCTACTCTACAGAAATCAAATAAATCGGATTAGTTTTAGAAGCCTTTAAACGTCTTTCATTTTCATCATATGCGGTTAAATTATTCGGGATTACTTTACTAATGCCCGACTGAATTTTAAGTAGTTTTGTATGATGATTGTCTGCGCCCATATCAAAGAGCATGCGATAAGAGCACTGTATCCATACGAAACAATAGACAATAGTCGACGTAATCGATCTGTTCCCAAAGACTTGTCCAAGCACTTCAAGAAATAAATCATAGAAAACTGAAGAGAAGAAAAAAAAATGAAATGAATGAGATCAATGCCAAGACAACGCAAATTATGTGAAAGTAATTTCCTAGATGAGAGCACATTGATAAAGAACAGAAAGGAAAGAACAAGAAAAAAAACTGTAAACGATCTTGCATAAAAAACTGTACCGTTAGCTAATAGCCTACCCTCTGACCATTGTCATTTTGTGATGTCATCAAAACTCAATCAATCTGCGGTTGAGAAAAGTTGAAACAGTTTTTTTTTCCTGATATCTGCTATGATTTATTTGTGACGGTTCAGTGGTTCCGTGGCTCAGCAGTGGTGCAGTGGCATTTGGCTTGTTGCACTTGAGTGCAACATGCAATGGCCATGTCCTGGCCGCAGGACATCAGCGGATCATTAATCATGCCCCTAGCGGAAGCTGATGCTGCTAATGATCATTTCGCATTTCGCAAGTAACGTTAGAGAGAGATGGAGAGTGAGCGAGGGAAATGGATTTGCTTTACATGAGCATAACCCACACGAAAACCACAGAATTTTTGCCGAGATCAGGCATTTATGTTCATTGAACTTGAGTTCACACTCTCGGACTGTTAACAATCGAGTTTGTTTCATTAATCACTCAATGTGTCTCATTAGAGTGAATATTTTTGGATTTTAATATTATGGAGCAATATGTGTTTGAGTTTTTATTTATAGATATTTTTAATTTTTATGCATAGAAAACGATGAAAAGTTTAACAGAACTTTGTACTATGACATTGTCAACAATTTCTATGCAATGAATGAGTTTTTCGAAACTTTAGTCAAGATGCTCCGCTCTATAGGGCCTTTGCCTTTGCCTTAGCTTTAGCCTTAGCTTTAGTTCTAGCCCTAGCTTCAAATCTAGTCTAAGACTTTGCCTTTGCCTTTGTCTTTGCCTCTGCCTTGCCTTTGCCTTTGCCTTTGTCTTTGCCTTTGCTTTTGCCTTTGCCTCAGCCGTTGCCTTTGCCTTGCCTTTGCCTTTGCATTTGCCTTTGCCTTTGCCTTTGCCTTTGTCTTTGTCTGTGTCTTTGCCTTTGTCTTTGCCTTTGCCTCAGCCGTCGCCTTTACCTTTGCCTTTGCCTTTGCCTTGCCTTTGCCTTTGCTTTTGCTTTTGCCTCAGCCGTTGCCTTTGCCTTTGCCTTTGTCTTTGCCTTTGCCTCAGCCGTCGCCTTTGCCTTTGCCTTTGCCTTTGCCTTTGCCTTTGCCTCAGCCGTTGCCTTTGTCTTTGCCTCTGCCTTTGCCTTTGCCTTTGCCTATGCCTTTGCATTTGCCTCAGACTTTTCCTTGCCTTTGCCTTTGCCTTTGCCTTTGCCTTGCCTTTGCCTTGCCTTTGCATTTGCCTCAGACTTTTCCTTGACTTTGCCTTTGCCTTTTCCTTTGCCTTTGCGTTTGCCTCAGCCTTTGCCTCAGCCTTTGCCTTTGCCTTTGCCTTTGCCTTTGCCTTTGCCTCAGCTTTTGCCTTTGCCTTTGCCTTTGCCTTTGCCTTTGCCTCAGCCTTTGCCTCAGCTTTTGCCTTTGCCTTTGGCTTTGCCTTTGCCTTTGCCTCAGCCTTTGCCTTTGCCTTTGCCTATGCCTTTGCCTTTGCCTTTACCTTACTCTCTTAGTTCATTAGCCTTGCCTTAGCCTCAGCTCTAGCTTTAGCCTTAGCCTTAGCCTTAGCTTTAGTTCTAGCCCTAGCTTCAAATCTAGTCTAAGCCTTTGCCTTTGCCTTTGCCTTTGCCTTTGCCTTTGCCTTTGCCTTGCCTTTGCCTTTGCCTTTGCCTTTGCCTTACTCTCTTAGTTCATTAGCCTTGCCTTAGACTAGCTTTAGCCTTAGCCTTAGCCTTAGCTTTAGTTCTAGCCCTAGCTTCAAATCTAGTCTAAGTTCATTAGCCTCTCTTAGTTCATTAGCCTTGCCTTAGCCTCAGCTCTAGCCTTAGCCTTAGCCTTAGCCTTAGCTTTAGATCTAGCCCTAGCTTCAAATCTAGTCTAAGCCTCTACCTTAAACTCAATCTCAAGCTCAGCTTTAGTCTCAATCTTATCCATGAGTTCACTTTTTTAAACATGAATTTTAATCATATAATTATATTCTCTCATAAATCTGCATCGCATTTTCCCAACGATTCTCTGCGTGGCTCAGCCACACCTTTTCTATTTTTCGTGCGACCTGTTTATGTAAATAGAGTTTGAAATTAAGAAAACTCTCAGTGAAGATCTATGGCCACGCCCCTCAATCACAAGCAGAGCTTGTTGTCAATTTTGAATTTAAATGGGACTCGACCCTGAAATGCACTAAAATAAAAGCCGCAGGGCAGGTTCCCAATTCCCTATTCTCAATTCTCAATTCTCGATTCCCAATTCCCGTTTTCCAATTTCCATATAGGTATTACCTTGTGCTTGTTTGTACTTTACTCTTTCGATCGACCGCCAACTGTGCGAGGGCACAATTATTAGCACTTAAGCGACACATTTGGTGCCTACAAGCAGCAACAGCTATGCGTATCCTTTAGCCACATCCTCTGGCAAGCGGGGACAACCCTTAAAGGCAGCCGGCACAAGTGTCGATGACACTTGGAGGGATTTTCGAGCTGCACAACCGCAGGATACCCGAGCCACAAAATATATATACTAAATGCCAATGCAACGTTGCATGTCATGCAGTATGTATGTGTGTGTGTGTGTATGTGTGTGTATGTGTGTGTGTGTGTGCTTGTCAGGTAAAGGGTTAAGACGCGCCTCCCTGGGGCACGTCCTGACAAACACTTAAGCCAAAGTTAAACGCTTCGAGTGTCGTATTTTTGTTTTTGTTTTTTATTTTTTATTTTTTGTATGTTTATAGCGACGTGCTCTGTTTCTTGTAATACACTTTCTTCAGGTTATTTTAGCTGAGTCATGCAACGTCAGCTAGAAAATTAATGTGGTATATTCAAGTATATGTATATATATGTATATGTAGTGCAGATCGCTCTAGATCAAATTGGTTTCTATGGGAATTTTGCAAGGGTAGTAAGCAAGTTTGGCAAGCCTTCAGAGGTAAAGTTGGAAAGAGTCATCATACATAGAAATAATCAACTATTAAAATTGCATCTTTTTTGAGAACTATATTATATATATATAAGAGTGTTAGAGGGATCTTAGCTTGAATGAATAGTAGAAGAAACTATGTTCTCAGTTTTATATAGAGCTGCCTCTCTTTCGTTCGTGTTGCCTTGAGCTTCAAGCTAAGGCGACTCAGTCGCTCTTAGTTCAACGTTCTCTTTGTTTCTATGGAAAGAGTTAACATTAAGTTAACATTCTGCGAGTTTCACTAGATTTTTGAGTTTGCTAAATTTTATAAAAAAAATGTATTCAAGTCACATATTATATAGAGAAATGAGTTAACTTTTATATAACATTTTTAAATAAATTTATTCGTCACCTATATGTGTATAGAATTTTTTATTTTTTAATTTCCTGTTCATTAGAAGTCGGAGTGTGATAAATTTTAGAACAACATTTTTAAAAATCATCTATATAAAAATATAATAAGTGACATGAAAAAAAAATTTTTTTTTTTAATTTATCACACTCCGGCGATATAAGTAAAATTTTAAATACAATTTTTAAATACATTTCATTAATTTAAATTTATTTTAATTTATATAGAGAAATGAGTTAACTTTTCAATAAGATTTTTAAATAAATTTATTCATCACCTATTATATATAGAATAATTTTAATTTCCTGTTTATTAGAAGTCGGAGTGTGATAAATTTTAGAACATTTTTTGAAATCATCTATATAAAAATATAAGTGACATGAAAAAAAATTTTTTTTTAATTTATCACACTCCGACGATGTAAGTAAAATTTTAAATACAATTTTTAAATAAATTTATTTAATTTAAATTTATTTTTATTTTCAGTTTTTAGCTCACAATTAAATGAAAATTCCTGTTCAGTAGTTCTAATGTGATAAATTTTAGAACATAATTTTTTTTAAAGTCCCTTATATATATATATAGATAAATGAGTAAAATTTTTAATAAATTTCTAAAAAATATTGATTTAATTTAAATTTATATTAAATTGCACTTTTCAGTTAACTTAAATAGTAGAGCATTTTCATATTCGTTTTACTTTTTTACTGCACATACATATATGGCTTCTATGGCCTGTGCTTGCACAGCAGTTGTCCTGGCAGTTGTGCTGCTGCAATTTCGCATTCAATTCGAAATCTAAATCAATAGCGAAACAAAAATGTTGTTCAAGAAAGTTTTGCTTTTAATTCGCTTAAATTGCCAGCAGGACATGCACCATTGTGTGTGTGTGTGTGTGTTTGCGAAATCCTTAAAGGATTGCCTCTGCCTACTCGGCGTGCCCCTTACAGCATCTCCTGCTGCTGCTGCTGCTGCTGCTGCTGCTCGATTGTTTTGGCCCTGGTCTGTTGTCACAGCTAAAGCGCTTTAATTTTGATTGCATTCGATTTGTTGTTGTTTTTGTTTTTATTCTCGGCCTCGTCCGCTGCTGTTTGCACAACTCTTTGACAAATTCGCAGCCTTGTTGTTCCGTGCCCGGGGCATCCTTTTTCTTTCCGTCTGCTCCGACAACGTCTTCGGCATCCTTTTGGCAATTTTATGCAGCGCAAGGATTAACTATTTAGGCATTTGTTTGCTCCCCTGTGTGACAGGCAAGTAGCCCAGATCTTGGGCTCGCTCTTTCAGTTCTGCTACGGTTTTCAGTTCAGTTCCCTCAATTCGCAGCTTGTTCGCGTGTTTTTTATTTTTCTGATTTTCTGTTTTTTTTTTTTTCGCCGCCTCTTGTTTGTGGGATTTCAATTTATTTGGTTTGCGTTTTGTGTGTGTGAACAGTTTGTGAGTTGTTTGTAACAGTTATTATGGGATTTTGGCTAGGCAAAGTGGGGATTGAATAGCGAAAGAGACAGAGAGAGCGAGTTGGGAAAAGAAAGAGTTACTTGAGTTATTAAGAAAATATTGAGCAGGAAAATCAATAAAATGTCTGACAATTCCATTAAATGTTTTTGATTTATAGTGAATTAAAAGTTCATTTTTTATCAATGGTTTTATTTATAGTTTATTTAGAATTGTATTGTAGTTATAGAAGAGATGTTATAGAAGAAGACAAAATCTAATTAATAAATATTTCAAATATATTCTTATATCATTTTATATTGCATAAATATTTAAAATATATTTTTATATCATTTTATATTGCATAAATATTTAATATATATTTTTATATAATTTTATATTGCATAAATATTTAAAATATATTTTTATATCATTTATATTTAAAATATATTTTTATATCATTTTATATTGCATAAATATTTAAGTAATATTTTTATATCATTTTATATTGAATAAATATTTAATAAATATTTTTATATCATTTTATATTGCATAATTATTTAAAGACATACCCAAATATATATATATTTACTTATTTTGTGGTCCTAAAATTAATGATCTGATATCGATAAATGTAACAATTGTGTTACATAAAAATATTTAATTATCTGTTTTTGCTAGAATAAAAATATATATAATAAATAACTCTCTCTAAATAACTATAGTACTGCAAATCTCTTTAAAATATAGCCGAAAACTTAAAAAAATTAAATTATAATATTTGAACTAAAATTTTAACTATAAAAAGTCCTAATGGCAATCGATAACTTATCGATATATAGCAAAAGCAATGAAATTATGAGCATATATTATAAAAATATTATTTATTAAACGGTTTTCGACTTAAAAGATAGAATTTTCTTAGAAGTTTGATATTGATTGATCATGCATATAAGTAATTATATAACAATTACTTATGTTTCTAAAAAATTAAATTTATATAGATATTGTCAATCTTAATCGATAACATATACATATAAATTACCGTTAATAATATCCATTTAAAGCTATATTTATAATTTTAACCGATTTTCTAGGACCTATCAAATTTATATATATATTTAATATAAAAAAAATCGTAATTATTATCTTAAATGCTTTATAGGAATCGATAACAGATTGATTTAAATTAAAATCTTTTTTATATATTTATAAATATGAATAAATAATTTTATTCATATTTTTAGTGTGTTCTACGTGTGTTCTATTTATTCAAAGCTTCAATTGTAAATGAAATGAAGATTACGGGTATTCCTTTCTTTTTTTATTGGCTGCCTAACAAATTTAGATAGTTACTGATAAATTCATTCCTAACTTTAATTTATATGCTATCGCTTTAAATGCCAGGACAGTAGTTCCGCCTCTCGTCTGTTTTAAGCCGCAACCTGATGGGTTTTTTCTAATTCCGGTTTGGCCTGTGGCTGGGCGTCGCTTGTTGCGACTGTTTGACATTGACAGAATGTCAGTTGCAGGATTTATCGGCTAACTGCCTACCTGATGTTCATTCATTGACTTTGCCAAAATGCCAATGCGAATGCGAATGCGAATGCTGGAAATTCCCTTGGCCATTTTTGCGGCCTGTTTGCGCCTGATCCTTTCAAGCATTCAAGCGATTTGCTATCACAAGTAATTAGTTAGCTGTCAGCGTTTTGGTTTGTGCCGCAAAAAGGATTTGCCATCTAACGTGTCACAATGAGGCCAACACCTGCGCAAACACATGGCTCGTTCACTCTCCCGCCTCTGGCAATCCATGATGGCAAAAGAAGAATCACATTTATTTTCTCTCTCTTTATTTTTTTTTTTGCTTCTTGGAAATATGTTGCAACCTACTTTGATGAAATGCTAACGTCGAAATGAGAAATTGCATGTGTTGTGTGCTGCTGCTGATGCTGCTGCTGATGTCTGTGTGTTTGCGCATCATTTCATGTATCCTGGCCAGCGCACAAAACTGGGCTAAGCATAAAAAGGATAACAGCAGCAGACAGTCAACAGCAGCAGCAGCAGCGACAGCTACCAAATGAGTTTTGCTCTACATTGATGAGCCTGCAGTCTCTCTCTGTGTGTGTGCTGAATGTCCTTTGTGTCCTGCATTGTGCATGAAAAGTGGGTCGGCGGTTTGTTGTCGCAAAAGCTGTCGCACTCCATTGAATGCAACTGACAATGACGACTCGACTAGCCTCATCTCATCTAGCCTCTGCTCTCTTCGCCCAGCCTCTCCATGCCTCAGCTCCTGTCACACTTTGACGGCAAACAAATTAGCTTAAATGAGTGGGTTTTCTCTTCGCTTTATCCCAAATATCTCTTGTCTGCTCTGTTCTTCTATTTCAACACACCCTCAACTCATGGGGCGCTGATTTACGAACTCTCTTTGACTCTATATCACAGCTGTTGGCAATCGTAGCGACGATTGATTGCCGTTGATCTGTGACGATTCTTCCTTCGGATAATTGATCTTGATATTGTCTGGGAACCGTGACAATTCGCAATTAAACTTTTTATTGAGCATAGCAAATGAGAAGGTCTGTGAGTGATGTGTGATCAAGGGGAAGGGGCAAGAAATACCGGGAAGATAGAAGAATAGAATAGATAGTGTAGATAAAGAGTGAAGAGCTAGTGATAGAAGGAACTATACTAAATCACTGTTTATAGTAACTCTCGGGTTGTGCGGGTTATGAGTAGTTGAAATTTATTTTGAGTATTTTTAGGAATGTAAATTCTGAAAAGTTAGGAGAGCTTTATCTTATTGTCTATTTATTTATCTACTTCGGCTGTGCCGTCTGCATCGCTCGTTTCCTTCGTCAGTCCCTCTCTTTCTGTCGCTTTGTCTGTCTCTCACTCTATCTCTCTCTTCCTGTATTTTAAAATATTTTTATATCGCAGTCTGTCATTCTTTATCTCTCTCTACTGTGCTATCCTCATGTCTGTCAGTATCTCACTCTCTCTCTCTCTCTCTCTCTCTCTCTGTCTGTCCTTTTGTCAATTACCCCCTCTCACTTTATCTTTGTCTCTCTATCACTCTCCCTTTCTCTCTTTCTTCTGCCGCTCAGTCTCTTTTTCATTCTATCCCGCTCTCACACTCTTTGTCCCTCTCTCTCTTAGTCCCCGGCTATCTCTCTCTCTATCTATCTCTCTATCTATCCATCTATCTCTATCTATCTCTATCTATCTATCTATATATCTCTCTCTCTCTCTCTCTCTCTCTCTCTGTATATATCTATTTATTTATATATATCTCTCTATATCTATCTCTCTCTATATCTATCTCTCACTATATCTATCTCTCTCTCTACATATCTATCTCTCTCTCTCTCTCTACATATCTATCTCTCTCTATCTATCTATCTATCTATCTCTCTCTATCTATCTATCTCTCTCTCCATCTATCTACCTATCTCTCTCTCTCTCTCTCTCTCTCTCTCTCTCTCTCTCTCTATCTCTCTATCTATCTATCTATCTCTCTCTTATATACATACAATACATAATTCGTTGTTTTATCTCTCGGAATCGCTCTTTTTGTTCGTTACATCAGTCTGTTTCGTTCCTCATCTTTCTCGTTCTTCCTCTCTCACTCTCTCTCCCACACTCAACTGCTTCATATATAATTACCTAAAAATATAGAAAATTCTCATTTGAATACAGATTTCATTTAAAATATTTACTTGCACGACTTGCATTTAAATGTTGCTTAAACTGTACCAAAGGCAGCTCTGCAATGGCATGCGTTGAGCATATTAAAAATAATTATTATTTCATACGATTATTTGCGAAATTGGTTCAATTATGCGGAATAGATGATGTCTAAATGGCATACAAAGAGGAAAACCTTTTACGAGCGCCTGCACGTGATTTGAGTTAATTTCCTTGAAGGAGCTGTATAATTGGCATATGCCGAGCAATTTGCTGCAGTTGCCAGCAAGGACAATGACCGACAGCAGCAGATCTGAATATACATATATATAGATATAGACTGTGTACATATGTATGAGTTAATGCAGAGGCATATGCACCTTTTTAGCCATGCAATTGCGGCGCACATGTCCTGGCCAAAAGTGTCGAATGGCCTCGTAGCCTGCTGCGGAATGCTTTGCGTGTCGAATGCCAGTTGAGCCTCTGCTTGCCGCTTGCCGCTTGCCTCTGGCCGCCCTCCCGCTGCGCGTGTTGCAATTGTTCGTGCACACGAGACACGGACACGGACACGCGTCATATTTTAATTATGACAGCCGGCCGAGCGGTCAGTAAGTCAGTCAGCCAGACAGAGTCAGAGATGGAGTGTGTGTGCGAGGGAGAGAGAGAGTGAGTCTGTTAGCAACCCCTTGGCGCTGTAATGTCCAATAGGCAGGAAACAGGATATGCCACACAGATGCAGCAGCAGTAGCAGCCCCGGAACTCTCACCTTTGTTGACAGATTAGTGACGATCGCAGCGCAACATCAACTTGACATATTTATTTGACACTTTGATTGTTCTAAGCTTGTCATAATTTTTTTTTTTTTTTTTTTTTTTTTGATACGCCACAGGACACACAGGCTAAAGCCCTTGGCCATATAGCTCAGGCACGTAGCATTTAGATTTTTTGTAAGTTTTTATTTGATATACTTTTTCGTAAGTTTTTTTTTTTTGTTCTGTAATTTTGTGTTGCATAATTGAAAGAAGGTATGAAGGTCATGCTTATGATAGGGATTAGTAAACACATATATTAAATATACATTGATATACATATATTAGTAAACATAAATATATATTAGTATATATTAAACATATTATAAATAGCAAATGCAAACTTAAATGCAAAGTTTAAAAACTTCTCCTCGATACATTTATCAGTGGATTGATCTACAGATTACTTTTATAAAAGCAGAAAACAATAAATTATTGCAGCAAATAATATTTATTAATTAATATTAATATTTTAAAAAAATATTGTCAAAAAAGTAAAAAAGTAACGAAATAATTCTTTAAATAAAATATACTCTGTATATTTATGCAATGATATAGTACTAGTTATACATTGATAGGGATTTACAGTGATAGGCATAGGTTTAGGAAAGTAATATAATATTTATAATATATATAATAAATTTAGCCCCTGCTCTCAATTAAATCAGTATGTCTGCTAGGTCAAGCAGTGCCTGCATAAATCTCGCTGAGTCTTGCTTTTTGCTCTCCCTCTCTCCCCTCGCTCTAAATAATTCCTATTCATATTGCACTCACTTCATATACACATTCAATTGCCGCTACAATTATGCCTAGGATATCAGCTAGTCTAGCAGAGTTGGCTACCCTGCATATTTTGCATAGCTCTTTTGTCTGTGCGGCTCGCGCATTAAACAAACTCGAACTAATGAGTGCACTTTTCTTCCATTTACTGGAACAGCTTTGCCAATTATGCGGGCCTTGCAAAAAAAAAAAAAAAAAAAACGAAAAAATAGGGAAAAAATTAATATAATATAAAAGTCAAGGTGCAGCAGAAATAGCGCGGCACTTGACGCACGAGCCGTTGCAGCAGCAGGGCGTGGCAGGCGACGCGACGGCAGAGGCGGGGGCTGCGGGTTGACTGAATGCACATGCTCAAGCAGCGGGCAGTCTCATTTTGTGTGTGTGTCGCGTGTTCACTTTAATTTCATTAGACTGCATTGCTGCTCATTACAGCTCGCATTTTAATGAACCCCCCTCTTACATATTGCATATCCTGTGGCAGGATTTTTGCGCGCTGTAAGCGACGCGCAGGCGCGGACAGTTTAAATGGACTTGCGCTTTAAGGGTTGCTGCAGTGCCATAGCTACCCCCACCACTCGCTGTTCGCCGCTTGACCAACGGTCAAAAAATCCTTGTTTTCTGTTTTCCTCATTTTTTTATCGCTGTTGCAGTCGACTTTTTAAGCTTTCAGCTTGTAATATTTGTAATAGGGTCCATGGGGTAGCATTTGCCACCCCTGTTTGATTGATTGATCTCAGAGACTGACCGTTGAGTGGCAGCAGCGAGGACAGCGGCGGCTGCTCTTAATGGTCATCAGGCCTAATGTCATTTGTCAATCTGTTCATTACACTCGGCCAAATATAGATATATCGTAGAAGCTATTTGCTCTAAATGGAGTACCAAGCAAATGCTGCACTCGAAAATAGAGAGTGTTTTTCGACTGATATTTGGTATCATTAGAGTTAATTATGTTGAGGCCTAGTTTGGAATGGGACAGAGGTATAGAATCAATTATGATTTTCTATGTTTATGTAGTAGATTTTAAAATACTTAAATAAATATATTGGAACCGTGACAATATACAAATATTTTGACTACAAATTTAAGGTCAATAGCTTTGAAAAAAAAATTCTGAGCTGTACTTAAAAAATAAAAAAAAATAAAAAATAAAATAAAAGAAAAAAAATAAAAGAAAATAAAAATAGATAAATAAAAATATATATATTTACATTTTAAAAAAAAAGTCTGAGCTGTGCTTAAAAAAATAAAAAAATAAAAATAGATAAATAAAAAAATATATATTTACATAAAAGTAAATAAAAAATATATGTATATATATTTACATACAAATAAATTAATTCAAAAATAAATAAAAGTACAAAAATATAAATACTTCAAGTCAAATTAATTTTAAGCCTTGCCGAAATTGTATTTATTTATATTACTTAGCATTAAAATTAAAAACTTATATTATTTCATTTTAAGCTTTACCGAAATTTAAATATTTTGTATATTTATCAAATGATTTTTTAAGATTATTAAAATCAAAAACTTATATTCTATCATTTTAAGCTTTATCGAAATTTCAATATTTTTTATATTAATCAAATGATTTTTTATTACTCAAATATTTTTATTTTTTCTCAAATATTTTTTTCCTTAAATTCCTTATTTTTTTTATTTTATTTTTTTCCTTATTTATTATTATTTTTGTTCCCTTAAAGAGAGCTCTCTAAAATCCATTTGCATCCCAGCTCAGCATATAAACCTATTCCTAACTCGGTTTCCACATTCAAAAGGCATATTCTATTTCGATCTACTGTCTTTTATTCCTAAACTATCCCAGTTTAATCCATTGCTATCCCATTAGCATAAGCGCATACAAGTCCATTATGATACTTAAGCATAAGCCATTGTGCATACATGATGTAATAACCATGCCTATCAAAAATGCTGACACACTTACACACACACACATACGCTCATATATGGGTATATATGTGGTACAGTTATAATACACTTCGCCCCCGACAGCATATCGCTCACTTCTGCCAAGCGAAGCATCAATTAGTTTGCATAACGCATGTTTTTACTTTCCCATTTGACTACAGTTGACTACACCATGGACTCTATGGGTCTATCTCCCTCTTTCTCTCTCTTGTTGGGTCTGCGGTCAGCGGCAGCTGTAATAACCAAAACATGAGCTAACCCATGATATCTAACAACTTTTTTCATCACTTTCACGTACACACACATAAACACACATGAGCAACTCTTGTTGAGGCGCTGCTTTAATCCCAGCAGCTGCTGCTGCTCTTGCTATTGCTCTCGCTGTTCCCATTTACAAGCAGCCAAAAAAGCATGTAAGTGCGCTGTAATTGAGTAGGTAAGCCTGCTAGATACCCTGTAAACTGAGTTGAGTTGTTATAGTATGCATAGGCATGATTTTTTCTATATAATATAGAAATTTTAATAAAAATAATTTAAATTCTTGCTTATTTTGGAATTACAATTTGATTAAAATTCAATTTGAAGAGTGCAAAAAGCCATCATAAATATTAAAAGTATGTAACTTACTTATAAGATAAGAAAGGTTGGAAGGATTACCAAGAAGAAAAATTTTAACTGGTAATTAAAAAATTTGTAAAATTGAAATTTAAAAAATAAATAAATAAAATAAAAATATATTATATAAAATTAAATTAAATTGAAAATGGAAAAATATTAAATAAAATAAAACAAAGTGGAAAAAATACATAGAAATAATATTAAAACTGTGGAATGTAAAAATTAAATATAAAAAAATGAACATAAAAATATCATAATAAAAAAATAAATGAATAAGAAAATTTAAGAAACAAATGAAAAATAAAAAATTAAGAAAGTAAAATAATATAAAATAAAGCTAAAATAATATAAAATAAAACTAAAATTATATAAATATAAAATAAAAAAGTAAAAATATAAAATTAAAAAAAAATAAATAAATAAAACTAAAAAAAAAAAAATAAATAAAACTAAAAAAAAATAAAAATAAATAAAACTAAAAAATAAATAAATAAATAAAAATAAAATAAAATTTTAAAAATAAAAAAGTAAAAATATAAAATTAAAAAAAAATATAAAAAAGTAAAAATATAAAATTTAAAAAAATAATAATACAATTTTAATAAAAACAAAAAAAAAATATGTAAAATATAACAAAATATTGAAAAACTTTATTATTAAAAGAACTATTTATGCAACATTTTATTAGAAAAAAAAAAATATTTTTTCTAAATCTAAAAGTAAATTTGATATGCCAATTTAATTAATAATCAACACGAATTTCATAAATATTTACAATAGATAATTCCATAATTTATGCATATTAAAATAAGCCAACTTTCTCCTATTACTCAATTCCACAAAACCACCCCACTCACATTGATGCACAGAGTATTTGACAAGCCCACGTGTAAGCATCCTCCATTCAGGTCCAAGCGCAGCCAGCCCAACCCAAACTTTTTGAAGTAGGTGCTGTCTATGGAAATTTGGAAAAGTGGAAAATGCAAAAGTGGAACTGGACGCTGGGATGCTGTTTTGATGTTTATAGTCGGCCGATAAATGGCTTTGTTTTTTTTTTTTTCTTTATCTAAAATTTCATAACATCTAGATATGAGCTTTGTATTATAATCAAATGTTGGGCTGCAGACTTTGGTCCACATTGATCCCAGCCGCAGGCGCAGCAGCGGAACGCGCGCTGCATTCCTAATGTGATGTGTGTGAGGCAGATAACAGTTGGACAACCCCTTTTGACAGCTCTAATTCTAAAGCCTGGCTGCCACCCTAGCTACCCCATCTCACTCTCTCTCTCTCTCTCACATTCACTCTGCCCACTAATGAGCACACTTGAGCGATTCGAGCGCCTGCTGCAGTCAGTGGCATATTATTTGTGTGTGTTTTATTTTATTTTTTTTTTCATACACCTAAATGAACGCTAATGAAGTGAGCGACGTTCTGCTGCAGGACATGACATTGTGCATCCATCAAGCAAATCAAAAACTCAACGACAATTGTTAAAGAGTTTGCCTAGACGAAGTTTGGATGCGCTTGCGATTGCATGTTTGAGTGGGTTGAGGCGTTGAGAGAGAAGAATGTTTGAGACAATCAAATTAATGCATTCAAAATGCTTACAAAAATTATGTGAAATATTTAAATATATTGAATTAAATATATTAAAATATATACATTAATTGCACTAATAATACATATATTTAAAAATAGAAAAATATAGTTATTAATATTGTAAAACACTAAAAATAAATAAATAAAAGCACAATCATTGAAAAAAAAAAAATAAAAATATATTTAACAAAATATATTAAATAAAAATTTTAAAATATATACATTATTTGCATTAATAATAATATATTTTAAAAATAGAAAAATAAAGTAATTAATATTGTAAACACTAAAAAAAACAAAAAAAAAAAAAATAAAAATGAAAGTACAATTATTGAAAATTGCTTACAAAATTATATAAAAAATTAAAACATATTTCACACAATATATTAAATAAAAATTTTAAAATATATACATTATTTGCACTAATAATACAACATTTTTAAATAAACAAAAATAAATTAATTTACATTGTAAACACTCAGAAAAGAGCACAATATTTGAGTTCCAAATTTAAAAAAAAAATTATGTGAAATAGCTAAATATATTTAATGAAATATATATATTTTTTTAATACTTAAAAAATATAAAAATAAAGTATTTTCTATTGTAAGTACTCAGAAAAGAGCAGAAACTCTCTCACTTTTATATTGATGCACATCTTCCCTTCTCCAATCACTACATACCACATATACAAGTTTATATGCTCTTGCCTATACCCTAGCTAAGCTAAATACGCGCGCGGGGGTTGTCCATCAATGGGTTAATGCAGTGGGCAACCCGTTTTGTCGGGGCTGGCTTATCTGAGTGACAGGCAGCTATTGTCCTGCAGCAGGAACTGTCCTGAATATGGAAGAGAACAGAAGCTTCCCATTTTTTTTTTATTTGCCTGCCGTATAAATTTGATTGTTTAATTGTCCTTTTTTTTTCATTGCTGGTAGCATTTCAATTTCAATTATTTTAATTATGCCTTTTTTGTGTGTGTGTGCGTTTTTCTGGGGGTGGATCAAAATTTTGCTGGCTCAAATATAATTATTTAATTTCTGGCGATTTGTCTTTGAAATGTAAACCGAAAACCATAATTAGAATGCGCACAGGACACGCGTCACATGTTCGTTAGAGAATTTGCCTTTCTCTCATTCCCCATCTCTCTCTCACTCTCTCTTTCTGTTCTTTTCTTATCGCTGGGGTAGCTGCGGCCGGCTATCAAATGCGTTAGTCTTGCGTAAAATCCTTGAGCTGGCCACAAGATTAATGTCGTCCATATCCGCACATCTAGCTCTAACTTGACATTGAAATATGCCGCCAGGCTGAGCTGAGTTACCTCAGGTACGATCCATTGATTGATTTTTAGTCAGAAAGAAAATAAATTAAAAGAGAACAAAAATTGAAATATTCATTTCATTTGAAGCAAATTTTGCAATTTGTTTGCAATTTTCGTTTGTTGATTTAGGTCTGGAATTTGTACGTGTCATTAATTAAAGAATCTTTAGAGAGGCGATTGATGTGCTCTATTAATATTACGAAATTTTCCCGCTAAAAGTTTTTGCTCACTTCTTGCCCTCGTCTTATTCATTTGAAATGAGTTGATTTTTTACCTTTCTCTTCTTGCTTTTTTTTTTGCAGGTAAGCATGATTGCATCGACTGTTTACTCAGACACAAGTTGTGCTCATCAAGTGACTCAGTATGTATACTATATAGTTATATTTATATATATGTTTGCTATATAATTTGTACATTTAATTAATGCATAGCTTAATTGCTGATATCACTGTCAAGCGAAATGACTCAAGAGTGAACGCATAAGATTTGTCAGCTTCAGCCATATGAATATTAGCCAAGTTTAGTGCATATTAATTATAAGCATATATTTTGTAATTTATGCATTGCTTATGAATGATTGAGGTAACTACAGATTGGATTTATTGGAATGTGACTTATACAAATTCGAAACTTAGAAGCTGTATTAAATATTGAGAAGCATAGGATAAGCCTAAATGGTATATATTTTCTGTTGAGAAAATTCTGATGCAAATCTTATTCAAATTATTATTATTATTATTATTTTTTTCTAATATTATTAATATTATTATTATTATTATTATTATTATTATTATTATTATTATTAAATATTGAAGAGCTTAGGATAAGCCTCATCAATATTTTTTGTTGAGAAAATTCTGATGTAAATCGTATTCAAGTTATTATTATTACTATTATTATTATTTTTATTATCATTATTATTATTATTATTATTATTATTATTATTATTATTATTATTTTTATTATTTTTATCATTAATATATTTTCATTATTATTATTATTTTTATTATCTGTTGCAAAACAATTTAATCTACATACAAATCTGTGGCTTCATCTTGCTCTTTATAATGTTATACTTATGTATCTACATACTCTTAATACTGAAAGCCCAAGCTCTATGTAGGTAAACCCTTAGCTCCCACTGACAGCTGACCCTGCTGAGTGACCCCTATGAGTGCTTTAAATGAGCATAGTTAGTTGTAGGCATGCAAGACTCCAAGCAAAGCGAACTAAGTCAAAGCTAATGTGCTATATATGAAAGTCTGCCTCAGTTCTTAAGCTGCCTCTGTAAATCTCTTCGTTCTTTATGTATTTATAAGCTGCTTCAACTGTTTCATATTGAAGTCTACTCACTTATTTTTTCATAAGCTGCCTTTAAAGTCTACGCACATAGCTCATTTGCTACTTATGGAAATCTTTTCTCTCCAAAGTTCTCAAGTCAAGCTTCAAAAATCTTCTCTCTTTTCAATTTCATTTCTCTTCATGGCTCTCTTACCAAGTTTCACTCATTTTATGCGTCTTTTCCCAGGTTTTACTTCCCTTCACGTCTCTCTTCCCAAGTTTGTTAGACATTCAGCAGCTTTTAAGATTTTGCTTTAGTCGCAATTTATTCCATCAGTCATACTCTTTGGCAATTTGTTTGCTATAGGAATCGTCTCGTCTCACTCTTTATTCAACTTAACTTCATTGCCCTCTTCATAAGCTGCATCTAATTTAAAGAAAATATTTATTTCATATGCCTTTATGACTCACTCTTTATGCCTTCTGTCTCTAGACCCTTAAGTCAAAGTTTAATCACTTCACTTGTTGGCTCTCTTCTTCTCTTTCTCTCTCTTTTCTCTCTTTTCTAAATGAGCTCTACAGTCTTATGTAATAGGTCATTCGCTATATATTAATGTCTATAGTTATCGCTCTTTTCAACTTCAAATCTCCAATGTTATTTTGCTACATATAAATTTTCTCTCACTCTATCTCTTTCTCTCTCTCTCTCTTTTCACTTCAGTCCTTTTTTAAAAATTATCTTCAATTCCAACAGCTTTCTGGCCTTTGCTCTAGTCACACCTTTGTACATCAGTTAAACTTTTTGGCAATATAACTTTTTTCTCTTTTCTCTTGTTTTTTTGCTCACTCTTCCATTAATTTCTGATTCGGCACAGCAAATTGAACATGCCATAAACTTGCACTTACATAAATTCCAAACGAAATGATCTGGCTGGTTTTTTTTTTGTTTTTATTTTTGACGGGCGCATCAAATGCTCTGGGAACATTGCGCTAGGCGTTGCTCTTAATCTTCACGTAATGCGATCATAAAACCGTCACACGAGTAGGCACAAGAGCGCAAAAAAGAAAGAAAAAGAAAAAACTAAAGCAAATTCGCAACAAAATGTTAAAATGTCAAAATGATTTTCATTTGACAATATTACATTTTGCACGCCATTTAGGCAAAAAATATTGAAAAGAAAAACCCCAATAAATTGAGAAGATTTGCAGTTACACCCCGTTCAAGAAATTCTCGTACATTTTTATTTTATGTGCCTTTTTTTCGCCGAATAGAAAAAGAAGATGAATACGATGGAAAAAAAGATAAATTGTTACCTTCAGCTAGTTATTTCTAATTTGAACTCTGACCTTGCGTGCTAAAGAAAAATTACTCGAGCGTGCGCCGACACAGACGAAACGGGACAACTATACCATATCATCCCTAAAAAACACATACATATATATTTGAAATATTAATTACAAGTTAGACGCTGCCGAAATTTGTTGAGTGAAAGGTGAAAGCCGTGGGGTGGCCAGAGCGCGACGTATGTGAATGAGAGCAATGTTCTGCATCCAGAACATATAACAAATTTACACTGTATCGTTTATATATATATCATAACAAACTTAAACTTTATTGAATATATATAAAATACACCAATGTTTTGTCTATTTAATGTTTTGCGTTTAATTTTATATCTTGAACTGCCGCTCTTCGGCTCATTTTCAAGACTAAAGTATCGACGTATCGAAGCTGGAAACCCAGGGCTGCGATCCCTCGATAGCTAACAGGGCTGCAAAACAACAATTGGGTTTGGAATGATCTAGTTCACAACATCCCGCCCACCGTAAAACTACGTGGGAGTTTTACCAATAACATCAAGAATAGCTAATTTAGATACGGGACGCTTTAAGATACCAGTTGCTGTTTTCACCTCCGCTATACGTATGACTCCATCCTTTGCTGAAAAGGTGTTGGTTACGATTCCTTTCTTAAAACTGCCTCTCAGCTGATTGTCTTCACATATTAACACAACGTCCCCTATTTGTATAGGGTTTCTCTTCATGTTCCACTTCGTGCGTCTTGTCAGAGTTGGCAAATACTCTCTAATCCACTGCTTCCAAAATTTGTTTTTCAGTTCTTGGGAAATCCGATATTGTTTTCGATGTGGTCTGCTGTTAATGATATTTTCTGCTTCAATAAGTAAGCTTCTCAAAGTTTCAACATGTGGTGCCTGCTCCTTTAAAGTCACCGCCAATACTCGTTTGGTTGATTGAACTAAACGTTCCCAACAGCCACCAGAGCTTGGATTTGCTGGACAATTAAACTCCCATTGAATGCCTTTATTGGCCAATTCTGACTGGATATTTTCAAAGTCGAATATGTCTTTAACATTTCGTATCTCATTATCAGCCCCCACAAAGTTGGTTCCCATATCTGACCGAATGCGTACGGGAATGCCTCGCCTATTTACGAAGTTTCGTATACATAATATACATGCATCTGTAGACAGATTTTCGGCTAACTCCAAGTGAACCGCTCTTACTGTCAAACATGTGAACAACGCGACCCATCTTTTTTCCCGATGCCGTCCCACAGTTACCATCACTGGTCCAAAGTAATCCAGTCCCGTATATGAAAACGGTCGCATGTAAGGTGTCACACGATCTATTGGTAGCTGCCCCATATACGGCGATATCGGCTTTGCATTTCTATTTTTACAGTATTGACAGTTCTTCTTAGCTTGTCTGACTGCACTACGTAAGCATGGGATCCAAAATTTTTGTCTAACTTCTGCAATAATCAATTCATTATTTTGATGATGAAAACGTTTGTGATATTGTTGTATAATTAATTTTGTAATCAAATTATCTTTTGGTAAAATTATGGGTTCTCGTGTACTTTTCGAAACTGCTGTAGCGTACCCAATTCTTCCGTGTACAATTATAAGTCCCTGATCATTAAGTGTGGGAGTTAATGAGTGTATATCGCTTTTCTTTGATACTGTTCCATGCTTCTGTAAGTCGTCTATTTCCTGGGTGAAATTCTGTTGTTGTGCCATTTTGCACAATATGACCTCTGCTTTCTGTAGTTCGATTGATGACAGTTCCTTTGTTGAGTTTTTTACTTTATGTTTACGTAGTTGATTTATGAATCTTACTATCCAACCTACAGTACGTTTCAAACGCATATAGTTTGAGAAACGCTGTATATCGATCACAGGAGTTATCGATATCGTTAATATATGCTTACGAAGTTCTATTGCTTCCTCGTTTGTATAATCTGTTTTCTGCGCTGGCCAAAGTGATTCATCTTGTTGTAGAAATGTGGGACCTGATGTCCACAGCCCATTCGGCACGTAGTTCAAAGTTTTGTGTGCCCTCGTAGCAATATCAGCAACATTCATGTTGGTTGGAACCCACCGCCAGCTGTCTTTATCAGTAGTTTCCAGGATTTCGCCTATTCGATGAGCCACGAATGGTTTATACTGTCGTTGATCAGAGTTAATCCATGACAAAACCGTCTCAGAGTCTGTCCACAATACTGATCGTCGTATGCTAATGTCGTGACACTCCATAATTGAGCTTCTGAGTCTCGTTCCTAGTACTGCAGCTTGTAATTCGAGTCTAGGTATCGATAAGTGTTTTAAAGGAGCACATCTCGATTTTCCTGCAACAAATATGACATTAATGTGATTCTTTACCATTATTCTCCAATAAGCAACTGCAGCAAATGCCTGCTCACTTGCATCTACAAATATATGTAACTCCACATTAATTCCTTTAGTTAGAAAATAAGGCGAATAGCATCTTTCTATTTTAAAATCTTTTACTTTTTCGATTTGCAGCATCCATTGCTTAAATCGAATAAATAACTCTTCAGGCAATAAATCATTCCAATCTATTCCAACTCGCCACACTGCTTGCATCAAGTTTTTTCCATATATTGTTAGATCTGCTAACATTCCAAACGGATCATATACTGACATTACTAGACTGAGCAACTGTCGTTTAGATGGGCACTTAATCCCTCTAACGATGTCTTTATCGACCTTGTTCAGCTTCAAGTCGAATACAAATTTGTTCTTTGCGCTGTCCCAATGCATGCCCAAAATTTTATCGATGACTTCAGCGTCCATGTTAACAGTTTGTCTTTTCGACCAGTCGGTATCCTTGTTTAGCTTTGCTTGTACTTCCGTTGAATTTGACACAAAGCCCCTCAGTTCGAAATGCGCCAATTTGTGCACTCGACATACCTCTTTACTTATCTCATGTGCTTGCTCTTTAGATTGGAAGCTAGCCACATAATCGTCCACGTAGTGTTTGAAGTGTATTGCATCGATCACTTCATTTCTGTATTTTACAGCATGATACGCATTTAAGTTTTTTACGTATTGTGCACAGCACGGTGAGCAAGAAGCTCCGAATATCATAACCTTCATTTTATAGGTTTCAACGTCACCATTCGAGCTAGGCCTCCATAAAAATCTCAATGAATCCTGATCTTCCTCTCGTACCGATACCTGAAGAAACATTTCTTTTATGTCAGCGCATACTCCAATCTTACCCTGTCGAAATTTAAATAAAATCTTCGTCAATGGCGGGTTTTCATCCGGTCCTTTTAACAGTTTGGAATTCAATGACACTCCATTAACCATTGCAGCAGCATCAAATACAAGTCTTATCTTGTTTGGTTTATTTACATTGCTTACAGCGAAATGTGGTAGGTACCATGTTCTTGTACCAACCTTTTTTGCATCTTCGATTGACATTTTTACCGCATACCCCTTTTTGACAAATTCCATAAGTGCGGCATCATACTCCGCGAATTTCCCGTTACGCTCCAATTTGTATTCTACTGCTTTTAACCTTTTTAATGCTGCGTTATAGCTATCCGGAAAATGTACATCATCTTCAGACCATATAAGTCCAGTTTCGTAAGCTCCTTCAATCTGCTTTGTAGTTTCCATCAATATTTTTCGAGCACGCTGATCATATACAGATTCCAAGGGCTTTCCGATGGGTTTTACTCCAAAATTTTCTGTTGAAAAATAGTCAGACATAAGTTTATGCAATTCTGACTCCTCCGTATTTTCATTAACATGTGTATGAAATACGACTGACATCAATGGAGACGAGACTTGTTTCTGTGATCCCAGTGACCCATATACAAGCCATCCTAATTTCGTTTTTGCTGCTAATAAGTTACTATCCAAATTGATGCTTCTCAATGTAGATCCCAGATGACAATTATTTATGCCAATTAACATTGTAGGATCTGCATTCATATATCCGTCCAATGGGATATTTCTTAGTTGTCTGTATTTATTTTTTAATTCTTGTAGATCTACCGTCTGTAGTGGTAGTTTCAAGTCTGGAACTGTGTTTGCTTTAAGACTCATCCATTTTCCATTCCCACCTGGGTTTCTTACTCTCAAGTTACAGCTCATTGTCTTTACATTAGACGCATGACTACCAATCCAGTTGAGCGTAAGATCAGACATTTTTTGATTCACGCCTAACTGACACGCTAGCTTCTCATTTACGAGTGATGCTGAAGATCCCTCGTCTATAAACGCATATGTCTTCGTTATCAAATTATTTGGACCAATGACCTCAACTGGCAAAACCTTAAATAACAATCTTGAGACTCCATTGTCAAGCTTATTTATGGCTGCCTCTGCCGTGTTATTTTTTGAAGTCCCATTCTGCATGTCATAATGCAGTGACTTATGGTGTAGTTTTGTACAACCATCCTGACCACAACTATGTTTCTTTTTGCATGTCGTCCAACTGTGTCCTCTGTTCAAACATCCGAAGCAAACTCTCAATCGTTTCACCATTGTCCACCTCTCCTTCGTGCTTGCTTTCTCAAACTTGTCGCATTTTGGTAGCGTGTGATCTCCCTCACACTGATAGCACTTTATCGGAAAATTGACATGTCTCTCTGACTGTTCAGTAGTTTGATATACTCTCTGAGTATTGTTTCGACCATTCCTAGACTGTGGCCTTTGACTACTTGTCATTGTTGCTGCTCGCGCTACCGTTCTTGCCACGATACTGAGCCAATTAGTGAAGTGTCTCAGGTCTGCATATGGACGAATACCTGCTGCGTAATCTACCCACTGGATCCGCTTCGTCATTGGCAACTTCTCAACGAGTTGTTCCAAAAGTACTGGATTGTGCAAATGCTGGATTGCATTCGCCGATTGTAGAAATACTACCAAATTCTCAACTTTAGACGAAAAAGGTACTAATTGCTCCAAATTATTCTCGTTGACCGGACGAATCTCACCAATCACCTCTAATTGGCTTTTTATGAGTAACTCTGGTCGCCCATACGTAAATTGGAGACGCTCTATAATGCGTTCCACATTTATTGGATTAATCAGAAGTCCTTTTACTTCTTCTTTGGCCGATCCCTTCAAGCTCTTCTGCAATCTGAGCAAGTTTTCCAAATTAGAGTATCCATACGCTGCAGAAGATTCCCTAAACATTGTAACAAATACGGGCCAATCTTCAGCATTTCCTCTAAACTCTGGCAAATCAATTAACTTATACAGTGGTGAACCATGTGACATACTCATAGGTGTTCTATTCTGTTCATTTCTATTATATATTCTACGGCCCTGTGCAGCCAAATCTATCTGATCGCAACCCTGGAATCCCTCATGCCCCGATACGTTACCATACATGCCGACTGCAACAAACGATTCATCTGTATTGGGGACTCCACTTCTAGTACCAACGCCATAGGTTCCATAAGTAGTTGGACCATTTCCATGCGAGACGCCATACACGCCTCCTTGATTGGGTATACCGAAGCTCACGTTGCCACCAGTTGGCGCCGCTTGCTGCCCTGTTTCAATTCCAGATTCTCTTCTTAGCATATCCTGGTTGTCACATAAGTCACCCTGTGTGACTCTTTGACCATCCAATTTGGTCACAAGTGCTGCTTCATGTGAGACGCCATACACGCCTCCAGTATACGCATCCTTCTTGCCATTGCTTTTGCCACGATCGTCATTTGTGCTGAGTCCAAGGGTATTGCCAGAACCAATGCCTTCGTTTGCTGATACCACCTCATGTGTGTCCAGTTTCGGTGTAGGCGTGACGTTTACATTTGATGCGGTCTCTAAGCCACCAGCATCCATTATAGCAATCATTGGGCCGCCCTTTGCTGCTCCAACTAGTCCATCGCCTTCACAAACTGTCGCCTGCGAAGCTTGTAGTTCCTCTATGCTCTTCTTCATGTTATTTATCTGTTCAGCTTGACTATGCTGCATCGTAGACACTTGCGTAGTTAATTGCTTTATTTGTTCCAATAAGATTCCAATCAAATCGTTATTATCATTATCTTTTTCTTTATTAATAACCATATCATTATTATTCGAATCCATTTCCGAAAATTCATTTAACTTTTCATTTGTTTTCTTATTTTCTTTCTTCTGTTTCTTCGCACTTCTTAAAACTGACATCTTGATTTGTTATATATGTACATGCATATACACTCGAAGCGTAGAAATACCAATGCAGACATTCATGTACGTATGTATGTATCACTGCATTGCGCCGAATTTCACAATTCCATGTAATTGCGATTCACATGCATATAAGACGGTTGCTAAGCCAATACAGACACACATGTACATATATATGTGTGTATCACTGCATTGCGCCGAATTTCACAATTCCATGTAATTGCGATCAACATATCCAAAGAGCGCCAATATCATGATAAAATTAAAACTGTTCTGCATCCAGAACATATAACAAATTTACACTGTATCGTTTATATATATATCATAACAAACTTAAACTTTATTGAATATATATAAAATACACCAATGTTTTGTCTATTTAATGTTTTGCGTTTAATTTTATATCTTGAACTGCCGCTCTTCGGCTCATTTTCAAGACTAAAGTATCGACGTATCGAAGCTGGAAACCCAGGGCTGCGATCCCTCGATAGCTAACAGGGCTGCAAAACAACAATTGGGTTTGGAATGATCTAGTTCACAACAAGCAACTTAACATAGTTGCTGAGCGAGCTGATAGCGTTTAGTATAAGACAGCGCAGAGAGTTAAACTAGAGTTGAGTGCATAACTCACTCTGCTTTAGTATATGACTCAGCTGTAGATGTAGTAGTAGTAGTAGTTGATGAACAGAGCTCTTCTAAAATACAAAAGTGCTTTGAATCGTCTTCCATATAAGTATGTCTGTATCGCTGCTTCTACACGAACTCTCCCACGGCAGCAACATACATACAACAGTCACTGTATTGGCTCTCTGTGACTCTGACTAGATTTTCTCACTTGATGCTTGTTCTTGTTCTGTTCTTTGAAACTGTAGAGGCACATATAAAGACAATGTTATTGTGATTAAAGAGTCACAGATGACATCGAACAGAGAGCTCAGCAAGATCATAAAAAATAATTCTGTAAAGTGTTTCGAGTACTGAAAAAATTTTGGCACATGTAATAATTATAAATAAATGTTAAGAATTATTTTAAAGGTCATTAATTAGATATTCATCAAATAAAAAATAAATAAATAAATATTCTTTAAATAAATCGAGCTAATATATTTACTAGATTAAACAAATGCTGATATTTATGTTTGGAAATATTTTTCTCTTATGCATTACATTAATTTTTCAATTGCTAAGACTTTCATAAGTCTTCAGTGTAGCTGTATTAAATACCTATTAATTAATTATTATTACTATTAATTCATCGAGTTTCTCCACTTGTATAACTTAAAGGAGTAAGGAACTTAAAGTTTTGACAACAGATTATATTATTACTATAAATTCAATGAATTTCTCCATTTATAAATAGCAACAGTTTATATTCATTCATTCATTTATATTCATTCATATTCATTCTTCATTTATAAACCTTAATGGAGTAAGGAACTTAAACTTCTAACAAAATACTTTTATAACTTATAAACAATATAATTTTACTTAACTTTCAACTGATTAAACTTATTTGACATATGCTTTTGGATTCCATGTCTCACGTATGCCAAAATTCAAGTCAATTTGAACTTTTCGAATACCTAAACTCATATTACAAAGATTTTTGTTTGAACTGTTTCAATCTCAGCTTACCGTTTATGAGCTCAGCAAACATAGAATTTATTTAAGCAAAGCAAAATATGCTAGCAAAGAGAGGTGAAATTTTATAGAATGAGTTATTAAAATGGCATTAATTATATCTAAATAGATGACATTTTGAGCACTTGAAGGTAAATAGATATATAGCATTAGCTATAATTATATTAAATATAAATATATGTTTTTATTTATGTTTTTTTATGTTTTATTTTTAAGCAGCTGAAAGAAAGAAAAAAATTAGTTTAATATATTATCACAGCTAAGAAAACAAACTTTATGCACATGTATGTAGCTCAACTACATTGCACGCGCATGCTATACGTAATCGATATCTGCTATAGTATCTACCTAGTCAAATAACATTTAGAGTCTCTGTGTCACGGAAAAAACAAGAAACATTCTATAGTATCGGGTATTATTGATAGTTCAGCTTTCAATTGAATATTCATAATTGCAATTGGCTCTGTTTGCAGTTCTCAATTATCGAGTCTCTGAGTTATGGCATCTAATTATAGCAAAGCTTACCATATGATATGTCACTTGACGCATATTGCATAATGCCATAATTGCTTTCAAATCCCGACCTCAATCCATGCGCATAAAGCATTTTTCCTCCATCCATCCATATAATTTGAAATATTTGTTGTAACGCAACAATTGCTCGATGTTATTTAGATACTGCAAAAGAAATAAACACAGCACTCGCACAAAAATAAATAGTAGCCCGAATTTATATTTTCCCTCACCCGTTGACCGACCCTGTAGCAATTTATAGCTAATGCCCCCGTAGATCAGCCCCTAGCTCCCGCCGTCTCACACTCTCTCTGGGCATTTGCGTCAGCTGTGCTCTTGGATTTACGTTCGTGAGTGTGAGTGAAGTGGAGCTGCCATATAGAGCAACTCATACATCCATATCATTTAATTGTTTCACGAAAAAACAAAAAGAAAAATACTCGTCATAATTATTATAAATACATATATATATAAATTTTTTGGTATATATATAATGTTGTATATGTTTATATTTTCTTTTCGAATTGCTTGCGTCGCCGTCAGCTAAAAGAAAATTACATTTCACGTCACTCGGCGGGGGAGGGAAAGGACTGTATATACCCTAGAATTGATGTGTTTTATACAATTTTGGCATTTCTTTGCAAAGAATACTTTCTTTATATTATTCAAGTTGATTTAAATGTATCATAGATAGACGTATATATTGATATTTACTATGAATTCTTCTATACAAATGTTAAATATCAATTATAAATAAATAATATAATAAATAATATAAATAAATAAATATAAATTAATGATTCATATGACATTTGTTGTATATATCCTCTTTTCTTATATATATGTGCACGCATAGATAAATTGATTTGTATATTTACATTTATAAGCATACATTTATGTATATATATTTATTTATGTGCATATATTTATGTACATAGATTATGATTCATTATTTCACATATTTATATAGATATTTATGTTTTATATTTATATAGATATTGATGTGTCATATGATTTTTTCTGATTAAATATTAAATATCTAGTTGGGTATATGTATGTAGATATTAAGTCTTTCAATAAAAAAAATATTTTATGTGAATTTTTATTTCTATAAATATAAATATTTACATTTTATTTTATTTTTTTATTATTATTATTATTTTTATTATTATTATTTTTTGATTTTTTTCTATTTTTTTTAATTTTTTTTTAATTTTTTTTTATTTTTTTTTTTTATTTTTATTTATTTTTTTTAATTTGATTTATGTATTTTTTAATTTTAATATTTTATATGAATTTTTATTTCTATAAATATAAATATTTTAATTTTTTTTTCAATTTTAATTCTTTACGTTTTTAATTTATTATTGTCTTTTTTTTTTTTTTTTTTTAATAAATTTTGTATAATTTAAAATATTTTTGTTGTTTTAAATTTAATTTTTATCTTTTTAATTTAATATTTATTTTTTAATTCAATTTGTAATTAATTTATTTTATTTATTTATTTTCTTAATTTTGGTTTTAAACTGTTACAATTCAATTTTCGGTTTAATTTATCTTTCTTATGACTTATTTTAAATGTCTTTTTTTATATACACCTACCACTTGATATAACATATAAAAATATTGAAATTTACTTAAAATTCCCCTCCCAGGTGTTTCATATATTAAATGTTATTTAGACTTGTCATAAGTATTCATGTTACTTCATATCATTTATACTTCTTCTATATAAACACAACTGTCAACCACCTTCCCTAACATAAGCTTATCTTTTCTACATATATACTTATACCTACTTCAACATATTGAATGATTTCTTTTATTCTGCTTAACCAAGTGCAGTCATCGTTGAGTGCGCTATCTCTAGTGCTTGAGCAGCAAAGTTCCGGGTTCGAACTGCTTGGTTAAATTTGTTATTGAAGTATGCGTTATTTGAGCAGCCAGTGGCTAGCCGATAGCTATTGAACAATTGTCGTATTAATTATATAATATTATATTATTATTACTACTTGAAAAGCTTCTCAAAGTTGATTTTGATAGTCATCATAAAGATTTTTGATTGAAAAGTCATTAAAATGTTAATTATTTTTTAATGAAAAATATATTATAGATATTTTGAATTATTTTTAATATATATATAATTTATTAAATTGAATTTTTTTAAATTTTATTTAGTGGAATTTAAAATAAGCCAAGTATTTAAAAAAAATACATTTCAGACTGTTGCAATAATTCTTTTTGCTGCAGTATGAATAAATAACTTTAAGAATTGGCAATAAATAAATTTTCAATATACATAAATTCTCAATTAGCAATAAATAAATTTTTAACATGTCATTTATATATATAAATTCTTAATTAACAATAATTAAAATTCTGTTAATTTATATACATACGCACATCATTTATTCCAAATATATTTATTGCATATTTTAACAAAATTGTGAATTAATTTTACTATCAAGAAATTTGATGCTATTGTTGTTGTCTTAGCTGCATAATATATTAATTAACATACATTCTTTGATTCTTGTTTTTGGAATCTTTTATTTTTTAATAAATTGCACACGCCGAAGAATTGAATAATCCAAAAGCAAATAAGACTCAATAAGACGTTTTTCACATATTTAAGACATTTTAATATGAAAGTAACGAAAAATAAACTTTGATCATAAAAATTTATGGACTCAAATGGAAGGAAATAAATTTGTATTTTGAATTTTATGAATGTATATAAGTGAATTAAGGTAATAAAATAATTTTTGTATATTTTTTTCACTTAGAAATCTATTAAAGGCGCCTCAGCTAGGCATAGCATAAGCTAATTTTAGCTTATTAAAATTTTAAACAATTTTATTGGACTGTAGAAATCTTCTTAAATTATAAATTCAACTCAAGCATAAATATGAATAACTAAACTTAACCCTTCTCTGTCTTAAAAGGCAAACTCTTTTCTCGACTTCAACTTCTCCAAGTTCATAAATATAAAATTCTCCTTCTTGTTTAGTTTTCGCTCGCTAATCTCAATCTCAAGTGTCATGCATTATTTACTAGCTGAAGTGGCAGATTCTCTTCCAATATTAAAATGTGCAAATTTAATTTGCATGCACAATTTTCATGCTCATTTGAGCTATGTTAGGGTATTTGTGTTTCGTGCTCCCTCGAGATGGCTTCAATTTAGATATTTTGTAGGCTCTTTTGAAAATTAAATCCAATTTGACTGCTGTGCCAAAACTCGCTTGCGGCTCCCCAGCAAACTGAAGCTCCAGATTTGGGGCCTGTCACACACAGAGAGCACGAGATAGAGATGAGAGTTTTGGAGAGTGTGTGTGAGAGTGAGAGTGGGAGTCAGAGTGCTGGAGCGATACTCCACCTCATTTTGTTTTTTGGACTACGTACTTAACATATTTGCATTGACAAGCAGACAGACCCAAGCAGATATACATAAATTGTCAGCTGAGCGCTTTGGGGAGCGGGACCCATTAAAATTATTGATTTTATGCCGTCTGCAATTTTGCCCTTTGGCCACGCAATTGCGAGCAGCCAGAGCTGCGCCCTCTGCCCCCATTTTTACTGCGGCTGCCACAGCTGCCTACGTTTGCCTCTACACATTTCAATTAATCAACTCAATTTGCGTTGAAAGTGCAAAGTGCAGGCGAAGCAGTGCGTGAGTAAAGGTAGTAGAGCAAGATATACCCTGTGGGCAAATGATATGAGAACTCGTATATTTTATATGAATTTAAAGGATTTGCAGAGAAGAAAAGTCTTTCATTTCAATTTAATTTATTTGTGTATGTATTGGAGCATTTATAATATGAAATTTGATTGAGTTAACTCTTATGAATGCCAAGTTTCTTGAGACTGTTTTTGTGTATGATATGAACTTGGTATTTTCTTTACAAATTTAGTTGATTCAAGAAGATACAAACTTAGCTTCACAATATTTATTAATTTTAAACAAATTTTTAAATCTTTTTGTTTATGTTTATATTTTTTATATATTTTTTAATTAATTTTCTATTTATTTATTTAAATTATTTTCTTATTTATTTATTTAAATTATTTTCTTATTTATTTATTTATTTTTTTTTTTTATAAAAATTTTTCCTGTGCTGTAAGACTTATAATCTTTGTCTTATATATACATATGTACATATATTTTTAAAAAATATTACTTATTTAGCTTATCACATTGATTGAGCCAGCTCTTAAATCCAACTCTTAGATCTAAAATTAAATAAATATTAAATTAAATATTATTATTGTTATTACGAGATCTGTTTCGGATTCTTGCATTAATAAAAAATAAATTGTCAGCAAAAAATCAAATGGTCAAGGACTAAATTTCGCACCTTTATATCATAATGGACTATAAAAAATGCTAATCTTTTCATATACAGGGTATTCACGAGTCGATTTAGCTAGCGTACAGACAGGGTCGTCATTTATTATATTCTCTTAACCCAAGTTGTCATGGGTTTTGGCTTGCACTGCGCTCCTTTGGCTCGTAACTCTAATAATTATGTCAAATCTCATTGTTGCACATTCCTTGTCTTTGCTTATTTCTCTCTTCCCCTTTCTACCTCTGACCCTCCGTCTCTCTATCTAGCTGCTTTGCAATTTCATGGATTTTAAGTTCATTTCTGTTTTTGATTTTTTGCCATGTTTCTTGAAGCGTTTCACGCTTCATTAGAACAAATTGGCGCATAGCTGAAGTCGGGCGTAATATTTTATGAATTTCTTAGGCCCATCACAATTGAAGTTTCGCTAATTTTATTTTTGCAAATTATGAATTATTAATTATTGCTTATGGCAGGGGGGTAAAGGGTTAGTTCGAACAACGCTAAGCGCATTTGGCCGTGAGAACTAATGCGCTTGTAATTACCAGATTTTGGGGTGAGGCTGAAGTCGAATCTGAATCTCAATGTGAGTGCGACTGTGCATGTGAATGTGAATGTGAATATGAATATATTATGAATATTGAATTAAATGCAACTTTGACTTTTCAATTGTCAACTGCAAATTACAAAATTATGAATATTAAATTAACCAATTTGAGTCGTTGCAATAAAGCGATGCAAATCGAATTGGGTTTCCAGTGCACGAATGTTGCGAATATTCAGATGCCCTGGATATTCGCTTGAATTGTGCAGGCATGAGATAGGGTTGTCTAGAGTGAAAATTTGCATGTGTGTGTAATCAAGATATTTAGTGAAAAATTAACTATTTAATGCTGCAATTAGGTTTAAGTCTTATCGAGTTAAAAATAAATATAATTTTTCCCACTACCTGAATTCAATATCAACTTAAGAATTTAGGTAATTTACATTTTTAGACCATGGAATATTTATTTATATATTATTTAAATACGAATAAAAATGCTTTTTATAAGGTAAAATATTCCTAAAATTCTTTACACTTATATTATGAACTACTAAAATTTTTAAGACTGTGGCCAAAGACCTATTTAGCAAGATTATTTGTGTTGGAAAATTGTTGAGATATGGAATAAATATATATATATATTTTTTTTATATATTTATTTACATATATAAAAAGTAGTAAATAAATATATAATTAAAATTTAAAAAAATATATATATATTTTTTATATATTTATTTACATATATAAAAAAAAAAAGTAAATAAAAAATAAAGTCTTCACGAAACTTTTGGGAAAATTAAAGATAGAAATTTCTTAGTAATAATATGACGAATTATTTTGCAGTATCTCTCAGTCGGCTAGTCCCAACTGGAGCAATCTTTAACATTTTTGCAATGTTGAATAAAGTTATACAGTTTTTCTTATGTCAGGAATTTTGTATGTCAACATTTCTGAATGCAATTTGTATTTATACATTATTATTCCAGTTTCTAATTGTCAAAATAAACTTTATGGCATATGCATGCATATGTTGTTCAGTTCCTCAATTTAATTCACGTTATAGCTGTAAAGAGAGTAATGCAAATTTGTTCAATTGCTCAATGAATTGAGTCTCTGCTCACAGTTATAAATATCTTACGCATAATCATTTTTTTTACTGTGTGATTTTGGAATATCTTGTGAATCATCTGCTGTGCCAAATACTTGAATGATCATTGTGAAAATATATTCTACATGGCAGGCCGAGTAAACAGATGTGTGGTTAGACTTTCTCTACTTGTTCGCCTAATGCAAATGAAGCGCTGCTTCCGCTTAGACCTTACCTCTGCGATTGCCCTTACCCGCAACCCCCTTCTCGATTTCCGCTTGACAGCAACTAAATCAAATGTGTGTGCGTGTGTGTGCCTAGTCAGAAATTCCAGATTCTCACTCAATGCACAGCGAAAATAAAAAAGAAATATGACGAATTGCCTGTGGTCCGAAAGAGATAAATTGAGACGTCGCTTCGAGTGTATAAAATGCTCGCATAATGAACTAATAAAGCTCGCAAATATTTGCGCAACAGTAGCAAATTTGAGCGAGGGGCGGTTGTTGGCTTTGGTTTGCACCGAAAAGTATCAAGTGACATTGAGGATGGGCGGGTGGTTTTGGGTGGTTGCCTTTTGTGGCGGTTAACCTCATCTAATATTATATGACCTAAGCTCAAGGGAAACCTAATTTGTTTAACACAAACACACACACAAACACAATTTGCAATTAAATTTTGCTAAGGGTGCGGTTAAGGGCGTGGGGATGGTGTTGAAAGTCAACTAGCGCAGGAATATGTTCGTGAAATATTCTAGTTTACTTTCAGCTGCCATCAGCAGTTAGTTTTTAGATTTATTGAATGCAAATAAATTAGGTCTATGCTGCTAGATTATTGATTCTTCTATGGAATATAGTTTCTGATTTTATGTATAATTGTGTTTATTATAATTTAACTTATTTAAACTTTATAAAATATACATTAACTCAAAGTTTATATATTTCAGCTATATAAGCTCAATATTTACATACGATCAAACCCATCTGGTTTTCAGTTGACCTATATATGCTTGATTAGACCATACCAATAACATAGTCCTGTTAAACCAACACAAATTCACAACAACTATGCCAAAAACTATGATAACATGCACTCATGCCACGCCCTAACCTGGATCCTAGTAGACAGAAATATTCTCGGCTACTTTATGCCATAGATATAGTCCTAAATAACCAATAATATGCTCAGCAATATGCATGCTTTCTCTTTCTGGCAATTTTTTTTTATGATTTGCAGCTATAATTGATTTTTTAAAAATATTATTTTAATTTTAGTTATTAGTACAGAATTTCACGTGCCAAAATAGGCGCAAGGGAAGCTGTAAAGCTTTTCAAGCTGCCGCCTCAGGCTAACAGCGGATAGAAACGAATAACACTGTTAACTAACATTGCACTGTTAACTAACTTAATTATGTTAGTTAACATTTTCGATGCCTGCTGCTCATTTCTGTTCGCCTGGTAGCGCCAACTCAATTTTTGAGTAAATTTTGATTCAGCTCTCAGCTCCAACGCTCGCCCCGTGCGGATATGCAATGAAATTTTTATTTTTCGGATTTTCGAAGCTATTTGCTGCTTGCTTCTGTTCGCCTGGTATTTAGGCTGAATTTGAATGAAATGTTTAAGGCAAGCTAAATTTGTCTGCAGCAGTTTTTTTTTGCCTGTTTAAATAATATTTTAATTGAAATTTAAATAGAGCGAAAATGCAGAATTTTTGTGGTTTTAATTTGCAAAGGTTTGGCAAACTAAATTAAGAATTTTATTACATTTGATTTTTGTATTAAAATTTTATAGTGTATGTAGACTTTTTTTACAGTTTCTAATAATATTTTGTGTTAAAATTTAATATTGTTTTAATTATTTTATTTCATGTTATTAACAATTGTGCTGAATTGAATATTTTGTATTATTTATTGATTAAAACTTTTACAATTTATTTAAATACCATTTTTACATTATTGTTTGCTTATATTATATTAATTTAAATATATATTGAATTTTATTATAACTATTATAAATAACGTACGATAACAAAAAGTATCTTAAATTTGAGTAGTAAGTCCAGGAACAAACCCAAGACTAAATAATTAATATCTCCGCAATCTGAAAGTCCTTAAGTCAGCTGAGAACTAGGGTTTACTTGAGTTGATAGCTGTAGCAATTGCCAGGTTGCTCAAGGATATGATAGAGTTTTCATTTACATATTTCCTTAACTATGCTTTCCTTTTCTTGCTGCCAGAAATGGCAAAAGCAGTTGCTATAGGGACAGGTCCATTGTATATGCATAAAAGAGAAGCAGCATATTAATATTTGTATATAGTATAAGCATCTACATGATGCTCATTACTGCCTGGCTTTGCCCGACTCATTTTCATCTAAAGAGCTGCATCTACAGCAGCTCAAAGGACCAAGTTTTTGCTTCAGCAAACTGCAGTAGTTCAAGGATCTACACCCTAATTTCACATCCGATTCCATTTACTGGAGTGGGCGTACTCTCCGCAATGGTTAGCCTCATGTAGTATTAAATGACCAAAGCTTAAGGGAAACCTAATTTGTTTAACATACAAGTAAAGTACACACACATACACATGCGAGTTGCAATTAAAATTAGCTAAGGGTGCAGCTAGGGCTAGGGGTTGGGTGGGGGTTTTGTGGTGTGTGCAAAGTCAACGAGCGCACCCTCAAGTCAATTAGCCACAGCTCGAGCGTAGGGTGCAGCGTGGCCTGCGTTGTCCTTCTATATCAGCTGTACTTGAGCTTTTTAACCCTTAAAATTTTATTAAGCTCATTTGGTTTTTTTTCCTTCTTCTTTCCGTCGCTTATCGCGATGATTTCTGTGGAAATGGTAAATAGAAAAAAACAAAAAAAAGTCGCTACTGAAGTAGCTCAATTGAAAGCGAAAGTGTCGCAACCTCCCTCGAGCCAAACCACCCACCCAAAAGAAACTCGCTTGCAACCCCTCGCAATGTGCAACATTTGTCACTAACAAATCTCTGGACGGGGCAAGAATTCCTTCGTCTGTGTGTCTGTGTGTGGGTTGTGCATTAGATTCAGACGACGCGCCCTGTTGAACGTCTACGCAGCGCAGGTTGATTAGAAATTCCATTAAAATTCCATAAAAAGAGAAATAAACGTTAGCCGCACCCGATTTCAATACCCTGTAATTGGAGTAAAAGAGGGAAAAAGAGAGTGAAAGAAATGTTGCTCAGAGATTTTAAATATATAAATTTCAATTTAATATATTATAATTTATTTATAATTGTTTAATTTAATATATTATAATAATATTAAATATTATTTTTTTTAAATTATTAATTTTTAAAATTATGAATTAAAATAATAATTAATATTATTTCAAAAGATAAAGATAATATTAAATTATTCAAAATTCAATATATAAATTAGAATTTAGTATATGAAAATATTATTTATATATTATTAGTACTCAATTCGTTCAATTGATATTGAATAATAATAATTTAATAATAAAAATAACCTATTATATTAAATTATTATTTTATAGATACATTTTTAAACGACTTCTATATACGTTTATATGTTTATCTTACTTAATAATAATAATTTATTTACTATATTAAATTATTAATGAATAATATTATAATATATTAAATTGTTATTTATTAAATCTGTTATTTTTAAAATCTTCAAATATTTAGATATGAAGTTATTTGAAATCAAATAGTCAAAATTTGTAGCTCAAATAATATGAGCAATATTTAATACTATAAAGCTTTGCCTTACCAATATTATTAAAGCATCGTTTAACAACAACTGTTTACAGGGCATCTCTACAGTCGATCACTTACCGATTAACCAGAGAGAGGGTGGCTTCAAAGCTAACCCAAGCAAAGAACTACTGACGCGTCAATTTCAAGTTCCATTGCAAAATCGCGTGTAAGATTAGTCCGGCACTTGCTCTCTCTTTCGCTCACACTTTCTACTAGCAACTCCCTTTTCTCTCTCTCTCTCTTTCTCCTCCCCATCTTGCTCATACTTGTCTAATTAAGTCGCAAAGTGTGTCCCTGCTTTTGGGATGGTTTCGTCTGGTGCTGCGGCGTGTGGCCCCGATAAGTGTTGCGAGCGTGTCAAATTATCGACCATATAATGCAGTTCACGTGTCACCAAAAACAGAAGAAAAAGACGAAATATATACATATATCCATATATATAAGGATATATATATATTTACAAATCTGCTTGGTTAATCTGCAATGAACTTAAAATTTGCATTTGTCGTGAGTGCTTCGAAGTTTTTATGGCAATGCGATTTGAGATAAGCCACAACTGAAATTCGAGAGAGTTCCCAAGTGTTTATATATAGGTCTGATGTAGTAAAAAACTCCATTAAAGATGACTTTGACATTAACTTTAACATTCATGGCATTGTTCTTTAACTGACCTTAAAATGCAATATTTAATTTTAGAAAATGAAAATGTTATCAGAATAATAATGCCCTAGGTTAGATTAAATGAACTTAAATCCCACAGATAACCTTTAGATGTTTATAGTGTTATATATGTATATTATAGTATTTTAATAGTATTATAGTATTTTAAAGTATTTAAAAGTGTATTATCTTCAGTTTAATTCACAGATATCTTATACAATACTTGTATATACTCTATATATAGTATTGACTGTAGATATATCTATATCTTAAGACTATTTACATTGAAGAGTACAGCTATACCAATACGAAAAAGTTATCATAATTTAAAATTCAGATAACATTTCTCTGCTATGTCATAACTGTATATTGCTTATATCTACTGTAATTCTAATTCATCATACTATTCGATTCCACAATACATTTTCCTCTTCCATCTATACACATACTCAACAGTCTATTACTTATTTTAGCCGCTTTATAGCACCCCTATCCCTCCACGGCCTGCCATTTTACAATCACTGTTACATTGTTAGCGTAACTAATTTGTAAAGCTCAAATCTCGCCCGCACTTTATCACCTGTCCCAGCTGCCGCCTCTCGGTTTCCAATTGGATTTCAATCAATGCGACATTTTCCACTATTTTCCATCTCATATGCATATATTTTCCTGAATTATATCAGCATTGCATAAAGTCGCATCGAACAGAAAAAGAGTGAAAAAAAAACACAGCTTCAATAGTCGACAAATTGTGTGTGCATAATAATAATAAATATATCTCGTATAATGCCGCATGTTCGACTCGTGATTGTGCCTCTCTCTCGCGCGCGCACAATAGGAAGTGAATATTTGCAACAGCAGCTCCCAAACGGCCCACTAACCGAAACCCCAACTAAAAACAATAACAAGCAACGCTGCACGTAGCTGAGAGCGGGGAAGGGCGCTTGATGTGGGGGAAACAACATCCAACCACGCCACATATAATCATTATTATTAACAGCACAGCAGCCCGCCGATGATTACCTCCTCTTTCTTTCACTCTCTCTCTTTTTATTATTGCATTTTGATTTCCGTATGGTACTTTTATTTTCAGCTGCATCCATTTCACTCTCTCCATTTCACTTCCTCTCTCTTGCTGTTAGCAGCCACAAGTTGGGATATTTTAACAGTGCTCTCTGCTAAGACTGTTGCGCTTATCAGTCAGTGAAAGGCGGCATTCTTCTTCTTGTGAATTGATAAATTAAATAAAAACGATATTGACATTGCAGTGAATCAGGCCAATATGTATAAAGCTGAACCGAAATAACAACAGCTTGATAAGTTGGGTAGACAACGGCATTTCCGCTACAGATGCAAGCGGATGTTCGCTTAACTTGCAGAGGAAAAGTAAAAAAAGAGTAGCAGCAAAAAAACAGCTTCTGCGTTTTTTTTTTTTTTTTTGCACACTTAAGTGCAGCTGTGAACAGCACGTGCGGAGACCACCAGCTGCTGTTGGCCAGGCTAAGCGTCAGTTGTTTGTTGTTGCTTAGAGTTGAGAGTCAAAGATACATTTAACAGTGGTCGCTCTCAGTGTAACGCTCTCAGCGCCACTTACATTGCCCACTGTTAAGTTTGAAGCAGTCAGGTAAGGAGCGCTCTCTCTGCTGCAGTGGCTCGACGTTAACAGAGAACAAACGTTTACGCTGGGAGAGCAACCACTGTTAGCCGGTGCTGCTGCCACCGCTGCCAAATCCACTGTTGTGCTATGAGTGCGTTCGCTGTAGAAATATCCCAACAGTTCAGTCTCGACAGGCGCGCATAGCAGACGTATGTAGCGGCAATTGTGTATTTGTATCTCGCTTATTCGCTTCTAGGGCCCTCGCGTAATTTTTCGAGTTTTTGCGTAGCGATGTCGTCAGTCATATAAATATATACATTTTGTGCCGAATTAAAATGCAAAGTGACTAAACATTAGCAATAAAAGCAAAAGCTAGCAAAATATTAGTCATCCATACAAGGTGTTAAAAGGCAACAATTTGCCAAAATGTTGCCAAACAGTGCAAAGCAAAGAAACAAATAAGAAACATGCAAGAAAAGTGCAACCAAAAGAGTTACAACTAAATCAAAATATATACATACCAATTGACAAAGTCAAAATAAACTATAAATAAAGAGAAGAAAATATCTTGCTTTCATTGCCAACACGAGCAATACCCCACGACGACAACAACAACAACAACAGGAAAACAGCAGTGCAACAGCTTGTTTACCGTTAGGCCTTAACATCATGTTAGCCGTGAAAAACTTCTTTTTGCCAGAGCGCACCAAAGCGCCAGAAACACCGCAACGCTTCTCCCGCATGCCCGAAGCCTTTCTGCGCTCCATACGCCGACGTTCGCTCCGCGTCAAACGCGCCAAAAGCTTGGTGGTGCCGGAACGCGAGAAACGCAAATCAGGTGAGGTACAGTGTCGATGTAAATGCGACCAATGAACTCCTCGAAAAAAGGAAATTTCAAGAAAATATGAAATATCTAGGAGAAGAAACTTTAAGCTGAGCTTTTAAGTGAAAGATCAATATGTTGAAAATTTCCTAAAAATGTCCTGGTATCTCTTATATAAAAGGCAATGCAATTGCACAACTTAATTTTTGGCTAATAAATAATGTATCTAAACTTTTATGCAAAAGTTTGTAACTAGCCATGGAAAACTACTTTCGAACCTTAAGACGCTGTTTTGTTTTCTGTTTTTCTTATCTGGCTTTTTAAATCAGTTTTTTTCCGACCCATTTGACGTAGTTTGGTCAATTGTTTTGGTCTAATCATATATTGTATATAAAGCTTTGTATGTGCCCTAACTTTTATGACAGAGCTTCAAACCAGTTTCGGTAGAGTCGAATGAGCATTAACTTGAGGCAGTTCTCTATGCTCTTCCCCCAGATACAGCTTTGCCTAAAAAAAATTTAAAAATATATATTATACACATGATAATTTAAATATGTATATGAATATGAATTATTCTTTATAAATTCAAAACATAACATAAAAAAAAACTAAAACTAGTAGTAGTAAAAACTGTAGTAATTAAAAAAAAAATATTAGGACAGGCAAAAATTTATTTTATAATTGTGAATAATATAAAGAAAATTAGAAATAAATAAAAAAAAATATATAAAAAAAAATAATATATATAATATAGAATATAAATTTAAAAATTATATATTAAAAAAAATAAATAAATAAAAAAAATAAATAAATAAAAAATTAAATAAATAAATATATAAATATATTATTTCTTATATAGAATATTATTTCATTAAAGTCTTATGTAATTATTTATTAATAACTAATAACTTATATATTTCCCCAAAAGTTCAAGTTAACTTTTCTATGCTTTCCGTCCTTCAAGCAAATGCCAAAACTTTAAGAGCTTCACAGCTCGTTAACTTAGTTTATATATATATATTTATATTACTATATAATATCTTCAAACATATCAAATAGATTATACAACTCATTCATTTTAATTAACTAGAGTGTGAATTAGTTAGCGCTATTCAAGTTTGCTTTACCCTGAACCCAACTCTTAACTTGGCTTTAAACTAGGTGCCATTAAAATATACATATTAGTTAAATTTTTTATGCAATTTAAAAAAATTAAACAATAGCAAATGACCTTGCGCAAAATGTTGAGGAGTTGCTTAAAAAATCATTTGATTTCATTTAAGAAATATGTTTAAAAGAAAACCCCATTAAAAGCGACACTTAACGTGTCATCTGTCAAAGTTTGCCAAAACTTAAATTGGGTAACAAAAGAAAAAATATAATTATAATGCAATTTGACATAGTTTGGTCAGTTCCGCGAGCTGTTATGTCAAAATCTGCCAAAAAAAAAATAGCACAAATGGCAGCACTATAATAATATTATGTACCCAGTTTTTCTCTTTCTCTCTACATTTGTCACTGCTCAACTTTGCATGAGAATGAAAGCAAATAAATATATAATGTCCATTGTCTCGGCACACGAATTGCCACGTCAAGTGAAAGGGCAAAAGCGAAAGTTATAAAAAAAACGAGAAGAAAAAAAAAAGAGCGAGAATAAAAGTGCCCCCTTAAGAGGTGGGCAGCGAGTAGGGGGTGAGAGCAGCCCTTGACAACTGTTTAACACATGCAATTATCGATTCTCAAATAATGCGGGCGAGAGAATCAAAAGACCTTCCAGGCATGAACGTAGGCCAAAGAACAGAGACACATTCGCGTTGCAATCAATGTCAGCTAATGACGTCAAATGAATGTGTGAAAAGTGTAAAAAAAAAGCGAATTACTTTTTTTTTTTTATCTTTGTCTTTATCTCGTATAACTAGCATCAATTGCTGGGCTGATTAACGCATTGTTTGATGAGAGTTTCATCGATTTCTTGCAGTCTGTAAAGACAGCAATTAACAAGAGATGTGTGATAGAAGATAAAGATATATGTTAAAAGATATTTAGAGAGGTTTGAGCATAGCTTAAAATGAAATATAAATTATTTAACAATTTACGTGGGCAGCTCTTTAATATTTTGATAAATGTAAATAGCTAAAATATCAAAAAGAAATATTTTTTAGCATTTTAAAAAGTAACTTGATAAAGATGTTTTTGTCTCTTTTGAAACAAGTTTATATTTGCATATTTTGTGGGGCTTAAATCTGCTCACTTTTACTTCGATCTTTACTTCGATTTTGAGTTAGGATATAAATCTGCCCAAAACAAAGAAATTTTATTGGCAAATGATTTTAAATCACCTTTGAACTACTCTATAAATATATATTAAATAGACGCATTCCGTTGAGTTTTAAACTTCAAAATAAATTTTTATTAATTCAGATAGTTTTGCTTAAATAATGCAAAATTTTCTTTTGCAAGAATTTCAATTCCAATTCAATTCAATACCCCAAAGACGACTTAAACAGCAAGGCTTTGCCATAACAATGGCTACACACTAAATATTATTATTATTATCTTCTTTTTTCAATCCTCACAAATTGAGTGAGGTTTGGTTCTAATTCTATGTACATAAATGTGTTGTTAAAGTACTAAATCTGACTGTACCGCTTCTTCACTTGTTAAACCAAATAAAAAAAATAAATAAATAAATAAATAAATAAATAAAAAAAAATAAATAAATAAAAAAAAATAAATAAATAAATAAAAAAAATCTATTCATTAATAGCGTCAATTCCTATGCAGCGAAACTTGCAAAAGCTAAAATCACTTTCAATTTCTTAGCAAAAATTTTGATTCATATGGAAATAGATAATATTACTATGTAGACTTTCTAAAATGTATTTAGTTAAATAATCAAAATAATAGTTTTTATATGATATTATTACTATATAGACTTTCTAAAATATATTTAACATTTGTATTCACATGGAAATATATAGTAATACGATATAGACTTTCTAAAAATATGTATCTACAATTTCTTGTAAAAATATCTATTTAGCATTACTTTATATAGCTTTTCTATATGCATTTATATTATATTATATTATATTATATTATATTATATTATATTATATTATATTATATTATGTTATTTGCACTTTCTATGCCAAGATAATTTCACAAGTTTGAAACACAAAGAGTTTAATACAAATCTCAAAAATTTCATCAGCTTTAGTCTAAAATAATATATGCATATACATTTGCTTACGCTTATAGACTTACGAAATTCCAATAATCCAATCCATTTCCCTAGCAACTCAACTATAAACCCAATGCATATTCAATGTGACCCTTAGTCACATCGAATCTATATAGAAATCTTTCGATTTGCTGTTTTATTTGCTATAGTATTGGAAGTTCTATATATAAACCTATGTCATCTATTATAATAGATCCTCTTGCCATTTGCAGTGGCCCCATAAGGCGTCTATTAGATAAGATAAGCCTAGGTTGTTGCTGCTACTGCTGCTTCTTCTTCTTGTTTATTTATTATATTTGTCTATCTATTTGCGTTCATTCACTTGCAAATTGTTAATTAAATATAAATATTATATAAAAAAGAGAACAATAATGCGCCACTGATAAGTCTTAGCACCCTTCTTGAAGTCTATAAAGCTTAAGCAAATGATATATATATATAGGGTATATAGCTTTTATCTGGTTTCTTCGATGTATAAACGTCATCTGCTCTAATTTCCTGCGGCTGTTCGGTTGACTTTTCAAAGACCTTGACGCTTCGCTGACGTTCCGCTATGGAAATGGGAATCTGAATCTGATGTGATCTACGTCTGTTGATAATGCTAAAAGCTAGCGAGACTTTTTTATCTGCTCTTGTTGCTGTTTTTATTTTCAAACACGTTTCTTTATATCTTTTTTTGTTGATTTCTTTTTGTTGCTAAAAGACTTAGCATTTTATTTATTTTTTTTCTGCTTTTTTTTTTCTTTTGCTTTAGCAACAACAAATTAAGATTTTTAACACATTTTGCGAGAGCATTTGCCAAAAAGTAATTAAAATAATACGCAATTGTTTATACATATTAAACAGAAACGGGTTGTCTACATCTATATAGTATATATATATGTGTGTGTATAGATAGATATAAGAGCAATGCGCACATTGTGCAGATCATGGGTTCATATAGCAACAGCAATAACATCATCGTGATCATGCTCATCATCAACAGCAGCATTAGCTTGTACTACATGAGATCATGGGCATCAAGTGCTGAACTTTTGCTCAAGTACTAACGAAAGTTTCACTCGAGTCAAGCGAATGCTGGGAAAAGTTTTCTGTAAAAAGTGAAATCTGCGATTTTTCTATTTCCTGTTGATAATGTCATTATAATTGCTTTAACTACGACAACAGAATTTTACTTACTAATTCAAATTAATTTAGTTGCATTCCTGACAACCCACACGCATGCACAGTGACCTCTAAAAGATCACAGCTTGCTTGCCCTTAATTAATTATTATTATAGAATTGCCTAAAATTTGTTTAAGGCTGTGACTTGAGCTCCGAATTAATGTGCAGCCCACGTCAATTAAAGCAACGCCCACTAAAGACCAGGCCTGACGCTTGCCTTTTAAGGCGCACTGTATTTCAGTCTTCGCTTTTGGGCACAGCCTCTGTCTGTCTGCTTGAGTCATGCTTCGTGAAGCTAGAATCAAGTTGAAGCTAGACTCTGCCGACTCTTAATAGACACGCGTCCAACAACTGATGGCAGCGACTGTATCGATCTTATTTCGCAGCCGATCATTAATCATGCAAGACTTCACGGCCAAAAGACAAACGATTCGCTCTATACTTGTTACCTAATATGCAGTCGCAGCGACAAATGGTGTTAAATATGTTTCTCTATATGTAACTAAATATAGCTATGTATCTATAAGATACATATATGTATCTATAGGCTGTACAACTTATGCAGTGCACGCGTCTCTACGCTAAATGCACCTTTTGATCCACGTTCGTCTGTAATTATCTTTATTTTTATTTTTTTACCTTTCTCCTTGCTTGCGTGTAATTAATGAAGTCTTTTTCTTGATCTTTCCCTGGGCCAACTATGATAATTTGTAATAGGCAGTTGACCAATATATATATTCACGTCTTTATCAGCTCGGCATTGAGGTCATGCAAGTCATAATTGTTACGCTTTGGGCGTGGACTTGGTCTAAGCAGTATTATTATTATTATTGCTAGAAATATGATATATGATAGTCACACACTTGATATGGCATTTGTTTGCATATGATTAGATCGATTTCAGCTGTTCTAGTTTTGATGAAAATTTCTTCATTTACAGCTGTTGAAAGAGCGAACTTGTTGTTATTCCAAAGTAAGGCGTAGCACCACTCTAGATAAGAGTTCAAATAGAAATTTACTACAATTTTTTTAATATTTAACTTAAATAAATATTTATTTAATTTTTATATATTATTTTTTTTTTTTATTTTTATTATTTTTTTATTTATTTTAATAGCAATTCCCTTCATTTTTGAATATTTGATTTGTTTTTATATTCATTTATTTTTAAAATTTTTGTTTGTTGTATTTTATTTTAATATATTATATATTTTATACATTATTTTTAATAAATTTTAATTAGTTAATTAATTTTGTTTTGTTTCATTTATTTTTAATAGATTTTTTTATTTTTACATATTTTTTATTTATTTTTTATTTAAGCTTAATTCATTATTATTCCTTTTTTTATTTTTAAATTAGTATTTTAATTTATGTATTTTATTATTTTTATTTTTACTTTATATATATTTTTATTTTATTATTATTTTTTTTTATAAATTTACAAATTTTTTTATTAAATTTGAATTAATAAATTAATTAATTTTGTTTGTTTTATTTTATTATTTAATTTTTTTTACAAATTTTAAATGTTTTTTTTTATATATGTTTATTAATTTTAACTTATTTTTTTTTATTTTATTTTATTTGTACTTTTTTTTATATATTTATATTTTTTTCTTTTTAGTTTTCATTATCATTTTATTTATTTATTTATTTATTTTTTTTTTCGTTCTTTCTGTTTTAAATTTTTTTGAGCACCTTCCAAGTTGTGTGCGCACTGTTGCTTGACTTTCTTGCTTTATGGGAAAATCCCCAACTAAGCCAAATTGTCGATCTTTGCCTTTTTCCTAAAGCCATTTCAAACACTCTTAAACAATTTAAAGACAATTAGTCAAACATTTTTATGGCCATAGCTCTCGCCTAACATATGCTAAGCTGTGCTCTCAACTGTAACGAAAAATCGTCTAAGAATTTTCCCAGGAAACGGTATGCTATTTCTCGTCTGCATCTTTAATATTGAAATTTTTTTCATTCTAAATAGAAAACGAACACTTTGCGTATATTTTCAATTAAATCATTTGGAGACGTACCCAAAACAAACCTGTCAAAAAATCTATCTGCATTTTTAATGCAGAGCCATCTCATCCACTCTCGCCCTGCCGCACTCCCTCTAACTGTAATAGGAAAATCGCTTAGGGAAAATAGGGAAAAAAGAGAGTATCTATATGCAAATGAGTTGACACACAGCGACGACACGTTTCAAGCGCCGTTTCCGTTGCCAACTTTGGTGGACACTTGTTTTGAAGTTTCGACAAGGAAAAAGCAATGAAAAAATAGTTGAAAAAAAAAAATATCAACCACCAAAGGTCGGCCTTTACTAACCAAATAAGCTGGTAGGTTTTTTTTTTTGCCTTTTTCTATTATTAAAATATATTTGTTGCCTATCGGCATGCACAAAGCGATCAAAGTGGAATTCTGAATAGGGTTTCTGGTCACTTGTTGCCCATATCGGGTGCCCAGCTCAGCCCTTGGTCAGCAAGCGCTTTTGTTTTGTATTCCCCAATTGAACGAATCTCCTATCTAGCGCTCACTCACTCTCTCTCACTTTCGGTCTGTATATGGCTAGAGCCCTAGTAGCGGAAGTTATTATTTAGGTTCAATTCAATTCTCGCATTGTAATTCAAATATGACACTGGAGCTCAGCTCGGCTCGACTCGACTCGACTCGGCGCTGCGCTGCTCTGCTAATAAAATTCTATGCAAAGCTGTTAACCATAAAGCGTTCGATCATTAAGTTAAGCAATGCTAAAGACTATATATATATATATATATATATATGGTGGTATATGAGTGTGCCTGTATTGGCTAAGGTTCAGTCACACTCAACTGATTCTCTTCTCTGGAACTTACATGAATCTTACAACACAACCGGTTCAAGTGGTTGTTGCGGTTGTTTTCTGTCGCATTTTCGGTGGGCTGTTATACCTGTGTGTGAGTGTGTGAATGTGTGAGTGTGCGAGTCAACGAGCGTGTGTGTGTGTGTGTGAAATATACACTGTCCTGCGGGCTTACTAATGAGCGTATCAACTATCAATTGCTTAGCATTTAAGTGCTTGTCTTTAAAGACACTTTCAAGATCTTGCAGATATAAACATAAATTAGGCTGAGCATAGAAAAATCATAAAATGAATATGCTGGAGTTTAAGGAACTCTAAGAAATCCTTAATAAAAGTGCTTATAATTTTAATGATTTCATGAAGATGCATAAAAATAATGCTGCTTTATGCATGCTAAAAAAAAAATTTGTGAATTCTAATAAAAGACATGATCAAGATCTTGGAGATAGCACAAGAAAAAAATAAAAATAAAAATATAATGATCTATAAGCGATGCTAGAGCTAGAGAAATAATAAAATAAATGTGTTGGAGCTCAAGAAAAAATAATTTTAATATAAATGCATCAGAGATACATAAAAATAATGAGAAAATCTTGGGTTAAATTTCAGATATGCATACTTATTGTTATAATAAGAAAATATGCTGAAAATTAAGAAACTCAAGAATCTTTAACATGATTATTTACCACTTAATACTATATAGCATCCATAAAGAAATTAAGCTGACCAAAACGCCCAAAGTAAGCGAAACGTTAAAGAGCGCTAAGAATGCAAAATCTAAGCATTTATTATTAAATACCATATATGAATGATATTAAGCTAGAGCTTGAGAATTACATAATGTAATAATATAATTACATGACAGAGAGTTCAGCCTATCACAAGAAACAAGATAAACTGCCCCAAACAACTGCCAGCAACTCGTGCCAGCAGCTCTCACTCTTAAGTGATCTTTAATGGCCTCAGCTCAAGTTCAGCTGAGACGTTTTGTTGGCCAGTGTAATTCAATAGGCCGACAGCGAGACATGTATTGGCGTATGACTGATAGCAGTTACTTATTGCCTCGTAGGTGCCTCCAAAACAGCAACAGCATCTCATGACTGTAATGGGCTTAAAGTCAATGAACCGAAACATGAAATACGAAAAATCTTTGACGAGATTTCAGTTGGAGCCGACTCTGCAAGACAAGTTAGCCAAAAGCCAGAGGCCGAACCTCTATATGTACAGCTAATTTAATTCAGTCTCGAGAGATAACTGACAATCATTTCGATTTTGTTTTTGTTTTTGTTTTCGATTTTGATTTTGGCCTAACAAGACGCTGTTTATGGAGCTAGTCAGCTTCTGGTGCGACCTCGGTCCAGGCCCATAAATAAGAATGTAATGGACGAGGCGCAAAACAATGGGCCTCATAATTTTGTGCAAAAAAAAAAAAAAAAAGAAAGAAAGAAAGAAAAAGAAGCAAAAAGAAATGAGGAAAATCAAAAGATGTAAACGAGGCGCTACGATTTCTATAGAAAAGGTCAGTCGAGCGACTGGACCAAATGCCTAGTTAGATCTAGCGAAAAGAGAGAAAGAGAGTGCCAGGCAGAGGGAGAGAGAGAGAGAGTCCCGCTGCGGGCAAAAGTAAAAGTAAGCAATTTACAGATTTGTTGCGCTTGCTAGACTAGACGAAGAAAGCGGCAGGGCTAAAGGGAAATATTCAGCTGGTCAGTTTCCATGATCCTTATACAGCTGTTCCCGACAAGACGCACTTTAATTAGCTGCTGACCATGTAAATCGATTAATTGAATCAAATTTATAATTTGCAAAGTGATGATGAATTTTGTAGCCAAGAGGAAATTGAATTTGAGCGGATATAGCTGAAGGAAGAAAATTTATGTATATGAAAAATTATTATAATTTACAAATATTAAACTTTATATTATAATTTTTATATTTTTTTTTTAATTAAAATTTAAAAAAAAAATAAAATAAAAAATTTTAAAAATTAAAAATTAAATATCAAATACTAGCAGACTTTTTAAAAAAATATTCTGAAAGTCTTAAGATCATATATAGATATGTATATAGATATATACAGATAAAAACTTTTAACATAATATCAGCTAAGACTGTAAGATCAGCTAAGATAGTCAGTCATTTAAACCAAGATCAAGACAAGATCAGATAAGCTAGTTTATATTTATTCGAATTTTTATAGGGCTACAAAAAGAATATATAACTAAGCTGCTTCAAAAGTCTATTCAAATCGATAAATATGATCTTCATGATGCAATGAATAGAATTTGAAAGATTATAAAGAAATTGCATTTATGAGAAGAAACTTATCGTCTAATGAAATTAAACGTATATCAACTGATGATCATTATAATCCGAAATGGTAATAAAAATAAATATATATGCATGTGGTCGCTGCATAACCACACGAGACAATCAAAAGATGATGATCATAAAATATATATGAAACATAAATACGTTTGCCATTTGGGCAGCTGCTTGAGACGCGTGCGATCGTATCCCAGGAAAATTTTATGAAAGACACACGCACACAGGCACACAGACACGCATAGCTCAAAGAAAGTGAAGTGAAAAACCTTTGCAATCGCAGCACTTTTTCTACAATTTTTGCTGTGCATTTTGCAGTCAGACAGCTGGCACTTCATAAACATGTCATATTTAATAGAGTTCAGCTACGGGAGAGATGCTACTGGGAATATCAACCACCAGGACTTGTCTCTTCCTCTTCTTATTATTACTATTTTTTTTGATTGACTCTCGTTCTTTGGGAGAAAGTCAAAAAAGAAATATAAAAACTGAAATACGTAAAAAAAAGGTAGAAATTGTATATTTATTCCGGGCTCATTGTAAAATGATCTGTGTCATAAATTTGACATTTAATCGTCTGTAGAATTCTCTTTCCCTATTGAGCAAGGTCTGGTCATTGCCTTAGCCCAAAATCCTTCAAAGATTACATTCCTCAACCGAAATTCATTTGCGATTAGATTAGAAGCGACTTTTACCCAATTGAATTACGAATCGAAATATAGCTGGAAAAAGTTATAAAGCTATAAAACAAATTATTGCATTTGCTCAAAAAGTTTTCGTTGTATTTTTCGTTGCTTAAACAATTTCAAAATAATTTGTTTTTATCTCTGCTGTGGGGCTGCGCAAATTGTTGTCGTTACATTTGCGTGCTATTATTTTGAAGTGCTGCAACAATTTACTAATTGAAAGGTAAAGTAGGGAGAGGAAGTAGAGCAGTAAAAGTTATGGGCTTTTACATAGCTCTGATAAGAAAACGCCGCCCGCTAACACAAATTTGTCTTTAAGTGCTGATAGATAAAAGTCTTGACAGCTTATAAGTCAGTTTTCTTTGTATACCCTATTTAAATGGAAAAGGGGTGACGATGTTGCTGTATGACAGATATAAGCTGGCGAATGTGCAGGATAAGAGAAAATATTAGTCATAGATATATAATATAAATATTTAATTAATAGATGTGGGAATCGACTAAATTTAGTCTGCTAGAAATTTCTTAAAATATTTAAATATATTTTTCTTTATAATTATAAAAAATTGCATGATCATAGAAAAAATTGTATGATATTAAAAAAAAAATGTCTTTATCAACTAATATTATAAAGTTTTATTGAGAGATATCTGATATACTACATTTTAAGCTAGAGAGCAGCTGTTAGTTAAGAGGTGCAAAAACTGTTTCATATTTTATATTATATCTCACGAACTAAGAATTTAGAAATCTAACTTCCAACATTTTGGTAAATTCAATATTTCTTGATGTATTATTCTTTTAATGAGAGCATTGACTGAAAAGCAAATCTGAACATTATCTTAAATTTCTAACAAAATTAATAAATATTTTTCTATCTAGATAGATACCTTCTATATATGTCCATCTATCTATCTATCTATCTAAATCTTTATCATATATATTTTATTTATTTATCTATATCTTTATCAATCTATCTGCCTTTATCTATCTATCTATCTTTATCTATCTATCTATCTATCCATCTATCAATTTATCTATCTAAATTAGATATATAAATTTATATAAGCATACTTAACATATCAATCTATCCATCTATCTATCTAATATAGATATCTTTATCAATCTATCTATCTTTATCTATCTATCTATCTTTATCTATCTATCCATCTATCTATATAAATAATATATATAAATTTATATAAGCATACTTAACATAGTTTTATTCCACACATATCCATCTATTAGAGAACTCTCACGCCCATCAACAATTCTTCACAGGGTATTTAGCTAGTCGCCCACGCATCACATTTCCGCTATGATAGGCGCGTGTTTTGCAATTCATATATTATTTTACTGTATCGCTCGACTAAATGATAAATGAGCTGCGATCCCCACACACAAAAACAAAAAATTGGAAAACAGCGTTGACTGATAAAGGAAGCAGAAACACAAAGCGAAATATTTAATGCGCATTTATTTATGTTTTTTTTTTTGTCGTTTTTTGAGTAGTTTTTTGTAGTCTTCTATGTTAACATTTCCAGTTGCCAAAAATGGAGTGCGCTTAATGACCTTCAAGTTTTATGCATAAATTTGACTTTATATAAAAAATATGTGTATATATATTTATATATTTCTGTCTTTTACCTGAGCTCGTAAATCTTTTGCTGCACCAATGACAGCGCATCTTAAGATTTAACCCCTTCTGTCGACAGCCTCACTTGAGAGAGGGCGTGGTCTCTGTTAGGGTTCAAGCGTGAGGATCTTTAACCACTTAACGCGACCTTCAACTCAACGAATGTGTGTGTGTGTGTGCGAGTGTGCGTGTGTGTGAACAGTAAATTAGAAGCAATTGGCGTCTGTGCGTCGACTCTTGCCATCCGTCCAAGCAATTTTATGAATATGCCAAACACATGTTATTCACCCCCGCATGAAAATATTATTCATTCAGACTATTTGTTTGTTTTCTCATTATTTTATTTTTGCTAATGATGCGTAAATTTCTATGTCATATACTATACACATACAGATATATATATTTCATATATAAAATGAATTATTTGCCGATGAAGTCATGGCACCTCTCGCATACACCCATACATATTTATTAGAATATTTAAATATGAAATTCCTGCACGTGACATGTGACGTATCTGTCGTAGGCAGCACGCTGTGAGCATATTGCGTGACCGTGCCTCGATGGAAGTGTCGCCAGCAGCATTCGTGCGGCAAAACTTTTACCAATAAGCAGACAACAAACAGTTGGCCCAGCTACACCTAGCACAAAGTCTTTTTAATGTAATTATAACTAAATGTTTCTTGTCAAGTCGAGGCCTACTAATAAAGTTGTTTGTCATGTAGGGCCAGGCGCCTAAAGAGCTGGCAAAAAGTGTATTATTAATGTAACTACTTAACGAAATATACTGGAAATGTAAAGAGAAGAAATGTTGAGCAACTGAAATCTGTCTAGAAAAAGTTGTGAGTGGACTGTGAATGAATTCAAAATTATAAATTTGTTGGTTGAATGAGTAGTTTTTAATATTGCATATTGTAAAATGTTCACAGAACATATCAGATTTTATACATTCTCAAGTTTGCATGGGAGAGTTTGATTTAAATTCAATGAGTCCTCGAATTCCCTTTCAAAGTATTTATTTGTTAGTAAAGCCTTCTGCGCACAGTTGAATATTTTTTAAAGATATATAATGCCCATATACGAAATAGAGTTTCGAGCCTCACACTAATTTTTACCTTCCGCTAAAAATCATCTCAAAGAATTTTAGGCAAATTTTGCCTATGCTCCAACTTAGTAAATTTCCCTTACTTACATCTGTTAACTTAACATTCCGCAGATAGCTTGCAGACATTTGCTTAAGAGCTGTGCGGCTTTGATAGACTTCCCACTGCAATAGATCAACGTCTTGACCTGGAATTAGCAAAGAGTTTAAAATATATGAAATAAATATTTTTCAAAAATTTCTCCAATCACTAAACAGTTCTTAGAAATTTTTTACTTAAAAAAATACGTAAATTAACTTGGAAGCTGAAAAGATTTTAAACTAATAAATTATATATTTTTCAAAAAAAAAAAAAAATTAAATTTTTACTTTTATATACAGTTTAATAAAATCCATAAACTAACTTGAATCAGCAAAGAATTCAAAATTCATTAAATAAATATTTTTTAAATATCTCCAATTACTAAATTATGTTTCACAGATCTTACTTTAATATATATTTATTTTCTATTACTTAATATCATTTGCTCTACCTCTTCAAGCCTTATCAAGCCAAGTTTTATTAAGTTCTTTGAGGTAGCCTTTGCCCCTAGTACAAATCCCTCTCTTCGCTCTGTTAACTTAACATTCTCATTTTCTGTTAAGGCTCTCTCTCTGTTAAGGCGATCGCAGTTGCTATTTGATTTACCTTTTCGCCTTTCTTTTCGACTCTCTTTCGGCTAGAGTTTTGCTGTGCTCCGTTTAATCTTGTTTGTGCGATCGCCCTTTGCTCCTTTTCTCGTTGTTCTGCTGGGCTTTGGCTAATTTCCTTTGCCATTGTCTCGCCTACTGCTGCTGCTGCTGTTGGGCGTGCATGCAATGAAATCCTCTTTCAACAACCAATTTTTGCTTGCTTTTGCCACCAGTTTCGTTGATCTTTTTCACTGATCTGTGAAATGTGTGCGTGTCTCCCTCTCCCTCTCCCTGTCCCTGTCCCTGTCTCTATCTCTGTCTTAATACAAAGAAAGTAAATCAGATTTTGGAGCAGCTGTGCATCTTACGAAAATCCCAACAGCAGTCGTCGCTTCCTGACCTGATTTATTGCCATGCTTGGACTAGGTCCACTCGGTCCACACTCTGTCCACACACAGCCAGCCTACCTAAATATTATCGTAGGCTCATGCAAATACCGCATATGATTTATGCCCCGATGAGCTATACCTAGGCCAAAGCAAATTTGCCATATCTTATGGTTTGGCGTCTTATTAAATGCCCATTATTTGCACCAAAAGAAAGCAAGAGAAAATCTACAAAAACCTATCATAACATGCATGAACTATTTCTATAGATCATAGAAATTTATGTCATGGCAAAAATTTTGTAATTTTGTGGCTCACTAATTAATGCAAATGCATTTGGAATTCGCTAATGGGCGAGTCATTGAAGGCTGCATTGTGAAGGTAAAATAGTCTAGCTCAATGTACTATATGAATACTCTTCTATATACGTATATACATATTTGCTAGATATGACTTGACTTGACTTGACTTATCTCAATTACAGCTGCGCCCAGCTGCCCTGTTGACGTAGCACTTAAATGCTTAAAGAGTTTTATGCCTAGGAAATATTATATATATATTTGTTTCGTATTCCTTTCCTAACTACTATCTTGCCTAACTCACAGCATACCTTGGCTTGTTTACACGTTCTGTGTGCACAGCTCAAATTTCCTTGACTTGAGGGCCGTCATAACCGAGTTACTTAAGATCGTCATATAGATCGTCTTGGTTTTATAGTTTACGTCAACCTTCAAGCTGCATTTGCTGAGGTGTGTTGATAGCTGTGCTACCGTAAAACCACTAAATGGTCAAATAAAATTTATGACATTCCTAAAAAAGGAGAAAAATAGGCAATAGATCCTTGGTGGGCGCCAATGATATTTATTATATATATATCATTGTGAGATGGCACGCTTCAAGAGTTGATAAAGACGCGCAGCTCATACAGCTGTCCGTAATAAAAGAGAGACTTTTAGTACTTTTTTTTTTTTTTTTTTTTTGGGTCAGGTCGAGGTCAATGATAACAGTTGCATAACAATTCCAAACATTTTCGAACAAGAATTTTTCCTTATCATAGAAAGAGTGAGCTAATTAAAATGCTTAACCCACATCACAGCGCACATCCAGTAAATCCCTGAAATGGGCTGTGTACTGTAAATAGTAAACAAACAAACAAACTCAACGCGCAACCCTTTACACCAGGGACACGAAATGCAAAAAGGAAAATCTCTAGAGTAGAGGAAAACGCAAGGAATGAAAATGTGTCTTCGGTCTGTCTTTGGCTCGTTTGCATACGTAATTAGCTTGGGCATTTTGACAACGATGGCGACATTTGACATGAGTTTGAGTTACGATCAGTTGGGATCATAGAGACTGGGAAACGCTGAGAAATGTGAAATGGGAACTTGCAAGGGGAGTTTTCCTCGTTTGCCGCTTATCTTTACACCTCGGTTTGAACTTTACGCCTAAGCCGATCGGTCGATCTATCTTCGAGACATTTGACATCATTAGTCAAACTTAAAGACGCATTTGTAATGTTCACTTTGTTGCTCTTCTCCTCCTCTGCTCCTCTCCTCCTCTGCTCTTCTCGTCTGCTTCTAGTTTCGGCTTTAAGCGCCTTTCGACTCTGATCGCAGCCATTAATTAGGTTTCGTTTAGAACCAGTTGCCGCCATATTTGATTTGATATCATTTCATTTTATTTCATTTCATTTTATGGCCATGCAAATTGCAAAACCGCGCTAATTTTGTTCCCTTTCCTCTTTTTTTTTTCATCTACATATGAGGCATATCAGTTTCACAAAGCGCTCGCTTGTTGTATTTCGCTCTTTTATTTTATATAAATTTTTTTTGGGTTTCTTTGTACAACAAAAGGCATATTTATTTCGTTTTAATTTGTAATTTTGCGCTATGGTCAAGGCGCACAGCGTCTGAAACCAGTTGAACTTGTTAGCGTGTACACACTGTGTCACAGATTTTAGTCCTTAGTTCATATAACAAGCAGCAAGGAAACAAGTTTGCTCGTCCATCCATCCATCCATCCATCCATCGATCCATCTACATATCCATGTCTCTTCTCAGAGCACCCTTCACTGTTTACTCAGCTAGCTCTTAACAACTCATAATAGAGCAATTTTCACGTGTCCTTGCTGGTCAGTAAATCAACTGGTCAAAGCAGCACACACAAGGATCGGATCAGCACTTCCATTGTCACTCCTTCGAGGAAACGTACAACAAATTTCAGCCCCTAAATGTTAAAAGTTTTGTGAAATTGATCGTGGCACTCGTGGATGTTAATGTCTTGGGCTTGACCAAGATTTACGAGTATTTGGCAGTTTTATGGTTGTTTTTAATTTCAATGGCTTTAAGAATTCGAAGTGTGCAAATTGAGCTAAGAGTAGAGAGCAACGAGCAGAGCTTTCACACAGACACAACTCATGCACACAAAGAGCTTTCTATGTATTGGCAACTGCAGCTTGCATTAGGCAGAAGCTCACTAATACATGCACAGTGAGCTTAAAGCTCAGCTCAGCTGAAGTCTTACGCTCTCTCTCTCTCACACTCTCATTCTCGGCTGCTAATTAAAGCTCACGCGCATCAAGTGTGCTGACAGCTGTTCAATTGCCCGGCAACTGTTGCCGCTGACCTTGAAAGCTGAGCCAGACGGCTGCGAGATCTTTAATTTCGATTGGGAGCTGTAGCCGAAAGCTAATTTAAATCAAAAAAGTGTTCAAGCAACTGACAATTTGAGAAGTTCCCTCAGCACCCCTACGAGAGAGGTTCACAACCAACAACAATTGCCGAAAATGTCTGAAAAGTAGCTGCAAGGTATACACTGCTTCTACTTCTTCCACGTCTTCCCTTGAAAGCTGTCAATCAAAGCATGGGCACAAACATGATATATATATATATATGTTTAGGTATAGGCCTATAGTCCTGGCATTTGCATAAGAAGAATCACTAATGAGCAACGAAAAAAAATAAAATGCTTTTGGCCGCCTTTTGCATGTGGGTCAAAAAGATGTCACGAGCTGCAAACGAGTTTCACGCTAATTACGTCGTGTCGAACTAGTTTGCCGTCAAACGGCAAACATTTTCTTACTAATGACTATTTGGTTTTTAATTTTTCCTCATTTTTTTTCCTCTTGTTCTCTTGCAGATTCCTTTGTGAACAGTCAGGAATGGACAATATCACGTTCAGTGCCCGATTTGCGGCTGGGCATTGTTGGCTCCTTGAATTCGGGCAAATCGGCATTGGTGCATCGTTATCTAACCGGCTCTTATATGCAAGAGGAGTCGCCCGAGGGCGGTCGCTTCAAGAAGGAGGTTTTCATCGATGGACAAAGCTATTTGCTGCTCATACGCGATGAGGGCGGCGCACCAGAAATGCAGGTAGGTCGAGAGAGTCGCAAAAAAATTACATGAATCTAGCATACTTTATGCATGAAAATGTTACAAGATGATATATGAAAGTTCAGCTTGTTGGGGGAGGCTGTGCAGGTAGCGGGGGTTGCTGTTGAGCTGAGCATTTGGGGTAGTTGCTTGAAGGTGGAGGAGGTAAGAAAAAGTTTTTGCTACAAACAAATTTAGCCCTTATCATCTTGTAAATATTTGAATTGAGGTCAGGCGGGGGGCCAAAACTTTTCTAGTTTTGCCGAGTAGCTCCTGAGCTCCTGAGCAAGTGCTTAGCAGGTTGTTAGCTACACTGCAACAACACAGCATAGTCATAAATTTAAAGTGATTTATATACAATATATATATGTAGAGGGTTGACAAGTTTCTATCTGGTCAAGTCAAACTATACTGCAGTATTCTGTTTCTGTCGTAGTTTTTGCCAATTATCAAGTCTTTTCTCGCCTCTTGGCAACATTTTCCGACTTCTCTGTCAGCTTTCACATTCAATGGCAAAAACTTGAGCTGTCTGCCCGCCATGCCCGCAGCTCGCTCAAACTCTACTCTAGTGGCTCTTCAGAAGGCCTTTTTTTGCTTTTTGCTTTTTACTCTGCCTGTGACTCACTCAATCGAACTTCGACCTTTGGCAAGCAACAATCGTAGCCTGTTGGTCGCTGGGCGGAGAGATGGGAAACTCTTGGCCTGCGGCCAACTGCTTTTGCAGCATTTCGGGTTTTAGTGAGCCTTTAAATACCCTGGGCAGGAAATGCATGATAAAGCTGTCATTGATGTGGAGCAGTAGTTAAATGAAGTCGGATATATAGTAGCCAAATTTTGTCATCTATTATATATAGCAGATTAAATTCAAAGAATATCTCAGCTATTATAAAATATATTTATAATTTATTCAATTATTTATAGTTTTTTTTTTTTAAGAAATAATTTAAAATAATATTTATAAATATCTTAATTTGTCTTCATTTTAAAATAATGAAAAAAATGAAATATTTTACATTAAAAAAATAAATAAATAAATAAAAAAAATATATAAATAAATAACTTAATAAAAAAAAATAAAATAAAATTTAAAACAATCAATTAAATAATTTATCTAAATTAAAAATTATGAAAGATATTTTATATTTTAAAATAAATAAAATATATAAATAAATTACTTAATAAGTAACAATAAAAAATAAATACATTTTTAAAAAATATAAAACAATAAATTAAATAATTTATCTAAATTAAGAATTATGAAAGATATTTTATATTTAAAAGTAAATAAATAAATAAAATATATAAATAAATAACTTAATAAATAAAAATAAAAAAAAATAAATTAATTAAAAAAATAATATGAAAAAATAAATTAAATAATTTATCTAAATTAAAAATTATAAAAGATATTTTATATTTAAAAATAAATATATAAATAAATAATTTAATAAATAAAAATAAAAAAATAAATAAATTTTAAAAAATATAAAACAATAAATTAAATAATTTATCTAAATTCAAAATTTTAAAAATAATGAATTTATTAGTTAAATAAATAGCAACAAAAGGAGGAAAAATTAAAAAAAAAATAAAAAAAGAAAGAAAACAAAGAGAACAAAAAAACTCTAAACCGAAGATTAGTTATTTAAGCAGGAAACAGAATAAATATATTAAATACTCAATCTAATTAAAAAAAACCAGTTTAACACCAAAAAGCACTACATCTATTAAAAACTTGAGACATCATAGAAACAACGGAGATCAATCACAGAGTAGATTTAAATATCATTGAAAAACCGGTAAAAATCGACAGTCAGCGTATATTTACAGGGTATCTCTCAGTCTATGCCAACACTGATGAACCATTATCTTGCTCTATTGCGACACTTTTTGTTTGGTTGTTTTGGGCCATAGCCAAAGGTTCCCAAGCTTTTTGCACGTTAGAAGTTTACGTGATGCGGCAACTGTCCAATATCATTTGGATGGGCGTCTATCGCAAAGGTTAAAGTTGATAAACTGTGCTACACATAAATGCAGTCTTTCGCAAGCCTTCGAGCAAATAGCATATGCACATACATCCGCCCCTATATCATTTCATATTTACATTTCTATGCAACATTTCGTATTCCCGCAGCACAATTGAATTTCTTTTTGTTTGACTCATTGATTCGCAGCTTGAGAAGCTTTTGTTCGGCATATTCGTATATTCGCATATTTGCGAAAAATATTTTCTGTATCGACAAGCGAAATACCCCCCGCTTAGCAGCTAGAAGACGAAGAAGAAAAAAGGAAAACCCTCTATGTAACCCTCCAGCTTAAAGGGTGAAAGTGTGGATTATAATTTTTAAGCTGCTTTCGCTTTTTAACAAACATTTTTTATTTGCGGTGGGTATTTATGAGATTGTAGGGGTTGATCCTCGTATAGAGCGAAAAAGTAGAAAAAAAATGTGCCTGCCACGCGACGTTACCCTAAAAATCGCATAATACCTCGTCTATATCCGAGGGCTTAGCAATTGACTATTTGTAGGGCTTAGCGAATTTTATTTAAATTTCAATTTAAATTTCTATTTTCCAATTTTTTGTATCATGATTGTAATTATGTGTTGTTAATATACGCAAGTCAAGCGTATGATTGACCCATAATTACGATTTAAAAAATATATATTCTGTTTGACAGCTGTTTGAGAGGTTTGAGATGCATTGTAGTTACATTTCTTCTGTAATTAATTTTTTTTGCGAAGGCTTAAACTTGTTGTTTTACAGTTTCACATTCATAGAATAGCTACTTAGTGATTCCAGTTTGAGCTGCACTGCATAATCGCTATAATACAGTACATGTCAAACTGTTTGTTGTGCCCGTCTTCTTTAGCCTTTCTCTGTCTCGCTCTGTTCGTCTCTTCCTCTATCTAACACAGTTTGCCACTCACTCAACAGTTTGAGCAGCATTGCATACTGCAAATCGCACTAATGCTAGACAATGCTTATCAAACTGTTTATGTTTGATTTATTAGACGACCTTTCTGCCTTTCTTTTACTCTCGCTCTCCCTCTTTCTCTCCCTTACTGCTTCTCTCTGACACACTTCAGTCACAGTTAGTCATTCAACAGTTTCAGCAGCACAGTAAATTGTAGTCTCTGCTCATCTAATACAAATTGCATAATCATTGCTCAACCACTGCTTGTCAAACTATTTGTTATGTCAATCTTGCTCTATCCCGCTCTCACCCTCGCTTTCTCAGTTGGCCGCACAAAAACGTTTCTCTCCCGCAATTTAACTAATTTAATGTCCATTTCTTGACTAACTTCTGTCATTCGCATCTTTATGCAACATAATAAACCATATTTCTACAACAACAACGAAATAACCCTCTATTTGAGAGCAACCCCCTAACAGCCTGCCAGCCACCCTCTCCGGGCAACAGCAACAACAAGCACAAGTGTTAAATGATGTGATTGATGTAGTTATTGTATACCCTATAAATATGTGCTAAGTGAAATTCACACTTGCATAGCTTATTTGACTTGCATTGAGCTTTTCGCATATTTACAGGGTATTTATTGCGTGCATTGAGTATGAACTACGTCAATGCCAATGCGTCGCCACTCAGTCGCGTTTTTTTTTTTTTTGTTTTTCTTTTATTTTGTTTTTATTTTCTTTTCGCCATGGAGCAGGATATCATTACCATATACGAGACGACAATATTGCATGCGACTGCTGTCGATTCGACATGTTATGCTTTCATTCTCTCTATTTCATTTCTCTTTTTTTTTTTTTTGGCAAGCTCAACAGACGAGTTCATGGCAATAGAAACGAAATAGAGAAAGGGAAAAAGTTGCTAGAATAATTAGGAAATATTTTGAGAACTTTAAATGATATCTCCTGCATATGAATCATGCTTAAGCGAATCAATAAATGTAGAGTGAAACTTTTAGTTTATCAATATATTTAGAGTGAAAATTTAAAGTTCTTAAATATGTTGCAGATATAGTTAGGAGGAGTTAGAAAAGAAGATGAATAGGATTTATAGTTAGTAGAAGTTAGAAAAAAAGAAGTTAGATAAACATTTCTGGATCAATCTCCAAACAGCTCTGAAACTATGTAAAATATTTCCTAGCTCTTTAGTTTTAAATACTAAAATGCCTTTTGCTCTAAGGGCGCATATCCTTGTAAAAGTTTTCTTAGAATTTGTCAGGATTAGCAGATACTTTGAATGGCGCTTAACCCACATAAAAGTTATGCACATTGTTGTGTGTCTATTTGTCTGTGTGGCGCTGTGAGCGCGAGCACGAACCCCACGTCAACAAAAGCCCAACCCCAGCAGTTGAAATTGTTTTGTTGTCAGGCGAATGTCTCCCGGAGTGTATGTGTGTGTGTGAGCTGTCTGTGTCTGTGTGCGTTTCCCGTGACGCCGCTGCATTTTTTCTTCTTCTTTTATGCTTCTTTCGCTTTCCTGTTTCCTCCTGCATACGCTTTACACAACAAATCATAAAAAACGAAGCTCACTCAACCACCCACTACTGAGCCAGCCCGGCGAACAGGACAACGCAGCCAGAACAGGACGAGGCCGCAGGACAACAGCAGAGCAGAGCAGAGCGTCGAACAAGACGCCAGTTGTTTGTCGACTGGCATTGCGGGCGGGCGACTTTTCCAGCTCGTTCGAGACACTTCCATGTGAAATCTAGGCAAACAGGCGCAAACATCTCGCTCGCTCACTCTCTACATCTATGGGCATATAAATAATTGATAGCAAATTTTAAATACATTTCCGTGAGTGCAAATGCATAATAAATAAGTGAATGTGAATGCTCTGGCTGAGCAACAATCGATAGTTTATGCGTTCGCAGGACACACGAATCCGAATCCTGCGCAGTAAACACAAAGCGCCTGTTTACAAGCCAATGTAAGAGTTCATTATCCTGCGAGTGCCATTGCATATGTGTGCCTGCGTGTGTGTGTGTGCGTGTGTGTGCGTGTGTGAGGCAAACAAAAATCATTAAAAGTTTAGCACACGGCAAAGGAGTGCTGCCAAAAGGATTCAAGTGCTTCATTAGCGACTTTCTCAAGTGTGCGTGTGTGCGCTCGCTGCCTCTCACTCTCGCTCTCTCTCTCCCTCTCTCTCTTGATCCTTGCTGCTGTCCTTTGTTAGGCGCGCTTCCGCCGCCAGACGTCGCCAGTGTTTTATTTTATTATTTTTTTTTTTATTATTTTTATACATATTTTTTTGTTTACTTTGTGCACAAAGTCAAGGACTCACGTCGAAAAGTTTTGCGAGTCTTGATTTCTTCACATTTTACTTACACACGCTTTTGTTTTCATCTTTCGATTCGTCGTTTGCTTTAATATTTCTCTGCTCTTGTGCTCTGTTTCTTTTTGGGAATCTCGCAGTTCGCTGGCTGGGTGGATGCGGTAATCTTTGTATTCAGCTTGGAGAACGAGGGCAGCTTCAATACGGTCTACAATTATTATACAAAAATGGCGCACTTTCGCAACGGACAGGAAATACCCATGATATTGGTCGGCACACAAGGTAAGCTATGAATTATATAACTAATATATAAATTAATGCTAAATGTGGTCAATGAATTTCCCAATTGAATTAATCTGAGAAAATTGTAGCTTTATTCTATTAACTTTATTAAATTATTGGAGTATTCGAAATGATTGTAAAACCACTTGATATATATCGATAATCGAATAGCAAACTATTGAAAATTATCCTTTACTTATATGATTATTGTATATTCAAAATCAAACTATCGAAAATAATCAATGTATTATAGTAGATTCTCTTAATATTATTTGTAGATTGTGTATAGACAGTATCGATTAGAGAATAACAAATATCGAAAACCAAACCATCGAATATAATCGATAAATAACTTGATATGAAAAAGTAAGAAAAAATGATTGAATATACCGTAATTGTGTATCTCAAATAAAAGCAAACTATCGAATATCGATAACCAATTTATCGAAAATTATCATAATAGTATATAGAATATAGAAGAACAAACTATCGAAAATGAGCAATAAGAATAGCTTTATTCTATTAATATTCTTTTATGAGTTTAGTTATAAAGTATCGATAAGGTTAGTAATGAAATATCGATAAGCCAACTTTGTGATTATCGCTTAAAGCAAACCAAACCATCGAAATAATAGTAAACCCATTAGATAGAATATTATCAAATATCAAATCGAAAACTATCGAAATTTCCTAAAAATGTTTAATATAGTATATCGAAAAGAATGTTATCGAAAATAGAGAAATAATAGAGTACGAATAATTAAATAAATTATTTGCATTATTGGAGATGCATTATTTCAGACTTTTTTCAAATCTGACTTCATTTTACGCCATAGTAACTTTTTGTGTATCGATAAATGTATCGAAATCTTAAAAATCATTTCTAAGCTCAATTATTAAATCAATTTATTTCTAGTTTTATCAACTTTTTGTCAAGTAACTAATTAAACTTTTCTCCTCTCAGATGCCATCAGCGAGCGCAATCCGCGTGTTATCGATGACACGCGCGCCAGAAAATTGGCACACGATTTGAAGCGTTGCTCCTACTACGAGACCTGCGCCACTTACGGCCTGAATGTGGAGCGCGTCTTTCAGGATGGTGAGTAGCAAGCGAATGCTAATTATTTTATTTAATAATTCAATTTCTTATAATGAAAAATTTAATTCAATTTTCCTTTCCTTTTAACAGCCTGTCAGAAGATATTGTCACAGCGCATGCCGCTGCCGCCAGCCATGCAGCCCCCGCGTCCCACTACGCCGCAGGGCACACGCCTGGGTCTGGCCACGTTCCAGGCGCCCACCAACGGGCAGCGAGCGCAGCAGCAGCAGCTGCCGTTGCGCATGAGCGCCGACTTTGCGCAGGCGGAGCAAAAGCTCTGGTCGCTGCAGGCAACCGGCTCGACAGCGTCAACCAATGAGAACAACAACATAACCAAATACAATTCAGGCGCAGCGCAACAACAGCAGCAGCAGCAGCAACAACAGCAACATTTACAGCATCAGCAACTGTCGCTGCCTGGCGACTGTGCCCAGGTGCAGCTGCGTGATCCACGTGATTTGGCGCCGCCACCGGGCAAAGAGCTGCCCACACCCACATCGACGCCCACGACAAGCCGCAAGAGTCGAAGGCGCTCAAATCTGTTTATACCCTCGTCCTCCAAGAAGAACGACAAGGAACCGAAGAGCAGCGAGTTGGGCAGTGGACGCTCCATACCCATTAAGCAGGGCTATCTGTACAAACGCTCGAGCAAATCCTTGAACAAGGAATGGAAGAAGAAATACGTGACGCTCTGTGATGATGGCCGTTTGACCTATCATCCCTCGCTGCATGATTATATGGACGATGTGCATGGCAAGGAGATACCGCTGCAATATGTCACGGTCAAGGTGCCCGGCCAGAAGCCGCGCGGCTCCAAGTCCATCATCACGAACAGCGCGTTGACCAGCTCCCTGCTGGCCAATGGGCAGCGGGCGCAGGGTACGCTGAGCGAGGGCATCGGTTGCCTAACGCTGGCCAAGGACAATCAGCGTAAGCTGAGCGAAAAGCTATCGCTGCTGGGCGCTGGAGCGGCCGGTGGTGCGAGTGGTTCCAGCGGCGTGGAACCACTGAAATCGAATAGTTCACAGCAGACGAGCGGCGATGAGGGCATTGCCATGTCCAATTCGAATTCACAGACCTTCATCGCGGGCGAGGCGCCGGCCAGTAAACTGGAGGCACAAACGCCGAATGTGAAGAAGCGCCATCGTCGCATGAAGAGCAGCAGCGTTAAGGCCAACGAGGCGGACGACAACGATGGCTACGAGTTCTACATTGTTTCGCTCGACTCCAAGCAATGGCACTTCGAGGCCGCCAATTCGGAGGAGCGCGACGAATGGGTCGCCGCCGTCGAGCAGGAGATCTTCAAGAGTCTGCAGAGCATCGAGAGCAGCAAAACGAAACAAGCAACCAGCACAGAGCTAGCGGCCATGGTGGCGATCAAGCAACGTGTGCCGGGCAATGGTCACTGTGTGGACTGTGGAGCGCCAAGTAAGTAGGGGAGGGGAGTGGATGGGCGAAAAAAAGAGAGAGTTGGACGGGAGAGTGGAATACTCTTTAATTACTTGAAAATTCATATATGTTAACTAACAACTTTTTACTTACCCCACACAGATCCCGAATGGGCTAGTCTCAATCTGGGCGTGCTTATGTGCATTGAGTGCTCGGGCATCCATCGCAATCTCGGTTCGCACATTTCCAAGGTGCGCTCCCTGGGCCTCGACGATTGGCCGTAAGTAGCATACACTTAAAAAAAAAAGTTCTTCAACTTTAACTAATGCCACGCCTTTCTTCTAACCCCTTAGAGCGCCGCACTTGAGCGTAATGCTGGCCATTGGCAACAGCTTGGCCAACTCGGTGTGGGAAGCGAATACGCGACAACGTGTGAAGCCCACCTCGCTGGCCAGCCATGAGGAGAAGGAACGCTGGATACGCAGCAAATACGAGGCCAAGGAATTTTTGACACCACTCGGCACTGGCAATCATGTGAATGCCGCCTCGCCAGGCCAACAGCTGATCGAAGCGGTCATTCGAGCGGACATCAAGTCGATTGTCTGCATCCTGGCCAATTGTCAGTCGGAGGTGACCAATGCCAATGTGAGCGCACGCGATGTTCGCACGCCGCTGCTGCTGGCCTGTGCCATTGGCAATTTGGCCATTGCACAGCTGCTCGTTTGGGTAAGTTAGCTGAAGAGTTATCTCCCTCCCTCAGTCGGAGATTAATTCTTATTTTCATTTACTTTCTAGAACGGTGCGAACATCAAGCACACGGATCATGAGGGTCGCACCTGCTTGGCCTATGCGCGCGCCGCACAATCTCTGGCCACGGCCAAGTCAATGAAGGCTGCCGCAGCTCTGGCCGCCGGTACTCCAGCACCCGCACCTGCCCCGGCGCCAACAGCTAATGGCGGCATACCCGCACCACAGTACAATGTGGAGGATACGACGGCGCTGGTGGAGCTGCTAGTGGGTCTAGGCTGTCCCGAATCGGCACCACTGACGGCCAGCGGCACTTTGCCACGACGACGCGATACCCTGGGTACGCCCTACGAGAAATCCGTATCGGGCGTTATCTAAAAAAAAAAATAATAAATAAATAAAAACATAAAAATACGTAAAACAAAAAATGAATAGTTGAATTTCATATGCTAAAAGAAAAAGCCCAAGTTGTTTTTGTGTTAAATGTAAATTGCATAAAATATCTGTTTAATCTGTTTAGCGATTAGTTTTAAAAGTGTGCGTGAATTTCTCTCTGTGTATAGCAAATTAGGTTTTACTATTCCAAACAAAAACAAATATTTAAACTAAACTAAAATTGAAATGTGCAAATGAATGAATTTTTGTTTCCTTCGGACAGATTTGAATTTAAATCCATAAATGAAAAATTTGTTTTTATTTACGATTTAATCTAGTTTTGTTTCGAATCTTAAGTACGCTTAATTATAGGCACAAAAAAAATCTGTACAGTCTTGTTGTAAAATCTCAAGTTTTAAAATTAATTTATTATTTTGCGTATTACTGTAATTATTATTATTATTCATTAATATTATATATTATTAATTATTATTATTATTATTGTTTTTAAACTGTGTGCAGGTTTTTTTTACAAATGTCGTTTGCAAAACAACAATTTAAGTAATTAATGTAATTTGATTTTAATTAAAAGAATATAATTAGAGAATGAGAAAGAGAATTCTCTATATATGTCTAAAAATAGCTGATGAATGAGAAATCAACAACAAAAATATATATATACGTATAAACATAGTGAATCTAAGACTAAAGCCAAAAACAACTTATAACACTATATACCTATACATAAATCAAATTATATATATAAATATATACAAAGTTGACATTGCTTGATAATCGGTTAAACACGCTTGTAACTTGTAGTTTACGCAACCCAAAAGAAAAACTTGAACTTTGATAACAAAATTCCATTTAAAAAATGTCTCTTGTGAGAACATTATTGTATTAGAAATCGGCGAAGTTAGAATGAAATGACAAATTATATTTAATATATAATATGTATACATATATACTATATGATGTAGCAAGCAAACTTGAAAGTATTTCAAAACCAATTATATATAGTTATTAAATTCTATAATATATATAAATATACATATATGTATACACCCCCATCTTTATAGAGTACGCTATTTGTACCACCTGCTAAAAAAAAAAAAAACAAGAGCATAACAAATCGTGACAAAACTCAATATAATTGGATGCAAAACACAACAGGCACAAAGATACAAAATAACCGAAAAAACACAACAAAAAAACATTAAATAAAAATATAAAAATTGATGAAAAACTTTTAAACTCTTTTCTTTTTATAAAATAAGTTGAAATTTGATGTGATGAAATTTAATTTTTTCTACAGCGAAGTCTAAAGTAAAATCTGAGTAAATTTATTTTGTGGTTTGTAGGAATACAAATTTATATATATATTTATATTTTTACGTTATTCAAATTGAATTGCAGAACAAGATTAATATACTATTAAGCAAATATAGTAAACTTGTTGCTGATTTGTCTTTTCTACCCATTTGTGAATCAAATTATATAATAATTACTTACCAAAAGTTGGGCAAATCCAAAAGCTGCAATAATCTTATATCTCCACATCATCAATCTTTGCCAATCTTTGGACTTCTAAATAATAATCCATATTCAACACCAATTACAAAACTTAGATGTAACAAATTAGATCATAAAAAGTTAATAATAGTTGAACCACAAAATCTACTTTTTGGTGAGGAAATTGTAATTTTTTTTTTTTACTATATAATACTAAAGATTTTCAAAATTCAATAGCTGCAAATATTAAAAAAAAAAAAAAAACTTATATTGAAAAATATTATTGTTGTAATTTTAATAATAATATTTTTCATACTCATCAAAATAATACAAAATATTTGGTTTACTTGTCGGAATCTTTATTTAATTTAAAACAGAAAGATATTACAATTTTTTCATTTTCTTAATTTCACGAAATTTATTAAAGTATATTAGAAATTTGTATGAAATACGTGTAGCTAAAATAGATGTTAATACTTTTTCATTTTCATATCGTTACTCTATTTTAGGATGCACACGTTTGTCCGACTATTGAATTTATGCTTGTTATCAATTTGTAAGATTATTCGTTATATATTTATTATATAAATTGTATTTTGGAATAGGCTTGGATAAAACGGAATATTCCATATTGTAAAGAGGGGAACGTTGTACTTGAAGCGGGGGGATTCACACAAACTAGCAAAGGTTCCGGAGCGTATGACTGAAGAAGGCTTTACATTGACCATAGCTTCAAAATACTAAATATGCGCTGCCACACGGTAATATTATGCATAGATCGATATGTATATATAGTTGCTTTTGGTATTGCGATGGGGTTTTAGGAAAAGGAGAAAGAAAGGAAAAGAAAAGTGTTGTGGTAGAGGAAAAATAGTAACAGAAGAAAGAGGAGGAGTAGAAGGATAAAGAGGAAGAGCGGGAGTAGATGGTTACTAAGGGGAATTTCGAATTAAAAACACGCTCTACTGTAGGTTAATTAAAGGGACATACATACGATGCGCTGCACTTGAAACGAGGCTCCGAGGCTTTTCACAAGCATCCGAAAACACCTTTTTGTTTGGGGGGGATAAACTCGGGAGGGATCCTCAAATTTGTTTACTTTTGCTTAATCTTCTTGAATGGTTAAACTTGAATCATGAACAATTTCAATACGATTTTTATTTTATTATGTTTTTTTTTTTTTTTAGATTTTTGTGCTTTTTTTTTTTATTTTGATAAATTTTAAGCCGTTTGTCCGTGTTGGGTTAGCTGAGGGTCGTCGCCGTTTGAGTTGAAAGTGAACGATTTATGATTTCTTGATCTCATTTTTTTTTAGATTTTTTTTTTTTTAATTTTTCTGTTTTCTGGTTTTCTGTCTAATACAACAAGCAAACTCCACGAAAATGCTGCCGCTGCTGAGCTACGGGATCCCATTGTACAATGGTTGTTGCAGCAGTTGTTGTTGCTGCTTCAGCTATAAAAGATGCTGCTGCTGCTGTGACTGCTGCTGCTACTGCTGCTGCTGCTGCTGCTGGTTTGAATTACTTTTAAAGAAACAACAACATGATGAACAACAACAACAACAACTGCAAACAACAAACAACAATCAACGAAGAAGCTAACCACCTGCCGCTGCTACCGCTTCTGCTGCCGCTGCTGCTGCATCTGCTGCTGGTTATGTTTTATGATTTTTTTTGTTTGTTTGTTTGATTGACTTTTCTCATTTTGTTATCATATTTCATTTTTTCTGCTGGTCTGGTTTGTTTGCCGTTTTTTTTTGTTGCCCCCACTCGGGCCGCGTCTGAGAGAGAAACTTTTCGTAAACTTGGAACTCCATGTCGTTTTGTTGTGGTTGTACAGTGAACACACGCTATGCACATCCTTGCATTTTAAATAATTTGCATCTGCTGTTTTTTGCCATGCATTTGCCACCTAGCGTCCGCTCCGGCTCACTCATTTTTTGTTAGCCTTAAACTTGGCATAGAAGCTTTGGATTTGCGCATAACGCACGGGAATCGAATCAAGTATGCCCGTATAGCTAAAGTTCTGCTGTTGGCGATTCTTCTCGTGCAAATTGTCACCCGACAGATAGGTGACAACATTCTTCTGCAGCTCACTCACATGCGGATCGGCATGATTGGTCACCAGATGATTGCAAAACTGAGCAATTTGCAGGAAAACCGAAGCATCGCGATCTATAGAGACAGGGAATTGTTAGCATTTGAATTTGTATTTTAGAATAACGGTTGACTAACCCATTTTGCGTGATATCTTGAGCAGCGAAAGCGGCTGGCTTTCGTTGTCACGCTGTGCGCGCAAATGACGATTACCATGCTTGAACTCCTGTTCCAGCCAGCGTATGACATGACGCACATTCTCGCTACGCTTCTTCAACTCATCCAGTTCATTCAGCACTACAGGTTAAGTGTATATAAATTAGATAATCTCATATTTAACAGTCCAATTAGTCTTAGCTACTCACCAGCATTGGGTATCAGAACAATGCATTTCTTGGTCCGTACCAGGGACTTGACAATGCCATTGTATTCGGTCAAAGCCTTAGAGTCAACTACAACAAACGGTGACATCACCACATGGCTGGTGCTATCGCGCAGCTCCTCCTCCAGTGTTTCTACCTCGTTCTGTAGCCAGAGTTTTCCCATAATTTCACATTTTTTGGTCATTGCCTCAGAACGTTCTTCATCAGCGCCGCTGCTGGACTGCACATTCAGCTTTTCGATGACACTATTTGTGGTGGTCGAAGCTGAGGCAGAAGTGCCACCCGCCATAGAGGTGCCCGTTGCGCTGGCTAGCATGGTGGCAGCCTTCTCTGCATTGCGATTACGTAGATAGCCCTTGCGTGGCAGCTTGCGACACTCCTCAACCGTATCCTTCTCCTCGTTGCTCGTATAGCTTTTACGTACGATGCCATTCTTACGATCCGAGTAGCGACGAGTGCGTCCCTCGTTCCGTTTGCGTGTTGTCTTCGGTGCAGTTCGTCGTTCACGGCGACGTGACCCGCCGCCCTTCTTCTCCTCGCGCTTCTTCTTCTGGTTCTCGGTGAAGCGACGCGTCTTCACACAGAAACGATAATTGAACTTCTTCTGCTTGCAAATGAAGAAACCAAAATCAACCATCTTGAAGATACGCAAAATCGACTCCTCCTGTGGCGTAACGCGCTCCCGAATTATCGTCTCCCAGTCGAGTGTTATCTGTGTGCTCTGGAATATGTCAAAGTTCTTGAATGCAAAATCCTCGCTCAGTGGCACATTCGCTCGCACATCGAACAGCTCGACAAGCGCCTCGCGCACATTGCTCGTTGTCAACAAATCCCGTTCGAAATAGACTTTTCGAGTAAATACATCAATGTTGCAGTAGTTCAGCAGTTTCATTATCTTATGCACAAATTCAGGATTCGAGTGATAACAGCCAATGAGTATCTCTGGATTTATACGCAGCCAGTCGAAGAGCATCTTCAAAGCACGAATTGTTGGCTCATTGTGCAGACAATCGATTATAATATTCGGATTAATCTTCGTATACTTGTTGCGATAGACAAGTTTCTTCGGTGGTTCCGTAATCGTGAGAGGCGGTGCATTAATCTCTCCCCCTGCATTGGCTGCCGGCTCGTCGGGCACAGTTGTTTGATTATCCTCGGTGCTCTTGAAATTCAATTGCAGCACTTCAAAACTGCGCAGCAACTCCTCGGAATCCACCTCTTGCGACACTGGACGACGCTCCACTTCATCGGGATAGATAAGACGCTCCTCCTCAATGACCACATCTTCATTATCCGAGTAGACATTCGCACCGGCGGCTTGACGTGCTGTACGCTCCTTTTTCACATAGTCACCTGCAAGCATTTAGAGAGTATTAATAGAGGAAAAGAAGTGGCAGGTGGTGGAAGAGATTTGTCGTATGGACGATTTTCCTGCTCGCTTGATTTGGTTGATTATTAATCTGTGTAATCATATCAGGTCATCCTTCTGTGTGATTGGCTGTTAGCCTGCCTATGTTTTCCCCTTGGTATACCTGCTTTATAATGCCATCTGTCTGTGGGACTGTAAATTGCTCTCAGCTTCTCAATTTTATTAGCTTCTTGTCCGCCCACAAATCCCGCCATCTGTCTGTACGTCTCTGCATTTCCCTTAAATCTACCTTGCTCTCCTATTACTCTGTTCGTCTCTCTGCCTACTATTCGACCGTCAGTTCAGCGTCTAATCCGTCCTTTTATTACCTTTCATCTATCTGCTCACATATAGCTTAATCCATCTCTAACACTCGCCCCGCCTTTACCCACATTTCTTTACTCACCCGCAGTCGCCTCATCATGCTCGACAGCATCAATGTCACTGAAATCGGTATCGAAATTGGAGCTCAAGTCCGTGTAGTCTTCTTCGTCACTGTAGAAATCGGTGTCCATGTCGCTCTCGCTGTCATAGCACGAACTATCGTCCGACTGGGCAATCTTACGACGACGTCGGCGTAGCCTCATGCCACGGCGCTTGCTCTTACAGGAGAGCGGTGTCTTCAGATCACTCTCTTTGGCCTCGTCGCTGGAGCGCGTGGAAACGGGTTCTGCGCCGCCAAGCTTATCAGTATCGGGTGCCTCCTGTGTCTTGGCGCAGCCCTCATCCGCCGAGTGCTGGCTATCTCGTGAATCGGAGCTAAAGTCCTTGCCCGAATGCGGTCGTGCCAGCAGCTTCTTATCCTTGCGCTCATACTCACCCACAGCAGCTAGCCAGTTCTTGTATTCATTACGCGATTTACGCACGGTCGTATCAAAGTCCTGGAAACGTCGTTCATATTCCGCCTGGAAACTTTCATTATCCGCAGCACGTGCCAAGATCGTTTGCTCAACGTTCACAATGCAGGCGTCTATGAGATCCGAGCAGGCGGCCACGAGGAAGGCGTGCAGCGAATATACTTTCGGCGAATTTATCATCTTCAGTTTGGAGAGGCAAAAGAACAGTATGGAGATGATCTTAAAGATGCTCTGCTCAGGCACCGGCAACAGTTGGGCGCACAGAATCTTGCGCAAATCGATGAGTACGCAATGGCAAAGGGAATTAAAGTCCGGCACCTCCTTGTCGAAGAAGAATATATCGACAATCAGATAGAAGCGTGCGTAGAAATCCTCAATATTAAATTCCAATTTAGCCGGATTCATTTGCTCCAGATACTCCGTGTGCTTGGCGAAGAGCTTATTCAAGTTGTTCTCGCTCAGCTCGAATGGTATGATGCACACCAAAGAGTACAAATAGTGATAGGTCGAGTCCAGATCATAGTTCTGTCCATAGTACAGAGTGCCCAGTTGATTTTGAGCCATTCCAATGGCAGGATTCAGCTTGAATGCCTCCAGATAATACTTGGCCACCTGCTCCTTGGTGATGCTCAAACTCAGCTGGCTATCGATGCGAAAGTCCAGAAAATAGCGATGCAAATCGCCCAAGCTCAAGAGCGACGAGTGTATGGTGTCCAAGGCAAAAGAGACTGCCTCCAAACTCTTATCAACTGCAGCCTGCGAGGGTTCCAGCTCCTTGTTGACTGCCGTATCGCCAATACAATCGCTGATATAGCCCTCGCTTATGATGGAGAAATCAATCAAGTATTTCAAGTCCAAATCATAGATCTCCTCCATTTTGGCCGACAAACGTTTATAGTTGAATATCCCAGCGCAAAGGAAACGCTCCAGCTTCTGCATACATTCCTTATCGGTGCCTTGCTTATGCATATGCTTCTTCACAAAGGCTATGAACTCGTAGTAGCCACGCCGCCACATCACCTCGCGGACCTTTTTGCCCACCGATTGATAGTCCTGCAAGCAAGTGAGATAGATTTAAATATAAAGTTAATATAGAGGTTTTAATATATTGAATATCAACTGACTAATTGTAAGTCGAGTTACAAGAGATTGAATAAAATTTAAAACTTCTTAAAAGATCTTGTGTATATTTATATCTGATCTACCATTGCATTAACTCTTTAGTTCTAGCACGCATTGAGTTACAGGTGGTTGGATAAGATATGTATCATTACGTTAGTCTTGAAATACATTAGATATAGGTTTAATATATAACTTCGGTCATTTAAATACGATCAAAAACTTAAACGAATCAACCTCTAAATTAATAATAAAATATGGAATTTAGCACAATGTTTTCTCTTTAAGCAGTAAAGCGTATTAATATTTTTACTATATCACATATTTTACCTTAAATATTATTTGTTTGCACAGCTGCACGAGATTTGCGCGCTTCTCTTCGATATCGTGATGGAAAAGTTGTCCGATATTTTGAATATTTCGCTTGGCATCATCCAGTTGCTTGGACTCATTATACAAAGCGCTAAAAATGTGCGAAAAAAAAAAAGAAATTACTAAAATCTCCCTTTTCGCTTTTAGCTAATTTCAACAATTTTACCGATATAGATCTTTAACCTCCTGACTGAGCGCCGCATTCCCGTTACTCGATAGCAGGCCATTGTTGTTGTTGCCCACGCAGAGCGTTGTATCCAAATTGCGACAGCGACTTCTGCCGCCGCCAGCGTCGACGGCGCATTCGCTGGATGCATTTGAGCCGCCAGAACTAATTGTTGACTCCATGGTCAAAGTGTAAGACACTGCAAAAGGAAAAAAACAAATAAAAATACATACACGAGCACGCACGTACACACGCACACGCATACACACACAGGTGCATTAGTAAACGACAATAACAAAGCAACAAGCGTCGAGAATTCCGCAGCTGTTTTCTTACTGCTACGTTATTCGCCTTAAGTTGGGGTTTTTTCTCTTCTTTAATGCTGACGAATTTGTTTGTACAGAAATTTGCAGCTTTATGAATTTTTTATGATCTTGTTTTTTGTTGGTAAAAATGCTGACACACAAACACACACACACACACACATAAATATATGTATACACACGCACACGGGCATATGTGTGCATGTATTGCGTATTGAATAATCAATTAACTGCGACTGGCTGCTACTGCTGCTTCGCTGCTTTTGCTTTTGCCCCTGCTGCTACTCTGGCATTTTCTATGCAAAAAAAATTCACTTTTACCACGATTTGTGAAATCAATTCTTGCACTTTCGCGTCTATTGATTTGTTGTTGTTGTTGGTATTACAGCACATTCAGCTGTTGATTGCTTACTGATAACTGTGGCAAAATGCTTTATATTAATTACCTTTATCAGTTTTTATATTGTTTCAAAACTTTGCACAGTTCACGTTTTGCGTTGCTTTTTTTTCTTCTTTGTTAAAATACAAAGTGGCGCATGCACGATCAGACACTGCAGAAAACTCATGCGTTATGCTTTGGTTCACGAACTGGTTCACAGCTGGGCCTATGTTGGGGTGGTGATGGTGTTAATAAATGTTTGTTGTGTAGCTCGACTACTGTGTTTCGACGAAATATATTTTTACGAGTTATGTTTAAGAACGGCACACTGTGATGGAAATTATTTTTTGTATATTCTACATACACTTCTTCAAATGCGTTTCTCATATGCTACAGTTTCTTCAAGCTAGTTGCACGTGCAATTGTAGCATCTGTTCGCGACAATCGGCGCGCTCTTGAAAAGCACGCGTGCAATTTATATCGATAGCTACGCGCACGTCTGTAATCGTTTATCGTGAGCGACAGCTGTTGAGGGCGCGTGCTTTTCAATACTTATGAAAATTTTTGTTATTGAACAAAAGTGAAGTAAAGAAACTGTGTATCTATGTTTCGTATGCAAAATGTTTTTGCTTTTTATGCACAAAAGCGTGCGTAAGGAGTAAGTTACATTTGATAACCTTTTACTGTTTATGTGATTAAAATTTATCACCTATCACTATTTTTTTCCTTCTTTGGCCAATTAATATGCAGAGAAGAAGTGTGTCAGGCATCTTAATGAGCATGCAAACAGCTTAGCTGCGTCTCTCTTTCAGCATTAACTCCAATAAATATTGAATCGGCTTTTATTATTATTTTTATCGGGCGGCAGCTGAAGTCTACCTCAGCGATTAGCGCCGGTCACGTCTCGCTTAGCGCCTTCATGTCGCCCGCCGAGCTCCGAGACCCGATCGAGATCGACTACCTCGACCATCGAACCTCTCGCAATTACCCCGCGCTCTCGCCAACCCTCTCTCATCTACTCGTGTTCTACGTATAAAGCCGACGCATTGGCATTCAAACATTTTTAGTTTCAATTCGTGTGCGAACCGCTCAAGTTCTTCGGTTGCGTTCGGGCGTTCATAATCGGCATTAATTATCAAGTGTAAGTTTTAATTCTCTCATTTATATTTTATACATATATGAATGCTTGTATAGTGTACTATTTGATCAATCAGTTTGTATTTGCCAATAAAAACCGCAGTCTTGAATATAAAACAATTAATTGGCTGATGTATCTTTATTAAAATGTGCATATCGAAATATAGAACGGATTCGATTTAAAATATAAACAGATAAAAATAAAATAAAAAAAAATAATATTAAGATAAATCTATATTTATTTATGTCTATAATTTACATACATACCTATATTTATGCATGTCTATAGATTAATATGGAATATACATACATATAAACCTTGAATTTAAAAGTATATACAATATTTACTGTATAGATAGATTGATAAAAACTTTTAAATAAAGACAGATAGACATATATAAAATGTATATAATATTTAATATACTTTTCAACCGCATCGTATTAAATTCTAATTAAAATTTAACTTTTATATATAAAAATTGTTTTTGTAAAAAATACTATTTCATAATTTGTTAAGGTATGCAGTACGCTTTATACTTATTTTTTTTTTAAATAGAAAAATGCACTACCTTTAAACCTAATTAAATTGCGTTTCTAATTTAAACAGTTTCGCTAGAATGACTCGACATTCGTTTTGACTAGTTACAAAAACTATTATATAATATTTATGGTTATTTCTATGGATGTATTGGCTCATCATAAATATGTATAATCTAGATAATCAATTCGTTATACCTATAGCTATTTCACTTTCTAATATAATCTACAAATCTTATCTAAATCGGATTGTACTTACATAAAATGGTTTTTATTGTTGTTGTACTTTCCCAGCAGTTTGTAGAGCTTATCAGCGACTGTTTATATGGCTTGAAAATATTTCACACTTAAATCGAATTCCCTTTCGAGTTGAGAGGATAAGAGTCTTCCAAGAGCAAAGAAATAAAGTTTACATTTCTCCACTTCAAATATCTTTATCTGACGTCTGTAAACATTTGTAATTTCCCAAGTAAACTCAATTGACCATTGCGCGAGATAGATAAGCGTACTGCAAGGAAATGTGAATTTTACATTGTATAACTGACAGATTTATTGAGCATGATTGATTTATTTATTAAGGGATTTAATATATATAAATGCATGATTGATAGATTATTTTTAGTGATAAATCGTTTCATTTACTGACTGATTGTTTCACTATATATTATACATATATAGATATGTAATAACTGATTGAATTACTTATATACTGACTGATTGATTTACTAGATAGATATATGTATATAGATTTATGCATTTGTATATTACTGATTGATTGATTGAAGCACTGAATGTATAAATATATTTTATATTATTATATTTTTTTTTTATTTAATAAAAGATTGATCCTTGCATGAAATAGCAAAACTTATTCATAACTTATTCATAATTAAATGGAAATACTTAAATGTTCTTCTATTTATGCTGTTGATTTGGCATAGAAGCTTGAACAGGGTTATTATTTTATATCTAAAATAAATTTACCACAACAACAAAAACAAAAAAAAAAAATAATAATAATAATAAATAAATAAAATCCATTTTTAAAACAATATATATACCACATATAAAATGAGTGAGACCTAAATTAATTATGTAAATAAGCTTAATGACTTTCTATCAAACGGAACTGGTTTTTGGCCGATATAATTCAAAATAAAGTTTTTTGAACTTAAATGATCAAAATTAATAAAACAAATAAAAAATATTTTGTTATATATTTATTTATTTAAATTTTATATTAGGAATATACTTTTTAAATTAATAAAACATATGCAATTTTTCCTATTTCCTATTTGTTTATACATATATTAGGTATATGCACATTAAACTTTCTCAATGCTGAATAAAAAATAAAAATGAATAAAAAAAGCGCAAAAAAAAAGTAATAAACTTTGATTTATATATGAACGCTGATAAATTAATTGAAAAAAGAAGAGTTTTGCAAGCACGTGCAATTTTACGATTTGCCACTTCCCACTGGGTGGATCACAAAATTTACAAATTTATTTTTAGGGAAAATTAGGCTGCAAAACTAGTTAATGCTAAGCTATCAATTTGTAAGAGATAATTGATTTTTTTTAATTTTCAGGTTGTCAACAATAAATTACTTAAAATTAGTTGAATTTACAATAATATAAATTGTTTTGCTTGCGAAGATCATAAACAATATAATCGTTAAATTTTACGGTTCACAAGCTTTTATTTATTTCTGAGACTAGATTAGCCATGATTCATATTAGTTAGCCGACTTAGCTATGTGTACATAGAGCTGAGTTCATGAAAATTGTAGTTCTGTACAACACAAATTTAAAAAACAAATTTCATTCTAAACAAATAAGTAACAAAAACATTTAAGTAGTAATATAATAATTATAAATATAAATTAGTAATATTTTAATTATTTTCCAATTATTATTTAAAAAGTTCCATGATCATTTCTAAATTATGCTCAGTCCCGCTACTATATTTACTACTACTATACCAATATTACTACTATATACATATATATTCTTAGATTCAAGTTCAAAGAGTCGAACATCTAAGACTTCTATGCAGGCGTTTGATATTCTCTATATCATTTCACAAATCTTATCGGCAAATAGTAAGCTATATAATTGCCGCGATGTATTAGCTGCTTATCTATCAATAATCATTCGGTATTATCTATACGAACTATAAATGATTGTGCAACTGTGCGCAAAAGTGTTTTCTAATAGAAGTCCATTTAGAAAAGACTGAAAAGGTAGATTTACCAATGACAAGCAAAAAAAAAAAAAAAAAAGAGCTAAGCTTTTAAAAAAAGAAAGGTAAATCATTTTTGTTGTAGTTGTATCTTTTTTCTAAGTGTAGTCCAGCATTTTCAAAGTTGTCTCAGCATGTAAAAATATATAATATTTAATGAAGTCTTACTTTTAAGTAAGCTAACATAAAATTTTAACTAAAATAATTTCTCTAATATGAAACCTTGCAACTGAACAATTTAAAATAATGTTTTTCCAATAAAGGTGCTACTTGTTTCAAGTGTACTTTTGTAAAGCGTATAATATAGGCAATATTATAGTCTATAAATAGATAGACTTGTAGGCCAGAGCAAGGTCTGGGTCAAAATTAAATGACATCTTAATCAATTAAGCTGAGAGACACTTTCTTCGTGAAATTCCCCGCCTTTAACGACAAAAAAATTATTTATATATAAATATATATACGTACATACATATATAGAGACACGATCAGCGTCAGCTGTGTGGCTTAATTCAAATAAATTAATGGCTTAATTTAAATTCGAAAACAATTTGTGCTTTCTAATTGCAGCGAAGAATTTTGGAATGATGAAGCTAATATGCGTAGCCCTGGTGGCTATGCTTTCGGTACGTTAACTAACACTGCTCACAGTTAAAAATTCAAAATCAAATTTAGTACTCTTAATAACAATGTTCATTTGCAGCTAACGCATGCCCTGGTCAAGGAGGAAATCCAGGCCAAAGAATATCTGGAGAATCTGAACAAGGAGCTGGCAAAGCGTACGAATATTGAAACTGAGGCCGCCTGGGCCTATGGCTCCAATATCAATGAAGAGAATGAGAAGAAGAAGAACGAGATATCGGCCGAATTGGCCAAATTCCTGAAGGAGGTATCCTTAGACATACAAAAGTTCAATTGGCGCAGCTATCAGAACGAGGACATGAAACGCCAATTCAAATCCCTCTCGAAATTGGGATACGCCGCTCTGCCCGAGGCAGATTATGCCGAATTTCTGGCAACAGTCTCTGCCATGGAGTCTAACTTCGCAAAGGTCAAAGTGTGCGACTACAAGGATAGCACCAAGTGTGATCTCTCGCTTGAGCCTGAGATCGAGGAGGTGATCACCAAGAGTCGCGATCACGAGGAACTCAAACACTATTGGGTCGAGTTCTACGCAAAGGCCGGCACAGCGGTTCGACCACAATTCGAGCGCTACGTCGAATTGAATACGAAAGCAGCCAAACTGAATAGTAAGTAAAGAGTAGATAAGAGATAGATAGTAGATTGAAATTATAGATAGAAGATAGAAGATATAAGATAAGATATAAGATAAAATATTCAATACGAGATACAAGATAGAAGATATAAGATACAGATACAGATACAAATACAGATATATAAAATGCCAATTTAACTGCTCTTAAAGTTCTACTCATCTATTCACATTTAATCCTCATCAATCGTTAATAATCATTATTAATTTTCGATAGACTTTACTTCTGGTGCTGAGGTCTGGCTGGATGAGTATGAGGATGAGACATTTGAGAAACAACTGGAGGATATCTTTGCCGAAATTCGTCCGCTCTATGAACAGGTCCATGGCTATGTACGTTATCGTCTGAGGCAACATTACGGCGATGCAGTTGTATCCGAGAAGGGACCGCTGCCTATGCATCTGCTGGGCAATATGTGGGCACAGCAATGGTCCGACATAGCAGATCTGGTCTCGCCGTTCCCGGACAAGCCGCTTGTGGATGTTTCCGCCGAAATGGTCAAGCAGGGCTATACGCCACTCAAGATGTTCCAAATGGGCGATGATTTCTTTACCTCCATGAATCTGACCAAGCTGCCGCAGTAAGTGAAGGTTTCTATAATCAATATATAAGACCAGTCTAATTGATCTCGCGCTTTCAGAGAGTTCTGGGACAAATCGATCATTGAGAAGCCCACAGATGGCCGTGATTTGGTCTGCCATGCTAGCGCCTGGGACTTCTATTTGCAGAACGATGTCCGGATCAAGCAATGCACCCAAGTGACGCAGAGCCAACTCTTTACCGTGCACCATGAGCTGGGACACATTCAATACTTCCTGCAATATCAGCATTTGCCATTTGTTTATCGCACTGGCGCCAATCCTGGTTTCCATGAAGCTGTTGGTGATGTCCTCTCACTGTCGGTATCGACGCCCAAGCATCTGGAGAAGATCAATCTGCTGCACAATTTTGTGCTCGACGAGGAGGCGCGCATCAATCAGCTGTTCCTGACAGCGCTCGATAAGATCGTCTTCCTGCCGTTCGCTTTCACAATGGACAAATACCGTTGGTCGCTGTTCCGCGGCGAGGTGGACAAGTCCAAATGGAATTGTGCATTCTGGAAGCTGCGTGAGGAATACTCTGGCATCGAGCCGCCAGTAGTGCGCACAGAGAAAGATTTCGATGCGCCCGCCAAGTATCATATCTCAGCAGATGTGGAGTACCTAAGGTAAGGGAATTTAAGGAAGTTCTTTTGATTGGTGCTTTAAGAAAGTTATTCTGCTTGGATAGGTATCTGGTTTCGTTCATCATTCAATTCCAATTCTACAAGTCGGCCTGCATCAAGGCGGGTCAATATGATCCCAAGAATCCGGAATTGCCTTTGGATAACTGCGATATCTATGGCAGCGCAGCAGCGGGCGCTGCTTTCCAGTAAGTATATTTGCATAAAGGAGGGCAGGATCTTGGGAAGCTAACCGTTTCATTATTTTCTATTTCCACATAGTAACATGCTCTCGCTGGGCGCCTCCAAGCCCTGGCCAGACGCACTAGAAGCTTTCAATGGCGAGCGCATCATGTCGGGCAAGGCCATAGCCGAATATTTTGAGCCTCTGCGTGTCTGGCTTGAGGCGGAGAATATCAAGAATAATGTGCATATTGGCTGGACAGCGTCGGATAGTAAGTTTGCCTTTGACATTTGCTTACTCTATGATCTATAATTTTGTTTACTCTCTTAATTTCCTTCACAGAATGTGTTTCTTCCTAGTTGTCGATGTCTGCTCTGGGTAATTCCCAAAATTCTTTCGCTTCAGCAAGTTCGTCACAAAGCAAAAACAATTTTTGATTACATATGTGAAGTATTAAAAAGCCATTTTAAAAACAAAACTCGTATCTAGACTTTTATTTGAAACCTAAGTAGAGCACAAAATTATAATTACAAATAGAGCTCAATGCTGTGCCTGTTCACCATGAGTTCTATGGCCATTGAACAGTTGAGTTCCAGAACTGTAACAGTGCAGATCGTGGTGTTTGGCTAGAGACCTGAGATATATTTGAGTACGTGCTGGGAATATTTTTGCTGCATGATAGCAGAGAAAGTAAAATAATGCTAAAAGAACTCTTTATATTTGTAAGTAAAGTAAGGCAGCTGATTGATTTTGTGGAAAGTAAGGCTTCAAATACACTGAGAAGCAAAACTGTAACACGAATTCAATATTGTAACTTTTTTTTTAAATATAGCTAAATTACTGTAACAACAAAACGAGACTAAGAACTCAAGCATCCATACAGTAGAAGTGAAAATACTGACCTTTAAAGTTACAATATTGAATTCGTGTTACAGTTTTGCTTCTCAGTGTATATTGCCAGAGAATTAATTACTTGATTCTGGTATCACAAGCAGGTCCTAAAATTTTGTGAAGTATTTAATATTTAAAAATAAATATTGAAAAAAACGATCGTAGTTTTTTTTTTTTTTTTTTTTTTTTTTTTTTTTTTAATTTAAAGCTAAAGGAATTCTTCCTACGACTTAATCATCAAATGTCCTAATCAAATTGTTTTGAAATGTAGAATAGCATTAAGGAAAAGTAGCTAGCAGTAAAGGAAACGAGGAAAATATGAATTATGCTGCACTCGAAGAATAAACTATAATGACAGAGAATCGTATACTTAAGCATAGATGAATTAAGCCTTATATGTCAAAGAATATATAAGTTTGTCTTCCATCCACTGTTCACAGACCAAGCTAATTTATGATGTATCTCTCTATATTAAGTCTGTGGACTATTAAAAAATAAGAACAAGCACAAAATAGAAAAAGAATAATAGAAATAGAAATAGAACAATAGAAATATGGGACATTTAAAAAATATGATGACGGAAAGGTTACTGTTAACGAAAAAAAAAAATCTGGCAACACCATAGGAAGAATGTAATTAACATTCTCTTCTGTTTCACTCTTTATTAAACCTTTAACCGAATAGCGATTACTCTGGGCCCATAACCAATGTTAGGTATATTTGGCTTTGCGTTGCAATGCCAGCGAGAGTAAAACGTAGTGATTCGGTTAAAGGTTTAATAAATAGTGAATCAGAATAGAATGTTAATTACATTCTTCGTATGGTGTTGCCAGATTACAATTATGCTTATGTTAATGCTTTCAGTTACATTTTCAACAGTTACAGAGTCAGTGAATGTAGCCATGGGACTTATGAAATAAGGATGCAATGAAGAAGGTATGAGAGGAAGAAAGAAAGCAAGCAGGAAGGAATAGAGCCAGAAAGGTAGCAAGAAAGCAATGAAGCAAGGAAGTAATGAAAGGCAGGAAAAAATGAAGGATAGACAAATAGGGGAAAAAACAAAACCATAATACCTTGATTTGCCACTTTCAATAGGTTCAGGGTATACAAATTCGAAGTACGGAAAACCGTGACAAGGCCAGATCTACTTCAATCCAATTAAGATCATATACATATATAAAAACATTTGATTATAATACAAATGTAATCAAAGTATCCCCCTCAACTACACTTTCAGTTCACTATAACCCTAGGACAGTCGACATCTACGCCAGATTCCAGCTTGGCTACTTTTTTAGAGGATGTAAATCGAAATCTTGCCCTAATCTACGATCAGCAACAATTGGCTTTTCTGCAAAATGAGCTGCTGGGAGCGAGCGATCTAATTGCCCAGCTGCAATCGGAGCTGGCATACGAGAAGTTAGTCAACTACCTAAAGAGCATTAGATCCAGGGTAGCCAAGTTTAAGCGCTTGCGCTTTGGCGATGCACTGCAGCGGCGTCAGCTACAGCGTATTCCGGAGCTGGGCTACGATGCACTGGCCGGCATGGAGTTGGCGCAGATCTATCAGCTTATGGCCAACATGAGCGACAGCAACGAGCATGTGAAGCTATGCGCCTATCGCCAGCCGTTCAATTGCAGCCTGCGTCTGATACCGGACGTGCAACGGGTGGTGCAGCAGAGTCGGGATCTAGCGGAGATCGAATACTATTGGCTGGAGTGGCGACGCTGCACGGGTTTGGCTAAACGACAGCAATTCGTTCAGTTTATGGAGCTCTACAAGAAGACAGCCAAGGCGAATGGATACAACAAGCCGATGGACTACTGGTTCCGTCAGCTGGAACTGAGCGGACAGCAGTCGATGGGCTTGATGGATGAACTGATGTCACAGCTGCAACCACTTCTACTGCAATTCCATGCCCATGTTCGCGGCTCGTTGAGAAAAATGTATGGCGCGCAGTTGGTGCAGTTGGGGAAACCCTATCCCCAGCACTTGGCGGAGATCTTTCTGGGCAATGCCTATAGGCGCGACGTGAGTGTTGACTTGTTTGTCGATATACCGTCGAGAGACGTGGGTTTGCCCAACATTACGGAGGCGCTGCATCGACGTGGCCTAAGCACGACGCAACGGGTTTTTTGGAACGTTGCCGAGTACTATCGGGGTCTGGGTCTAATACAATTGGAAGGGTAAGTGAAAGGTGGCAGAGCAGTAAAAGTGAGAGCAGAGAAGAGAATTGTTGCAAGTGTCTAATCGTGAGATAATACTAAATCAGAATACTATATGCTGCTAATTTAGAGGGGATTTAGGTAATAATACTTGATTATGGATAGATAGGAGAGCACAAAAATGATTTGAGGGATGAATCTTATTGATAGTTTTATTTAACCGCTTCGATGAAACTGTCTCTACACATCAAGTTCTTTTTGAATTGCTACCGCTCTCTATGCTATATCTATATATATCTATCTCTTTCATTCCTATATTAACTATGTAAATATATGATCTCTGATCTATTCACTCTCAATACTCACTATTCATCATAACTCTCCTAAGTTCATTATTGTCTTTCAACCCTTTCCTCCCTCATTATCAACTTATTTCTCTCCCTCCTTTACGCCCAATCTCACTTGCTCTCCTTTATCACGTTCAATTCTATTCGTTTTTAGTCTTTCTTCCCTCTCATTAGGATACATTCTTAATTTCTCTTTTTCTCCTTCCCCCTCTCCATCTCATTCAGTTCCCTTTGGTCCAACGCTCATCCAGTCTCCGCTCACAACGAGGACAGCTGCTGGCATAAGGCGTGGCATTTTCACAGCTTTTCCCGTGACAACTTCAGCTATTGCCCGCTGCAGGATGAGCAACGCTTCTTCAACATGTTCGAGGCGCAGTTGGAGCTTTATTATTTCCGTGCTGCTGCAGCGCAGCCGCTGCTATTGCGCGAGGAGCCGTTCCCCAACTTTAGAGATGCGCTTGGCAAATGCTTTGCATTGGCTGCCTCCTCGCCGCGCTACCTACGCAAGATGGGACTGCTGCGCGAGGCAGAGTGGAGCGGCCTGCCCGCCCGCTTGAATCGTTTGTATGTGCAGGGCTTGAGGATCATCTTCTTGTTGCCCGTTTTCTATGTGCTGGATCGGTATAGGGTGGAGGTTCTCAGCGGGCAAATCAGGGCGGACGACAACGAAGCTTATTGGCGGCTCACTGAACGGTTTACGGGTGCCACATCGCCCGGCCGAAGAACTAACGAGAATTTTGATGTCCCAGCGAAGCTGCTCTTAGAGGTGGACGATCAATATTCCAGGTAAGGTGTATGAAGAAATACATTCCACATATCCATCTCTATTTCTATATAAACAATAATGTTAGCGTCAGACCCAAAGTCAGAGACTGAGTTTGAGTCAGAGTTGAAGCCAGACCCAATGGCAGAGTCAGAAGCCGAAGCAGAGGCTAAAGTTAAATCCAATTCTAGTCCAGAGCTAATGGCAGAGTCAAAAGGAGACTCAGACTCAGAAGCTGAAGCAGAGTCTGAAGCAGACTCAGAAACTGAAGTAAATACTGGGGCAGATCCCAGAGCCAATGGCAGAGGCAGAAGTAGACTCAGAAGCCGAGGCTGAAGCAGAGGCTGAGGCAGAGCCAATGGCAGAGGCAGAAACAGTCTCAGAAACTGAAGCTGAGGCAGAGGCTCAGGCTGAGTCTGAAACAGATTCAGAAACTGACGTAAATACTGAGGCAGAATCCAGAGCCAATGACAGAGGCAGAAGCAGACTCAGACGCCGAGGCTGAAGCAGAGGCTGAGGCAGAACCAATGGCAGAGACAGAAGCAGACTCAGAAGCCGAAGCTGAAGCAGAGGCTGAGGCAGAGGCTGAGGCAGAGGCTAAGGCAGAGGCTGAGGCAGAGGCTCAGGCTGAGTCTGAAGCAGACTCAGAAACTGAAGTAAATACTGAGGCAGAATCCAGAGCCAATGGCAGAGGCAGAAGCAGACTCAGAAGCCGAGGCTGAGGCAGAACCAATGGCAGAGGCAGAAGCAGACTCAGAAGCCGAGGCTGAAGCAGAGGCTGAGGCAGAACCAATGGCAGAGACAGAAGCAGACTCAGAAGCCGAAGCTGAAGCAGAGGCTGAGGCAGAAGCTCAGGCTGACTCTGAAGCAGACTCAGAAACTGAAGTAAATACTGAGGCAGAATCCAGAGCCAATGGCAGAGGCAGAGGCAGAAGCAGACTCAGAAGCCGAGGCTGAAGCAGAGGCTGAGGCTGAACCAATGGCAGAGGCAGAAGCAGACTCAGAAGCCGAAGCTGAAGCAGAGGCTGAGGCTGAGGCAGAGGCTCAGGCTGAGTCTGAAACAGACTCAGAAACTGAAGTAAATACTGAGGCAGAATCCAGAGCCAATGGCAGAGGCAGAAGCAGACTCAGAAGCCGAGGCTGAAGCAGAGGCTGAGGCAGAACCAATGGCAGAGGCAGAAGCAGACTCAGAAGCCGAAGCTGAAGCAGAGGCTGAGGCAGAGGCTCAGGCTGAGTCTGAAACAGACTCAGAAACTGAAGTGAATACTGAGGCAGAATCCAGAGCCAATGGCAGAGGCAGAAGCAGACTCAGAAGCCGAGGCTGAGGCAGAACCAATGGCAGAGACAGAAGCAGACTCAGAAGCCGAAGCTGAAGCAGAGGCTGAGGCAGAGGCTCAGGCAGAGGCTCAGGCTGACTCTGAAGCAGACTTAGAAACTGAAGTAAATACCGAGGCAGAATCCAGAGCCAATGGCAGAGGCAGAAGCAGACTCAGAAGCCGAGGCTGAAGCAGACGCTGAGGCAGAGCCAATGGCAGAGACAGAAGCAGACTCAGAAGCCGAAGCTGAAGCAGAGGCTGAAGCAGAGGCTGAGGCAGAGGCTCAGGCTGAGTTCGAAACAGACTCAGAAACTGAAGTAAATACTGAGGCAGAATCCAGAGCCAATGGCAGAGGCAGAAGCAGACTCAGAAGCCGAGGCTGAAGCAGAGGCTGAGGCAGAACCAATGGCAGAGGCAGAAGCAGACTCAGAAGCCGAAGCTGAAGCAGAGGCTGAGGCAGAGGCTCAGGCTGAACCAATGGCAGAGACAGAAGCAGACTCAGAAGCCGAGGCTGAAGCAGAGGCTGAGGCAGAACCAATGGCAGAGGCAGAAGCAGACTCAGAAGCCGAAGCTGAAGCAGAGGCTGAGGCAGAGGCTCAGGCAGAGGCTCAGGCTGACTCTGAAGCAGACTTAGAAACTGAAGTAAATACCGAGGCAGAATCCAGAGCCAATGGCAGAGGCAGAAGCAGACTCAGAAGCCGAGGCTGAAGCAGAGGCTGAGGCAGAACCAATGGCAGAGGCAGAAGCAGACTCAGAAGCCGAAGCTGAAGCAGAGGCTGAGGCAGAGGCTCAGGCTGACTCTGAAGCAGACTCAGAAACTGAAGTAAATACTGAGGCAGAATCCAGAGCCAATGGCAGAGGCAGAAGCAGACTCAGAAGCCGAGGCTGAGGCAGAACCAATGGCAGAGGCAGAAGCAGACTCAGAAGCCGAGGCTGAAGCAGAGGCTGAGGCAGAACCAATGGCAGAGACAGAAGCAGACTCAGAAGCCGAAGCTGAAGCAGAGGCTGAGGCAGAAGCTCAGGCTGACTCTGAAGCAGACTCAGAAACTGAAGTAAATACTGAGGCAGAATCCAGAGCCAATGGCAGAGGCAGAGGCAGAAGCAGACTCAGAAGCCGAGGCTGAGGCTGAACCAATGGCAGAGGCAGAAGCAGACTCAGAAGCCGAAGCTGAAGCAGAGGCTGAGGCTGAGGCGGACGCTCAGGCTGAGTCTGAAACAGACTCAGAAACTGAAGTAAATACTGAGGCAGAATCCAGAGCCAATGGCAGAGGCAGAAGCAGACTCAGAAGCCGAGGCTGAAGCAGAGGCTGAGGCAGAACCAATGGCAGAGGCAGAAGCAGACTCAGAAGCCGAAGCTGAAGCAGAGGCTGAGGCAGAGGCTCAGGCTGAGTCTGAAACAGACTCAGAAACTGAAGTGAATACTGAGGCAGAATCCAGAGCCAATGGCAGAGGCAGAAGCAGACTCAGAAACCGAGGCTGAAGCAGAGGCTGAGGCAGAACCAATGGCAGAGACAGAAGCAGACTCAGAAGCCGAAGCTGAAGCAGTCGCTGAGGCAGAGGCTCAGGCAGAGGCTCAGGCTGACTCTGAAGCAGACTTAGAAACTGAAGTAAATACCGAGGCAGAATCCAGAGCCAATGGCAGAGGCAGAAGCAGACTCAGAAGCCGAGGCTGAAGCAGACGCTGAGGCAGAGCCAATGGCAGAGACAGAAGCAGACTCAGAAGCCGAAGCTGAAGCAGAGGCTGAAGCAGAGGCTGAGGCAGAGGCTCAGGCTGAGTTCGAAACAGACTCAGAAACTGAAGTAAATACTGAGGCAGAATCCAGAGCCAATGGCAGAGGCAGAAGCAGACTCAGAAGCCGAGGCTGAAGCAGAGGCTGAGGCAGAACCAATGGCAGAGGCAGAAGCAGACTCAGAAGCCGAAGCTGAAGCAGAGGCTGAGGCAGAGGCTCAGGCTGAACCAATGGCAGAGACAGAAGCAGACTCAGAAGCCGAAGCTGAAGCAGTCGCTGAGGCAGAGGCTCAGGCAGAGGCTCAGGCTGACTCTGAAGCAGACTTAGAAACTGAAGTAAATACCGAGGCAGAATCCAGAGCCAATGGCAGAGGCAGAAGCAGACTCAGAAGCCGAGGCTGAAGCAGACGCTGAGGCAGAGCCAATGGCAGAGGCAGAAGCAGACTCAGAAGCCGAAGCTGAAGCAGAGGCTGAGGCAGAGGCTCAGGCTGAACCAATGGCAGAGACAGAAGCAGACTCAGAAGCCGAAGCTGAAGCAGAGGCTGAGGCAGAGGCTCAGGCTGACTCTGAAGCAGACTCAGAAACTGAAGTAAATACTGAGGCAGAATCCAGAGCCAATGGCAGAGGCAGAAGCAGACTCAGAAGCCGAGGCTGAAGCAGAGGCTGAGGCAGAACCAATGGCAGAGGCAGAAGCAGACTCAGAAGCCGAGGCTGAAGCAGAGGCTGAAGCAGAACCAATGGCAGAGGCAGAAGCAGACTCAGAAGCCGAAGCTGAAGCAGAGGCTGAGGCTGAACCAATGGCAGAGGCAGAAGCAGACTCAGAAGCTGAAGCTGAAGCAGAGGCTGAAGCTGAACCAATGGCAGAGGCAGAAGCAGACTCAGAAGCCGAGGCTGAAGCAGAGGCTGAGGCAGAACCAATGGCAGAGGCAGAAGCAGACTCAGAAGCCGAGGCTGAAGCAGAGGCTGAGGCAGAACCAATGGCAGAGGCAGAAGCAGACTCAGAAGCCGAAGCTGAAGCAGAGGCTGAGGCTGAGTATGAAGCAGACTCAGAAACTGAAGTAAATACTGAGGCAGAATCCAGAGCCAATGGCAGAGGCAGAAGCAGACTCAGAAGCCGAGGCTGAAGCAGAGGCTGAGGCAGAACCAATGGCAGAGGCAGAAGCAGACTCAGAAGCCGAAGCTGAAGCAGAGGCTGAGGCTGAGTATGAAGCAGACTCAGAAACTGAAGTAAATACTGAGGCAGAATCCAGAGCCAATGGCAGAGGCAGAAGCAGACTCAGAAGCTGAAGCTGAAGCAGAGGCTGAGGCAGAACCAATGGCAGAGGCAGAAGCAGACTCAGAAGCCGAAGCTGAAGCAGAGGCTGAGGCTGAGGCAGAGGATTAGGCTGAGTCTGAAACAGACTCAGAAACTGAAGTAAATACTGAGGCAGAATCCAGAGCCAATGGCAGAGGCAGAAGCAGACTCAAAAGCCGAGGCTGAAGCAGAGGCTGAGGCAGAACCAATGGCAGAGGCAGAAGCAGACTCAGAAGCCGAAGCTGAAGCAGAGGCTGAGGCTGAGTATGAAGCAGACTCAGAAACTGAAGTAAATACTGAGGCAGAATCCAGAGCCAATGGCAGAGGCAGAAGCAGACTCAGAAGCCGAGGCTGAAGCAGAGGCTGAGGCAGAACCAATGGCAGAGGCTCAGGCTGACTCTGAAGCAGACTTAGAAACTGAAGTAAATACCGAGGCAGAATCCAGAGCCAATGGCAGAGGCAGAAGCAGACTCAGAAGCCGAGGCTGAAGCAGACGCTGAGGCAGAGCCAATGGCAGAGACAGAAGCAGAGGCTGAAGCAGAGGCTGAAGCAGAGGCTGAGGCAGAGGCTCAGGCTGAGTTCGAAACAGACTCAGAAACTGAAGTAAATACTGAGGCAGAATCCAGAGCCAATGGCAGAGGCAGAAGCAGACTCAGAAGCCGAGGCTGAAGCAGAGGCTGAAGCAGAGGCTGAGGCAGAACCAATGGCAGAGGCAGAAGCAGACTCAGAAGCCGAAGCTGAAGCAGAGGCTGAGGCTCAGGCTGAACCAATGGCAGAGACAGAAGCAGACTCAGAAGCCGAAGCTGAAGCAGAGGCTGAGGCAGAGGCTCAGGCTGACTCTGAAGCAGACTCAGAAACTGAAGTAAATACTGAGGCAGAATCCAGAGCCAATGGCAGAGGCAGAAGCAGACTCAGAAGCCGAGGCTGAAGCAGACGCTGAGGCAGAGCCAATGGCAGAGACAGAAGCAGACTCAGAAGCCGAAGCTGAAGCAGAGGCTGAAGCAGAGGCTGAGGCAGAGGCTCAGGCTGAGTTCGAAACAGACTCAGAAACTGAAGTAAATACTGAGGCAGAATCCAGAGCCAATGGCAGAGGCAGAAGCAGACTCAGAAGCCGAGGCTGAAGCAGAGGCTGAGGCAGAGGCTCAGGCTGACTCTGAAGCAGACTCAGAAACTGAAGTAAATACTGAGGCAGAATCCAGAGCCAATGGCAGAGGCAGAAGCAGACTCAGAAGCCGAAGCTGAAGCAGAGGCTGAGGCAGAGGCTCAGGCTGAACCAATGGCAGAGACAGAAGCAGACTCAGAAGCCGAAGCTGAAGCAGAGGCTGAGGCAGAGGCTCAGGCTGACTCTGAAGCAGACTCAGAAACTGAAGTAAATACTGAGGCAGAATCCAGAGCCAATGGCAGAGGCAGAAGCAGACTCAGAAGCCGTGGCTGAAGCAGAGGCTGAGGCAGAACCAATGGCAGAGGCAGAAGCAGACTCAGAAGCCGAGGCTGAAGCAGAGGCTGAAGCAGAACCAATGGCAGAGGCAGAAGCAGACTCAGAAGCCGAAGCTGAAGCAGAGGCTGAGGCAGAGGCTCAGGCTGACTCTGAAGCAGACTCAGAAACTGAAGTAAATACTGAGGCAGAATCCAGAGCCAATGGCAGAGGCAGAAGCAGACTCAGAAGCCGAGGCTGAAGCAGAGGCTGAGGCAGAACCAATGGCAGAGGCAGAAGCAGACTCAGAAGCTGAAGCTGAAGCAGAGGCTGAAGCTGAACCAATGGCAGAGGCAGAAGCAGACTCAGAAGCCGAGGCTGAAGCAGAGGCTGAGACAGAACCAATGGCAGAGGCAGAAGCAGACTCAGAAGCCGAGGCTGAAGCAGAGGCTGAGGCAGAACCAATGGCAGAGGCAGAAGCAGACTCAGAAGCCGAAGCTGAAGCAGAGGCTGAGGCTGAGTATGAAGCAGACTCAGAAACTGAAGTAAATACTGAGGCAGAATCCAGAGCCAATGGCAGAGGCAGAAGCAGACTCAGAAGCCGAGGCTGAAGCAGAGGCTGAGGCAGAACCAATGGCAGAGGCAGAAGCAGACTCAGAAGCCGAAGCTGAAGCAGAGGCTGAGGCTGAGTATGAAGCAGACTCAGAAACTGAAGTAAATACTGAGGCAGAATCCAGAGCCAATGGCAGAGGCAGAAGCAGACTCAGAAGCTGAAGCTGAAGCAGAGGCTGAGGCAGAACCAATGGCAGAGGCAGAAGCAGACTCAGAAGCCGAAGCTGAAGCAGAGGCTGAGGCTGAGGCAGAGGATTAGGCTGAGTCTGAAACAGACTCAGAAACTGAAGTAAATACTGAGGCAGAATCCAGAGCCAATGGCAGAGGCAGAAGCAGACTCAAAAGCCGAGGCTGAAGCAGAGGCTGAGGCAGAACCAATGGCAGAGGCAGAAGCAGACTCAGAAGCCGAAGCTGAAGCAGAGGCTGAGGCTGAGTATGAAGCAGACTCAGAAACTGAAGTAAATACTGAGGCAGAATCCAGAGCCAATGGCAGAGGCAGAAGCAGACTCAGAAGCCGAGGCTGAAGCAGAGGCTGAGGCAGAACCAATGGCAGAGGCTCAGGCTGACTCTGAAGCAGACTTAGAAACTGAAGTAAATACCGAGGCAGAATCCAGAGCCAATGGCAGAGGCAGAAGCAGACTCAGAAGCCGAGGCTGAAGCAGACGCTGAGGCAGAGCCAATGGCAGAGACAGAAGCAGAGGCTGAAGCAGAGGCTGAAGCAGAGGCTGAGGCAGAGGCTCAGGCTGAGTTCGAAACAGACTCAGAAACTGAAGTAAATACTGAGGCAGAATCCAGAGCCAATGGCAGAGGCAGAAGCAGACTCAGAAGCCGAGGCTGAAGCAGAGGCTGAAGCAGAGGCTGAGGCAGAACCAATGGCAGAGGCAGAAGCAGACTCAGAAGCCGAAGCTGAAGCAGAGGCTGAGGCTCAGGCTGAACCAATGGCAGAGACAGAAGCAGACTCAGAAGCCGAAGCTGAAGCAGAGGCTGAGGCAGAGGCTCAGGCTGACTCTGAAGCAGACTCAGAAACTGAAGTAAATACTGAGGCAGAATCCAGAGCCAATGGCAGAGGCAGAAGCAGACTCAGAAGCCGAGGCTGAAGCAGACGCTGAGGCAGAGCCAATGGCAGAGACAGAAGCAGACTCAGAAGCCGAAGCTGAAGCAGAGGCTGAAGCAGAGGCTGAGGCAGAGGCTCAGGCTGAGTTCGAAACAGACTCAGAAACTGAAGTAAATACTGAGGCAGAATCCAGAGCCAATGGCAGAGGCAGAAGCAGACTCAGAAGCCGAGGCTGAAGCAGAGGCTGAGGCAGAACCAATGGCAGAGGCAGAAGCAGACTCAGAAGCCGAAGCTGAAGCAGAGGCTGAGGCAGAGGCTCAGGCTGAACCAATGGCAGAGACAGAAGCAGACTCAGAAGCCGAAGCTGAAGCAGTCGCTGAGGCAGAGGCTCAGGCAGAGGCTCAGGCTGACTCTGAAGCAGACTTAGAAACTGAAGTAAATACCGAGGCAGAATCCAGAGCCAATGGCAGAGGCAGAAGCAGACTCAGAAGCCGAGGCTGAAGCAGACGCTGAGGCAGAGCCAATGGCAGAGGCAGAAGCAGACTCAGAAGCCGAAGCTGAAGCAGAGGCTGAGGCAGAGGCTCAGGCTGAACCAATGGCAGAGACAGAAGCAGACTCAGAAGCCGAAGCTGAAGCAGAGGCTGAGGCAGAGGCTCAGGCTGACTCTGAAGCAGACTCAGAAACTGAAGTAAATACTGAGGCAGAATCCAGAGCCAATGGCAGAGGCAGAAGCAGACTCAGAAGCCGAGGCTGAAGCAGAGGCTGAGGCAGAACCAATGGCAGAGGCAGAAGCAGACTCAGAAGCCGAGGCTGAAGCAGAGGCTGAAGCAGAACCAATGGCAGAGGCAGAAGCAGACTCAGAAGCCGAAGCTGAAGCAGAGGCTGAGGCAGAGGCTCAGGCTGACTCTGAAGCAGACTCAGAAACTGAAGTAAATACTGAGGCAGAATCCAGAGCCAATGGCAGAGGCAGAAGCAGACTCAGAAGCCGAGGCTGAAGCAGAGGCTGAGGCAGAACCAATGGCAGAGGCAGAAGCAGACTCAGAAGCCGAAGCTGAAGCAGAGGCTGAGGCTGAGTATGAAGCAGACTCAGAAACTGAAGTAAATACTGAGGCAGAATCCAGAGCCAATGGCAGAGGCAGAAGCAGACTCAGAAGCCGAGGCTGAAGCAGAGGCTGAGGCAGAACCAATGGCAGAGGCAGAAGCAGACTCAGAAGCCGAAGCTGAAGCAGAGGCTGAGGCTGAGTATGAAGCAGACTCAGAAACTGAAGTAAATACTGAGGCAGAATCCAGAGCCAATGGCAGAGGCAGAAGCAGACTCAGAAGCTGAAGCTGAAGCAGAGGCTGAGGCAGAACCAATGGCAGAGGCAGAAGCAGACTCAGAAGCCGAAGCTGAAGCAGAGGCTGAGGCTGAGGCAGAGGATTAGGCTGAGTCTGAAACAGACTCAGAAACTGAAGTAAATACTGAGGCAGAATCCAGAGCCAATGGCAGAGGCAGAAGCAGACTCAGAAGCCGAGGCTGAAGCAGAGGCTGAGGCAGAACCAATGGCAGAGGCAGAAGCAGACTCAGAAGCCGAAGCTGAAGCAGAGGCTGAGGCTGAGTATGAAGCAGACTCAGAAACTGAAGTAAATACTGAGGCAGAATCCAGAGCCAATGGCAGAGGCAGAAGCAGACTCAGAAGCCGAGGCTGAGGCAGAACCAATGGCAGAGGCTCAGGCTGACTCTGAAGCAGACTCAGAAACTGAAGTAAATACTGAGGCAGAATCCAGAGCCAATGGCAGAGGCAGAAGCAGACTCAGAAGCCGAAGCTGAAGCAGAGGCTGAGGCAGAAGCTCAGCCTGAGTCTGAAACACACTCAGAAACTGAAGTAAATACTGAGGCAGAATCCAGAGCCAATGGCAGAGGCAGAAGCAGACTCAGAAGCCGAGGCTGAAGCAGAGGCTGAGGCAGAACCAATGGCAGAGGCAGAAGCAGACTCAGAAGCCGAGGCTGAAGCAGAGGCTGAAGCAGAACCAATGGCAGAGGCAGAAGCAGACTCAGAAGCCGAAGCTGAAGCAGAGGCTGAGGCAGAACCAATGGCAGAGGCAGAAGCAGACTCAGAAGCCGAGGCTGAAGCAGAGGCTGAGGCAGAACCAATGGCAGAGGCAGAAGCAGACTCAGAAGCCGAAGCTGAAGCAGAGGCTGAGGCTGAGGCTCAGCCTGAGTCTGAAACAGACTCAGAAACTGAAGTAAATACTGAGGCAGAATCCAGAGCCAATGGCAGAGGCAGAAGCAGACTCAGAAGCCGAGGCTGAAGCAGAGGCTGAGGCAGAACCAATGGCAGAGGCAGAAACAGACTCAGAAGCCGAAGCTGAAGCAGAGGCTGAGGCTGAGGCAGAAGCTCAGGCTGAGTCTGAAACAGACTCAGAAACTGAAGTAAATACTGAGGCAGAATCCAGAGCCAATGGCAGAGGTAGAAGCAGACTCAGAAGCCGAAGCTGAAGCAGAGGCTGAGGCTGAGGCTCAGCCTGAGTCTGAAACAGACTCAGAAACTGAAGTAAATACTGAGGCAGAATCCAGAGCCAATGGCAGAGGCAGAAGCAGACTCAGAAGCCGAGGCTGAAGCAGAGACTGAAACTGAGGCTCAGGCTGAGTCTGAAACAGACTGAGAAACTGAAGTAAATACTGAGGCAGAATCCAGAGCCAATGGCAGAGGCAGAAGCAGACTCAGAAGCCGAGGCTGAAGCAGAGGCTGAGGCAGAACCAATGGCAGAGGCAGAAGCAGACTCAGAAGCCGAAGCTGAAGCAGAGGCTGAGGCTGAGGCAGAGGATTAGGCTGAGTATGAAGCAGACTCAGAAACTGAAGTAAATACTGAGGCAGAATCCAGAGCCAATGGCAGAGGCAGAAACAGACTCAGAAGCCGAGGCTGAAGCCGAAGCTGAAGCAGAGGCTGAGGCTGAGTATGAAGCAGACTCAGAAACTGAAGTAAATACTAAGGCAGAATCCAGAGCCAATGGCAGAGGCAGAAGCAGACTCAGAAGCTGAAGCTGAAGCAGAGGCTGAGGCAGAACCAATGGCGGAGGCAGAAGCAGACTCAGAAGCCGAAGCTGAAGCAGAGGCTGAGGCTGAGGCAGAGGATTAGGCTGAGTCTGAAACAGACTCAGAAACTGAAGTAAATACTGAGGCAGAATCCAGAGCCAATGGCAGAGGCAGAAGCAGACTCAGAAGCCGAGGCTGAAGCAGAGGCTGAGGCAGAACCAATGGCAGAGGCAGAAGCAGACTCAGAAGCCGAAGCTGAAGCAGAGGCTGAGGCTGAGGCAGAGGATTAGGCTGAGTATGAAGCAGACTCAGAAACTGAAGTAAATACTGAGGCAGAATCCAGAGCCAATGGCAGAGGCAGAAGCAGACTCAGAAGCCGAGGCTGAAGCAGAGACTGAAGCTGAGGCTCAGGCTGAGTCTGAAACAGACTGAGAAACTGAAGTAAATACTGAGGCAGAATCCAGAGCCAATGGCAGAGGCAGAAGCAGACTCAGAAGCCGAGGCTGAAGCAGAGGCTGAGGCAGAACCAATGGCAGAGGCAGAAGCAGACTCAGAAGCCGAAGCTGAAGCACAGGCTGAGGCTGAGGCAGAGGATTAGGCTGAGTCTGAAACAGACTGAGAAACTGAAGTAAATACTGAGGCAGAATCCAGAGCCAATGGCAGAGGCAGAAGCAGACTCAGAAGCCGAGGCTGAAGCAGAGGCTGAAGCAGAACCAATGGCAGAGGCAGAAGCAGACTCAGAAGCCGAAGCTGAAGCAGAGGCTGAGGCTGAGGCAGAGGATTAGGCTGAGTCTGAAACAGACTGAGAAACTGAAGTAAATACTGAGGCAGAATCCAGAGCCAATGGCAGAGGCAGAAGCAGACTCAGAAGCCGAGGCTGAAGCAGAGGCTGAGGCAGAACAAATGGCAGAGGCAGAAGCAGACTCAGAAGCTGAAGCTGAAGCAGAGGCTGAGGCAGAACCAATGGCGGAGGCAGAAGCAGACTCAGAAGCCGAAGCTGAAGCAGAGGCTGAGGCTGAGGCAGAGGATTAGGCTGAGTCTGAAACAGACTCAGAAACTGAAGTAAATACTGAGGCAGAATCCAGAGCCAATGGCAGAGGCAGAAGCAGACTCAGAAGCCGAGGCTGAAGCAGAGGCTGAGGCAGAACCAATGGCAGAGGCAGAAGCAGACTCAGAAGCCGAAGCTGAAGCAGAGGCTGAGGCTGAGTATGAAGCAGACTCAGAAACTGAAGTAAATACTGAGGCAGAATCCAGAGCCAATGGCAGAGGCAGAAGCAGACTCAGAAGCCGAAGCTGAAGCAGAGGCTGAGGCAGAACCAATGGCAGAGGCAGAAGCAGACTCAGAAGCCGAAGCTGAAGCAGAGGCTGAGGCTGAGGCAGAGGCTGAGGCTGAAGCAGAGGCTGAGGCTGAGTATGAAGCAGACTCAGAAACTGGAGTAAATACTGAGGCAGAATCCAGAGCCAATGGCAGAGGCAGAAGCAGACTCAGAAGCCGAAGCTGAAGCAGAGGCTGAGGCAGAACCAATGGCAGAGGCAGAAGCAGACTCAGAAGCCGAAGCTGAAGCAGAGGCTGAGGCTGAGGCAGAGGCTGAGGCTGAGGCAGAGGATCAGGCTGAGTCTGAAACAGACTCAGAAACTGAAGTAAATACAGAAGCAGACTCAGAAGCCGAAGCAGAAGCAGAGGCTGAGGCAGAGGCTGAGGCTGAGGCAGAGGATCAGGCTGAGTCTGAAACAGACTCAGAAACTGGAGTAAATACTGAGGCAGAATCCAGAGCCAATGGCAGAGGCAGAAGCAGACTCAGAAGCCGAAGCTGAAGCAGAGGCTGAGGCTGAGGCAGAGGCTGAGGCTGAGGCAGAGGATCAGGCTGAGTCTGAAACAGACTCAGAAACTGAAGTAAATACTGAGGCAGAATCCAGAGCCAATGGCAGAGGCAGAAACAGACTCAGAAGCCGAAGCTGAAGCAGAGGCTGAGGCAGAACCAATGGCAGAGGCAGAAGCAGACTCAGAAGCCGAAGCTGAAGCAGAGGCTGAGGCTGAGGCAGAGGCTGAGGCTGAGGCTGAGGCAGAGGATCAGGCTGAGTCTGAAACAGACTCAGAAACTGAAGTAAATACTGAGGCAGAATCCAGAGCCAATGGCAGAGGCAGAAGCAGACTCAGAAGCCGAAGCTGAAGCAGAGGCTCAATCTGAGGCAGAGGCTGAGGCTGAGGCAGAGGATCAGGCTGAGTCTGAAACAGACTCAGAAACTGAAGTAAATACTGAGGCAGAATCCAGAGCCAATGGCAGAGGCAGAAGCAGACTCAGAAGCCGAAGCTGAAGCAGAGGCTGAGGCAGAACCAATGGCAGAGGCAGAAGCAGACTCAGAAGCCGAAGCTGAAGCAGAGGCTGAGGCTGAGGCAGAGACTGAGGCTGAGGCAGAGGATCAGGCTGAGTCTGAAACAGACTCAGAAACTGAAGTAAATACAGAAGCAGACTCAGAAGCCGAAGCAGAAGCAGAGGCTGAGGCTGAGGCAGAGGATTAGGCTGAGTCTGAAACAGACTCAGAAACTGAAGTAAATACAGAAGCAGACTCAGAAGCCGAAGCTGAAGCAGAGGCTGAGGCAGAACCAATGGCAGAGGCAGAAGCAGACTCAGAAGCCGAAGCTGAAGCACAGGCTGAGGCTGAGGCAGAGGATTAGGCTGAGGCAGAGGATCAGGCTGAGTCTGAAACAGACTCAGAAACTGAAGTAAATACAGAAGCGGACTCAGAAGCCGAAGCTGAAGCAGAGGCTGAGGCAGAACCAATGGCAGAGGCAGAAGCAGACTCAGAAGCCGAAGCTGAAGCACAGGCTGAGGCTGAGGCAGAGGATTAGGCTGAGTCTGAAACAGACTGAGAAACTGAAGTAAATACTGAGGCAGAATCCAGAGCCAATGGCAGAGGCAGAAGCAGACTCAGAAGCCGAGGCTGAAGCAGAGGCTGAGGCAGAACCAATGGCAGAGGCAGAAGCAGACTCAGAAGCCGAAGCTGAAGCAGAGGCTGAGGCTGAGGCAGAGGATTAGGCTGAGTCTGAAACAGACTGAGAAACTGAAGTAAATACTGAGGCAGAATCCAGAGCCAATGGCAGAGGCAGAAGCAGACTCAGAAGCCGAGGCTGAAGCAGAGACTGAGGCAGAACCAATGGCAGAGGCAGAAGCAGACTCAGAAGCCGAAGCTGAAGCAGAGGCTGAGGCTGAGGCAGAGGATTAGGCTGAGTCTGAAACAGACTCAGAAACTGAAGTAAATACTGAGGCAGAATCCAGAGCCAATGGCAGAGGCAGAAGCAGACTCAGAAGCTGAAGCTGAAGCAGAGGCTGAGGCAGAACCAATGTCAGAGACAGAAGCAGACTCAGAAGCCGAAGCTGAAGCAGAGGCTGAGGCTGAGGCAGAGGATTAGGCTGAGTCTGAAACAGACTCAGAAACTGAAGTAAATACAGAGGCAGAATCCAGAGCCAATGGCAGAGACAGAAGCAGACTCAGAAGCTGAAGCTGAAGCAGAGGCTGAGGCAGAACCAATGGCAGAGGCAGAAGCAGACTCAGAAGCCGAAGCTGAAGCAGAGGCTGAGGCTGAGGCAGAGGATTAGGCTGAGTCTGAAACAGACTCAGAAACTGAAGTAAATACTGAGGCAGAATCCAGAGCCAATGGCAGAGGCAGAAGCAGACTCAGAAGCCCAGGCTGAAGCAGAGGCTGAGGCAGCGGCTCAGGCTGAGCCTGAGCCTGAAAAAGACTCAGAAACTGAAGTAAATACTGAGGCAGAATCCAGAGCCAATGGCAGAGGCAGAAGCAGACTCAGAAGCCGAAGCTGAAGCAGAGGCTGAGGCTGAGGCAGAGGATTAGGCTGAGTCTGAAACAGACTCAGAAACTGAAGTAAATACAGAGGCGGGATCCAGAGCCAATGGCAGAGGCAGAAGCAGACTCAGAAGCCGAGGCTGAAGCAGAGGCTGAGGCAGAACCAATGGCAGAGGCAGAAGCAGACTCAGAAGCCGAGGCTGAAGCAGAGGCTGAGGCAGAACCAATGGCAGAGGCAGAAGCAGACTCAGAAACCGAGGCTGAAGCAGAGGCTGAGGCAGAACCAATGGCAGAGGCAGAAGCAGACTCAGAAGCCGAGGCTGAAGCAGAGGCTGAGGCAGCGGCTCAGGCTGAGCCTGAGCCTGAAAAAGACTCAGAAACTGAAGTAAATACTGAGGCAGAATCCAGAGCCAATGGCAGAGGCAGAAGCAGACTCAGAAGCTGAAGCAGAGGCTGAGGCATAACCAATGGCAGAGGCAGAAGCAGACTCAGAAGCCGAAGCTGAAGCAGAGGCTGAGGCAGAGGCTCAGGCTGAGTCTGAAGCAGACTCAGAAACTGAAGTAAATACTGAGGCGGAATCCAGAGCCAATGGCAGAGGCAGAAGCAGACTCAGAAGCCGAGGCTGAAGCAGAGGCTGAGGCGGAACCAATGGCAGAGGCAGAAGCAGACTCAGAAGCCGAAGCTGAAGCAGAGGCTGAGGCAGCGGCTCAGGCTGAGCCTGAAACAGACTCAGAAACTGAAGTAAATACTGAGGCAGAATCCAGAGCCAATGGCAGAGGCAGAAGCAGACTCAGAAGCCGAGGCTGAAGCAGAGGCTGAGGCAGAGCCAATGGCAGAGGCAGAAGCAGACTCAGAAGCCGAGGCTGAAGCAGAGGCTGAGGCAGCGGCTCAGGCTGAGCCTGAAACAGACTCAGAAACTGAAGTAAATACTGAGGCAGAATCCAGAGCCAATGGCAGAGGCAGAAGTAGACTCAGAAGCCGAGGCTGAAGCAGAGGCTGAGGCATAACCAATGGCAGAGGCAGAAGCAGACTCAGAAGCCGAAGCTGAAGCAGAGGCTGAGGCAGAGGCTCAGGCTGAGTCTGAAACAGACTCAGAAACTGAAGTAAATACTGAGGTAGAATCCAGAGCCAATGGCAGAGGCAGAAGCAGACTCAGAAGCCGAGGCTGAAGCAGAGGCTGAGGCAGAGCCAATGGCAGAGGCAGAAGCAGACTCAGAAGCCGAGGCTGAAGCAGAGGCTGAGGCAGCGGCTCAGGCTGAGCCTGAAACAGACTCAGAAACTGAAGTAAATACTGAGGCAGAATCCAGAGCCAATGGCAGAGGCAGAAGCAGACTCAGAAGCCGAGGCTGAAGCAGACGCTGAGGCAGAGCCAATGGCAGAGGCAGAAGCAGACTCAGAAGCCGAGGCTGAAGCAGAGGCTGAGGCAGAGCCAATGGCAGAGGCAGAAGCAGACTCAGAAGCCGAGGCTGAAGCAGAGGCTGAGGCAGCGGCTCAGGCTGAGCCTGAAACAGACTCAGAAACTGAAGTAAATACTGAGGCAGAATCCAGAGCCAATGGCAGAGGCAGAAGCAGACTCAGAAGCCGAGGCTGAAGCAGACGCTGAGGCAGAGCCAATGGCAGAGGCAGAAGCAGACTCAGAAGCCGAAGCTGAAGCAGAGGCTGAGGCTCAGGCTGAACCAATGGCAGAGACAGAAGCAGACTCAGAAGCCGAGGCTGAAGCAGAGGCTGAGGCAGCGGCTCAGGCTGAGTCTGAAACAGACTCAGAAACTGAAGTAAATACTGAGGCGGAATCCAGAGCCAATGGCAGAGGCAGAAGCAGACTCAGAAGCCGAGGCTGAAGCAGAGGCTGAGGCAGAGCCAATGGCAGAGGCAGAAGCAGACTCAGAAGCCGAGGCTGAAGTAGAGGCTGAGGCAGAGGCTCAGGCTGAGTCTGAAACAGACTCAGAAACTGAAGTAAATACTGAGGCGGAATCCAGAGCCAATGGCAGAGGCAGAAGCAGACTCAGAAGCCGAAGCTGAAGCAGAGGCGGAATCCAGAGCCAATGGCAGAGGCAGAAGCATACTCAGAAGCCGAGGCTGAAGCAGAGGCTGAGGCAGAGCCAATGGCAGAGGCAGAAGCAGACTCAGAAGCCGAGGCTGAAGCAGACGCTGAGGCAGAGCCAATGGCTGAGGCAGAAGCAGACTCAGAAGCCGAGGCTGAAGCAGAGGCTGAGGCAGAGGCTCAGGCTGAGTCTGAAGCAGACTCAGAAACTGAAGTAAATACTGAGGCAGAATCCAGAGCCAATGGCAGAGGCAGAAGCAGACTCAGAAGCCAAGGCTGACGCAGAGGCTGAGGCAGCGGCTCAAGCTGAGCCTGAAACAGACTCAGAAGCTGAAGTAAATACTGAGGCAGAATCTGATTCCAAGCCAAAGCCAATGACAGACCTAGAAGCAAACTCAAAAACAAAAGCATAGGATGTGTCTTAGAGTCTCTCAGAGTCGGGTTTATGCCAGTGCGAATGGCAGAGTGTGAAGTCAGAGCATTAATATTGATTAATATCTATATCAACATCTTTTTCTGTCTCTTGAACTGAATTATTGATAGTTTATTATTTCAATTTTTACAGCCATTTCCTCAGCATCGTCCTACAATTTCAGCTCTTTAAACACTTCTGCCTCAGCACTGGACAGTACGTGATAGATTCAGCGGAAAGGCCTTTGGATCTGTGCGATCTTTCTGATAAGCGTGAAATTGGAGTCAGCCTTAATCGCGCCATGGCCTTGGGCTCTTCAGTGCACTATAAAGAGGTGCTGCAGCAGCTCCTGGGCAATGAAGAACTCAGTATGGATGGACTTTTGACCTATTTCAAACCGCTACAAGATTGGCTAACGCAACAAAATCAAGCAAATGGCTTGGAAGTCGGTTGGGTCTAAAAAATAATCTATACTTGACTATATTCATTTTAATTTTTATAAGCTAAACTAAAATAAACTAAACATCAATCATAGTAGTTTAATAAGCATTGTTTGTTACTGCGCTTTCAGTTCCATTTGCCGTGAGATAATTACCTTTTAACAGTGCTCTAATCTCTGTCAGCATCGGAGTGACTCAAGCGAACAAATTACATTACATATAGAATAGGATAAAATGCAAAAGCGCAAATGGATAAGACAAAACTCTTTCTGCTCGCGCTGCAATCCCAGCCTTAAGCGGATTTTCCCTACTCTCAAATGGAATCCGGAGAATTGCACACAGCAATGGCCGCCCTCACGCCGACAAATTATCCGAGAAATTGTCCACACTCTCAGCAGCAGAAAGGGCGCTCAGATAAACGTTTTCTGCTCGCGCTGCAATCCCAGCCTTAGGCAGAATTCCCTTACTCTCAAATCGATATCCGAGCAAGTGCTCGCGGCAATGGCCCCTATTCAGCAGGCTCTGCATGAGTAGGCAAATTATCCAAGGAATTTTCCACACTGTCAACAGCAGAAAATGCTCGCGGATAAACACTTTCTGCTAACCTTTCTTTCAACCTACTCTCAGACTCTCTCACGAGGGCGTATAACTGAACAATTTCCCACTCTCACGGAGGGATCTCATCGATAAATTGTCCACACTCTCAATTGCCACTCTCTGGTCACAGTCTAAATCAGAGGCTGAAGCAGATGCTCAGGCTGAGTCTGAAGCAAACTCAGAAGCTGAAGCAGAATCCGATTTCAATTCAGAACCAATATCAGCCTCAGAAGCTGAAGCAGAGGCAAAGACCAGTTGATCAATTTCCTTGCTGCCGACTCATTCGCTCAGAAAAAGTTCCCAGTTTCAAAAACAGAATTATAATATAAATACATATATTCTTACAATGAGATAACAAGATTGAGAGTAAGTTGATAATTCAGCAGCTATAAAATAACTCAAATATACATATACATATTTATATATTTCACTGAAAGCCGAATCAACAGCAGCTCAAAAGCATAAATGGAGAGCCGAGTAATTGCCCGAACAATCGACAGCAACGATTGAACTACAGCTTACTGGCTCACACGGGCAAGTTGACCAATCAAGTAGCGTTGCAGAATAGAGCAATGTAAATAACATAGATTTGTATAAAATAACAGCGAAAGTATAAGCTCAAATAGAAAGCAGAGCAACTACCCTCTCTGTTTTGCCTCTGACTCTCTTATACATATGCTGTCGAGCTTCCGCTTACATTCCACTTCATATATCATATCAAAAGTAATGAAGAGTAGAAGAGGGATAGTTAGGCTCTTTATGCAACGGTTTCTCTGCTGCCGACTCACGCACACAGACAAATTATTCACTTAAAGCGGGATCACATGCAAAAGCACAAATTGAAAGCAAACTCTGATAAGAAAAAAATACTTTCTTAAATGCTGCAATCCCTGCATGCAGCACTCAAAAGCAGAGCGCCACTCAGCATACAGAGCGCGCATATGTATGTGCATGAATAGCTGAGCAACTTCCCACACTCTATTGCCGTTTCACACATGCTTGCACACATGCTTGTCCACTTAAAGTGGATCAGCTGCTGGAGCGCACTCACTCACACTAATGTATTGTCCCCTCAAATCGCAATTACGGCCGCTCTGCGGCCAGTGCGGGATCAAATTCAAATTGCCCACACTCTAATAAATCAAAAGTAGGAGAGTAAATTAGCAAATAGGCTACAAAATTCCCTTCACTCTCACTGTCACTCTCTCTCTCACCATATCGGTTCAGCTGACCACTCACTCACACAGATAAGCAAAAGCACAATTAGATTCCGAGCAGCCAGCTACGCTCACTCTCAACAGCAATGGCCGCTCTTAGAATAAACTCAGACTTCCAGCTCTGTTATTTGCTTATAGGTTACCCACCCATTTCACACTCTTCTTTTATTACATTCATTGTAATACAATTAAGATCAAATGCTCTATCGACACTCTCTCTGTTCCCTTTGGATACGAATGATTTGCAAGTACTGTAATCCTTATGTTATTAACATTAATCATCTCTGCTGTCCATAGTCGTTCTTTCGACGTAGCTGTGATTGCGCCTGAAGCGCATCAATTCCTTAAGTCAGGCACAAATACAAATAGAAATATTTGATCTATTTGTAATTTAGAGGCTGTTAATATATTTAGCTATAGAATTATGTATAGCCTTAACTTATGTGTTGATAAATTTGATTTTAAGCTGCAGCTAAAAGTATGCAATATTCAGAATTGAATTTTCTTATGACTTTATAAATAAACAGAAAAAAATTTCTTAATTGGATATTAGAGATATGAATATAAATAAAATGTTGAATATTCATACTCCCTGACCTACCTTTAAGGAGATTTAAAAGCCAAAGATTCGTTAGGATGTTTTAATACATCTTTTTAAATCCTCATATTAGATGGAAAATAATTTCTTTTTTATGTTTTGTTAAAGTATTACATTCAATTTTACTGGTTCTACACTTGATGGGAAAATACAAAATATATATATGAAGATATTCGTACAGCCCTCGCTTAATGAATAAGTTCAAGAACTATCTCTATATCTTAGTTAATTACTGAATAGATCAGTTCAGTTAGTTAAATTGAAAGTAAATTAACTTTTTGTTCTATTCGCAAACTCAATTAGCTTTGAGCTTGCAAAAAACTGAGAGGAAAACCGGAAAACTTCGAAAAATACAAATTAAGGTTGGGAAAAAAAAAACCCACTATAATTAAAATGCAATTCATTATGATGACTACGCGCAGAGCCGATAATTGGAATAAAGTAAATAGTTAAAAAACATTGTTAGCTTTAAGATTATTCATAGAGGTGCATGGTTCAATTAGTAACAGATATCTCTTAATTATAATTATTTTCCCACGCTTTGCTAACAGCTGTCAGACGCTATTTAACATATTCACTATATGGGATTGCTTGAAGTACTTTAGGTATGACTATATATATATAGTATATCATATAAGAGCAGCTGAAGTACTTTAGGTGTGACCTTGAATTGGACTAATTTACAATATATATGAAATAGGGCCAGAATGTCTGACTGGGAGATACTCTGTACAATTGTTTCCAAACTATAAGATAAGAATATATTAGGTATTTAATATGTCAACCTGAATATAATAAAAAAAAATCAACAATAATGTCAAAAGTGCATGACTAGGAACTACCCTGTATAGTCATATAAAGAGACAATACTGTACTCTAAGTAGAATACTTTACGTACTGGAGATATTATCTTGAATGACAGCACTCCAAAGCAAACCTAAAGAGCCTTGCGAGTGCCGTACTATAAAATATCCTGTACAGACGCATCTCGAATATATACTTTAGTATAAGCACTCAAATCTCATCAGATATGAATTGCAGAAAACTAAATAGAATAAAAAGGAAAATGTATCTGACTAGAATATACCTTGTATAGCTGGGTTTTTCTTCCAATAATTTTTTGTAATTTAGACATGATTAACTGATTAATTAATTATAATGTCAAATTTAATAATAATACGAATTGAATAGTCAAAATGTGGATATTATCCAATCAACATACATAAATAAATCAACTTATAAAAAATGTAATCCAAATGCAAAATTATTCCTAAAAATTGCATTAACAGAAATATGCACAAATTTATCTATCTACCTTTATATATGCATTATATTTTACAGGGTATATTAACAAAGCGCAGATCTGTTCCAGACTGCAAATGTATGAGCGCTTATTTATGAGCTCATTTCTGTGGAAAGAAACTAGAGATCCCGAACTAATTACACCATGAATCATAATGTACATACATACATACATATTTAAATATATTCATATGCATATATGTACATATATTTATATATATATATCTATTTCGTTCTAATATGCTTACCTGTTTAATTGGCTGCCATTGGGGCAATCAAAGCATCAATCAGTCTCACTCATATCACCCGCTTGGCTAGCACCTTCTCTTTCTTCTCTCTCGCTTTATCTTTACAATTGATCTTCGCTGCAATCATTAATTTCACATACACATGTGCATACGCCCCCCACTCTCGTCGCGCGATGAGTCAAAACGCTTTTTCACATGCGCCTAGGTCAAGACTGACATTCCACGGGCCGCAAAACGAGGCGTTTTTGCATGGCAGCGACGTCGACTGCGGCAGTGACGGCAACTACGACGGCGACATTAACTGCGGCCACATAAACATATGCACATTAAAAATAAAAATTACTTAAATGTATTTCTCTAGTACTTATGATTTGCTTTATTGCATTTGTAATGTGTTAATAAGTATCGAGCAGGATATTTCTTAATGAGAACAAACAAAGCAAAGCTGGTCACACTAACATGCATTTGCTTATGCTTGCTATGCCCGTTGTTTGGCATCGATACTTGCTCAATTGTAGAAGCTTCTTTATACTCGTTGTTCTTCAACTAGTGCAAATCGGTCACACTTGTGTGCGTGTGTCAAATTAAAACGCAATTTAACAATTTAACATTGTTGCAGATCAAAATGTGTAAATTTAATATATGTATGTATATGAAATACATACCGTGTTCATATCAGATTTGTGTAGTGTCGAGTTTTGAGTGGGCGCCGTCTAAAATGAACGACTCGTTCATTTTATAACCTGAGTACTTTCTCACACTCGCCATAATTATGCGGCTAAACCTTTTTTTTTTTGTAACTGATTAGTACTCGGAGTTGTACTTGGAGCTCGCATCTATGTATGTATATTTATATGTATGTGTAGATGTGTATATTCGTTTAACTTGCCCTCACCCTCCCTTATAATTGCAAACATGCATGCAAAACATTTACACACACACACACACACTTTAACTTGTTGCCTATTGTGTTCCCAAGCTTATGGCTGATTTGATTGTTGTTGTTATTGCTGTCGTTAACTGCGACGTCAACTGCTCAGCCATCGCAGTCGCAGTGCTAATTGCGTTTATCTCACACAACATGTAGGGAACATCGCAGGTAGAGTTAACTGCGACGCCGACTGCGATGCTGATTGCAACTGCGACGTCGCTTCGTTGAAATTTGAATTCATTTTCGAGTCACAAACAAATACAAAATACAGAAAAAAGTCGCAAAGTAATTTCGAAAAAAAAATTCTTACACTCAAGTCAGTAGAGTTTTAGACGTGTTACGTGACGTTACGTGGGTGTACGGGCTCCAAAATATTCCGAAACAGAAAGTGACATCAATAAAGCGAAAAATAGTGCGATCCCAAAAAGCAGCTTAAGAAAAGTATTGCACAGTTAAAGTCTCATAGATCTAATGTGAAGATCGATCCATAATCTGTGCTGCGGTGAATAAAGCAATTTTTAGTGAATGAAATTAATCCTTTAATTAAATTAATCAATTAATCTAAAATTCAGAAATTTGGAATATTTCTATATCTGCTTTTTTTTTTTTCAATAAAAATAATGTAAATTTACATCTAAAAATATAAAAAATACTTATATAAGAAAAAAAAAAGAATGTTTTTAAAATAAATATAAAAAATTAAACGAAAAAAAGAAAGTAAATCTATATTATATATAAAAATTTTAATTATATTATAAAAAGTGTTTTAACTTAATTGTAAAATTTAGTTATAATAAAAAAAAAAAACAAAATAAGTGAAAAATAATTTTTAGTGAAAATTTGATTTTCAAATAATATTACTAATATAAAAATAAATAAAGAGTATTTACAAAATTAAATTTCAATTTGAAGTCAGTGGAAAATAATTAAAAACAAATATATTATTTAAAAATAAAAACTTAAAAAATAATTATTAATTAATAAAAAATAAAAAAAAAACCTAAGAAAATAGAAAATAGAGTAAAAGATATATAAAAGAATAACAATAATACAAATAAATCATAAATAGTATTAAAATTTACAAATTTATATTCATTAACAGATAAAATCAAATTTAACAAAATATTTTTTCAATGTCAAATCCCATTCTACGATAAACCTAAACCCTACTATTTGAGCTGCTTTGTTCCCCATTTAGTACTCAATCTTCGCGTGATCAGCTATTTTATGTATAACCTGTATGAGCTATTTGTGCGTTTAAGATAATGTCAAACGAACTGTAATTAAAATTGTTAATTGCTTGTGAAAGATTTAATAAGCACTGTGCGCTGGCCTTGAAAGTGTTTTAAATATAAACTTCACATATATAGATCGTATTGCATGATAAACGAATATGTGGCATTGTCTCTTTATCGTATGCTCCACACTGTGGAGCATGGGTCGTGCTAATCCTCAACTTAATTTGCCCACACCACAGCCGGAGATCTTCTACAATGGCTACACGCCAAATGTGGCAACGACGCCCGCCCAGCTGAGAGCCGATCGTGATCGAAGCCAGCGCTATGGACCACCCTATTCGGATGGTGGGAGTAGCGGCAGTGATGATGGACTGGATGACTTTAGGGTGAGTAATTAAACATTTCAGAATTAATTAATGTCACATTCTCTAAACGATCTCATTTGCAGTACGGTCAGACCTATGATGAGCGTATGCGATTGGGCTACGCCTATCCCACACCTCGATTGAATTTCAGTGATCGTGTCGATGATTCACCCTTCAGTGCGGATCAGCAAGTGAATCGTGGACAAGATAATCGCTATGCGAATCACAATTATGGACCAACATCGAGCAGCACTGAACGCAACTATGGCAGCTTTAATGATCAGGCGAACTACAATAACTATAATACCAATCCGAATATGGATTCCAACTACAACAATCTAAATAATCCATATGTGAATAATCCCAATGTGGAATTTGTGGACAATGATCGCAATCGCTTTCAGAATCCATATCAATCCAATCAGGATCGCTTCAACTTGAATCAGGGCTACGTGGAACGTCAGCGCTATCAGCAGGATCGTCGCTATCAGCAAGAGTTGGAGAAGTTGCGAAATTTACTCGTCGAAACGGATCAAAAGGGTTCACTCGAGTGCACCGCCAATGTGGCAGCTCAATGGAATTTCGAGACGAACGTCAATGATTATACGCAAACGGAAGCGGTAAGTTTTGATAGTGGGGTATGCACGTACAAACACATACCCTTGAAATTGTAATTGTTGTAGCTGAAATCGAGTTGTTGCGGCACGCGATCTTACAAAAGCTTGAGATTGAATGTCTTTGCAACTTGGCAGCTAGCTTAAAGTGGTGAACACAAACAGAGACACACATAGAAGCACAGACATATGGCTGACACACACACTCACACAGAAAACATAGTCAAGGTCGTTTGTTCTCAGGCCAATTTGCCAATGTCAAAGTATTGCAGTCTGAGACTTTTGCAGCACGTTTTTGGGTCAAAACCTAATGTGATTGAAGCAAAGACGGGTTTTAGTTAAAAATGACCGCACTGGAATATTGATGATTCGAAATAGCCAGGGAATAATATTATATTATTATATATTAAAAATGAGCTTTCAATTTTTTGCTATTTTCTTTTAAAGATGACAAAAAAAAAAAAAATAATAATAATAAGTAAGAAATTTACGATAGTACTATGTATCTTCCTATAATAATTTTTTAATTTTTGCAGATATTTATTTTGTAATATACTTATGTATAAATAAAAAAAAAAGTAAATAAAAATAAAAAATATTAAAAAAAAAAAAAATAAAAATGGAGTAAGATATTCACAGTTGAATTTTATTTTTTCCAACAATCTGAAAATATTTTATTTGTATTTTATTTTGTTGAAAGAGATATAACAGAGTCGAATATTACGATATAAGATACGATTTAAGACCTTGATTGATTTTACATTTTCATAACAACCTTAATCTGATTGGCAGCTTAAATAAAAATATTCGTTTAAAATTATATTAATTTTAAATTTTTAATCTTTTCTTTCAGCTCAACGCTCAGCAGCGCTATGTGGAGTATCAGCGCATAACAGCGGAACAATCGAAGCGCATTAATAAGGATCTCATATTTGATCGTCGTTTATATAGACAGCTAATGCTGCAATCTGAAGTGGGACCGAATTCACTATCCCTGGATGTTTTAGATAGAGTAAGTTCAATTTTGTTGCATACACTTCAAAACATACATAAATAATTCTCTTTTACTGCACAGTACAATCGCTTGCTGAACGAAATGCTTTTCCTGTACAATGATGCCAGCATTTGCGCTTATCAGCAGCCATTTCAATGCGATTTGCATTATATACCTCATCTCAAGGATATAATGGCCAAGAGCCGGGACTGGGATGAACTGCAACACACATGGGTGGAGTATCATCGCAAGGCGGGGCGTGGCATGCGCGATGACTATGAGCAATTGATTGATGTGATGCAGGATGTGGCAGCTGCAAACAGTAAATCAATTTAAATGAATATAAATTTAAATGATTTAAAAATTAAACCGGAATATTTTACAGATGTCAGCAATGGCGGCGAGTATTGGTTCTTGGCCTATGAATCGGGCAATTTCCGTCAGGATATAGACATTGTTTGGGAACAGATACGTCCGCTGTACGAAAGTCTGCATTCGTATGTACGTCGCAAGCTGAGGGACTACTATGGACCGGATCGCATCAATCGCATTGCGCCCATACCATCGCATATATTGGGCAATATGTATGGGCAGTCGTGGTCGAATGTTTTGGACATAATAATACCGTATCCGGGTCGTAAGCTTATCGATGTCACGCCACGCATGGTGGAACAGGGCTATACGCCATTGTTAATGTTCCAGCTGGCCGAAGAGTTCTTCACGTCTATCAATATGTCAGCTGTGGGCCCGGAATTCTATAGGAATTCACTGTTCGAGCAACCGCTAGATAGGCGCGTCCTCTGCGAACCATCCGCCTGGGACTTTTGCAATCGTCACGATTTTCGTGTTAAAATGTGCACGGACATCAATCAGAAAAGCTTAATAAGTGTGCATCATGAGATGGCACATATACAATATTTTCTGCAGTATCGCCATCTGCCCAAAGTCTTTCGTAATGGCGCCAATCCGGCTTTTCATCAGGCCGTGGGCGATGCAATCGGCCTGTCCGTCTCCACGCCAAAGCATTTGCAAACTCTAGGCCTGCTGCAGCGATCGCTGGACCAGTCGAGCTATGACATTAATTACCTATTTACCATGGCTATTGACAAAGTGAGTGGGCATGATGGATGCAAATTGTATACTGTGAATATTAATATAAACGTTTTATATATGTTTTTTTGTTACTTTTCGCTAGGTTGCCTTTTTGCCCTTTGCCTTGGCTTTGGACAATTGGCGTTATGATGTCTTTAGCGGCAATGCCAATAAACGGGTTATGAATTGTCATTATTGGAACTTGCGGTAATGGATGTAGCTTTTTATTAATCTGTATTTAATTATAGTTATTTATTTGCTATTTTGTAGTGAAAAATATTCTGGCATAAAGCCACCTGTTTTGCGCTCTGAAAAGGATTTTGATGTGGGTGCCAAATATCATATACCTGCAAATATACCTTATATCAAGTGAGTAGTGTTTTATTTATTATTTTTATATTGTTAAATGATGATTTAACTTAAATATTTATTATCCATATTTCTGTGCGTTCTTAAATATTTTGGAATGCCAATTTATTGTCTGTGAATCTTGAGGAAATATAGGCGTCTATCTAGGTCTTTTGATAATTATTATTATTATTATTTTGGGGGAGCTTATATTACTCTTGGTGCACCACTTCCAAATGTCTTTTACCTCATTAGTTCCTGCAAAATAAATATGGGAATTTTAATTATGTGCTTGTTAATTAAATTATTTTCCATAATTATATTCGACATTGTGATAGGGGCATCTTTATAGCAATTATGTTCTCTAATGATCCACACTCCAATGTCTCTCACTCAGTTAGCTCTTGGAAAATCTTCCTGAATATCAAACTAACAATCTCTTACGCATATATTCCTTCATGCATTCACATCTATCTTCCATTTGAGACGCATTGATTACATGGTTTATATTGCATTACCGCACGAATTGTTCGTTTCTCTTATCTAATTTGCCACATAACGCAAATGCAGCAATTAAAACTCGAAACAAACAAAAGCTTGTTATTAATTTTGCTATTTTCGATTACAATTTACACACACACACAGAGCGAGAGAGAGAGGGAGAGGGAGAGAGACAATCGCACAACATTTCAAATATTTTCCGTCAAATTGGCGGCGATTACGCGTCGCAATATTCGAATTGCCAAGACATTGCAACTCCGTCTTGGCCCGCATGCCACCACACATTGGCCCACTGACTGGCTTATAATGACCAATCCAGTAGACAGACACACACACACACACTCACACTCATACTCACGCATATGTTTATTGGCGGGGCGGTAGAGATAGAAAGAAAGAAAAACTCGCATGTCGACGAATATTTCCCGCATTCACTTTCCACTTGGCTGCTGCCAAAAGCGGCTCTGGCTTGGCTTTGGCTCTGACATCATTTAAATAAAGCCACAAATAGTTACGGTTACGAAAAATAATACACACACATCGCACCACCTGTAATTTTTATAGTGTATATGCAGGTCGTTCGATTGTCTAGTCTCGAGACTCGAGTGACCCACAAATGTCAATGAAAATAACAACAACAAAAACAGCTAATTTTTCCTGGGGCATGCAAATGCAAATTTTCGGTGGACCACAAAAGCGAAACGCGCCGCATGGTGCAATGGATGGCACCACCAGCACCACCCAAGAAAATGGCGGTGTCAATGACTACCCATTAGTGTTGACCATGTCGCAGCCAACGCTTTGTGCGGTTTCCATTTGGTTTCTTTCTATTTGTATTTTGTCTCTTTTTATGGTCTTTTATTATACGTCCATTTAAATGTGAGACAAGGCGTTGACTGTTATGACAGCCAGCCACAGCAGTGGTGCAGCGATTATATAACTTACTTTTTGGCTAACCACCATGGTTAGTCACTTTGCGGTGCTATAAATGAGTTCTTTCAAGGTTGAGCAAAGTTTTGTTTGTAGAGGAGCTGTGGGGGTTGAGTCTGACGATTTCCTTTAGCTGAACAAAAAAATATTTCATACTGAAATATTTTTATTTATTTTCCCTACATTTTGAAATCAATTTTTATAATAAATAAAAATAAATATCAATTTTTATATTAAATAGTTACATATTTTTATCTTAAATAAAAATTTACATATTTTATATTAAATGCAAACTTGTAAAATTATATACAAACATGAGTGCATGTGCTTGTAACAGAAATATGATTTATATTTTAATTTTGGATTAATATATATTTTATTAGAGTTTTACATTATTTTTACATTTAACTGATTTTAGTTAATATTTAATAATTATTAATTAATTATTAATTTAAATCGTGCTATTTTCTGTTATTTATTTTGATATATAAATTTAAACAAATAATCTTTTTTATTATTATTTTATTTATTTATTTTTATTATTCAATATTATTTTAGAAAAACTATTTAAGTTTTCTTTATTAATTTTGCTTTATGAAATTTTGATTGGCTTTAATATTTTACTGCTAATTTAGTTGTATGTTCTTGTGAGAAATACACCGATTTTTCAATGGAATATTAAATTATTTTACTTGTTCCTCTCTCAATTTTGTGCTTTTTACGTCACTTAGTTGAACATTCGCTTCATTTTTTTTTTAACGAATTAATTATTGGTTATTATATTTATTTACATTATTTAAAGTAATTAATTAGTATATAATGCGTAGCTTCTTTCTCAATAATTCTTTATTTTCAATATTTTTTAAATATATTTTTCGATATTTATATTTATTTTAATTTATTATTTATTATTTGTAGTAATTAATTAGTCTAGAATACATAAGAAACGTCTTTCTCAATAATTCTTTACTTTCAATATTTTTTATATATTTTTCAATATTTATATTTACTTTAATTTCTAAAAAATAGACCATAAAGCAAATTCATTTGTTATACAAATAGCTTTACCCCTTGCCATTAGTCAACTAATCCGATTTGGGCTGCCGATTGAAACTAGAGCTCAGAGCCTAAATACAAACAGCTAGATCTTTTATAGACCAACTTTTTATGTGAACCCGCAAAGAGTTAATTGAAAAAGCCATTAGCCAGATTTTATGGCCGACCATTCTATGGGGGGAATGATTGCAACACAATAGCAGCAACAGGCAGGCAGGCAAGCAGGCAGGCATTGACTATTGTGTGTTGATTATTTATTGCATAATCCATAAACTGCAAATGCTACAGTTAGAGTTACAGTTACATAAACAAAAGACCACCACTACCAGATATCCACAACAAACCACCTAGAGAGTTAGCCTCAATATGGTAATAAAACGTAGCCAGACAGAGTCCGGCTTCAGCTAAATGTCTGCGCCGATCTCTGAACACTTTTCATTTCGCTTTGGTTTCACAACACGTTTTGCATGTGCGCTTTTGTCTCAAATATCGGTTAGGAGCACATGTCCTACAAACCGACTAAGGAAAACGTGATAAATCTATGGCCCACTTAGTTTGCCTGGAAATTGCAGCAGCATTGCAGCTTCAATGAAACCGAAATGCAAATTGAAACCTAATCTCTCAATATATGTATATATATCAGTATACATACATATATATATATACAACGCCAACATAGACGAAGACTTGCCAGTCGCAGGCCGTTTTCAAAATTGCTAGTTACTAAAGACAAGCTAGCAGATACCCTGTAAATGTAGGGTTAATCCTATTTACCATACATTTTTACTGTGAATATTTTGTCTCTATATTTTATTTGAATTTTTAATATTTACTTTGATATATTATATATTTAATATTTCTTATTTTTTTTTTTAAATTATAGTTTTAAAAATTATAATTATATTAATTGCATTTATTTTGTCTCTTTATAAATCATGTTTTTTTTATATTTATTTAATTTTTAAATAATAAAATAATTTAAATGCGTAATACAATAAAAAATTAAAAATTAAGCAGAGAACGAAAAATATGAACAAAAAGGGAAGAAAGACAAATGATTTTTAATTCTTAAAAAGTATTATTTTCTTGAACAATATATATTTTAATTTAATTTTATTTATTAAATATATAATATAAGAGATATTTACAAATTCAAATAACTATCAAAGTTTACTTATGCTAAATTATTATAACTTACAATTTTTTTCACTTATTCACTTCTCCCTTAAAACTTTTCTCAGATAAGAAATTAGTTAAAGAAATTTGCAGAGAATTTGTATTTAATTATAGAATATCTTGAAGATAATCTTAGTAAGCCTACTTTCTATTAATATTCGATTACTATGTACCCACCATGGCTACTTAGACTACAGGGTATCACAGCCGACAAGCACACACACAATTCGGTCGTTGGTGCTAATAAAAAGTAATGCCTAGCCGCAAAATAAACGCTAGGAAATGGACACGAGTGCCGTCAGCGCGTTGTCGTTGCTGTTGCATGGAAAAGCGTAATGATAAAAACATAGTGTGGCAAATGTAATAATAAACATGTTGATCACCCTCTCAGTGGGCGCTGCTTAGACACTTTGAATATGCAATTATGAATGCCAGGCAATGTTTACCCCATTTTGAAAATTAGATAAACCAAACGGCTGTATAAGGCAAAATGACTTGATAACAGTGTAGGAGCATTGTAATGCACAATTTTGTTAACCTGTTGAGCAAGTCACTGAGATCTATGTTAAGCGAGGTTCGGTCGGAACGGTAGTTAGTTGGGGATAGTAAATGTAGAGGGAAACTTAAGGCAAAGTAAATTTTGAAATAATTATATGTAAAAAAAAAAATATTTTAATTACGATGTAATATAATATTAAAATTTTTAATATATATTTATTCACGTTCAAAAAATTGTTATTTCTGCAGCTATTTGATTAAATTTAAAAATATTTCTATTTGCAAAATAAAAATATATTTAATTCGAATAAGAATAGTTTCAGTTTGTCTTCTTACCTTTTGGCTTTATTATAAATTACTGAATTTATTTTTATTATATTTTATTTTTTTTATATTTATATTTATTTATTTTATTATAAATTACTGAATTTAAAAAATATTATTTTCGAATTTTAATTTTTAAAATTATTCAATATTTACTTAAATCTTGCATTTTTATGGGGCTTATAAGAATAACTTTGTTATTATAATATGATTTTAAAAATAAAAATAAAAAAATAATAATTGCATTTACTATTTATATATTTTTTACTTTTGTTTATTTATTTTTTTTTTTTTTACTCGAGATTTTTTATAATTTAATTTTATTTTATTTCTATAAAATATAAATATTTAACAATTTTTTTTCCAATTTATTTTTTAACGGGATTTATTTTTTTATTCAACAATATTTTTACTAAATATTTGATAATGATTGACCAACAACTTGATTTTTGTTTGTTCATTTATTTACATTTATTTTGTATATATTCATATTATGCTTTATTAAATTTGTTTATAATTTATTCATATAATTTTCTTATTTATATAATTTAAAAACAAAATTTATTTTATTGATTATTTTAAATGTTGTATTAAGTTTTGAAAGAAAACAGCAGTTTGATTTCAGTTTTGTTCACTCGATTCTTCTCGTTTTTATTTTTAACATATTCATCAGCTTCATTTTGAATGTTGTTTTTGTTGTTGTGTTGTTTGTTTGTTTTTACAGAGACAAAAAATTATTATATTGTAAATTAAGTACTTTTTATAAATCGGTTTCGATAGCTTTATACATTTAGCAAAACTACAGATAGTTGTTGTTTAGGTTGTATTAAAAACTATATAGCAAAAAATTATATAAAAATAATACAATACGTTCGTTTACAAACTGACTTAATTAGGCGACTGCACGGCTGCCTGCCTGCCTTAACTATCTTTATATATAGATATATATAGATACGAGTAAATTAATATGTTAGCTAGAGTTAACACTTAAACACTATAACAGAAGTCTTATCACACGCTTATCAGATCTCAAATATCATATCGAATCGAACAGAACCGGGTGCACAGTTCGGATGGACCAGAGCAGAAGGAGGAGTAGCCGCAGCTGGAGGACAAATACAGCAGCAGCAACCACATCGTCAGATGTTGTACCCAGTATTAACATTCGCGTTCGAGTGAGAGAGTGACAGCCAAGTCCAACAACACATCCACACATCCAATATATATATATATACGATCCAGATGAGAAGGTTTTTATATGTGGTGTATGTATTGTTGTGTGGTTGTTGTATTAGGGTCTAGTTCGCTATTCTCTTACTTGCTTTGAGTGGTTGTATTTTGGGTGTAGGCCCAAATGTGTTGTATCTTTTGTTTTGTTTCTTAAGGCTCTAAGTCTAATCGTCTTCAAAATTACTCATAACAAATCTCACGGGATATTTTCGTCAACGTTTCTTGGGGTTTCCTTTTTGCCGTTGTGTTTTTGTATGGCTTAAGCTAAAGTTCGTTCATAAAATCTAAGTAAGTTCGTTTCGTGTCACATTTTGGTCACATTGTAATTTTTTAGGGTTTCAAAGAAGCTCTATCGTTATCACGTTCTATATAGCAATTGTGGAATTGGAATGTTTGGCATTTGGGTATATGATATGGAAGAACTTGTTAATTTTTTTTTCTTTGATTGTTTCTGAATGTTCTGGGAAGGTAATTTTGTTATTTGGATTTTTTCGTATTTTTTGTGTTTTGTTCTGTTTAGCTATATATCCATTCTCATAACCGTTGCCGTTCATAACCGATATTCTCAATGCTGCAAAGAGAAAGTGAGAAAGAAAGAGAGAGAGAGAGAGAAGAGAGAAATGTTCATTCACCAATTTTAGTAACCGTGATATGAATGAAAATAATCATGATAGTCATTGAAATCATGCTCCACCTCATGCTCTTGTTCATGATGATGCTCCTCAATGGGTGCCGAATATGATGAATGATGGATGGGCTCATGATGCTGTTCCTGATGATGATAATGATGATCCTCCTCGATGTGCTTGTGCACAAACTCGGGCTCCTTGTAGCTGACATGCTTCTCATGGTACTCGGGCACGTGCTTCTCAATGTGAACATGAACGGGCTTCTCCACGGGAACCTTGACGGGGTACGGAACGTGTTTCTCAACCTTAACGGGCACTTCCTTGATCACTGGATAAGGGGCGGGCACATGCACTTTCACCTCATAGGGCACTGGCTTCTCAACATGCACGGGCACGGGACGATCATAGGGCACATGGACGGGCACTGGCACCTTCTTGATCACTGGCACGGGCACTGGCTTATCGACATAGTGGGGCACTGGCTTGTCCACATAGTGAGGCACGGGCTTCTCGACGGGCACCTTGACTGGGTAGTGGACGACCTTTTCGACGGGATAGGGCTTGTCGACATGCACGTGCTTCTCTACCTTGTAGTGGACAATCTTTTCAACGGGATATGGAGCGGGCACATGTACTTTGACTGGCACATGGACCTTCTTCTCAACGGGATAAGGTGCGGGCACATGTACCTAGAGAGGAGTTAAAGAATCACATTTAAATGAGCTGAGACTTCCGATGCTGTCAACTGTTATACCTTGACGGGCACTGGACGATCGTAGGGCACATGAACGGGATAGGGTATCTTCTTTTCGACGGGATATGGCGCTGGCACTTCGTAGGGCACCTTCACGATCTCTTTAACCTCATAGGGCACATGCTTGATAACGGGATATGGCTTGGGCACCTTGACTTTGACGGGCACATGGACATGCTTTTCCACGGGCACATGGACAATCTTCTCGATTGGCACTGGCACTGGCACCTTCTTGATCACCGTCAGTGTTTTCTCTTCATGCACCGGAAAGTGCGGCACATGATGATGATGGTAATCCTCATAATGATGCAGGCCACGTTTCGATTTGGTGGTATCATCAGCAGCTGCTGCTGATTCCTCAGCCTTTTTCTCCGATGGCTCAACTGCAGTCTTCTCGGCAGCCTCGCTCTTCTCCTCGCCAGCCTGGGCATAGCTGGTGGCCAGCAGCAGCACCAGAGCCAGCGTAGTCGCTGTACGCTGTATTGAGAATATGAGGCAAAGGATTTGTTAAGGGTTGGTTGTAGAAGTTCCTAAGCTTGCAAGTGTTTAGCAGAAGCATTAATTGCTTTTAACTTGTTGAAAAATTGTACAAAAAATTGAAGAAACCTTCTAAAATTTTCTCTTGATTGTAGTCGAGTAGAGAATATATATTATTGTATGCCTTTTCTCTTCAGAAAAGTTTAAAAGATTTTTTTTTTTTTTTTTTTTGCTAGAGTTGCTTTTGACTTATTTGAACGTTGAACGTTTTGAAGATAGATTTCTAGAATTTTCTCTAAGTCGTAATTGAATGTGGTATACATTTTTGTATTTCTTTTTCAATATTTTAGTATTCAGAAAAATTTGTGCAATAATTTTTCAGATAGTTTTGAGTTTTCTATTGTATTTAATGCAAAAGCATGAATATATTGCATAAAGTTAGGTTCTTGAAATTTGAGAATATTTTTTATTCCATTTTAACTTAAGTAGAATACATTTACCTATTTTTTTTTTTTTTATATTTTGACATTCAGAAAAGACATTTCTTGAATATAGTTTAATACAGATTATATTGTATAGCTTTTTCTTGCTGCAGTTTGGTATTCAGAAAAGTTTTTCTGAAGAAAACTCTTTGATGTTCTAGATAGTTCTCTTAACGCAAATAAATTTTTTTTGGCTTTCACTATTGAATACAAAAAGATATTTTGTTTGAATTTTGGGTAGTACTTGAATTGTAGTATTCTTGTACTCTACTTTAGCTGCTGTATGAGAGTTCAGTCAGAAAGTTGAAACACTTTCTCTAATCGTATAAAACATATACGAATGACTCTGTTGCTCTTAGCAAATATAGCTCGAATTCTTTGCAACACTTCACAACACTGACAACACGCTGATCCTTTTGGTACCTACCATCAACTTCATGATGTTGACGTTAAATATCCTTGTCGAGGATTATTGATTATCCGTCGAACTGTGTACCGAACTGTGCCCGAACGATTGAAATCGTATTGAGATCGAAATTGAAATTGAACTTATTGAATTGTTTATAAAAGGAATCGCTCTACTCCAAACTTTATTACACGTTCCGTACCACTCCACACTGTTCGATGGTTAACGGTTTAATGATGCCAACTGCAGCGCGAGCCCAAACTTTTATACTCTAACTAACAGTCAAAAAGGCAAAGCGAATGAATGAAACGACAACAACGACAGCGACGACGAAGCCCGAAGTCTAGCAACAATAACAACAACAATAATACTATATACTATAGCATAATCATAATCGCAATCGCCCCAAAACACATGCAGCGAATGGTGAATGGTTCGTTCGGCCCAGAGTCGAGTTGCTTGTTTGGTTGAATATATATTTTTTTTCTCTTTAATTTTTTTTTTTTGTGTTTTTCTGCTTTTGGAGGCGCGAACTCGAGGCAGCCAAGTGGCAAGCGGCGCTGAAATGCAGCAGTTGCAATCAGAGACTTGGCGGCAAGGTGAGAGAGGCTGGTTTGCTGAGCGGGCCGGAGTGGGTTGGGGGTAGTGGACGCAGGCACAGGTAGCTCTATGGATGCGTGCCATTTTGCTGTTTGATTCGACTACCGACAGCTGCTTCTGTTGTTGTTGTTGTTGTTGTTGTTGTAGCTGCTTTGGTAGTTTCTCAAGTCTTTTACAACAATAAAAACTCAAATTTATTTGTGGGCAATTGAATAAGACCCGCAATGCAAGGAAACTATATAAAAATAGCTTAAAATGTTATGATAATTTATAATAATATTATAATTAAGGAGGATATGTAATAAGAGTTTAGAATTTGTAATTATTTTTTTTTTTTTTAGAATTTTAAATTAGCATTTTAGAGTTTTATTTTATAGATAAGTTGACTTTAAATTATTGAAATTATGTTTGCCTGCTGTCTTTAGGGAATTATTGGTTTACAAAGGACAACAATTCTTTAAAGACAGCAAAAAAAAATTATTTCTAATTAGAAATTTAAATAGAAATTTAAATAGAAATTTAAATAGATTTTTGTTTTATAGAAAAAAAGACCATTAAAATTTTAAAAATTATTCTTGCTTCTGTCTCTGGAGTTCTCTTTCTATATTAGCTCTTGAATCTATATTAATATTGCAAAATATATAAAACTTCATTGGCTATTAGAGTTGTTATGTTAGATCGCGTAAAAAATATTAAAATTCAAGCACGAATAGATGTTTATATAAAAATTAATTTTGTCATATTTATTATTAATTTTTATATATTATTTAATTGATATAATTCATGTCAATTATTTATTATCAAGTCTAATAGATAAAAGTAGAGTTGTATGCATCTTATCAGATGTTGATATTAATATTTAAATATAATTTCGACATATAGAGAGCACAATCGGGAAGAGCAATTTTTCACATCTCGAACAGATTATTCGTCAGCTTATGACATAACAGACATAACCCAGACATTTTTTTTATTGAAGTGATGGTGTTTCGACAGAAACTTGTGGATTATCCTTACTTATGTTTTTTCATGCTTTTTGAATCAAAAATTAAAAATTGAAAATGAAATGTCAAATCAAACTCAACAGAAATGAATTCTTTAATAAAAATATGTACGTAAGTTTTGAGTTTCAGCATTTCATGATGAGCATGATCAATGATGATTCGATATACAAATTAAATGAGATATAGAAGCAATGTTGAAATCAGTGTAAAATGATATATTTCATATATAATATCACATATATCATATGTTTTAGGGCTTCTCTGTAGTTCGCCACAATCTCAGTTGAATTAGTTTATACTGCTCATATTTGATGGGTTTCTCTTAGCTACTGATGCATCACGAATGCAGGCTTTCATCTGTCATTTGGCCACAAAAACTAATTCCAATTGCAATTTCAATTGTGCTGCAATCCTTTTACTTTCGCATTTGCCGCTACCTTCACTTGACCAGCTGCTGGCCAAAAGCTGAAATGGAAAAGCGTTTGTCCACCAAAATGAGAGTGAGAGCGAGAGAGTGAGTGTGTCACTCGGTCATTTGAGTTTGTTTTTTTGTTGTGTCACACATGTCCATGTATGCACTATGTATGTATGTGCGGTCAGCAACCATAACCTAACCCACTGACAACATGTTTGGGGCAACACATATTCGCAACTCGTTTCAGTTTCAGATTGTGGGTCGCTGTAATTGACGCCCCAGTTGTGTGTCGCCAACGTAGTTTAAAGTCTTACTTTGGTTACCTTCCTCGTTATTATGTCAATGGGTCTCACATGCGAGAGCTAGATGGAGAGAGAGAGAGAGAGAGAGAGAGAGAGAGAGTGAGAGACGTGTAATGCGCGTGGCACAGCTGTTACGAGAGGATCGGCTATGATACCCATTGAAATGGGAATGAAACGAGCATATTGGTGAGAGAGGAAAGCAGCATACAGAGGGAGAAAGAGAGAGAGATAGACAGAGGTCTAATATAGACCTGCGGTAGATTTAGAACTATCTAGAGTGTCGAAGCGATCTTATTAGGTTTAGTAGTTGCATTTATTTTTTGCCAGATATTTAAATAAATAAATAAAGCTATTTTCATTTGATTTTGAAAAATATTTAAATTTCTTTCTATATTAATAATATTTTCTAATATATTTTAACATATTTTATAATATTTACAACAATTTTGCTTTATAGAAAATGCCTTAATATCGATTACGCTCTTTAATTTAGATTTATTTAAATATTATTCTTAGTTTTAACTTTATTTTTTTATTTTTTTGTAGTTGCTAAATGTATCTGATTTACGCAAAATTAATAAAATCTAGATCGTATTAAGCCTAGGCTAAATTTCAAAATTAATTGTAATAAATTTGTATAATCTCTGACAGTCTTTATTATCGTTATCGATTAATGCTGGTAATATACGGAAAATCGATAAATAACTAATTCTACAATATATTTAGCTTGTATAGGCATTAAGCGTAACTAAAATATCATTCAACTATTCAGTGCAAATCTTTCGTTTACAGGGTATATGTTAGTTAGGCAGTCACATACTCATAGCTGCTTGTTGCATGCAACTTTCGATTTAATTTCATTCACATTGCTTGCATGTCTTGACCACATATTGTATTCGATATACCTGCAACAAGCAAGAGAGAGGGAGAGTGTCGGAAAGAGAGAGTGAGCGAGAGAGTGAGAGTGAGTGTATGAGTGAGAGAGCAATTGGAAGCTGCCGTTAGACGTGCCGCATCTTATGTCATAGGCTCGCATGGGGGCGCCAAGTGTTTGCTTGTCTGCCTCTTAATAGACAGCTGCGAGTGCTTATAAGCGTCATTGTCTTAATTTCAGCAGCACAATTACACACGCTTCCTTGAATTAATTACAAGCTTCACATAGATGTATCTATATATAATATATATGGTATATATAGAGCTATATAGATACATCTTTTATTTTCACATATTATATGTGATATTTATCAGATTTGAAAGCGTCACGCGACCTGACCTTGTCTTATATCTTTATGCACATGCGTCTTTATAGGCGGCTTTACATAAATTATTATGAATGTTTGTATGCCGATTCGTTTACTTTATAAATCTTTACTGTCAACAATAGAGTCAAATGTGAGGCAGGTGTCGATTAATCATATATACATATATATTATATTTTTTTATTTATTTTTTTGTCGGCGGCATCTTCAGAAATCGCATTAGCATTTTCCAATTTATTTTTAACGTTGATTTGTGTAACAATTAATTGTCTTTTGGCATGTGTTCGGTCGCCAATTGGCATTCCATTTCCATATCGTACCACATCGCGCTGGCAGCTCATCTCTCGCACGAGGCTAAGTCCAGTCGAGTAGACCTGACAGTTATGACATTTTATGTGACATGAACAAAAGTCTTTTCTTTAATCGTTAACGGTTCCAGTTGGTGGTAGTTCCCATGTTTTTACCTTTTTTTTGTGTGTTCCTCTTCCTTTTGTCAGTTTAATGTTCGCTCGATGCGTCGTTGAGGGTTCATTGCGTTTTTGGTCAAGGTCGTCCGGTGCTCAGTTCACTTGTTGTGGTTAGTTAGCCAAGCTAACTGTCTGGCAAAGTGCCCAAGTAACTGTGACTGTGTCTGCGACTGTGAATTGGTATGCATTGTGTTGGGCTAGCTTTTATTTCTATTTTTGGCAAGTAATGGGAAAAATCGAGACTTCACTTTTACATTTGCTTCATAATCGTGAAATGCATAAAATATAAATAGCGTGCAGAAATAAAAATAGTTTTTTTGTAAACTAACTTTAAATGGATAAAAAGTAATGTGATTTATTTCAATTTAATAAATATTAAAATATAAATATAAGTATATATATGTATTTATTTTTTATTTTTATTTTTATTTTATATAGTTAGTAAAATATTTGCATAAATGATTCTCAATATATTTATATATTTAAATTCAATAAAATCTACAAAAATTAATATAGTTTAATCTACATTTTTATATAGTTAGTAAAATATTTAATTTATATATATATATATATTTTTAATATAAATAAATAATTAATATTAAATTTTAAAAATTAAATGAAATTAAATTAAATTAAAATTAAATTTTAAATAATTTGGAAATATAAAAAAATTCTTCTAGAAATCTTTATAATATAAATTCAAATTTAAAGTTGCAAGCTGCAAACTTCAATCGGGAAAATTCATAAAAAAATTTACATTTTATAAAAATTTATTAAAGTTAATTTATTTTACTTTTCCTGATCTAAAAATAAAATATTAAATAATATAAAATTATTTGAGGCATATGCAACAATACATAAAGTCTACTAAATGATATGTGAATTAATGTAACAATATTATTGTTGAGCTCTCTATACAGCAGCACATGAGTGTTGGCATTTTCTCAATTTGATTTCGACGTTTAATTGTAATGCCTTGTACTTTACTGCTTGCCTCGCAATTAGTGAGCCGAGAAAAACCTGTTGGGCAAATGGATTTTGCAGCAGGTTAACTGCAATCTGGGCCCTTTCAATCAGTTTCCCTTTCATGACATTGAGGCGAGTAAAAGCCCGCGTTCGTTGATTTGATTTGAAAGTGATAATCATCATGGCAATTGAATTGTTTGCTGCAACTGCTGCTGCCGAGCCGCACTTCACTCCACCTACCCCTCACACAAGCACGTAGCAGCTCAGAAAAAGAGGTCAATGGCAAAAGCATTTGAACTCTTGTGGCGCGTCTTTCAAACTAAATTTTGTGTGCTTTTTTGTTTGCTTCTTTTGTTGGTGTTTTTTTATGAGCATCTCGGATTATGCGGTTAACTTGCCCAAATTGTCACGCACCGTTGAATGCTGCGCCCAATTGAGCCGTTCGCATGGAGGCGTGCCAGGTGGTGGGCAGGTGCTTGCACTTAATCAAGTTGTGGCTTTGGTCAATTGATTGTCTCTTCAGGCTTTGCCGCTGATAAATAAGGAAGTGGACAACGGCCACTGGCCCACAGAGCGCAACTGCAAGTCTATGCAAATCTTTCGCGAGCCAGAAAAACCAGTCAAAAAAAAAAAAAAAAAGAGAAAAACAATTTATTAACATAATAAGTAATTCCGCCTCCGGAGCTGTTGCAGCTGTTTTGGTGTGTAATAGATAGGAGTTTGGTCTGTAGCTTTCCGGGTTTTTCTTGACCCATTGACTTACTGCACGTATGCAATTTGCATACAAAATAAAACTGCAAATTTAGAGAAGAAACTTAGCTACAATTCAGATTCCGATTGCGCTTGTCCTCATTTTAGCGTTGTTTATGCCTTGTTCATTTGTAGATCGCAAATTATTTTAAAGTCATTTATGTCTTATTGAGGGCGATTTTTAAGCTCATAATTACAACAAACAGCAACAGCAACAGTTGGCAATCAAATACTAGGCATTATTGTAGCTGCGATGTCTGTTGTTGTTGTTTCTTTGAGTGTAAATTGCGTAAATTGTATAAATACTATTATGCTATGCAGTTGAGTCTAGTTGTACATTTTGTAGCCTTTGTTTCGGACTTGTATGTATTTCTGTTGTTGTTTTTTTCTTTTTCTTCGTTTTGTTGCTGCTTTTGGCCGCACTGAGGCGTACATAAATTTTTTTTTTATTTTGGGGGTTTGTTGAAACTAGAGAGGCAGTTAAAAAGTAAGTTGAATCTTTATGAAACAGACTGTCATGAGATTAGAAATATATTATGTAGTATGAGAATACAAGGAAATTACAGAGCTCTTAAAAAAGAGACAAAATGTAAGACAATTAATTTAATTAAAATTTTACTTAGCTAAAAGAAAGGAAAAATTATAAATAAAATACTCTTAGATTAAAAATCAAAAATGGATATTTTAATGAATATATAAATAAATATTAAAACTAAAAATATATAAAAAACTACAGCAAAATTAAATAATTCTACATATACAACTATTGATAAATAAAATATTCAAAAATAATAAACACAGGAGCGAAAAATAAAATAAATAAAACATGAACTGTTTATTTCAATTAGTATTTTTTTCTTTCGTATATATTCATAAACATAAATATATATAAAATACAACACAAATTAAACAAAGACATCAAAATAAATAAATAAATAAAAATAAAAAATAATGTTAAAAATAAAAATCAATAAATAAAAAATTAATATTAAAAGTTTATAACTACAAATAAAAAATAAATATAAAAAATAAATAAATACAAATAAAAAATAAATATAATAAATAAATAAATACAAATAAAAATAAATATAAAAATAAATTAATTAATTAAAAGAATAAAAAATATATATAACAAATAAAATGAATATAATTGTTAAATATAAAATAAATAATATACGAATTATTTAGTTAACACACATTTATTTATAGACAAGTAAAAAATAGAAAAGCAAGGATTTTTAACTTCTTTTTTTTTTTTTTTTTTAAATTATTAGTATTTATTTTATTTATTTATTTATTTATTTTTTTTTTTTTACATTATAACCTTTTATTATTTTTTTTTTATATAATAACTTACAATCTTATTATTAAAACTAAATGAATTCAATAACCAACCTTTATTCATATCTCTAAATTCACAACTTTGTAAGCAACCCTTGCTAGTTAAACACAACAAAAAAAGAAATACAAATATATAGAGCGAACTGTAATTAGGCAGCACTAAAATGTTCGTAAATTAACAAAGGCGCAAATAAAACATAAAATAATTAAGCAATTGCCCAAGCCGCTGCAACAAATAAAACATTTTCAACGATTTTGAATAGAAGACATGGAAAACTGAAGAAAAATTGCCAAACAACAACACACTCTAAGCTACTCCACTTCACTTCACTCAGAATGTGTGTTAACTGTCTCATTATTTACAAAGCGTTTGCACATAAATATAGCTAATTATATGGCAATAGACATGCATTAAATTTATGGCTTTTCCTATGTCAAAAACCACAAAATACACTTCCTTCACGTCGACCAAAAAAGAAATGAAAAATTGTAATACATTATAAATGCATTAAAATTGGCAGAGAGCTGGAAATAGGAAAAAATACAAAATAAACAGGCCAACGGGCCGAAATAAAGAGAAGAAATACTGTTAACAAGCGTCTGTAATTAAAATCAACGAAGTGGGCAAATGACGCAAAATATGTAAAGTGCTCTGTATAAAGACAGCAAGAAATAAGAAAAAGAAATATATAAAGACATTAAAATTAAAATCAAAATCAATTTTTAAATTTAAATTAAAATACATATGATGACAGCTTTTATATAGTATTATATTAAATATAATAAAAATAATATAATAAAAAAATAATAACAATAATAAAAAATAAAATATAATTGTATATACAATTTTATTTTTAATTATATGAAAATAGAATGTTAAAGAAATTTAAGACTTTATGGATAAATTAATTTATATGTGAAATATTTAGCAAAGATATACAAAAATATTTATTTTATTTACTTTTTTGGAAGAAAATAATTTTAATAAAATAAATATAAACATCAGAGGGAAATATAGCACAAGCATAACGAAATAAATAAAAATTAATATGAACATATTTTATTAAAATGAAATTTTTAGTATATTAAAAATTTGTTTAAAATTAAATTTTTAGTATATTAAAAATGTTTATTTATTTTTAAATTGAAAATGTAGCTTTAATGAACTAAAGGTAAATTTTCAAGATATTTTTAATATTCTTAAACAAGCAAAAATTAAAAATAAAAAAATAAAAACTGAAAAAAATATAGAAACAGAAATAGAAAAAATATTTGAAAATATTACATTATATTAAGAAGCACAAAGAACGATTGAATCAACTTAATTTCTTTTATTCATATTATTTATTACCTAAATAGATTTATAGAAATTAAAGCAACTAGCAAATATCTAAATGATGCCCTATTACACTCTCATATTCGCGTGTGTTTAATTTCTATTGGCCAAATTGCATTTAACAATCTGCAAGAAAAGCTCGGCTGATAAATGTTGATAAATTACAGCTGGCTTATATTTTGAAGCATGTCGTCTCTGTCTGGAGCACAGACAGCTATTGCAACACATTTTTTTCGGCAAATTTCTTTGCAACCGAAAAGTTGCCGCAAAAGAAATTGCAAGTCAATTACCGTTAGTAGACGGTCTGGTTGGCGCCATGACGCAATCGCCACATGTGGCAGCACGACGCGAGCAGCGACGCCAGCGTCAACGTCGACGTCATCGCATAGCGCTAATTGATTGCGGCTGCGCGTCTCAGTTTGTTGCATTCACTTTGCTTTAGCTTTGGCTTTCGTTGCTTTAGTTGTTTTCTGGCGCTTTTTTTTTTTGGGTCGTGCCATTCTCCGTTGCCACATGCCACACACGCACACACTGCAATGCATACACATTTGCAGCTGAGTTCAATTCCCGCTGGCCTAGCACAAGATCAATGCTGAGCCAACAGGTTCTGTCCAAAGAAACGAAAGACTTCGACAACGAACTTGAATTATGTATTTTTTTAACGATTTTTTTGATCAGCTTTTAATTCAATTTGTCATTACAATTAATTATGCTACATTTGGGCGTGGAACGGACACTTATGGCACTTAAAGTCAATGCTCATAACTGCATTAAGTCTTGCATAATCCTCATGCTTTACGCTTAACCAAAGTGGCGCCAGATTATGTGTGCGAAAGCTAAATGTTCGTGTGCGTAAGAAGGTAGACCAGTTTTGTTTTTTATTTAATTTTATTTTTAACGAAACAAAAAGAGTTTTTTTTTGAGTAGATGCCTGTCCCGTATTAACACATATTAATACATTACATAATTGTAATGAACAAACACGTTAATATTCCAATATATAAAATATTTAATGTTTTTTTTTTTAAGTTAAAAAAAAGTAATTTTAAGAAAAAATCTTGTATAGCTTGAAAGTTCAAATCGAATTAATGAATTAATCGCCGTTAATAATTAAACAAAATATATATATTATTTCTTATATGCAATTGTGGCAAATCGAGAAATATTTTATATTTATATTCATTTTATTTTTTTTTACGTTTTTTTAACACACCCTTTTGAGATATTTTAAAAAATATGCCATAATAATTGATTAAGAATTTGTGTATAGACTTGTAATCATATTGAGTCAAAGTTGAGGAGTTAGAGCTTTATGCGCTTGAGAATATATTGAGATATATCTTTACAAATATATAAATATACAAATATATATTTACTTGTATAGAAAGTTCAATTATTGAGTAATATTTAATAAAACTCCAAGGAATATATTTATATATAAGTTATTAAGCATTTCGTTGCTCTTGGCATCTCTTAAGAAACATCTCATTATCTGCATCATAACCAATCTCAATGGCTGTATAACCGGGCAGACATTCGCAGACATTGGGCGCCACACATCTACCATAGCTGGAGCAGCTGTGCACGCAGTGTGGATAGCAACCATATCCCTTTTCCTTTTTGTTGGGCTGCTTGGCATAGCCCTCATCGCATGCCCATATGGCAGGAGTAATGCAAGTACTGTGTGCTGGTTTGGTCTGCTCCGAGCATTCTGGGACACAGAGATCACTGCCGGCGCTTTGGATAAAACCTTTGTGGCAAACACATTTATTTGGTGCTTGACAATAGCTATTTGGTCCACAATTGGGCTGGCACACGGGCTGGCACAACTTTCCAACTTGCTTGGCGTAGCCAGGACAGCAGGTTTCAATTTCATTTGGCTATGAAAATTTGATGTGATGTAATGTGAAATGCGCAGCAATATACATTTACTTACGAATAGATCTTTTGGAAATGGGATATTGAAACTATCAAATGCATTTTTAATCGCCATCCAGCTCGGCGGCAATGGTTTTTCAATATCCAGCTTTCTTGTACACAAATTGGGATCTTCAGGCGTTATTGCGCTAGTACTAATTTCTGTGGGCTATTGGAATATAATAATAGAGAAGTTTTAAGAAAATAAAACAGAATCCTTGAATATGAAAATATTTACATTATTAAATTAAATTTTTGTTTTTAATTCATCGAGCGTCAGATTATATATTATATTATTTTATATATATAAATATTACTTTGCTGCTGTATTTTCTCAGTTCTTCTTCTTCACTATTTTCTGTATCTGAATTTAGATTTTTATTTGAATTTTCGATTATTTTCTGGTTTTAGATAATGTCAACTTGGTGCAACGATAATCTTTCATGCTCACAGTCAGCTCAGTTAATGTAGGGTATAGTTTCTGAATGATTTGATTTATTCGCAACGAAAATTACGTACGCTTGAATCATCTTACGTTACATAAAGAAATAAATAACGAAACTATTTAAGTAAAACTCATTTCTTGACTTACTTCAGAATGGGGCAGGCAAGGTCCGTTTTTTCTTTGTCGCTTGTAGCCTTCGCAGCAAACTCGACGAATTTCCGTTGTTGTAATTGGCTTTTATCGATGAGGAATATAATTGTTAAAGTTCTCATTCTCTAAATAAATCAGGGCAATTTACCGAAACTTTATTGGGCGCCATCGTTAGCTGATCCCAGACCTGAATCGTTTCTAGGCATTCATGATTATCCACTTTACGCAAACAGGGCTCCGACTCGTTTCGCCTCTCATAGCCCTCACAGCACACCTTTGGCAGCTACGAAAATAATTGTATTTGATGAACACTCAATCAGATATTATATCTAGTATACCACTTGTGAATTGTTTGCGCTAAATGGAAGCCAACGATTTTCAGCTGCCAGCTCCGTGTTAACGCATAAATTTCTATTTAGCTTTGGCTTGCAGCCTTTACCATTCTCGATCTTTTCATAGTCATCATCTATGCAAGCGCACTGTTCTGGCGCATGGCAGAAGGCGTTCGGTCCACAGTCCATAGAACAAACGGGCAGGCATTTTGTGATTGGTCCAGCATAGCCGGGGCAGCATTGCAAGACTTTAGACTGCGATGTAAGAAATTAGTAGAAATAAGTGAGATGTAGATCTTGAGATGTAGATCTATTAATTATATCTGAAGTCAGCTTTTTAAAAATGCACTGGACACTCTGTAAATGGATATCTCAATATCATTCAGAATTGTAATAAGCTGAAGCAGATTCGAGCAGCTGCCAGTGCTTTGCTCATGCCAGCGACAAGTTGCCTTAACATCTTATTCTCTTTGAATAAATTTGTGTTTTAAAAGAGGACAACACATTTTTACATATATTTATTCATTCACGAAGTAAGATCTTAAGATCTAAAAGATATAGTTCTAAAAGCTTAAGTTCTTCAACAGCATAACTCAGTTAATTTGAAATATTTTCTATTTTATTAGAGAGAAATTCCTAAGTCTTTTTTGTAGACTCTGTTTTATTCTTCTTCTATTAAATGAAAACTAGACTCTTAACATTTTTGTAAATATTTTTTTATGCCATACAATTTGAGAACAAAATTTACTAATATTAATTATGGCAATGACGTACGTCCATAGGCAAATATAATACGCAGTCTATATGCAACATTCTTATCTTTTATATTCTTGCTTATTAACTCTTTAATTGTTGAGTCTAAATAAATTTTCACTGCACGTTGTAGTTAAATTCAATACAAAAGAGCATATTTTACTTCACTTACTTTGTTGTGCGGCAAGTCCTTCGATATATCAATCGTAATACCGGGAATTAAACATGTATTGCTGTACTCCAGCTTTGACTCACAGCTAGCACCAAGAATTATCCAAAACAGGAATAATAATAGATTCAGAGCTCTACTCATGGTCATAGCTTTAAAGATTTCGACTTCAGTAAGATTCCAACCGTCTTGTAGCACTGACAGAACGCAACTAATGAAAACTTATAGCAATATAATGCTTTCTTTTTTTTTTTAATATATATATATATATGTATATTTATAAAAATAAATGCCTCTGAACGCTTATCACTGTGAAGGGCGGATGCAAAATTCTGCCACACTTTTTAAATACACAAAATTTGATTAAAAAAAATTCTTTTAAATTTGTTTAAAATTTGTTTTATGCATAATAATGCTTAATAATACAAATAAAAAAAAAATTAAAAGTATTATAGTACTTTTAAAAGTCTTGACCTCAGCTTTGTAGAGCGATAAAACTTGGTGCGTGGTTCGCAACAAAACTTTTATCACACAAGTTTAAAAATTCTAGTCTAGTCTAAGATATACCCTACAAATATATATTGAGATGAATTAAATCGTTTCTGAAAAAAGACTAAATTTTAAATTATTTTCGCATCAAAATAAACAAAAAATTCCGTGGGCAGTTTTATTGAAAAAAGTGAATAGCAATTTGAAACAAGTAAGTCCTTAGTCGGGAGTGCCCATCTAGGAACAGTGTATGTCAAGCATCGAATAGCTGCATTACTCATTGTGTGTAAGGAATATTTGAATGCTTATCAATGAAAATATTGTTGCTTATGCTTAAGACGCTTACGTCACTATTTATTCTGAATTTTTTAGTTTTCTCGGTTAAGAAGTCTTTATAAAACCTTATCAATTACGAAAAAAAATTTGGACTTGAATAAATTATCTGGGACTTTGAAACAAGCTGAAAATATAATATCATATTAATTTGCTTTTTGTTGGACCTCGTTAAATAAAAATCTAAAACAAGTAAGAAGGCTCTAGTCGAGACGGCTCGACTACGAGATCCCCTGAACCCTGCAAAAAAAGTGATACTCTTCTTCTTTACGATCGCATGAGCGCGAGCTCTGCTAACCGCGCAGTTGCTGCCGTGGCTTGGGGGTGGGTTGGGCTATACTTTGAACTCTTATAACTCCATTTCTAGATGCACGATCTTCATGAAATTTTCAGAGTAGATTAAGAATATCTAAATGTGCCTATGTGCCAAATTTCAAGTCTCTAGTATTTGAAATGCGTTTTTTGCAAATTGGGGGCGAAGGGGGCGTGGCATCCAAAATCTGAAAATTACATAATCTGCGTATTCATAATATCTATCTAAATATGCAAATTTTAAGTCTTTGGGTAAAACGGTGTAGAAGTTATGCTCAAAAAACATAAAAAATTGAAACGAATTTTCGATTTTTTATCGATAATTTGGAAATGGGATGAGTTATCGAAAAAACAAAATAAACTCGTACTGCGTAGCTAACATACGAGTGTTCATGTGAAATTTCTCTAGCTCTTGTAGTTTCCGAAATCTCGACGTTCATACGGACGGACGGACGGACAGACGGACAGGGCTCATTCAACTTATTTTTTTATGCTGATCAAGAATATATATACTTTATGGGGTCTGCGACGTCTCCTTCTGCCTGTTACATACATTTTCACAAAACCATTATACCCTGAATTCCCATTTTCAATGGGTTCAGGGTATAAAAATTACAAAAATATACTGACCTCTCGTTATTATCGAATTATCATCAGTGCGTCACATATATAAGAATAATAATATACATATATATTTACTGATATTATTTATTTATATAATTGTGTAGATATAGCACAGGCTGATAGTTCCAGCTGCTCTAGCTCTGACTTGTGTTCTGATTATGATAAAAACGTATATTTTACACTTTCTTTTTTACTTTCTTATCCATTGAAGAGAAATTTAAACTAATTGTCATTGTTGCTTATCAATGTATAATTTATATTTTTATATACGTATATATTTATTTGACTTTATTATTTCTTAGAAAAGACAAAAATTATTTTTAACGATCCAAAATAAAGGCGATGAGCATAAATGTAAAAAAGTCACAGCAGCATATTAGTTTAGAACTGAGTGACCTGGCCATCGGTACAATTGGTTTTTCTTCGATTGGAGTTGCTGTTGAGGAATGTTCAGGCTGCTTCGTTGTTGGCACAGGTTGGCAGCCCTCTCCGGCTATGGCAGAAGGTGCATAGCCATCGCAACAGACTTCGCGTGGCTCTACTTTGAATTTTTCCTGTATATATATATATATATCGATTATAATATATATTTCTATATATGTATTCACTATTTATGTGCTTACAATTGTGCGCATTTCGCCTGGCACATTTAGGCTCTTCAGAATGCCCGCAAACTCGCCATAGTTGTCCAGGGTAACGCGTTCAGTTGCTGTGTATGGGACTTTGACATTTTTGATGCACAAATGAGGATCTTTGGCAGAGTTTGTCACACTTAATGTGACAAGTAGGAGTACCAAAATTTTGCACATGATTAATTGAGAACGATTTAAGCTAAACTAAAACATTATTTGAAGCCCAGCCCAAGCAGCTGTGCCCAAATCTTAAATTCGTACACGACTCTAGAAGAGTATATTTGTTTCACGGAATGTCGACAGAGCTCCGTCTCTGTACTTGATAGAACAGCCATTTCAGCTCTATTGAAACTATAGATGTGAAATGTGTATTTTGTACTCTCATATTCGTCTTTTAAGGTGCTTAAATTTACTCGATGCGCCAATTGAAGGCAAACAAAAACTCGTAAAATACTAAAGATTTTTATTTATTTATTTATTTATTTTTGAATAGTAGTATTTACGATGCTATTAATGTTAGAGACTTTGAACTTGAAAACAGTATTTATATATTCAAATAAAATATAAATATATTACGTTAGAATGTATCTTGGAATCGTCTTACAGCTAGAACACAATGTGGTATATATCTACATTGATTGAATACTATATACCAAGAGCCATTTGGAAATTTTCCATTATTAAATACTGTGTATAATTATCGTTCTATTGGAAAAATTTTCTATGATATAATTGGCAAAAAAATGTTTTTAAATATATATACGCATCTTTAGGGCCTGCTCTGAATTGGAATAAGAAATTTCACAGTCAAAGAGTTTAAATTGACTGATTTTGCAATTGAATTGAGCTGCTCTTTAGAAGAAAGTATAAATCATAGGAGATCTAGGTATTGTTGGTTCTTTAACGAGTGTAACGCAGTCGGTCGCACCCAATTGAAAATTGTGGTTTTTTTTTTGCTGCTTGCTTTGTATCAGGGCCTCTCATATCTTTAATATAAAAGGAAGTGACTCGTAAATGACTCATATTTTAATAAAACTGTCAAACTTAATAATATATTTTATATAAAATATTTATATTTATATATTTATATTTATATTTATTTTATATAAAATATTGGACTAAATATTATACTTTATTTAATAGTATCTTTATTTATTTATTTTATTTTTTTTTACAAAAAATGAGCTTCATTTATATATAATATTAAGTTTTATTCAGTAGCCAATTATTTACAATGTTCAGCATAACATCCAATTCAAAAATGCCATATATATGTATATATATTATATATTATACTTATTTCGAATAAAATTGTTGATGTTCGGCAAGTTCAGTGTCAGCATAATTTCTTCTATCTCGCAAAGTCGTTTTCTTTTTTTTACACGAATAGGTGCAATATATAAGCAATATAATAATTACAAAGGTCAATATAAGTACAATTGCATACATAATCAATTGCCGAATGTCGATCGAAATTCTGTCTATTGCCTTTAATGTATTGTCAGTTGAACTTTCGTTGGAATTTGTTGTGGTCAAAACTGCTTGGCAAGTTCCATCGTTGGCCTTAAAATAGCCCGGACAGCAAGCACGACGAGGCTCCAGTTTTGTTTTGATCTATGCGATAATGAATAATAGAAATATGCTTTATCATTAGTTGATTCTGAATTTTCACTGTCTCTACTTACGACCTCACGCATTGAGCCTTTAATGCCCAGCTTTATATAGTGCTGCGCGAAGGCGCCATATTCCTTCGTAGGTGTCTCCTCCGTTATTCTATAGCTGATTATAGTGTCCATTAAGCACAAATTAGATTCAGTTGTTGCATCTGATATATCCAGATTGTCTTCTGTAGTTTGAAGCAGCGCCAGAGGCACTAGATTAAGTAATAATATTATTTGAAGCTTCCACATTTTAAACTAAAATTCTTTGTAGTGCCCCAAGTTTTAGCTTTCTATATGATCTGTATTGCAGAGCAGTGGCTACACAACTGATGAGTTTAGCTCATAACAAGCGTGATTGTTCCTTATTTAAATGTTGTTATCTGTATTTTATACTTGTTTACAAAGCAAATAGAGTATATTGCCTTTGTTCCAAACTCGTTGTGCTGTGAGTCTGTGTGAGCATTTGAAACTTCTATTAGGGGCAGAGAGATCTTAAAATATGATAGTTGATCTTCTATTGGGAAATTGGAAAAGCCAATTCAACACATTTAGAGATAGAACTTAAATTCCTAAAATTGATAGTTTTTGATTCAACTATGCTTATTTTTCTATTGCTATTTCACAGACTAATTTATAAATAAATCTGAAATTATATAAATATATAATTTATATATTTTCAATTTTCTTACTTCTTTTCAAACAAATTTTACTTGTTTTATGTTATTTTATTAATAGCATATTTGGGGGCTTTCAAACTTAAAACTGATCATCATATCTATGTCATATATAAAAATATTAGCATACTTTTGCTCTTTAACACTTTGAAACTTTACATCAAGTTTGATTCGTGTTGAAGCTTTGTCTGGCTTACAGTTGTAACAAAAATAAAAGCTTGCCGAGGTGTTTTAGCAGCTCAAAGTTCTCGGAGCTTTGAAAAGCTTTTTATTTTACAATGTACATTTATATTAAATGTTATTTTGACATAACAGCCCTATAAGATATGGGAACATATATTCTGTTGCTGTTAGTTATTGAAGGCTTTCAAGTTTTATATAAATTAAAAGTCTTAACTATTTCAAATTATTTTTCTAAGAGAAATCTTTGAGATCCTTAAAAAGATAAGATAATAAACAAATGATTTACCTTGATCAATACGCTGTACATAATTAAAAAAAAATTAAGAATAATATAATTTGGTTATTATCTTAATTTTCAATTAAAAATAAAAGTTCTGCCTGTATTTATTTTTATTTTTTTTTTTTAATTTTTAAAATATTTAATAAGTTTTATTTGTATTATTTAGAGAATTATAATTTTTTTTTAATACAGTTCAGTGTAAATGCATTTAATTCTCAGAGTAAATATTTGTATGAATCAAAATCAGAATCTGAATCATAATCTGAATGATTAATTGGATAGATTGAGTACGTTTCGATCTCAGCATCTACAATAAGTGGAGACCAGAAATTTTGAATATTTATGCATTGCATACGCTTTTTAAGTGTGCTATTAATATTTTATTAAATATCTATAAAATCATATATTTAACTAATTTTAATTAATTAATAAGCATAAGGAATAAACTGAATGATGGTTTCTATAATTTATGCTAAAGGAATTTAACTAATTTTCTGGAAAACAATTATTTTTTTTATTATTATTATTTTTTTTTTTTTTATGATCAATCTGATGTAAGGTTGAGAATTTAATTGTGTGTGTGTGTGCGTTTTTTTTTTTTTAAATATAAAAATCAGCAACATTGCCCAAGATTGCTCCAATTGAAATCGCACCTAACTAGAACTCATTACAAGCCATTAAAAAAAGAAGAAGAAATGTGTGTTTTAATTTTCTTTTTATTTACATTATTTAAATATGTACAAAAATTTCATAGAATAGAAATTGACGTAAAATAAAGTCGTAGAGGCAACTGAATTTTCGATGCTTTTGTTTAGTTTCCTGTCTAGAAAGAACTGTACATAAGAGGAAGATGGTAATACAACTGTCAAACAGACAAGCAGGACAAACGAATGCGACTTAATATTTGTAACTCCTTCCATTTGAAATGGAAGAGAGGATCTTGGCAAGTTTCCAGAGTGCTCATGTCGAGTGAAACACTCAGCGAAGTGTTGCATTTGATGATCTTCCCGTTGAATGCGTTGATTGTTGCTTTCCTCTTAGAATTCCGGTTGGTATCACAAACTAAAACTAAAGTGTAAGTCGTACTTTGAGGGTTGCGGGTTGAGGGTCGCGGGTTTTTCTTTTTCTTTCTTGTTTTGTTTTTGGGATAATTCAAGTTAGGTTCGTTTTTCATGATTGTTCCTCGTTTGAAAAAATATTGGTCGATGTTGTTGCCAGACGCCTTTTACCCGATGTCAAAAGCTGATGTGGCCCTCGTTAGCATTAAAATTGATCTACTTTTTGTGGAGGTAGCCGCCGTGTCCGGAAACGATACCGTGTCCAGAGACGCCATATCCGGAAACGCCATGGCCGGTGGAGATGATGCCATGGCCAGAGGAGATGCCGTGACCGACAGCAATGCCGGGTCCAGAGATGCCAACACCTGAGACGCCACCGTAGGCAATTGGTGCGCTGACGATGGGTTGTCCCTCGGTTCTGGTGACGGTGTGGGTGACGGTGATGGCGGGCTTCACGTGGCTCTCAACGTGCACGTTGACGGGCACTTTCACCTCATAGGGCACGGGGCGGTCGACATGGACGGGCACCTTCTGGATGACACGCTTCTCAACGGTGTATGGGACGGGCTTCTCGACGGGCACTGGGTATGGCTTGGGCACATGGACGGTGTAGGGACGATCGACGGGGATCTTGACGGGCACCTTGACGATCTTCTCGACGGGGTAGGGCTGTGGCACATGGACGGGCACCTTGACGATCTCCTTCACTGGGTATTGGACGACCTTCTCGACGGGGTAGGGCTGTGGCACGGGCACCTTCACGGGATAGGTGACGGTCCTCTCAACTGGATAGGGCACACGACGCTCCACCTGATAGGGCACCTGGACGGTACGCACAACAGTGTTGGTGCGCACCTGTGTGGGCAGCTGTTGAACAACAGCCGGTCCGCTGCTCAGGACGGCACCACCGCCCAGTCCGGAGACACCGTAGCTGGAGCCACCATAGCCGGAGCCGCCAAAGCCATAGCCGGTGGAGACAATGCCGCGCTTCTCCTGCTTCTTCTCGACCGCATCAGCGGCAGCTGCAACCTCTACTTTCTTGGCGGCCTCCTCAGCGCTGGCCAACAGCGCGCACATAGCCACCAGGCCAAAAATGAGCTGCAAAATGGAAAAGGTAACCAAAGTGGGTTAGCCGTGTTAATCACCACGATCGCTGCAACAATCATTATATAATCGTACAGACGGCTGCGGCTACTTCCGCCAACAATTATTTCAAATATGACAATTATGTAATCTGCCAAATGCGTTTGGCTGTGCGCCAAGTTCAATGGTAGCCCCAATCATCGGCCACGCGTCGCATACGTAATGCGCAAAGAACTTGCGCAGTGCGTGCCAAGCGGCGTATGCTTGATGTTTTGGTTTCATTTTCATGGGAGTTGATTTCATATATACGATATTTGTGTAATATGGCTTTTAAGTGAATTAATAGTTTATTTAACTGGCCGGGCGCCCAAAACTCTAGCTGATGGTATTTATATATCTGTTTTCTATCATTATATGCATATCTAAGCAAATAAATAATTAAAAATAATTAAAAAATATTTTTTCCTATACAAAAAGTTCTTAGGAATTTTTAAGAATATTTTTTTAAACATAAAATATTTTGCAAATGTTTAACAATATAAATAAGATATTTAAAATATTTTTAAAATATATTTAAGTGATTTTGAAAATATTTAATAAATTTATTGCAAATATTTGAGGTTTTTTTTTGGTACAATTTTTTTTTTTTTTTTTTTTTTTGTTTCTCTTGTTTAAAAGGGTTTTAAATTGATATTTAATGATGTATATTTTTTTCAAGAGAATATTAAGAAAATTCTAGAATTTAAAAATTGACCGAAAATAGAATTATATATTTATTATATAGAATTCTCTGCAAAATTTAAAGAGCTATAAGCTTGTGAGCTTTTGAAAATTAGTTTAAATTTAATGTTGCTTTAAATCAAATCTTTAAACTCTTGAAGCTCTTCAAGTTCTATAACTTTTTTAAACACAAAACTATATTTTAAAATATTTGTAGCACAAAATAATAATATATGTATACATATTCATATATATATGTCCATTGTATTGCGAGGTGACAAGATAAAAGATTTTTATAATGGATATAATGCAGACACATTTGGCGATTTTGTAACTTGAAACGTTTCTTAGATGATTTAGTTGGCTTGACATTTATTTTGTATATTATATAGTACGCTTGAACACAACATACCATGGATTTCATTTTGCACTTTGTTTTAACTTCTAGACAGGCGACACTTAACTTAACTCTTGCCGGGGCTTGTATGTCTCAACCAACCCGCAACTGTTAACTGAATAATTTTGCTAAGACATTGCGAGCTTTTATATGCCGATCAGGCGAAGCTACGGCTACGGCTGGATGCTCTGGCTCGGTGGCTGCGTCAAAGATCGACGTCGACAGCAGCCACAGCAACGGGTGGCGACAGCTCAAAAAGCTCGCTCTTCCTCGCTCGCTCTCTGTCATTTTTTGCGCTCTCAGTATCTACGCTCTCTCTGTTTCTGTCTGACTCTGCTCTCTGTGCGTAAGGAAATGCTGTGCTGTATTCGAAAAAAGCTTTCGGCTCACACGGACACTGTACGTGTACGTACGTGTAATGCGTGTGAGCCGCGGTGCGCGTGTGTGCGTGCGTATCGGTGTGACGGCTGGAGCAATTGGCGGCACGGCAAACAGCTAATGGCACCAAGTACTTAGTGGGCAACTGGGGAGCATTGCATAGTCGAAAGGTGCCACAACATACAAAGTGCTTCTTAGCTCGAGTGTTTCGAAAACAATCAACCTTTTTAGCCTTCAAAGAAATTTGAATAAACAATAGCCAGTTTCTACAATAAAAATTGCAATAACTATAAAAAATAAAATTAAAAATTTCGTTTTATTTTTTTAACTCATGTTTTCTGCGCCAATGAATGCCTGCTCGTTGCTTTTTTAGTGGGAACAAGCGCTTGAAACTATCTGTTATCCGCAAAATTAAATGAACAATATCCAGATATTAAAAAAGCATAAAATTTATTAAAAGTTAAATGAAATATGAGATAACATTAATATATATTATTGTAATAATAAAGAAAAAGTTTAATCTAAAATAAATAAATAAATAATACATAGTAAATAAATAAATAATACATAGTAAATAAATAAATAATACATAGTAAATAAATAAATAATAAATACATCATAAAGATAAATAAATATTTCATTTTAGTACTTAAGAGCTTATATAAACATAAAAATATAAATATATAAATTTAAAAAAAAATAAAAATAATAAAAAAAAAAATAAAAACAATTTTAAATAAAATGTTCAAAAATAGCTTTTTAATTAAAATATCTGATTAAATTCTGAGTTAAAAACGATTTATAGGATATCAGCAAGTTTTTCAAACTTATTAATAATAATTAAACCAAAATATGTTTATGAAATAAATATATTATATAAGTAGACTTAAATATTAAAAAACAAATAAATACATTAATAAACGAATAAACGAGATATAAAAACATTTATCATTATAAAACATTTAAAACTAAATTTTAAAATTATTTTTAAAAAGTTGTCATATATGTGTATATAAAAAAACTACAACATTTTTTAGCAATATATTTTTAGTAAATTATTATTTTATTATTTCTTTAAAACTATTTAAAAATAACTCTTAATTAAATAACTTAAAATTTAAAATAAAAATAAATATTAATAAATAATAAAAAACAAAAATTAAAATATTTTTATTATTAAATTAATTTTCATGCACCTTTAATAAATTAAGTACAAATTTAAAATACGAAATGAAATCAAATAAATATATTATAACGAAAAAAATAACAACATACTAAAAGGAACTTAAAAAATAACGAAATACAAATTAAATATTTATCTGCCAACTGCATAAATTCAAAAACAACGCGGAACTACTGTAGCTTAGTTTTTTAGTTGTTTTTTGTTTCACTTAATCAATATTGAGAATTTTGTGAAATCAGAAACAAAAATGTCAGAACTCAGCTGGTCGATTTCATTTCCGTTTCCGTTGAGCAGAAAATTCTGTTAGTGTTTTGCTTTTAGCTCTTCTATCTCAACTGTCGAAAACTGATTATTTGTAGCTTATTAGCAATGCTTCTACTTAATTTTGTTTTCTATTTAATGTGGGTTCATTATAGATACGGCATAATTATTTAGTTGAACAAATTAATGAAGAAACTAGAAATTCGCCTCGCTCGAATCAAGATAGACGAAAACCTTTGGCTGCTGCGGCCCAAAAGGCAAAATCGACATTAGGCACACATTTTCTTGTGCTAAGCAAATTCAGTTGCATTTTCTACAATTTTCTTGTGTAATTCTTGTTGTTGTCAGTTGGAAAAAAAAAAATCAACCACTTGGTCTGCAAGTTCTTTCAAGTTGGGTTCGGTTCGGTTGGGTTCGTGACTGAACTTTTGATCTCGATTGATTTTCGGGCCAAGTAAATTCGTATTGTGGGTGCAATGATTGAATGCTTACAGTGTGTGTATGTGTGTGTATTATTTGACATTTTAATGTGCATAAGAAACACAGAGAACCAGTAGATATATATAAATGTATATATAGCCAACTCAATGGGTAGTACGAGTCGAATCGTCCAATGGCCATGTAAATGGAACGTGTGAACAATGAGATTCGAGTCGAAGAGAGAATACAAGCATTAGATTTACGACTTTATATATATATAGAGAGAGAGATATATCGTTAGATCAGATTGTGGTCAGTTATAATATGCAGTTTGAAGGCGAAGGTCGTGTGCTGTCATCAGTATTATTATTATCATTATCATTAGGCTGAATTTGAACTACATTATCGTAGAGATCTTAAATGCGGCCTTTGTTTGACGTCGTTATATAAAGAACTCTGCAGCGCACCGATGACCCCAAAAACAACCATTGAAAGCTATCAAAAGGAAAAAAAAAGAAAAAGAAATACAAGAAGCAGCAGCAACAGCAGCACAAAAACAAAAAATAATAAGCTGTAGATTGTCTTTAATAAACTTAAATAAGATTCAAAGTGAAGGGAAGAAACATAGCGGTTAAGGCCCAACATTAAATTCAAGTTCAAGTTTATGTGCGTTCACTGTGGCGGCGGATGCTGCTGCTGCTGCTGCGTCAGCTACAGCTTCTTGTTTTTAATTTCAACTTTCATATCGCACACGTGCCCAAAAAAAAGACGAAAAACAAGACAAAAACGTCATAAGAAATATAAAATCCATATTCTAATTTTCAAAAATAAAAAAATAATAAATTTAAAAAAAAAAAGTCCCCATAACACGTATTTATAATAAAAGCAATTTGAAAATGTGTTCGATATCTAATTTGGCAATACTTAAGATAACTAATGCATCTTTCTTTCTCAGCTCATATTAATGCAAAATTAAAGAAAAAATATAGCAATAAATATAGCGATCGCATAACAATTGCAACGAGCATTGACAAAAGAATCACACTAAAATTAACAAACAAAATTTTGATGTTGCTGTTGTTTTTTTTTTCTTTTTTTTTTTTTCATTCAACGAAATACATACATATATAGTTAGTTGAAAAATTTATGTAGATTCTGATGACGTCTATCCGATTATGCAAAACAAATCGAATCATCTATGTAGTCAGACTCTGTCTAAATGCAGAGCAAGGCATTTGCATAAAATATCAGCGGGCCATTAGCTAATCAAAGTTTGTTTCACATTATAGATTCGGCTTGTTGTCAAGATTTAAACAAAAACAAAAAACAACGACAACATTTTTCTGCTATATAATTAATGCCCAGCGGCGGCGTTAAGGTGAACCAGTTCTAAAGCCAAACAAATTTAAATTTATAAAAAATCGTTTTTTCTATGCATATACATATTTATTTATTATTATTATAATTTTTTATTTGTACTCTCTATTTTCGGTTTCTTTTATATTATATTATTGAAATTTGATTTGTTTTGCGGCATTTCTTTATTTCGAATTAGATGTTTCATATAAATTTCCAACATTTGACAGCTGAGTCGAGCATTCTATTATATAACATAAGATTTGAAATGCAAATGCCAATTGAGATCTGTTTGCTTTTCAAAAATATAGCAATAAAAGTTGATGCACTAATAAAACAAAATTTCAATTAAATTTGTTTAAAGTTGAAATTGTTTTTGAGTACATTTTAGCGCAAAGCGAATCATAAATTATTTGATTCAATTTAGCCTTTATCTAAAAATGGATAAGATTTTAGTCTGAGCTGAATATAAATCAATATAAACGCTTTCGGCAAACTAATTTCTTCTATATAACAAGTTAAGACTCAAAATCAGAAAATCGTGATTTAGTTTAGAAATAAATTAAATATTTAAATATTAAATACATTTATCTTGTAAACCGTACAATGAGTAGAATTAAAAGTACAGTGTCCTCAATGTACAAAAGAATATATGCATATGTATTTAAAATGTCAAGTCTTTTGTGCAAAAACATTATACCTTTTCAATGTACTCAGCGTATAATAACACATACGTGTTTGTTGTCTGGGGCAATAAATTTAAAACTGACAAAATTGTATAGAATTCTTGTGGACCATTGTGTATCCAAAGGCAATTAAAATTGGGCATTGTTAGAAATAAATTAAGCAACAGATACACTATAATCGATCAATTTAAAATATACTATTAAATTATAGATCTTTTTTGGAACAACTCTTAAATAAATTAATAAATAATATTACTTAGTATTGTACAATAATTTAAAAATTAAGATGTACTAATTATATATAATTTTTATTTAATTATATATAATTAGTACATCTTAATTTTTAAATTATTAGCTTCACTGATTTTAGTTTTGAATATCTCACTTATTATTCTTATTATTTATTTATTTTAAAATATTTAAATAAATATTTTTTAAAGATTTTTAAATTTAGATTTTTAAAAATAAATTTTTTCGTTTTCAATAAGGAAATTTTATTTTGTCTTTTTTAATTAATATTCATTTTATGTATTTTACAAATATAAAATATATAATTTTTAATTTTTTTTTTTTTTTAATTTTTATTTAATAATTGAAAAAGAATTTTATTACGCATTTCTGTTTACATTTATAAATTCCCAAATATAAACATATATATACATTTATTTTATTTTTTTAACTTGCATTTTCTTTTATTTATTTATATATTTTATTTAATACTTGGAAATATTATTTTTAATACAATTATTTGTATTCTATTAATACTAAATAAATTACTAAATTTTCATATACATATATTTATTTTAAATTTATTCTAAATATTCTTTTAGAGTATTATGGTTAGCTAAAACAATATAAATTATTTGGCAAATATTATATACATACATGTATACGTATTTGGCTATACGATTTGCTTAAAATGCAAAGTTCGAATACTTAACAGGAGTAAAAAATATAGCTTTAATTTGGACAGCATCGATTTATTGGCTCTGGGTAAGCATTTGTCATTTGCCATTTAATCGATGAATCGGGCAATTTTTTATCTCTCTGTGTGTATGCAACAGGTGTATAATCCGTGCATGTGCTCTACTTTCAAGATGCTTCGCATTTGTCAATCTCTAGCGAGTTTTTTCTTTTCATTTTTTAATATATATATTTTTTTTTCGTTTTGCCTCATTTAGTTGCATTTTTGTCGCATGTTTTGAACTTTGCAATCGATTTGGCGCAAATGGCGAACATGTTTTGATGCACAAACGTGAAACTATGCTGAAAGAGTGATTAATTTAACTTTCAAGTCAAGCTTGGCTTTTTTACTGTTCATGTTAGCCAACTAATTGCTGCTAACTGGCTTCAAAATATTTATTAAATTCATTCTGGAAGAACAAGAACTTTATTATTGTATTTATATCAAATGGTAGGCCATAAATTAGACTTAATTAAGCATAATTCGAGCTACAAGTTTATTTAATTTGATAGAAGAAAACTGTGTTCGAGTGTAAACAGTGTCGAGCATAATTGTAGGTTTTGCCAGGGTTATTTCCCTAATCAGCTTAAAAAGATCAGTAAAAATTTATAAAAAAAAAATAATAATAAAAAAAAAACGACAAAAATTTAAGACGTTCAACACAATTTGGCCTAAATTGTTGGGCTTCTGCTGGACTGGCCGAGATTTCTTTTGCTTTTAGTGGCGGCTAAGCGCATTTCGTGCCTGAGAGCTAAAGTTGAGATTGTGTCGAGGTTAGTTGAGGTAGGTACGGATAGTATTTGTCAATTCCGACTGCACCAGAGAGAAAGACAGAGTGTGTGAGAGAGAGAAAGAGAGCAAGAGCGAGAGCGAGAGCGAGATCGAGACAATCGTGCAAAACCTTCGACATTTAATTTGGACACATTTCGAACTGTGCACGTTTACAAAAAAAAAAAAAAATAAATAAATAAAAATAGATATATATATATAAAACAGTTGTTTACATCTGAGCAACAACAACAGCAACCATTACAATTTTTTTAACTACTGCAGTTGCCTAGTTCGTTTAGTTGGTTTTTTATTATTATCATTTTTGATAATTGCGCGAAAAGGTCACGAGAGTAAAAATGTTTAATTTCATTTTCTTGTTTTTTTTTTTCGGCTGCATTTACTGCCACTGTTGGAGCAATTGTTTTGTTTGTTTGTTGTTAAAACCGTTATTATAACGCTTTATTTTTTAATGATTTTCTGCGCTGTGACCTCAACACCCGCGCTTGGCCTTAGGGCCGACACTACTTTTCGCACTGAAAATTCTGGGAAAAATAAATACGCGTCAGCGGCACAAACAAAGCCACGCAAATGGCAGCTAAAAGTGGCCAATTTTTTGTTGTATATTTCGCTGTCCATTTGACATTTTGGCTTGAAGGGGCACGGCACTGTGTCAGACCTTGAATCGCGCAACGACGACGAGACACAATGCCAGGCTCGCCTACGCTGCGCGAGCCACACGGAACCGCTGGTCCGATGGCTCTGCATAGAGTCGAGAGAATTTGCAGTTGACTCTGCTGCTGCTGCTGTTGCATTCAAGAACTGGCTAACACGCCCACCAGCGACCCGCCCACAAGCAACACTCTTGGCACTTGGCAATTACCAACAAGTTTTAGCAAAAAAACAAAATTAAAAACATATACAAAATATACATATTTAAACAAAATTTGTTAGGGGCAGGTTTTAAGTGCTCGCAAATAAACTTGACATCAAATTTGCATCGTTTCGAATGGCAATTTTATTAAATATAGTACTAAATACACCGTTAATGATTAAACACAGATCAAATTCCATTAATTAATCAGAAATTGGGAGATTTTAATAAAACTTGATTTTGTAAATAAAGATGTGAAGCGGAACAGATTAATGAATGCAATAAGATCTTTTGTCATTTTTATTGAATTTTTATGTGATGAGTGCAAAAATAAAATGAATAATTTGAAATTAATATGCATATGACATAATTATATTTTTAAGCATACGTATATTATATTAGAATAAATTAAAAATACTATTATTCAACTATACACATTTTCTTTAGTCCTTTATTAATTGTATTTATGTAGCAAAGTTATTATATTATATATACAAATTATTAAACAAAAATTTAGCAATATAATAAAAATAAATAAATAAATATGTAATAATATTTATGAAAACAAAAAAACAAAATAAAGAAAAATAAAATAAAATAAAATAAATATTTTATTATTGATTTTTAGAAAAAAAAAAGTATATAATTTTATAATGTTTCTTACTTATTTTTTTTTTTTTTTAATTTATGTTTCTAAGCAAACTTTAGGTTAATTTATTTTACTTCTTATTTTTAATATTTTTGTCATTTCAATTCATTCATGAAATATATAAAATTATATTTTAAACACTAATTATGTACTTATTATTTAACTATGATTTTCTGGAATTATTATTTTGTATTAATTGTAATATTCATAAATATAAATTGTAATATTAAAATATTAATTATTAATATTTCTAATTATTTGTTATTTAATATTTATTATAAATTAAATTTAATTTTTAATTTATGTAGAAGGTGACCTTTTGTAATTTTATGGATTTTGAAATAAGTATAGATAAGTTTATATATGATCTAAGATAAATATATAGGCTATAGGCTGTTTCCATTCCATAAAGTTCATATTTCTTACTCTCTTCTCTTTCCATAAAAAAAAACAAACTAAAAAAAAAAGAAACATTCTGCATATTAAAGCAAGTTTGTTGCTTAAGTCTTTTGCTTTGCCTGCCAAGTACAATATAAATGTAGAACCTTTAGTTCTTGCCAAAATAACTGAGAATAACCAGTGCTATTTAAAAGACTGCTTAATATTATAATATATAACCATTCATATGAATTAATATGAATTATAAATGATTTTATATGTATACATTTAAAAAATAATTTATAAACATTAATACGATTCAGGCATAATTCATTTAAATTTAGAAACGCTTTGTATCCTCGCTTGAACTTGGTAATACCCCGGCTATAAGTCATTTAGCACACATGTTTGGCAATAGTATAAAATAATGCATAAATCATTTTGTGTGCTCATGATGTTGTTGTTGTTTTATTTTCTTCTTCTTCGCTGTATCATTATTTGTGTGTTTTTGCTGCCCATGTCAAGAAAATCCGCGCCGCAATTAGCGCAAAACTGAAACAATAAGATCACGAAAAAAACAGAATTGGATTAAAAAAGAGACAAAACAAAATGCAAACAACACAAACTCCCAGGCATGGGAATTATGTCGTTTGTACGTTTTCATTTGTTCGACTTTTGTCGTGAATTGCGGATTGTGTGAGAGTGTAAATATATATATATAAATATATATGCCTATATGAGGTGTGTGCGAACTGGCAACCGTTGCTCTTATGTATTAGCATCCACCCAGCTGCTGCTGCTGCATATTCAATTCAAATTTATTGTCTTTATGGTGCAACTGGCTCAGGTTGCATAAATAGATAGATTAGAAAAGTTGGCAAATACAAGTCCAGATTGCTGAGCATTTGATTTGATTGGCGAATTAAAGTCCGTCACCATTAACTATAAAAAGCAAATATTTATAGTTCGAGTCGAGCAGAAATTCAGGTAGTAAACATTTATATCCAAATGAGAGCTCACAGAAGCTGCTAAAGATCATCAGCTAATTCAAGGGCATTGGGCATTATGATATAATCTCTATTTTGATTGTTTTGTTTCTTAAATTGAAACTGAAATGCGTCTCTTATCCATTTTGCCAATCTTAATTAATATAGTCGACTGCTGCATGAATGTCAAAGAGGCGTATTCACTTTACATTAACTTGAATTTAAATCTTGGAAATACCATTTTCAAGTGTTTATTTTATTACGAATTGCAGCTATCTAAGATTTTCATTAATATACACATGTGTATAAAAATATATTTAAAATAACTTAATATAATTTAATTTTTGTTAAATATTTTCAGTGAGAAAGTACACTTGAGCTCTTTTTTATTTTATTTACATATATTTTTTATTTTATTAAATATATTTTAGATGTTTTATAATTTTTTAATATTATTATAATTTTTTAATATTATTATAATTTTTTTTAATATTATTGTTTTTTTTTTTTTAAATTTAGTTTATGTTTAATTTTTTAAATATTTTTTAATATTAATATTTTAATATATATATATCTTTTTTTGTATTATATTGATTTTTAAAATATATTTTTATATTTATTTTTTTCTATTTTGAAGTATGAACTTTAATTTATTTATAGAAATTTTAATTTTATCATTTCTATTTTTAGCGTATTCGCCTTTCATGTGATTTTTTCGTTATTTAATATTCATTGTTTTTCTTTTCTTTTTTTTTATTGATTTTTAATATAGTTGTTTTTTATTTAAATATTTTGTTTTTTATTATATATATTGCTTTCTATTTCTTCTTTGTGTTTATGCTACCGTGAAGACACCTATATTAAATCTTTTGTTTTGGTGTTTTGTAGTATTTTTATTATTTATTTATTTATGCAACTGTTTTGTTTTATTTTGAACTTTGAAAGGCATGAAATAGCTAAATATATTACGTTGTTGACATTTCCCAATCAATTCTCTGACAAATGTGATAGGTGGGCAAACACGCCCTATAAATCAAATCAATGTTTATTTAACGTGCCATTTGCTGTGATTTGCTAAACTGCAATAAAAGAAATATAAAAAAACGCCAGCAACAACAACAACATGTATGCATGACAATGTAAAATATTAAATTACTAATATCCAAATTATTTTGCGAAGAGGCCCAAAAAAGACAAACAGCTATAACAATAACAATAGCAACAACATTAGCAGCAGCAGCAGCAGACACTGGCCAGCTGAAATGCCACAGTGACACACTAACTGGGTGACTGCCAACAACAACAACAATAACAACATATGCAGCTATGCCATCGAATCGAAGAAAACTCAAATTATGCAACATTTGCGCTGCGGACAGCTGCTGGCACTGGCAAAGTAGCAGTCAAAGCAGCACGAGCAACGGCAGCAGCAGCAACAGCAGCAGCAGCAGTAGCAGCACCAACGTCGTCAGCCGCATCGCCTGCAGCAGAGGCAGCATCGGCTTTTAGGCTAGCAGGCCAGTTGGCTAGACAACAGCTCAAATGGCCGCCACATTTGGGAAGCAGCCACCGTTCGCCAGAGATGTTTGTGATTTTGCCTTTGAGATATGTCGCATTCAATTACTCTACAAGTGCTTGCTGCTGCCCTAAATGGGCGTAATTGACAATTATTTAGGTGCTCAGATAAAGAACTTGAAGGTGTGTCCAAAAAAAGAAAAAAATAAAATGGAGTGCAATAAACCAAAAATGAAAAAATATATAAATAATAAAAACAGTTTAAGAAAAGGAAACTTTCAATACGGAAATCAAGCTAAATGCCAAATCGAGTTCGTTGCCTAAGTCTTTTGTTTAGCGCAGCAGGTGAAAGGATCAGAGCCAACAAATGGAACTATGTGTGCGTGTGTGTGTGGCATACTAACACACAGACACATACGTCTCCCAGGCACACCCCAAATTGGTGGAAAAAGAAACCAAACTGTGGCGTTTCGCCAGCAATTTGACGCCATAATTCATATCCCATGGCGGGGATAATGCTGTATGCCAAGGAAAAGTTCGGTATTTCTTTTTTTAGTGCGCGCGCGCACTGCGGGATCACCAGGCAGCAAAAGTGGGCAATACAATTGCATAATAGTTTAGCTGCAAAGCGATGCGGTAGCTTTTATGGCTAATTTAATTGTTGCAATTTGAATGCATGCGATGAGAAATGAAGACTTTGATCTGCTACGCTCGATAGCCGATGGTTGCGCACTATTCCGGTAGCCGCAGCAGACGTGCGTAATTTCTGACGAGGTCGCTGACGATATACAAAAAAATGTATATACAAAAATTAACCATCAAATTGCAATATAGTGATAAATGGTCCAAGATTGGCCAATATAATGACATACATTGATAATGACACATGAACTTCAATAATCAAGGAACTATGCTGATGAAATGCAAATATGAAAAATAAATACATGTCTTTATGAAGATATAAGTATTATAATTATAAATTATTATAATTATAAATATATAATTTGCAATATTCATTTTTTTTACATATCTAAATATTGCAATTGTTTATAATTAACCAATACATTAACAAGGCCTAACATACAAAATATGAGCAGGTCAGCTAGGTAGAAATTTTAGGAGTCATTTTTATTGATATTAAATGTTTATATTTTAAAATTAAAAAAAATAAATAAAAAAATAAATAAATAAATAAAAAATAAAAAATAAGTAAAAATCAATAAATTCTTAAATAATATTAATAAATATAATATAATTATTTTATTTTATTTTATTTATTTTATTAATTTTTAATTAATATGTATGTATCATTTATTAAAAAAAAAGGTATTTTAAATATTTAATTTTTATTTAATTTCAATTAACATTTGTGTCGAACTGAATTTTGTATAATATAATAATTTTTATTGTATATTATTTTAATTTTCATATATTAAAACTTTTATATACTTATATAAAAATCTCCTATTCACAATGATGTATGCCTCATATGGATTTTAATATATATATTTTTAAATATATATTTTTAAAATATTAAAATATATTAAAACTTTTATATACTAATATAAAAATCTCTTATTCACAATGATGTATGCCTTATATGGATTTTAATATATATATTTTTTTAAATATATATTTTTTAAAATATTAAAAATTAATTAAAATTTGTTTATTTATTTTTTTTTTATTAATATTCATGTCTATTAAACAATTACATTATATATAATTTTAAAAATTTTCATAGACAATAAATATAAAATTATTAGCTATTCAAATTTAAAAAAAAAATGTATATTTATTTATTTATTTTTTTTTTTTAAATTTGTATATTTATCACATTTATATATATATATTTTTTTAAATAATTTACACCATGATCTATGCCTTATTATATTTTTGTTTCTTTTCATCGCATTAATCAATTTCTGAAAGAGTTATTTTGTTTTAGTTCATAAACAAACTTTTATTAAATTGATTTTTATTCGTATATTATTATGAACAAGATTTAACAATGATTAGAAAAAAACAAGGCTTAATTATTTATTGCTTTTTGCTGTGTGTTTTGTTCTGTGTTTTTTAGCATAGACCACATCATTAAGAGGCTCCTTTCTTTGTAGACAATTGGTATAGTATAAGCTTTGATAGTAAAATATGAATGAGAATTATTAATGGGAACGACTTGGTTTATGCTTATATATATTTACCAATACTTAAACTGATATTAAGCTGTAATAGAGAAATATATCATATCTTTTGTATTGCCTGTATGAAAATCAGCTAAATCTAGCTACAATTTATTTTTATTTAATTTAATTTTGATTTCTTTTCACCTAATTCCCATGAAAGCCATCTTAATCTGTCTATCAAATGAAGTCACATGCATCTATTTGTCTGTTACAAACCCAATGGCAATTGCAATATGCCGAACCACTAGACGATTTCAATTAGTACAAACCATCGTAATAATAATAATATTAATTCTTAGAGCTGCACAAAGTTCAACTTTTGTGGCATTTTGTCATGTCAACGACTTCAATTGCTCCATAAAAAATATAGATACTCATGCATGTATATGTACATGTATGTGTGTATGCATAAAATCCACATAAAAAAGGCAGTTAAGAGCGCTGGCTGGTTGCTGGCCAAGTGAAGCATAAAGCCAAATGCAGGGCAACCAAAGAATCCCAAGCAAAGACGAGACAACACACATGTCCAACAAATAGTGCGGGAGGGCAGCGTGCAAGGGGACGCTAAGCAGGGATTTCCAGATTGCCTCAGCCAGAGGCAGTGGCTGGCTGGCTGGCTTGCTGCTTCACTTGACTCGGAATTGCCGCAAAACGATTTTGCTTTTGCGGAGGCTGATTTCGATTACGAGTTTTTTTTTCGATTTTACTTCTTTTTTTTTTTGCTTCGTTTTTGTTTTCTGTTTGGTCGAAACTGGTGCAACTCGTAGCTTGAATCTATTTGGCTGCCAACTGACGCTGCATTTGTCGTTGCATTTTTTGGCCAAAAACGTAGCCAAAACTCATTTCGCAATTTGAAAATACAAATACAAAAAATATAAACGAAATCAAATCAAATCAAAAGCAACAACTACAGCTTTGCTACAATTGGATGGACAACTTGACGACGTCGATGACCTCCAAAAGTCGCTGTCTAGATCAGCGCTCATTAGAGCAAAAGGCGCGCTTGCAAAATGTGCAACGTCTTTCCGAGCTTTTTCTCAGACAACAAACAACAAAAAAGAGACTACAAAATTGAAATCAAGAGACCAAAAAATCAGCAACAAACAACAAATTCAACTGATATTGCGAAAAATTACATTTGGAGTTTTTCATTCGCCTTGTCGCCGTCATTTTGTGGCAATTAATTAGTTTGCAGCAAATATGCGTACGTCCTACTCCCACGCCCCCTGCACATTTATGGCAAAAACAGAAGACGAAAAATATATGATTTTAATTACCCCGAACAAAAGTTTTTCGTGGCCACTGATTGCCGCAATTTGTTGTTGGTCTGCACTGTTGTTCGCTGTCTTTGGCATCTTTTTGGGTGGCCTCTGCCAGCGAAATATCATCATTGCGTAAATGCCACCAGCCAGCCATGCAAAAGAGTGTGTGAAGAAGAGAGGGAGAGTGCGAGGGAGAGGAAGATAAATCAGGCACAGTTCCTATGTCGTTGTCTGTGCTTCTGTCTGTCGTCTACTTAAAATATTGATTTATTTTGTATTTATCAGCAGTTTATGAACTTTAATAATATTTCGCTGATTAATTGAGCGGTAGTTGTTAGTCTTTAATATTAATGTATTTTTTATAAGAGAGAAAAATGGGGCAATATGTAGTGCATGTAGCTGATGAAGCAGCCTTTAGGCATATAATTAATTGCTGATAATTATTTATTTATATTCTATAGCATAGAGTTAACATAGAATGTATATAAATTTATCGATTGAGAGTATTTAAAATTCATATTAATATTAAAGCCACAAATTATTAAAAATATTTAAAATTTTTTATTAAATAAATCATATTTTATTATTATTATTTATTTATTTAATTTATTTTTTAAGGGAAGTGTGAGTTTAAATAAACATTTTTCATTGAATATATTTTATAAAAAATTGTTTTTAGCTTTTTTTTTTATTTTTTTGAGTTTAAATAAACATTTTTCATTGAATATATTTTATAAAAATTTTTTTTTAGCTATTTTTATTTTTTTTTTTTTTGAGTTTAAATAAACATTTTTCATTGAATATATTTTATAAAAAATTGTTTTTAGCCATTTTTTTTTTTTTTTTTTTTTTTAGAATAGTCGAATTTCTTTTTTATTCATTTTTTTTAATGAGCAAATAATAAAAATCAATTTTTTTTCCTATATTGTAGCAGCTGGGCAATAAGCTCAATAGATAATCAGAATAATTAATAAATATTTATTTTTATTATTTATTTATTATATTTCTAAAAAAATCTAAAAGTTGTCTTTTAGGCGTAAATTAATATTTATAGTATTTATTTAAAATATATCTATAAAAATAAACTTGACCCTTACATACCTTCCTCGCTAGACCAATTTAAAATTGCTGTTCCTCTACTTGTAATGGCTAAACCAGATCAATCTTTGATAATTCTTACTCTGTCAGTGGCAAAGTAGTTTATGTGCAGTTGTTAATCATATTTAATGACAGTCTGCTGCATTCTTGTGCTATTTAATTTGTTATAATTAAACCCTACAAAAATAATGATTTGATGGCAATTAAGTTGCATTAAAAGATCCGCTTGGTAATTGCATGGCAATTGCGCAACCAAAAAGCTAAACTAAAACACAATCCAACTGCAATTCGCTCTCTAAAATAAAATAATAAAAAGACACCTACGAGCAGCAGGCGCTGCTTAAGAGCTTTTGTAACAAATGATGGTTGAGGCAATGAAACGTGTAGGTGCTGCGGAGCTGCATTAGCTATAACAAGCTGAAGTCAAAGTTAAATGCCACGCCCCCTTCCATAAACATATAAGAGTTGTTAAGTCGATGACCTTCAGTTGATATGAATTCTTTGGCGCCTGCTAACTGGTTCTTGTAACTCGCTCTTTGATCGATCTATCTTTAAAGCGTTTGTTTCGGTTTTAGTCTTGAAACGCGAAAGAAAATTAAATCAGAACTTTAATCGAGGCGCGTTCGACTTTTTTATTAGAAAGTTGTTTTGCTTTAGTTCCGTCAGCAAAGTCCTTGAGCATATGCAAAGAGGCGATCGCGGGGGCTTTGACCCGGTACGGTAGATGAGCGTTAAAACTAAAACCACATCGACGCATAGATGTTTCTTCTTCAACAACGTTTGCTACATATATAAAATAAATTTCTATGTACACACGTATTTATTTTAAAACGCCCATTTAAACTTTGAGCCGGTTTTCAAAATGGTTGAACGATCTTACGGATCCCGCTCCCCAGCATGTTCCAGTTTTTGCTCTAATTGGGTGTGCTTCTTGAAAATCCCAAATGAGGAAAATGAAAAAAATAATAATAAATAAATAAAATAGCTCCACTTTTGATAAAGCTATTCTATTCATCAAATTGCAATAAACAAAGTTTTTTTTTTTGTTTTTTTTTATGTCATCTTTTGTTATGTTTTTTTAATGGTCAATTAAAAGATGTTGGCTGTGTTTGTTCGATTCGCCTTTCGCTATCTTAGAACTTGGCGGTTGCAGTTGCTTTTGAAAGTTGAATTTTTGGTATTTTGCGAGGAAAAACCCGGCCATAAATGGCATATCAAGCGTCTGCTCTGGTTTCGTATATATATACATATATTTATATATATTTAAATTTATGAGCGTTTAGAGCGGCCGCTTCTACTTTTGCCTTCTGACCTTTAATTGAACTGGGACTCAGCGGGGGTAGCCGGGCATTTTGGCCTTGTCTCTTGTCAGCTGAATCGCGCATTACGCTTGGACTATCTGAATGTGTGATTTGACATGCGTTGGCCTTATCATTTATGATGGATCGCGCTCGCAGTTAAATCCATCCAGTGCGGATGACATGCAGTTCCTTAACCATTAAAAACTGGGTCAAGTCAGTTTCAATTTTGCGAGGATGTTAAAAATACTTTTTTTATGATCTCTTAATCAAGGCCCATTTGCATTTATTTGTCAGATATTTATATTTTAAATGTCAGCTAAATCATAAAAGTGAACATAATTACAGACACAGCTTAAGAACTACACGCTTTGGATATATTTTTATTTATTATTCAAGTTAATTTGACGGATACTAAAATAAAAAAATAAAATAAAATGAGAAAAAAAGGGTTGCAAATTGCACAAAAAATAAATAAATAAATAATCCATAAATAATTGAGGCCTTTGTAATATTTAATCCAAATAATATTGTCAGATATATATATCTTATATGTCAGCTAAATCATAAAAGTGAGAATAAATACTGACACAGCTTAAGAACTACACGCGTTGGATATATTTTTATTTATTATTCAAGTTAATTTGACGGATACTAAAATAAGATTTAAAAAAAAAAAAAAATCCATAAATAATTGAGGTCTTTGTAATATTTAATCCAAATAATATTGTAATTATATAAAATATACTATGGAATTAACATAGAGATCAAAACATTGAAGAATTAATGTGAAACAGGAAATTAAAGTCAAAAGCTGACTTTAAATAATAATAAGATGAAGTAGAAAAATCGTTTATCATACACAAAATCTTTGATTTTTGATAAGCAAACGTAGGTAATATATCGTCTACCTTTTGGCTGTGAAAAACAAAAGATTAAAAAAGATTAATATTTTATTAAATTTTGATGCAAAATAAGGCTTAAGCCATTGAGAAATCCACCTATTATATTTATATATATATAATTGATATATAGATTTTTATTGATATTTTATATTCCAAAAATTTGATATTCATTTTTTTTTCTGCACAAAATCTAATGGTTCATATTTAACATCCATTAAATATTGAGCATTAAATACCATTTAGTTTTGTTATAGTTACTTCCATTTTGATTTAGATAAAAATTGAAAATTTTGTTTTCGCCTTAAAGATAATTTTTCGTTTAGAATCTGTTTAAAAAATATTTAAATTGTATTTTTATAAAGCAATATTGAGGAAATTGAGCAATTCATAATATTTTTCACTGATTTATTTTAATAATAATATTTTAATAATTTTAATGAATCCATTATTTGATTTAATTTAAAAATAATATTTCCAATGAATTTAATATTCAATTTATTATAATTTCTTAAATTTATTTTGATAAATTTCGTATTTAGTAGTATATCAAATTTATTTTAACTTTTTTTTTTATATTGAAATTTTATTAAATATATAGATATATTATTATATTAAAAAATTCTTTTTCTTCAAAGCGTAAATAAATAATAAAAATAATTGAATCAGCAAATATTTAAACACCAAATCAGATTTTGAAATGTTTTTTTTTACCTACTTGCCTTGCGTTAAATTGAATATATCTTAAACAAAAAAATATATAGCTGAAAAATATCTTATTATTTAATTCAAGAAAAGAACAATTTAAATTATTTTTTTTACAATTTTATTTCTTAAGACATTTTTACATCATTTTTTTTTTACATATATATTTCATTTCATTGTACGTCGAAACTTTTACTGATAAACAACAGCAGCTAAAATGTTTATAAACATTTGCAATTCTTTTATAAACAATTAGCTGGAATTTATCCTAAGCTGTTAGTTCAAACATAACAATGCTCCATTTGATGGTTTTTGGGAAATAATTTACAAAAGGCTTTTGTTGTTCTTCCTTGGGGGTTGTGGTGTGTGTGTGTGTGTGTTTTTCTTACTTAAGATCTAATAGAGTGGCAGGGTGGAAGTTCTACTAGAACCTCTTGGAAATTATTTAGGGGAGCGCAGAGACCGTGTGTGAGTGTTATTTTGTTGTTTCATGTTTGTTTTTCTCTTCAATTTTGTTGGACAGAATTAAAAAAGAATGTTGCTAAATTTAATTCGGCTCATATTTTTGTGGTAAGTCCTTGGCGTAGCCCCGAATAGAATCCGCAACCGCTCTACTTGTGGTAGCCGGAATGATCGGCATAGACGCTGGCATCATGACCGATACCGCTGCCTGGGCCATAGCCGGTGATGGGGTATTTGCTGATGGCATAGGTGGGTGCGTGCTTCACCACGGAGTGGGAGACATGGGGAACCTTAACGTAGACGGGGTAGGGACGATCGACGGGCACATGGACGGGCACCTTCTGGATCTTCTCGACATAGACGGGGTATGGCTTCTCGACGGGGACGGGGTAGGGCTTGGGCACCTCAACGGGCACTGGACGATCGACGGGCACATGGATTGGCACCTTCTCGTGACGGATAACTTCGTAGGGCTGTGGCACTGGGACGGGCACCTTCACGTACTCCTTGACTGGGACGGCAACCTTGCGGATCACTTCGTAGGGCTGTGGCACGGGCACCTTAACCTCAACGGGCACACGCTTCTCATGGACAACGGGATATGGACGATCAACATGGACGGGCACAGGCACACCCTTGGTCACAACGATGGTCTTCTGGACCTCAGCCTGTTTGCTGATCACATAGGGAGCGGGCACGGCATGCGACTGAATGGCAACACCGGGTGCGCTGTGTCCCACAGCAATGGCAGCTGGGCCAGAGTGTCCAATGGAGCTGACACCATAGCTGATGCCATGACCGCCGTAGCTGATGCCATGGCCGCCATAGCTGCCACCACTCACAAGGGAGCCTTGACCGATGTGGCCAATGTCCAGACCAGAATGACCATAGCCATAGCCCAGATCGAGCAGGCCACGTTTGTCCAGCTTCCTCTCCAATGGCACCTCAGTGTTGGTGGCACAGGCGGAAGCCACCAGAAGAGCGGCTAAGCAGAACTAAAATAGAGTGTAAAGAAAAAGAGAAGATTAACAAAAGGCATAAGTAGAGCACAATAACAAAGTTCACTTAATGTTGGCAAAAAACTAAATTTGTAATTCAGAAATTGCGTTTCGTCTTCAAAGTCAAGTGAAAACAACATTCATGAGATTAATTAGATTAGATTAATTAAATCATTCAATCAAAATTCAAATTTCAACTGAAATTCATTTGTAATTCGCAACTTGTTCTAGCTGTTGACATTATTATGCAATGGTCGAGCAAAATGCATTAGGTAATCAGATTAGAAAGTTATGCGATATATATGACGCCCACTACTTGGCCAGAGTTTGTAAGGCGATAGCACTTCGCTTTCAAATGGTCAAGTGAAACGCTTGTGTGCCTTGCATGCGTAATGCGAGCATGACAAAATGTGCCGTGCAGAGATATATACACATGTATATATATTTATGGTACGTCACGCATGCGCGCAGTCGCAAACTCTGTGCATTTACCGCTAACCTGTGTCTGTGCGGTCATAATTGATTATTTGTTAGCTCAGTTTGATTGCAATGTGGCCGATAGCAAAATGGAAAACAATTTCGCATTATCAACATTTATCATTTATGTGATTAGTTGCATTTGTTTTCAAGTTGAAGTTTGTCATTTAACGTTGTTATTTTCGGCCAACAAATGAGGGAGATTATGCAATTTGTAAACAGGAAGCGAGTTGCTGCGGTCAAGCACCCATAGCCAATAAATAATATCATATGCAGAAATGTTTGCACTCTAATCTATGTGTGAGCTGAATTCAAGAGTTAAGTAAACAATGCCACAATTCTCACATTTAAATGAATTACTTGGAATTGAAATCTTTTTTCTTTTCTTCTATAATTCTGAGCCACATTATTTGCACATAATTGTTAGAATAAATGTTTGTATTGTCTACTTACGAATACTTTCATTGTGAAGTGTGTTGGGACTCGTCAAGGCTGTAAATAAATAATAGAAAATATTGCATATTAATTAAATAATGTTTAAAGTTGAATTAAACTTAAGACACTTTGCGAGTATATTTTTTTTTTTTAAATTGCTGTTCTAGTTTTTGAATTTAGTTTTTACGTTAACACATTGTGGAAAAACTTAAATTTTTTGTTTTGCATTTTTTGAAAAAAATATTTTTAACACAATTATAAACGGACGGCAAAAATAACCAAGTGCGTTTGTCAACACTTACGAGTAACGCTTGAAAAACAGTGTTGTAAGGATTTGTAGAATCACACACGATTCCAAACCTTTGACTGGATGCTGTCTGTGGTCAGTGGCGCACTTTTATACCCCCAAAGAGTTTTTGTGTCAAAACGAAACTGAAAACGCGCCAAGCTCCAAGCGCTAAGGCCGTCATAAGCGAAAAAGCTTTTTGTAAGCGAGAGAGCAGCGTGCGCGCCACGCTCCTCTCTCTCTCTCTCTCTCTCTCTCTCTTTGTCGCTGCCAACTGCTCAAAAAGCTCGCTTCAGCTGCTTTGCATTGGTATTGGTTAGGTTTTTGCGCTTGTCTGCGTCGGGGATCGGAAAGTTTCGCAGCGGAAGCGTCCACTACTACTAGAGCGCCTCACCACTACCACCAAGCGGCTGCTGCGCTTGTATTGATTGTGAATTTCGAGACTTTTCAAAAATTGATTAACGTTTTAGGAGAGTCATTAAAAAAAAGAAAAAAACATTTACGTCAAGCATTAATTACTCCAGGTAGAGCGTTTTATCTTTTATTTTTGAATTTATTCTGGGGAATTCCAAAGAAATTCCTTATTTATTAGTTTAGTTCTTTTTTAAACATATACAAAAAGGCACTAAGTAAGATATGTCAATGGTCTGTTCTAAGCAGTTTGTTTGTTTCAAATTACTTACGGGTTTTTTCGTCTTTTATCTGTGAGTGCCAAACCTGATCAACCACTGCACTCAAGCTGGTAAAAACCCAAAACAAATAAGATTAAAGGAATACAAAAATTGCCATACAAAATCATATTGTTTTTCCATTCAGCCGATTAATGGAATAAACAAACAATAAATATTTCTAATATTAAAAAATCATTTGAATTTCATAAATTGTCACATATATTGATTATAATAATTGCTATAAAGTTAATACATATTATTTGCAACAATTTCCCATATATCTCAATTTATTTTGATACCTGAAACTACGAATTGCATAAGCTTTGACAGCAGCGACAAGGTCTTTCACTATCTTCATTTTCACTTTATTATAACTCAATCAGCACCTTTTTCAGGCACTGCAGAAAATTGCTGTTGAATACCAAAATAATAACATCAATTTACAAGAAATTGGAAGCTTTAATTAAAACATATTTTTTTTAAATTTTATTTTTCAATTTCTGGAATAGTATCAAAATATCTAGAATTAATTAAAATTTGTTAGGCTGATAGGCATTTCGTAAATTAAATTATCTACATATATACTATATAATAGTTTCTATAAATTAATTTTACTTATTGAAAAGATAATCTTATTCGATATTTCAATATAAAACCAAACCATTATACCCCAATTTCCCATTTTCAATGTGCTCAGGGTATAGAAAGTACACAAAATAATTGTGAACAGTGAATATTAAAATGTATTTCATATTTAATATAATATATTAATGTATATAATTATTAAATATCACGAATTACTCATTTATTTAATTTTTGTTCATTGCTATGCTATACATTTTTTATTTATATTTAATAGTAAAGCTTCAAGGTAAGCTCTAAACATCATTAGAAACTTTTTTTTTTCATATTCATACCGTGACCTTCGCTTGAAACAGCATTTATTGATTAAGTAAAAGACATGAAACTATATACATTATTTTTTCTTTATAAAAATCAGTTATTTAACATATTAAGTATAATAAACACAAAAAAAAAAAAAAAAAAAAAAAACAATTTAGAAACTGTTAATTATACATTAATCATACATATTCAGCAAATTTTTGAAAGCAATTTATTTATATATTTGAAATATACTATATTTTATATTTATAAGATTTTATACATTTATAATATATTTTATAATTTATATTATATAAAATATATATATATTTTTTTAAATATAAATTTTGTATTTTATATTTTATGTTTTATATTTTATATTGAATATTTTGTTTTATATTTAAAAATATTAATTAAATTTAATTAAAAATGTTAATTAATTAATAATTTAATATTATTAATATTATTTTATTTGTTGTATTGTATATAAATAAATAAGATTCATAATTTCTCTCAGTATATTGGCTTCGCACTACTTCTCATATAATAAAATTGTTTGCGGAAGCTGCAGACTTGTTTGTGGGATATGTGATAAGGGAGAGCAAGCGGCTTTTCAGCTATGATGTTTGCTAGGGCATACGCACTTTTGGGGAAGTCGCTTGGGCTGTTGCTGTGGTATGTGGCAATAGCGGCAGTTGCAACTGCAACTGCAACTGCAATGGCAACACATAATCATTGTGGCAGCTGAGATAGAGGGAGAGATCGTGTTTCTAATTTGAATTATACTGTTGCAATGCGGCTGGCTGAGAGGCAAAGCTGGATGCCCGGCAAGCGAAACAGAGCTCTAAGTAGCTGCTAAAGTTGATTGGCAGTTGAATTCGCAGAGAGGGGCGAGGATTGGTTGGGTGGGCGGAGCAGTGGCAGCAGGGAATAGTGGGGCAATGCGTGCCGCAAAAAGTGAAAGGCCTTTATGGGTCGCACAAAATGGGATTATATATCAGAGATGCATAGCTGCGATTTGGCAATTGCTGCTATAATTATTTCCCGAGCAGAGAAGAAAAACCAGTTATATCTCATTATATGGATATCTGGCGCGCATATAAACATAGATTTGCATTTTCTATTGTCTAACTGATATATATGATAATAATAATAAACAAAAAATTCTATTCTAGAACTGGAAAAACAATTAGAATCTATTTATGATTCTAATTCTAATTCTGATTCTGAATTTAATTTTAAATTTTATTTTTCTTATTGACCTTGCTGGGCGTATATTAAACAACTTTCCAAAACATAGAAAAAAATAAATGTCATGATATAATTTCAAGTGGATGAAGCGTTGATATTTCTGCTTTGAATATGAAATGAATGAAATCAAGTTGTAGCTGAACTGATTAATCGCTACGAGTTTAAAGCAAGTTAGCCGAAAAGCTTTGCCTGCAAATACAACGTTTTAATTGCTTCTCGAAATCAATTCTTTACATTACATATATATAAATATTCGTAACTATTGGAATGTCTATCGTTTGATATTTGATATGCGTGCTCTCCTCATAGGGAAGATGGGGCGTGTTCCATCAGCACAGAACTCGGAAGTTGAATTTTGATAAACTTATTTAAAATAACATATTCCAAGTGGTTCTAAGTTCCTGCTCTCAGAGGGCTGTTTGTCTTCCGTATGCAAAACGCAAATTTACAACAGTTTTTTACAAGTTTGACATTGGCATTGAGATCCTATAAATATTTCAAGAACAACTTGCAAATCATAAAATATATTTACAGTTTTTAGTTTGTATTTGGTTTTCATTTTTATATGGTATTTTTTTGTCCAAAGGCCTTTTGTTCCTTGTGTAAACTAGTTCAGTTAGCCAAAGGTGTAACCTGAATTTTGTTTACGTTTGTTAGTTCAGTGTGTTGGTTCCTCTTGTTCTAGTTCCACTACGTGTAAGCCTTCTTTATTCTATTCATATTTAAATTAAGATGGGCTCTGACGTCAGTTTTACAAATTTATTTTAATTAGGTTTTAATTCGTTATCTATAGTCTATTAGAATTCTATTTAGAATTGTTCTTTATTTAAGCGCATTTATGGATAATAGAATAAAAGAAAAGACAATTCAGTGACTGTTTCAGTTCAAAAATAGTTCTACATAGGTAAATTTATCTGTCTATTGAAAGATTCTTTGATACAATTATGATTATAATAATAATAAGCTGCACTAATAAATTAATTTATAATATCTATAAAATAAATTATAGAAATTTTCAAACAAACTTTGTTTACAAGCATATTTTTATTTAGTTTTATTTTTTTTATTTTAGCTTCTTCTTTTTCCTATATTGATTTACGTTATCAAGTTGAGTTTTATCTTATTTTAGTTTGTTAATCTATCTAGCTACGCAATATAGAATTGCCTTTAACATGTTCCGATTCATTTAATTTAAGTTTATCTATAGCTATATCTAGCCTTGTTATATTTCATCAACCTCTGATTTAACCAGTTCTTGGCTTCTTTTTGGCTTTAGTTCATTTACTCTTGATACTTCATAAAAATACTGTCTTTATTTTTAGTTATTTATTTATTTTTTATTTTTGTTTTTTTATTCATTAAATATTTTATTTAATTTTTTTTTCTATAATTTTTAACTACGTCAGGCAAAAAAATAAATAAATAAATATATAAAATAAAATAAGTAAATTTAATTTAATTTAAAAATTATTTTTTATAAATATTATTTTTTATTTATTTATTTAAATTATTATTTCTATAATCTTTAACTACATATAATAAAATTAAATTTAAAAATAAATAATATTTTCTACAATATTTTTTTATGCTATTTAACGTAGCTTTAATTTGTAAGTTCTTATTAATTTAGTTCTATGTTTAGGTCAAACTCAGATTCAGCTTGTTAAATTAAAAGCTGGGCTAAAAGTGTAACATAAAATTGTAGTTTGAATTTATCAGTGCACCTATAGGTAAACTTTATTGATTATATTATTATTGATCAACTATTTAAATAGAGTTTTTAAAGTGCTTAAATATTTGTTTACAAGCTTCCAGCTCATTTAATTCTGAACAAATATGCTTAAAGCCATATGGAATAATCGATTTTGATGATTCCTGTTTGAGGCTGTTGCGGATGGCATTCGGTTCAAGCTAAAACGTAGTGGTCAACTTTTACTTTTGCAAAATGTGTCATTTTCTATGTTCGACCAGATGGAACCAAGCCAAAAAGCAACTCAAGCCGAGCAACCAGCAACCGGCAACCAGTGCAGCTGCCCACAACAGCAATAGCAACAGCAGCAGCAACAGCAACAACAAACGACAAACGTTACGATTCTGTCAGACAACGCAGCCAACAGATGCGAGTTACAATTGAGAGATGCCAGCAGCAGTCGAAGCAGCAGAGGCAGCAGCAGAGAGCTGAGCGAGCGGGTGGAGGTGCTGCTTGGTGGTTTTTGGCTCTGTGTTAGTTGGCATGCGACTTGGGCGCTTTGTTGCATGCGCTACATATTGCAACATAAAAGCCAGGCGACTGCTGGTTACAGCCACTCCCCTTCGGGCTGGCAGTAACTACCCTCCACTCTGCTCCACCGACAACTGCTTGTCGCAGTTGCAGTCGCAGTTGCAGTTGCAGTTTTTGTGCTTCGCATTTCGGATTCTCATGTTTGGCATCGCCATAAATTGTGGTCAACCGATGCAGCCGATGCGACGTAATTCATTGATTATAACGACAACAATAACTGCAATGCAATATAGCATAGTATCTCTTAGGCCCCCCGCCAGCCACCCCCATCCCCTGCTGCTTCACCTCATTGCCAGCATTTGTTACCTGCTGATTTATAGCCAATTGTCTCTCTCTCTCTCTCTGTCTTTCTGCATGTGTGTGTTTGTTTGTCTTTGGCCCAGCCACTTGATCAGTCGCCGTTCGGTCTTGTTTGTAACCCAATATGCGAGAAGGCCTCCCAAAAAATTAGCTAATATAATTATGGGTTATTACAACCGCCAGGCCACAAGTGGGGACAGCTGCCACACGATCAGCTCTATATGCAGCGGCCCACTCTTTGTCTTTAGTTTTCTGATCGTTTCGATTTTTTTTTTTGTTGGTTGTTGTTTTATTATTATTATTGTCTGCAACTGCCATGCGATAATTCACACAATTGTGTGCTACCGTCGCTCTTATATGGTGCATATATTCAGATCGTCCATGCGGATTGCAGCCACACAACAGACAACACGCTTACCAAATAGTCTTGAGACCATTTGCCAAACGTCTCTGTGGAAAAAAAAACAAAACTTTGAGATTGTTATAGATTGTTTGGCTAAGAGAATTGCAAATGAATAAATTTAGATCTACAAAAATAATGAAAAGTAGACACGAAATGCCATAACACATGCATGACACTTAGCAGTAATCAAGAATGGAATTGTTTTAATTTTTCGCATTGAAATGTTCTTCAATTAGAGTTTAGAGTAACTAAGATACTTTGAATTTGAGGTAGAGCAAGGCGAATAGGAATTGAATGGAAATTAAACTTAAATTTTCAAATAAATTTTCAAAATACTTATACCCATAGAATAATGAGAATATTATTAGAAGTATTACTATTAGCAAGACTAAAATAATTAATATGTGCTTCAATATTAGTGTAACAAGTAAAAAAATGATTTGTATTTGTACGTTTTATTTTATTTGCATTTATTTATTAATATTTCTATTTCCCCAGAACATTTTTTAATAATTATAAGCTTTATAATCTTACGAGATAAATTAAAAAAATAAATAAATAAATTTAAAAAAAAAAACTTTAGTTACTGCTTTTCCACTGAAATATACATTTTATTTGTTAATATTTTCTGTTTTTGTTTTTTATTTTTATATATAAATATTCTTTTTAACATTTTAATTTTTTTTTTTTTGTTTATATTACGAATCTTTTGTTGGTTTTTTTTTCTTTCTCTTTACAATATTTAGATTTAAGTATATTTACGAATCTTTTGTTTGTTTTTTTTTTTCTTTCTCTTTACAATATTTAGATTTAAGTATATTTATTTATTTATTTACATTAAGAATTATATTTATATTTTAATTTTATATATAAATATTCAATTTAACATTTGTTTACATTAAGAATTTTCTGCTTTTTTTTTTTTTTTTGTTCTTTTTACAATCCTTAATCTGATGTATAATTGTTGAATTAAAATTGTTTTATATTACGAATTTTGTATTTTTTTTTTTTTTTTTTTTTTTTTACAATATTTCATTTTATGCATAAATTTTTATATAAAAAATGTGTTAAATTTTTTTTATTTATAATTTATACTCAGTTATGCTTAGTTCTGCATGTTTAATTTAAATTGTTTGCATTAAGGCAGCTTTAAAAGTAGTTTTAAGCTTCACATCTTTCACGGACATTGTAATTGTTGTCATTTTTTCTTTTTTAAATCATTCGATGTCAACTTTTGCACGATTTTCCCTTCACTTGAGTGCACGAGAATCAGGAAATCAATTTCGTGTGATTCTACGCACTTATTGGCGCCATAACCCTTTATTTATTTCGACTTTCTCATATGTGTTAATTATACACAACACCAGTTTTCAATTTATTTTAATTTTATTTTAAATCTATGCGCATTCGTAAATTTTAATAGCATTTTAGTTTGCCTAGTCCATAGCCAAGTCGAGCAGAAGAAAAAAGAAAAAAATAAATAAATAAATAAATATATAAAAAAAAAAAAACTGGTTGGTTGTCGGAAATCGCTTAAGTTTTTCACTTGATATGTCAAAATGCCAAAATGTTGCAGCGTTCCACGATCGATCGGACCAGCCTATATAAATATATACATATGCATATAAGTGTGTGTGTGTGTTTGGCCACGCATTAAGCATACGCCCTGCTGGCCATTTGCGCGCGCATTTCGTGGCCAGCCGCAAATCATTTAAGCGCCATAGGCGTGCAACAAGAGCAGAGGAAAAAAAAACAGCTAAAAGCAACGACAACAACGAATGCAATAACTGCATTGAAACAGAAGAAAAAAAAATGGAGCACAGCTTCCTTTAGACAACGTTTTATAGCATTTTGCTTTTTATGCGCTCTAAACCTATGGAAAATTAATTAAATTGGGTATATTGCTGCAGAGTCTAGAAAAGTTCATCTCTAACTAATACTCGACTTGAAATAGGAAATTGTATCTAAATTATAAGCAAAACAAGTTTGGCTCATTTAATCAAGGTCGTTGATGTTTCTTTAATATATTTATGTATAAATAATTTTAGAGTTGTTGATCTAAACATTACATGTTGTGTGAGTATGTCATTATGGGTATGTACTAGTCGAGCATGCCCGTCTAGAGCACTCTTACTTGTTTTGTTTGATTTGGTCGCCGTTTGGCCGTTTAGAAACATTGCGGATGCAGTCGCAGACAAGAAGTTGGGGCCGGTTTTTGACTTGGCCATAAATAGAGCCAAAGTTGTCGTTGTTGCTGTTGTTGTTCGATGAGGTGCGTTGCACAATGTGCTCGAATGCACTTTCAGTTTCGCATTTCGTATTCGTATTCGATGTCCCAGCAACTGTGACATAAAATCATTGCCAGACATTTGATTCTACACTTAATTATATCATTAGTTATTGTCATGTAGCTCTAGCGCTATTGTTATTTTTGTGCCAGATCCGTTTGGCTGGCTAATTAGCATTTAATTTGAGTGCACAAGACGCCAACAGTTTGCTCTCAAATCCGTGCCAAGATCCGTGCGCATAAATCAATAATATTTCAGTCGCATTCACCACCAAACAGCAATCAACAAAAAAAATTAAATAAAACCAAATAGAATTCAAACCGAGCTGAATTCATGTTCCACAATGCGCTGAAGGCAGTCAACATACAGTAAAAAAAAAGAAATAAATAAATATATATAAAATATCTAAGCAACGCTCGAACTTGATCCAATTCGCTCCTAAAGTGCAATACCAGTTGCTAATGCTCAACTAACTCAATTATTTCATACGATCTATAATCACTTATGACTAATGCTGCATGTGGCGCAATATAAAGCGTATATAAAGCGAGCTGAGCTCTAGGAATTGATACAGATATATATGTATATATAGTATTTATTTTACATAAATTGGATCGTTTGACGAGGCGTCATGTTATGAAAGAAAACCAGTTTTCGGCATGTCATAAAATCTGAATATCAACTGAAATCTGTTTAAATAAAATAGATAAAAACGTATTTATTTTTATGCTAAATATTTTGTTTAGATATTTTAAAAGCAACAATTAGTTTAACTGTTGTGTTTTTTTGTTCTTTATTATTGCTACATACTAATATTAACATACGATCATTTATAGATTTTTATGAAGTGTTATAAATATTCAATGAACGAATTTAGTTTAACTTTAATTGTTATTAAAGTTTTTAATACAAATTATTTCTGTTAAGAATATGCAACGGCATATCGTTATTTTTTTTTTATTATATTTTCAATTAAATTAATTAATTACATTTTTTTTTATCAGTTTTGTATACGATTTGTATTTTTGTAATATATATTTTTTATTAAAAATATATTTTTAAAATTTGCAGATAGCAGATTTAGTATCAAATAATTTTAAAAATTATTTTGGTAATATTAAATTCAAAATTTTAATTAGTTAATATATATATAATATATATTATTTTAATTAGTTAATATATATTGTATATTCAACAATATTTATTCTTAATTTTAGAGATTTACGAAAAGCCGATTTTATATACATATTAAATTTTAATATTTTTAAATTAAAATTAATAAATTTTTAAATTAAATTTAAAAAATATAAATTTAATTATGTTGCCAAAGTTTAAGTTTTGGTTTACATGTATTATATATATATATATATATATATATATATATATTTTTTTTTTTTAACATATTTGTAAACTTTAGACTGCTTTTTCTGCCTGTTATTCATAATTTTTATTTTTATTATTATGTTTTCATTTATTTCATTACATCTGAAAATTATTATTATATCTTTATTTATTTTATTATAGCGGAAAATTGATAAGTAAATCTTATTATTTCTATTATATTCATAAGCATTTATTTCTAATTATTTTAGAATTTATTTATATTTTTTTTACATTTTTGATTATGATTTTTAATACGGTTATATTTAATTTGAAAAAGTTCACATTATTTATATTTTTTTTCTAAATTGTAATCATCACTTTAATTAAAATTCTTGTCTACAGCTAGAAATTAGCTTTGCTTGTTTCTTGTGTAAAGAAGCTAATATTTTACGACATATAAAATTCTTTAGATGCAAGACTTTGCTTAGCTTACAATCTAACCATGTCTCTCGTGGCAATCATTTTTTTCCTTGTAAGAGACATAAACTAAGTTGCAGTTCATTAAATCTTTTCATTTTTGAACGTTTTCGAGCTATACAGCTCTTCAAAGGCTGCAGTTACTGCTGTTTATGCCCAGCGGTCTCGTAAATGCTCTCAATTCATTTTAAAGCCAAGTTTTTTAGCTACTCGAGTTGAGAGATTTTTATGAGTATTGCGAGCTGGGCATAAACGTTGATCGGTTGCATTCAAGTAGTATGTTTATTTTCTATGTCTGTGCTGTGAATGTCACATTGATATAAGCACGTTAAGGTCAGTTACTAAGAGTGTGAGAAAGAGACAGTGAGAGTGAGAGCGAGAGAGATGTAGCAAACGAATGTGGTTCAATGTCCAATGCAAGCAGGCAGGCAACCACTAACCCACTAAACCACTGACCACTGACCAGCCAAGCGGCCAATGCATTCGAAACGTTTCGCTGGACGCCACTGACAAGTCGCTGAAAAAGAGGGAAAAAAAATATAGCTATGAAATGGCCAAAATGCTGACATGTCCGATAACTTTTGGGCATATAATTTTGTGGTTTGACACAACTTTTTTTTTCATGTTTTTCTTGCGCTCGTTGGGTTTTTCAGTGGCTCTATTGTTATAGGTTTTCTTCACATTGTTGCGCTTGAAAGAGCGAAAACAATTTTTGTTTTGTCATTTGATTATTTTACAGCTTGACCTTGACATTTGTCACTTGTCGGCCTGACAATGTGACAGCTGAAGTCGATGTTTTTTTGTAATCTAAATTAGAGTGGAAAATTGTTGTTGACTTAAGGAAAATCATGAAAGAGGAGAACCTTAAGAAGTACTTGAACAGAAATGTAGATAAAGATAGAGGTAGAGGTAGAGGTAGAGATAGAGGTAGAGGTAGAGGTAGAGATAGAGGTAGAGGTAGAGGTAGAGGTAGAGGTAGAGGTAGAGGTAGAGGTAGAGGTAGAGGTAGAGGTAGAGGTAGAGGTAGAGGTAGAGGTAGAGGTAGAGGTAGAGGTAGAGGTAGAGGTAGAGGTAGAGGTAGAGGTAGAGATAGAGATAGAAATAGAGATAGAGATGAATATGAAGATGGGGATGGAGATAGAGATGGAGATGGAGATGGAGATGGAGATGAAGATGAAGATGAAGATGAAGATGAAGATGAAGATGAAGATGAAGATGGAGATGGAGATGGAGATAGAAATAGAGATAGAGATAGAGACAGAGAAAAAGCATTGAGATGGAGATAGAGATAGAGATAGAGAAAATGTATCTGTCTCTCTAGTTACATAAATATCACGTATAGGAAGAAAGAGAAATAGAATGAGCTACAGAACAGAGACTATGAGCTAGAGAGGTGTAGAACACCTAGAGATAACAAGATCATAAAAAATGAAGTCGAGCAGCAGAATTTTCTGTACATCATTTAGATAAAATAAACAATCAAGAATAAAGCATTTCACAATATAGAAATATTGTTTAGGACCGTTGCCGTTGCGCATTTTATGAAACATCATGATGATCCTATGCAGATAATTTCTTATCTCAATCAAATGTCATACATTAGTTTTTCACACATTCGCCAAGCATTTCCCAAGAGAATGTTGCAAGAGTGAAAAACCCAACAACGAGCAGTAGCAACGAGCAAAATAAAAATAAAAAAATTCATTTTAATGCACACTTTTCACAATGTTCGATCACGGCTCGGCTTGCAGAAGTTAGAGAAACAACGTGCCAAAGTGCCATTAAGTGCATCAGCAGGCAGCAACAACATTGTGTTATGTTTTTCTTTTTTTTTTTTGGCACTTGGCAGCAGTTGCCACATCGTGGCCACATTTTCCCAGAGAAGACTGAAGACTGCAGACTGCGACGGTGTCTGAGACATGACCCAATAACAGGGATTAGCAGTCGAAGCAGCCAAAGCAGCAGCAGCAGCTGTTGGACTTTATGTCTGTGTCTCGACTTGTTGCCACTGCCACTCAATCATTCAATCAGCAACTGGGGGTTAACGCTCGTCCAGTCAATCAGTCAGTCAGTTAGTCGGCCGGCAATTAGTCCAATTTTTTTTTTTTTTGTAGTGCTAAAATTAAATATTGCGAAAATTCTTTTCAGCTGCTGTGCTTTGCACATGAAACATGTGTTTCGCGCCGCTTGCAAAAATATTTGAAAAATCTGTAATTCTCTAAAGGCTGCCATTCACAAAAACGGCTTCAATCATGCTATAGCCAGGCAGCTGTAATCTTTATGCTTGCTGCTGCGGGGCGTATGAGCAATGTCGTTAAACTGCTTGGCGCTAATGAATGGTTCCATAACCATTCCACAGCACAGTTCAATTCAGGCAGTTCAGCGCGCTGTTTACGATCGACAAAGAGCCACAAAGCAGCCAAACAATTGCAATTTGCACGTACGCAGCAATTGTATAATTTGATATTTCGTATCAAAAGACTTTGGCCGCAAATGTCTAGTTTTTTGCCAAGTCGCATATGCAATTATTATTTTGTTTCTGCAGTTTTTGTTTCAGCTTCATTTTCGTTTCACACATGTCTTATTTCAATACTTTTAAAATCCGATTGTAGTGCAATTAGAGAACAAGAATAATAATTTTTGTTGAAATTAAATAGAAAAGTTGTTTAGATTGGGAATCGAAATACTACACAAAGCCTTGAATTAATAAATAATATAGTTATAGAATTTTTAATACAATTTTAAAATAGTAATCTAATCTCTAGATTGTGTGCGATAGAAAGCATTATAATTATGTCAAGACACTTTAAATTGTTTTCATGCTCAAATTATGATTATGAATTATGTAAAAAGTGGAAGAACTTGTATGTCTAAAGATAAGATTAACATTTCATTAATTTTCAATTCAAATTTCTTTTATAGATTTCAGCATAGATAAAGTATCAGATGTGTGCCAAAAGTCATAAAATTAAGCTGACAAATTGTATTTAATAATTTATGTCAGTTAAGTTCTTTGCGTCTCGTTTCGAAGGCGTCACAGTTAATCCCTTTATATGCAAATTCATTTAGCTATTTAATATTTATATTTTTCAGTTGGACAAGAATTTAAATAATGAGTAATTCAAGGCATCGACTGCTAATAGACATTAAAGAAAGCATAAAGTTTATATTGTATTTCAATTAAAATAAATATCAAGATGTTGAAATCGAGCGACATTGACTGAGTCTCTTTAATATCTATTAAATTATTTAATACTATAATTATTCTTATAATATTACTTATAAATGATATGTATATGTTTTATATACGTGATTTTTATTTTTATTTTAAATATTTTGTTAGTTCAACTTATTTTTTATATATTTTTATTTAATATTTATCTAGTGCTTATTTTTTAATTTTTATTATATTTATATATTAAATTCATATTTTTCATTTAAAATCCGATTTTATATATATTTATTTAGATAATATTTTTTTAAATTAAAAAAATATATATATTACATTTTTTGTTTATACAATATTTCTTAAAATTTCTATTGGTTAGAGCACATGAGCTTAATAAAATAAATAATAACATTCAGTATGATTCTCACATAATGAAACTCTTGAGTCTCTAGACTACAATTATTGAGCTCTATATACAGCTCCAGAGTTCAAGGTACCTTGAACTCAAGCGAAGGTCGTAATATTAATAATTTAGCTTGAAGTCTTCTAATATAAATCAAAGATTTGCAGAAAAAAATCATATTAATTTGTTTTTGTTTCTCATTCCAACATAATGACCTAGCGACTGGCTAAAATCGGTGAATCCCCTGCGCAAACAATACACTAATTTTATCTGATCTCGCTGTGCAGCGATCTTGGGCAGCATCATTAGCATAGAATCTAAGAACTCATCGAACTCATCAAAATTCACAGCTGATATTCTCAGACAGAGAAAAAAATTGTTTATTGAACTTGTTCTGGAATCAGTCAACAACATCCGACTGGATTCAAACATTGCAAAATTATGGAAAAATATAAAACAGAATCAATTTGCTTATGACTTGACACTTTTTTTTTGCAGCTATATAAAGCTAAAGAAAAAAATGGCATCAGCCTCACAAACGGCCCTGAGCAATAATCTATTATGCAAGAGTCGCTAAAAATTTGAATAATAAGAAATAAACTGGGAATCTCCACAGCCCAAAACAAAAATAAGTAAAAAATCCCGAAATATCTTAATATATGTACATATATTAGTTGTTGCGGTTTTAAGCTTTTTGATTAGAATCAGACACGCCCATTTGTTGGATCTAAGCTGACCTAAATATTCTTAGTAGTGTGATATCAAGCATATGGTTCATATGCATGTAATATTTGCTATAGCTGCATGCTGTAGATATATGTATGTATGTAATAAGTGTAATTTATTTATTTGATTTATTATTTTTATGGAGTAATAAATTTTGAAACAAATATTTTAATTCTTTACTTGATTATAGAAACTGTCACGTTTGCGAAAGGGTATATCATATCAGTCAAACCTGAGTCATGTTAAAGATAAAGATTTAAGAGCGTAACAGCTGCAGCAGCTCCTCTCCCCTCCGTCGCTGTAAACTTAACATTAGCTACAACTTTTGCTTAACAGCCACTCAGAAAGTTATTATCGGATAACGCTGTAAACGAACAGCGGATAACACTGTTAGTTAACAAAGCGTCGTTATTTAACATTGTTCTGCTCATCCCTGTTGCTCATTTCTATTCCCCTGTTACTTCTGCCGATTTTTAAGCCATCTGTCTGCCCCTTTAGAGTATGCAATGCAATTTTTATTTCTCTGATTCTTAACTACTTGCAACCCATTTCTGTTCGCCTGCTATTTTAGATGAATTTTAATGAAAATTTCAATCCACACTCTGTACCTACTTACCAACCATACCACACCAAACGTTGAATTTAGCGACCGTTGACTATTTGCTTATTAAATGTTTTCGTGAAATAAAAAAAATAGTCTTTTTTTGTTTAATTATATAAGAATAATTTTATTTTTTTATTTTTGTCTACAAATTATTCAGTTCTTAAATAAAAAATAATGGAATTTGGCAATATAAACAATAGGAATACATTTTTACAAACATTCCTAATTTCATTATTATCATAAATAAAATATATATTTTGCAAATATAATACAAACATTCGATATAATTTTATATAAACTATATCTGATCTGATCACAATATATTTCTTTTAGAAGTCTTAACACACATTTCTTATAATTATAATAAACTTGCTAGATGTTGCAATTAGCAATGTTCCAATATATGTATATATATATATATATTATATAGTATGAGATTGGGTGAGAGCTTTAGCTGCATTATGCCGGATAATAAGTAATGGTTATACGTATATGATTTCTAAATGCAAAACCTCTTGCAATTTGTTCTGGCTTAGTTGTTATTGTGGTGCGACCTTGAGCCACATTATCTGCACCACAACAAGTTGGCTTCGATTGTTTATGAGCTCCACTTAGCTCAACTCAGCTCAGCTCAACTCTCACCCAATGCAGAACAATTGACAATTTTTTAACGTTCGACTCGCATGCGATCAATAAGCGTGACTGTGTCCATTCTAAAAGTCTTGTTAGGTACATACATATGCAAGTATATACAGATATATTATATCTTGTTTTGTATCTTGCAGATACTTTTTCTCCACGGTGCTGCAGTTCCAGCTATATCGCAGCATGTGCCGTGCCGCCGGCCAATATGTGCCCAACGATCCGCGAAAGCCGCTCCACAAATGCGACATCTATCGGCAGCCAGCCGCAGGCAATCTATTAAAGTAAGTGAAAAACATAATTAATAAATTGTTTGTAGAATTAATGAAGATTAATATGAAATAATAGATAAGATGCTAGTTATGCTTATGCTCAGAAACATTTTAGCTAATATACTTTAATTTTTATAAGTTAAATTTATAAAATTATATTATTTATAAGCTAATTAAAATATATAAAATAGCATTTCTAATTTTGAATATATAACGAAATAATAAATTATAAAGAAAAATTTGTATAAAATAAATAAATACAACATATATGTAGCAATAAATTAAGCATAAAAATAAATTAAATTAAGTAGAAAAAAAATGAAAATATCGTAATTTAAATTACATTATATAATATTATATATATAATATAAAATTAGTTTTTAAATTACATAATTTAAATTCTTATATACATAAACTTAACATGTAAATTATATTATATGAATTTTTTATTACATTTTAATAGTTGAAATTAATCCATTTTCTATCTCTCGCTCTTCCTTCTTTCGCTGCCCTCAGAGAACTGATGGCCAAGGGCGCCTCCCAGCCCTGGCAAGAGGTTTTGCAGGAAACTCTAGGCGAGGGTCGTCTGGATGGCAGTGCTCTACGCGAATACTTTGCACCGCTCGAGGAATGGCTACGCCAGGAGGCATTGCGCACCAACGAATATGTGGGCTGGAATTACGATGGGGATTACTGCAAGCGCAGCATCGAGACAGCGGGACTTCAGATCTTTGGCGGTTATTACAATGCCGCAGCTAGTCCGCTGTTCAGTCTGCTATTGCTTGGTCTAAGCAGCTGGCTGAGCTATTTTGTAATATAAGTGAGCATGTTTGTAAAATATATAAATATGTGAATATATTTATGTCTGTTTACTTCCGCTTTAAGTCAAGTCAAGTCGAAGTTGAACTTGAAACAAAGCCAAAAACAATTTGAAAATAAAATGTTAATGAACGCGCAAAAAAAAAACAGCAGTATTTATACAGTGTAAAACAGAGGGCGGTGTAGGGGGCGTGGCAGCTGTGGATGCGGGTCATTGGAACGGCAGCGTCGCACGCACATTGCAGCTGTTGTTGTTGCTGCTGCTTCATAATTGAATCAAATAATAAATATATAAATTACTTATTTTTTCCACTCCTCAGCTCAACTGGTTTTTTGTTTTTGTAAATTTGATTTAATAAATTGCCAGCCATAAGAAACAACAACAACAACAATAATAATAATAAACAACAACTGCAACTGCAACTTCAGTGTAAACAAGATAATCAACGCCGGGTCGCTTTCGGGGCGTGGCCTGACCACAGATGGGGGGCCAGCAGAGGCCGCCTGCATACGGCTCAGTGTCAGCTTTGTTCTCAAAGTTTGTCTAAGAAATCAGACACTTGAGCTAAGTGAGCGTTGTTTTCGCTGTCTATCAGCGCTGGGAAGTTCTAGTGGATGCAGCGTGGCGTGGTGGCAGCGACGAAGGCGTGCTTCAGTTTGTTTACAAAACCCATTACAAACAATGAGCTAAACTGAGAGTCTTTGTGGGAGAGTTGATGCTGGCAAGTGCCATAAAGGATTTTATATTAATATGATGATAGGAGCCAATGCAACTTTCTTGCAATTTTCTAAATTCAAAATTGCATATAATTTGCTATCAGGAGACTGTAATTTAAATTGGGTAATAATATGATAAGAACTTAGATTAAAAGAATTGAAATATGCAGCAACTGACCCTAATCTTTACTTATGGTTATCAAAATATTCCATTAAATTTATGTCTACTGAATATTTTAATCTATTTCATTTTTCTCAAAAATCTTGCTCAAGATTTTACAAGCAATTTATTTAACTGGGAGATATTAGATATTTATATTGATAAATTATATTATATTAAAAATTTATTAAATTTAAAATTGATTTTTGCTTTTTTTTAATTTTTATTTTAATATATAATTTTATGAAAATCAAACTTCATTGAACATTAATTTTATTAAATTAAAATATTATTTATTTTTTATAAAAAAAAAAATATTTATTTATTTATTATTTAGTTAGTTATTATAAATTATAAACTTAATTTTATTAAAAATTCATTTCATTTTAAATTGATTTTTATTTCATTCAACTTTAATTTTATTTAAATAAAATGTAATTAAAGTTTTTTAGTTATTAAAATTTATTTGATTAAAAATTTAATATTTGTTAAAATTTAAGTTCTAACATATTCGGACAAAGTTTTGTCATTTTGACTTTTGTTTTTATCATCAGCTTATGGCTGTTTTATTTTTACTACTTTATGTCAGAGACAAATTACTCATAAAAGAAAGAAAACAAAATTGCAAAAGGAAACTGATAATAATTTTTAAACTACAGCAGAAGCTCTTTTTATTAGTCTAAATAAAAACAAACATTCAATAGGAAACTTATCTGTTAATAATTATAGTGACTTTTATTCAACTACAGCAGAAGCTCTATTTATTATTCTTTCTACTCCAATTTTTTTAAACAGAATCTCAATGCATAGCCGGGCTTGTTATTTGTTTGTTAATTATCTATATGTTATAAGTATCAATAAAACTTTGATATAATCACAGAATGTTTAGAACTTAATTAAAACGCTAATTTAAAATTTAACAGATTCAAAATGTTTCAGATACAAATCTGATTTCTTCATTAAATTGTAAGTTCTGCGTTAATTTATGCATTTTCCCACGTTCCGTCAACTGTCGTCGATTGTCAACAGAAACGCGCAAATAGCAACAAAAACAAAAAGCGCGTTTACCTCGCTTTAACGGCAGCAGTAGCAGCAGCAGCAACAACAACAAGCGAGAGCATGTTAAGGACATTATCAGCATTTCAATTAGATGCAATCATCGTAAACAAGTGGGAGAGAGAGACGCGGAGCATTTGCGAGTTGATCGTGTGGAGAGTTGCAATGTAGACTAGCATATGCCAGTGTATGTGTATGTGTGTGCCTGTGTGCGTGTGTGTCGCATTTCACTTTCGTTGTAGAATTCGAACTGTGTGCAGTGCGTACTTCCGCCCTGTCGCCTGTACGCCCCCGCGGCGCCCCGCTCCGGCTGAGCGGCCTTCATTAGCTCGACAAAAAGTGTCGTCGGCTTCGCCAATTTGCAATGACAACAATTGTTGTTATATGTATATGTGTATTTTATGTCTGTATATATATATGTGTGTTCCCCATTTGTTTACTGTTGCACTGATTTTGGAGAAGGAACACGCGACCAGACACAGACGTGCTATTGAATCGCAGCCAACGGGAAAAACAACAGTCACTACGAGAGTCGCGTTCCAAGCGCACACGCAACGCATTTCGAGCGGAACGATTCTGATTTAAGAACATATCAAATCCTAGCGAAAGTTAAAGAAAATTCGAGCAGCATAATAAACCAAAGAAATTGTTCAACTAATAAAATATTTTGAAAATTGATTTAGCGGATTAACTTTTGTTATGAAGGACTTAATATACAAATAATACAAAAAATTTAATATTTATTGTGTATAAAAATATGGAATAATTAAAATTTTAAAAATAATATAAAAAGTAAAAGTAATCAAATTTTAAAACAATAAAATTACAAAAAAAAAAAAATTATTTGAAGTAAAAAAAAATAAATAAATAAAAAATAATAATAATAAAATAAATATAAAAATATATGTTCAAATATTTATAAAATTATTTATACGCGAATACAAAATATAAATAAACAAAATTAAATTAAATTTCTTAAAATAAATTAAATAAATATATTGATTATAAAAGAAACAAAAAGTTATATATAAATGTTTTGTTGATAAAAAAGTTGTAATAAATAATTAAAGAATATATAAAATAAAATAAATATATCCTAGTAATTGTAAAAAATTACAATTTAAATTAATAAAAAAATAATATACATATATAAAAAAAAATAAAATAAAATAAATAAAAATAAATAAATAAATAAATAAAAAAATTAAATTGAAAAAAATTATTGAGAAGAATACAAAAATTAAAAATTAATTTTTAAAAATATATATTTATAATAACTAATGGACAATAAACAATAATTTTATATACAAAATAAACTTTGATAAAAATAGAAAAAATAATTACCTAATCCAGCAATTAATATAAATTAAAATACAAAATAAAAATCAAATTTCCAAATCAATATCAGAAAATATGAAGTTGCCGCAAGTGTGTTGCAACTTGCGGCTGCCACTGCTGCCATTGCTGCTCCTGCAAGTTGTCGCCAGCGATAGCCAAAACAATAGCCTACGTGTGAACACTTACCTCAAGGATGTGAATGCAACGGCCATGGCGTTGCCCTCAATACAGAGTGCGGGCAACATTTGCACGCGCGAGGAACCGTACGAGGAGTTGCTGCAGGTGCCCGAGGTGCAGCCGGTGCGGGTGCGCACGTCCACCTGGTGCCTGGAGATACCGCCGCGCTGCCCCTCCTACAAGACGGAAATGCGCGAGGTGATGAAGGTGCAGGTGAGTCCAGGTGTCTACCAAATGCCCCAATCTCGACTGGCCAACTGGCCAAGTGGCGACTGCCGGCTCTGCCTTTAGCGGGCTGGCAGCGTGAGCGATTTTCCGATTACGTCATCTTGTCTTTGGCCACATGCCCCATAAACCTGATTCCGTTTGCCACAAATGCTAACCAGGAAGCCGCGCAACTAGCCATAAATTCCATAAATCGCCATTAGCTTTGGCCACACTAAATGGGTTCTGTCAAAAAAAAAAGAGTGAAAAAATATGTGTATAAAAGAGTTGCGCAAGCGTTAAAAGTGTTTTGCGGCACACATCAGAACGGAAGTCGCAGCTGTGCAGCGAGCAAAATCTTAGTCTTAGCTGAACCGGTTCTGACCCAAGTGCCAAGCACAGGTAATGTCCTTGGTTGTCAACGTTACTATATGAACTTATGGGCAGGTGCGTCGTATACGTGATAATTGATATTTAATGCAAGTGAAGTGCGAATACTCTAAAAAAAATATATATGCAACAAATAGTTATTGTTATTATATATTTATATATATAATCTCAAATCTTAAGTTAAGTTTAATATCATAATTAATATAAAAACAATTCCAAGCAAACATCTAATAATAACTTTCTCGCAGAGCTGATATCAATCATCATAAACTGTGTTTAAAACTATTAAATTCAAGTCAAAGATAAATTTATCCTAATCAAAATCAATTAGTTTACTTCAAGTCCATGTTGAACAAAGAGTATTCCGCGCAATGCACTAAATATGTATATATAAATAACAAATCTTTTCGCTGTTATTTAAAAAATGAAAAGTGAAATAGCGAAAAAAGCGCGAAAAATCGAGAAAAACAAGTAACTACCAAATATGAGCAGAATCCGGTTGCCAGCTTTAGAGAGCAGCAAAAGGGGAAGCAGGAGTTTGGGGCGTTCACCTAATCAGGCTAGGCTGGTTATATTTGTTTAGTTTTTAACCAAAATAATTATGTCATGGTGTCAGTGCTGGAAAGTGTAAATGAAAAGCAAAATATGCAGAGCCCAGAGTCCAGGCTGCTGCAGATATTAAATGATCTACTGATTCAGCTGCTGCTGCTTTAGCTGCTGGCTGCTGGCTGCTGTGGCTGCAGTTGATGCCAAAGCTGTTGACACACTTTCAATTGCATCACAGCACTACGCTCGTTCCAACTGACCATAAGATGCAGCCAGTTTTGGTTTAGTTTACAATTTCAACTCTAATTATGTGTGCACAGGCGTGCGTGTGCCTGTCTGCGACTTGTTGCAAATTAATTTCATAATTTAACTATTTTAGATTTCGACATGTGACTTGATAAAATTAAGCAAAAACTAAACTATGTTAATCATTTATAGATTTTATGTAGCAAATTTCAGAAATAAATAGTAAAGCTATAAAGTTGTTTTGCAGTAGATTTAGCAATAAAAAGAATACTTAATAAGAATACTTATAATAAGAATAATAAGAATAGTATATAAAGAATACAAGAATATTTGATTTTTTTTATTTTAAAAATAAATACTTTAGCTTAGAATTAATTTGACTTTATCTTTGGCGACACAAAAAATGAAGAGCTTAAGGTTAGCAGAACTTTTATATACAATTTTTTTTTATAGATTATTTTATATAGAAATTTTTAATATAATATTATATGAATTGTATAACTTTTTTTTTTTATTTTTTTTATTTTATTTTATTTTATTTTTTTTATAATAACTATAATTTTGAACCATATAATCATAATAACATCAGCCAAACATTTAAGAGCAGATTTTTAAGTAATTGAAAGCAACTTTGAAAATTTTTATAATTATTATATTATATTTATATTTTATATGATTTTTAATTTTGAAAGTCATTATGCACTGGAAATGCTCGAAGTGGTTTTTGAAGTCTTTTCTTTTAACCTATACCATGATTTTAATCGGACTCTCTGGATTTTTTTTGACTCGCGCTTCAATAAATTTGCATCGAAAGTTATTATAAGGAGTTGGACATCGCATTTTCAATTTAGATTAAATTGGAAAAGAGTAAACATTCTTATTAAAATTTATAATGCCAGATCTATCGCAGCTAAACAGAAATTTAGAATTTGATCTGTGCACGGATCATTTTCAGACTAGCTATTATAGCTGACTTCAACTAAATAATTATGCAAATTTCTACATATTTTGCGGTTTGAGCAAAAACTAAGTAAAAGTAAGAAGAAGAGTCAAGGAATTACATGCATACCAAATATCAAGAGTCTAATTATTATATAAGCTAAGTTAATATAGACAGCTGAGATGAGACTTGTTAGCTCTATATCAAAGTCTGTTTTGTATAAGGAAAACTGTACCACAATAGGTTTTTTTTTTTCAAACTAGCAGCAGTTGAAGACAGTCCAAAATTGCCGTGGAATATGGACTTAGAAAAAGATGTCTACCTAAATAAATAAAATAAAATAAATATATACCGTAGCTAATTGCCAATTGCGCTTAATTAATTAACGTGAAACGAAAATCGCTTGTGGATTGCCAAAAAGCCACGACACGATGAGAAACGAGTTTCAATAAGAGAAGAAAAAAATACTAAAGACTTAACTAAGTTTAGCCAAGTGCCGAAAGATTTTCACAAATACAAATACGAGTAGAGTGAAGAGAGAACAAATAATTCAAGTTAATTATATAAACTTAAATGAAAAGTAGGCGCCACAATGATTGATGCGAATCTGACAGTTGACAGTTGACAGTTAGCTAGTAATGGAGGCGTGGCGGGGGTGGGGGCGTTGCTTGTGCTGGATTTACCAGAGATCCGAGCTTGGAAGCTCTACGAGTTGTGGCCGTAATGTGAGCTCTCGCATATGTAAAAATTGATTGCTCAATATATATTCAATTACCTAGGCAAGTGCGGCACGCACGCATGAGCTCTGCACAGCAAGCGTACAACAATTCGAGGAAAGGCTGCACTTAATTATGCCTACAATGGAACTGGAACCGAAAGAACACGCAATATTTGTACAAATCTGTGTATTTATATTAAAATTTCCGCCTTATTAATTCACATTCACAGATACAGATGCAAAATGAACACGGCTGCAGATACACTTTGATCAGCAGAGGGCGAGAGAACAATGCCTGAAGTTTGCTCTGGAATTTGTTGAGTGAATGAATGAATGGATAACTGCGAATGCTTCGGGACACTCAGCAAATGATTGTGAGAAGCGTTTTGGATTATTCAATTTAATTGACAAGTTAAGGGATGTGCGTGTGCGTGAATGAGTGTACATGCGTGTGTTTGTGTGTGTGTGTGAGTGGGCGTGGTCTTGTGTGCATTTCTCATATGTCACATAATCAACATTTACGCCTTTTGTAACTGCTCAGCATTACAAAGTTCAACGAGTTGACATTGAGTGAGTGTGTGTGTGAGGAAGAAGAAGATGATTTACTCTAGCATTTCTTAACGAACAATTTATTGAAGATCAGAGTCCAAAAATTATGATTTGTTGAGCTGAGAATAATGTGTGATTATTGAGAGTTGTACCTGCTTGAAAATAATCTTGAATGGGCATAAGGTTGTTGAGTAATAAATTAAATTAGAATTGATTTCTTTAAAAGAAAAGTAATGTTTAATTTTACAAATTCTTTTTATAATATTCATAATTATTTTTAAAATAATTCAATCATATGAAAAATGCTAAGCAACTTGTTAGAGCATTTTTATTCATTAAAGTGAAATTTGCATTTATATAATTGTGAATTTTTAAGACAAGTTTGCATAATAAAGTAAAGTAAAGAGTAATGAGTTACTCTTCTATTACATCCCGAATGAACAGCATAATAATACTTCGAAATTGAAACGAGAGGCGATCGATCATATGTTACTTGAGCTCTTGAGGGAGAGAGAGCGAGAGAGTGAGAGCAACTTAAAAGTCAAGCAATAGGTTTGTGGAACCTGAATTCTTATGAACGACATAGTATAAATTATTTAGTTTTTTTTTTTTTTTTTTAATTTATTTGGTTTAACAATTGAAGAAGCGGTACAGTCAGATTTAGTACTTTAACAACACATTTATGTACATAGAATTAGAACAAAACCTCACTAAATTTGTGAGAATTGAAAAAAGAAAAGAAAATAATAATAATAATATTTAGTGTGTAGCCATTGTTTTGGCAATAAATTATTTGGTATTGATAAATACTATTCTCAAAAATTTATGTAGTGTGTATGTACTTCACACACTAACTAAGGAATCTAGTTTCTCAGAAAATTTCTTTGAAAATTTCTTTAAAAATTTCTTCACTACAAATTTTTTAACTAAATATTTATGAACTTTTCCTAATAAATAATATGGATTATATATAATAAAAGATATATAAAATTTATTGTGGGAATAATTAAAATTTATTAAGCAAGATTTTATTTTGTAACTAGTGAATCTTCATTCAAGTCACAAAATCTCTTTTTCTTTTTCAACAACAGAATCTCCATTTTATAAAAAGTATTGCATATTATTGGGCTGAATATTTTATGAAAAATATATATGGAAAACTTATAGGCATTAATTAAATATTTAATAACTATTTTAAAGTTTTTGGTTTTTCGTTTACATAAAGAGGAAAAAAATAATGTGAATATATTTATACATGATATAAAATAACTTTACTCTAGAAATAAAAAGCAAAAAGAGGTTTCAGAACATATAAAGTTCATATGAATAAAAAGAAATTAAGGGAATATATGCATATAATATATTTGATAATAATATTTATTCGGGAATGAAGTAAGAAATTCATATCTATTTCTATATAAATGCTAATATTTATTTATTTATTTTTTAATCAATTCTTTTAACCTGCTAAATAAATTAAAATGAAAATGTTTTCATGTCATTTAAAACTCATTTTATTAATATATTTGTTGACAATTAAAACACTTGAATATAATATATTTTATTATTAATTTATTTTAATATTATATTAATATATTAATAATATATTTTAATATTGATTTATTTTAACATTATATTAATATATTAATAATATATTTTAAAATTAATTTATTTTAACATTATATTAATATATTCATATAATATTTGATTTTGCTCACTTAAGCTATTAAATATTTAAATATCATACGATCTGCTATTCTTTAATTTATAAATGATTACCACCAAACTTGTGACAATTATTATAATACCAAGAACTATAATTATTTCCCATAATCTGTGTGGTTTTAGTGGAATCGGTGGCTTAGGACGCTGAGTGGTTGTTGCTGTGGTTGTAGTTGAAGAAGAATCTGTACTATCTCCGTCTGTTGGAAAATCTGTCAGATCTGTTCCATAATATGTAGTATCGGTCGAGCCAGACACCGAACCTTCGGACGTTGGTGCTATTAGATCAACATCGTATGTCTCAACTTGCCCGCTGCTGGCGCAATTGAGCAGCAATAGCAACAGCAACCAGCTGCAGCATAGTATGGTTGAGCACTTGAAACGTTGCATTCTCTATACGTGCAAATAATTATATTTTTATGTTAATAATATTTTTAAAAATCAACGAATTACTTTAAGTGCTGCTCGTTTGTCAGCGGCTTGCGAACTGAGCTGCAGCGAGCTAAAAACTTTGCCAAAGCCATGACATACAAATTTTTAGCCTCAACAGGAAGTGGTCTTTGATAATATTCCTGTATGTACTTTTATATATAAATATACTATATATATGACCATTTACAAATATTATATTCATTTTATACATAAATATAAATGTTTATGTATGCACACTATTCTTGAAGCCGTAATGTTTTCTGAGCTTATCACATACAAAAGAATATGATTCATATTGCAATTTTGTATGAAGCAGAGCTTGTGAGATATGTTGTGTAAATAAGAATATTGGAATATTGAATATATAATAAGAATATCGGGTATAACTACGTAAAGTCTGGTAAAAGGCCTTTTATATTATTTAGTTAATTTTTATTTATTTATTATTTATTTATTATTATAAGTGAATAATAAATTAATTTTTCATTAATTATAAATTTATTTTTTTTTTTATTCATTAGCAGAGATAAGTGTGCTTATTATTTTTTGGGAGTTTTATTTATTTATTTTATTTATTAAAAAAAAAAAATTTTTTTTTAATATATTAAACATCTCGGTCTAGCAAATGCCCCCACATGCAGGCTTATAATGTATATAATATCAAATGGAAATACAGATAAAATATAAGATATAAGTATAAAGCTATGAAGATAATGTCAAAAAAAATATGCCAGCGGGAATATAATATTTAAATATTAATATATTGTAGTATAAAAAATCTAAAAATCTAATATAATAATATTTTAATCGTAATATATTGTTGTATAAGAAATGTAATAATTAATTAATAATTATTATTTAATATATTTATTAAATAAAATGTAATAATTAATTAATAATTATTATTTAATATATTTATATATTTTCTATAGCTTGATTAAAATACAAAACTGTATGCGCTTCATTTATTTCTTGCTCAGCTCAGTTTTATTTATATATAAATGATGAAGTACTTAAAATAAGCTCAACTTATGACTTGCTGCGCTTACTCACTCATACTCTCTCTTTCTCTCTCTCTCTCTATCTCTCTCTCTCTCTCTCTCTCACTCTCGCTCACTCACTCCCCAATGTTTATCTCTCCTGATATATCGCTTGCTTTGCTGTTTTTTCAGAGACTCAATAAAACGCGTACTGTTCGCTTTTGCTGTCAAGGCTATGAAGGCAATCTCTCGGATAGCCAGGCCACCTGCCGTCCCATTTGTCGTGGCGGCTGTGGGCGTGGCAATTGTCTAATGCCCGATATATGCAGCTGTGAGGAGGGTTACACTGGCAAGCATTGCACACAGCGTAAGTGAAGACCTAAAGAAGTGCTTGACTTGAGGTGAGCTCTTTTTAAACTCTCTCTTTCTCTCTCTCTCTCTGTCTCTCGCTCGAACAGGCTGTGATCATGATCGCTGGGGGCTCGATTGCAAGAATTCATGTCAATGTCAAAACGATGCCGTATGTGATAATAAGACTGGAGGATGCCATTGCATAGCCGGTTGGGCTGGACAATTGTGAGTTCATATCCAGTGAAGCATAGATAGTGAATCTGATGAAATTGTTTTTAGTTCAGTTTAGAATTCGTTTTGATTGAGATCGAACGCTCATGCATTTTACAATATTTCAGCTGCGAGCAGCCCTGTCCGCTGGGCACCCATGGCGTCATGTGCCGCAAAGTCTGCGAGTGTCCAGAGAAACGCTGTCATCCGCAGACGGGCGAGTGTCTGGGTCCCGAAGCCAGCATGGATGCTGTCAATGTGAATCATGTTGTGCTGGAGACAATCAACTCGACCATGACGAATCTAACACATAATATAAATAATATTGCCAAACGCATTGGCAGCATGTCCGAGAGCAGTCACGTCCAGGTGACGCCCAGTGCTTTGCCAGAGGTCATATTGATCAAACAGCCCGTGCAGGAGTCGGCGCATACGCCCAAGATCATTCTGCATGAGTCGAGCAATGCTCTGCTCGAGAATCTGCATACAGCCGCTGCAGCAGGTGTGCCCACACCTGAGGTCATCCATGTCATCACAAGTGCTGGCGGCACTCAAGAACGGACACCTCAACTGAATTTGGCTGGCTATGCTGCCGGCGAGAGTAATCCGAGTCGCAGCACTCACGATCACGACTCCAGCAGCCTATTGAGCATTCTCATTGTCATGCTGCTCATGCTGATGATCGTCATCGTACTGGGCTTCATCTATGTCTATCGACGTCAGCATTTGCAGAAAGAGGCCGTCGTCTACAATGCCAATGGCACGTTTAGCAATGCCCAGCAGCCACATGGCCATGGCAACAATCCAGAGGTTGTGATCAGTGACACGGGAAAGATCTTTCATGGACCGTTGCCCAAGCCGCCGGCCATTTTGCCTACCAACAATCAAACCCAAACGAACGAGGGTATGTAAGTGTCGCCCCGCCTACTACGAGGGCGGTTCGTTAAGTAGCTTGAATTGAGATGTTTACTCCTGTTATTTATACAATATCCATTCTAGTCTGAGTGTTTACTGAGGAGATGAAACTCTTTAAATATTACAAAAATATATATATAAAAGCACAGTTTACACATCTCTCAAGCTATTTACCGCATTAGCCACATGGCTAAGCAAAATATTCTTATTGAGCGTTACATTGCAGCATCTTCGCCTGATCTATATGATACGCCCAGCAATAATTCATCCATCACTACTCAGCCTTATGCCTATGCGCGCAAGGAGTCGCTCTATTCAGTCGTCTCGCCCAAGTCACGTAAAGGCAGTCTCGATTCGCATCTGTACGATGAGATTAGATATCATCAACAGCAGCAGCAGCAGCAACACCATCACAACCACCACCACCATCAACACCATCAACAGCATCCACATCAATCACATCAACCGCATGCCTCGCAGCCGTCACGCTATCAGCATTCCACCACTGCAACTGCCTTTTTGGCACCGCCGCCTCCACTACGCCCCAGCAATGGACACTTGCACCACCAGCACCAGCAGCAGCAACGGCGGCTCCCATGTCTCCCACTTGATCATTCCGCCACAAAATGCCAAATTTCTGCAGGTGCCTAGCCAGATTGGAGCGCATAAAATTGCCCATTTGTAAATTTCAAGACACAATATCAATTTTACATAAGAAATATAAAATAAATAATTTTACAAATTACATTAAAAAGTTAAAAATATAAATATAAAATATAAAATAAAAATATAAATAAAAATAAATAATAATAATGAAAAAAAAAAAAATAAAAAAATTAATAATAAATAAATACAAAAGAATAAAATAAAATTAATTTCAACAGGCAAAAAAAAACAATTTTGCATGAGATATAAAAATAATAAAAATAAAAATAAAAAAGAAATAACTGAAAAAGTATAAAAAAAATATATAAAAATATGTAAACAAAAAAATATTGTCTATGCCATTTTTATATCTTGTATAAAAAAAATATAAGAGCTTAATAAATAAAATAATAAAAATTTTATTTCATATTTACATTATATACAAATTTAATTTTTAAATTTAGACTCTATAGTAGTGCCGACGAAATATGTTGGCCATATAACTTTTACTTTTTATAACTTTGTATAATAAATATATAGAAATACAAAAATTCTGATATGTTGTTTTTGCTGATATGGAATATATTATTTAATGTTAAAGTGATCATTATTTTTTAATGTGTTTATTCCAATTAGTTCAATTCAATGACTCCAGCGCTTTGTTCTGTTTTCAAATATTTGCAGAATTTATTTCCAATTTATATGCAATTTATTTATTTGCTACTTATTTATAAAAATTTAAAATTATATAAGTCCTTTATAGGCTGTCTCTGATGCTCTCTACCCTGAATCGACACTGCTAATAGTTGAAAAAATCCCTAATCGCAATTTCTTTATGCTGCACTCTTCTGAGAGAACAAAGAACAATAATTGTGTGACTTTTTAAGTTGTTTCATACATACATAAATATTGCATGTTTCATAAATATTGCATAATTATACATGCATGATTTATATAACGAACATTATTCACAGTTCATATTATTATCATTCACAAACACGTTTTGCAAAAATAAATATTTTAAGTAGAGCAAAGTTATATTTATACTTATTATATATTACAGTCATAAGATTTTATTTATTTTTTTAAATCCTATTTGTTGGCGTGATCCTGTATTCCGATCGATGTTTGTATCTGTACAACATGAATCCGAGGAATCCGATAACACAGCCCACCAGTAAAATAATTCCCGAGATTGCCCATTTGCTGAGGCCAGCCTTTGCTGGTTTTGGTGTTGGCCTGTGTGTCGGTTTGGATGTTGTGGTAGTGGTAGTGCTCTCTGTGGTAGTGGTCGCATTGGTAGTGTTAATGCTCTCCATGGTGGTGGTCCCATTGCTTGGGGTATTGCTCTCTGTGGTAGTGCTGCTATTGGTAGGGATATTGCTCTCTGTGGTAGTGGTCCCATTGGTAGGGGTATTGCTCTCTGTGGTAGGGGTCCCATTGGTAGTGGTGGTGCTCTCTATAGTAGTGGTCCCATTGGTAGTGGTGGTGCTCTCTATAATAGTGGTCCCATTGGTAGTGCTGATGCTCTCTATGGTAGTGGTACCATTGGTAGGGGTAATGCTTTCTGTGGTAGTGGTCCCATTGGTAGTTGTGGTGCTCTCGGTAGCGTTTGTGTGACCAATGATACAGTTAGGATATTCAGCAAATTCATCTATGCACTTACATTTGCTGTTAAAGCACTTTTGATTTTCCCCGCAACCTTCCGGGCAAACACTCTTAATACAGTCCTGTCTGTCTATGAATTCCTTGAAGTATCCTTGTATGCAAATGCACCTTCCATCCACACATTCGGTATTCGCACCGCAGTCGTCGTGGCAATTCGAATTCTCGTTCACAATTAACTTGGTGCAATTAAGTATACCACCGTCAGCGAAATTGTCAAAGCCATCGGCACAAACGCAAATATTTTTGTCACACTTTTGATTTAGGCCACATGCTGGGATGCATTCATTTTTGTTATCGGAGTTCAGTTCGACAGTTTCGCTCTTTTCTCCTTTTGTGCCATTCACAATACCTAGAGCCAGAAGCAGCAAGCAACTACTTGGCAAATACTTCCACGAGATCATTTTTTTCTTATTGTGGTATTTTCACACACGCTGAATTGTTGAACTAAATAATAAAACGATCACAGCTTTGCTTTTATATGCAGAAATCGTACGATTCCAATTTGTGGTGATTATAAAACTATAATGTAAATCGATTCATTTGTATTTTTGCTGCATAGGGGACCGCAGTGCCACCTATCGAATTCAATAAAAGGATTTATTTAATTCTATAATTCTTTAATCCATATGCAACTATAGGGGTGCATTTTTCATTATTGCTATATTATTGTAGTCTAAGACTATATACAAAAAAATCGCTAAAATATATTATTTGTATATTAAAGTCCAATGTTCAATTCTTTTTGGTTGGTTGGTTCACCTTGACTTCTGACTTTGATCGAGATTGTATATTCATTGAAGAATTGTCTAATCCGACATCTGTCTGTTACATGTACTCTGACAAAAGCAGTATACCCTAAATGCATATTTTCAATTTATTTAAAAATATTCGTTTCCAAAGAATCGGTGAATCGGTGTGTGAAACACTTGATATATAGTAATTATGATATTTAATTATATTCAGATAATTATAACTAAATGATATGATTCACCATTATTAACAATTTAATTATTCTATGCACAGGATTCTTACAATATTCGCAATTAAGTTTAGTTCATCAATAATTTATATGTAATTTATATATAATAATTAAAATATAATTTAGGAATTTATTTTCAGTTAATCAAATTTACAAATTTGATATGGATTATTATTTATTGAATTCTATTTATGAAACAGTCTCTCTTGGTCCCCCTCTTTATCTCTCTTGCTGAACGATTGTTGATATAGCTTAGAGCACAAACTTAGGATTTTTTTTGGCCTATGTTGCGGTATGGCTTATTTATAGTTATCGCAGACTGATGTTCCACTCGCCCTTAAGAGACTCACTAGAAATATATTTTACTCTCGCTCTCTCTCTCTCCCTCTCTCTCTCTCTCTCTCTGAGTCTCTCTCTTTCTACACCAGCTGATAAGGCGCTGAATCTGAATCATTGCGCTCATTCGCTTCAAGAAACTGTGGAAGTAAACAACGCGAGAAATGCACTGCAAATGGAAATGGAAATGGATTGACGTGCTGCCTCAGTTGCCATTGCTGCTTCTACTGGGCTTGGTAGCGGGATCAGAGTTATATGGCGATATACATGCAACACTTGAATTTGAGTCACTCAGTCAAACGCACACGAATCTGTGTCAGCGCGAACTGCCGTAAGTAGGTCAAAGTGTATTGCCAGAGCGGGGAAAGACTACAAGAAATAGAAGCCAAATTATTGTCGTAGTGCCATCTTCTTTCAGACTCAGAAGAATCAGCCGGTGCGTGGCAATGGCTCCAGCATCTATTTCCAGCGCATTGAGCAATGCTGTGCTGGCTTTCGCACAGACCCGTATAGCGGGCAATGTGTGCCGGATTGTGCGCTCAGTACGCCGGATAACTGTCGAAATGGCTTTTGCCGTGCCACGGGCCAGTGCGAATGTTTTCCGGAATTCGTGCGCAACGAGCAGGGCGCTTGCATACACACCTGTCCGATCGCCTGTCAGCACGGACGTTGCTATCTGAATGGCACCTGTGCTTGCCTGCCCGGCTATATTCTGGATCCGGAGACGCGACTGTTTTGTCGCGCCCGTTGCCCCAAGGGCTGTGGCACGCATGAGCAGTGCGTGGCACCCGATAAATGTGAGTGCTTGCCGGGCTATCGATATAGCCCAGAGCTGGGCTGCCAGCCCATCTGTGCGCCGGACTGTGGCTACGGCAAATGCGTGGCGCCCAATCAATGCGAATGCATTCCGGGCTTCATCAAGCGGCGACAGCGCAATGTCTGCGAGGCCGAATGCTATCTGTACGTAAAGCTCGCCTGCTGCATTCTATAATCTAATAATCCCCACTCCATTTAGGCACTGTGAGAATGGCTTCTGTGAGTCCCGCTTCAAGTGCAATTGTCGTACGGGCTATCAGTATGATGTGAATACTACCAGCTGTTTGCCTGTTTGCCAAGACGACTGTGGGCGTGGCAATGGCGTATGCGTTGCGCCTGGCATCTGTCGCTGCTTCGATGGCTACGAACTGCGTGGCAATAGCTGTGAGCCCAAATGTGAAAAGTAAGTCTAAAAATAAGAAATATACAAATTATATAATGTAATTAAAAGAATTAATTTCAAATATCTCTTTCCTAGTCAACTGTTTTGTAATTAGCTAGAGTTTCCCCTCTAAAGCGATATATGTCAGCCTGCTGATGATTTTTCAAAATGTTTCTATTTTATTTTAATATTTTTTAATAAAGCTTCAAAACACATTTATCAAAAGTTTAAAATTTTTTAAAAATTAATAATTATCTGCTAACCATTTGAGCATTCAGATTTTGAATAAAGTTAAAAATGCCAAAATGGTACAACAAAAAATACTAAATATTTACCAAAGCTTTAATAATACAAAATAATATTTTTAAAAATGATAAAAAATACAGAAAAAAAAAAAAAATAAAATATAATTTTTAGAATTCTTGTAATGCCTAATTTTAATAGTAAGAGTATTCGGGAAAACCCATAAATATTCTTTACTATACTTTGTATATATTATATTGATCATGCAACTTTGCCTACTCATGGCTACCCTATATAATTTGATATCTTTTAGCTCCTGCGGGGAGTACGGAAAGTGTCTGTCACCCAATGTCTGCGGCTGTATTCCCAACGAACAGCACTGTCTGAATGGCAGCTGCGATGCCAATGGCCATTGCGAGTGTCCAGCTGGATGGACGCACTATATCGGCCAATGCCTGGAGCCGCAAAACATTGAGCGAAAGCTGAGCAGCTGGCAGCTGCGTAAAGTGCTCGAGGAAGACATAAAATACGAGTTTAATGCGTTAATTGGACGTCTATTTAATTGGTCATAGTTCTTAGATAACAAATCAAAAATGGAAATGGAAATAAATTCACAATGACGAGTCCAATTGTTTAGACGGGCTGACAGCTTTGGCGTCCCTTGATGCCGCTCTTGATGAAGCCCGGCTTGCAGATGCAAAAGTTGGGCGCACTGCAATAGCCGTTGGGACAGCCCTGTGGACAGTGTGGCTGGCAGAGATTGGGCTGACGCTCATCCAGGACATAGCCCAGTTTGCATTCGCATTTATTCTGTCCAATGCAGACACCATTCAGGCAGGGCGCATCACAGTGCGGCACGCACTGTCCACTCTTACGCTCCCAATCGAATCCCGGAGTACATTCACATGTGTTGGGCGCAATGCAGCGACCGTTCACGCAGGGGCTATGTGATGGGAGGAGCAGCAAGGGAAGAAGATATTTGTCAATAGACTTTCACTGTGACTGTGACTGTGACTGTGACTGTGACTGTGACTGTGAATGTGGCTGTGACTGTGACTGTGACTGTGAATGTGGCTGTGACTGTGACTGTGACTATGACTATGACTATGACTATGACTGTGACTGTGACTGTGACTGTGACTGTGACTGTGACTGTGACTGTGACTGTGACTGTGACTGTGACTGTGACTGTGACTGTGACTGTGAATGTGACTGTGACTGTGACTGTGACTGTGACTGTGACAGTGACTGTGACTGTGACTGTGACTGTGACTGTGACTGTGACTGTGACTGTGACTGTGACTGTGACTGTGACTGTGACTGTGACTGTGACTGAGACTACTTTTACGACTGTGACTTTGACTATGACTGTGACTATGACTTTAGCTGTGACTGTGACATGTTGAGAATAATGAATAAATGAATTCATACTTACGTCTCGCAGACAGGCTCGCAATGTCCCTCTGTCCCTTTCTGATAGCCCTCATTGCAGGTGCACTGTCCTGGCTTGATGCAATGTCCATTCTCGCAGTGATCACAGACGGGAGTACAACTGCCGTCAGCGGCATGGCGATAGCCATAGCGGCAGTCGCATTTGTTAGGCGCCACACAGCGTCCGTTCGCACAGCCCGGATTGCACTCTGGCTGGCAGTACTTGCGGCTAACCGGGTCCAGTGAGTAGCCCTCGCGGCAACGGCATTCGTTCTGCTCATCGCACACTCCATTGCCACAGCCTAGCGGGCAGGTTGAGATGCATTTACCCTCGTCCGTGCGCACATGTCCGGGCATGCAAACGCACGTATTGGGCGCTGTGCAAATGCCATTGGGGCAATCATCGGCGCAGATGGGCTCGCAGCGCTTGTAGATGTGAGGATTACGCTCGTAGCCTTCGCAGCAGACCTGAATTTGACTCAGATCTGGTGATGTACCATTGCCAACATACTTTTCCCGCGAGCCGTGCAACAAAGATGCGGTACTGAAAATAAAGAAAAATATATATATATATGAATATAGGAATATTGGATGTGTAATCATAATGATCAAAAGACTTTATCTTGGCAGATGTGGCAAATAATCTAGATATATATTTCCTTGTCTGTATTTAGAAAAGTGTAACATTCATCGTTTCCCTTCCTGAGGAATATAGAATATATCAAGTATTCCTATCCTCTTAATTTCCTTCTTAAAATCAAATATAGTTTAGAGTTCTTAGAGATTTGAATCATCGGAGAAGATTGTAATGGAAATTTAAGCAAATATATATTTCTACATATATTAGTATATATAAAATATATATATATACAATTTTATACAGATGTTTGTTTTCCTCATTGCTCAAGGTCTCTGCGCTTGTTTTTCTTTAAATATCACATAAACAAATGCGCGTATATGTCAGCTAACTAAGTATACAAATTCCATGAGTGTGTATATCAAATTTAATTTCAAATCACATTTCATTATCAGGCAAGTCAAGAGGATGTCGAGGTTGTTAGTTCAATGTGTAGCTGCCCCATTTTCAATTACTCTAAACTGCGCGATAATAATTTCGAGCTTATGCAAGGGGAATTTACGTAGAGATAGCGTGCAACAGATGCTATCCCTAAATGGGACTATCATAATAAAATAAATACAATAATAATTAATATAAATAATTGTTAATTAATTATTAAAATTATTATTATTATTATTATTATTATTATTTTTATTATTATTATTATTATTATTATTATTATTATTATTATTATTATTATTATTATTATTATTATTATTATTATTATTATTATTATTATTATTATTATTTTTATTATTATTATTATTATTATTATTATTATTATTATTATTATTATTATTATTATTATTGTTAATATTATTATTATTATTAAAAATTATTATTATTAATTATTAAACTTATTCTTACATGTTCCTCATTATATTTTTTAATCGAAGAATTAAAAAAAAAAATAAAAAAAAATAAAAACAAGTAAGAAAGCTCTAGTCGAGACGGCTCGACTACGAGATACCCTGAACCCTGCAAAAAAGTGATACTCTTCTTCTTTACGCACGTTTAAGCACGCGCTCTGCTAACCGCGCAGTTGTTCTTGTATCTTCGAAAATCAAATAGAAAAGAATAAATAATAATAAAAAAGAAAGAAATAATAAAAAAAATAAAAATAAAAATAATAAATTAGGAAGGGCTTAGGCGAGGCTAGAACCTCCGACACCCTAACATTCGTTGCATCTGTCTAGCCATCTACACCACGGCTCACTCGAACGGCATAGTAGCGAAAACGAATGAAATTCGCCATATACGAAAGAAACACTAAAGCAGTGGCTGAAAATACAAATACAATTCAAAGACAATTCTAACGGAATTCAAAAACAATTGTGATTCTTAGAATATACACGCATAGCAACATAGAAAACAGCCCAAGACTTTTTGTGTGTATACATACATACATACATACATATGTGCACACGCATACGAAAATTGATTTGCATTGCTCAACGTTGCTTGCATTTCCATTGTTATTTTAATTGTTTTAAAATTTTTAAATATATAATGGAATGTAATGAGAGTTCAGCATATGATCTACATATTCTATTTAACATTTTAGGTTTTTTTTAGAAATCATAACTCTTTTACAATTAGCTTTACATGCACAAATATGTACATATGTATGTATGTACGATTGCAGCCACACGCTGATCTACGCTTGCACACATATACATACATACATACATATGTATGTATGTATGTATGTATGTATGTGCGCCCGCAATGCGTCTTGCTGTATCGCTGCCTTGCTTGCTGCGCCACATGGGTTTTGAATAGAAAACTTTATGGACTAATAATTCTGTTTCTAGATGGACAATCATATTGATATGTTCAGATTAAGATTATGTTATTCATATCTATATGCCAAACCAAACTGTATGTCTCTAGTATTTGAAATGCATTTTTTACACATTTGGGGGTGGTGGGGCTAATTGGGGACCGGAATCCAAAATCTGACAAAAACCGAAATTGTATTAAATTAGTATCTATATATATGCAGAAGACTTGGAGACTCTAACTCTTAAGATGAATTAGCTAGAATTTTAAAACTGGTTCCCGATAAATTCGTTTATCGATAACTTGCCAAATATACAAGTTATCGAATTTCTGAAACAAACTCGTACTGCGCGTGCAATATACGAACCTAACACAAAAAGAATGAACTCTCTAGCTTTTGTATCTTCGGAAATCGACGCGTTCAAACATACGGACAGACGGACAGACGGACAGACGGACAGACGGACGGACAGACAGACGGACATGGCTATATCAACTTTTCTCGTCACCCTGATCAAGAATATATATACTTTATGGGGTCTGCCACGCCTCCTTCTGCCTGTTACATACTTTTAACAAAACCATTATACCCTGATTTCCCATTTTCAATGGGCTCAGGGTATAAAAATAAAATTGTATGTAATATTATTGTCGCTTCCATAATTTAAGAACTATATGTTTAGATTATTCTATTCATTCTTTTCCTTTAAATTTTCACACCCTCATACTGCCCCCACCTTAACCCTTATATAGACTTACGGCACTTCCTTGTAGCAAATGCCGCTGGCCATAGTCGAGCGAGTTTTGTTGATAAACAGCGCCGTCTCATCCAGCACCTGTGGCGCACGATGCACCTGATTAAGTGGCTGAACATAATGTCCGGATGCGCCTTGATATGTCTCGGCGGGCACGAAATTGGCATAGTTGCCATAGCTACCATATTGAGTCTGGGTCTGAGTCTGACTCTGACTCTGGTACTGGTACTGGGTTTGGTTGTACTCGCTGCTGGCATTGCTGGAAAGCAATAGATTGCCGGCAACGGGTTGACGGGTTTTGATGCCCGCCGTCTTAAACTGTGCCTCACCGCCACCGCAAAGCGAGAGCAGCAGCAGCATCAGTAGCGCAGCCCCGAGGCTGAACAACTGCAGAGATGAGGTCATCACGTCACACACTGAATGTCAAACTGTAATCAAACTGTGGTCGAAGTAGCCGAAGGAAATAACTGCACACACACGTCCGTTCGCAACAGCTGCTGCAGTTTAACTAATCGCCAAGCAAAAAGTTTTTCAAATTCAATTTCAAATGGTTCGCAAATCGCCTCCAGCCGGCAACTTTGATCCCCTCCGACTTCCCTTTTAATCAACAATGCGCCTATCAATAACCTCGACGGCAACTCTCACATCTGGCTACACGTTATTGTTTTTGTTGTTATTTATATTTTATTTTCTTTGAATATTTGTATTGGAGAGATTCAGCATCTATTTACTTACTTGATTTATTGATGTACATACATACATATTTCGTAGGTAATTCTCAGAAATCAGTGACTGATCTCAGCAAATGAGACAATCAATGAGCAAAGCAAAGCGAGTGCTAATGACTGCGTAATACGTAGTGGCACAGTGTGATCACATTATTATTTAAGTGCTCATTCTCAAGAGATTAGACCATTAGAACAGAAACAATAACTCTCAAACTGTAAATGCTATGATACATACATACATACATGCTCAGTAGAGAGCACTCAAATTAAAATAAAACTAACATACAAAGCTGTGTGTGTGTGTGTGTGTGCATTGCACTCTCGCTATATTCATACAAATAGCAGTTAAACTAGAATATGATCCACAACTGCGCTCGTCTCCTCCAGCATTAATATCGTCGAATGTCAAAAGAGATGCTAATTATCCACCTCTCACTCACTCATGCACAATAATTACCCCTTTTCGGCATGAATGGAAGAGAAATAATAAGTAGAACTTTATTACTTACACACGCTACTACACACGCAGACGATGCAATTGTTTAACAGGCCAGACGCGCACACACTAGAGCATCGTTGGCTTCTCAGCCGAAGTGCAATAAAAATCAAAGCATTTCCCCTTCTTTAGCTGTAAAAGTTATAAGGAGAGCGGATAATCACATCACTTCATTTACACAATCCACAACGTCCACAGAAGAATGAGAGGATCAAGGGAGAGTAAAGAATTACAAGAAGACTCTCAAAAAATATTTTATTGAATGTAATTAAAAAGTATGATGAGAAATTTATGCATTTTTTAAATACATTTGTATATTATTGATTTTTGTAAAAATTACTCTGCATAACAGCTATCAATTGGCCGCAGCATAATTATTGTGAATAATTAAAACAACATAAATAAACAAATACTTATATGTATTTTTGTAGGTTTAAAACAACACATTCCCCGCTCATCCACTATTCTTCATAAGTAAATGTATTTATGTTAACCCAAATGGAGAATGCAGTCTTGAATATTTTAATAGAAGTAGATATTAGTAAAATTCTCACTATGTAACAGATTTCACACTCGCGACATAAAGGATCGTTTAATCAGGCAGACGCACACAGACTAAACTGTCGCTTCAACACATATCCGTTAGTTGCACTAATACGTGTATATTCCAAATAATTCCCACGGTCTCTCCGTTCACACCTCACTGAAATGCTTATAAGATGATCAAACGGATAAGTGCCGCTGGCGTGAGTGAAGTGGAATATTAGAATAAGCTCTTACACTCATACTCTCTTGAAGAAGTAATTGCAACCTGGCGGATAAAAGAGTTAATGTCCTCCCTTTATTTCCCTTCAATAAAAGTACTCGATATTATTGATTCCACTGAGTTGAATATGGCGCTGGATGTGTACAATGCTCATAAATTAAGATTTCAATGAATGTAGGTAGTTTAATTGCAACACATTATTTAGAGATATTTTCCCAGTATTTGCTAAATTCAATTCCCCTTATTTGCGACACTGTCCATCACTCTGTATTGAGTATCCAGGTCCACACTCACATTTTCCAGGCGATACACAAACACCGTTACTGCATTCCGGAACGCAGATTGGCTCACAGTGCAAAGTAGCCGAATTGGATGTCTGGCGTACAGCATAACCCCTACAACAATACGAAATCTCACGTTCTCTGAGCTCAGGATTCAAGGTTTTGACACTGCAAAATAAGTAAATTCGTTGATCTTATAAGATCTAATTGATAGATTTAATTGGTTGTCTTTAAGTACAATACTGTTCTGTAGCAGATGCCCGGTTTACGATTCGCAAGCGTCTCTCGCTCCCAGCTCTGATAATCGTTTTGCAGTTGTTTCCAAAATTGCCCATGTGCGTAAGCCACACAAATAATCAGCAGGCCAATAATAATGCTTTTCGAGCGCATGTTCCCCTCTCTCTCTCTCTTTCTTTCACTCTCTTGCGCTCTCTTTAGAGTACAGCTTCGATGGGCTTAAAGGTAGACGCACAACTGAGCTGCGTTTGGTTTGAGAGCCCATTTTATACAAAGCTCAAGAACGGCTCATTGTGCATGTGTGTGTGAGGGTGCTTAAAATAGATGAATTTGCGCAGAGGCGTAGGAGACAGTGTGCAGAAGGAATCATTATGAAGAGCATATGCCTTGCTTAAGCAGAGCAGGCATATATTGAATCCCCCTCAACCCATATACCTCTGTCTAACTGATAAGCGCGCTCATAGCGCATTTCTTTGTGCTTGACATCGCATACTTATGTATGTAAAATATAAATATATTTCTTTTCGAGATAATATACATTAATATTTAGTATATGCATATATGTATATATATTTATATTTATATTTAGCTACTCAGCTAGTCCCACCATCTGTTGGCCTCCAGCATGCCGGGTGATCCCAGTATAAAGTGTCTGCCCAAGAGCAGCTGGAACTCGTGCATCAGCGACGCATTCACTCGCAGCGGATTGATGGAGGCGTAGGTGGTCACCGTATCCGGCGACATGCATTTGTCTATGAATCGTGTCTTGCCCTCCAGGCAACGGCAATGACCTTCCGCATTGCAATACCCATTCTCGCAGCGTTGATAGCTCTCCTCGGGGCCCGCCACCACCGCACAGCCGCAAACATTTGGCGCTATGCAACGGCCATAGAAGCCACAGCCCTGTTCGCACACAGCATCGCAACGCTCGCGATTGCGCACATAGCCATTGAAGCAGCGACAGTTGCCCGGCGAGACACAGACCCCGTTGCGGCACTCGTCCCCGCAGTCTGGTAGACAGCTGGTCGTATTGTGATCGTAACGGTATCCATTCTGGCAGACGCAGGTCGTTTGATTTGCACAGAAACCGTTCTCACAGCGCCTAAACGTTGAGAGAGCCCGAAATGGAGAGAGAGAGAGAGAGAGAGAGAGAGAGTTTGAGTGAATATTAGTTAGAGCTGAGGGAGCTAGAGATGGTATAAATGTCAAGTTGTAGGCAAAATTACAGTGTTTCTTTGCAGATCTTGATCGTAAAAATTTAAATAAAAATAAACATATGTACATATATTAGATGC